>CM024468.2:53117857-55517857 GCA_014182885.2 Eucalyptus caleyi | reverse complement strand
CAGGACATGCAATGCATGTTTTCGTCAATGGTGAACTTGCAGGTAGATCAATTTCTGGCCAGATCCCAAAATGCAATATCCTTTGAGTACCTGAAATCTCAATACATAACGAGTGTTACTTTGGTGATTGTCTGTCTGTAATACAGGGTCAGCATATGGATCATTAGAGAATCCAAAATTAACATTTAGTGAAAAAGTGAAGCTGAGGGCTGGCATCAACAAACTGTCAATATTGAGTGTAGCAGTTGGGCTTCCAGTTAGTATTTCCCCGTTGATTTTGGTATTACCTGATATTGTTAAGCTGTATACATATATGGATCTTAACATTAGTACTTTCTCCTCTTCTACTTCGAATGTACAGAATGTTGGCCTGCATTTTGAGACATGGAATACCGGTGTCCTTGGGCCAGTCACATTGAGGGGTCTCAATTCTGGGACATGGGACATGTCAAAATGGAAATGGTCTTACAAGGTACCTTTACTTGGTCTGCTGCTCCTTCGTTCTTTTGTCGCTTTTCAACAAGATATTCAGAAAAAAGAAATACAATACCACTGCAGATTCATTGTTGAGTAAACCAATATCTTGGAGCTGTTAAAACAAAAAAAAATAAAATAAAGTAAAATAAAGACACATTTCTGCTCAAAATTTTTTTGATGGTTGAGTAGTCCTGATAATCAAAGGTTAGTGTGGATTTACTGTTCACTCAATTAATTGTAATGATGAGTGGATATATATAAGTTTTAGAAATGAGTCATACTATGCCACAGAAGATCGAGAATAATCTGTTGCGCACCATCATCAAAACTCAATACTTGAATATTTGCTTTCCCTGAACAGGTCGGTCTCAAGGGCGAAGCTCAGAGTCTTCACACCCAAAGCGGTAGTTCCTCAGTTGAATGGCTTGAAGGTTCAATGTTGGCCCAAAAGCAGCCGCTGACCTGGTACAAGGTGAAGATCGACCCCAAAAACTTCACTCAATCATAATTGCTAGTCTGGTTTTCCCTCTAAAAAACAATTTATGCTTTGTTTGCAGGCAACTTTCAATGCTCCCCTGGGACATGCTCCATTAGCCTTAGACATGAACAGCATGGGAAAGGGTCAGATATGGATAAATGGTCAGAGCATTGGACGCCACTGGCCTGCTTACACAGCCCGTGGCAGTTGTGGCAGCTGCATTTATGCCGGAATTTTCTATGAGAATAAGTGCCGAAGTAATTGTGGAGAGCCTTCTCAAAGATGGTGAGAAAAGTTGAGCTGCACTTTTTTTTTTTTTATAATTAATTTCTCTTTTGTTTGAACACCTATCATTAAGCTTTTAAAATTCAGGTACCACATTCCGAGATCGTGGTTGAAACCCACAGGCAATCAACTGGTCATTTTTGAAGAATGGGGTGGCAACCCGACTCAAATTTCTCTGGTCCAAGCAGAAAGGACTTAGTAACAGCAGAATGCTGTTACAACTATCAGACTTTGACCAGGTGTGAAGTCGAGCCATACTAACACACCATTTTGCTGAAGTCATGTACAGAAATACAGCAAAGGGAATAAATTGCAGAGAGATGCTGGTGTATTATACGTAGTTTGTGCTACACAATGGAGTAGTATTTCTCAGCCTTTTGAGTGTAAAGACGTCGTGATTGAGTGTCTCTAGATAGCAGGACAGTCATTTCGTTGGCTTTCTAAGAAAGACCCTGAAATGCAGTGCTTGTAGTGATGAACTGAAATTCAATACCTCCTGCTTTTGATACGTTCTTGTTTAGTTCTCTTGCCTTCTATTATTCCATATCTTGAAGATCAAGTGTGTACTGGTAAAAGCGACATTGCTTCCACTATGGGACCTGAAATGCTAGCATCCGAGAAAGCAAGGTGCCAGATCTCGGGGGCTGACAAACTTAAGTACTTCAATTTTTGCTTATCTCTGCAAAGTTTTTGTTCGGATAGCATTCCAAATGGATGATTACTTGACACGTCCAAAGTCCACCAACCCAGAAAGCTGTCCTTAATCAAGATGTAGTGTCCGTATGGTCCATTACCATAACTTATATCAGTGCTAACAGTGCTGTTTCACCAGCCACCATGGAAAAAGCATGTCGAGAACTCTGAAGCTGCAGTCTGCTACGGTGAGCAAAGCAAAATTCAAGAAGCTAGGCGATGGTATGAAATTTGATGGGCCACCAAAAGAGAGATGCAGCTCATTCAGAGATGTCGGAGCCAATATAGTACTTCGATTCACTCAGAACCAGCCATAGAGAGGTCCTCATTACATAGAACAAAGATACTTCCAAAAGCCTAGAGCGGATATCCACATTGCATTTAAACGCCGGAATTCCCATGAAAGATCAAGATATCACAAGCAAGCACGACAAGTTTCCTAGATTTTGAGCAACTGCACTGCTATATACCCCATATTCTCCAAGCATCCAATAGAATCAGGAATGACATTAACATCAAATGCATTGAAGTTCAAGCCCAAATATCTCAAGAGAGTTGAGTCTCACCAGTGAAGGCCTGGTTTCCTATGACCGTGCCTGATCTAGGAATTATAGCCCACCGGATACCAGTAGTTTGTGAAGATTCACACCACTTCTGTGTAATCCTACCACAGCCGATTCCGCTGCTATTCCCAACAGTTATTTCCTCTGCATGACGATAGGAGAGCTTCAGGAACTTCCAGGCCATTCTAGAAATCAATCAACAAGAGATTCTCTACCCAATTCCGAACAACCCGTGATGCCGTTATCGAGTTCCTACCCATGAGATCACTGCGCGAGATGACACGAATATGTGCTCAGGAAGTGTGATCAACTTCAAGTCCAGAAATTTATCCACCAACGCTAGGAGCGCTAGGAGTCGCTTACTCTGGACCCCTGAAGTAGACATCTAAACAATTGAAGGACTTGCTGCAATTAGAACGACAGGATTTTCAGATCACCAATTTTCGTACATCACAAGAAACGATAGTAATCAAAGATTTCCGGTATATGTACGTCAAGATATTCTGAACTTAAGGAATTGACACCTAAATCAAGAATCGACTACATAATAATGTCGATAGATATATAGACAGACAGAAGACAAAATTGCCAAGCAACGCCATCACATATCAAGAAATCTTAGAACTCACGTTAAGACCCACCAATGACACATGTTCTTGTACAAGTTTTGTATAGCAATTAATTTCTATGTATCACATCATCTATATGACAAAAAACCCGCCTTTCGTTGGTAACTCAACGCTGAAAAAAAGAAGAGCGCCTGTGCGCACGCACATATATATATTTTCTTTTAGGCTGAACAACAATGGTTAAATCTTCATTGTATAACTAGTAAAGAAAAGAATAACATGTGTTCATGTGCTAAAGATTGAAGAACAAGAATCCATCTCATACGAGGGGGATGCAAACAACATTGTCCAAGAAAGCAAGTCATCATACGTGGTACCAGTAGACACTGTCCGATATTATTAGACATACGTTGACTTCCTAAAGTAGAAAAGAGATTAAGAAAGCAGGACGCAGAAAAAAAATAATTAACTTTAACTGCCAACCAACTCCCTTTCTCTTCTATACCACCTGATCGGGTGCATCGTCGTCCCCTTCGGCTTCCGGCTTCATGCGACACCACCACTTATGACATGACCAATTTTCAAGATTCGTCCCACCGAGAAAAAACACCAGACTCGCAATACAAGAACGGTCCGACAGATTAATATCTTCTTCTGTACTTCATCAGGTCCGTCGCCCCCTTCAACTTCGGGCATGGCATGAATTGCGAGCCTTGTATTTTTATCGGTGGGGACGAATCTTGAAAATTGATCTTTCAGAGTCTCTCTCTCTCTCTCTCTCTGAATTCAGAGCATGGAAATGTACTTGGAACGCTAAGAGCGGGGAAGAGAGAGGTTTATGAGGAAAAGCCCCAGCACTTTTTTCTTTTTTAATTTAGCGTCGTATTTGTGGCGGTTAGAGGTAGTTTTTAAAATTACAATAGATAATGTCAGGTGCACCAAAAATTAAAAAAATATTGCTTCAACTAATTTGACAAAAGATGCAATTAGCAAAAAGGCCATCGGAGATCGGTGGATTGTTAGCTTCTCGTTGTCCCCTTGCGGTTCCTGATCAAGAGGTACCGTGGATTCTTCCTTTTCAAAAGACTAAGTTTATATGAATTTTTAAACACATTTTGATTTCCCTAATGTAGTTCTTAATCCCAAGTTTAAGACTGGACGGAGAAGCTGCTGCCAAAACACTAACACTATCCACAACCTTAATATGATTTTCCAAGTCTCTTGCTTTCCTGACAATACATAAAGTTTCTCATGCAAGTCCTCAATTTGTTTTGCTGGACGAGTTTCACGATCCACATCTAAAGATGTAGAATGCGCTGTGCAAAGCTTAGTAAAGAATTATCTTTAGATGTAAATCCACATAGACACAGCACAGAAATAACATTTGCTTTCATCAGTGAAAAGAAAAAAAAGGACAGAGAGAGACATTGCATTCTACATCTTTACATTTAACTTTACAGCTACCTTGCTACATTCAGTTGTGTTGCCGATATTTGATGATTCAACTCGAGCATGACATGATCTAGATCTTCAGGAATCTTGAATCGTCCTTGTCCATTGTGCTTCCACTGCAGCAACCTACGATGTAGATCCAATAGCATCAAAGATTTACCCTCAAATGTTTCCAGTTGAATCAGAGATTTGATGCACTTGACCAAGTACCCAACAGTCCGTTCTTTCAGTCGGCAGATAAAGCCCAATTCACTCTCTTCAGTCTCACACATCGATGAAGACATGTTCTCAACAATATCAGTTAACTTAAAGATGAGACAGGCACCTCTAATTGCCTCTTCCTTAACACAATCATCATTCCATAGAACCGATACTGGTCCTTCAAAATAGCTTCTCATGTGTTTCAGTCCCGCTCTCTCGATTGTCCCTGGCTGAAGTATTCTGCCAGTTGAGGCATAATGTAGCAACAACTCACACACATCCTCCTCCATAAAACTCGACTGTCCTATCAAGATACCTAATGGAATTTCCCTGAACATCATACTCTGCGGTAGGTGCCCATCAATTAATTGTCCTTCACATGGTGCAGGAAAGTTCAAAAATTGAGTGCAATACCACTGATACACATTTTGGAAATCTTCAACCCAGTTCTCTGTGCTTTGGCAAGTATGCTCGGCCTTTAAGTTATTATTGGCTTTATTCTCAGAAAGCCTGGGTTTCTTGAGCTTCTTCTGCAAGACAGCTCTTCCTTCATCCCGAACACCTGAGGAAAATTTTTTCACAGCCCAAGACTCTGATAGCTTAATCAAATGATTGACTAGCAATTCCTGATGAGTTATATTGATTGGGCACAAAATCCACGCAATGTACCATGCTGCAGCAGTTCGACAGGACAATGGTTGCATGTTATGCATCTGGTCAATTGTATGGGTTTGCCCAAATGTGCAATCTGTGTGTAAACTTTTATCACAAAGAAGAGTGAGGGAAGCAAAATAGAACCAAACTGGGAAGTTGATTGCCTGTGCCCTACAAGGGAATGACAAATATCACTTCTCAGGCATTGTTGTATCTGAATTTAATGAAAAAAGAAAAAAGTTTGAGTAGAGACTCACCACATAGACTTTTGATCTACCCTTGCCACCTTTGTCGCATTGGAGTTCGCAGTTGAACTCTTGTTGCTTGTAAAATTAACCAAATTTGAAAGTGTCGCACATGACATAGGTCCCATGAAAGACCTCAGTAATTGGCGATGAAAGGGAAAATATGCATCAGAAAAGGGCAGCTTCATTCCCATTTCCATCGATATCCCCCACCACATTGGCCTAGAAATTACATCCAGGATCACCGCGACTAATACAGTTGAAAACTCCAGAACAAAAGCCAAACCCCTGTTTGGCATGTGAAATTATAAAAGGCATCAAGAAGATAATAGAGGAAAAGGGCATCAGTAAAGCATCTACGATAGTAAACATGAAAGCCATTTTGAACAATTTTCAGTTGATGAATGATAGATATTTGAGAGAATCTTCCACTAAACGTATAGAATTAAATATTTCTGACTGAAAGGCAAACAAGGTTCTGTTTATTGAAGGAGATGTGGCATAACAAATATACAACTAACAAATGAAGTTTCTTCACCAGAAGCAAAAGCAGGAAATTGAAGTTGAAATCAATTAGAAGAAAAAAAAGCTAGGTCCTAAGAAAGTTCTATGGGCTTAGTATTTGCCCATTCATAGCCAGATGCAATCTTCCATTTTTCAAGGCTGCAACAGAACTTCCCTGAGCATTCTAGCCCAGATCTGCTCGAGTTTACTTATAAACTCATCCAATGGGAAAACCAAGATCCAAGAAATTTGGTCAAGGTACCTATCTCTAAGAAGAATGTTGGAACTAGGTATAGCAATACATTGAACACAGATACTTTCAGAAGCAAAAAATTCACAAAAAATCAGTTAAGTAGGCAGAAATCTCAAGGCACATTGCAAATAGGCCATGAGAAAAATCAAATAAGAGCCTGATAATAGTGAGCATGAGTTTAATGCTACAGCATACTTGCTATCAAATAGTGCTAAAACTTTCAAAATGAAATTCTTGAGATGCAAGGACCACAAACTCACGTCTCCAAAAACCATCTATGTAACAGAGCTTTTGCCTCGAAAAACATTACAGGAGAAAGTACCAAGCAAACAACAATATTCCGCAAGGACATCCTCTCATGCAATTCCTTATGCAAACAAAGGAAAGGTCTTTCCATCATTTCTTGCAGAATCTTGGAAATGTCATTGCTCAGAATCACTGGATCAAGGTACCAGAATAACAGCCTGGGAAAAAAATAACGGAGATTGAGATAACAGGTCATCATAACTCAAGTTAAGACAGATATGGTCCTGAATAGGTTGACAGAATACAGACAAAATATAAGTGAAACTCCTTTGCCTCCTATATACCCAAAAACAGATTTGAGGAGAAGTTGAAAAGTTCTTATATTAAGGAAAGCATGCATGGGGTACTGCGGTTCTCGAAATCAATTTATGAACACGTGCACATATGGCCAAGTCAAGAACAATAGGATGGTATCAACAAATGCACAAATCAATGTTCATAGCAGCTTTGTTAGCAAAGTACCTCAATGGTGTTTCATCGTTTTTAAGACAAAATCCTCGGGGTAGATAGTCAAGGAGCTTTGAAGCCGTAATTATTCTCCCGCCAAATGATTTCACATCAATAATGCAAGTAGAAGGGAACAAAAACTGAGCGTGAGATGCTGAAACCGCCACGCACAGGACAGCATGCAGCAGTAAATGAGAAAGTGTTCCTGCAATATTTCAATCAAACCTCAGGTCTTAGCTAATACATTAAAGCCACACTGACCAATTGTAGATTTGGTGAATGAAACTAGAATAAAGATGTCACTTCTTCCATCTCTTCTTAAAAAATGGTTCTTCTTATGGAAAGGGCAACGATATCAAACCGAGCAAAGTTCGCAATCTATTCAAAGTAAAACCCAAATATCAAAACGAGCATAGAGTAGTTTTTTTCCCATTTCCATTTCCCCTCTTTTTCATTTTCTTTTAGCCCGGCATCTATCAAGGTTACTAATTACAAGACCAAGCAGAACAGGAAAAGACAAAAATCAACAGACCATCTCTCGGCAATTTCGGGAGGATGTCGCCGCACGCGGTAACCACTTCGACACAATCGCGCCGCGAAATCGAGCTCCCGACCCGCAAAGCCTCTTCTTTTCGAAAGCCAACCGCCTCGCACCTAATCGACGAGTGCAGAACCGCAGCAATCGTCTTCACCGCGTAATCGACCACCGAATCGAACACCTAAGAGCATCACCACCGCCTCTCACCACTCCGAACTAGAAACACAAAAAAAAAAAAAAAAAAAAAAAAAAAAAGAGCATCAAAACGCTCGATTTTTCCTGACCTGAGGAGCCTTGAAACACATGAGGGACAAGGCGGTGTCCAGGAACCGAACCGCGGGATCCTCGTCGTCATCGTCGCCGCCGCCGCCGTGGGGGAGGTTCAGCGACCGGTTCAGCTTCGAGATGGCGGCGTCCGGCGATCCCTCCGCGTCGTCGAGGGTCTCGAGGCGCGACGCGAGCGACGCGAAGAGAATCGTGATTTCCTGGAGCGAGCTCCTCCCGTCCATGGCGAGCGAGAGAGAGAGAGATGGAGGGACCGACTGCGACGTTTCGCGCCAAAAGATGAGGGGCTTTAAAGCTGGTTTCGTGGGCTTCGAGACTGGGCCCATTCCGATATTGCGATGGGATGGGCTCGAGGCGGCCCAATGAGGTAACCAACACTTCGTTGCGGTTTTTTTTTTTTTTTTTTTATGACTCCTATTTATATGACTATGTACTGGAAGACTATAAAAACGGGAAAAAAAAAAGGTTAACATCCTGAAAAACCCAAAATTGGTACACGTATGATAAATTTAATTCAAACTAATTTTTTGACAAAAAAAAAAAATACAAACCGATAAATTTTACTCAAACTAGTATACATGTAATAAATTTACCATATAAATTAGTTGTTTTAAAATTTTACTATTAAATTACTAAGTTGAATGACATGTGATAGTTCACTAATGTACTAATTTGCTATTTTACTCTCTATTTGTAATAGTTATACAATTTTTTTGATTTTTTTAGTATTAATCCAATTTAATGGAATGTATATTTATTACAAATGTACAAGTTTAAGTTTTTGGCAGTTAAATAAATTAATTTGGGATAAATTTGTTATAAATATATTAGTTTGGTATTTTTATGATCAATTAAGATAAATTTATAAGTATATTAGTTTAAGATTTTTCATGGATCAAAAAATTAATTTTAGGTAAATTTATCACGCATGTACTAATTTGGGGTTTTTCAGAATATTAATCAAAAAAAAAAAAATTTATAAAAATTAATAAAATTTGAAGACGATATTTTCTTGTTTGTTTTTAAAAGTGCTGCTTGTTTTTTTTATAAAGATAAATGAATAAAAAAATTCATCATATAAGAAAATATATAAATATAAATTATTATTGATGTTGAAAATAATCTTCGTTGATTAATTATTTTAAGTGTTATAAATAATTATTTTTTGATAACTTATTATTTAGCTTATACATCCAGAAATATTCACATAGGAAATAACGTTGACTTGGACTGAATTTCGTGGAATGCCGTCCCTACATTTATATCTTTTCCAGGAAATAAAATTTTGTTATTCAAATTTTCGAAAAAAGGCGCAATTAATTCTTCGGACGACACGTGGCGGAACGTGGCTGGTGGGGCCAGCCGGATCCCAAAAAGGGCCGTACATCGAAATCACGTCGAGCGGGGCCCACCAATATAAGAAAAAAAAGAGCGCTAAATTATTCACTTGTTATCAACATCAAAAGATTTGAACAAAAGCAGAAAGAGAAAATCGAACATCAAAAGAGAAAGGGACAGGACCACCACCGTACACCTAAACATTATAAACCCCCAACATTATTCGACCCACCTATCATTCAGCTACATAATTCCCTTTCTTTCCTATAATGATAAATTTTATTTACATCTCGAAAGACACCACCTAACTTCCGATCCACTAGTGATGTGTCGCATCATGTTACAGGATAATAAAAGCCGAAACAAGAACTCTCCATGTGTTAGGCAACGGTAGATAGGAAATCCACATTAATCATAAATTCATGGCGAAAAACAACTTTAAGCCAAGATAATGCCAAACAAAACGCACGATTTTTTTCTTCTTCTTTTTTAATGGGTTTTTGTAACTTCATTCTTCTAATTGATCTCCCCCGCTCCTCATCATCAATGCTCCTAAATCAAGGAGTTAGAAGAACCTTGTATTAAACCCCAGCCAGCCCAAAACAACCAACCTCCAAGAAGAGAGCAAGAGACAAAAACAGCATTGCAATGCAAATTTTGCCAAAACCAGCACAAAAGCTGCAGCAGAGCAAATTAACTTTACATATAAAAAAAGGCTTCAATTTGCACTTTCCATCTTCCCATTTCTGTCCACCCTCTTTTCCCATACCTCAAGTAAGACAAAACAAAAAGGGGAAGGAAAGTCTCTCTCTCTCTCTCTCCCCCTCTTTCTCTCTCTACCTGCATCCCACCATTTCCCAAGAAGGAACCCCAAACGAATAAACCACGAAGTCTCCTCCTCCTCCCCCTCCTTCCCACTTTCATCTGTATCCTAGTTTCGCTGTACTCTATACCACCTCTTCCTTCTCTATTCACAGTATTAAAACCCCTAGAGAAAAACCCTAAACAAGGAAAAGCCCACCCAGAAAAGAGAAACCCAAAACAGCCTAAACCCTAAAAAAGTCCACCATCCACTTGCATCCTGCATTTACTTCAGTCCAGTCAAAAGCATCTCCTCCTCACCACCCAGAAACCCTGCAACAACAACAGCAGCAGCATCATCATCACCATCACCGTCCGCACCAAACAGACAGCACCCACGCGCCTCCCCGGAGCCCTTCGCCGCCCACGCGCCTCCCTCCCCCTCCTCCTCCGGCGGCCCCACCCGGGCCCGACCCACTTCGCCCCCGCGGCCCGGAGCGCGCCGATGCCGCGCGTGTCGATGCTGGCCATCACCGTGGACTCCGACTCCGAGAAGGACGACCCGCAGCTCTCCTCGTTGCCGTTGATGGTCACGAACGACGAGGACGACTGGAACACCAGCGGCGACGCGTAGGGGTCGTCGATGAACCTCACCTTGAACTTGAAGCCGTCGCCCCCTGCCGCCGACGACGGCGAGGGCGAGGACTCGGCGGGGTCCAGGAGGTCCAGGAGCTCGGAGACCGCGTCGTCGTCGAGCGCCAGCCACGCCGATATCCAGTCGTCGTCCTGGAGCTCCGCGCTTGCCTCGTCCGGCTTCAGCTTCTTCGCAGCGGAGCCCCCCTCCTCGCCGCCGTCCGCCGCCCGGTCGGCTCGCCTCTTGCGCGCCTCCTCCATGCGAGAACGTTAGAAGAGAGAGAGAGAGAGAGAGCGATGGAGAGAGAAACTGTGCATGCGCTTTTCGCAATGGAGAGCGTATAAATATAGGGGAGGGGAGGGAGAGGACGTTTGCAGGATTTGTCGCGAGGTGTTGCAGGAAGAGAGAGAGAGAGAGAGAGAAAGGCTCTGGCGACCTGGGAAGACGATGCCACCTCAGACTGAGTGGGGCCCACCGCTAAGGACGAAAATAGGGGGATTTCTCACTTTTAGAAAATTAGGTGAAAAAATTTCAAAAAAAGGAAAAAATGATGAAGCCTGATATTTCTCACTTTTTACAAGGTGAAATAATTCAAAGAAAGGGAAAAATGATGAAGCCTGATTTTCTTTGGCTTTTTTGTGTGAGTTTTTCTATTCTTCAGTTATTTTTCAGCAATTGAGCTAACTCGGATATGAACACAATGACACGACGCCGCGAATTGCCCATGCCGGATTAGAAACTAATCCCTTTTGAAGGAAGATAAAAGGGGCTCGATTTTCATATATGTCAATCCTAGATTTTTAATGTGTATTTAAGAAAAATAAAGAGGAAATAGACTGAGTAAAAGGAAAAGAGAAAATAAAGGTGGCATTTCGGGAAACCACGTGTCGGGCGGGGAGATGGGGAGGTGAGGTGGCTGCACTCCATATATGCTCATTACCGACCAATGCCGAATGGATTCTTTGGCATGTATGCGTCATTTCCCTTCTTTATCCTCTTCTTCTTATTTTTATTGCGTATTTTCCCATTTTGTCATTGGATAGAGATGAATATAATAAGATCACTCCTTGGCCATCAAGCAAAGCGGTAACGCGGGGCAAAATAAAAACGAACTTCCAATTAGATTCATGAACATACTGACAAAAATTCAATACATGTATCGATACCTAATAAATTTGTAAACAATTAACGAAATCTTCTAATCTATAAACTACGCCCAATAAGGAAGCAAGGAGACGACAAGAAATCATACTTACATTGTCAACATCGTATGAGAAATTTTATTGGCTGCTATATTCAACCCGTGTTAATGCTTTGCCATAAAAGTAAATAAAAAGGCTTCTTCATGATAACTAAAAAAATTAGATTTGGTGCACATAAAATGTATTTATTAGGTGAGCTGACGGTGCATATCTTTTTTTGTTAAAATATATATTAAAAAAGAAAAAAAAAAGATAGAGAAGTTGGGGAAATTGGGTCTTCTCTAACGAGGTGAAGCATCATTTTCGTGCATTAGGAGGATTTGGTGTGAAGATCCCATTAAATTAAAAGGAAACATACGGGATAAAATACCATCGAAACTTTAAAAAATAACACGTTCATCAATAGAAATTTTTATTCTTGTCGATATCTAGCCAGATTTCTGTAATCGGTTGCATTCGAGTTGCAATTTCTGATTCGAACACACAGACCCGAACTAGCACGCCGACATGAGGCGACACGGTATACTTCGACTGTGAGAACGGATCGATTTCCTTGCAAACAGGAGATCGATCCATTTTTCGAACATGAAACCTTCGTAATCGAGCAAGAGGACGGATGGCGAAATTGGTCCGGCAAATGCAGAGGCGAATCGGGTTTTTGCTTGCGCTGCTTTTTCAAGTACTGACCGCGACATTGCCGCTTGCCTACACCACTACCTCTCCGTCTACGGAAAAGTACCACAGTACACTGTTGCGCCAGAAGGAAGGCCATCTTTTTGTCCTATACGATTCGGCCGCGTTTATTTAAGAACCGCCCTTCGAATTTGCTTCCATAAAAATTTGGAACTTCTCCTTTCAGAATTTCAAAAAGCGAAAGATACTGTATAGATGCCAAAAACAATAATGAAAAGGGTTGCATTGAAAGATCTCGTATTAAGCAACAGTCAAATCGCGCGGATCTCAAAAGTTGTTCCACCGTCGGCGAAGAGAGGCCGGCCGTCCTCGTCGTTCAAATCCAACATGGGAAGGACCACCGCCTACTCGTCGAGCTCTTCCAACGACTGATGACGAGGAGCCGACCCGCCGACCGACGGAGGCAACGCCAGACGGCACGGGATGTATATACGACGTGCATTTTCTATTCACCGTAGAACCTACACGGTCCCCAACCAGGAGCCGCGTCGAAGATAAGTCCGTGATTACGCTTTTGGAGGGACAGGGATTTGGTGGTCCACAAAAGCCGAAAGAGAGCGCGCAAAAGGACAGGCGGTGGCAGTCGTATCCCTGATCTTTCCATCTAAACGGGCAAAAAAGGACAGGCTCAGGAGGGTAGGGAAAAACGTGGCGTTGGGATTCGCATGGTACGACCGTACGAATAGGCATGCAAGCTGGCACGTGACGCGCGTGCGGAATATGCCTCTCGAGTCGCCCCCTTGCTAGGACCTACCAACAGGCCATATGAATTCGTCTAGCCCCTCCCAATTTGAACGGCGGGACTTTCGTCTTTTTCCTAAAATGAGCCGCTGTGTCCAAGGAAGAACGTTCAAATCCGTGCACGAACTAACTCAAGCCCGAACCGGGATCAGGCACCAAAATTACGCCCGCGGCTCATCACAGGAAAAGCGAGAGGAAAGAATCGCCGAGCTCTAAACATCTAGTTCCTTGTCTAGATGGAAAGAAGACCTGCGCGTGAAGCTAAGCGAAGGCTAAGACATGCGAAACAAAGTGGACGGAATGTCATGCATCTCGTGACCCCCTTAAAATTTATCTCTGTTTCTCACTCGAGAATGCGGACCTGCTCAGGTTCGGTCTATGCAAATATCCACACCTCTACCACCTACATATGCCGATCTTGGAACCAGCTTCAGTTCACCATCTGCGTAAGAGGGGAGTCCTGGCGCTCACGGATGAGTTTAAACCATGGCTAAGTCCCTACAGATTTTACAGCAGCGACAGCCAGCAAAAACCTGCTTTGTCTAGTTAGTGTTTGAGACCCGGAGGGCCTGTTCTCGAGACACTCATGCCTTCGAGCATTCCAGTACATGTGCCTTGAAATTCTCCAGCTCAGCCAAAACCTCTTCTTCCGGCCTGTAGATCAGATCACTCATTCGCCATATCTGCAGAGATGGACATGTTCACTGAGTACCTCCAATCGACAATACTTCTAAAAAACCAAAATGTGTGATGAGATGATGGCCAAAAACAAGTGTACCTGCAATGTACCACCTCCTCCAGCAGTATCACAGTCATCAGATACGCTTACCATAGTCCATGGATCAGCTGCATTCCAGTGGAAGTCGACAATTTTGTCCCTGGATGACACAGCAGGAAGGCACTTATGTTAATTACGAATGGCCCACTCAAGGCATTAGGTGAAAAGATTAGATCAACAAGAAGCTGGATAAAAGTTCGTTTGTATTACAGAACATTTCCTTTTAACATCCTCATCAAACCAGCCACCTCATAAAATCCCATAGTAGCTTTCACATCAAACCACTCATTTATGTTACCCTCAAGTCGGATGACTTAACAATACTCCCCAAAACTAAATCAACCGGAGCCCTCGACTTTAAATAGAATCTCATTCGAAGCAAATGTGCCTTATTGACATCAGAACATACAGCTGACAGACAGATATAGATAGTGACGCAACTTGGAAGCACCCTGATAATTAGACATCATCAGTGAAGGCAGGAATCCAGGCAAAGAACAAAGCAAGAAACTACCCACAATATAGTATATTTTTCTTTAAACATCTCTTTACTATTGAGTTTTTCCCCGCCACCTGATTATAAAGGGAGCTCCAACCCAAAAGAAAAACAAAAGAACAACATAAAAGCAAAGAAAGAAATGATTTATGGATTAGACTAGACTTTCTGAATTGGGGAAAAATAAAACAAAAGAATGATAGCACACCAAGTACAAATCCTAAGTCAAAGCTTCAAAATCGGACAAGGAAATACTACTTAGGTTTGGACTTAGATCACACTATCATTTGACATTCTAAAGCTTAATTCACCTGTGACCAGCATGCTGGAAAAACAATCCCGCAGGAGCATTTGGAGCCCTGTCAACCTTTTTATCAACCTGCAAGACAAAATTTCAGTACAAAAGCCCCACATATACTCCACACAAAAGTAAAGAATCGCTAAATTCAATTTTAAATTAAAGCCAATGAATCAAACTCTGCAAGAGGCACAAAAACATGCAGATATTGCGAAAGCTAGCCTGGCAAGACAAAAAGACAAATTGCCTTACCCTCTCATAATCCCAAATGTTCAAGAGACCGTCTTCAGCAGAACTCCCAAAGACAGAAGACTTGTCTGGAGACCACTAGAATATGCATGAAAATCAAGCACAGTAAGCACTACAAAGCAATCTTTTACAGAGAATATATTTATATCAAAAAGCTAATTTTATGACAATAGAAGTAAAGAAAAATCCATGGCCACCTGCACACAAAGAACAGCTGCCTTATGCCCCTCAAACTTGTAGACTGGTGAACCAACTCCATTAGAAGTGAGATTTCGCCGATCAAACATGTTAACAGAGTTATCTGCCGACCTAGGAAAACATACCATATATTTTAAAGAAAAAAACTATGTCATCATCGAATCAATACAAAGCATAAACTTGTCGACTTGATCCATAATTAGTTCTAGAAGTAAACCACATGATAATCAGAAACTTGACACGGGAGCATACCCGGTTAAGATTAGGTTGTTGTCATGGGGATTCCAATCCACACAATGGAGGTCACCATTATGTGCCTTCTCGACCTGATTCAACAATAAATGAGGCAGCCAACATATAACATCAGAATCAGTAAAAAGAAAAGCATATATCCTCATAAGCAATAGCAATTGAATATTACGAAGAAATCTTCAGTCCAGACAAAGGTCAACAAGAATGGAAATGCAGAGATGTACACAACGCCCTCAACTGGATAATGAGGCAAAAAAAATATCTTAGCATAAATCCATTTGGATTCTGTTAATGTGCTGCATCACATACACAAACAAGAGGGAATTAGTTAACACATACATCATGGCACAGTCCAGGACATGGCATTTAACACAATTGACATGTCTAAACTTCTGAGTCCCTTCATTTATTAGCCTGTACGCTGGACCAAAGTGGGGAAAAAAGCCTAATTCTTTTATCTAACTACCTTATATTACAGCTCTATCATCATATATTTATTGTGATGACTTAGTCAATGCTTGTAAGCTGGTTGGCTCATTTCCAAATCTAATGAGGTGATAAAGAGAATATAACTCATGTTCTTCACAAGCGCATGGGCATGTGCGGAGAGACTGGGATGAAGGGGACAGATAGACTGAACGAGGAAGTTGGTTAAACATGCTGCATCACTCTAGTACAAGACAAAAGATGCGATATCATAATTACTGAAATCAAGCATAGATAAACGCAGGTAGGGAACACAAACAAAATAAAATCATAAGAATAGAGGGCAAGGATGAAGGGAGACATAATACACAAACCTTAGCAATGGGATTAGTGCCAACTCGTGCATCCCACAATATAAGGCATGAATCATCACCAACGCTACAAAATTCCTGTGCACTTTAGAAGACAAAAAATACCATTAGACAACGAAGACCTCATGTCCATCTATAGCAACTAAAATTTCAAATTCAAATCTCACAGTAAACATATCTATCAGGTTCTGCCCCATATTTCCTCCTGTGCTACTTACGTGGATGGACAAAAAGCCACATCTTCAACCGTATCCTCATGTCCACAGTAGATTCCTCGTGGTCCAACAGAAGGGCCATTTCCAGTTTCCTCGTTACCTTCCCCAGTCTTCTTAATGATGGATCCTCCAGATCCTGGAGATTTATTTGTTGTTTGATCTGTTGCAGATGCTGTTATATGGTCTTGGATACTCCACAAAACCACCGTCTTATCCTTCCCTATGAAAAAGGCATTTATTATGTTCTTTGCAATTAACCAAATTAATGTAACTGCAGGTACAAGAAATGCACTCATTCACGCAAATGATAACAAAAGTATTTACTTGAATATGTCTTCCAAGTCAAATTAAGCAGATCATAAAATTACCAACAAAATAATATTAGGCAGCTTCCTGTAAATTATATGGAAAAAACAAAGAAAAAGAAAGAAAAGAAAAGGTAACGAGGGAAATGCCATCCTACTATCCACAGCACCTTCTTTTTTCCATGCAAATTCTGCTCTTTAAAACTGTTTCTTTGTCAATTGGTTCAGCATGCATAGTCATAGTCCTTCCTAAATGAATTTTCTCTTATTGACGGTCCACAAATACTGAAAACTCCAATCCTTGACTAACATTATCAAACCCATAATATCCTACCTCCAGAGAGAACAAAGGGTTCAGCTGGACACATTGCAAGGGCAAATTCAGCATTCTCTTGATGTCCAGTTAAAATCTGCCAAAAAAGCCAAAAGGGCAGATAATAAAAGAGATGCAAACATCTGGGTCAGCATGGAACTATAACCTTTGCTGAAGCCTGGCAAATCAGCTGGTGCAATATAACATTTCAAGAAATGTAAAGCTCAGGACATCTATCAAGTTACTATAAGTTCGTGAAGGCAGATGAGATATTGCCTTCAGAAATTATTGCAACTCTAAGACATAAAGTGATTTTTTTTTTTGGGAAGATTGCAAAACCACCTTCAACTTCAACTTGCTCTCCATATCGAATACCCTCATCACATTTCAAAACTTTACATTTTGCAGCTCACCAACTTAAAAAGACCTATTTGTCATCATGCACACCCAAAATCTACACCCGCAAAATGAATCTAATGCTGAGGACAGGGGCAAGAAAATGGCAACTTAGTAAATTATATGTAGCTTGGAGATGCAACTTGAAATCCAACGCGAAACTGAAAATGGTGATTGAAGGTTTGGGAATACAAGGAGGATAACTGATATGGGAAGCTGAGGTGGATGCATTAAGGGATGGGATCCAAGCACAAGATAAGTTTCTTGTTAGTACAAACAAGATCAATTACATTACTGAATAAACAAGTGTTACTACAAGTTCTTAGTATCTTCTGAATTCAGCATCTCACAATCATCCTCTCTAACTGTGAAAATACTCTATCAGGTCTACATGCATAGACCAAATTACAAGTTTCAAATGTAACTTGCACAAAGGACCAATTGATTGACCTTACAACAGTAAGCAGCATGACTGTTTTCATTTTTTCTTCCAAACGCACCAAAGGAATTTTTTTTCCAGGAGCTACTAATAATTGGCAAATGAACTTAAAAAAAAAAGAATCTAAAAATGTGTCAATACTGGAAGATGCATTGAGTCTGATCATGAACAAACCAGATTTGGACGAGAAGCTGTAGCTCCATAGACAGCATGCCGGTTAGGCTGAGATTCCACATCCCAAATGAGAACCTAAAATTCCAAATAACACCGGAAGCACTGAGCAGATTAAAGAGCCATGAAATTTTGTAGATCCCACAAATCCCAGTAAAAGCATGAGAAAAATCTCATAATTAACCTACATCTGGGCTGTCAGTGTGAGTTGCCACAATATTGGGATTCTGAGGAAGTTCCCTGATTCTGTTAACCTGAAGTACGATAATCCATGATCAACATAGATAAAAACCATGCACATCATAAAGTAAAAACTGATTATCAAACATTTTAAGATAGAGAAGCAAAAGGTAAAGGTGAGTTGGCACATAATAATTTCATATATTTGCTCAAAGATAATAAATGAAAGAGAACTAGATCAGAGTTTGGATTAAAAACAAAGTAGAAAGATCATCAGGGTCTCAAATTAAAAAAAAAAAGCAAAGATTTTGTGTAGTCTGATTGTGAATGTTTCTGTTTGATTAGGAGCTTGCCCAGCGAGAAATGAGAGTTACCTCTCCAGGATGTATAATTGTCTTGTACTTCCTTATGAAGGGAGAGCGAGCTTCTTCATTAAACTGAAAATCAAGTATGCAGAGATTAAACACCACATTGTTAAAGTCAACAAGGATAAGATACACAACAATAGATAAACAACAACTCCATCATGTGTCTGCAAATGACCTGGGACACGTGCTCTGCAGCCGCAACTCTAGGTTTCACAACTTCACAGTTTGCTATCACCAAAGTATTTGGAACACTGCCATCAGTCTGAGAACAAAAAGAAAGAGATTAATGAAGCAATAGAGAAAGCACAAATAAAGAACAACTCAAGTTTCATCTATTTGCCACCAAAGGAGCAACAAGATGTAGATAAAAAATTTAAGGTTGTTTTAACTTCAAAACAACTTCAAACCAAAAACAAATAAGTCTCCTCTCTCAAGTCAATATTAGTGATGTACATCAGCACTGAATTCGAAATAGTACTAAATTTTAAAATGCCAAATTCACATCAAAGTCATGAATAAAATCTTGTGTAAATTGTGGCAGCTGAGATTTTCAGTAGAAAAACTAATTAGCTCAACTTCAACCAAGAAAAATGCTTGTGCTTTCGACTCAACCTACTCATGCATCCAGCTTGTTGAACTCTAAAAATGATATGAGGGTTTGACAACAATTACTATCGTTCTCTAGATTTTCATGTAAACTTAATTTTCCAACAACAACAGAATTTGTCAGCTGCTGTACTACCAAGGTAAGTTGTTTTCACGAACATTAATCCAACATGTGCAGGCAGCAAGAAATGTTCAACTATTATAACACAACCATATAAAAGTCCTCACCAGTTTATTAACTGGTGAATTTTAGTTACAGGTCCTCCTTATTACTATTGAAACCACTAGATTAAGTACGTGAAAAACAGCATCGCACAACTTTAGACTTCTACACTAGATCATCATTGCTCATTACCTGCTCAGAAATGTAGAGCCGCTGCCGATTCTTATAAGTCGCTTGCTCGAGTTGCGGGCCCCACCTGCATGATGTCAGTCATTGCCAAATTCAAATCCACCTATGAAAAAAAACAATCCACAAAATAAAGAACCTCGCCAAGCCAACGCATCAAGACAAATGAACAAAGCCTTTGATCAGTACCCACAAGCTTCTCCTTAACACTCAAAGGATCACCAACACCTTCCCCCAAAAACCTAGGAGGCCTGGCACAACCTAGCAGCCACATATACCCTAGCACACCACGACCCAGCACAACGGACCTCCAAAATCCAGCATTTCCAAGACAACTCCTCCAAACCAAACCTACAAATCCACAGGCACCACCAAACTCGCAAGAAACCAAAATGCAGTTCCGGACCGGCACAAGAGAGAAGGTCACGCGTACCAAAACCCTAAAACCCTAAATCAACCCAGCACCTACCTAGACCTATCAACACGGCACTCGCAATACTTCAAAACCTCCGAAAATTCAACATCCCACTTAACCAGAGCAAAACCTCCCAAGAAAAAGAAAAGAAACCCTAGATTTCCGCCGGCGCTAACCGGAAACAGCTGACGGAGCGGGAGGCCTTTTTCGAAGTTACCGGCAAGAGAGAGAAGGCCAGAGGAGGTTGTGGTTGGCGAGCCAGTCGTAGAGGACGGGGACGAGGGACTTCCACCGCGCGTACTTCTCGTCGACCGCGTGCTGCTGCTGCGGCCTCCGGTCCCGGCCCCCCGCCGACCCCGACGCCGCCGACGACCTGGGGCCGGCGCCGGCGCCGGAGCAGCCTGCCTGCTGCTGCTGCGGCGGCGGCGGCGGCGGCGGCTGGTGGAGCTGCTCCTCCTTCTTGTCCTCCTTCGGCTTCGGCTTCCGCCCGCGCTTCTTCGGGGCCTGCGGCTGCGGCTCCATCGCCGGAGAGAGAGCGCGCTCGACCGGCACCGTGCGCTTCGGTTGCTCCCGGTCGGGTAATAGTTAGGCAGTGAATCGGACTGGAAGAGTTAAAGAGAAAGTCTTCCCGTATTTGAATGGAGAAATCGAGGTCCAAAATGTAAAATTTAAAAAAAAAAATGAATCGTCCGTCTTTGTCTTTTTTCTTTTTCTTTTTTCGAAAATTCGGGTTAATTTGGACCGTCGAATTTAATAATTTTATTTCCTTTTAAATTGGTGTCGATTTGTGGACTTCGTTTCAAAATGCCCTCCAAAACTTGAGCGATTTATGTCTCGACGAACCTCCGGAGCTTATCGCCGGTGAAAAAGTAGCACAATTTTTCATGAATTAAGTTACAAATTAGCGCATATTTTTTTAGGGAAAGATGAAAATGATATGGCAAGCCAAAAATATTTAATTTGCCGGTCGACGGCTGTTTAAGCTTTCTCCCCTATATTGGACTGCACGAGTAAATTTGAAAACATCTCTCGGCTTGGTCCATATAGATTATCTTGTGCACACCCACGTCATTGCATTTGGGGAATTTGAGTTCAAACTTCCCACCTTATAACGCACATCCGTCTAAAAGTTGAATCGAGCCGAATTCAAAACTTAAACTTGCTACCAGTTTCTTCGAGCCAAGCGCCGGTATTAGTATTAACTCATGCACGATGGAGTCGAGTCGAGTTTTACACATTAACATGCAAACCCAACTTGTCTGGATGACGATCCTAGCAAATTGGCCACCACGGTTTTGCCAGATGGCCAGATCGTAACTGCATGACGCTGACTCATCAATCATGGAGCAAAATCATGAGAATCGTCATTGCCATTAGATCAGAACATAAGAAATAGAATGCAACGCTTTACAGGCTTCTCTGCAGAAACTTTGCGCCAAGGCATTCCGGTCTTCCTGAGATTTTCACATACACAACGTTTGCTCGCCTAGCTTGTGTCGTAAGATTGTGTACCGACCACAAGATTGCAACAAGACTCATTAAGTTCCATAAACCACGTCGAGCATTCAGATATATTTCGGTAACCATGGAAGGTCATTGACTTTTAAGGGGCGAGGCATTAAATCATAGCGAGAATCTGTGAAACAACAAGAGGAAAACAGCATTGGATTCAAAAAACCACTACCTCGTTCTACTAATAAAAACCTCCCTGATTAAGTCTGCCAAAATTGTTCCCAGCATTCTCGAGGACATTGTCCATTACACGTAACTATATCCAGTCAGGTAACAGCAAATAACTCGATCTAAGTAGCTTGAGAATCAAACATAAACGCCTGATGAGAGAAGAAGAAATAAGGACCCGAATCCCTGCACCAGAAAGGGAAAATCAGAAACAGAATGGTAAAGCTCAAATGCAGTCTCGTGCATGCAAATGTATTGATCTGAATTGAGGCTCATGATTGTACAAGCATGTATGAGCATGTACAGGTGATAACAAAAGAAGCAAAATGTACCAGGAAGACAGATGCCACTGCCCCAGTAGTCACCTCCTTGACAAGGCTGAGGTTCCGTCTTGAGGAGGTTGTCTCATAACTGCAAAAGGTGAAAGTATATCAGGCTCAAGAAAGCAGATGCAGGGACAGAAACACAAAAAATGGTCTGAGTGCTGCTACAAGACTGGACCATGTTGAACATTTATCAGTTAATACAATGGCTATTCAATTGACATCAGAGCAACAATTATGTTACCAGTCATTTGGATAGTTAACATTTTACCATGATGAAAATATGGAAAATCAGCCCAGAACTCAATAGCCCAGTTCAGTTTAGAAAAGTCTCCCACAATGGCCAGAACCCAATAAGTCCCCTAATGCTCATCTCTCTCCAAAACCAAATCCACAAAGTCAATAATGGACAATTCACAAGCTGACCTGGGGCCATCACTCCCTTGGTAACACATCAAAGAAAGTGAAAGAATTGGATTACTATTAACTGAAAAATCTCTTTCCTAGCACATATCTAAGGCGGGACAACGAGGGAGAGATAGTCCACTCTTAAAGGAAGATTCATTGTCCTAAAACTAAGAAATGCAAATCCTTAATTTTGATTGATGTTTCATATCCTTTCTCCAGTGAAAGTGAAGGTAAACAACAGCATAACTCGTGAGTCATGACTCTTGAGCTCTAGAACAATGGAAGTTATTAGGCCGGAGAGAACGAAGTCAGAGACAAAGAAAAGAGACGAGACAACCATCCTAAGTATGCAGTAACCGCACCAATCAAGATTTGCATCACTTCATCAATATCCTCTCACCTTTAAATCACAACTCGCAACTGGATATAGAACCACGAACGTCCATGCCTACAATGCGCCTTTTAACAAAATGGACCATCATTTTTCTTTCCAACGCTGATTTTAAGAGCTTCCAAAGCAAATATCGAGTTCCAAGCATCACGGATATAACAATATCCCATCAAATAGCCCGCAAGCTTACATCTTTAACCTAAGAGCGCACGAAAAGCAGCAACGAAAATGCAACGCCGGCATGCAAGACAGAGAATCGGGGTTCCAGATCACCGAAACAACCCAACCAACCACGTCGTTCACATCCCTCCCCAATTGTTAACGAAATCCCTTCCGATAACATCAACAATCACTCTCCAGTCTTCCTAACCACGACACGAAATGCGCCAGCGATCTAAACCCCGATCCGATCCGATCCGATCCGCCGAAACACCGAGACCAGTCAACGAGTCCCAGACCCCTCGAAACCGTACCCCGAATTCTAATTCCTCGAGAACGCGACGCTCGGGCAGCCAAAAAGCTTCACCGAGCAAGCGAAGAGCAACATCTCCGAAGACTTAAGAACTCCAAACCGAGCCAAAAAAGGAAAAGACAAAAAAAAAAAAAAAAAAAAGGACTGAAATTAGCATGCGGAGGCCAGATCGGGAGCTCACATGAAGAACGTGGCGGTGAAGACGAGGCCGATCGCGAGCATGAGGAAGGCCAGGGTCGGGTACAGCGAGTCCGGCACCGGGCTGGCGATTGCTCTCGGCGGCGCCTGCGAGATCGGGAAACGGAAGGAATCGCAAAAAAGAGAGGACGGAAATCAGCCGGGGCGAGCATCGGAAGGAGACGGAGCTCTAGGGTTTCAAAGAGGCGAGCAAGAGAGAGAGAGAGACTCACCATCGTCGTCGCTGAAGCTCGGAGTCGTCGTCGGTCTGCGTCAAGTCGCTTCTCTTCCGAGTTCGATTGCAGTGAGAAAGCCGTCTTCCAGTCTCGGAGACGATGGACATAAAAAGCTGAGGAGAAAGGTGGGCTTGGGCTCGATCCGTCTAATGGCCCAAGCCTTTGGCATGGGCCTGAGCTCATTTACTGAAAATTTAATATATACTTAAAAGATATTTTATCAATACCCAAAAATTACATTTTTCTTTTTAAAGAAATTAATTTAACATATGCTCTGCATTTTTTTCAAAAGAAAAATTATTTGCTGACATTTTTATATATTAAAAACATCAACCCGATATACCACACGGTATTATCAATGATGTATGGAGCATCCGATGCAAAGTTAACTACAACTTTTTAGCTTAGATTGGATAATTCAATTGAAGAAACTTTACAGTATTTCATTTAAATGAAAATATTCTAGGGCATGAACATGATCAACAATTGGGAACATTTCCTAGTAAGATGTCAGCAGCTTGACCAATTGAGCAAGTCACACAACTCGATTCTCTAGTAGCAAGGTTGAAGCTTGCCTATATTGCAATTGCAATCCATCACACGACTTATGCCTCATGCAATGCCAAAGTTTCTAAAATTTCAATCATCTCGAATCTTGTCATGATTAAATCCTCTTGAAAATTTATTTATATTTGATACTCACAAACCTTCAACTAGATTAGATCGGTCAATTGGGTGGGTCTAGTTAAGATGAAACTGGTCAAATCCAAATTTATCCATTTAATCCTTTTTAACTAATTTCCATGCTATACAAATCTAATAGTTTATTCTTGACCTAATCCACATTGCTAAACACATTTCTATTTTTAACCAAATCTAAAAAAATAGATACCCAAATTTAGAGGAGGGTTGCAGAATGAGCAAGCACGAAATTGAGTGAAGGCGAGAAATATTGAAATGGTTTATGACACATTTAGATAGGTGCAACAAGATATCACACTGACTCAACATGACCTCTTTCCATTCAGGAGCTCATTGACAAGATGCGGTTAACGTTCTGTACATGTCAGCAGTTGGAGCTATTCATTCCAGCAATCTTTTCTCTCTCCAGTTACAAGTCAACAGAAGAAATTTACACTGAATCAAACAAGTCCTTCCCCTCCATAAGCACCATGACCCTGCATTCGCGGCCTCAGCAAAAAGCTTGGTCTGTAACAGCTCCTCCTTCGCATGGCTTATCACGGTCGGTCTGATGACATCCCATCAGTCCCGAGCATTTACACCGGGCTGTCGGTTCGCACCGGCTGGTTCTCCTGTCTTGTGATCACCAGCTGATGCGAGCCGTCGTTGGGAGTGGAGGACCGCCATGCTGGTTGATCCGCAAAATTTCAAGAACAAAAAAATCATAACAGGATGGAACTTGAGTCGATTCTTGTCACCTAAGAAACCTCCCTCAGTTGGAACCTGGCCATAACCCCAGAAAGGAGCCGTGTTCACTCGCGCTGCCCCCGGACAATCTTCTCAGTCTCTCCCAAAAATGCCTTCCTCTTCCCGCTCTCATAGGACCCGAGCTCGAATACCTCCGCAAGGGACCTGAGATGGGCCTCGTGTACCCTGCTGATGTGCTGAGAAAATCTGAAACCAACATTCCTCGCTCGCTATTACTGACAGAATCGTAGTCCGGATCCGAGTATCGGCCTTGCAAAGGATGATGCTCTAACTGTCCAGAGCCAGCACCAGCCCTGGGATCCAACTCAATGGACAAGTCTTCCCGGCTAGAGCTTCTGGAACCGGCCTCTCTGGACTCATCGCACTCGCACTCATTACATACTAGTTTTAGCGCCTGCACGACCTCACCCATGAAAGGACGGTGCGATACCTCAGGCTGCACGCACATCGAAGCGATCGCCGCCACTTTGGCCACGCTATCGAAGGGGACGTTAGGTCCCAGAGATTGGTCTAGAATTGCTTCTAGCCCTTCTCTGCTAGTGAGTAGCGGACGAGCCCAGGCGACCAGGTTCTCTTGACCGGGTGGTTGTGACATGTCGACTGGCTTTCTTCCTGTCAGGAGCTCTAGGAGTACAACTCCGTAACTGTAGACGTCGCTTTTCACGAGAAGATGCCCTGTCATGGCATATTCGGGAGCAACATATCTGGATGCAATCCAAATGAGAAGAGGATTTTAGCATTGTTGTGGTTAGATATAATCTCAAAGCAGACGATTTAGAATCTCAAAGGGTCACATCTGAATGGCCAAACATTGGAGAATCAATTGGTTATAAGCTGACAGATACTTCTGCACGAGTTTTCATGAGACCATAATTCCAGTGAAAGTTAGCAAGAAAGAAGGTTGGTTTGAATTCAAACTTGTGATGTTAAGATGGATGTACCAGAGATAAGGTCCTAAGAAACCTCGAATTAGTGATGTTATGCTGCTTTAAACCCACATTTATGACGGACACAGATTAGAATTAACCAAAGAACATGAGATTGGAAATCAAAGGAACTATTTGAACAAGAGAGGAATTTCCTAACCCGAAGGTTCCCATGACACGTGTAGAGATGTGTCTATTTTCCTCATCCATAGCGGTGCGAGCCAAACCAAAATCCGACACTTTGGGTGTAAAATCATGTTCCAATAATATGTTGCTGGCCTTGAAGTCCCTATGTATAACACGTGGGCTCGAGTCCTCATGCAGATAGGCTAAACCACGAGCAGAACCAAGCGCTATCTTCATCCTAGCACCCCAATCTAGCGGGGCAGCTTCCTTGTCAACTCCTGAAAGCATGGGAAAATGGACACTAGCTTTACACCTCATGAAGAATAATGAAGAGCGAGACAAAAATATGTCGAGTACTAGAGAGAAGTAGCACATTAATCTACACTATACCTACCATGCAAATGAGATTCCACACTGCCATTTGGAATAAGTTCGTACACAAGGCAGCGGACACGTTCCTCCGCACATATACCAATCAGCTTGACAAGATTCCTGTGATGTAGGCGGCTAAGCATCTCGATTTCAGCTAAAAATTCCCGGCCGCCCTGTTGATCCTCCCTCTTCAGAACTTTCACAGCTACTTTGGTCCCATCTTCAAGAATGCCACTGTATACACGCCCAAAGCCACCTTCGCCAAGTACTCTTGACTCATTGAAATGATCAGTAGCTTTTTCAATGTCACTCACGCTGTAAGTTTTAGCTGACCCTGCATAAGTCGGTAAGCTAGATCCAAATGACAACGAGGCAGAGCTTGGACCACTTCCAAGGATAGACCCTGGCATAACTGCAAGACATCGGCCTCCGTAGTGAGAATGGGGGAACTCCCCTCGACCCAATCTTGCAATACTTAATTGATATTCTAGGCTAAAGTTGCAACAAAATATTAACCAAGTTTATGTTCTTGTCAATTCTACTACTAAAATATGGAACATCTGATAAGACTCATCTTTCCTGAAATGGCACTAAATTGAAATTCCTCTTGTTTCGTTAATAGTCCTGTTATGTGCAAGTATTTGACCAACTTCTTCTGGAGTTTTTGTTTTATGGACCACCTTTGAAAACCAATCTCTGCATGATCTGGTCAATGCGTAAGTATCATGACAGCACATCTGATTAACTGTTGACGATCAACTATTACCTGGTGACTTTGCGACAGATGGTAACAATGCCTGTGGAGCCGGTGCAGGTTGAACAACTCGATCTCTGTGTTTCATTATCCAAATCCAACCAGCAACAGAGCATAAAACAATAGCAACAAGGGCAGATAGGACAATAATAGCAACCGCACCACCACTTAACCCGTGATTATGCTGCCCCTTCTGCACATCTACCCCGAGAGGTTTATTTGTTCTTGCATTATTGTCATTGCCGGAGTAGGGCCCACCATCAATCATTGAAGCATCTGGGGGCAAAGGCGGTGATGCAGGTAATCCTGTAAACCCAATACAATACAAGTATACAGCAATGTCTCAAGATCAACTCGGTGTCATGAAGTGAAGGTAAAAAGTTACTGACAAGCGCCATGACTGACATAAAACATTACCAGGATATCGCACATACAGTACTTCATAATCACCGAAGTAGGAAGCATTTATGAAGATCTGCTTATGCCAAAATCTCTCGAAAGTCAAGAAAGCGGTGGTATTATCGAATTTGTCCCCTAGCGGTACCAAGTCGATTAGCACAACGGTTTTCTCAGGCTGCTCAGTGGCAGCGTTCGCCCCCATTATGCGGACTTGACTTTGCTTCATAAACACCCCTGAAGCAATTTCTTCAGCCAACTCTGAAACCAAGGGGAAGAAAGTATAAAGAGCAACATTGAGGCGCAGACCAACTTGCATAGGCCATACGCAGCCACAAGGAGACCCAGGAGGAGTATTTGTGTATGGCTCCGTGCATGTTGTTGTTGAACAGTCTGCACAAAAGAATGTCCCAGTTTTACATCTTCAAAAAATAGCGAAGGCACAACATCTGGCTGTAAGCTCCAGAGAAACAAAAGCAGAACATGGCTCACTAACCTTCATTTGGAGGTGGGGGCGGTAATGCCCGAATAGGAGGCGGAGGTGGCACTATGAGATTTGTTAGTGGAGGCTTAGAAGGAGAAACTTGATAAATTGCACCACATGCAATAAACAATGGCAACATAAGATAGAAAGAATAATACTAATCGATCAAAAATTGAGAAATACCA
The DNA here is from genome assembly GCA_014182885.2 of Eucalyptus caleyi. Taxonomy (NCBI): domain Eukaryota; kingdom Viridiplantae; phylum Streptophyta; class Magnoliopsida; order Myrtales; family Myrtaceae; genus Eucalyptus; species Eucalyptus caleyi. The sequence continues at coordinate 55,489,294 of CM024468.2, read as the reverse complement.
GTTTTTCTTACTTTTGGGATGGCCAGGCGCAGTTTTGGGAGATGGAGAAGGTGCCGGTGGTAAATCACTCTTCAAAGGCGGATTGGTGAAATGGGGTGGAGAAACCAAAGAGCCTGAGCAAGGACAGCATCGGATGTAAAAGTTTGGTTGGGTGCCATTAAATAAAATGGCTCTAACATATTGGGAATGGGCCTACCTGGACTTGGTGATGGAGGAGCATTGTGTCTTTGTTTGTGTTTTGGAAGTGTAGCTGGAGCGGAAACTGGACCTAGCAGATATTAGAAAGAAAAGAATCAGAATCAAAGGATATGCAACCTATCCCCAAAATTCTAATTGGTCGTCACATGATTCCCAAATGCAAATTCTAAACCACTTGACTTGTGGAACCTGGAGAAGAAGCTGAATGGTCAGAGAAAGGAGAAGGACTGCTAATTTTGTTCCCTCTCTTATGATGCATATTAGATGAGGGCAAGGGTGAATTTGCAGAAGAATGATGCCCTTTGCTGGAAGGTAATGGAGGAGGCAAAGGAGCATCAGCAGAGATATGACCGGTTTTGTGTGGGGAAGGAGCTATGCCGCCAGATGAACCTGCACGAATAAATCTAAAAGTTAATGCTTAACTCTATTTTCACCAATTAGCCCACACAATCCTGAGTCCTGACTTAGCCACATCCACAAGCAATGATGAAAAGCTCACCTTTAGATGGCAAAGGCGAATGGCTTGGGGGAAGTACAGCCTTCCGAGCATGATGATGGTTAACAAATGAAGCTGGAGGTAAAGATGCGGGCAAATGATGCCCTTTGCTTGGAGGAGGCAAAAGAGAGGGAGCGGGAGCACTGGCTGTGTGCACAGAAGGAGATACAGCATCAAAAGAACCTGTTGCAGAAAGTTCGCTATTTTGAGGACAAGATTCTTGTTGGCATTTAAGAACCGCATGCAGGTCATCCCTGTACCTTTAGGTGGATGTTGTCCGGGAGGTAGATCAGTGGGAGCATTATTCGAGGGTGGAGCAGCAGGCATCTTGTCTTTTTTTTTCAGCGGAGTTGATGCAGGAGATATGTGGTGGCCTGCAATCTCACATAGAACGGATGAAGCATCATATTTGCTACGCAAAAATCAATCAGATTTGATAAAGATGGACAAAGATAAAGTGAGAAAGTCAGGAACAAGCAAGCCAGAGATACCAATCATATGATCATGGCTCCTCTACTTCTATATACCCAGTAGGGCTTGAGAGATGTCTCATCAATCTTTTGAAACCATATGAACAGAAAACTTGACGCTGAAAACATGTAAATATATAACCATATATTACCAATAATCTGATTTTTTAGCTATACATATACCCTTTAGATGCAGTAAGCCACATCTCTTCTATGCCCAATGGCTTCAGAATTTCTCACTACATCACTATACCTATATTTCAGTTGGTACCTGACGGAGATTCTTTAGGTGCATGTGGGTGGACTGACGGGGAATTTGCTGGTACTGCAATTAATTTATTAAGAGAAATAAACACCTTTAACAAAAAATGCTGTGTTAGAAAGGTAATTTATTGAAGATTATTTGCAGAGGCGCACCTGGTGGTATAGGTGGTGTGATATGAGGCATCATGGGACGTTCCGCTGGTGGACCTTGTCCTATTTTTCTCGTGGGAGATGGAAATGATGCTGTTATTGGAGATGAAAAGATCAAATATAGTCGGAGAAAATTAAATAAATATCATTAAAATTGATATTGGAGATTATGTCCAGAGGCGCACCTGGTGGCATAGGTGGTGTGATATGAGGCATCATGGGACGTTCTGCTGGTGGACTTTGTCCTATTTTTCTCGGGGGAGATGGAAATGATGCTGTTATTAGAGATGAACAGATCAAATATAGTCGAAGAAAATTAAATGAATATCATTAAAAATGCTAATCACCTACCTGGGACACTCGCTTCTGGGACAGGACTATGGACTACCGAATCATTTCTTTTGTGTCCAGCTGGTGGGGAAGTTACAGGAATACTATCATTGTCTACTGGTGAATATGCAGGTGGATGTTTTGTAGGTGTTAAAGTAGGAGCTGAACATCACAACGACAAAAGACAGCTCATGAATGACAATAATCGCGTGGACCACAGGTAAAAGATACAACAGAATAAATTGGTATGTACCAGGAGCTAAAGATACTGCAGGAGTTACTTGTACTGGTGCCTTCTCAGGAGATTCAATTGGTGGGGGAGCCAAAGCCCCTCTTTCGATGCTCATTGGTGGAGGTGCCAAGGGGTGCGAAAAAGATGAATTTGGATTACTTGGAGACAAGAATGGTACAAGTTCTGTGGTCTTCGGGGTGGCGAAGCAGACAAAGGTGGTGACGCAAGTGGAGGTTGTGACATAGACCCTGATTGAGAAACGAGGCTTAAATTATATCAAGAAGGGTAAGGATCCAGCAGTTTTAGAGTCGCATACCACTGGGCTGAGATATGGAGCTCGGTGCATTTTCAACCGTGCTTCTTTGGTCTGGGGATGGCGAGGAAGAAAAAAGAGGTGGTGCTGCTAGTGGAGAGAGCGAAGTTGACCCTGAATTGTGGAAAGAGAAACTCAATTATTCGAAAACCAACTGAAATTGAAAAATTTTCTGAAGACAGAAAAATTACCATGTGATGAACTTGGCGGGCTGCTATTGAGTGGCTTCATTTGATGGGCAGGAGGCTCTGCTTCTATTGGAGTAATAGCAGAGAAATTCTCAGTAGATGGAGATATGTTGTACCCTGAAAGGATTTGAAAAAGAAAAAGAAAAAAAACAAAACATTTGACGGACTATTAAACTACTCATGCAAAGATATGAAAGCTTAAAATCCATTTTGCTTTCAATTGGTCTGAGTAAGGATTGCATCTATGCTGATCTCGGTTTAGCAAGAACCAACTATATGACAGCAAATAGTAAATTGAGAAAAGCCTACATAAATGAAGAAATACAGCATAAACATCTATGCAAACCATGCCTAATGGCCGTTCATAGGGTAAACCATGACCTACCAAAAATTTCCCAGATGGGAGAGCTCAGCTGTGAAGGAGATAATGCTGAAACCTACGAATTTTAATTTGGGAAAACATTGAATAGAACTTGCAATTAAGGACCGCTTGGTGTGATTTTTACACAATACTGCATAGAACATAGCACATTGAAATCAACAGAAGAACAATAGCACGAATGATGGATCTGAATGCCTTTGCCAGATACCTCTCCTCAATTCATTCTCTGGCTTAGTCATTGCAGACAAATCACTAAATGCAACAACACGACATTAGCAGTGAGCCAATGAAGGGACGGATTTGTGCGACTTTCTTTATATACAAGACCTTACGATTGGCAAGTGAAATTTGATAAACCAAGACAGCAGTTACCATTGGATCAAACGTTAAAGTTCAGTAGCCGCATCAAGTGATCAAAATCACAGTCTAACAAGTAAAAAGGCGAGAAAAACTTTTGTACCTGCAGATCCCTGGACAGCTGAAGCAAAGCTGATGAAACAGAGCAGAACCTGCTGGACATTGATCACTTGCATCACCACCCCCATATCTCTTTCAACACCAAATCCCAATCCTTACAACCCCAGCTCCCTCAACGAGGATCTTGATAACCAATAAAACCCAAATACAGTATCGATAAAAAAAAAAAAAAAAATCAACTCTACAGAAAGAGAAGATTGCTAAATCAACAGACTTGATAACACATGAAGCAAGATTGAGGAGGAAGGGAATCAGATCAGCAAGCCAGAGACCGCCGCGTACAGTGAGAGCAAAGCAACGCAATAAATTCTCCTTTTTCTTCCCTTCCCTTTGGTGGAGGAAACACCAAAAAGGCAAGAAGAGAGATTTAATCAATCTCTCTGCGAATAAGCAACGTGCTCTGGAACCCGCAGAGGCTCTGACCACCATAAACGCCTCTCTCTCCACCAGCACGAAATTAATTCCACGAAACTGAAACCGACCCACGAATTGAAATGCCCTGTGTGCTCCAAGCAACCCCAAGAACTGAACAGTTACAGACAAGAGACACCCTTTGCCACACGCGCACAGAGAGAGAGAGAGAGAGAGAGAGAGAGAGAGAGAGGGAGGTGGGTTGGGATTATTTTATTCGGGGGAGGTTAGATTTGAGTGGAGTGTTAATGGGGAATAACACCAAACCAGAATCAATGTTTACTTAAGTTGAAGTTGGACTCCCGCAGGAAGTTGGTCTGCATAATTTAATGGAGGGGGAGAGGGTGGGCAGTTTCTCAAGTCCTGACTGGTTTGTTGTGTTCTTGTTCTGTCCTGGTTTTCATCTTCTTTTTCAAGCTCGATCTCGATGGTGATGGCGACTCCTTTCGCTTTTGGGGAAGAAGACAGAGTAGTGGTGAATTCATCCGCCTGACTCATCACCCACTATTCTGCTCCTCGCCGCGGATGATCCGGAGTCGGGCGAGAAAAAAGGTGAGAGGGATTTCATGGGAGGATACGATGTTTACCTGTCGTCCCTGACCTCTTGCTTCAAGCAACAGTTGAAGACTTTTGGCCGGGGATTGAAAAGCGACGGTTAAAAAGCAGAAAAAAGAAGCAACAGTTAGAATTCACAGTAGAACTGAATATATAAATATATATATATATATATATATATATATATAGCAACAGTTAGAATTCGCAGTAGAACTGAATATATATAAATAAATAAATATATATATATATATGTAACTGCATTTATCCTTATTTTCATTGGTTAAGGAACCGACTCCTGTGTTCAAAGTAGGCGCGACCGTAAGTGTTCGGTTTGCACGGTGAAGACAGCTTCGAGTTTGGGCCACCTATTTGAATTTTGAAGTATTACCTATCTAAATTAGGGTTTCGTGTCCTGAAATTTTTTTTTCGCAAAATCAATGTTAGAATTCAGTTATATGATCCAGTTTACTGAGCAATCAGGTCGTTCCAACCTAAAAACAAACTGAACTAGTCTTACTCAATTGGTTCGAAACCGTATCATACGAGGATCGGATAGGTTACTCGATAAAAGACTAGGAAGTCCATCCTTAATTGATCTGGTCTCCGATTTTACTCGAGAACCAGCCTTACAAGTCAATACCCATTCCAAAAGTTTCAATATCGCTGTTGGAATTGTTTACTTTCCTTTGAATTGAAGGTTGAAAATGGAGATTCTAAAGACGTCATCGTTTCAAGGTAGTAGGTCTTGTTGAAGCACGTTGTCGGCTATATCTTTATACACAAATGGTAGATCCGGTGGAGCAATCGTCCTCGTTTTAGTCAAACTAATGCATGAAAGAAGATACGATGACTACACCCTTCTTTACCCTTCGTATTCAATCATTTTGCGTACGCACTATCAAATCAGCATCGGCCAAGTTAAAATAACCTTTTCCTTCCCTTAAAATAGCTTCTCAAGACTTTGACAAGATATTGGAACTTAGGAATATGCTTTTAATATTCCAGAATATTGTGATTATGTCCAGAAAAGGGCTAATAAGAAGAGAATAATATTTATGAGCAATAGATTATGTTGACATCATAACCTACTATTAGACACCGACGTTAAAGCGCCTTAAATTATAACGTGTCATTAAATTTATATATATATATATATATATGAATCCAAGAGGTTGGTACATATATCAATTTTATATACGATCTCAAGAAGCTAAGTCCTTATATCACCATATCTAATTCTATTATGGGTTTTAGGGACAACGGTGGGTTGGGTTAGAATAAAGGTTCCATTCGTCTAGGAAAAAATGAACAATTTAAAAAATATTTTTCTAAAATCAATCGTTTATATTGTTTACGAAAACGAATGAACAAAAAATATTTTCGTCTTCTATGAAATGTTTGGATATAAAATTTTGTCAATAAAAAATATTATTGATTATTTATTTTCCATGAAATAAACAGAGTTTGAATGTGTTCTGACAATACGTGAAATGAAAAGGAATATTGAATTGGCATTGACAATCAAAGGCTATATGTTGTCTAAATTTCAGATTTTTTTGTTGTATATTGATATTGGTCAATTCCAAATATACAATCAAGAGGGGTTTGGATTCTCGTGCATTCAATCGTATCGCTTGAGCCGAGTTCTTGAATATAAGACAAAGTTAGTCATTTTGAATGTCAAATTGGACATCTTTTCGTTTCTTTTAAAGGTATTTGTGTCTTGTGATTATGTCGGAAGAAAAAGGAGGGAAGCTACAAGAAGCAAACGGAAATTTTTTGATGTTCAATCATGAAGGTTGATTTGGAAATCATACTGTTGTTTCGAGTGTGCATATCAAGCTTCAAGGTGGGCATCATGATCAGAATAGGTTTTGCCCCTATTATTGTCTTGGCTCGTTGGCTAGGGAAACTTCGTGTTTAATTCAATCAAGTGCCAGCTTATATGCCTCACTAATCATCCAATTATTAGCTTGGTAGTATGACAATCCCACGATAGAAATTTTCCATTTCATGTGCTAGAATATTAATAAATATATAAAGCCGAGGATGTGTTTGGAGCATGTAATAGAAGCCCCATATCTTCATCTGAACTGATCATCAATAAAGAGCTCAATTTTGAGCCTATCAATATATATAGTTAGACTTACATTCACTAAAAAGTTTAAATCAATGAGTTATTGGTTAAATATTAACTGTTTTACTCTGAAACACTTCTTTCATATGGGATTTCTCCAATATAATTCACATGTGCCTCTCATGTGAGTTTTAGGGCGTGTTTAGTAACGATTACATTAGGGGCGATTCGATCGGGCGGTTCTTTTTGATTCTGTTCTAACCGATTCTAGCATTTTAAGCCGTTTGGTAACTATTCAAAATTTCGATTACGGAATAGAATGCGTTTTGCACCGTGTTCATTAATTGCATTCCAAATCAATTTCTTTTAATTTTTAAATAATTTTTTTACTTTTTTTCCTTTGTTTTCTTTTCTTTTTTTCTTTTTTCATTTTTTCTTTTCATTTTCCTTTTTTTCATTTCTTTTTCTTTTCTTTTTCTCATCTTCTTCTTCTTCTCTTGGTCGGTCGCCGGACCGGGCGACCGGCTAGACGAGGGTGGCGACCTCACCGGAGCGTCGCCGGCCCTCGGCGAGGCCGCCCCTCGTCGGCCGAGCCTCACCCGGTGGCGAGGCGAGGCTCGCCTAGCCCGCCGAGGCTCGGCCTCGCCGGATCCGGCGAGGCCGGAGCCCCGCCGTGGCCGGGCCGACCTCGCCGGGGTTGGGCGAGGCCGCTGTGCCACCGGCGGGGCGGGTGAGCCTCGCCGGTGGCCGGGCGAGCCTCGCCCGGCCACCGGTGGGCCGGGCGTCGCGAGGCTCGCCCAACCCCCGCCCCGATCCGGCGAGGCTCGGCCTCGCCAGATCCGGGCGAGGCCGAGCCTCGCCGATGGTCGGGCAAGCCTCCGGCGAGCTCGCCGGTGGCTGGGCTTGCCTCCGGCGAGCTTGCCGGACCGGCGGCCGGTGGGCGGCGGCGGTGGACGGCGGCGGTGGACGGCGGCCGGCGGCCGGCGGTGGGCGGTGGTGGCGAACGGCGGACAGTGGCGGGCGGTGGTGGATGGCGGTCGCGAGATGGCTGAAGGGAAGAAGAAAATTTATTGATTTTGATTCTCAAATTCGTTCACTAATGGAACAGAATCAACTTTTTTATTCTTGATTCGATTACGTTCTGATTCTCAGGAACAAATTTGTTCCGGGAACAAAAATTTTACCAAACGCGATTCTAAAATAAACCGATTCCGGGAACAAAGAATCGGAAGGCCCATTGTTTGGATGGTTCCAAACATGACCTTAGTGTCGCATTCGGAATGTGTTTGGTAACATTTTTATTTTTTAGAACATATTCTTTTCTTTGAGATTAAACAATTTCTAAATAAAATAATACATTTGTTAATTACATAAAATTTTTATGTTTGGAATAGAAAAAGAATAGAAAGGCATTTGGTACGATGCATAAGTTTTTTTTTTTTGAAGTATTTTTTTTAATTTTAATATTTTTTGAGATCTTTTTCTTTTTTCTTTTTTTCTTCTCTTCTTCTTCCTCCACCTGTCGACTACTAGCCGACAATGCATAGTGGTGAACAGTGGGGGTGGTGGGTGGTGAGAAAGAACAATAAAAGAAAAAAAGAAAAGAAAGAAAATGACTTATTTTTGAAAATTATTCCCATGAGTAATAAGTTATTTTTTCTACTTCTTCTTTTTGTTCAAATCTATTCCCTGATTATTTTTCTATTTTCAGATAATTGATGTTATCAAATTATTATTTTTTTAATTATGAGGAAAAAAAAAAAAAAACAGAGAAATAGAAATGTTAAATGCGGAGCCTTATTCCCTTTTAATTAAAGTATCCTTTTGCATCAACTTATCTTGACTTAAATTTTCACCGCCCAACTTCATCCGAGTTAGGATTTAGCATACAATTACAAGGAAATAGAGAGTAAAAACGCGAAAGCAAATTCGAGATATAAGATTTTAACCTAGTTCATCTTTAAACTAGGTTTACGTCCAATAGAATATCCCTCAATTACAAAAGGAAAGATTGCATAAACTTAGTAGTTATTCATGAGTCTAAATTCAAACTACTGGTAAAATATGAGCTCAAACTATAGGTGCCTTGATCAAATTCGTGTTGTGTTTTGAGTACAAAATACTTGCATCAAGTTGAGCTCGAGCTTCATACTATATTGCGAAGGCTATTTGGGATTCGCTTACGTATATGTCTTTTTAAATATTTATATTTTTAATACCAAGATGCTTGTTATTGGAAAATATTAACCCTCTTTTTTGCCGCATATACATAGGACGATTGCACCTGATTAGGCTGTTGTCGGAGAATATTCTTCTTTATTCATAAATTTGCCACCGGCCCTAAATGGAATTCTTGGTGCTAAGCCAAGAAAGGGTCGAAAGACGTAATAATTAAATACATGTGAACTCACTCTCTTTTGGCATTATTGTGGTATTTTCACGGGGATGGGGACAAGTCGCACCTAGAGGAACCCCACAGGAACCCCACGTACAATTGTGGTGGTCCAGTGGAAATCTTGGGAAAACAAAAGGCTCCAAATCTTTTTGTCTTTCATATTCTCTACATGCTCTAACCCATATGAGAATAATGCTTACGTAAGGTTTGTATAAATCCACGTAGTTACATACGTTTGTATGTGTGTGTGTGAATTTTTTTTTTTTTAGAAGTTTGTTGGGAAATTATGCTCGACTGAAGTTTTCAGCTTATCGGAAATGGTCAAATTTGTAGCTTAAAAGTTTAAGTAGACGAATATAAAGAGATCCCCTCTTGAGCAGCACACAAAAAGCAAATCGCGGCACAGCCTGGCTCCGACATCATATTAAGATGTTCAATTTAGAAATTTAAACCTGTAAAGAGACCCGGGACGTTTAATATATAAAGTGAACTTTCAAATAACCAAATATCCATATTATCCAAAAATAAAAAATAAAAAGATGCAGTGTTTTGACCAAATTCCCTCCATCAACATGCAAATGCGTACAAGTTCAATCGAATATAATCAAATGCGCCTTTACATGACATCCCTATGATAATCCAGAGGATTGTCTAAGACTATCTAAATATTTTTGCTTGGTTTAGAGATCAAACTTAGGACCGACTAAGGGCCCGTTTGTTTATGTTTCTTTTTTTGTTTTTAAACACTTTTTCATTTTTTTGTTCAGGAACAAAAAAGGAACAAACGCGTTTGGGTGCGTTTACATTCCTTTTTTTTCTTTTGTTCAGAACAAAAAAGAAAGCAACAAAACACAAATTTTGTGTTTCTTGTTTCGAAACACTTTTGAAACACTTTTTTTTTTTTTTTTCTCTTATTTTCTTGTTCTTTTTCTTTTGGCCGGTCGTCGGCCTCGGCCATGGGCCGCCGGCCGACGAGGGTGGCGGCTCGCCGTGGGCCGGGCGAGGGTCGGCCTCGCCATGGTGGGCGAGCTCGAGCTCGCCGGACCATGGCGAGGTCGACCTCGCGCCGGCTGGGCGAGCTTGATCTCGCCTAGATCCGGTGAGGCCGAGCTCGCCCGGCGGCGGCGAGCCTCGGCGTCGCTTGGCGGTGGCCGCAAGGCCGCGCCGCCGCGCGCCGCCGGGCGAGCTCGGCCTCGCCGGATCAAGGCGAGGCCAACCCTCGCCGGCCGGTCGCCGGCCATGGCCGAGGCCGGCGACCGGCCAAAAGAAAAAAAGAAAAAAAGAAAAAGAAAAAAAGAAAAAAGGAAAAATAAGAAAAAAATAGAAAAATAAAAGAAATAAAAAAATTATCCAAATTTAACAAATATGTTTTTGTTTATTTTTATTAGAACGAGTTTACTAAACGCGTTTTTGTTCAAAATTGTTAGGAATAAACACTTTTTTTATTTACATTCGCAGAACAATTTTTAAACAAACACAAACAAACGCACCCTAAACTGCTAGCTCCAGTTCCACCATCTAATATTCAAGTAAGAGCCTGTCCTTATCAAATGAATATGACTCGAGAGAAAAGATGCTCTTAAACGTGAAAGTAATGATTTTCCCAAGCAGGCCGGATGTGTTCCTGAAGCTCCTATCTGATGTTTTGTAGTTATAGCAACAATCAGTCCGTGACTAAAAGAACTCTTTTCAAGAAATGATGATTTATAGTTGATTAAGTAAAATTGTACCAAGGAATTTAATAGTAAAAGGTAAAGATTGGGACCACCAAGAGTGCTAATTTTGATGACAGGTTCTGCCCCAAAATTCAGTGCGGACTTAATGCAAGTAGTTCTCGTTTCGCTATCTTATAGTTTCTACTTTTCAACGCATGATTGACTTGGATATACAGTTCCGCAAATTGAAACCTTTCGAAGCTTTTTTTTTTTTTTTCACTTTTATTAAGGCTGAAAAGGACCGTCTTTCAAACGAATATCCACACCATTTCAATTGATGATGCAAGGAATCAATAACTTATAATTGAAATATATATTTAGTCAATTCATATGACCTTTGATATAAATTTCAGCATCAAGTTCCCGAGGAGCTAGCCTTCCACTTTTTAGACTTTATTTTCTCAAAAAGTGTCCCTTAGGGTATATGAATTTTATCTTTATATATAAATAAGTAACAAGTTACACATCTACACAAAAGTGGATTATATAGGGAAAATTTTCCAAAAAGTTTTAAACATAATGTATCACAACTAATTAATTGCTAAATATTTCAATTATGTCAATTAAGTCTCAAACCTTTTAATAATTTCTTAATATAGTCATTTTTGTCAATTTTGGCCAAAAATTGCAAACATGATGGTATAATTGGTCCATCCTATGTGGCCGATCCGCACTAACGTACATAATGTTTGTATTTTTAAAAATTCTTGTGAATTTTTCCTTTTTTCCTTTTCTTTTCCTTTTGCTTATGGCTGGTACTAGGTCTTGGTTGGTGATCAACCACAAGCAAGGCTTGGACTTGCCTGGGTCGGCCATTCTAGATCTGGCAAGGGCTATAACACCCTTGTCGGGCGAGGGTGTCATGGCTCTTGCCAGGTACACATCGTCTAGGCTAGGGTACCTTGCTCATAACAGGTTGTGGACCATGGCCAAGTATCGGTCATAGGCAAAATGAAAAGAAAAAGGGAAAAAAAAGGAAATCAGAAAAATTTTGAAAATTTTTTAAAAATTTCCACGTAGGATAACCGACGTCCACGTTAATGGTTTTGAGTCAAAATTGGTCAAAATGACTATATTGACAAATTATGTAAAGATTTAGAATTAAATCAGCATAATTAAAGGTTTAGAATTGAACTAACCACTATACAATTTTACCAAAAAAAAAAAAAAACTAAAGACTATACAACAAAATTAGGACTTTTTAAATAATTATCTTGAATAATAATAATAATAATAATAATAATAATAATAATAATAATAATATGATCAAACAGAGAAATGGGTTTATATCAAAAAGGAGGTGGGGTGAGATGGTGAAAAGGTAGGATGATTCAATGGATCCCACAAGCCCCAGTTCTTAAGATTAATTTAATGTCTTTGCTCATGCTGTGTTGGCTTTAAAAAAGAAAGATGCTTTATATTATTATGACTACATACAAAGTGATGATGTGGTGGTGATCACATGAGATCCTCACGTTTGGCCGCAAAAATAAAAGGCGAGATGCTAACGAGGCACGTGAACCAAGAAAAAAATGGCAATTTTACTGTTCTTTGATGAGGAGTTCAAAAGGACAATTATAATTAGTGCCAAAAGGTGAGACAAATCTTCATTCTCCAATAATGATGGCTTGAGAAGGTAATTTACATAGTTTAACCAAGCCACTCAAAAGCTTAGAGTGCGTGGCTACTAGTTAAAAAAATAAAATTAACCCAATTAACCCTAAAAATGTTAAGCTTCACGCTAGAAAAGTTTGGTTTACCCAATTGTTACTTTGAATTTTGGTTGGGGATATTCTTAGGTTCCAGCCTATCAGCGCAAGCTTTAATTGATTATACATATTAAACTTGATGGTTGCAAATCAATCCACTCAAACCGTGCACACTAATTTGAAAGAAAAAACAAGATGATTTATAACGGTTAATTTGGATGAAGGGACATGTATTGTGATCCTAAAACATTTCAAAATCTCTCCGAAATTCTTATAGGTGGTATTGTCATAGTCAATTACGGGAAATTTTTTTCATGTACCATTGGAAAAAAAAAAATCTCTACATATTAACTTTTGAGGAATGCCAAATTTTTAAAATTTTTGCTAATTAATATTTTATTATTAACTAAGTTGAAAATATAATATTTAATTTTTAGACGAATAAATCCCTTTGAATATCATCTTGGGTATTGTACATATAAGACGCATATGATAATTATTCTATTTCTATTCTAGACTTGTTTTTGGAACAAAAATCCATTTGATAAAATTATTTCATTTTCCTTTTTTTGGAATATATTTCTACTCAAAAAATAAGTTTGGAACAAAAATCAGAAGTAACAATTTTTTACTTTTCTATTTTTGGAATATAAATGAGAAATAAAATATTTTCTTATCGTTCGTTCTTGTTATTAGTCGGTTACTTATCTGTCATCGCCGACCGCCATTCGCCGTTCGTTGCTACCACTCCTTGCCGTCGTTGTCGATCGCCAGCCGCCGTCGGAAAGGAGAAATTTTGTATCGTTATAAAATGAATTTATATTTTGAAATATAAATTTCGTATCGTTATCAAATGTATATTTTTCTTAAAAACTTATCAATAATTGAAATAAAAAATATATTTTCTTTCAAATATTAATTTCTTATTAAAATGATTATCATTCACACTCATAACTTTTGATGTCTCGGTAATAGAACCAAAAATGGTCAAACTACGCATGTTCACCTATCCCTAGTTTGGCATTATGCTATGAATTTATCACTCGTCGATGTAGACAAGCCACGTCTAAGCACCTTACTCTAATACCCTGATTCCCTGTAATATGTGGTGGACCATTGCTCCATGTGTTTGTCTGCAATATCCAACACATGCTCCGCAAAAAAACAAAAAAACAATTATTTGCTTTGTCTCTTTTACTATATCACTTTCGCTGAGAACAAAATGAAAAAAAATATGGGAAAATGATGATGTTTCGATTGTCATAGCAAAGGGTAAGTCTCGATTAATCGAAGAACTTTAGTGAGAAAAAGATCGAATTAGTGAAAGGCAAGAACTTTTGGGGGGACCATCAAGAAGGGTCGATTCATGGAGTTCATGCCAAATCCAATGTGAACTCGAGGCAAAGTAGGCCTTATTTCACTATCTTGGTTTCAATGTATGCACACACAGATAATACACGTGGACGCTTTGGGTTGCTTTTAGCTTGCCTTTGTTAAGGCTGAAAAGGAACGTCCTTTAAACGCATAACCCCAGGAACTACAAAGGCTTAATTTTCTCACCTCCCCCACCAAAACCCCACCACACACTCCAAGCATCAAATTGCATTCTTGTGGCTCTAATAAGTTATGGCCCAAAGCCAGCGTGGGTTGTGCACACAATCTTGGGTCCAATTGAGTCATGCTCACTGAAATTTTGGATGTGCTAGAAATGAGTTGATCTCAAATTTTGTTTTGAATCAATGGAGCTATCCCTCGGGATCAGATTTTTTTTTTTTTGGTCGAACCCTTGGGATCAAATTAAGATGCAATAATTCATCATGTATCCCTAGGTTGTCATCTGTTGGCTTCCTTTGAACGGACATCGGCACAACAACATAAGAGAGACTCGCGATACGCTACTCCTCATATAACTTAAACTTGATCGAGTTTTCTAGGAAGTACATTGCAATTCATAACTGAATTTCAAATCACGGGCCAGATGGTTTCCCCTCTCCACAAAATCTATCTGATTTGCCCCAGCCCAAGAAACAAGAAAGAAGTTGGAATGAAGCTGAAAGGCCCATCTCACTAACCTGGACCAGTCTATGATAAGTAGTTTTTTTTTTTTTTTGGTGGTCGGAACCAGTCTATAATAAGTTGATCCGACCATGGGCTTATAATAATTGGGAAACTCAAGCTATTATTTAATCTTGATAGCCCCACTCATTCGAGAAAAGCAGAACTTCGTCCGTGTGCAGGGGCTTAGACTAAACCTATCCATTAACCATGAAAATCATGCCTATGAACACAAGCTAGATGCAATGGAGTTTGATCTTGGAGTCTATCGAACCCAACCTCAATCACGTCTTTCATCACAAGTTGAAACACAATGATGGTCACCATATAAACATACATTTAAACATAATTGATAATTCTCACTAAGTAGCCCAAAAGACCAACATCTCGATTCATCTGATTTGTACATGGAGTTGAACAAATCGTTTAACAACATATGTTTTATACCTCATCATTCGTAATAAAATAAGCGTAGATCTCTCTCTCTCCGTTTTTTTTTCTTTTTTTGCACAACATGATTTATGTTCTAAAGCGAAGTATGTCTAAGTGAATTGAGCAATCAGTAACAAACTCAAGACATGACAAAGAAAAAACAACTTTAGCAATTAAATTGATGAATTAATCCCTGTAATTCCATAGGGATAATTACCATAAAAATGCTAAATCTTTCAATTTAGCCTATTTAGTTCTAAACTATATGATGATTTGCTAATATAGTCTTTTTGGCCTATTTTAGTTGGAAATTGCAGACGTGAATGTTAGCCATTCTACGTTGCATGATATATGCTAATGTAGACAATTTGTACAATTTTAATTTTTTTTATGAATCTTATATTTTTTTTCCCATGGTTGGAAAATAAGAAAGAACGGAAAAATAGTAACAATAAAAGATTATGAAAATCATGAAAAATTGCAAAAATTATCCACGCACCAACTATGCCACATAAGATGGTTGACATCCACATTAGTGTTTTCTGGCCAAAATTGATCGGATAGAATATATTGGTAAATTGTCAAAATTTTTAGGGCAAAATTAGTCAAATTAAAAGGTTTGAAACTGAATTGGTCATCGTACAATAGGTTTAGAACCTTTTTAGTAATTTTTCTTAATTCTGCGGGGTTACATTTATTCTAACAAAATGTGCTTCAATTCCGATAAATATTTCATATTTTTCTCTAGTACTCCTTTTCTTCAACCCCCATTTGGAATCCAGTTCCTCCTCCTTTTCCTTTTCTTGTATGGGGTGATTAGAACTTACGAATCCCCAAGGATCGAATTCTTAGAGGCCGAAACCGTTAGAATCTTAAGAAAACATGATATTAATACTTATATATTGGACTCAAGTAGAGTTCGAATTTTTTGACTTTCTATTCAAATTGAACTCAATCATGATATCATCCTTATCAAATTTGAGTCGTGTTTCGAGTACCGAGTATGTTTGTCAAGTCAAGCTCAAGCTTTATATCATATCGGCTGCGACTTAATTCATCCTCTTGTAGCCCTTGTCTATTTAAACAAATTGTGAAGCTGCGGTTGATGATTTTTCAAAGTATATGTCTCTTTAAATTTATCTTGTTATTTAGGCATCGTTTATTTTCTGGAAAATGAATGATTTGAAAAACATTATACTGAAAATAATCACTTATATCACTTGAAATAATTAGTCAATAAAAAATATTTTCATTATTAACAATAATTTATGTTTAAACAATTTCATAAATAATGAAATTATTTTTCATTCGTTCACTTTTTTAAGACGATATGAGTGACCAATTTTATTCTAAATCATTCATTTTTCATGAAACAAATCTACCTTCAAAATTTTCTCTTTTTTTGCTGCATATTTTTTATGCTTGGTATTAATTGAATAATCAAATTAGCTATGACTGGGTTCTCTCCTCCCCACCCAGGACTCACATGTACATATTTTGTCATATCTTTTAGATTTATGTGGCACGTGATTGATGCCACTCCATAGAATTTATCTTGGAAATATATTTGTAGGAGTATATCTTCTTATCTAAAAATTTGGGAAAAATAATGTTACAATTGTTAGAACTTTTACGGTGTTTGCGTTTACTTCAATGTTATAATTTTTTTTTTTTAATCACTTGAATGCCTTGACTTCTAAAATATATTCAATTGGAGTGCCATAACATTTTAAGAAAATGTGAAAATCTTACATAGCATGACACTTATAGTGAATGTACAAAAGTTATGGCCCTTGTGTGATCAATTGAATGGCATGGTCTTCAAATGAACGTTTTTTTTTGAATTCATAGCACTTAAATAAACAATTTTTTAGTCGTCTTGTTATTCAGGTGATTGGAATTTTTTTTTTTATGGTAATCAAGCGAGTTTCGTAAGAAAGTTATGACACTTGCGGAGTCATTATTCTAGCCATCATATTTTAAGATATTTGTCAAGATATACCGATAAGTATTAGTAATTATTAAATATATAATAAAAAAGATACTTACCTTAAATCGTTGGAGTTCTCTTTGCATTTAGGAAGTTGCTCTCAACTTTTATGACGTGTGAGACTCTTGAGGAAAAGAGTTCCTCAATTTTTAGTCCCCTCATGACTCTTACTTATTATCAAGATTTCTATTTAGTGTTTGCTATCTTAGGGTGTTGCCAATGGTCATGAGATGATTCGATCTAATGGGGCATTTTTAGAAAAGCAAGCTGGACTGAAATTGAGAGTTTGAAGGAAAGAGGAAGATCGATTTTGGAGAATCACATTGTGGTTTTGTATTCACTTGAGATGGATCTAATGGGGCGACCAATTATGACTGTCTTTATGATAATTATAATTGTGAATACATATATATATATATATATATATATATATATATATATATATATATATATATATCATTGTTTAAAAGAGATCAATGGAGATATAAATGTATCGATCAATCTAGGGTACTGCATACTAAATCTACTCGGAGTGTGACGCCCATTATGAGCTGCTATATATTCCTAACAGATGTATAGCAACGAGCTCTCAAAGTATGCTGGTCGCACGGATTATTCACCGGTATGAATGTTGAAAAGAGGTAAAGAGAATATTGTTCGGCCCACCATGTGCGAGTGGGAGATGAAGGCTTTATTGGTATTGGGCTTAAGGCCCATCCGCCCAAGTTGCCCAGAAAGCCCGGCCCACGGGAATAGGGCCCGTGGAAGGAGATAGGTATAAAAGGGAGGAGAGAGAGAGACATAACACCTGTTGGAACAATCAGTACGTACGCTTCTTTTCTCCCGCGCACTCTCTCTCTCTCAAAAAGAAAAAGAAGAAACAGTAAGGCTTCGGCAATTTCTTCTTCCCTTCATTGCTTAATCGGATCGAACAGGACCGTTTCTCTTCCTCTTGTCGGCGTTGGTGTTTAATCTGTGGCTAACAAGGTACGCTCGAATCCGTGGTGTGCTTTACGATCGGTGATGCGTGTTTTCCCGGGCTTCGTCTTCCGCATTGATTTAGGGGTTCGATTCGGTGTCGAATCCGGTTTTCGGGGATCCGTTATTCCCAACAGAAAGTTATGACACTTGCGGAGTCATTATCCTAGCTACCATATTTTAAGATATTTGTCAAGATATAATGATAATTATTAGTAATTATCAAATATATAATAAAAAAGATACTTAGCTTAAACCGTTGGAGTTCTCTTTGCATTTAGGAAGCTGCTCCGGAGACATTAGTTGCAGCATCGAACTTAGGGTTGTACTTTGTTGCCGGGAGGCATCATCTTGGTCAATCCTTTTGGTGCAGATGCATGAACTAATGAGAACTCACTGGCTACCTTTAAAAAGCGTTTGAGAGTTCCTTTCTTGGGGATTCTTCACAACGTCATCGACCTCCTACCATAATGCGAAATCCAAATAAGCTCCAAGTAAAATTGAATACGTAGCTTTATGAGATCACTAATTCCCTTGATTGTAGCTTGAAAAAAATAGAAGAATTAAAGAGAAGGGCTAATGAGTATTCCGGGTGCATAAATAAGATGGGTAAAGATGACAAGATAAGTGCAACAATGGCAAAACTTGTGAATAAGTTTTGGAATTTATTTGAATTTTTTGTTAGGGTTCAAGTGGAGTTTGAGTCGATTTTTATATAACTCGAGGTGTCTACCTTTCCAAATAATCTTTAAGAGTGCACTCTTCCATATTGATATGATGTATTTAGAATCTTATTTTTGAAGTGCTACCAACAAGCTTTGAATACAAGATTGAAAAAAAAAAAAAAAAGGAGCAAACTCCTTTATACATACACTCACATACATACATACATACAAATAATATATATGGGTTAATACCACAAAACCAAAATTAGTACACTTGTGATGAATTTATCATAAACTAATTTTTTAATCATTAAAAACTCCAAATTAGTATAGTGGTGACAAATTTATATTTGATGGTTTCCATTAAATTTGATTAATGCTACAAAAAATCATAAGTTAGTATACTTGTGACAAAAAGGATAAAATTGAAATTGATACATTTGTCAACTATCATGTGCCATCTAAGTTAGCAATTTGATAGGAAAATTTAATGGAAACTCACAAAGGGTAAAATCGTCATATTTGTACTAGTTTTGGATTTCTTTGGTCAAAAAATTAGTTTACGGTAAATTTGTCATATGTATAACAGTTTAGAAGCCCAAGAAATTAGCTCCCATCAAAATCTTCTTCGATTCCGAGCCCTCCCAAACAAATTATTTTGAATTTCCTACATGATTTCTTCCCCCAATTCCTATTATTCACGCCATTTTAAAGTTGCTAAGTTAAAGCGTAAATTTACTATGTTAAATGCATTTAATTGATAAGCATAAGCCCATGCATTTTATCTTTGGGGGAAAATTACAAAAACGATCTTATCATAATTGTGTCAATTTAATCATAAATATTTTTTTTTGGCTAATTGAGATTTAAATTTTTTGCATTTGTACTAATTCAGTCAATCGTCTAAATTTGACTGATTGGCGTTGATGTGGCTGGCTCATGTTAATGTGAATAATTTTTAACATTCTTTCAAATTTTTTAATTTTTTCTTTTCTTTCTCTTTATTTTTTCCCTTTTCTTTTCTTTGGCTAGTGAGGGCAAGCTTGCCTAGTGATGATGAGGTAGATCTCATCAGCGAGAGGAAAAAGGAAGATGAAAAAAATAAAGAGAAAGAAAGGGAAAAAAAAGAAAAAGAAAAAATAATTAAAAAGTTCAAAAAATATTAAAGTATTATTAAAAATTATCCATGTTAGTGTCGACGTGAGTGTTGATCATGTCACCTTTGCACCGATTAGCCAAATTGAGTCGGATGGGCTGAATTGACACAAATACAAAAAAAATTATGACTCAATTGGCTAAAAAAAAGGGCTTATGACTGAATTGGCATAATTACTTAGATATAAAACTTTTTTGGTAATTCTCCCTCATCTATGGCAACCTTGTTTTATGGATGATGTGATGAGAATAATCAATGATGCTAAGGGCAGGGGTCCCATGCCCAATTTGCACACCCTCTTAATATATTGTATGGAGTAACAATCAAAGAAAATAATACTTATGTCTAAGCACTTCATCCATTAGGGAGGTGAGCAGTATATTTGCGTTTATTGTTCTAATTTTTTTCAAAAAATTTTACATGTTAGATAGACATGAAGAAGCTAACATGATTTTACCAATCAAGATTGAAGGAGAGAGTCCTAGGCTAACATAACTTTTAGTCAATTAGCCATAAGCAAGATGAATTCTTAGGTCAACATCAAATCTCGCCTCAATTTGCCATTTCAAGGATTCTCTCATTACTTTTTTTTTTATTTTAATTTCCCAACTCTTCCAATTAGAACTTTCTAAATACTTGAAACCTTTCAATATCAAGTCACCTTGGAAGGCTGACAAACGAGTACCAACATTGTCGAATCAACCTTTCTGCCTCTTGATTCTGCACATGTATCATTACATCATTTTTCAAAAAAGAAAAAATCACCATAAAATCTTTTAAGGTATTTAGGATGCATCTTGTTCACAAAAATGTTTTAACGAAAAATGTATTTTGTTTTCATCATGCATTTTCTTGAAAATATGTTTGGTCAAATAATGGTTTTCAATAGGAATGAAACTTGTACAAGATAATGTAATTTTTGGTCATTTGTGGGTACAAGGTTCGAATTGTGCAAACATGGCAATGAAAATTCCTACAAGACATATTTTCATTAAAATTTTGGAAATGAAAATTGAAAGTGGAAAATTTCATTTTACATGTATATTTTGTTGAGATAATGTTCCCTAAAGCAATTTTGAAATATGACAAAACTTATCCTGAGTTAAGTCTTTGAGTTAAGTATTTGATTATGATGATAAGTATTTTTTAGATGAAAATCTGATGGGAAATAATCAAACGGTATCAATGTGAATCAGAATTGTGGCTTAATTATTTCTTTTCTTATTTTTCAATCAAATGGCTAAGAGGAAGGTAATATACTTGTGCAATGGCTAGTGGTGATAAATTGGATTTCTTACCTTATACATTAGGAATTGTGAAAGGAAAGTTTTCTAAATATCTCTTAGAGATTTAATTTTCTTAGAATGATATACTTGAGATGAAACATTCTTTCCAAGTTAAAGCACTTGATTTATGGAAACCCAAATTACTAAATGGGTGGTAGAATCTATGGGAAGCATAATCCTTGGCGATTTTGAAGCAATTAGACCTTCTAAGCAGATCCAAACCAATAGGTAGATTGGCTGGATAATCCTTTGGAGATATGTTCAATAGTTAGCTTGGACTGGAGAAGTATAAGAGGAGGTCTTGAAGCTGAAAGGAAAATTGCATTTATGAGAATGAAACTTTTAATTTCAAAGTCTAAAGAGTATTTTTTGATCTTATTAATTTGTCTATGTGAGTAACATTGTGTAACTATTTAGAGGTTGAGAGTGTGTGAGGAGTTATTCACATGAGTTTGAGTATTTGCTGCTTGGATCTGGTAACCTCTAATCGGTTCTTCATAGTGAAATTTAGCCAATAGGTTGTTAGCACGGAAAAGTGGACGTAAACTTGCAAAAACCAAATCACTATAATCTTTTATGTGCAATTCTCTATCCATTATTCTCTTTATTTTAATTGTGATATAATTGCACATTGGTAAGATCTAATTGCTACTCTCTATCACCAGAAGTTGTTTTGCTGCAATATTAGTTTAAATTCTTTCATTTCCGCAACATCACCTATTCACTCATCTTCTAGGTGATAGTTTTAGCCATAACATATTTTGCATGAAAGCGTTTTCTTTAGGAATATTCTGCATTGAATTAGATGGAAGATCCTTGGGTTTTTGGGCCAATCAAAAGTGAGGTGCCCGTTTTTTATGATAGCTTTATTTGGCTAAAGGCTTTTAATTTAACTTACCTAAATAATGTTCCCAAGCCTGAAAAAGAAGTGGCTTAACTTGATAAAGACTTCGTTACTTTCAAAACCAAAAGTTGGAAATTTTCCATTTTACATCTATATTTTTTCATGAAAGGTTTTTCTTTAGAAAGATTCTACCTTGAATCGAAGAGAAGTTCCTTACTTGTGTTTTTGGACAAGACAAAGGAAGGCGCCCGTCTTTGCCGATTGTTTTTTGCGGTTAAAGGCGTGCAAATCAACCTACCTAAATAGCTTTCCTAACTATGAGAAAGATGTGTCTTAATTTGGTAAAGACTTCATTGGTATTTAAAATAAAAAATTGGAAAATTTCCATTTTGCAATAATATTCTGTGCGAGAGCTATTTCTTTAAAATAATTCTGCCTTGAATTGAATAGAAATTTCTTACTTGTGTTGTTGGGCCAAACAAAAGTGAGGCACTTGTTCTGCCGATAATTCTATTTAGCTAAACGCTTGAAAATTAATTTGCTTGATAGCTTTCATGAGCTCAAGAAAGAAATGGTTTAACTTGGTAAAGACTCCATTGGGGTCTAAAACTGAAAATTGGAAAATTTCCATTTTACAACTACATTTTGTGTGAAAGCTTTTTCTTTAGAAAGACTTTTTCTTGAATCGAATGGAAGTTCTTTGCATGTGTTTTTGGGCCAAACAAAAATGAGGTGCCCTTTTTTGATAGTTTTATTAGGCTAAAGGCTTGCAAATTAACTTGCCTTAATAGCTTTCCTAGGCACGAGAAAGAAGTTCTTAACTTGGTAAACACTCCATTGATGTCTAAAATTGGAAATTGAAAGTTTTCCATTTTACATCTACATTTTGCATGAAAGATTTTTCTTTAGAGAGATTCTACTTTGAATTGAATTGAAGTTCTTGATTATGATTTTAGGCCAAACAAAAGTGAGGTGCTTGTTTTTGGTGATAGCTTTATTCGATTAAAGTCTTGCAAATTAATTTCCCTGAAAAGCTTTCCTGAGTGCGAGAGGCTTGACATGGTAAAGACTCCATAGGTGTCTAAAATTGAAAATTGGAAAATGTTCCATTTTACATCTATACTTTGCATGAAAACTTTTTCTTTAGAAAGATTATGCCTTGAAAAGCTTCTTGCTTGTGTTCCTAGGTAGAAAAGTGAGGTGCCCATTTTTGCCGATAGCTTTATTTAGATAAAGACTTGCAAATTAAAGTAGCTTTCTTTAGCCAAAGAAAAAAGGGGCTTTACTTGGTATAGACTCAATTGTTGTCTAAAACTAGAAATTAAAAATTTTCCATTTTACATCTACATTTTGTATACTTCTTTAGAAAGATTTTGCCTAGAATCGAATGGAAGTTCCTTGCGTGTGTTTTTGGGCCAAACAAAAGTGAGGTACCCATTTTTGTCGATAGCTTTATTTGGCTAAAGGGATATGTACCGGAAAATGATTATGGATCAGCTTTTCTTATGCAAAAGGAACTTCAATGGCTTGAGGTTGGTTCACCATATTTGCTTGCTACTCTTTAATTTACTTACATTTTAATTGTCCTTACATTCACATTAATAGGTGCTCTCCTTTAATTAAATGTCATTTAAGGTTGGTTCACCTTTATTTGTTTTACTTTTGTGCTCTTTAATTTACTTTTGTGTTGATAGATGATGGCGAAGAAAGGTGCTCTCCTGAAACAGAAATAAATTTTTCTATTTCTATTTCTGAAAGTTTTTAAGGTTGGTTCACCTTTATTTGTTTTGCCACGGTGGATTGGTGGATGGTTAATTTACGGTGGTTTTGTGTTGATAGATGATTTTGGCGAAGAAAGATAAGAGCGGCCCTTTTTCTAAGTGTCTAAAATGGGCACTAAAAAAAGAAAGGAGAGGGAAAACATATTGGGAAGTTTTTGTAGAACTACACAAAGATTTGTTTAAAGAGGCAAGAGAATTGAGGAAGGATACATCAACATTTTGTAGCGTTGTAGCAACACTCATCGCTACAATAGTTTTTGTTATCGCTTTTATAGTACCTGGAGGCAACAACGGTACAAGGATCCCAATCTTTCTAAGGAAGGGTTCATTCATGTTATTCGCGGTTGCGAACGCTTTAGCTCTCCTCCTCTGTCATTGCCACCTTGATGTTCTTGGCTATCGTAACTTCACACTATACACCAAAAGACTACCTCCAATCTCTACCAAAAAAAAAAAAAATGATGTTAGGCCTCACGTTTCTCTTTCTCTCTTTGGCCTTTATGCTTGTGGCTTTTGGCTTTGCTCTTACAATTGTCCTAAGCAAATGATGGACTTGAATTTACACCCCCATTACTTTGTTGGCTACCATCCTTGTCATATTGTTTGTAATCCTACAGCTTCCCTTGTATGTTGAAATTGTTGAATCCACCTATTGACCTCGCCTCTATCATCTGTGAAGATTTGGAAATGATTTGTGCTATTATTATTGAACAAGGACATCTGTGACGTGATCTTTGTTTGCACTTGTTTTTGTGCGTGAAATGTGAATATCATGGTGTTTACTCATGTTTTGAGACTATTGTGATATGAAATTAGCTACACTTATGCGAAAGCTTAATGTATGCAGTCAAGTGCACACCTTACCTCTGTGAGTTATTTTATTTGGTATTTTCCCCCAAACAGTGTGCAATTACTTCATTGCTCCTGTTGAATTAACTATTAAGGCAAACCCAATTCTTCAAAGAATTGGCGACATCACCATCAATCCATTCATTCAAATAAAGCAATGATCCACAAAAATTCTTTATACTACTCAAGATGGCCACCCAAGTAGTGGCCCATCGACCAAAAAAAAAAAAAAAAATAGTGGTCTAACACATTAAGATTCTCATGTAGCAATCCAACAAGCCTTTAGAATCACCCATTGCCCACACGGCATCTCATCCTCTCGTCCAACATTTTGGCTTTGACCTCCGCCATTGTAGCAGCGTTGGCCATCGATTCCTCTTGCACATTTATGATCCTCATGCTCCGCTTCTTATCCACCGCATCACCCCTTCCTAATTGCTCACCTAGCAACCATGCATGGCATCCATCAGCACCAGCACCACCAACTCCATAAAAAACATAGCCATCAAAATTCCCACACTCCAGCCTTGCTTGGACTTTAGCCCCTTTCAAGTCTCTCTGTGATTGCAACAACAAAAGGCTTGACATTCCTTTTAGCAAATAACACCAGGTCATCGACCACCTGTCCAGATAGTAAAGCGAGGAGGCTCAATTTAGCTAGATGCAATCAACATGTGGAGATGTTACGACCAAACATCAGAAAACAAATTGCCTATGACCTAACGGACACTTCTGCATGTGCCTCTCGAGACCGTAAGTCCAGTAAAAGTATGCAACAGCAAAGTTTGTTTTGAATTAACCTTGTGATGCTAAGATTGAGGTTTCAGGGAATAGGATACCCATTCTTTTTAAGCAACCTCAGAATATGCTGATCTTATGCTGGTTTAGACAAACATTTAGGACCGACACATTTAGAATTAATCAAAGGATGTGATAGGAAACCAAAGGAACCATTTGAACAAGAGAGGAGTTTTTTCAAACCCAAAGGTTCCCATGACACATTTACAGATGCTTCTATTTTCCTCATCCATAACAATGCAAATCAAACTGAAATTCGACACTTTGGGCATAAAATCATGATCCAATAATATGTTGTTGGCCTTGAAGTCTCCATGGATAACATGATGGGCTTGAGTCTTGAAGCAAATTGGCTAAACCATGAATAACACTAATCTAGGGCCAGCTTTCTTAGAATAATTACCAAAAAAATCATAAACATATTACATCTATATCAATTCAATCCTAAACCTTATAATTATATTAATTTAATCCTAAACGCTTTTACATTTTGTCGATTGAATCTATCCGACCAATTTTAATCGGAAATCATTGATATGAACGTTAGTTATCCCATGTGGGCATGGTCTCATGGCCCTCGCCTAGTATTATTAGAATTGTTGTGTTATGGTCTCATAAATGATTTTTGGCTCTCGGATGTATTCAATTAGCAAGATGTGAAAATGTTTAAAAATCAATGCTTAGTACATAGTTGAACAATTTTTCATCTTATATTGACTCAGATCAATCTCACTCCTTGCCTAAACTCCATACCGAAGGGAAAGGACATATATGCTTGTTATTTTAAATTTTCTCACTTGTTTGCCCCTTATATATGATGCTTTGTCGCGACCTAACTTTTCCGTCCCGGAGAGGAAAGGACATAGGTTTATAGATATTGCTTAAAAGGTGGGCCCACGACTTTTGTTTAGGCATAGGTGCTCCCAAGTCCATACCTTGCGCACAATGTTAGGGTATTCAATTTTAGCTGCAAGTGATACTATGAGGATTTTCAAATGAGAAGTTGCCATTGGCCTATTGGAATCAGTTAGAAACCAAGAGAGGCATTAGAATATACCTTACTTCCCATGTAACTAGAGAATCTAAGGTTAGTATTTGATTATACTAATTTATCAACTAGTGCCATTTTGGTATCTAATCTTATTTAATTAAAGAAAATTTTGTCATGCATTTGAGATTAATTTTAAGCTTATCCACTAACATATGAGGTGATTATACGGGTGCACAATTATTAAAATGACAAGTAGCAACAATTTCTAACCAGGCTAAGGGGAAAAAAAACGATCAACATATTAAAAGTGCTCAATCAAAGACATTTGTCTTTAAAAAAAAAACATTCAAACCTTATTGTAAAGCCCTAGGTTTGTTCAATTTTGAGCATAATTTTTATCCAAGATTTTCCCACACTTTTAGGGGAAAACTATCCAAAATCTATTTTTTTAACCATTTTCAAGGAATTTTAATATTCTTAAAAAATTTTTTTTTTTGGAATTTTAGGGATTTTATAATTTACCTAAAATTTTAAAATTTTTATATTTTAAATATTTTTTATACATTTTCTGAATTTTAAATATTTTTTATAACTTTTAAATTTTATGATCACTTTTTCTAATGTTTTTAATGAATTTTAAAACTATTAAAAGGAAGAAAGAAATTTGGGCCAGGTGACCAGTCCTAGAGCCCATTCCAAATTAACCAAGTCAGCCAATAAAATTCTTAGCCCACTCGGAGCCTCCAGCCCATTTCTATTTTCTATTCTTGCCCAAGCCATCTCCGGCCCACAAAAATATCAGCCCAGTCCTTATAAGAACCTAGCCCACTTTAACACCAAAATCTTTTAGTGCTATAATAACTGGAGCTGAGCCCAAACTCAATAAACTAATTTTGAGCCCACGTCCACCAGAGTCCAAACACGTTCTAGCCCCAAACTAATTAATCAATTAAACCCATGCTAATTCACTCCTCCCCATTTTGTCATTTCTCTTCTTTTTACTACCTATTTCTATTTCTTTTTCTTTCACCCCCACCGATTGGCTTTCAATTTCATTCATGTTAGATAAATCTGAAGCACCTAAGAACAAATCGGGAAAAGACATAAACTTCAATGAACGATAACTTGCAGACATCATACTGAATACGCCACATACGGATGGGACAATAAAGATATATAGGGCGCAATACGAACTTGACTGAGGATCCGCACCAAACCACTTTTTATTTTTTTGGCCGGAAAACCATCACCGATTGACTCCAGGAATGTAAGAGGTAGGACAAAGAGAATGGCAAAGATGCAAAGAAAAGAAAAACTCAACCATGAAAAGGACGTTAAAGAAAACAACTAAGGTGGCTTACTCCCGACCAACGTGCTTCCAGGTTAGACAACAAAAGCGCAAACTTGCACCGGGCTCTTATAGGCATTTCGTCGAACAGTTTATATGCATGGATTAGGGAGAAGATGTTGACCATTTCATAATGGGACTCGCACCCCCATTCGAAGGACATCATCACTAGACGACCCAAAATGAACACATCAGCCTACCCCAAGCACAGCACGTCTATGGACCACAACAAAGAAGAACCGAGAAGCAGGGCAAGACAGCAAAAGGTTCACGGAACTGGCGTACAATCGCAAGGGGCCCTGCGATTTCAGCAAAACAGACATGGCTTTCAAGGACATCACAGAAACATTTCATCGAAAATTTGAGGCGCGCAGGCTGAAAGGGGAAAAACCGACCAACTCGCGCTAGGGCTCGTGACAACCACCATACAAAACACAGGGACGAGACACACGGGCGACGTGGGCCGAAGTTCGCGTGAGCCGGAAGGCCGCGAGCTCCGGCCCGGCGTGCCCAAAAACAGGGCAAACGCAAGGCGGGCCTTACCGGAGCTTCAGGCGCGGGAGAGGAGGCACGGCGGCGGGTCGTCGGCCGCGATTCTGGCGTGGCTGCAGGTGGTCTCTCCCTCCAGCTCCTTTCCCTCGCTCGAACTCTCACGCACGACACACACTCTCTCTCGAGCTCTCTCTTTCCCTGGTTTCTCGCCAGAAAAGACGCCTCTCAGAATCAAGTCAACACTCCTTTCTTTCGATATCTCTCTATCTCGAGCTCCTTCTGGGATTTTGCTCTCTGAACCGAGGCCTCTCTCTCGGTCTCTCCTCTGTTTTTCAGCCGAAAGACCCCCCTCGCCAGCTCTCTCTCTCTTTCTCTGCTTTATCCCTCTCTCTTTCTCTGCTTTATCCCTCTCTCAGTCCTCTCTGCCTCGTCCTGCGACGCTACCTGTCCCAACCGATTGTCCTGGCCGAGCGTCGCGCGCGACGTTCTCCTCGGCCCATCCTTCCTCTCGGACGCCGTCCTCGTGTCCGTGCTTCTTTGTCGCCAAGCTCTCGTGCAAAACGCGAGAGAGAGGGGAGAGAAGGAGAAGAAGAGAAGGGGGCCGGGCTAGCAAAAGGGAAAGGTGGGCCGGCCTGTTGGGGGGAGAGAGAAGGAAGAGGGAAAAAAAAAAAAAAAAAAGGGGGAGGGGGCCGGACAGGCCCAGCCCTAGCCCGGCCCTATTCCGTTTTTCGAATTTTCTTAAAAAATAAAATTAATTTTTTTAATTTTTTTAAAGTTTTGATACTAATTATGCAAATGTTCCTAATATTTATATGCGGTACACTTTAATGAAAATTAATTTTTACTTAGGATTATAAATTAATTCCTAGTTTTCTAAACTATTAAGCTCTAAATAAAAAAGCAAAATTTAGGTGTAGACAATAGTTTGTCATATCTTATTGATTTACGTGGACATGATGGATACCACTCAAAGAATTCATCTTGGAAATATATATGCCCAAGAATACCTTATTATTTATAAACTTTATCAAAGAAAGTACACACCCCTTACAAATTAATCGGGATTCGGATCAAGCCAACCAAATTGTGTTTTGGTCATATTTAGGTTGTGTCACGATTCAGGTCAAAGAAAGTACACAACCCTTACAGTTCAATTCAGTTTGGGTGTGATGGAAACTTGACCCCAACCAAATTGCTGACCACCAATTCTTTAAAATACTTATTAGAGAGTTTGTCCAACTGAATTTGCAATTGATTGTCCTACAAAGTAATTTCATCAAGAGCAAAGGGAAAAACAAATGGGTTCCGAATAGTTAATTACTCATCATTGAGAGACTACACAAGATTCATCCTTCTAAGATATGATCCTCAAATTGGTCAATTCACTGTAGTCATCTCCAAACAAGAAAGCATGTTATGAAGAAAAAATAACATATCAATAGAAATGGTCGTCACTATTTTAACGAAGTGCAAAGATAATACCATAGAAGAAACTTCACTAACAAACACATTGTCCAAGATACATGCATGGTGGAATGTTCTTTCCACAAGTGCAATAAAAAAAATAATAAAAGTGTGAAAATTCCAACCGTTAAGTCCATCCAATGAAGTTTAATTGATATACTTTATTTAAAGATAAAACCATGTAATGCATCAGCATGATAAAATGTAAAAATGTTATAGACTTGTATCTTGTATCAATTGTAATGTATAAATTAATTGTATCAACTGATGAAATTGATTTGTTTAATTTATTTTTTTCTATTTATGTATATTTTTGTTTAAATTACAACGTGTGATTGTGAAGTTACATTAAATTTCATATAAACTTAATTTATGAATGATAATGCAAATAAGATCAATGGCTATGAGAAACAACAACCCGCTAAAAAACACATTTTTTAAGATATGAAAGTTAGAAGGTCCATAAAAATAAATTTGATACAATATTTATCTAAAAAAGAACTCATAATTTTTGTTAGGTTTAAAGTTAAAATTTTTTGGTATTATCAGACCTTTGGTCGATGGATCCTCTCGTGCTTTGAGTCAGTTGATCATCGCCATGTATCATGTATTTTAGTTAGACACCGCCCATTGAAAACTCAAGATCAATGGCCTCATTTGACGTTCTGTTAATGGGCCTCTTGGGTCAATTGCATTGTCATGACCTATTGAGGAGCTTGCAATTGCATCTTATGGGTTAAGTGTATTTTCATTAGATTTTTTTTTTTTAAAATTTTGGTTTTGGTAATCAAATTAACAATTCAATTGGACTTGAATTTCTATGGATTAAAATTACGCCATATTTTTGTCTTTTACTTTGAGACACCTAGCGTCATAATCCATGATGGGACGTCACCTTACTTTTTGTTGAGCGCGTGCAGTGACGTCATACAGACTTCTGAGAAGAGGCGAGGACGTAACACATCATTCTTGACTTTAATGACATCTTTATGTCACCCGGCGTCGGGCCAAAAAAGTGTCGTGCATAAGAAGTCGTTGTTGGACACGTGCACAATTAGAGAAGAAACCTAAATAATTTCATTCATACATGCACATTTTCAGATATGAAAAAGGTTTCCGTTTTACATTTCTTATTTTAGGCCCTAAAAAGTCCCAATTTTAGATCGAATCTCAATTTTGTCACAATTTCTTTTTATCTAAAAAAAATTAATCAATTTTCACTATAAGCTCAAATTTACCCCACGCATTAGAAGATATGCATTTATCAAAATATCTACATTCATATGGAATAACAGTAGCTTCCTGATGGTGATAATTTTGAAAAACTCAATGATAATTTTACATAGAGGGTTAACAAAGATGGATTCGGGATTAAAGTGAAAATTAGTAATTTATTTTTAAACTAAAAAGTTTGAGTTATAATTATAATTATACCTAAAGTTGAGGGTTTTAGGGAATTGACCTTAAACGAAGTACGCCAAACTGAGACCTTTTCTCATAGAAGGGAAAGGATGTTTTAAGCTATAAACTAAATTTTCAATACATATCCAGCTTAAGAGTTGACAAAACAAAAAAAAAAAAAATCTTCTTAATAAGATGCTAATGCCACACACAAACACACGCATATTCTCAAATTTGAATGGATCTCGTTCACATAAACTACGAGCCACCTAACCCATTTTTAAACTCATATTTGATGAGATGATTTATTACATGTATTAGTTATATTCAGTATATAGGTTACAAATAGGTTTAGAATGGTAAAGTCCAAAATAATATGAATGTTAGATGGTTTTATAACTTATTTAAATCCAACAATCTTTTATGACTGTCTCTAGCCCTCGCTCACATTGCGCTCTCATCTTAGTTTATCTATGAGTTTTCCTAGATTGGGTTAAATACAAAAATATTTTAGTAATGAATTGGGTTGGGTATGATCAGTAAATTTGTAGTGCATAGAAATGGGTTAGTTTAGGTCGAATCATTTTCGACACGAATCTAACCCATTCACTTAATAGGTTTAACTACAAAACACCCTAGACATTACGGAAAAGGGACTGCTTGAAGATTGATATAAATGGTCTCTGAATTTTAGCCAAATATGTCATGTGCTCAATGAACTTTTAATTTGTTTAATATAATCCCTTAACTTTAGTTTATTTAATGTGGTTCATGAACTTTTAATTTGTTTAATTGTAGTTTTTGGACTTTTGATACTTATTCACTATAGTCCATATTGCACTAAAGTTAAGGGATTATATTAAAAAAATTACAAATTTATGAATTATATTATACATTATACAAAAATTTTGGAGATTAATTATGTCATGATCCCGACTATGAATGATTGACTCTATCCCCTCTCTCATTGAAAATCACCCTTGGAGTTCGTGAAAATTACTAGGGTGCCCTCATGAGCGAGTCAAAAGTTTTAGGTCATTCTCCTATACCTTCACTTCCATGCAGGTATCTTCTCTCTTATCTCTACCCATCAATTCACTTAACTTAGTAAGAGTCACAATCCATGTCAGGACACGCCCAACTTCCCTCTCTTGATGATGTAAGCAATGACGTCATACAAATGTCGCATCCATGACTTCAATGACATCTTTAAGTCGTCCCGCGTTGGGCCAAAAGGGCTGTACACAGATGTCATGTTTAGTTGCAGAAGGATCCTCAATAATTTCATATGTAATTGCAAATTTGCAAATTTTGATACTTATTCAATATAGTCCATATTGCACTAAAGTTAAGGGATTATATAAAAAAATTAAAAATTTATGAATTATATTATACATTATACAAAATTTTAGAGATTAATTATGTCATTATCCCGACTATGAATGATTGGACTCTATCCCTCGCTCACATTGAAAATCACCCTTGGAGTTCGTGAAAATTACTAGGGTGCCCTCATGAGCGAGTCAAAAGTTTTAGGTCATTCTCCTATACCTTCACTTCCATGCAGGTGTCTTCTCTCTTATCTCTACCCATCAATTCACTTAACTTAGCAAGAGTTGCAATCCATGTCAGGACACGCCCAACTTCCCTCTCTTGATGATGTAAGCAATGACGTCATACAAATGTCGCATCCATGACTTCAATGACATCTTTAAGTCGTCCCGCGTTGGGCCAAAAGGGCTGTACACAGATGTCATGTTTAGTTGCAGAAGGATCCTCAATAATTTCATATGTAATTGCAAATTTGCAAATTTTGATACTTATTCAATATAGTCCATATTGCACTAAAGTTAAGGGATTATATTAAAAAAATTAAAAATTTATGAATTATATTATACATTATACAAAATTTTAGAGATTAATTATGTCATGATCCCGACTATGAATGATTGGACTCTATCCCTCGCTCACATTGAAAATCACCCTTGGAGTTCGTGAAAATTACTAGGGTGCCCTCATGAGCGAGTCAAAAGTTTTAGGTCATTCTCCTATATCTTCACTTCCATGCAGGTATCTTCTCTCTTATCTCTACCCATCAATTCACTTATCTTAGCAAGTGTCGCAATCCATGTCAGGACACGCCCAACTTCCCTCTCTTGATGATGTAAGCAATGACGTCATACAAATGTCGCATCCATGACTTCAATGACATCTTTAAGTCGTCCCGCGTTGGGCCAAAAAGGGCTGTACACAGATGTCATGTTTAGTTGCAGAAGGATCCTCAATAATTTCATATGTAATTGCAAATTTGCAAATTTTGATACTTATTCAATATAGTCCATATTGCACTAAAGTTAAGGGATTATATTAAAAAAATTAAAAATTTATGAATTATATTATACATTATACAAAATTTTAGAGATTAATTATGTCATTATCCCGACTATGAATGATTGGACTCTATCCCTCGCTCACATTGAAAATCACCCTTGGAGTTCGTGAAAATTATTAGGGTGCCCTCATGAGCGAGTCAAAAGTTTTAGGTCATTCTCCTATACCTTCACTTCCATGCAGCTATCTTCTCTCTTATCTCTACCCATCAATTCACTTAACTTAGCAAGAGTCACAATCCATGTCAGGACACGCCCAACTTCCCTCTCTTGATGATGTAAGCAATGACGTCATACAAATGTCGCATCCATGACTTCAATGACATCTTTAAGTCGTCCCGCGTTGGGCCAAAAAGGGCTGTACACAGATGTCATGTTTAGTTGCAGAAGGATCCTCAATAATTTCATATGTAATTGCAAATTTGCAAATTTTGATACTTATTCAATATAGTCCATATTGCACTAAAGTTAAGGGATTATATTAAAAAAATTAAAAATTTATGAATTATATTATACATTATACAAAATTTTAGAGATTAATTATGTCATTATCCCGACTATGAATGATTGGACTCTATCCCTCGCTCACATTGAAAATCACCCTTGGAGTTCGTGAAAATTACTAGGGTGCCCTCATGAGCAAGTCAAAAGTTTTAGGTCATTCTCCTATACCTTCACTTCCATGCAGGTATCTTCTCTCTTATCTCTACCCATCAATTCACTTAACTTAGCAAGAGTCGCAATCCATGTCAGGACACGCCCAACTTCCCTCTCTTGATGATGTAAGCAATGACGTCATACAAATGTCGCATCCATGACTTCAATGACATCTTTAAGTCGTCCCGCGTTGGGCCAAAAAGGGCTGTACACAGATGTCATGTTTAGTTGCAGAAGGATCCTCAATAATTTCATATGTAATTGCAAATTTGCAAATTTTGATACTTATTCAATATAGTCCATATTGCACTAAAGTTAAGGGATTATATTAAAAAAATTAAAAATTTATGAATTATATTATACATTATACAAAATTTTAGAGATTAATTATGTCATGATCCCGACTATGAATGATTGGACTCTATCCCTCGCTCACATTGAAAATCACCCTTGGAGTTCGTGAAAA
Source organism: Eucalyptus caleyi (assembly GCA_014182885.2). NCBI lineage: Eukaryota > Viridiplantae > Streptophyta > Magnoliopsida > Myrtales > Myrtaceae > Eucalyptus > Eucalyptus caleyi. The sequence continues at coordinate 55,454,889 of CM024468.2, read as the reverse complement.
TTACTAGGGTGCCCTCATGAGCGAGTCAAAAGTTTTAGGTCATTCTCCTATACCTTCACTTCCATGCAGGTATCTTCTCTCTTATCTCTACCCATCAATTCACTTATCTTAGCAAGTGTCGCAATCCATGTCAGGACACGCCCAACTTCCCTCTCTTGATGATGTAAGCAATGACGTCATACAAATGTCACATCCATGACTTCAATGACATCTTTAAGTCGTCCCGCGTTGGGCCAAAAAGGGCTGTACACAGATGTCATGTTTAGTTGCAGAAGGATCCTCAATAATTTCATATGTAATTGCAAATTTGCAAATTTTGATACTTATTCAATATAGTCCATATTGAACTAAAGTTAAGGGATTATATTAAAAAAATTAAAAATTTATGAATTAGATTATACATTATACAAAATTTTAGAGATTAATTATGTCATGATCCCGACTATGAATGATTGGACTCTATCCCTCGCTCACATTGAAAATCACCCTTGGAGTTCGTGAAAATTACTAGGTTGCCCTCATGAGCGAGTCAAAAGTTTTAGGTCATTCTCCTATACCTTCACTTCCATGCAGGTACCTTCTCTCTTATCTCTACCCATCAATTCACTTATCTTAGCAAGTGTCGCAATCCATGTCAGGACACGCCCAACTTCCCTCTCTTGATGATGTAAGCAATGACGTCATACAAATGTTGCATCCTTGACTTCAATGACATCTTTAAGTCGTCCCGTGTTGGGCCAAAAGGGCTGTACACAGATGTCATGTTTAGTTGCAGAAGGATCCTCAATAATTTCATATGTAATTGCAAATTTTCAAACTTGCTCGGGTCCAATCCCGCGGTACTTGGAAAAAACATTCCGTCTTTATTTATTTATTTATTTATTTATTTATTTATAAATATTAAATAATTTCATTGATTAACTTTCCATCAAAAAATTTTGTCCTCCCCATTTTCCTTACTTTTTAAAAATAAGCATAAATTCCATATTTAGTAAACTAGGTCCAATGTGAGTAGGGCTATTTAGCCATTGCAATTATTCTATTCTTAGAAAAAAATTCTGATATTAAGATTTTGAGAATACTTAATTAACCCATTTTCGAACTCATATTTGATGAGATGATTTATTACACGTATTAGTTATATTTAGTAGATAGGTTACAAATAGGTTTAGAATGGGAAAGTCCAAAATAATATGAATGTTAGATGGTTTTACAACTTATTTAAATCCAACAATCTTTTATGATTGTCTCTCGCCCTCACTCACACTGCGCTCTCATCTTAGTTTATCTATGAGTTTTCCTAGATTGGGTTAAATACAAAAATATTTTAGTAATGAATTAGGTTGGGTATGGTCAATAAATTTGTAGTGCATAGAAATGGGTTAGTTTAGGTCGAATCATTTTCGACCCGATCCAACCCATTCACTTAACAGGTTTAACTACAAAACACCCTAGACATTAAAGGAAAAAGGACTACCTTGTCCTAATTAGGTGGACAAAAAGAAAAATTGATATAAATGGTCTCTGAATTTTAGCCAAATATGTAATGTGTTCAATGAACTTTTACTTTGTTCAATATAATCCCTTAACTTTAGTCCACTATTTAATATGGTTCAAAAATTTTAATTTGTTCAATTGTAGTTTTGACTTTTGATACTTATTCAATATAGTTCATATTTCACAAAGTTAAGGGATTATATTAAAAAAATTAAAAAGTTATGAATTATATTATACATTAGACCAAATTTTGGAGATTAATTATGTCATTATCCCGACTAGGAATGATTGGACTCTCTCTCTCGCTCACATTGAAAATCACCCTTGGAGTTCATGAAAATTACTAGGGTGCCCTCGTGAGCGAGTCAAAAGTTTTAGGTCATTCTCCTATACCTTCACTTCCATGCGGATACCTTCTCTCTTATCTCTACCTATCAATTCACTTATCTTAGCAAGTGTTGCAATCCATGTCAGGACACACCCAACTTCCCTCTCTTGATGATGTAATCAATGACGTCATAAAAATGTCACATCCTTGACTTCAATGACATCTTTAAGTCGTCCCACGTTGGGCCAAAAAGGGCGGCTGTACACAGATGTCATGTTTAGCTGTAGAAGGATCCTCAATAATTTCATATGTAATTGCAAATTTTAAAACTTGCCCGGGTCCAATCCCGCGGTACATGGAAAAAAAAATCCATCTTTTTTATTTATTTATAAATATTAAATAATTTCATTGATTAACTTTCCATCAAAAATTTTTGTCCTCCCCATTTTCCTTACTTTTTAAAAATAAGCATAAATTCCATATTTAGTAAACTAGGTCCAATGTGAGTAGGGCTATTTAGCCATTCCAATTATTCTATTCTTAGAAAAATTCTGATATTAAGATTTTGAGAATACTTAATTAACCCATTTTTGAACTCATATTTGATGAGATGATTTATTACACGTATTAGTTATATTTAGTATATAGGTTACAAATAGGTTTAGAATGGTAAAGTCCAAAATAATATGAATGTTAGATGGTTTTACAACTTATTTAAATCCAACAATCTTTTATGACTGTCTCTCGCCCTCACCCACACTGCGCTCTCATCTTAGTTTATCTATGAGTTTTCCTAGATTGGGTTAAATACAAAAATATTTTAGTAATGAATCAGGATGGGTATGGTCAATAAATCTGTAGTGCATAGAAATGGGTTAGTTTAGGTCGAATCATTTTCGACCCGATCCAACCCATTCACTTAACAGGTTTAACTACAAAACACCCTAGACATTAAAGGAAAAAGGACTACCTTGTCCTAATTAGGTGGACAAAAAGAAAAATTGATATAAATGGTCTCGAATTTTAGCCAAATATGCAATGTGTTCAATGAACTTTTACTTTGTTCAATATAATCCCTTAACTTTAGTCCACTATTTAATATGGTTCATGAACTTTTAATTTGTTCAAATTGTAGTTTTGGACTTTTGATACTTAGTCAATATAGTTCATATTTCACAAAGTTAAGGGATTATATTAAAAAATTAAAAATTTATGAATTATATTATACATTAGACAAAATTTTGGAGATTAATTATGTCATTATCCCGACTAGGAATGATTGGACTCTCTCTCTCTCTCTCGCTCACATTGAAAATCACCCTTGGAGTTCATGAAAATTACTAGGGTGCCCTCGTGAGCGAGTCAAAAGTTTTAGGTCATTCTCCTATACCTTCACTTCCATGCGGATACCTTCTCTCTTATCTCTACCTATCAATTCACTTATCTTAGCAAGTTTCGCAATCCATGTGAGGACACAACCAACTTCCCTCTCTTGATGATGTAATCAATGACGTCATAAAAATGTCACATCCTTGACTTCAATGACATCTTTAAGTCGTCCCGCGTTGGGCCAAAAAGGGCGGCTGTACACAGATGTGATGTTTAGTTGCAGAAGGATCCTCAATAATTTCATATGTAATTGCAAATTTTCAAACTTGCCCGGGTCCAATCCTGCGGTACATGGAAAAAACATACCGTCTTTTTTAGTTATTTATAAATATTAAATAATTTCATTGATTAACTTTCCATCCAAAATTTTTGTCCTCCCCATTTTCCTTACTTTTTAAAAATAAGCATAAATTCCATATTTAGTAAACTAGGTTCAATGTGAGTAGGGCTATTTAGCCATTCCAATTATTCCATTCTTAGAAAAATTCTGATATTAAGATTTTGAGAATACTTAATTAACTATTATATGATGATTTTATTAATTGAGGATGATAATATTATCACCTTATGAGGTAAAATTAAAGATGTTATTGCGAGAAACATATTAGCACAATACAGGCTCAAATTATGTTAGAATGATTTTTTGAGTTGACAATTTTAAAAAAAAAAAAAAATGTGGTGAAGAGAATGATTTTCCTCATGTCGTTCATGAAGTATGGATCAAACAACTGCAAATACAAATATTATGTATATCTATATTACATATATCATCATTGTAAAAGTTTTTTTTTGGCCTATACAGTCTCAAAATGGAAATACAAATCTATTTATTGTGTAAAGTTACATGTTAAAAATAAAAATTGATCGTTTTGATTATCTAAAATCTACTTGTGTCAAGAAAATTTCACACTATCATTGTACAAGATAAAAGCCCATTGAAATAGGATCTATATTATGCACACTGTCGATGTAATAGTCTTTTTCTATATAAGCAATGTCAGAATGGAAACACAAACCTGTTTATGGAATAAATCTACATGCTAAATATAAAAATCGTAATATTTGTCATTCTATAAAACCTGCTTATGTAAAGTAAGAAATTTTGCACCGCCGGTGCACTTAACCAAAATATATGGAAATATGTTGTTTGCAGAGAAGGTTATGGTGGAAGAAAAGAAAAAAATAAATAGGAATTTCCATAAAATTTCTGACGTCATAAAATTTGGAAATGAGGATGTCATTCGGGAAAAGAGAAGGGCACATCATCTCTACAGCTGGAACGTTGGCTCTATCCCCAGGTCGATTATAAAAGGAGAAGACCCATGGGAGCAGAAAAGAACTTCGACTTCAACCCCTTGAAATTACTTCTCCGCTTTAGAGTTTTACCTGCTCACGGCACGGCTTGGAAACCTCCATGGATATCCAAGACAGTTCGATTCCAAAACCATCGCCAGGTATGTTCTGTTCTTTCCTTTCTTTGTTCTGATTTCATCACAAAAGGTGATGGAAAAATTGGAAAAGTGTCGCTTTTTGGGGGTTAATTTCTAAGTAATATAAAATGGCAAAATTTTTATTTATTTATTACTTAACAAGTATCCCAACACTTTATAAAGAAAACCCTTGTGTAAAAAAGGAAAGAGTGTGAAAGGAGAATAATTTGTGCCGAACCTGAGGGCGTGTTTGCTCTGAGAATATTTTCCAATTTCCTGTTATTCTTTCCACAATTTTTCAATGAAAATACGTTTGATAGAAATTTTGGTTGTCGTGTTTTGACATCTGAACTTTAAAACTCAAAATGACCAAAATTGACAGTATTTTAACGAGTTTTACTTTAAACAACTACACCCAACATGTCTCCGTAACTTTCATTCCTATTGAAAGCTCTTCCTTTTCACCCTCCAAACGTCTTTTCAAGAAAATGGAAGTTGTAATAAGGAGCAATTTTCACTAGAACATTTTCATAAACCGAATGTACCTTAAATACATGAGCTGACTCAAAAGGCAAAAATGTCGATTCGTCTAAGCTGGAACTTATACAATTAAAGTTAAGCTCTTGACCCGAGTCCAGGGTACCTAAAATCATGCGTTGGACTCAAGTATGTATCCTAAAAAGACATTGCTTAGAATTTTTGGTGTGACCGATGGAAAATGACTTCTAAATAATTTGGAAAGTCCAACCAAATCATCAGAAAAATTTTTCATTTTGAAAAAGAGCTTACTTCCAAATTATTAGGGGACGCAAAATTTTTTGTCCCGGTAATTTTAACAAAGTGATTTAAATTGTCACCATAGAATAGTATGAGGACTGGACTTATAAAGAAACAAATTATAGGGGCTAAAAGTGAGATTTCCTAACCTACCGAGACCGAACAAATATAATCTCCCAGACTGAAAATGCAAAAGCTAATATAGCTAATTGAGGGAAAAGTGTTAGAAATCCTAAATCTATTGTATTTGTATCAAATTAGACATAAACTTTTTATTGGCGATAATTTAATCATAAGCCTTTTGATTTAGTGTCAATTAAATTATTTTGGTTAATTTTGGCGGAATATTGCTGATGTAGATATCGGTTGGCTGATGTAGCATGACCGGTGTTGACATGAGACAACTTTTAATAATATTTTTATATTTTTTGAATTTTTATTTTATTTTTCCTTTTCTTTTTCTTTTTTTTTCCTTCTCCTCCTTCTTCCTCTAATCGATTGCTGAACTACTGCGATCGGCCAAAGGCGAGGGTCAGTGAGGTCGATGTTGTTGGCCTTTGGCAAGCCTCATTGGCGACTAGTGAGGCTTACCCTCATCAGCCATGGGCAAGGCTTGACCTTGCCAAATCTAGCAAGGCTAGAGCCCTCATTAGTGGCCAGGCGAGGCTTGACCTTGCTAGATTTGGCGAGGCCGGGCCTTAGCCATGGCCGGTAAGGCCGTCCTCGCGGCCTTTGGCGAGGGCTTGACCCTCAGTAGTGGCTAGCGAGGTCGACCTCAAACTTGTTGGTCCTCACCTTCAGCCGATCATCAAGGTCCGAAAACCGGCCGGAGGAAGGAGGAGGAGAAAAAAGAAAAAGAAAAGGAAAAAGAAAATAAAAATTTGAAAAATATTATTAAAAGTTATCTACGTCAATACCGATAGTGCCATGTTAGCCGACCAGTGCCCATGTCAATAATATCCAGCCAAAATTAGCCGAAAGGATTGAATTGGTACTAAGTTAAAATGTTTATGACTAAATTGACATCAACACAATAAATTTAAGACTTTTTTTGACACTTTTCCCATCAATTGATTCATTTTTCTTGAGCCCATGGGCGTGACTATTCCTTTCAAGTAAACTTTAAGCACACACAATGTCGTACAAAGCAATTTCATGAGGGCAAAACAAACGGGTTCTACGTAGTTAATTACTTATCTTTAAGAGACTGCATGAGACTAATCCCTTTAACACACGATCCCCAAACCAGTCAATTTACAACAGCCATCTCCCAAAAATAAATATGTAACGTCGTTTTGAGTTAAAAATAACTTGTCAATAAAAGTGGTTGTCACTGTCATGACAAAGTTTAAGATAACATTATAAAAGAAAATACACTGACAAACACATAGTGCAATATACATGCATGGCTGAACGTTCTTGCCACAAAAACAAGAAAGACAACATGGGTTTTCTAAGAAAAATTAGATCAATTCTTTTTCCCAACCATTATGTCTATCCAATAAAGTTAAACGATATACTTATTTAACAAAAAAAAAAAAAAAAATCCATGCAGTGCATTTGTATGAGTGCTGTAACCTCGTATCTTGTATAGATGGTGACTTATGTATTAATTTTATTAATTGATAAAATCGATATGATTAAGTTAATTCATAATTTTTTTTTTTATATTTATGTATAGTTGTGTTATAGTTATCATGTGGAATTATAAAGATGCATAAATTTTGTATAAACTTAATTTATGAACGATATCGCAAATAAGATTAATGGCACCGAGATCTCCGAAATAACTCATCATCTCTATTAAGTTTAACATTAATTTTTTTTTTTTAAAGAAAGTTTGCCATCTACGTTTAATACAGAAAATTTCAGGCACCGAATGAGCCTGATACTACTCATGTATGCATGATCCAAAGCATACAAAGTGTAATTAATTTGTCTAAAGTTATTTATGTTCATTTGTCTTTTTGGTAACAAAGAGGCTCGCATAGACTTGAGTTCAAAGGACATGGCAACTGAATAAAAAGTGTAATTAACTTACTAAAATCGCATTGTCCACCATATGAAAGCTAGAACGTCCCACTAATTCATGATGCAATTTCTATTTCGAAAAGAAAGTCGTGATCTTTGTTAAGTTTAACGTTAATTGTTTTTGTTTAAAAGTTTACCATCTAAGGTTAATGAAAAAAAACTCCATGCAATGATTGAGCTAGTATGCATGATATAAAACGTACAAAGTGTAATTAACTTTTCTAAGGTTGATTATATTCATTTCTCTTTATGGTAACAAAGAAGTTCACGAAGAAGGGAGTTCACAAGGCATGACAACTAATGAAGCTTCCCAAGACGGTTGCGTAACAACCAGAGGTTTGTCACTTTGAACTTTTAATTTTCATAAATCTTGTGTTTAGTGGATTTTGACTTTTCAATCCAGAACATTTTAAGCTTCAAAGCATACAAATACTGACATATAATTTTAAATAAAATCTTTTCACAAATTTTAAAATCTGAATAATATCTTGAATTATAATTTGTGAATGATATTGTGGATAAGATCAATGACAACAAAAAATAAAAGCTCACATCAACTGATAAAGCTTCTCAAGATGGTTGCAAAACAACTAGAGGTTTGTCACTTTTAACTTTTAATTTTTCCTTTTTCATAAATCTTATGTTTCTTGCATTTTTACTTTTTTTTTTTAATTCAAAATATTTTGAATTCACGGCGTACAAATGCTGAAATAAAAGTTAAAAACATGATCTTTCCATAATTTCAAAATCATAATAATATCTTCAATTTTAATTGAGAAAGCCCCCCACCCCTCGAAAGAACTGACTTCGAAAGAGTAAACGAAGGCGCTAATGGAAACAGGCCTGTTGAGTAACGACCGCCCCTTGATTTAGATTGGCATTTCATCGGAACTTTTTGCACTTGCATGTTACCTTAAAAACAAGAAGTGCGAGAGACTGAGGACTTTTAAAGTTCAGTATTTGCAGTCAAGCCACAACTGGAGCTCAAGGAGGAGTATCGATCATTGTTTGAAGCCGCAGTAAAAGGTGATTGGAAAGGTGCCGAGGATATCCTCGATCGAGATTCCGAAGCAATCACGGCCCCACTTTTGACCACGGAAAGAGGTACAGGCACTGTGGGCGATATTGCAGCCATGGCCGGACAAGATCAATTCGTCGAAAACCTGGTCAAGCGTTTCCGTAAAGAAAATAAAAATCCCACTTTACGTTGTGCCTTCTACTATACCGCTTGGAGAGGAAGAATGGAATTCGTACCCGGACTTAGTAACCTAGATGTAAACAATGCCTTGCCGTTTGCTATTGAAAGTACTCCTAGGCACAAGGGGCTTATGTGGTACCTGGCCACACATACAAAATCCATCCCAAAGTATGGTACCATGGTCGTACTTATGAAGACTGGCCATATGGGTAGGATTTCACACTCACTCATCTGATTTTCTTCATTATTTACTTGACTAACTTTTTTGTTTTTTATGTCCCAAAAGATATACTCTTGTATTTAGCTGAAAAACACCCGTACTTTATGACGTCCCAAGAGGGCGAAAATATATTAGGACTCTCTGCGCACATGCAGTCTTTCTACCGTAGTGGAGCTCAACTAAATTTTTGGGAAAAGTGCATATACCAATGTAGGTACTTTTTGTGCTTCTTTTGTTAGATATGCACAATTAGAGCAACTCTATTTGCTTTGTGTTCACTCTATCTATTCCCCTAATAGGTATCCCTCCATTGGTTGATACAGCATTTGACAATGCCATGGACACGGAGATGGCTCAAGGTATTTTTGTTAATCTACCAATGGATGGACTAACACGGCAAAAAGCATATCATTCAAAAATCTTATTCACAAAAAAGTTAAGGGATAGGGACTACATTAGTGTATACAATTAATATCTAAACAATGATGTGTGTGCAAGTACAAATCTAATTTGACAATGAGCTTACACCCGTGATGAGTACACTATCAGTGCCAAAACTTGTGTACGGCGCTCACTTTGGTGCCAAAAGTTTCCGTCGGATCACTTAAGTGCCAAATCGGAGGAAAAACGATCACTTTGGTGCCACCGGCGAAAAATTCCGGCCAAAATGATTACGTGGCTTTTTAAAAAAAAAAAATCAATAGGTCTTTAAAAGATGTCGTTTTCGGTCCTCCTTAAGAAAACGACGCCGTTTTGCCGTCCTACATGGATTGCTTCACGAAAACGACGCCGTTTAGCTCACATGGGGATTGAAATTAGGGTTTCCGCCGCTCGGCCACCGTTGTTCGCTCGCCGTCGCTCGGCCACCGTCGCTCGGCCACCGTCGCTGCTCGGCCACCGTCGCTCAGCCACCATTATAGTTGCTCCACTAGGTGAGCGAGGAGAGACTGAGATTGTTGCTTGAGCAATAAGTTGTAGGAAAAATCGAAGGTGAGGGTAGAGGAGGAGGAGGAAGAAGATGGGTTGAAGGTGCCGCTGGTGCACTGTTGGTGTCGTTGCTGGTGTGCTGCCGGTGCTGTTGCTGGTGCCGTGCTGGTGCTATGCTGGTGCCGTTGCTAGTGTGGGTCTTCGAGGAAGAAGAAGATACGAAGACGAGCCTGCCCTCTCTCTTAATTTGGGGATTAGGGTTTCAAAGTTGGGGGAAAGATGCCAAATGACGTCGTTTTGGTGTTTGGATGCTGACTTAACTCTCCGATGAGCCACGTCGCCTTTGAAAATTAATAAAAAAATGCCACGTCGGATTTCCGGTCAATTTCGTCGGCGTTGGCACTTAAATGATCGTTTTTCAAAATTTTTGGCACTTAAGTGGTCCGACGGAAACTTTTTGGCACCAAAGTGAGCGCCGTACACAACTTTTGGTACTGATAGTGTACTTATCCTGCTTACACCCCCATTTTAGATAAAACACTCCTTTTTTTCCTAATGAACCTATCGAAATACCACACACTCTCTCTCTCTCTCTCTCTCAATTATTGTTTGTTTGTATATTATACTAACCTACAAAACTGCCTTTATTTTTATCATCTCTCCAATCTTATCAGTTTCACAACTATCAAAATACCACTCTCTCTCTCTCAATTATTGTTTGTTTGTATATTATACTAACCTACAAAACTGCCTTTATTTTTATCATCTCTCCAATCTTATCAGTTTCACAATATAAATGTCAAATTATACCCAAAAAGATTTTATAATATCATGTATCCTATCTATTATCATAGTGCCTAGATAAGATTTCTAACTTTAATTTATGATATCATATTTTAATCACAAAACTTAGAAGATTAGAAAATTCTAGTTATGATGGCTTATGAATACACAATTAATTGCCTATCTTTATCAAATAGTTTGAGGGAAACTTTATTTTAAAGTTGAAAATGAAAATTTAATCTAATTATCTAGCCGATTTTGACATTATGAGTGTTTTTTAGGTATAGCTTCTTCTTTTTTTGTTAACCGAGGATTCGTTGGGCCCGTCGAACAACCCACGACCCGTAAAATGCACTGTGCACCTCGGACCAAGTGTTAATACCTCAGGGGGGCTGGCCCAGTAACCCACCCTTGGGACCCCCACTTAAGTCATGTTAGTTGTCAATGATTTGAACCTAGGACCTCGGCAATGAGGTATGCAAGTGCAAACCAACGCGGCCACCCACGGGTGGTTTTTTTAGGTATAACTTTGTAGGTCTATAAGGTTAACATCATTGATTTGTGCTTTCTTTTGGGCTTTTTACATTTTAATATGAATTACAAGATAGGGGTTGAAAATTTATTTATGCCTTCTTCGCTTTAAAACTCACACTAGAATTTTTCAAAGGAAAGTTTTAAGCATATTCTAAAGTTTTGGTATACTTGATATGAAATTGAATCTACAATCGATAGTAATTACTTTCTTCATAATTGGAGTAGAAAAACAATAAGTTTTTTTTTTTTCCTTTAAGTTCTTATCCTTTGTTAATATTTAGATATGATCTAAATGTAAATATGTTTGACATGTGATCAATTTCTCTTTTCCATCTCTGATCAAGATCGGTTCGATAATTAAATTAAATTTTAATTTTCAACTTTGAAATATAGTTTCAATTATACTATCTGATGAAAATAGGAAATTAATTGTGTGATCATAAGCTATCATAATTATAAATATCTCGTGATAAAAAATATAATACCATAAATTAAAATTGAAAACATTCTCTAGGCAAAGTTATAATAAGATGCATGATGAAGTGATATTTTGTGGAGTCTAATGGAGCATTTGTATTGTGAAATTGATAAGAGAGATGATAAAAAAAAAAAAAAAATGTGGTTTTGTGGGTTAGCCTACTAAAAAAAGGAAACAATAATTTGAAAAGAGAGATGAGGGTATTTTGGTAAGTTAATTAAAAAAGGAGTGTCTTAGTTAAAATGGGGGTGGAAATGGGGCTGCCCTTAACATTTGTATAATTAGTTTGAGAAGTCTTACTCAATGTCTAATTGCAAAGTAGAATTATTGAGAATTGTAAATTTGAATATCAAGTCATGTAGGCTGATTGATCCAAGTTTTTAACATATTTGAGCCTTATTAAATTTAATTACATGTGCAATTTTCATTTCTTAAATGTGATATGTATCTTTTCATTCATCATCAATTCCTAATTTGCTGACTGTGATTCTTCTCTCCTCTTAGTGGTGGTAGAATCAGCAATACATCGGTTCAAGATATTACCCTGGAATCTTACCACAAAATCAGGTACACGAATCGGCATAGTATCTTCAAACAAAAAAATAAAATAAAAATGAGGTAGTATCTACGAAAAATAACTTTATTTATCCATGGTAGAGATCATAGTCTTTAATATGGACTGGTTCTCGATTCGTATATTATGATATGATTGGATTCCATTCAATTCAAAGTCTAATTGATATGTCTCCATTAGGAGAATCCGTAAAAATAGCCAGGTTAAAAACAGATCTATTGATCCGTCACTGAATCTATCCGTTTTTCAAAAAAAAGAAGAAAATCTCTTATATTGTTTGTGCTCATCCATAAATCTATATATTCTCTGATGCATGCATTTTGATTTTTGAGCCATATGAAGTTTGCTTCCTCGATCAATATGTTAAATTCATCAATCTCTTCACAACGTTGCAAATGCAAAAGTCTTTATAACCTTTTGAATTTTCATCGCAGGTAAAATTACTTATCTAATGTTACGTGTAGCACCTTTTATCAATAGGATTGGAGAATTGAAGTTGAGCCACGAATGCTTGCTTGAGTTTGTAAATCTAATTTTTAAGAGGATGAAGCAATGTAAGGAAACTCCTGAAATGCTCAAATTGACTAAGGACATTTCCCTTAGAGCTGCATTTAGTGGAATATTTGAAATTGTAAAGTTATGTCTTGAGCAATATCCGGAATTGATGTGGGATGAAAAATTCAAAAAAGACGTGATTGAAGAAGTTGTGAGGGTACGGCATGTTGAGTTGTTTAGACTATTGACTGCATACGACACAATCCCAAGATTGAGGTACGACTTTAAAACGAACTGCGACTTGATGGCGGCAGTAGTAGAATGGTCACCAACATACGTACCGACTGATGTTTCTGGGTCAGCTTTTCTTATGCAAAGGGAACTTCAATGGTTTAAGGTCGGTTCACTATATTTGCTTGCCACTCTTTAATTTATTTACATTCATGTTAATAGACGTCCTTTATTTTCTGAAGGTACTGGAAGATATGAGCTCTCCTTTAGTTAAAAGTTTAAGAGATAAGGTCAGTTCACCTTATTTGTTTTGCCACCCTTTTGTGCTCTCTAATTTACACTTGTGTTGATATATGAAGGTGAAGGGAGATGAGACTAGTGTGGGAAATGAAACGTACTGGGACCTTTTTGTAGAACAGCGCAAAGATTTGCTCCGAGAGGCAGGACAATGGATGAAGGATACATCATCATCTTGTAGCTTTGTAGCGACTCTCATCATCACAGTAGCTTTTGCTGCAGTTTTTACTGTTCCTGGAAGCAACGACAATACAGGGACCCCGATCTTTTTGAAGAAGACCTCATTCACGGTATTCATGGTTGCGGACGCTCTAGCTCTCTTATCCTCTATCACCGCCAACTTGATGTTCTTGGCTATCCTAACTTCGCGCTATGCCGCAAAAGATTTCCTTTGCTCACTACCAAGAAAAATGATACTGGGCCTCACATTTCTCTTTCTCTCTTTGGTCTTTATGCTCATGGCTTTTGGCTCTGCTCTTACGATCCTCCTAAGCGAACGATGGAAGTGGATTTACATCCCCATTACTTTGTTGGTTACCATCCCTATCATATTGTTCGCAATCCTACAGCTTTCCTTGTATGTTGAAATGGCCGAAACCACTTTTTGGCCTCGCCTCTATCGTCCCGTGAAGATTTGGAAATGATTTATGCTATTATTATGAAACAAGGACATCCATCATTTCATCTTTGTTTGCACTTGTTATTGTGTGTAGAATGTAGATATTATGGTGGTTACTCATGTTTTAAGACTATTGATGTATGACATTAGTCATACTAATGCTTAAGTTTAATGTATGTTGTCAAGCGCAGACCTCATTTCTATGGGTTATTTGGTATTTTTACCCCAAACAGTGAGCAATTACTTCATCGCTCATTGTATTAACTACTAAGATGAACCCAATTTTTCAAAGAACTGGCAACATGGCTATCCATATTCAATATTGATAGGGTTCATCCATTCAAATAAAGCAATGATCCATAGAAATTCTCTATCCTACAGAAGATGGCCACCCAAGCAGTGGCCCAACACAAGAAAATTCTCATATGGCAAGCCGAGTAAACAACTATTTTAGTTCAAAGGAAGCTCAACTTTGAAAATCGGTCTTCACCCTCCCCACACTTCCGCCACATCCTCTCAACCAAATCTTTAGCTTTAACTGATGGAAGTAATTTGAAGGTGAAACGCTCACAACTCACACAAGGAAGAGAAGAAGACATATAGGCATGTAGATTTATTTCACCTTAACAAAAAAATAATTACAAGACTCCCCTATTTATAGACTTGTTACATGATCTTTACTCTTCCTAGTAGAAAAAGCTAGTGTTCCGGATAAGATCTAGAAACTAACATTCCGGATAAGATCTAGAAACTAATATTCTGAATAAAATCTAAAAACTAACAAAACAATCATTATATCTCACCTTATCTCTAAAAACAATCACTACACCTAGAAATAGAAATAGACTCATTATAGATAATGACGAACATACTCATTAAAAATAACGCTGCAATTATGACTCTTTTTCAATGCGGATACCAAATAGTTTTCTGCATTGATGAATTTGGTTTAATTTCTAACACTCCCCTCAAAACCAAATTATCTTCCATCGATCATTCCAAGCAGGCTCTTGAACTTTCGAAAAGCATCGATCTTGAGAGGTTTGGTAAAAATGTCTGCTACTTGATCTCCCATCTTCATATGCAACACTTCAACCTCATTCTCTTTAACATGTTCTCGAATGAAGTGATATCGAACATTGATACATTTACTTCATTCATGAAAAACTGGATTTTTCGCCCATACAATAGCATAAACTTTATCAACAATAATCTTAGTTGCTTTCTTTTGCTCCATAAGAATATCTTTAAGTAGTTTTCTCAACCAAATTGAATGACAAACACATGAGGATGCGGCTACTTATTTAGCTTCACATGTCGATAGGGTGACACTGGATTGCTTTTGATGACCATGTGTAAGCAATGTCACACAAGAAAGATACAAAGCCTGTAGTGCTCTTTCGATCGTCGATATCTCCACCATAATCACTATTCAAATAAGCTTTAAGTTGGAAGGATTCAAAGCGATAGTAGTGTAGTCCATGAGAAGTAGTACCTTTGATGTACCGAAATATCTTATTTACAGTTTTAAGACGAAATGACTTTGGCTTCTCCATATATTGACTCATAATTCCAACACTATACATAATATTTGGTCTCATGCATGTCAAGTATCTCAAACTCCCAATCAAGCTTCTATAATATATCGAATCAACATTGACACCATCATCAAACTTTGAAAGTTTGATTCCACACTCCATTGTTGTATTGACCGGAGTACAATTCTTCATGTTGAATTTTTCAAGGATATTTTCAACATATCATTTTTGGGAAATAAGAATCCCCTTGAAACTTTGCTTCACTTCGATCCCAAGGAAATAATTCATGAGACCATTATAGGTCATCTCAAATTCTTTCACCATTGATGCCTTAAAAGCATCAATCATCGCCACATTATTTCTTGTAAAAATAAGGTCATCAACATATAAACAACGTGCAAACCTCTGGAGTGCTATAACTTGGCACAAAGGGATACTAAAGTGTCATAACTTACGAAAGTGACACTTAAGTGCCAAAATCGGAGAGAAATTGATCACTTAAGTGCCACTCCGGCCAAAACGCTAACGTGTCAATTTTCCGGCGAAGCAAGTGCAAAACGGCGTCATTTTGGTGCTAATGTGGTAAAAATTTAATATAAAAATTAAATTAATTTAATTTAAAACTAAATTTATTTTAAATATATAAAAATAAAAATAAAAATATTTAAAATATTTAAAAATTTCAAAAAAATTCAAAAATTTTAAAATTTTTGAAATGATATAAAAATTAATTAAATTAAATTTTAAAATAACAAATTTTAATATTAAAAATTTTGAAAAAAAATAAAAAAATTTAAAAATTTTAAAAAAGGGAGGCGGCAGGGAGGTGGCGCGCGACCACCTCCCCCTTTTTTTTAAAAAAATTGTTTTAAATTTTTTTATTTTCAAAATTTTTAAAATATTAAAATTTTTATTTTTAAATGTTTTAAATAAATTTAAATAAATTAATTTTTATATCATTTTTAATTTTTTTAAATTTTAATTTTAATTTTAAAATGTTTTAAATAAATTTAGTTTTAAATTAAATTTAATTAATTTTTATATTATTTTTTTTATCTTGTCAGCACCAAAATGACGTCGGTTTTGCATTGTGCAGTCGCGTCGGCGTGCAAAATGACGTTGTTTTGCACTCGCTTTGCCGGAAAATTGACACGTCAGCGTTTTGGCTGGATTTTGCACTTAAATGATCCATTTTTCTCCAATTTTGGCACTTAAGTGTCACTTTCGTAAGTTATGGCACTTAAGTGTCTCTTTGTGCTAAGTTATGACACTTAAAGCGATCTTTTGCCACATATAAACATACGAGTAGAACATCACCTTTTTCTTTCCTCAAATAAAGTGCATGCTCGTATGGACCTTGAGAAAATCCATTCGCCTTGAAATATGCATCGATTTTGGAATTCCATGCTCTCGATGCTTGTTTAAGTCCATATAGAGTTTTCTTCCACTTCAACACTTTGTCTTCATGACCTTTGTTAACAAACCCCTCATTGTTCAACATAAATCTCTTCTTCAAGGATATCATTCAAAAATGCCAATTTAATATCCATTTGATAAATTCGCCAATCAGTTTGAGTAGCAATAAAAATAATCAATCTAATTGTTTTCATGCGGATGATAGGGGCAAAAATTTCCTCATAGTCGATTCTGGCTTTTTGCTTGTACCCCTTCTCGACTAATCTAGACTTATATCTTGTCATTTCTCCTTTCTCATTCTTCTTGGCTGTTGCGACCTACCCTCGGGAGGAGGGAACAGATTTAGGGGTATTATCTAAAGGACGGGCTTAATGTCCATGATTAGGCACGAGCTCTCCCAAGCCCGTACCTCGCGTGAAATTGAGATATTATTAGGAATTTTGCATAAAAGGAGTCGCCACTAGCCTATTGGAGTCGGCTAGAAACCAAATGAAGCATGTGAGTGTACCTTATTTCCTATGCAGCCAAAGAATCTAGGATCAAGAACTTGATTATACTAATTGATCAATTAGTGTCATTTCGGTACCTAATCTTTGTTCATTTTAACAAAATGATTTTTTTTTTTTTTTTTGCAGGCAGTTTGGATTGATTTTATAACTATTCACTAACATGTAAGGTGATCATGCGAATACGCAATCATTGAAGTAACAATCATAGCTACCAAAATCCTAATTGCAGAATCAAACACATGCAATTAACATAATTAGATATGCAAATTAAACATACGGTATAATCAAAATACGAGCAAATAGAAGTCTAATTACCCTAAGAATGCAAAATATAACTATTCCTAACCAAACACTACACATTTTGGGATTTTTGAAATTTTTTAATTTTTTTAAAGTTTTTTAATTTTTTAAAAATATATATTAATTAACTAATTTCTTTTTAAAAATTTTAAAAAAATATATTTTTAATTTTTTAATGATTTTTAAAAATATTTTTTTTTTCACCCGGATTGGGTCGGGTCCTGGTCGGGTTGAGTCTAACCCGATTCGACCCAGTCAGGTTCAGCTCGATTTGGTCCGACTGGACTGACGGTCGGGCCTGAACCTGGCCCAACTTAGGCTCGAGAGCCGGGCCCAAGTGAGAATAGGAGTTGAGTGGGCCAGATTTGTGATCTGGCCCACTCGGTTGGCACCCACTTGGTCGCCACTAGGCAGTCGCGACTAGGGGTGTCGTGAATGTGCATGCCGGCGACGGCGTTGCGGTGGTTAGGCAGGGGGAACGATGCGGCTTCCCTGGCTGCAACAGCATCCTTCTGGCAGCCAGGGGGTCCTAGGGCTCCATATGGGGGAGCCGGCTTGACCGAAGCACGAATGCGAACCTGGAGACCTAAGGAAACCTACAGGCATGCAAGGAAAGTAACAGGATCAAACAATGGGGCCGGAGCTCACTCGAAATGGGCGAAATGAGCTCTGGTTAGCTCAGTTTTAAAAATCGCACGCCAAGTGTTTGATAAAAGGCCAACCTGGATTCTGGGGAAGACGATGGCGAATGACAATGAATGGGCGGCTCTCCAACGGTGGTGAGGTGTCCTGGGGACTCCCTGCACCTTGGCTGACCTCTAGCGGCTATCTTAATCTATCTTCCCTCTCCCTCCGTCGCCTCTCTTCTCCTTTTCTCTCTGTTTTTTTTTTCGTTCCCCCTTCTTTTCCCCCTTTTCTTTCTCTATTTCCCTGCTCCCTCCACTCGCACGCGTGGCCTCAGCTGGCCAACCAGTGGCCTCTGCTAGCCGGCTCTAACCCTAGGATGGCGCCGCTCGCCTGCCATGTGATCATACTGCCCCCTTGTTGCCGCTCCTTTTTGCTCCAGGCGGCTTTGCTTTTGCTTCGCGGATTCCCCGTGCAGCCAACAGCTGAGAGAGATGACAGAGGTGTGGGCTGGGCTAAAAGAATGAAGGGGGCTGGGCTGCGTGAAGGAAAAAAAGAAAAAAGGAAGGAGGAAGGTAGGGCCAGGCCCAAGTGGGGAAAAGAAGAGAAAAGAAAAGAGGAAGAGGGGCGGCAAAGTGCGCGACTTCTTTTATTTAATTTTTTTGAAAAAAATTAAACATATATATATTTTCAATCAAAATTTTTTTATATGTGCTTGAAAGTATAAATTAGGTGTCAACAGCTGCTCCTCTTTGAATGTAGCATCGAAGATGTTGCATTTAAAGATAGAAGACACCTAAATTACTCTGACGATAGAGAGAGATCTTGGGTGCATAGGCACGCATCAGGTTGATGGAAACAAACTCATAACTATGGAAGTGCACGACGTCATAAGAAGAAGGAGAGGGACTCCAAGCTACAGAAGCCCACCGGGTCATAAGAAGAGGGAGAAGGACTCCGGGTTATAGAAAGCCTATCGGGTCATAAGAAGAGGGAGAATGACTCCGAGTTACAGAAGCTCTTTGGACTATAAAGCTCTCTGTGTCGTAGGAAAAAGGACTCTGGGCTACAAAGCACTCCGGGTTACAAAAGTTCTCCAGGCTACATAGCTTTCCATGTCGTAGGAAGAAGGACTCCAGGGTATAAAGCTCTCTGGGCTACAAAAGCTCTCCGGGCTACAAAGTTCTCCATGTCGTAGGAAGAAAGACTCCGGGCTACAAAAGTTCTCCAGGCTACAAAGCTTTCCGTGTCGTAGGAAGAAGGACGCCAGGCTACAAAAGCTCTCCAGGCTACAAAGCTCTCCGTGTCATAGGAAGAAGGAAAGATGAAGTCTCACCGTGTAACAACGGGTTTCGACCGGGTTGAAAATACATGGTTTGAGGAAAACCTATGAACCTTTGTAGATGACGTGGTTTATGGTCAACCATGAACTTTTGTGGTCTTTAAGGAAACACCCACTAATCCCTTGAAAATGGCAGGGCCGCACTGAGGAATCCTGTCAAACTCAACTTGAACAAATGTCGTTAGAGACGTCATCAAGAGACGTATTAGCAATATTACAGCATTAATTGAACAAGCCAGTCAAGCTAAGTCCGACTACTTTAGAAAATCATTCGATGTCAATCAGCATCATGTGACGCAAAACTATCATCTTGCTTATGGATTTATCATTAATCATCAAATTCTCCAGAAGACAAGTTCTTATCAAAACGATTTTTATTTGTGAAAAAAGGCTCATTGAGCATGCCAAACTAGAGCTTCTTAATCAGAAAGGGCTTCTCACACACTCTCGATAAAATGGTTGCTCGATCCCATCCATTCGCATGGGAAGTAACTGATTGCTGAGGGTATCTTACATAACCCATGTCAAAGGCTTTTAGAAAAATTCGCTATGAGCAACATCTGATCGATCAAAAAGGTCTTTTGAAAGGACCGCAATATAGGTTCAGTTAGGGCTTACACAAAAGAATTATTGCTTTGAGGTCAATAAAGGAACATTTATCACTATCTTCATTGGGTTTACACGTTGAGAACTTGGAAGATAAGACAAGATTAAGCTAAATGAGAACCGCCCTACTCTAGAGGAACAACTACGACTTTGGAGGACTTAACTTCCTCGCACATTAGGATGGTGCATATGACGTCCCCCTCAAAAATTGAGTTCACTCCCTCTGCATGGTTTGGTAAGGGGTTTTGTTGCACATTAGGCTAAGCCTCCCTAAAAGTCAAAATATTCTTGTCTAGCAACTGTTGGACTTTGTATCTCAGCACGTGGCAATTATCTACATCATGCCCCATTTCTCTCATGTGGTACTCGCACGTCTTGGTCACATAGAAACTCGGCAAACGTCGTGGGATTATCTCTAGGTACCTCTTTCACGACCATCCTCTTTTTGAGAAGCATGGGCAACGGTTTGAACAGCGGGCGTGGTAGTGGGGCAAAATCCTTTCGAATGGGCCTCTTGCCCTTGTCATATGCTCGTGATGAGCTCCCTTGAACCACTACAGGCCTGTGTGCAGGTGCTACGAACGGTCGAGGGAAAAACGGCTCTTGCACAAATGCTACCTCAATTACGGCTTCCTTATCTTTTTTTTTGCTAGGAATTTCTTTGTGTCTTTGGTAGATATCTTCCCCTCGATAATTGCCCATTCGACTCCTTCACCCACCTCTACTAGTTGTGAAAATGTCTGGCAACTCGAGAACACTAATCCTTGGAAGTATTCAGAGGGCAATGTCTTGAGGAATAGTTGTTTCATCTCCCTTTCATTCAAGGCCGGCTTAACCTGTGAGGCCATGGTCCACCTTTGTGTGAATGCCTTAAATGACTCATTCCTTTTATTCTCAATACGGGTCAACTCTTCTCTCATGGGGGCGAGCTCAGTATTAAACCGGTATTGCTGCAAGAACTCATTGGTTAAATCGTCCCAACTAGTGAATTCTTCAATGTTCAGTGCAATGAATCACGTCAGGGCAATGCCTTCCAAGCTATCTTGGAATGTATGCATGAGAAATGGTACGTTGTCAGCATAGCAAGCCATTTTTCTCATGTAATACCTATGGTGGGTCTTGGGGCATCCCGTTCTATCATACTTTCTTGGGAACTTAGGCTCTTGGAAATTCTCAAGGAAGTTTGTCTTGGTGTATGAAGACAGCCTATCAGCTTCTTTCAGCTTGTAACCTTGCAAGGCACACAGTCGCTCCTCAATCTTTGCCAAACGTTTTTCACTCTCTTCACTTAGGAGGGGTGTTGGGTTTTCCTTCGGAGGAGGGTCCAAATTGATGATGATTGGCATGACAGAAGGAGCCTCTCTGGCAATTTCTTTCCCGAGGAGATCAGTAACGTGCGTGCCTCCCATCGATGGGGGAGTGTGTCTTGATGGCGTAGGAGTGGATGTTCTAGTGACAATTACAGCAGGGGGCTCCTTAAGCTTCTGGCTTATTTCAAGCATCATTGCAGTGAGTTGGGCCAGCTGGTCCTCCATTTTGGCCATGCGCACATTGGTGTCCTCGTTCTCCATTCTGACATTTGCGCGCATGCAAATCGGGGATCTCCGCTTGGCCGTGTCAACGATCAGCAGAAGACAATCGATCGGCTAGTACCTGAAGCAAGGGTAGATAAGCATATATAAGTACAAGTAATAATTAGGCGGTCAGCCTAAGACAAAGATCTAATCGCCCCAATTTGTTCGTTTCATTGAAAGCCAGGTTGCCACATAATACAAGAAAAATATGAGAGAAAACCCCTAAACAACGAAACTACTTCGAAGATGAAAAGAGACTCTCTTAACTCCCAACATTAAGACTTGAGAAAAATTCTTTAACATTGTAATGCATGTGAGTATGGTCCCGCTACAAATCGTACTTGACTCAATCTGACTAATGAGGACAACTTCCACTCGTGACAGCTCCACTAACTCGAGTTAACTTCAAAGCACGCTCTTCGACCTCCTCGAGCTCCCTTTTGAGGTGCTTGACCTCGGCTTGATGGGTGATCTTCAATGGCACTTCAGGAATCTTCGGGTGTAGGCTTTTTAGGATCTTGTGCCTAAGGATGTACTCCTTCGAGGCATAATATGTCTTTTCCTACCCCTCCACTTTAGGCCATACCAGCTTCCGGGGGTGGCATATATCCTACATCGACTTGACCAATGCAACGGAGTCTTTGTGATCTTGGCATCCATCAGGGAAGTCTAACCCGAGCAGGTCCTCTTGAATCGCTGGTGGAAGCTATTGAACCTCTTGAAACTAACGGGCGACTCGTGTCGAGTAATATTCGGTGACTCTAGTGATTCTCAATAAAGGAATAGGTCCAATAAGCCCACACATGAACTGTGTTTCTTGAACTCGGAGCCATTTGGCATGCCATTAGAAATCTTCAGGTCTAAGGTTGGTCATGAAAACTAACTACTCAGAATAATGACAATCACGGGCAAACATTTTCCTATCTCTAAAGTTTAGGATAAGGTGGCTAGAGTCAGAAATGTCGCTCATGCTCATCAAGTTACTGAACCTATTAACGTGAGAAAAGAACCAAATTTGCAAGAGTTCAGGGGGAGCATAGAAAGCTTTGTTTTTGTTTTCTTTAAAACAAGTAAGGGAAAGAAAAGTTTCGGTTAGGACGGCATTAACAAAGCCTTTTCCCATACATACCTCACGAACTACGCATGCCACGGAAGGGTTAATAACGTTCCTACAATGTGGGAATAAAATGAACCCGAAGAAAGCTAACAGGAAGATCCTATTCTTTTGAAAAGATGGGGCATTTTGAAAAAGCTCATTTATGAATGAAAATGGGTAGGTCTTGCGATTGGCTTTCAAAACTTTTTTCACGTCCTCTCCTTTAATTCTAAGGAAATTAGATAAGGTTGATCCATGCTTAGTCCCTACAGGTGGGCTAACTAACTCCGATACCAGGGGCTTTCCAATGGCAACATTGTATTCTTCTAGAGTTTGAGTGAGTTCGTGATCACCGAGTACGAACGTGCAAGTTTCGAGGCACCAAACATGCGCTAACGCTTGCACAACACCAGAATGAGTTTCTATATCCACTAAGGGAAGTAAACGTCCGACATATGATCGCACCTAATCACGGCTAGTTAGATCCAATCTATCCCACCACCCGTGAAGCTCGGCTTTCGGGACAGAGATGATGCGAAGGTTGGGTACCCCAATTGTATGATCAACCTAATTTGTTATGGACCGACCAAAAGGAAAGCAAATAAGTAAATTGCGAAGAAAAAAATTCAAAAAAAAAAACTTACCCTACTCATTGGGCAGCGATGTCAAAGCCATAGACATATGCATGAACAATGGCTCAATTTCTAGTCTAAATGGCCCAAAATGGAGCCATGGGATCACAAGATTGAACCAACAAGTTCGTGGCTAGGTCGTGTTACCCATGACTTCGGTTTTGTCAAAGAACCGACTCGTGTCGCATGCTCACAGACTAGGGTAGGGACTTTTGACATCAAGAAAAAAATTTCGGGGTTGAGATGGACGACTCGTACTACATGCTTGTAGTCGGAGTGATATCCACCTCAACACCATCCTAAGTGATCCCATGCAGCTAAGGTCTAGCGGTAGGTAGTGTGTGCTATGGTGTAGTGCAATGCAGGGCATGCAAGCATGACAATTTATAAGCAATTGACACTTCATATATAAGAAATAAACCATACATTTATACACTCCCTGCAAAACAAAGATAAGCAAACACTTCCCCTTATGCCTCCCATTTTGCAAAAACATTTAACACCTTTAATGTTAGGGACGTACCTGAAATCTTTGCTGCCAAACAAAAATATTTTTGAACAAGATTAATTTCGACCTAAGTCCTCTAAGGTCTAAAATCAAGTCCCTAGTGGAGTCGCCAAGCTGTCGCGACCTACCCTCGGGAGGAGGGAATAGGTTTAGGGGTATTACCTAAAGGACGGGCCTAAGGCCCATAATTAGGTGCGGGCTCTCCCAAGCCCATACCTCACGTGATATTGAGATATTTTTAGGAATTTTGCATAAAAGGAGTCGCCACTAACCTATTGGGGTCGGCTAGAAACCAAGTGAGGCATGGGAGTATACCTCACTTCCTACGCAATCAGAGAATCTAGGGTCGGGGACTTGATTACACTAATTGACCAATTAGTGCCCTTTCGGTATCTAATCTTCTTCATTTTAACAAAATGATTTTTTTTTTGCAGGTAGTTTGGATTGATTTTATAACTATCCACTAACATGTAAGGTGATCATGCGGGTACGCAATTATTGAAGTAACAATCATAGCTGCCAAAATCTTAATTGCAATATAATTAAACATATGCAATTAACATAATCAAAAATGCAAATTAAACATACGATATAATCAAAATACGAGCAAATAGAAGTCTAATTACCCTAAGAATGCAAAATATAACTATTCCTAACCAAACCTTACACTTTTTGGGATTTTCAAAATTTTTTAATTTTTTAAAGTTTTTAATTTTTTGTAAAATATATATTAATTAACTAATTTCTTTTTGAAAAAAATTAAAACTGATTTTTTAAATAATTTTTTTGCCCGGACCAGGTCGGGTCGGGTCGAGTTTGACCTGATTCGACCCGGTCAGGTCCGGTTTGACCGAGTTCGGCCCGACTGGGTCTGGCTTGATCGGGTTCGGCTCAATCGATTTAGGCCCTACCGTCCTTGGTCGGGCTTGAACCTGGCCCAACTTGGGCCCGAGAGCTGGGCCCAAGTGCGAATAGGAGTCAAGTGGGCCAGATTTGTGATCTGGCCCACTCAGCTGACACCCCCTTGGTCACGACTACCTAGTTGCGACCAGGGGTGCCGCGAATGCGCACGTCGGTGACGGCACCACCGTGGCCAGGTGGGGGGAACGATGCAACTTCCCTGGTTGCAACGGCATCCTTTCGGCAGCCAGGGGGTCCTAGGGCTCCACGCAGGGGAGCTTTGGGGGGAGAGGACCCATTCGAGCAATATAGCAAACAGGTGATGGGCATGGACGGGACCGAGAGCCTTCGTCTCGGCCGAAGTACGAACGCAGACCTGGAGACCTAAGGAAAGCTACTGGCATGCAAGGAAAGTAACAGGATCGAACAACGGGGTCGGAGCACGCTCGAAATGGGTGAAACGAGCTCCGGTCAGCTTGGTTTCAAAAATCGCACGCCAAGTGTTCGATAAAAGGCCAACCTGGATTCCGGGGAAGACGGCAGCGAATGGCAACGAACAGGCGGCTCTTCGACGGTGGTGAGGCGTCCTGGGGGCTCCCTGTACCTTGGCTGACCTCTAGTAGCTATCTTAATCTGTCTTCCCTCTCCCTCCGTCGCCCTCTCTTCTCCTTTCTATCTTTTTTTTTTTTTTTCGTTCCCCCCCTCGTTTCTCCCTTTTCTTTCTCTTTTTCCCTGCTCCCTCTGCTCGCCCGTGTGGCCTTAGCTGGCCAACCGGTGGCCTCTGCCAGCCAGCTCTGACCCTAGGATTGTGTCGCTCGCTTGCCATGCGATCATGCTGCCCCCCTGTCGTCGCTCCTTTCTGCTCTAGGCGGCTCTGCTTTTGCTTTGTGGATTCCCCGTGCAACCAACGGTCGAGAGAGATGACAGAGGTGCGGGCTAGGCTGAAAGAGTGAAGGGGGCTAGGCTACGTGAAGGAAAAAAAAAAGAAAAAGGGAAGGAGGAAGGCAGGGCCTAGGCCCAAGTGAGGAAAAGAAGAAAAAGAAAAGAGGAAGAGGGGCGGTGGCGCGCAACTTCCTTTACTTAATTTTTTTTTTGAAAAAAATTTAAACATACATATTTTTTCAATCAAATTTTTTTCTTTTCCTTTTTTATATGTGCTTGAAAGTATAAATTAGGTGTCAACCTTGGCATTGTACACCCATTTGACTCCAATCGATTTCTTTTCCTTTGGTAGATCAACAAGCTCCCATGTTTGATTCTTCTCAATGGCTTCAATTTCTTCATTCATGGCTTTTCTTCATTTTTCTTTTTTGGCTGCATCATCCTAGACAAGTGATTCATAATTTGCAAGAAGACAAACGAGGTGAACCTTGTTGATAGCTTCATAAATGTCAAACAATCTCCTTGATCTTGGCACTAGTGGTTCAATGACACCATTTCAAGAGGTTGGCGATGAAGAACTTGAAAAAGATACTCGAGAAGAAGGTGTAGAATGATCCTTCAACTCCGTTTGATCGGTATCACCGCGAGCATTTACTTCATCTTTTGGGTTGTCTCCCCACGTGTCATCTTCATCGAATTTGACATCTCTTCTTATATACACTTTCAAAGTGTTAGGATCAAATAAATGATAGACTTTAGATGAGGAGTCATACCCAATAAAGATGAGTTTTTTGCTCTTGTCTTCTAACTTCGACGTTTTTTGATCTGGGACATGAGCATAGGCAATACTCCAAAAAATTCTTAAGTGTGAAACACTTGGTATTCTCCTAATCCATGCTTCCTGTGGACTTATGCTGTCAAGTCCATATGTGGGACATCTATTTTAAAGATAGACCGCACGTGAAACAACTTCAGCCCAAAGCTCATTGGGCAAATTTTTGCTCTTCAACATGCTCCCAACCATGTCAAGAATGGTTATATTTTTCTATTCAACTATACCATTTTGTTGAGAAGAATACGGAACCGTCAAAAAATGCCAAATACCATGATCTTCACATAATTTGTTGAATATAGCTGAGGTGAATTCTCCACCACGATCAGTCCTTAAAGCTTTGATGAAATAGTTGCTCTCCTTTTCAGCCAAGTTTTTGGATTGTTTGAAGGTATCAAACACTTTCATTTTTTCTTTCAAAGAATTTACCCAAATTTTCCGAGTAAAATCATCAATAAAAGTAACAAAATATCGATGATTACCATATGGTGAGGAGTGATTGGACGGCACACATTAGAATGAATCAACTCAAGTGACTTCTTCGCTCGATAAGTCACTTCCTTCGGAAAGCTAGTTCTAGAATGCTTACCAATAACACGCTCATCACATAATTGATCGGGATGATCAACATGTGATAAGTCATAAACCACCTTCTTGCGAGAAAGCAAATTGAGTCTGCCAAAATTGAGATGGTTGAACCTTAAATGTCACAACCATGAAGGATCATCGATGCACGCCTTCAGACATCGAAACATATCATTCTTTATATTGAGAGTAAACATAATATTCTTTGACATCTTCACATTCGCAATCAATTTATTATTCCTGTCTCTTAGCATAAGACTAAGATCTTTCATGTGAACAATATAGCCTTTCTCCAAAAGCTATCCCAAACTCAAAACATTAGTAATAAACTAGTGTGTACCATTCTTCAAGCGAATCATAATTGTACCTTTGCCTTCGACAATAATTTTGGAGTTATCACCGAAAAAGACTTTCCCTTTAATTGTCTCATCTAACTCAGTAAATATCTCTTTTCTCCCGCACATGTGATTGCTTGCACCAGTATCCAAATACCATGTATCAGTTTGGTCTCTTTCATCTTCTTTGAAAGCCAATAATAGAACTTGATTGGCATCATTTACCAAGTTTGCCTTTTTATATGTTCCGCTACTCTCCTTGTTCTAGCAGTTAAAAGCATAATGGCCAAGTTTATCATAATGATAACATTGAATTTTAGATTTATCTTAGCATTGGTCTATCAAGCACTTTCCTTTTCCATGAACACCTCTTTGATACTAGTATATACCATCACTTCGAGCAGCATCTCCTTTGCTTCATCCACGACCTTTTCTTTGAAAGCGACCTCGGCCTCAACTAAGATCACAATCTTGGTTTGTCCCACGAGTTTGTGCGAGTTCTCTACTTTGCTCTTTCTTATTGATCGTCATGGCATCTAAGTCTTTGGATTCTTCGATTGCAATAGCAATGTAGTCATGCTTCTTGACAGGGCATATTGATCTTTTGAACGAACCTTCTCCAAGCCATTCCTCTGGTTCTAGTTCAAGGTAGCTTCATCCTCTAGCTCATCATAGCCAGTGTTGACAAGTTCTCACATGTTGTAGACACCGAGTAGAGCTTTCTAATAAGGCTAGTGAGAGCACCTAGAGGGGGGTGAATAGGTGATCAAAGAAGTTTTTGCAAAACTTAACAAACTAATTCCACTTCTGAGAATAATAGATTGAAGATGTAAAAGACTAAAAACATTTATATAATGCTACGAATTAAAGTAAAGAGATTAGGGAAAGAAAATTAAAATACAAGGTTTATAGTGGTTCGGCTTAGACCAAGCCTACGTCCACTCTCCCGCACTGATAACCACTGACTAGATTCCACTAAGAACCAAAAGAGATTTTACAGTCTCACGTCCTTGATTCCTCAGATGTAGAAACTCTGCTACACTTCCACAAGGTCTCACAAGTATTTAATCTCTCTTTTGAGTACGATTTGAGCTTGGCAAATGAAATAGCAAAGAAGTAAGAGCTTTAGACTTTGGAATTTTTTTTTCACGCACACCTCGAATAACTTGAACATCTTCCTTATATACTCCTCCGTGCCTTCATAACCATTGGCACCTTCCAAAGGAGTTCTTCCAATCTACCCGTTAGACAGAATCAAATAGGGAGATCTCGAGTTATTTAAGGAATGTGATGATAGCTCACCAATCCTGCTCACCCATACAATCAAGATCTAGGTTTCCATAAGTAGAATCTTTCAAGTATACTTCGCCAATCAACAGATCTAATTATCCAAATTGATATCAATTAGAATAGTTGATCACGAGATGCTATCTCCAGCCGTGAGATCTTTTTCAACCGTACGAACCAATTCCTTAAAGATATACTCTCATCTGGACAAGTCTTCTTCATCGGATAAATATTTCCTTCGTTGGTCTAGAGACTATCAGTGAGGCTAGACTTAAGTCTTGAGTCTTGAGTTTTCAGTCTTCAGACTTTGACAATAGAGACTGGAGTTCATTAGACTTTAACACTTGAGTCTACAAGGCTTCAGACTAGAGTGATGGAAATATTTAGTCAACTTCAAACAAATAATGAAGTTTTCTCCAACAATCTCCTCATTTTTTATGTGACAAAACTTTCTTGCAGATTTGAACACTTTTGACTTGCAAAACAACACTTAAGCAAAACAAGATATCTTAAAGGAAATAAGTAGATTAGAATATGGATATAGTAATGATTCTACAACCACAGAAAATATGTTAGTCTTGTCAAACAACTACTATTTCCATAATTATTAACATAGCTTAAGTTACTTCAAATCAAAGCATCAAATCAAACAGTCCAAACCACAACCAAACAAAAGATAAGTCCAACAATTCAAACAAAAGTTAAACCAAATATGCATCCAAACTTCTCCCCATTTTTGTCAACAACAAAAAGTGGAGAACGAATAAAAAGAGTTGTTGAAAATACAGTCAGAATCATGACTGTTTTGGAAGGCGAACAAGCTTGAATTCTCCTATAGAATCCACAGTCTTCTCAAGCCTTGCAAAACTCTGCTTCAGTGACTGGAAATCTGCACCCTGCACTGTAGACTACATTTGATTCTTCAGGGCGTTCAACTGATCATGCAAAGACATTGAAGTAGCAATGAAAGCATTTTTGAGATCCTGCATCTCATATCCCATAGCATATTGCTGCTTCCTTACATCCAATAGAATCTCTAATAGCCTCGAAAAGTCTGATGTTTGTTCTGTCGCAGCACTAGGTCCAGCTGAGTCATTTCCAAGGACTTTGAGAGCGGAATGATCTTCAGCAGATTGTCCACCATGACTATCTTCTGGGTAATGTGAAGCATATACATCTTCTGGATCTACAGTGGAGCGACTCACATCACTAGTAAAGAAAGGTAAAGAAGTACCTTTTTGTTCAACAACTCCCCTTATTTGTTTGTTTTTAAGAGGAGTAGAAACAACTTCTTCAAGTGCAGCTTCAACTTCAGAGTGATGTTTAGCTGTGTCAAGTGCTCCAGCAGTCCCAGTGTCAGCCATTTCAAATTCACTGGATAAGGAGACAGCTAAAGTTGGCTCAAAAGAGTCTTATTGACCCTGGTCTCTCTCTTGTTCTCCTTCTTGTCCTCTTTCTTCTCTTCTTCCTGCTTCTTCTTTCTCTCCTCTTCTTCCTCTGTCCTCCTTTGTTCTTCAGCTTCTTTCTCTGTCTCCTCTCTCTCCTTTTCCCCTTCTTTTGGCTCTTCTCGAGTCTCTTCAAAGCTAATAAAACTTTTTAAATTTCGTAAAGCTGAAAGAGTCAGCGCGTCCTCATCCTCTTCATCCTGCAAGATGAGAACTCTTTTCTTCTTCACTGGAGCATCCATGGGCTCCTTGCCTTTTCTATTGGCTGTAGTAGAATCTTGTTTTGTTTTGATAAGAGACTTCTCATTCATGCGCTCCAACACCTTGTTCAGCTCTTTCAAACGCATCTTTGTGACCATTTTAAATCCAATCACTATTGGAGAAATAGTTGACAAACATAACGATGCAGAGATGTGAATTTTAAAATGTCTAAAAAGGTGCATGATAAGAGCAAAATAAGGGAGTTGTTCCTTATCTTTCACCACTGTTCAATACATGTGAAACAAAATGGTGTAAGATAGAGAGAATTTAAAGTCAGCATTGATGGCATACATCAATTTCGCTTCAGATCGAGAGACATCAATCTTGGATTTTGACTTGGGACGAATACAGTTGATTACGATCTTGTGCAGCGAGATGTTTGAGGCATTCATCCTAGAGTAGGAAATCTTGCCTTCAACATCCCGATCTTTCACCAACGACAGAGTAGCATGAGTAATAGACATGCTAATTAGTTGGAAACTTGCTCTTTCCACCCCAATTATGTCAGCCAACGTGTCTATATTCACCAAAAACTCATTATCTCTCACTGTGAAAGAAAAACGGTTTGCATCCACGAAATATAAGTTCAAGTAAAAGTAAGCTGTGAGTTCAAGATAAGCAGTAGTGGATTTTGAACAAAAGTGCTCCAATTGCAGAAGAGCAAGCTTTTCTCGCAGATTAACTTTTACCGAATCAAGGAAATCAAAATCAACATTCCTAGGGTGCATAACCCCTCTCTTTAGCAGATTCGAATGAACCCTCTTATGATTCTTCGATCTAAAAAGACTTAAACTATCACTAGCAATATTTGCAGCCACTCCCGTTCTAGGCTGAAAATGGGTAAACATCTGTTCATCATCGTCCAGTCCTTGAGGTTGATTTGCAGTGCCATAGAATGGGTCACTCGGGAAATTTACGAATGTCCTTTCAACCATCCCTCTCTCTACAACTCCTAACCTTTCCAACTCTCGCAAGAATAAGATTTCGTTCTTGTATCCTTTATCTCTTAAAAACTCGTTGATCAAAGACATCGGTGTTCCTCTTTCCTTCAAATTAGAATAAAGTTTGAAAGCAACCTTGGGAGTTAGCGTTCTTATAGGTTCAGCCTCTTTAATAACTTCTTTTTCTGATTGAGTTGGTGTAGAAGATGAATGTTCTTGAGAAGGTTGTTGCTGACTTGGATGCAGTGGTGGAGAAGAATCTTCTTTCTTAGTCAAGTCCAAATGTGTAGGATTCTCAGGCATATGTCGTGGTCCCCTGCTTGCAATCCTTGAAGACTTTCTTGAAGACATTGTCCCTTTAAGGGAGAAATTCACAAGCTTGCTCGAAAAAGGTGAAAACTTTTGGACAAATCGAGAGTGAAAGTGAAAGCAAGTGGGAATTTTGAATTCTAAGGTTTCAATGTAAAAATGAAGAAGACGAATCTCGGCTGTATATAAAGCAAGTGAAGCGAGGTAAATGAAATGACATAAAATGAAAAATAAAAATACCTTTTCAAAAAAGAATAACTGCTTTTTTGAAAAAGAATAACTTCCATAAATTCAAAAACTCGGAAAAGATAACTTCTAAATATAACAAACAATTAGCAATTAAAAGGTAATCGTATCTTTCCAAATTAAAATATTGGAATATAAATAACTTATAGTTGTAACTTCTTAGTTATTCTAAGTTTGAACAACTTCGGACTTTACCTTTGAGTCTTGAGCACTTCCAGACTTTATTGGATAAAAGATATGATGTTCGATGCCAGGGTGCGAATAGACTCAAATAAACTTTTCTCTAGAGGCTTTGTAAATATGTCCGCCAGTTGATTTTTTGAGTCAATGAATTGAATTATAACTTTTTCATTTTGAACATGATCTCTAATAAAGTGATGTCGAATTTCTATATGCTTTGCTTTAAAGTGAAGAATTGGATTCTTTATGAGATTAATTGCGTTGGTGTTGTCATATTTGATCTCGGTGCATGAGTCTTCAATTCCAAATTCTCTCAGTTATTGTTTTATCCATAAGATTTAAGAATAATAACTTCCAAGAGCCACATACTCTGCTTCTGTTGTTGAAAGAGTTACAATACTTTGCTTCATTGAGAACCACAATACTGTCCTATTTCTCAGCAATTGACAAGTACCAACAGTACTCTTTCTATCAACTCTACAATCTGCTAGATCTGCGTCTGAATATCCAAGGAGAGTAAAGTCTCATTCCTTGGGATACCACAGATCTAACTTTGAGGTAGTTACAACGTATTTAATGATGCGTTTTGCAGCACTTAGATGAGATTCTTTGGGATCATATTGAAATTTATCACAAATGCAAATACTAAACAAAATGTCAGGTCTAGAAGTAGTAAGATAAAGAAGTTAACTAATAATACTCCTGTAGAGCTTCTGGTCAACTTTCTTTGTCATTTTTCTTTGTCCAGCTTCGAAGAACTAGACATTAGTATCTTAGTTTTTTTGCAATTCTCCAATCCGAACTTTTTAATAAGTTATTTTGCATATTTTTCCTGGTGAATGAAAATTCCTTCATTCAATTGTTTTACTTGTAATTTGAGAAAGAAAGATAGTTCACCCATCATGCTCATCTCAAATTCATCTTGCATAGATTTTTGTTAAGTGATCCAAATATAATATCATCAACATAAATTTGAATAAGTAAAAAGTTTTTACCTTCTCTTTTAATAAAAAAAGTAGTATCAACTTTTCCTTTGACAAAACCATTTTGAATTAAAAACTTACTTAACCTGTCGTACCATGCTCAAGGTGCTTGCTTTAAATCATATAGAGCATTTTTCAGTCTAAAAATTGAGTCTGGTCTCTTTGGGTCTTCAAATCCGGGAAGTTGTTCCATATAGACTTCTTCATGGAAAAATCCATTTAGAAATGCACTTTTGATGTCTATTTAGAATAACCTGAAATTTTTATAACAGGCAAAAGCAAGCAATAATCTAATTGCTTCTAACCTTGCTACTGGTGCGTAGGTCTCATCATAGTCAATCCCTTCTTCTTGCGTGTATCCTTTGGCTACGAGTCTCGCTTTATTCCTGACCACTTTTCCTTTCTCGTTCATCTTATTCCTGAAAACCCATTTAACTCAAATAATGGATTTACTTTTTAGCTTAGGAATTAATTCCCAAACATTATTAATGCTGAACTGTCTGAGCTCTTCTTGCATAGCTTCAATCCAGCTTTCGTCAGTTAAAACTTTTTCTATGCTTTTGGGTTCTACTTCAGAAATAAGTGCCATAGCGCTAGACTCTTCTTACTTTTTGGATCTGGTACAAATCCCTTCATTAATGTTACCGATGATGAGTTCTTTGGGGTGACTAGACTTGTGCTTCCAATTGTTGGTTGGTCTGACAGAATGCCGTTCTTCTACTTCAGTTGATTCTTCAACTTCCATTCATTAATTTTCTCCAGAAGTCCAAGTCACTTCAGGGGAGTTAGACTTTGTAAAGTTTGGAGTAACTTCAAATTCTTCAGGCTGAGTCTGAATCAGTTGATTCTACAAAGAGTCTTGGAATTTAACATTCATAGATTTTTCCACAGACTGAGTCTTTTTGTTGAATACTCTATAAACTTTGCTGGTGGTTAAATATCCAAAGAAGATTCATTCGTATGATTTCTCCCCAAATTTACCAGTTCAATCATTTGTATTTTTCAAAACAAAACATTTGCAACCAAATACATGAAAGTAAGAAACAATTAGCTTATTTCTTTTGAACAACTCATAAGGAGTTTTCTCCATAATAGGCATTGAAAATACTCTATTAATAATATAACAAGCTGTAGAAATTGCTTCAGCTCAAAAACGAGAAGAAATATTACTTTTAATTAAAAGGGTTCTTACCATTTCCTGCAAAGATCTATTCTTTCTTTCCACAACTTCATTTTGTTCTAGAGTGTATGGAGAGGAGAAAACATGCTGAAATCCAGATTCCTCACAGAATTTGGCAAAGTCTTGATTTTCAAACTCACCTCCATGATCTGTCCGTATGCTTAAGATGGCATATCCTTTCTCATTCTGTACTTTCTTGGCAAACTTTGAAAAATAAGAAAATGTTTTAAACTTACTTGCCAGAAAGTGAACCCAAGTAAATCGTGAATAATCATCCACAATCACCAGGCAATATCTCTTTCCACCAATGTTTTGAGTTCTGGTTGGTCCAAAGAGATCCATATGCAGAAGTTACAAAACATGATTAGTAGTAACTTGATTTATTGGTTTAAAAGAACTTCTCGCCTATTTTCCCAACACACATGGTGTGCATAAGTTAGATTTTTTAAATTTCAAGTTGGGTAGTCCACGAACAAGTTTCTTGGAAGAGATCTTGGCAATTTGTTTCATGTTAATGTGGCAAAGCTTTCGATGCCAAATGTTCGCTTCATCTTAAATAGAAATTAGAAATTGAGGCCTTTCTGGTTTGATATCTAGAAGATAAATGTTCCCATGTCTTCGTCCAGTAAAAAATTGAGAAAGATCTTTACTAGTTCCCGAACATACTCCTTCTTGGAAATTGATTTTGAATCCAGTGTCGCACAGTTGACTTATGTTGAGTAGATTGTAATTTAGTCCTTCTACCAAAGAGATATTGTTGATTGTGAGACTTCCAATCTTTACAGTTCCATACCCAACAATTCTTCATTTGCTATTTTCACCAAAAAAGACTTTTCCACCATTTATTCGAACAAACTTTATAAAACAACTTGAATCTCCAGTCACGTGTCTTGAACATCCACTATCTAAATACCATTTAACATTTTTCTTGATAGTGCCTTGCAATTAAAAAAGAAACTTAAGCTTTCTTTGGTACCCACATTTTCCTGGGTCTAGTGAAGTTAGTGCAATATACAGTATTTGCCCAATCCTTCTTAACAGGTCTCCAAACTATAGGACATTCTTTCTCAAAGTGTTCTGAGTTGTTGCACTTAAAACATTTGATAGCACTTCGTCCAACAAGTTTTACAAAGACTTTTTGAAAATGATTTCTGTAAAAAGTTTTTGTAGGCCTATGTTTGATTCTTTCCTTTACTTTTGGAAAATCAATTAAAGGAATAATTTTTAACTTCTTGAAATAAGGTCTTTGCACAGAAAGAATCTTTTCCAACTTTTCAGATCCTATTGAAAACCTTTTGAAATATTTGAGATGTCATTTTTCAAAAATGAATTTTCTTTTGAAAGAGAGTATGCATTTTCTTTTAAAATAACAAAACTTTTGTCTAAATTTTCAAACTTTTCTTTTCAAGAAATTTCATGTTGGTTTAGTGTAGAATTCTCCATTTTTAGCTTGGAAATCCTCTTAAGAGAGGTTTTGAGACTAAGACAAAGCTCATCAATGTATTTTGAGACTTTAGTAGGAATTTTTAAATTACTTACCTTAAATTCGCTATCTAAATCTAAGTCTGTATCTATCTTAGAGTCTGAGTCTGATTTTGATTTTGCCATTAAACAAATATTGGCATAATCTTCATCACTTTCTTCGCATTCAATATCACTCCATGTTTTTGCTTTGAGAGCTTTTCTGTATTTCTAAGCTTTTCCCTTCTTTTTCTTCAACAGAGGATAATTGGGTTCTGATGTGTCCTTTTTCTTGCATTCAAAGCAGATCATATCTTTATTGATTTCATCATCCTCAGTTGATTTGTTATGAAACTTTTAAGTGCTTTGTTTCTTCCAATTGAACATTCTTCCTTTTTTGTTCAGTTTCCTGAACCTCTTTATCATAAGTGCTAGCTTTTTATCATCTATATCCTTTTCAGAGTCTGTAACATCAGAATCATTGTTAGACTTTAAGACAATTGACTTCTTATCTTTAGGATTTTCTTCCTCGTTGATTTGCTCTACTTCATAAGACTAAAGTATCCCAACCAGTTCGTCTACTGAAAGTGGCATGATTCTTTGTGTTTTCCTTATTGAAGTCTTTACGTGATTCCAATCTTTGGAGAGTCCACACAGCAATTTGTTAACATTCATTGGTTTTGAGATTAGCTGTCCCTGATACTCTAGACTGTTTACAATTTCTATAAAACGACTAAACATATCAATAATAGATTCTTTTGGCTTCATCTTGAAGGCTTCATACTGTCCGAGTAGAATATTGATCCTTGTTTCTTTTACTTGATCAGTTCCTTCATATGTAATGTGCAGCCTATCTCAGACTTCTTTGGCTATTTCATAAGAAGATATTCTGTTATACTCAGTAAAAAATAATGCACAATATAAGGAGTAAATTGCTTCAACATCAAGAGCTTGTCTCTTTGTTATTTCTTCTTGAGTCATCTTGCTAGCGTCTGCAACTTATTTTCCCCTTTCTGAAACTGATGTAAGTTTAGGAACATTTCATTTTTCTACCACATCACATTCCAAAGGATCTTTCGATCTTAGGAATGCCTTCATCTTGTTTTTCCATATGTTATATTCCTTTCCATCGAAGTAAGGTGGTCTGGTGTTGCTCTGGCCTTTAACCAAACCTGAAGCCAACATACTAGCCATAGATCTTTAACTCAGAAGTAAAAACACTTCAATTAAATAAGCACACAGGCTCTGATACCAATTGATAGGGATAGTGAGAGCACCTAGAGAGGGGTGAATAGGTGATCAAAGAAGTTTTTGCAAAACTTAACAAACTAATTCCACTTCTGAGAATAATAGACTGAAGATGTAAAAGACTAAAAACAGATATATAATGCTACGAATTAAAGTAAAGAGATTAGGAAAAGAGAATTGAAACACAAGATTTATAATGGTTTGGCTTAGACCAAGCCTACGTCCACTCTCCCGCATTGACAGCCCACTGGCTGGATTCCACTAAGAACCACAAGAGATTTTACAGTCTCACGTCTTTGATTCCTTAGTTGTAGAAACTCTGCTACACTTCCTTAAGGTCTCACAAGTATTTAATCTCTCTTTTGAGTACGATTTGAGCTCGACAAATGAAACAGCAAAGAACTAAGAGCTTCAGACTTTGGAATTTTTCTTTCACGTACACCTTGAATAACTTGAGCGTCTTCCTTATATACTCCTCCATGCCTTCATAACCGTTAGCACCTCAAAGGAGTTCTTCCAATCTACTCATTGGACAGAATCAAATAGAACGATCTCGAGTTATTTAAGGAATGTGATGATAGCCCACCAATCCTACTCGCCCATACAATCAGGATCTAGGTTTCCATAAGTAGAACCTTCCAAGTATACTTCGCCAATCAACAGATCTAATTATCCGAATTGATATCAATTAGAATAATTGATCACGAGATGCTATCTCCAACCATGAGATCTTCTTCAATCGTACGAATCAAATCCTTAAAGATATACTCTCATCTGGACAAGTCTTCTTCATCGGATAAATCTTTCCTTCATCTATCTAGAGACTATCAGTGAGGGTAGACTTAAGTCTTGAGTCTTGAGTCTTGAGTCTTCAGACTTTGACAATAGTGTCTGGAGTTCATCAGACTTTAACACTTGAGTCTACAAGTCTTCAGACTAGACTGATGGAAACGTTTTGTCAATTTCAAAACAAATAAGGAAGTTTTCTCCAACACTTTCATTCTAATGGCCTATTTACCATAGTTGTCTTTGGTAAGACGAGGGTATTGAAGATGAAGCTGATTATTTGTTGACGTCATGATCACAAACCGTATGCTCTTATACCACTTTGATGGAAGTAATTTGAAGGTGAAACGCTCACAACTCACATAAGGAAGAGAAGAAGATATATAGGCATGTAGATTTATTTCACCTTAACAAAAAAAACAGTTACAAGACTCCCTTATTTATAAACTTATTACATGGCATTTACTCTTCCCAGTAGAAAAAGCTAGCGTTTCCGGATTAGATCTAGAAACTAGCGTTCCAAATAAGATCTAGAAGCTAATATTTTGGATAAAATCTAAAAATTAACAAAACAATCACCATATCTCACATTATCTCCAAAAACAATCACTACACCTAGAAACAGGAATAGACTAATTATAGATAATGATGAATAGACTCATTAAAGATGACACTGCAATTATGACTCCTTTTCAACGCAGGTACGAACAGTTATATGCATCAATGAATTTGGTTTAATTTCTAACAATGACATCTGCCATCTTAGCCGCGTTGGCCATCAATGCCTCTTTCACTTCCATGATCATCATGCTTCGCTTCTTCTCCTCTGCATCACCCCTTCCTAACAGCTCACCCAACAACAGTGCATAGTGCTCATCAATAGTAGCACCAACTCCATCAGAGGCATAGCCATCAAAATCCCGCACTCCTTCCTCACAACGACTTTAGCCTCTTTTAGGTCTCTCTGTGATCGCAACAGCGAAAGGCTTAGACGTTTCTTTGGTGAATATCACTAGTACACCAAGCACCTAGCTGGACAGTGAAGTGGGGAGGATCAACATACCCGGATGCAATCGACATGTGGAGATGTTTCAATGTCGTGACAAGATGACCAAATTAGATATACTCTCAAAGCAAATGACTTAGAATCTCAAAGGTCACGTCTCAATGGCTAAACATCAGAGAACAAATTGCCTATGAGCTAATGGATACTTCTACACATGTCTCTTGCGACCATAAGTCCAGCGAAAGTAAGCAAGAGTAAAGTTTGTTTTGAATTCACCTTATGATGTTACGATTGAGGTTTAGAGGAATAGGATATCAATTCTTTCTGATCAACCTTAGAATTTACTGATCTTATGTTGCTTTGGACCAACATTTATGACCGACACATTTAGAATTAACCAAAGAATACGAGACAAGAAACCAAAGGAACTATTTGAACAATAAAAGAGTTTCTTAACCCGAAGGTTCCCATGACACGTTTACAGACGCGTCTATTTTCCTCATTCATAACGGTGCGAGCCAAAATGAAATTCGACACTTTGGGCATAAAAATCACATTCCAATAATATGTTGCTAGCCTTAAAGTCTCTATGTATGACACGATGGGCTTGAGTCCTAAAGCAAATCGGCTAAACCACGAGTACTACCAATCTAGGGCCAGTTTCCTTAGAATAATTATTAAAAAAAGTCATAAAACTATTGTACTTATGCCAATTCAATTCTAAACTTTTTAATTATATGAATTTAGTCCTAAACATTTTTACTTTTTGCCGATTGAGTTCATCTGATCAATTTTGATCAAAAATCATTGATATGACGTCAGCTATCTTATGTGGCATGACCTTATGGCCCTCGCCCAGGGAGTGCTGAGGGTCGGCAAGCCCTTGCCTATGGCTGGGGAGAGCCGCTTGGCCCCTCACTGGTTTTGAAAGAAAAAGAAAAAAGAAAAAGAAAGAAAGCAAAAAAAAAAAGGAAAATAAATAAATCTTTTTAAAAGTATTATTAAAATTGTTCATGTTAGTGTCGGTTGTACTATGTAGGAATAGTTAACGTCTACGTCAACGATTTTCGACTAAAGTGTGTCGGATGTATTAAATTAGTAAAATATGGAAATGTTTAAGACTCAATTGGCAAAATTGAAAGGTTAGTACATTTAAGATTTTTTGAACAATTTTTCCTCCTATCTCAACTCAACTCGATCTCACCCCTTACCTAAACAATTTTGTGAAGCTGCCGTTTAGGATTATTTAAATTATATTTCTCTTTATATATATATATATATATATATATATATATATATATGTTAATCTACCAACATGCTTGTTATTTTAAATTTTCCCTCTTTTTTGCCTCTTATATATGATGCTTAGTACATAGTTGTCACAACCCCTACCCTTTTTGTCTGGAGGGGAAAGGACATAGTTTTAGGGATATTACTTAAAAGGTGGGCCCATAGCTCTCGTTTAAGCGCGAGCTCTCCAAGCCCATATCTCGTGCAACATTTGGGTATTCAATTTTAGCTTCAAATGATGTTATGAGGATTTTCAAATGATGAGTCACCATTGGCCTATTAGGGTCGGCTAAAAATCAAGTAAGGTATTGAAATATACCTCACTTCCTATGCAACTAAAAAATCTAGGGTCGGTATCTTGATTATATTAATTAATCAACTAGTGTTATTTCGGTGCCTAATCTTGTTCAATTCAAGAAAAAAAATTTCATGCATTCGAGATTCTTTTTAAGTTTATTTATTAACATATGAGGTGATCATGCGGGTGCGCAATTATTAAAACAACAATCGGCAAACATTTCTAACTAGGCTAAGGGGAAAAACGATCAATATATTGAAAGTACACAATCAAAGGCATTTGTCTCAAAAAGAAACATTCAAACCTTATTATAAATACCTAGGTTTGTTCAACTTTGAGCATAATTTTGATCCTAGAGTTTCCCACACTTTTAGGAGAAAACTACCCAAAAACTATTTTAAACCCTTTTGAGGAATTTTAATTTTTTTTTTGAATTTTTTGGGAATTTTTTTGGAATTTTAGGGATTTTCCGATTTTTCAAAATTTAAATATTTTCTGATTTTAAAAAAATATTATTATACATTTTCTGAATTTTTATTATTTTTATAATTTTTAAATTTTTATGATTTCTTTTAAAAAATCATGAATTTTAATATTATTTTTAATAAATAAATAAATAAAGAAATTCGGGCCAGTGACCCGCCTGACTAAGCTAACCTGGACCCTATTGGTCCAGGTCGGGTCTAAATTCGGACCAGCCTAGAGCCCATCCGAATTAACCAAGTTAGCCCATAAAATTCTTAGCCCACTCAAAGCCTCCAGGCGATTTCTATTTTCTATTCTCAACCCAGCCATCTCTGGCCCACAAAATTTTTTAGCCTAGTCCTTAAACGAACCTAGCCCACTTTAACACCAAACTCTTCCAGTGCTATTATAACCAGAGCTGAGCCCAAACTCAACAAGCTAATTTTAAGCCCACGTCCACTAGAGCTCAACCACGTTCTAGCCCAAACTTAATTAATTAATTAAACCCATGCTAATTCACTTCTCCCCATTTTATCCTTTTTCTCTTCTTTTATTACCTTTTTCTATTTCTTTTTCTTTCAACCCCACCACTTATTTCAATTTCATTCTTGTAACATAAAGATACGTATGGTAATGTTTCTGTTCCCAATAATAATTTCTATTCAAAAATATTTTTTCTATTTATGTTCCCTAAATGAGTTTTTGAATAATTGAACACGTTTGGTTACTATATAAAATTCATATTCCTAGAACATAAATGTGTTTGGTACAACCTCAAATATTTTTGTGATTTAAAATTTCTTTTAATTTATTAATAATTTTAAATATTTTCTCTTATTTTATTTTATTTTTTCTTTTTCTTCTTCTTCCTCTACCCGATCGTTGGCCTCGTTCAAGGCCAGTCGACGACTAGCCAATCGAGAGTTCCCTCGCCCAGGCAAGACCGTCCCTTGCCTGTGGTTGACGAGGGTGGTCCTTGCCAACAGGGAAGATGGGTTGAAAGTAGAGGAAGAAAAGGTTAGGGAAAAAGTGTTGGGACTAGTCGACGGAAGATATGTTGGAAGCTAATGACATAAAGCAAGTTGGTGTCGAGGAAGATGCATTGGCTCCTGCTCCGATTGATGAAATTAAAGAAGTACTGAGTGAAGCTTCTTTGAGTACATTTGAGGCCGGTGGCAACGATAGCAACAATGATGTCTTTTGATTTTCATCAAAAAGGGATTTCATGAACTACATGGACTTCCTTTGATTTTTATATGGTGAACCAATCTATTGCAACTTAATTCTATTGCAAAATTGCACTGTTTTTGTCTAGTTTTGTTATTGATAAAAATGATAGATCTATCATCATAAGTCATTTTTTAATGTATTAAATGAAAAAGAAGAAGAAGTAATTGCATGTGTATAGCATGTCTATTGCACATGTACTGTACACATTTTGCGATCAAACTTAAGTTTCGCCTCTTTGTGTCACGCAATTCGATGGAGTTTGTGTAAATCTTTGTTCTTTATTTTTTGCATTTCCTAAGTTTACTTCTTTTCAATGATCGCAAGGAACTATCTTTCCCTCTATTTTCATATGTATCATGTGTTGTTTTCCATACCCTACGTCAATACTGATTTGTTCTCTTGACTTTTGATTTTCCAAATATCAACTGCAACGGACTCTAAGCAGCTTTTGTTCTCATGTGAAGAGCCATTTTGGTGGAGACAAGAGTTATTAGGCATTCTTGTTGCTATTGTTCGATGTAGGAGAAGGAGAGAATGAGGAAGATAGGTTGGGAGCAGTTGACGAAGTTGATGAAGAAGAGGAAGAGGAAGATGAGTTGGAACTAGAGGAAGAAGAGGCTAAGGAAGATGTGTCGGGAGCAGACAATATAGAGCAATTTGACGCGGGAAAGATGTGTTGGCTCTTGCTCTCGTTGACCAAATTGAAGAAGTACCAAGTAAAGATTCTTCGAGAACATTTGAGGCCAATGGCAACATGATCAATAATGATTGTCCCGACAAGTCCGTTTTGACATCTTGCTCTTTATTTTTTATAAAATAAGTATCAATTGAATGTTGGTACAGTGGACATTGAGTACTAGTGCAATGGACAGTGGAAAGAGCAAGAGCTATTTTCAGCCAAATAGGAAGCACCAAGTGGTATAAAGTATATTTGAATAGAATAAACAAATTAATTGTACAAGCATCAATAGATTAGAAGGAGGTTATTAACGACTATTATCTCTTAATTGTTTATTGCCTAGTGTAACTTTTAGCAATTGAATATTATAACTTATGAAATTTCATATAATATTCTTTTATTACGTCCTTCTTTTGAAGCTTGTGTGTTGAGAATTTTCTTGCCATCCTACAATTTCTATTTTTTACTTCATCTATTATGGACACTTATAAGAAGCATGTGTTCTAAGAGATAACTTTTAATTTCTCAAAGAACTTTCAAGTTGAAATTCATTTGGTTTATTCAAGTGAGCAACTATTCTACTAAAGTTACTCGAATAGCTGCATTTGTCACTGCTAAACAAATAACGACGTCATTAGCTCATCTTTATTCATTTTGTCACTGCTAGGCACGAAACAATCGAGAACTTCAAACCTTTAGCAAAGCCACTCTAGAACAAATACGCCATCACCTACACCATTGCTACCTCCATTCGCTAACTTATGGTTAGTCCCCCCCACCCCACCCCACTCTCTCTCTCTCTCTCTCATTCAATATTGTGAAGTGTGGAAAGACTCATCTTAGTGGTCATCCATAAGGTTTGGACCCACTAAGTCTACTTTTGGTTAAGCTTGAGCTTTGGGGAAATTACTTTGGGTCAAACGTGCATTTGCTTAAAGTAAATACGGTTAGTCTAGTGATTTTGGTGTACTTATTTGAAAAATAGCTTTGAAAAAAAAAGGTAAAGATAAAGGAACTTCATGGATCCTCTGAATTTTCATCAAAAAGGTATTATATGAACTACATAGACCTCCTCTAATTTTAATATAGTGAATCAATCTCTTGCAACTTAATTTTATTTAAAAAGATGATAGTGAAAGTTAGGCTATATCTTAGTAATTGCACTCTTTGTCTAGCTTTATTATTGATAAAAATGACAGATCTATCAACATAGGTCA
Source organism: Eucalyptus caleyi (assembly GCA_014182885.2). NCBI lineage: Eukaryota > Viridiplantae > Streptophyta > Magnoliopsida > Myrtales > Myrtaceae > Eucalyptus > Eucalyptus caleyi. The sequence goes on along the minus strand of CM024468.2, from coordinate 55,410,890 downwards.
TTTTTTAATGCATTAAATTAGAGAAAAAAAAAAGAAAACAAATGTAATTGCACATGTATTAGGGGTGTGCAACCGGACCGGGTCAACCCAGGTTCCGGATCGGTCCACCCGAAAAACAAGGTTGGGAACCGGTTCCGGTTGTTGACACCTAAATTTTGACTAATCATTTAATAATTAATTGCATGAAAATTTAGGGATTAATCTTTTAACCCCTAAGAAAAAAAAATAGTAAAATTGCATTTTCATGTAGTCGCATTTGCATCGATACTAAAAGGCAACAAGACGCAGCGGCTCGTGGTCGATTACATGCACAAAAGGACGGTCTCTCTCCACTTGTCTGAGCACGCAAAAGAGCGAAAGTCAAAAAAAAGAGGAAGGAAGTTCTTGCACGTCCGTTGTCTCTCCCTCATTATTGTATGCGCATGCACGCGCAAATTCGGCGGACGTGCGAATGCTAGAGGAATCCTCAGAGAAGCAAAATGAGCCCATGATATAATATTATATAATATGCTCTCTCTCAAGTGTGGGTTGTCAGGAGAAGTAACGAGAAATTTGCTGAAGGAGGAAGCAAATAACAAACAAGAAAAGTCAAAAATTGTGGCTATCCTATAGAAGAGAGGTACAAGTAGCCGTATAAGAAACCCCAAGAATGCAGAAGAAAGAAGAACCCATGAACGTGCATTTTCTTCCCCTCATTAATGCATGCACATGCACGCATAGAATGGGGGACGTGAAAATTCTACAAAGTCTGCAAGAAGATGGGCTCACAATTTTATAATATTTTAAAGTGAGTTTTGTTGCAAGGAATTCTCTCCTCCCTGGAGAGCAAATCGGCTGAAGAAGAAAGAAGCTCCTGCACGTCCATTGTCTCTCGCTCATTAATGCATGCACATGCAGGCACACAATTCGGCGGACGTAAGGAGCCTCAAAGAAGCAAGATGAACTCATAAAATATTATAAAATAGGTGGATTGTCAGGCGGTGGCCACCATATTTGAAAAAGAAGAACCAAACTTGAACAAGCAAGGAAAAGTTGCGGCTGCCTCCTGTTCACCTGTTCACGCTTAAGTCAGATGTTGCCTATAAATAAGCAAGGATCCTCGAGAGAAAAGGAGGAGGAGAACGAATCATTCACAGGGGGGAGGTTTTGTGAGAGATTAAAAAGAGAGAGTCCGTAGAGAGACACAGGAGTTGAGAAAAAGGAAGAGATTAAAAAAAAAAAAAAACAAGTGATTCTCGTCAGAAAGCAAAATAAAAAAATTTTCATTGTGAAAGGCTTCTCCTTCGTTCAAACGAGTGAAGGGAAGGGAGTGTGTAAGGGGTGTGTCGAGAAAACCAAAAAAAGAAAATATGAAGTCAGGGGGAGGAGATTAAAAAAGAAAAAAAAACAGAGAGAGAGACGGCAGAGACTGAAGACAGGAAAGAGAGAGAGAGGGGAAAAGAAAAAAAAAGAAGAAAAGCAAAAAGCAAAGACAAGACCCCTACTGTTCATCTTCTCCAGGGGTTCTTCGCTGCTGGATTTCCACCGGTTTATGCTACTCCGCCTGTGTCCGTGCCGCTGCGCTCGCCGGTGCACCAGCAGCCGAGCCACCGCACCGCCGGCCGCCCCCATGCGAGCATCACCCACGAGCTCGCACCGCCGTTCGCCGCCCCTGCTGTGGCCGTGACAACCATCAGCTTCCCATTCGCTTCAGCGTCCTCCATTCCTCTGCAGCTCGTCACCGTGCCGGAGCCCCACTCACCCGTCGCAGGCCTCAACCCGACGACCCAGGACCTGCTCGCCTCCACCCGCAGCGCCCGACGCCCCCTCTGCCTCTGCTGCTGCCGTCGCTCGCCTCCCTCGCGCCCGGCGTCAGCATCTCCTTCCAGCGAGCTCCGAGCTCGCCACCGTCTTCGCTTGTCACCGCCTCTGCTCCGCCACGCTCCCACCGGCGACCCAGCGTCCAGAGCCCACGCCGGCGCTGCCCGGAGCTGAAGACCAGCAACCCGACGCTGCAACCCAAGCCGTTCCACCCAGCCGACGCCCAGCAGCCCGCGCCTACGCTGCTCTTCGCTCAAACACCAGCAGCACCGTCCCGAATACCTGCACTCGCAACCGCGCCTCTGCACGCCTGCGACCCAGCCACGACGCCGCTCCTGCTGTCCCTCATCCCGTCCGTCTGTGAAGCTGCCGCTGCCCGACGCCATTGCTCTCCATCGCCGCTCAGTCCCTCGCGACACCAGCAGCCCGTGAAGCCACCGTCTCTGCCCGCGCCTGCACTTCCGCCCCGGTGCCCCACGTTGCTCCGCCCTTGCTGCCTCACTTTCCTCTGCACGACACCGCTGCACGCCGTTGCAGCAACCGCTCGAGTCCGCCTAGCATCGCCAGCCGCCGTCCCCTTCTGAACGACGCCACCATAGTAGCCGTTGCCCGCTTCAAGCTTGCCGCCCTTCGCCGGAGCTCCGACGACCGCGCCCACCGCCCACGGTCGCCCGTCGCAACAGCAGCAACCATCCCAGCTGCGAGTTGAGTCTCCCGGTGATCCACAAAAGCTGCCCGGTCGTGGGTGAAGAAAGCAAGAAAAGAAAAACAAAAAGGAAAAATCAATTTAGGTAGTCTTTTCTTTTATTTATTTATCTTCTTTTACTTTATTTGTTCTTTTTAAGCATAATTATTCATTAGTGTAAAGATGAGATGTTTGACATGAAATAACCTATTAAATTTGGGATTGATAGTCCGATTTTCGCGCCCGAAAATCCGACTCGCATAATCACTTAAAAAAATCGCTAATCCAATCTCCCGCCCGAGATTCGATTTGTGATTTATTTAAAATTGGCCAACCCGATCTCATGCACGAGATATGGTTTGTCAATTTGGATGTCAATCTTGCTCGATTTGCTGTCGTGCCGTTTAAGTTAATCTCGCTTTCAAAAAAAAAAAAAATCCAAAAAAAGTGTAGGATAGAATTAGGTTTATCTCTGGTTTGCATATTTAGAATAGGAATTTTATAAAAAAAAAAAAAACCAAATCAATCAATTTAGGTTGCTAGTTTTTTTAGCTTAGGTTTTATGTTTAATTGCTTGACAATTTTTAATTTCGAAATTAATACAAAAACATAAATAAAAAAAATGCAAGTTAGATCAGGGCTAGGGTTAGCGTATTTAGTCATTTCGTTTTTAAAAAAATAAATAAATAACAAAAAAAAAAATGCATGTTTTAGAAGAGATAGCATGTCCCTTTAATTTTCACTCTAGTAGTTTTTTCTAGTGTTTTTTAATTACGAATTTCCATAAAAATCATCATGCATTTTAGAATAGAATTACATGTCTCATTTTAAGATTAGATCGGTTTGCATCTTAGGTTAGAAATTGATAGATTAAAATAACGTCTTGGTTTAAATTAGGATTTAGCATGACTTAATCCTAGGGTTAAATTGGATGGAATTTTAATTTAGCTAGGTATTTTTTGCATTTTTCTTAATTTCGAATATCATGAAAAATACAAAAATTTGTCTTTAGATAAATTAGTTTCAATTTTTAGAATAAATTGCATTTTTAGGAATATAAATATCATGTGCACGTCATGTAGAATTAGGTTCATACAATCAAAAATTGCCTGTCATTATAATCATGACATTTTGATTTGCATATTTAATTATCGCATGTTCATTAAGAAAACACAATAATATATATATATATATATATATATATATATATATATATATATATGTTTTACTCATGTCATGTAATTTAGAACACATTGTCACGCCATTTCATGTTAGATTAGATGCATTGCATATTGCATGATTTTCATTAAATAAGTAAAAAAAAACTGCGTGTTAGAAATCATACTTAGGACTGTGGATATGAATTCTGATCTAACAATGCAGATGCTTTCGTTGCTATGAGGTAAGTCCTACAATTTATTCATCGCGTTCTTGGGTGTTAAATTGGTGGTTTGCGCACCCGCATGATCACCTCACATGTTAGGAAGATAAATTAAAATCAAATTCAAGCTGCCTGCAAAATATTTTTTGAAATAAAAAAGAAAAGGTACCGAAAGGGCGTTAGAGAAATCTAGCGTAATCAAGTCCCCGAACTCATTTGATCTCTGGTTCGTAGGAGTGAAGTAATTCTCCCATTACTTTACTTGGGTTTCTAATCGGCCCACCCAAAATAGATTAATGGCGACTCCATGATGAAAATCTTTTGCATATTAAGAACTTAAACCATAAGTCGCGAATTGGTATGGGCTTGGGAGAGCCCGAGCTAAGTCTAGGCTTAGCAATCCATTAGCCGAACCCTTAGGTGGTCCAACCCGCTTTGGGGAGGTCGCGACACCGGTTGAAACTAATCCGGGAACTGGTTCCCAAAACTCAGACCCTGTTTGAACCGGTCCGGGAACGGGTTTCGAGGGTTTACCCACCCGGGAACCAGATCGACCGAACCGGTTGGAAAACCGGTTTTAAGCCACCCCCAAAAACCAAAATGCAAAACCCTAATCTCTACTTTCTATCTTTACCTCTCTCACACGGGCTGGTTCCATCCGACGCTGCCTCTGCCGCTCTTGTCGCACCCCTCGCACTCGCACCATCGCCGCCGTTCCGCCGGTCATCTAAAGCTCTGCTCCACTGGTTCTGCCCGCGAAGCCGCTGACCCCTGCCGAGCTCGCACCCGAGCGCCGACGCCACCTCCATTCGATCTCGCCGTTCCACCTGCTGTTGTTGCCTCGCCAACGCCCCTGACCCACAGATCTCGTGTCCGCAAGCCCACCTTATCGCATCTTCGAGCAACCCACGGTAGCCCTTTACCGATCATGTTCTCACTGCGCGCTATTTCCCAAGCTCCCCTGCTGCTGATCTACCGCCGCCCGAACAACGCCCCCTACTCTGCTCGCAATCTGGCCTAGCCCCCTCACTGACACCCACTGAAGCCGCATCGATCCTTGCCACCCTCACCAGCCGCGATATTAGCAGCCCATCGAAGCCGCTGCTGTGCTGATCTGCGTCGACTCGACGTTGCTGCATCCCGCCGAGCCCCCTGCTGCAGCGCCTTACCTGCGCTGCCCTCCCCTGCGAAGCCGCTGTCGGGTCCTGCTAATTTAATCGTATAGCATTGCTACAAGATGAAGAAAATCTCATTTGTCTTGCAACATTCTATTCCTAATTTAATCAAAGGCAGTGGTCTCATAACATCAAGTTTCAGTTAAAGATGCCTTGGTTCTTCACTTATGTTCATGCATTGGATGATCAGTTAGTTTGTAGCTGTGGCATAAGGATATCACACTTTACGACTGCATCCTATTTAGTGTTTGAATTTTCTTGAAGTCATTGCTAGTTTATTTTACTGCAAATGGACAGGGTGAACATTGCCCCCTTAATCTTGTAATGCAAAATGATTGATACAAGGTGTCGGCAGCAGATTACTGTTAATTCTTTTTCACTTTTGTGGTTCAAATTGTTGGATTACACTTATAGTTTGTGTTTGATCTGTTCTCCTGTTCAGTGTGTTTTAACCATATGCTTTGCCTTTTTATCATCCCCATAGATACAACAAGCTCCTGTCTGTGGTTGATCTTACGAAGGACTTCTTCTTCAGCTACTCATATGATGTTATGCATAGCCTTCAGAAGAACCTGTGTGATCAGGAGTCTGGGCAGAGCCTCTATGATACAATGTTTGTTTGGAATGAATATCTGACACGTGGAATTTGGAATAACCTCAAGAATACCTTGTGGACAGTCGCGTTGGTACATGGGTTCTTTCACCAGGTATGGATTGTGAAGTACTTTAATTAGAGTTTTTGCCGAATTATTGTTATGTAGGATGAAGCGCAAGGGCATAAAACAGTTCATATAGCCAGACCTTTTAATGGGATAAGGCTTAGTTTTGTTGTTGCCATTCCGTTTAATCATTATGCAGTCTTTAGCTTACTAATCTAACTGTTAATCAATTAAAATGGTTTGTATCGAGAATAGCATCATGCAGCTAAGTTAAAAAGCATCCTCATGCATTTCAATGATAATTTGTGCAAGAAATCATGTACCTAACTGAGAGAATGAGAGAATGATATTGTGTTAAGCGTTTACGTGTCGTATCGGGAGAAGCTTTCTTTCTTGGGCAAGCAATTCTGGTTCACCCCGATTGCTAGACGCCGCGGCATTATGGCTTTGGCACCAGGTAATAGATTCTAGTTGGTATTCCAAGGAAGAATCTATTTGGAAAATAGCCATGCTTTTCCATGCATCTATCTATCCTGTTTTCTTTTCTTTATTACTTTTTATAGCAATAAAAATAGGCCACTCTTCCTCATCATTTGCTCGTTCTATGCCTAATCCTGCTAATTCATCTCTTGTGCAGATACCTCAAAAGAGGCGTCGATGAGAAAGGCAGAGTAGCTAATGATGTTGAGACAGAGCAGATTGTGATTGAGACATGGCGTCAATGGTAAAAGTCTATTAAGTGAATGCCTTATTTAATCTCTTATATATATATATTTGGATTGTCTTACCAAGGACATTATCATTGGAAAATAAACTTCATTTTGTCTTACCAAGGACATTATCATTGGATTGTCTTACATATGAGTGTTAAACGCTTTATCTTATGAGTGTTGTACAATAATTTTTATGCAAAACATGTTCCAATATAAACAGGGAACCCTGTTCCCGGACCGGAAAAAAAGGGTGGGTCAGGAATAGGGTCTAATGCAAACAAGGTCGGGTACAGGGTCCAAAAAAAGAGAACCGGTTATAACAGGGTCGGGAACAGGGTCCAGGTTTAGACCCTACCCACCCTGGACCCGATCATCCCTAACATGTATTGTACATGTATTTCAAATAAAGATAAATACCTAATAATTAATAAATATATAGGAGAGTCAACTCGGTTTGAAAATGAGAGAAATGGGAGCTCCAAACCTCATTAAGTCAAATATTTTAATTAATATAATTGAAACTAATTTTGAAAAGTGACTTTTACGCATTTTTTTTTTATGAAATTCGGCCTAACTTTAATTGGCATATTGTTTCGTTTGACATCCCATTGACTCTAGATGATTAGAAACATCTAAATGTCATCAAGCATTTCAAATCATCGAATTGGGACAAATTTTGAAAAGTAGTATATATTTTTATTTTATTTTTATTTTTTATATTTTTTACGAAATTTGGCCGCTTTTTGATTAGAATAATTTATGGGGATAAGTGTTTGAAGTCCTAAAACTTGTCACGAAAATGCAATTAAGTCCTAAAACTTATAAAAAATGCAATCAAGTCCCGAAACTTGTCAAATTGTTTCAATCGAGTCCTTAAATTAACACCGTTAGCATTTTCCGTTAAAAATGCTGATGTGGCATTTTAAATAATTTTTATTTTCCACGTGGATTTTTTTTTATTATTTTTATTCATTTTTAAAAAATATTTAAAAACTAAAATATCTTATTTTCACCAAAAACTAAAAAAAGTTTAAAAATTATTTTTAAAAAAAAATCGGTGGCTCCTCTCCCCTGCCGCCGCCGCTGCCCATCACCGAGGGGCCGGGCGATGGTTGCCGGCCTTGGCCGGGGGCAACCCTCACCCAGCCAAGGTGAGGCCTCGTCGACAATCGTCGCCCACCTTGGGCGAGGCCTCCTTAGCCCTTGCTTGGGGCTAGCGAGGCTCGCCAGCCCTCGTTGGCCCCGAGTGAGGGCCAACGAGGCCTCATCCAGGGCCAGCGAAGACTCGCCTAGGGCAGGCGACGAGAGCCAGCCCCTTGCGAGGGTCGGCAGGCCCAGATCGAGGCACCCTCGCCAAGCTTGAGCGAGGGTGCCCAGATCTGGGCCTGCCAATCGTCACCCGCCCTAGGCGAGTCTTCACCGACCCTCAAGTGGGGCCGGCGACCGTCGCTCGGCCCCTCCAGCGATGGATGGTGGTGGTGGTGGCAGTGGCGACAGCTAAGGGTGAGCATGGTCCAAGTTGGGTCGGTCTCCCCTAACCCTAGGATCAATCCACACAGTGCCGGTCCTCAATTTTTGGGACAGAGAACCAATCATATTGAGCTTGGAATCGAGAACCAGACCGACCCAATGGATTCGGTCTAGTCGGTCCGGTTCTAGAGTCAACCCGAGACCAAACGATAATTTTTTATTTCATTTTTTGTACACTTTAAAAAAGTGATTGAGGATTGGATTTACCCAATGGATTCGATCCGGTTTCCAGGTCAACCTAGGACCAACCAATAATTTTTTATTTCATTTTTTATACTCCTTGAAATGGCAACCAAGGACCATACCGACCCAAGGGTTCGATGATGAGCGAGGTCAGCTAAGAAAGGCAAGCGGTGAGGGTCAAGTGAGGTGAGCGTTGAACATAATGAGTATCGAATGTCAAGTGGGGAGCAACAAACCAAGCAAACATCGAGTGGTGAGCAGCACGGATGACCCAAAGCGAGCGAGGCGAGTGTCGAGTTGCGAGTGGAGAAGTTGTTTTTTTTTCGATTTTGGCAAATTGAAGACTAAGAGGACAAATAAGACAGAAGAAAACGAATACTAAAGGAGGATACCATAAGGAGCTGTTTATGCCTTTTTGGACACCATAAAGACTTCTCACAAAAATATTTTCCTCCTTCGCAAATTTTAACTTTTGATAGTAAAAGAAAAATATATTAAAAATCTAAGTTATTAAAGAATAATGTAAAATTACTTGAACTCCTCATTAATAAGCTATTTAATGTTGTTGACACTATTTATTTTCTCTATATAAAAAAATTACAAATAATATATTATATATATATATATATATATATATATATAGTCAAGGTTGGTCCAGGTTGGACCGATCCAGAACTCTCAGGGCCGAGGACCAACCCGCACAGTACTGATCCAGGAATTCTAGGACTAAAGACCGACCTAGTCTCATTGGGAACCAGACCAGAATCGGCATGGTTGGGCCGATCCAGGGTTGGTCCAAGGTTGACCATAGACCGATGCTCACCCCTAGCGGCGGCGGGAGAGAAGCCATTGTTTTTTTAAACAATTTTTAAAAATAATTTTTTAACTTTTCTTTTTAGTTTTTGGTGAAAATAAGATAAAATGAATAAATCTAATATTTTTGTTTTTAAATCTAATTTTTTTAAAAAAATGAATAAAAATCATTAAAAAATCTATGTGGAAAATAAAAAATATTTAAAATGCAACGTCAGCATTTTTAACAGAAAAAGCTAACGGTGTGAACTTTATGACTTGATTGAAACAATTTGACAAGTTTTAGAACTTGATTGTACTTTTTGCAAGTTTTAAGGCTCAATTGCATTTTTCTGACAAGTTTTAAGATTTCTGCAGCACTTATTCCTAATTTAGGTTAGTGGTTTCAATTTTCCAAAAAGCATCGGGATCACAAATTTTCAAAAAGCTTACCAAACACACTTGCAATACACGTGCAATATACATGTGACTTCAAGAGATATAGATAATCAATATAAATACCCGCCTCTTCATCACTTGGTTCCTCTATTTTGTTGATTCTCTCAACACATCTTCCCTATCCTCTTATTCCTATATTTTGTTGACTATTTCCAACACATCTTTCCCATCCTTTTCTTCGAGGAAGTATGTTGCACATCTTCCCTCATTTTTTAATGCATTAAATTAGAAAAAAGAAAGAAAGAAAGAAAGAAAGGAAATGTAATTGCATGTGTATTGTTTACATATTTCAAATAAAGATAAATACATTATAGTTAATAAATATATAGGAGAGTCAACTCGGTTTGAGAAAAGAGAGAAAGGGGAGCTCCAAACCTCATTAGGTCAAGTATTTCAAATAATATAATTGAGACTAATTTTGAAAAGTGATTTTTACACATTTTTTTAAATGAAATTTGGCCTAACTTTAATTTGACTCTAGATGATTAGAAACCTCGAAATGTCATCAAGCATTTCAAATCATCTAATTGGGACAAATTTTGAAAAGTAGTATTTATGTATTTTTTTTTAATGGAATTTGGCTGCAGTTTGATTAAAATAATTTATGTCAGTGGTTCGATTTTCCAAAAAGTATTGAAATCACAAATTTTCAAAAGTATTGACCAAACACACTTGCAATACACATGCAATATCCATGTGATCTCAAGAGATACAGATAATCAACATAAATACCCGCCTATTCATCACTTGGTTCTTCTATTTTGTTGATTCTCTCAATACATCTTCCTTATCCTCTGATTCCTCTATTTTGTTGACGGCTTCCAACACATCTTCCCTGTCCTCTTCTTCGAGGAAGTATGTAGCACGTATACATTGGGCGTGTATTTAGTCTGATTTTTAAAAATTCACTATCCCAACTGAAGGTTTTATTAGCGATGGGCTTAAGGCCCGTCCGTCCAAGTTGGGCCCAAAAAAGCCCGGCCCACAGGAATAGGGCCCGTGGATGGAGGGACGTATAAAAGGGAGGAGAGAGAGAGAGAAGACACCTCTTGCACAATCAGAATGTACGTACGTCTTCCCCTCTCCCGCGCACTCTCTCTCAAAAGGAAAAAGAAGAAATAGTAAGGCAAAAGGCACGTTTCTTATTCCCTTCAAGGCGCCATCGGATCGAACAGGGCCAGATTCTCTTCCTCTTATCGGCGTCGGTGTCTAATCTGTGGCTAACAAGGTACGCTCGAATCCGTGGTGTGCTTTAGGATCGGTGATACATGAATTTCCCGGGCTTGTCTTCCACACTGCTTTTAGGGGTTCGATTTAGTGTCGAATTCGGTTTTAGGAGATCCGTTATTCCCAACATTGGTATCAGAGCCCTAGTTCACGTTTTCCCGACCTGTTTGACGTTTTTTTGATTGATTTTTCGCAAAAGTAATTTGGCCGTACGAATCGGGGCGAGAAATCCCGACACCCGAGCGCTGTTCGGCCATTTGTCCGAGTTTTCGTAAGTCGAAATCGAATTTTGATGGCATAGGGAGAAAGAGGTCGTCGAGACGAGTCCGGCGACATGTCTTGCGCCGCCGGGCGACACCGCACGCGCCCACACGAGCGGCCAGAAGCCGCTGTGCGTGGGCGCGACGCGCCTGAAGCGCTGGCTCGGCCAGCGCGTGCGTCACACGCGCCGGTCGACGAACCGGCACGCGCCGATCGACGAACCAGCGCGTGCTGACGTCACGCGCGCGACACATGCGGTCGGTCCGTTCGACCCGGTCCGACCGGCCCGACCGGTCCGACCGGTCCGGCGACCGACGACCCGACCGACGTTCGTTGACCGTTGACCACCGTTGACCGACGACCGTTGACCGTTGACCCAAAAAAAAAGGAAAAGAATGTGTTTCTTTTTCAATTAAGTCTATGTGGATTATATGTGATCCCTTATTTGTTCTACATTTGTTGCAGGAACAATGCCTCCCCTGAGGTTGCGCACACCTATTCGCGCAGTTACCGATGAACAAAAGGAAAGGCTGTCTAAGTTGATAGCTGAGCTGACTGATCATCAATGGGAGAGTGGTGACTTAATTGATCATGTTCTTGAAGTCAACGGGAAAATTCAAAAGGTCATATGGAATGGTCGTCCTATGCCACAGTCAGAGATGGTGCGATTTTTCATAAACACTCTTCCACCTGAATGGCAAGATGTGTTGAATCGCATATGGGATGTCAACGGAGCTGCTTCATATAAGAAAATTGTGATGGATTTTGTAAATGAATATTACTGTATTGTTACAAGGGAAAAGATCAAGAAATTGAACAAAAGAGGATCTTTCCTAGTTCGTGTGCTGACTTGGTGTTAGTTGTATTGGCTGATCTTAGTTTAGTGTGCTTTGTGGACATCTTATGTATTGTTTACTACCTAATTGTTGTTGATGTAGCAACCTATATATTGGTTGTATTAGTTGAAAGCATTATTGTTTTATTGGATGTCAATTATCTGTTGCTTTCTGTTATTGCTGGTTGCTGTGGGTAATTAGTTGTGGGTAGTTTTAGAAGTTTTGGTAGCTTCATAGAATTGATTTTGCATGAGACAATCATATTAATGATAGTTCTAAGTTAGAATTTTTGGAGGATGATTGGAAACGTAGTGACCTTTTGATTCTTAAGCTTTACTTGAAATTATTCATTAATATGATAGGTCTATGTAAAAAGGGATGCATAAATGATAGGCATTAATAATTCGCACATATTTGTTTGATGTGTTCAGATCAATGGCTTCAGCCACAAAGAGCATAGTTGCCGAGCTGAACAAAGGTGAAAAGCTCAATGGTGACAACTATGAAATTTGGCAAATGAAAATCCAGTATGTGCTGGAAGAGCAAGAAGCACTTGAGGCTCTTAACCTGACCATGGTAGAACCTGAAGAAGGAAATACTACACAGCACATAAGAGATAAGGAAGCTTTTGCTGCATGGAAAAGAAAGAACTCTCTTGCTCGCATTACGTTGCTGAGCAGCATGGACAATGACGTCATGAGAGAGTTTAGGCGTTTTGACAATGCCAAAGAAATGTGGGAAGCATTGGCTGCAAGATTTGGTCATACTTCGGTGACCAGACTGAGGCAGCTCACTATCAGGTTTGACTCTTATAAGAAGCCTCATGGTCAGACCATGAAGCAACATCTTAGAAAGATGTCAAACATGATAATGAGCTGAAGGATGCTGGCCATGTCCTGACAGATGAGCAGCAAGTGCAAGCAGTGATTCGTTCCTTACCTCAGAGTTGGGAGCATATGAAGGTGCACCTAACCCATAATGATAATATCAAAACTTTCGGGGATGCAATGCGTCATCTTGAGCTGGAAGAGGACCGCCTCTTGGCGGCTAAGCCGGATGCTGAACTCTATCATGCTAGTTCTAGCTCAAATGGAGCTTCGAGCTCCAAGCGCAAGCGCCCTAATTGGTTTGATAAAGGGAAAGGCAAGGAAGAAGCAGGACCTTCAGGGAAGAAACCCAAGTTTAACCAACATGAAAGAGGAAAGCGTCCTCGCATGAAGAAGCTTGCAAGGGTGAAATGCTACAACTGTGACAAGAAGGGTCACTATGCTCGCGACTGTCGTGAGCCAAAGAAGGTATGCACCCCTTGTACTTTTTAGAACTTTGCTTTTGTGTCGAGTTCTGTGTTCTTAACTGAGTCTAATCCTTTGTGGACTGTGGATTCAGGAGCGACGGACCATGTAGCAAAGGATAGAGGATCCTTCGTGGAATTCCGACAAATACCTACTGGAACTAAGTGGATCTATGTGGGAAACAACTCTAGAGCTGAAGTGAAAGGAATTGGCACATGCCAACTGAATATGCGTGGTGGACGCACCTTGTTCCTACATGATGTGTTGTATGCTCTGGAGATTCGTCGGAATTTAGTGTCTGTTTTAGTGTTGGTTAAATTAGGTTTTAATATAAACTTCTATAATAGAGGTGTGGATTTGTTTTTAGATACAAATTACTATGGTTGTGGTTATTTTCTGGATGGTTTCATTGTATTAGATATTGACTATGTTAATGCAAATGTTTGTTATTCCCTTATCACGTCTCCTAATACCTATGATAATGATGTAAATGTGTGGCATGCTAGACTTGGTCATATTGGCCAACAACGTATGAATAGACTAGCTAAAGAGGGCTTGTTGGGCAACATTGAAAAAGTCGATTTGCCCATATGTAAGCATTGCCTAGAAGGGAAAACAACACATAAACCATTTGGAAAAGGTAAAAGAGCTGAATTTCCTCTGCATTTAATCCATTATGATGTCTGTGGTCCAATGAATGTGAAAGGAAGGCATGGGGCTGTTTATTTCATCACTTTTATAGATGATTATACTCGATACGGATATATCTATTTGATTTCTCATAAATCTGAAGCAATAAGTTGTTTCAAAAGGTTTATGAACCTGGTAGAGAATCAATTAGACAAGAAAATAAAAGCATTGAGATCCGATCGAGGTCGAGAATATTTATCTGATGAGTTCAGAAAATTATGTGATGAAAAAGGAATAGAAAGACAGTTGTCTATTCCATATACTCCTCAACAAAATGGTGTTGCGGAGAGAAGAAACAGAACCCTACTGGAAATGGTTAGGTCCATGATGGCGCATGCTAACTTACCTATCACTTTTTGGAGTGATGCGTTGTTAACTGCTGCCTATATACTTAACCGGGTGCCTTCCAAATCAGTTACTTCCACTCCATATGAGTTATGGAAAGGTAGAAAACCGGACTTAAGTTTTCTTAAGTCATGGGGTTGTGCTGCCTATACACATGAGTCTTCTCACAAGTTTGGGAAATTGGGTCCCAGAGGAAAGAAGAGTATTTTCATAAGATACTCCAAACACTCGAAAGGGTATGTGTTCATAGGTGAGTAGGAAAGTGGGAGTATAACTGAATTTGAATCACGGGATGTCACATTCTTAGAGGATGAGTTTCCTAAAAAGGGCGAAATAGGGGAAGATTACTCCCTATTTGAAACATTGGATCAAGATAATGATCTTAGTGGAGTTCGTCCAAGTGGGAGTAATGTGAGAAGTGATGAATTGAATTCAAATCATTCTCAATTACAACCACATGATGAGATGACATCATCATTACCTAATCCTAGTGGGAGCATAATGGGGAATGATGTGCAAAGTGTACAATCTCCCATACGGCGAACAAGTCGCCAAAGTATTCCCCGTCGACGTTTTGACATTGAAGGGGAAACTTTTATGGTTGCTCCACAAGATGAGGATGAGCCAAGAAATATTAATGAGGCTCTGAATTGCCCTAATAAGGAAAAATGGATTCATGCAATGGAAGAGGAAATATAGTCAATGAAATCAAACCAAGTCTGGGAACTGGTTGATCTTCCAAAAGGACGCAGAGTTATTGGGAACAAGTGGGTTCTCAAAATAAAGCGAAAGGCTGATGGTTCCATAGAAAGGCATAAGGCTCGCCTTGTGGCGAAGGGGTATAATCAATAGGAAGGAATTGATTATGAAGATACGTTTTCTCCTGTAGTGAGATTTACCTCGATTCGCATTATTCTGGCAATAGTGGCTAGTTTAGATCTTGAATTACATCAAATGGATGTAAAGACTGCTTTCCTCAATGGAAAATTAGAGGAAGAAATATACATGGAACAACCTGCTGGTTTCATAGTGAAAGGCCAAGAAGAAAAGGTATGTCGACTTTTGAGGTCGATATATGGCCTTAAGCAGTCTTCAAGACAATGGTATATACATTTTCATAATGCCATAAAGGGATATGATTTTACAATGATTGATGAGGATCATTGTGTATATATTAAAAGATCCAAGGATCAATTTGTAATCATATCATTATATGTTGTGATATACTGATTGCCGGAAACAATATGGAGTTTGTTAATACTGTCAAGAGTTGGTTGTCTTCCAACTTTGAGATGAAAGATATGGGTGAGGCTGCATACATTCTTGGAGTTAAGATTTCAAGAGATCGTTCGAAGAGATCGTTGTCTCTTTCGCAAGAAACCTATATAAATAAGGTTTTTGAACGATTTCGTATGCAAGATTGTAAACCCATAGACACTCCTATTGCAAAAGATGAATGATTGAGCCATAGACTGTGTCCAGGGACTCCACAAGAGAAGGAACAAATGAAACATGTTCCTTATGCTAGTGCTGTTGGGAGTTTGATGTATGCTATGATGTGTACAAGACCCGACATATGTTTTGCAGTTGGAATGGTGAGTAGATACAAATCCAATCCAAGTCCAGCACATTGGAAGGTCGTCAAGAGAATACTGAGGTATCTGAAGAGAACTGCTGATTACAAGTTGAATTACCAAGGAAAGGATCTGCGACTTGAAGGCTATTCAGATGCTGATTGGGGAGGAGATTTAGATGAAAGGAAATCTACCTCTGGATTTGCTTTCTTACTAAACAATGGCGCCATATCATAGAGTAGTAAGAAGCAAACGTGTATAGCCTTATCCACGATGGAAGCTGAGTTCGTGGCATTATCAGCAGCAGTACAAGAAGGAGTTTGGCTTAAGAGATTTTTGGACCATTTAGGTATTATTGAGAAAGCTGCAAATCCATTGTTAGTTAACTGTGATAGCCAAGCAGCTATAGCGTACACCAAAGATCCAAAATATCATGGCAAGACCAAACATATAGATACCAAGTATAACTTTGTCAAGGATATGGTTGCACGAAAGGATGTGAACTTGCAGTACATATCTATGCATAGAATGGTAGCAGATCCTATGACAAAGCCAATACCTAGATATGTGTTTTGTGGTCATGTAAAATCTCTAGGATTGCGTAGAGTCTGATGTACTGAATTATAATTTCCCTGAGTTGTTCACATTTATGAACTAGTGTTGTTTCATTATTAATGCCTATGAATCTTTGTATGATCTTTATGCATCTTAATGCTTAGTGCATTACTTTAAGTTAAGGAAGTATGTTGGACAGATAAAAGATTAGCCCACTCACACGGGTAATCGCCTCTATTTAATATGTGATAAATAAAGATGAGACTGTTTTTAAGCTTATTATCTAGGTGATAATCGAGAGCTCAAGCTTAAAATACGTATGTCGCCTTAACTGAGTGTTAAGATGAAGACATAATACTAAAGATGTCCGAAAGTAAAATAACCCACATATTTTACTTTATTTGTCTATGATGCCAGATGTGAGTTCTGATGAATTTTGTGAATGAGTAGATACGTGAACTCAAGTTAAACATTGGGTATGTCTTAACTATCATTTGTACGGTATTGAAAGGTGTAGACATACGCTTCATGGGAAATGAGTAAATACCGTAATATGTATTTCATACTGCGTATGCATGAGACGACCAATAAGAGTGGCAAAAAGTTTGATCTCAACTTTTATGACGTGTGAGACTCTTGAGGAAAGGAGTTCCTCAATTTTTAGTCCCCTCAGGACTCTTACTTATTTTCAAGATTTCTATTTAGTGTTTGCTATTTTAGGGTGTTACCAATGGTCATGAGATGATTCGATCTAATTGGACATTTCTAGAAAAGCAAGCTGAACTGAAATTGAGAGTTTGAAGGAAAGAGGAAGATCGAATTTGGAGAATCACATTATAGTTTTGTATTCACTGGTCGACCAATTATGATTGTCTTTGTGATAATTATAATTGTGAATACAATATATATATATATCATTATTTAAAAGAGATCAAGAGAGATATAAATGTGATTAATCGATCTAGGGTACTGCATACTAAATCTACTCAGAGTGTGATGCCCATTATGAGCTGCTATATATTTCTAACAGATGTATAGCAACGAGCTCTCAAAGTATGCTGGTCGCACGGATTATTCACCTGGTATGAATGTTGAAGAGACGTAAAGAGAATCATGTTCGGCCCACCATATGCGAGTGGGAGATGAAGGTTTTATTAGCGATGGGCTTAAGGCTCGTCCGCCCAAGTTGGGCCCAAAAAAGCCCGGCCCACGGGAATAGGGCCCATGGATGGAGGGACGTATAAAAGGGAGGAGAGAGAGAGAGAGAGAAGACACCTCTTGCACAATCAGAACGTACGTACGTCTTCCCCTCTCCCGCGCACTCTCTCTCAAAAGGAAAAAGAAGAAAAAGTAAGGCAAAAGGCACGTTTCTTATTCCCTTCAAGGCGCCATCGGATCGAACAGGGCCAAATTCTCTTCCTCTTATCGGCGTCGATGTCTAATCTGTGGCTAACAAGGTACGCTCGAATCCGTGGTGTGCTTTAGGATCGGTGATACGTGAATTTCCCGGGCTTGTCTTCCGCATTGCTTTTAGGGGTTCGATTTAGTGTCGAATTCGGTTTTAGGAGATCCGTTATTCCCAACACCAACATTTTTTTTTAGAATCAAAACCCCTAACGCATAAAAGCGATAATGCATGATGCTCGAGGAATAAAGAAAAATACATAATAATTAAAGCAATAAATAAAAACGAGGGAAAATTGAAGAAGCTTAGATTCATTGACCAAGCTTAAGCAAGGTATCACGTGGGCGATGATCACATCGGGCTAGGACCGATTGTGGCAGTGTATTGCTCGGAGATCTTCCCAATAAGGTTGCGTGTGCAAGGCCGAGCAATCAACATCAGTGTGAAGCAAATGGTGAGTGTAGGGTTATCGTTGACGTACATATCATTGTCCAAGCCAATCGCCCTCGGTGGGGCTGCCTTGTTGTTTGTGGGGATCGTGTTCATAAGGTGGTTGGTACTTTATTGCTTGACGCCTAAAACTAACGAGTGGATGTCCGAAGAGATCGAACAATCGTTCGGTACGTACACCGAGGCGAGAGAGTTGAAACTACAAAACCGCAGTGAGGGAACAGTGAGGCACACATTTGGGGCCAATGGTAGCAACCATTCCTAGTCGCGACAGTGCAATCTAGACAAGATCGATGATGATCATCACAAGTTTGTTTTGACATCCTTGGTCTTTATTTCTTATAAAGCAAGTATCATTGAGTACTAGGATAATGGAAATATCATTTGAGTTCTGTTATAGTGGACAGTGGAAAGAGCGAGGGTTATTTTCTCTCAAAATTGCATGTATATTGTACGTGTTCAGTCCAATTTTTATAAATTTGCTATCCCAATGCTCTTTTTTTAAAATTGAACCACATTTTTTTAAACGATTAGGTCATACGTTTTCCATGAACATTGAATGAAAAAGTTATACTGTTGCGCGAAAACTTGTAAAAAAAATACATAAATAATACTTTTTAAAATTAATCCCAATTAGAGAATTTGAAATGCTTGACCTTTTGAGATTTAGAACTTTCTAATTATCTAGACTCAACGGGACATTAAACGGAAAAATATGCCTAGTTTAGTAAAAATAACGTAAAAATCACTAATCAAAATTAAATTAAATTAGATTATTTGAAATTGATGGATTTATGAGATGGGCTTAAGGCCCGTCCGCCCATGCTGGGCCCAAAAGGCCCGGCCCACGGGAATAGGGCCCGTGGATGGGGGAAGGTATAAAAGGGAGGAGAGAGAGAGAGATGGCACCTCTTGGCAGAATTGACGTACGTCTTCTCCTCTCCTGCGCATTCTCTCTCAAAAAGAAAAAGAAGAAACAGTAAGCATAAGGCATCGTTCTTCTTCCCTTCAAGACGCCATTGGATCGAACAGGACCAGGTTTTCTTCCTCGATCTTCGACATTGGTGTTTAATCTGTGGCTAACAAGGTACGCTCGAATCCGTGGTGTGCTTTACGATCGGTGATACGTGTTATTCCTGGGCTTCGTCTTCCGCATTGATTTAGGGGTTCGATTCAGTGTCGAATCCAATTTTCGGGGATCCGTCATTCCCAACATTGGTATCAGAGCCCTAGTTAACGTTTTTCCCGATCAATTTAATGTTTTTGATTGATTTTTTCCGCGAAAGAACTTCGGCCGTACGGATTGATAACTCTATAAAAATAGAGTTATTTTACCTATTTTAGGCAACAATTAATGCATTATCTATGAGAAAATATTTGGATTTCCTTCTGATTATTTAAATTTTCCTTGTTTATGCAGAATAATGAGATATGGAGAAGATAAGAAAAGAATAGCAATTATCGGGAATTCAAATAAAAGCAGCGGTGGAAGATGGATATCAAATCAGGAAATTCTTGATTTTGTTCCCTGATGTTATCTGCAAGCATTGAGAGATAGATATTTTAGATTTCCTATAAATAGGAAGAGAGAGCAGCTAGGGTTTTTTTAGCTAGATCGTTTTCCATTGTTCTGAGAGTTTTTCAAGTATTTTGAAGAGAAGACAAAAGTGGTGACAGAATTCTTGTTCTTTGATTCAAGATGATGGGTTTGATCTATATTTTTATTTTTATTTCTTATTCTACTATGTTCTAATTTTCTTTTGTTAGGGCTACGATGTAGCCTAACCATGATGATATGAATTTCATGATTTTTATGTTTTACAATTGATTTCATTCATGTGAGTTATATATTATTGCGTTTACTGCTTTTGAGTGACTGGCCACCACTTAAATGATCGATGTGCATGTTTGAGGCGAGAGGTGATAATATGCAATTGCTCATTATAATATATAACCATGAATTAAACGTGGATAGAAATATACCGCGTTATTTGTGTAGCTTTCGGTGATAAGGTGATCCAAAAGACTCATTGTAAACCGGGAATATTCATAGTTTTTAATGCACTCATGTTTATTTTAATTCACATAGAGATATAGTGGATTAATAAGCTAAGTAGGTTTGCTATACCTAGAGATAGGATAGTAAATAGATTAGGAAATTCCGCTATCACATGTTTGATATCGTTCTTGTATTCATAACAATATGAAATTCATATCTAGTGGTTACGGTGAAATCGGATGCTCTAACATATTTATCTGATTGATTTTAATACATTTAGTCTTCAAGTTTTGTTTTTAATTTATTCTAAATTATATTTTGATTTGTTAGATAAATTTTAGAATTAATCTATTTTAGTATTTAATTAGTTTATTAATCATCGATCTTCGTGGGACGATACTTTTTCTCATCATTATATTACTTGTTTGATACGTGCACTTGCGTTTAGAATTTTACGAACACGGATCGGGGCAAAAATCCCGACACCCGAGCGCTCTTCGGCCATTTTTCTGAGTTTTCGTAAGTCGAAATCGTTTTCTGAACACATAGGGAGAAAGGTGACATCGAGACGAGTCCGGCGACATGTCGCACGCCGCCGTACGACGCTGCACGGGCCCACACGCGCGGCCAGAAGCCACTGTGCGTGGGCGCGACGCGCCCAAAGCGCTGGCAATGGCCAGCGCGTGCGACACACGCGCCGGTGACAAACCGGCATGTGCGCGCCGGCGACCGGGCGAACCGGCACGCGCCGGTCCGCGGACTGACGCGTGCTGACGTCATGCGATGACGTCATCGTGACGTCATCCAACGGTCGGTAACCGCTCGGATGACGTCATCGATGACGTCATCACCGACGACGTTTCGCCGGGCAGTTACCGGCCGACGACCCGACCGGCGATCCGACCCGACCCGAACCGCAGAGACCCGGCACGTGCGTCGGTTCGCCCGAGCCGGCCCGTCCGGTTCGATCGGTTCGATCGTCGCGACCGGTCCGACACGCGCGCCCGTTGACCGTTGACCGACGACCGTTGACCGTTGACCTAAAAAAAAAAAAAGGAATTTGTTTCTTTTTCAGTCATACCTATGTGGGTTTTAAGTAATCCATTTTTAATTCTGCATTTGTTGCATGAATTTTGGAAAATTATGTACTTTCCATTATATTTATTATGGATTATAAGTGATCCATTTTTAGTTCTGCATTTGTTGCAGGAACTATGATGCGTTATGCAAGGATACCTGCAATCCCGAGAACGGATGAGGGAAATGCAAGACTTAAAAGGCTGATGTCAAAATTAGCTAATTATTGGTGACATGATGGTGATTTAGTATCACATGTGGTCAGGGTCAATCAGATGATACAGGAAATCATCTGGAATGGTTATCTTATGCCGGATTTTGAGAAGGTGCCGGCTTTGATGAACACTCTTCCACCTGAATGGCAAGCAGTGTTGGATCGGCTATGGGAGGTCAACGTGATCCCGGGTTATAGGAGGATGGTGGAAGCTTTTGTAAGAGAGCACTATAGGATTGAGTTGGCCAAAACTTCAACCCGTAGATTGAGCGCCACATGGCGCCGAGTGAATGTGCCTTGGAGGCGACATGAAAGCTCTCCAAAAGTTTTTCCATGGTTGGCAAATGTACCTTCAAATTTCTCAGATATTATGGCTGATAGATTAGAAGGGACATTCCCTATTTATTTCTTTGATTAATTATGTAATGTTTACTACCTGATTGTTGTTGATGTAGCAACCGATATGTTAGTTGTATCATGTGAAAGCATTGTTATTTTATTGTATGTTAAGATTTTATTTGCTTTCTGCTATTGCTGGTTCTTTGTGGGTAATTAGCTATGGGTAGTAATAGAAGTTTTTGTAACTTCATAGAATTTATTTGCATAAGATAATTATATTAATAATAATTTTGAGTTAGGATTTTGGAGGATGATTGGAAACATAGTGACCTTTTGATTCTAAAGCCTTACTTGAAATTATTCATTAATATGATGGGTCTACGCAAATAGGGATGTATAAATGATAGGCATTAATTATTCGTGCATATATGTCTAATGTGTTCAGATCGATGGTTTCAGCAACTAAGAATGTGATTGCTGATATGAACGGCAACAATTGTGAAATATTGAATATGAAGATTCAATATGTGCTGGAAAAGCAAGAAGCACTAGAAGCTCTTGACCATGTTATGGAAGATCTTAAGGATGCCATGCGCCACCTTGAGCTAGTAGAGGACCGCCTAACGGCATGTGAGCCGAAAATAGATATTTGCTATGCTGGTTCTAGCTCAGAAAGGGCTTTGTGCTCTAAGCGCAAGCGTATTGATTCGTTCAATATGTGGGAATGCAAAGGATCAAGTCCTTATTGCAAGAAATCAAGAGTTAACCAACACAAGAGAGGAAAACGCCCTCAAGTGAAGAAAATGTCAAGCGTGAGGTGTCACAATTGTGACAAGAAAGGTCACTATGCTTGCAACTGTTGTGAGTCAAAAAAAGTCAATACCTCTTGTACATTTGAGAACTTTGCTTATGTGTCAAGTTCAATATTATTGGCTGAATCCAATCCTTTGTGGACTGTAGATTCAGAAGCGACAGACCATAGAGGGAAGGATAGAGAATCCTTCGTGGAATTCCGACGAGTACCAACTGGAACTGAGTGGATCCATATGGGAAACAACTCTAGAGCTGATGTAAAGGAATTGGCACCGACCAATAGAACATGAGTGGTGGACGCACCTTGATGTTCTATATGCTCTAGAGATTCGTCGAAATTTTGTGTCTGTTTTTGATGTTGGTTAAGCTTGGTTTTGGTATGAACTTCCATAATAAATGTGTAGATTTGTGTTTAGATACAAACTACTATGGTTGTGGTCACTTACTGAATGGTTTTATTGTACTAATTATTGACTGTGATGATGTCAATATGTTATTCCCTTGTTTCACGTCTTCTACCTTATATGATAATGATGTGAATATGGTGGCATGCTAGACTTGGTCATATGGGCCAACAACATATGGATAGACTAGCCAAAGATGGCTTGTTGGGCAATATTGAAAAATTCGATTTGTCCATATGTGAACATTGCCTAGTAGGGAAAATGACAAGGAAACCATTTGGAAAAGGTAAAAGAGCTGAATTTCCTCTGCATTTAATCCATTTGGACGTCTGTGGTTCAATGAATGTGAGAGGAAGGCAATGGGCTGTTTATTTCATCACTTTTTTATAGATGATTATACTCGAGTCGGATATGTCTATTTGATTTCTCATGAATCTGAAGCATAAGTTGTTTCAGAAGGTTTATGAACCTGACAGAAAATCAATTAGACAAGAAAATAAAGGTATTTAGATTCGATCGAGGTTGAGAATATTTATCTGATAAGTTCAGAAAATTATGTGATGAAAAAGGAATAGAAAGATAGTTGTCTATTCCATATACTCCTCAACAAAATGGTGTTGCGGAGAGAAGAAACAGAACCCTACTGGAATGGTTAGGTCCAAGATGGCGCATGCTAACTTACCTATCACTTTTTGGAGTGATGCGTTGTTAACTGCTGCCAATATACTTAACCGGATGCCTTCCAAATCAATTATTTCCACTTCATATGAGTTATGGATAGTTAGAAAAACCGGACTTAAGTTTTCTTAAGCCATGGGGTTGTGCTGCCTATATTCATGAGTCCTCTCACAAGTTTGGGAAATTGGGTCCCAAAGAAAATAAGAGTATTTTCATGAGATACTACGAACACTCAAAAGGGTATGTGTTCATAGGTGAGCAGGAAAGTGGGAGTATAACTGAATTTGAATCACGGGATGTCACATCCTTAGTGGATGAATTTCCTAAGAGGGGCAAAATAGGGAAAAATTACTCCCTATTTGAAACTTTGGATCAAGATAATGATATTAGTGGAGTTCATCCAAGTGAGAGTAATATGAGAAGTGATGAATTAAATTCAACTCATTCTCAATTGCAACCACATGATGAGATGACGTCATCATTATCTAATCCAAGTGGGAGCATGATGGGGAATGATGTGCTAAGTGTACAATCTCCCATAAGGTGAACAAATCGCCAAAGTATTCCCCGTCGATGTTTTGACATTGAAAGGAAAACTTTTATGGTTGCTCCACAAGATGAGGATGAGCCAAGAAATATTAATGAAGCTCTGAAATGCCCTAGTAAGAAAAAATGGATTTATGCAATGAAAGAGGAGATGGAGTCAATGAAGTCAAACCAAGTCTGAGAACTGGTTGATCTTCCAAAAGGGACGAAGAGCTATTAGGAACAAGTGGGTTCTCAAAATAAAGCGAAAGGCTGATGGCTCAATAGAAAGGCATAAGGCTCGCCTTGTGGCGAAGGGGTATAATCAACAGGAAGGAATTGATGATGAAAATACATTTTCTCCTGTAGTGAGATTTACCTTGATTCGCATTATTCTGGCAATAGTGACTAGTATGGATCTTGAGTTACATCAGATGGATGTAAATACTGCTTTCCTCAATGGAGAATTAGAGGAAGGAACATATATGGAACAACCTGTTGGTTTCATAGTGAAATGCCAAGAAGAAAATGTATGTCGACTTTGGGGGTCGATATATGGCCTTAAGCAGTCGTCAAGACAATGATATATACGTTTTCATAATGCCATAATGGCATATGACTTTACAATAATAGATGATGATCATTGTGTATATATCAAAAGATCCAAGGATCAATTTGTGATCATATCATTATATGTTGGTGATATATTGATTGCCGGAAGCAATATGGAGTTGGTTAATACTGTCAAGAGATGGTTGTCTTCTAACTTTGAGATGAAGGATATGGGTGAGGCTGCATACATTCTTGGAGTTAAGATTTCGAGAGATCGTTCGAAGAGATCGTTGTCTCTTTCGCAAGAAACCTATATAAATAAGGTTCTTGAACGATTTCGTATGCAAAACTATAAACCCATAGACACTCCTATTGCAAAAGGTGAAGGATTGAGCCACAGACTGTGTCCAAGGACTCCACAAGAGAAGGAACAAATGAAACATGTTCCTTATGCTAGTGCTGTTGGAAGCTTGATGTACATTATGATGTGTACAAGACCTGACATATGTTTAGCAGTTGGAATGGTGAGCAGATACCAATCCAATCCAGGTCAAGCACATTGGAAAGCCGTTAAGAGAATACTAAGGTATCTAAAGGGAACTGCTGATTATACGCTGAGTTATTAAGGAAAGGATCTGCAACTCAAAGGCTATTGTGATATTGATTAGGGAGGAGATTTAGATGAAAGAAAATCTACCTTTGGGTTTGTTTTCTTACCGAATAATGGCACCATATGTTGGAGCAGTAAGAAACAAAAGTGTATAGCCTTGTCCACGATGTAAGTTGAGTTCGTGGCATTATCAGCAGCAGTGTAAGAAAGTGTTTGGCTTAAGAGATTTTTTGGATCATTTAGGTGTTATTGGAAGTGCTGCAGATTAATTGTTGGTTAACTGTGATAGCCAAGCAACAAAAGCGTATACCAAAGATCCAAAATATCATGGCAAGACCGAACATATAGATACCAAGTATAATCTTGTCAAGGATATGGTTGCACGAAAAGATGTGAACTTAGAGTACATACTACGCAAAGAATGGTAGCAGATCCTATGACAAAGCCAATACCTAGAGATGTGTTTTGTGGCCATATGAAATCTCTAGGATTGCGTAGAGACTGATGTACTGAATATTGTATTTTCCCTAAGTGTTCACATTTGATGAATTTGTGTTTTCATCGTTAATGTTTATGAATCTTTGTTTGATCTTTATGCATCTTAATGCTTAGTGCATTATTTTAAGTTGAGAAGTATGTCGGACAGATATAAGATTAGCCCACTCACACGGGTAATCGCCTCTATTTACTGCGTGATAAATAGAGATGAGACTGTTTTTAAGCTTATTATCTAGGTGATAATCGGGAGCTCAAGCTTAAAACACGTATATCGCCTTAACTGAGTGTTAAGATGAGGACATAATACTTACTATGTCCGAAAGTAAAAATACCCCACATGTTTTACTTTATCTGTCTAAGATGCCAGATGTGAGTTCTGATGAATTTTGTGAATGAGTAGATACGTGAACTCAAGTTAGACATTGGGTATGTCTGAACTATCATCTGTACGGTATTGAAAGTGTAGACATACGCTCCATGGGAAAGGAGTTAATACCGTAATACGTATTTCATACTACGTATGCATGAGACGACCAATAAGAGTGACAAAAGTTTGATCTCAACTTTTATGTCGTGTGAGACTCTTGAGGAAGAGAGTTCCTCAATTTTTTTGTCCCCTCATGACTCTTACTTATTCTCGAGATTTCTATTTAGTGTTTGCTATCTTAGGATGTTGCCAATGGTCATGAGTGATTCGATCTAATGGAGCATTTCTAGAAAAGCGAGCTGGACTGAAATTGAGAGTTTGAAGGAAAGAGGAAGATCGAATTTGGAGAATTACATTGTAGTTTTGTATTCACCGGTTAACCAATTATGACTGTCTTTGTGATAATCATAATTGTGAATACAATATATATATCATTGTTTGAAAGAGATCAAGAGAGATATAAATGTGATCGATCGATCTAGGGTACTGCATACTAAATCTACTCGAAGTGTGACGCCCATTATGAGCTGCTATATATTCCTAACAAATGTATAGCAACGAGCTCTCAAAGTATGCTGGTCGCACGGATTATTCACCGGTATGAATGTTGAAGAGAGAAAAATAGGATTCTGTTCGGCCCACCATGTTAAGTGAGAGTCTATGATGGATTTTTCTCTGATGGGGATGAGTAGGGCCTGTCCGCCCATGTTGGTTTTGGACCACCATGTGCGAGTGGGAGATGATGGATTTATGAGATGGGCTTAAGGCCCGTCCATCCATGCTGGGCCCAAAAGGCCCGGCCCACGGGAATAGGGCCCGTGGATGGGGGAAGGTATAAAAGGGAGGAGAGAGAGAGAGATGGCACCTCTTGGCAGAATTGACGTACGTCTTCTCCTCTCCCGCGCATTCTCTCTCAAAAAGAAAAAGAAGAAACAGTAAGCATAAGGCATCGTTCTTCTTCCCTTCAAGACGCCATCGGATCGAACATGACCAGGTTTTCTTCCTCGATCTTCGACATTGGTGTTTAATCTGTGGCTAACAAGGTACGCTCGAATCCGTGGTGTGCTTTACGATCGGTGATACGTGTTATTCCTGGGCTTCGTCTTCCGCATTGATTTAGGGGTTCGATTCAGTGTCGAATCCGGTTTTCGGGGATCCGTAATTCCCAACAGAAATTATTGACCTTATCAGATTTAGAGCTGTCACATAGAGTCTATAGGTTCCCCCAACTCCATTCCCAAGTATGGGTTTTTGTTATCTCGATCAGATAGATCGAGATCTCGTGTATTGGACAGTGAAAAGAGCATGGGCTAGTTTCATCCAAATAGCCCGTATGGTCATCGACCTAGAACATCATCGGATGTTTTTAGGCAAACTGATTATTCAAGTTTCCAGTTAAGCATGTAAACATGTGTAGCTGAGACACTATCGTCACTATTCCATATAAATTTCTTTCATGCATATCCATGCATAATAGATTAGGTTTACGAAATACATTTACAATATATATGCAAAAGTGTTGGTAATCCGTATCTCTCAAGATTGTACGTGTATTGCATGTATATTGCACGTGTGTTTGATCTGATTTTTAAAAATTCGTGATCCCAATGCTTTTTAAAAAAAAATGAAATTGCATTTTGAAACACTTAGATCATATGTTTACCATAGGTAAAAAATCGAGTCAATGAGATGTCAAACAAAAATTTATATCGTGTGGCCAAATTCCATTAAAAAAAACATAAATTCCACTTTTCAAAATTAACCTCAATTAGATTATTTGAAATGCTCGACCTTGTGAGATTTAGAGCTTTCTAATCATCTAGAATCAATGGGACGTCAAACAGAAAAATATGCTGACCAATTGATGCCGAGCATCGCTAATTTTTTGGGGGACAGTTTTCTCAGTCCCACTTGTGATAGAGTTTTAATGGGCTACAACGGATCCACGAGTTGACTATCTAACTACTTAAGGTTAAGTTGTGTTTTGAGCATTGTGGAGAGCTTGGTGTGCTTGTGTTTTGTCTAAGCGGTTAAAAATGATCGCTTGAGGTCAGTAAGAATGGGTCGAATTGCTCGAGACTGAGGGGAGCTCAAAAGGGGCCTTCCTCTGTGATGTCATGGGTCATTAATCGTGTTTGTGAATATTATAATCCTCTTGCAACTCTTTTTTTCAAATTCAGAAGGTGAACGGTTCAAAGTACACTGAATAGCTGTCTTGATTATTGTGAAAGACGAGTTTATTACCTTATCAGCGGCATCATTTGGAGTGTACGGGAGGATGGGTAGATGCCGGATTTTATTGATCCCCTCGAGTTTAGTCTCATTTTCAATTTTCTATAACTTGCCAGATTTCAGGGGCTAAATTGAGAAAATTTTGTTTTCGAGAAAAGAAAGTATAACGAGGATCAAATTTCGGAGGCCAAATCGAACCAGTTTTTTGGCATAGACGAGGATGTTATAGATGGTCCATTTGGAAGCACATTCGCCGAAACAAGCAATGAGAAATTTCAAGCCTCCCTCTCCTTATGGTGTAAGGAAAATGACACAATCAGTCCCTAAATTTTGAAGCTTTGGAACTTTTCAGGGACATGACGCTTAAGACCCATGATTTCCTTCCAAATTCTGTGACAATGGTTAGCGAGCTGCAAGCCTGTGCTGCCCTTGCTGCGTGGAGCAGGGTAGGTTGATTCATGGATGTGCTCTGCGAAGAGGTCCAGACTCGATCTTGTTGGTCATTGGTGCTCTGGTGACAGTGGATGCAAGATGCAGTAAGCTTGACCGAGCTCAACAAGTTTTTGATAAGACAGATGAGAGGGATTTAGTTTCCTGCAATTCTTTGATCTCAAGTTATGGGTGGGTTTGGAGAGAAGAAGATTCAGGTTTTCAACGAGATGATCATCAGTCGAATCTCGCCGAGTCCCATATCCTTCGTTAGTGTTTTAGGAGCCTGCAGCCATGCAGGGCTTGCCGAGGATGGGAAGATGTTGTTCGACTCGATGGTAAGGGAACATAGGATTTCTCTAGTGTGGAGCATTAGCTTGCATGGTGGATCTTCTTGGCAGGGCAAATAGATTAGATAAAGCAGCCTAAATTATAGAAGAGATACGGATTAAACCAGGTCCTAAAGTTTAGGGATCGCTCCTTGGATCGTGCAGGATTCATTGCAATGTTGAGCTTGCAGAAAGAGCAAACCCAAGGTTTTCGACCTCAAACCCACAAATACTGGGAATTATGTTCTAGCCGATATCTAAACGGGGCCAAGATGGGGGATCAGGTGAGAAGAGTGAAGAAACTTTAGAAGCTTGGAGACCGCAAAAAGTCCCCGGTTGCAGTTGGATTGAAGTCAAAAGGAGGATATTCCCTTTGCTTCGGTCGACGAATTGAATTCACAGATTGAGCAGCTTCCTGCCTTACTGCTGAAGTTGTCAATGGAGATGAAGGAAGATGGCTACGTGCCACAAACCGGAAATGTGCATCACGATCTTGACGTGAGAAGGAACGCGTTTTGTTGGGGCATAGTGAAAAACTACCCGTGGCCTTTAGACTCATCAACAGCACTAATGGGGAGACGATTCGGATTATCAAGAACTTAAGGTCATGCGAAGACTGGCACTCTGACGAAACTCGTTTCCCAGTATACAAAAAAGAGAGATCCTTGTCCAGGATGTGAATCATTTTCACCATTTCAAAGATGGGGTGTGCTCTGCCGGGATTACTGGTAGGCTGCTGGCACAATTCATTTTACTAACTCTAGAACGCCGCTGAAACAATATCATGATCGAGCTATAAATGAAGGAATGAAGGCGTCTGGATCTTACATTCGACAAGAAGTTAAATCCCCTTCCATCGTGATTTACATAGAGGGTTGTCTAAGAACATGGAGAGAACGACTTGATGTACTGTTTGAAACACACGTTACTAGTATAGCTTTTCTGTAATCATAAGATCACAATGGCGTTTGAATCGTTTTCCGTTTTGTATCTTACGGTGACTGATTGATGAATGAATGTTGGTTAGATGCAGTTTCTCGGTGTACTCTCTATTCGTACTTGACTGTTGACACCTAAATTATTAATTTATTGCATAGAAATTATGATTAATTCTAACCCCTAAAAAAAAGAAGAAGAAATAAAAATCGCATCAAAACAAATAAAAATGAAAAAAGGGGGAAAATCAATCTGATTGATTATGCATGAAAATTGAAAATTCTGATCCTGGTAAATACGAAAGCAATTCCCAGTCGAGGATAAAGATTTAGAGAATCAGGTAAATAAAGAGCAAGAAGTTTGATAAAATGGAAGGAATTGGGAAAAATCGAGCTAATCGCAAAATCAGGCTCTAATTTGCAGACCATGATTAATGCAACATAAGATGGAAACTCAGAAAATACCATACAAAGCAGCAATCTGAATCAATATAAAAGAGCCACAATTTTCGTGACTAAGGGGGGATTGAGAAAAGAAAAACGGAAAAAAAATTTCGTATGAGGGGGGTGATGTCGTTTGGAGTTGAAAAGTCAAAAGAGAAAAAATAGAAGGAAAAAGAGAGAGGGGGGAAGTGACCGGTCAAAGTTGCTGCAAAAGTGTCTGCAGAGAGAAAGTGACGTGAGAGACAAGTGAAGGGAGAGAAAAAAAAAAGAGAAAAAAAAAATGAAAAGAAGAACAACTGTTCATCTTCCTCGTGGAGTCCCTGCCGGCGCCCCCTCCTCCGCAGTTACCGAACCCTGCGTTCGTCCACCAGCCACCGCCGCGACCTGCTGCTCGTTCGCCGGCCACTCCGACCGCTCGACAGCACCCGCTCAGCCGTGAGCACCTCCGCCCGTTTCTCGCCGAAGTCCGCCCGTCTTCGCCCCGCTGGTCTCCGCCGCACCGCCGTGCCACCATCACAGCCCGCTGCGCTCCACAGCGCCGACGTCAGCAGCCCTCACCCTCTGCCGGTCGACGCCCACCGCGACCAGCACCGTCGCCGACGCCCGTCGCCGCTGCTCTTGCTCTGCCTGCAGCGTCCTCGGCTGGGCTCCGCTTACTGAGCGCCCCTCGCTTGCTCGTTCCCTCGCGACAGTCACCGCGCGGCACAGCTGTTTCGCCACTCCACCAGCCGACCCGCAACCCTCCTCGCCGCGCCACCGTCGACCTGCAGCCCCCGTCTTCGAGCCGGTCGACGCGCCTCCGCCACTGCCGCCCGTCCCCGCTGGTCGTCGTCCGTGACGCCTGCAGTAGCTCGCGAACCCCCCTGCGCCTCCGCTCGCTCGCCACAACAGCAGCTTCGCCCGGCGTCCAACGACCGAGCTTCTGCCTCCGTTCCGCCTCTGCTCCACCGCCGGTCGCCGTGCCCGAGTACCCGCCAACAGAAAGCAGCACCTCAGCCCGCGTTGCCTCTGCACCACCGTCCTCTCTGCCCGAGCGTCGCTCGCCACCGTGCGCCGCTGCCCCGCGACCTGCAACTTACCACTGCTGCTGACCGCGCCCTCGCCGCGCAACCGCCCGAGCTTCTGCTTCCGCTCGACGCCGCACCGGTCACAGTCACCGCCGCTCCGCCGCTGCTGCCGATCAACCCCCGCGACGCCAGACCACCTCTCCCTACTGCTCGTCCCCCTTGCGTCGACGCTGCTTTCTTGAGCTCCGTAGGTAGTTTAGTTTAGTTTAGTTTAGTTTTATTTTTATTCTTATTTTTATTTTTATTTTTATTTTTTCTTAGTTTTGTTATTATTGCTTAAATTAGAACATGGTATGTCAATATCCATTTCATGAATCTTGTAGGCATTAACAGCCGGGGTTTTGTCCAAAATTATTATAATTATTAACTTGATCCGTAAGGCGTCAAATCATTTTTTTTAATTATATTAATTTTTGGACATCTTGATAGTATTTTAATTGTTAAATAATTATAATTATTAACTTGATCCGTAAGATTTCGGATTAGATTTTTAATTATTTTGAACTTTTGTCGTGATGTTTAGAGATAGAGTAATCGTTAATTTGACCCGTGAGACAACAGATTATTTTTTTGCTTATTTTAATCATTTATTTGTTGAATATCTTGATTGTTTAGATGTAATGTTTATTTGATAATTGCTTATCTTGGAAAAACGCTAAAAAATATAAAAATCAAAATCTTGCATCAGAGCATGTATGTTTAGTAAATTAGGATTGCATTTTTAAGATTACATTTTTTAGGATTGCACTTTTAAGATAGATAATTTTTGTAATAAATTAGGATTGATTTTTTTTTTTATTATATATAGACAAACTTTTAATAATGTTGACACATCTTAATAATCTCTTTTTCCTAAAGAATAGTTTTCTAAGATAGGATATGGTTTAAATCAAATTAATCCCTAAAATAAATTAGAAAAATATTCATTTTAGATGGTTTAATTAGGGTTTTTATTAATTCCGAATTTCAATAAAAAAATACAAAAATATTAGGTGCATGTTAATTAATTTTCATAATAGGTTCATTTAATTAGAATTTGTTTATTAGTAAAATTAGGTCATGTAGTTAAAATGCATTTTTATGACAAAAAATTCTAATTTCAAGAAAACCCAAAAAATAATTGCTTGCTTTGTGTGTTTAATTCTTTTGATACAATTTATTTATTTATTATTATTTTATTTGAATGTTTAATAGTGGATGAGCATCCGTGTGGTCACTATATTTACATGATAGTAATTTAAGTCAAAGTAAATCTTAGCTACTTGCAAAAACATTTTTTTTTAAATAAAAGAAATGCTACCGAAATGGTATTAGAAAAATCTAGTGTAACCAAATTCCCGTACCCATAGTCTCTGGTTCATAGGAGTAAAATAATTCTCAAATTATTTTACTTAGGTGTCTAATCGACCTACCGAAAATTGATTAGTGGCGACTCCTAGATAAAATTCATCTGCATGTTAAAAAAAACTTGAACTTTAAGTTGCGAATTGGTATGGGCTTTGGAGAGCCCGAGCTAAGTTTGAAATTTAGTAATCCATTAACCTAAATTCTATGTGGTGCACCCGAAATTTAGGTCGCGATATTGACGTTCCAGAGTTGCAAATAAACTCTATATGACGACATAGCAGCACCAATCTAGTTAGCATCCTCGTTCCTTTTGGCTTAGCAGAGAGTTCGTTTGGCAGAAGTTGTGAACGTCTTCCCACCATCACTAATGCTTTGACAATTTGGGAATGAAAATGGAAGTCGAAATCAATGACTCCAGCTAATGGCGGCAAATGGCAACTAAAATCCAGCGTCGTCACCTACAATCCAGAAACAAGTAAAACTCTGTGGAGCACTAGTCCTAGAGAAACTCGTTCAATTTATCATTCCCCTTTTGATTATTCATCTGATGCAACTGATGACATACCCCTCACATCAATTTGCAAAATGGTAATCACAATGTGGGTGAAAACAGATGTCATCAAGTCACTAGCAGTCAAACCACGCGAATGATGCTTGCCGATTTCACTAGCCACCAATAGAGGTGTTAAATGGGTAGAAAACTCATTTATCGACCCATTTATGCTTAAATGGGTCGTTAATGGGTCAGCCTTTTTTACCCAAGACACCCACGTGGGTTTTAAAAATAAACGGACTGGGTCTTAAATGGGTCTACTATATACCCATTTACCAACCCATCATTCCATCAAAATAAACCTAGTAACAGTAACCCACAAAGGCCACACCCACGATTGACGATTCTACGACTACGACCCCCTCTTCGCTTTCGATTCGCTGCCACCTCCATCGCCTTGTCGCTTGCCGCCGCCCATCGTCGCCTCGTCGTCGCTTGCCGCCGCCCATCGTCGCCTTGCCACCGCCCATCTCTAGTGGCTGAGGTTTTCCGACAAGTTGTCGGCAACAACTCAATCGTCGCAGTGTCACCACCAGCGGTAGGGTTCGGGTCGGCGAGGATGGAGGAGGGTTGCTCGTGCTAGTCAGCAACGGGTGTTCCAAGAAGGAGGGAGGGAGTCGAGGGACTACTTCCAGCAGCAGCCGTATGGAATTTGTCCATTCAATCAATTGGGAATTTTAGCGCCACAATCAGTCTCGCGGATCAGCTGGACTAGGGCGTTCCTCTCAATTTCGCGATCGGCATCTTCATTCGACATTGAATCCAGAATCTGCAAAACCCTAAAAGCAGATGAGCAGGCGAGTTGCAGATGAGCCCTCAGATGGAGCAGATCCATGGCGAGATCAAGGACAACTTCCGAGCCCTCACGTGAGTGTCTTCTCTTTTTCTCTTTCCTCCTCCCCCCGCTTTTCCCAGCTGCATTTTTTGCTCTCGCGGTGGCGTGGAATCTGGGAATTGATTCGTGCTTGTTGGTCAGGCGTGTGTTGGTGCCTGACTGGGCGGATCTGTGGATTTTTGGGAGTGGGATTAGGGGTCTCTTTTGTTTTTTTTTTTTCCAATCGATTGGTGCGAAGTGCGGTGGTGTAGGCGTGCGAACGAATGGAGACGAGTTGCATGCGTGTGGGTGGATTTTATAAGGGGCGGAATTGGTGTGGGCTAGTGAAAATTGTCTATTGTCGCTCTGGGGAAGTAAAGGATCAAGAATTGAGCTTGTAGATGGGGCCTTCGTAATGCAGTAATGAAATGTATCTGGAGCTGCATTGGACTATTGCGCATTCTTCGGTGTGACTACGAGTGATGAATTATCCTTTAGTAGGTTATTGCTCATCATTGATACAAAAGGAACAGTGGATGTCGACTGTGCTTATCTTTAATTCTACTAGAGGCATGGACGGTGTGTTATGTGACAATGAAGGGCGATGTTGTATGATTGTTACTGCCTTTGGAGCAGTGGAGATGGTGATCAGTTTAGCGGGTGTAAATGAATGTCAATCCGCATTTTAAATATCTGTTAGGCAAATAAGGATTTGGAGTGTGGAAGAATGCTAGGAGGTGCTTCAGGGAAAAGTGATGGATTTCTTCAATTAGGATGTTGGCAATATGGAGGATAAAGAGAGACAAAAAGCGGTATCATTTGGTCATAATTTCTCTTTGGTGCATATGATATGATGTCAGGACTTGAGATCTTTTTCTAAGTTGAGGAAATATATGTGACGTTTCAAATTTATCAATCATCAAGGGAAAAATCAGTTTTTAGGGAAGCAGTGTCATTCAATACTTGTTGATTTGGTTGGTGGAGAAAAAAAAAGGAGAAAATTATTGTATAGGAAATAGAGGGTAACATTTTCTCTTTTTAGTGAAGGATTTGATAAAAGTACCTCAACAAGTCCAAAGTTATGAATTGTTTTTTCTTACAAGAGAAATATATACCACAATTTAGAGAATGATTCTTTGTTTTTGGCAATGCACATGAATGCAGGGGTGAATGGAGGGAAGAGGAATGTGGGCGGCTGATATAGCCATTTTCTTGTCAAACACGAGGAAAAAACAATGACCATGTACTTCTCTCGATTAGATGATGAAGATTTTTGGGAGTGGGATTAGGGGTCTCTTTCGTTTTTTTTTTTTTCCAATCGATTGGTGCGGAGTGCGGTGGTGTAGGCGTGCGAATGAATGGAGACGAGTTGCATGCGTGTGGGTGGATTTTATAAGGGGCAGAATTCGTGTGGGCTGTGTGGATCAAAATATACTCTTTGTCTAGTCATTTTGTGAGTTACAGGAGAGCCATGTACTGCAGTTGATCTTCATTTTTTATTTCCCTTATGGGCAGTTCGCTCTACTGCTGGTGGTGACCGCTTTGTGAGTTATGGGAGAGCCGGATCCAGTGGAGTTGCAGCGGGTGGTATCTTGCGAATAGAGAGTTGTGCGGTTCCTCAAGCTTAGGCCCAGAAAGTTCTAAGTGAAGGTAAGGATGAATTTGATGACTGCTGTGATTTTTCAATGTTCTAGTGAATAGAAGTTGCTCTTTCGACATCGTATTCCTCCACTCTGTTGTTGGAGCTTCTTTTTGGCAGCTCATACTTTACCCTTTATGTTAGATTCATAACATGCAATCCTGAACCCTAAACCTGTTCTAATTTATGTTTTCTCCAACTAATTAGTTGACATGTCAAGAGATAACGAGGATCGAGAAGAATATTCAACTACGGAACAATTTGAGAGACGTAGAGTTGCATCCTTAGTTCATGAGGACGAGGAAGATGACTCTACTTGCTCTAAGCGTCCAAGAAAATGCACTTCGATCGTATGGTCTGAATTTGAAAAGTTCACAGATGGTGATGGCATGAAGAGGGCTAAATGTAAGTGGTGCGAAGTAAGTTACACGGCTAGCCATGGGACAAAAAACTTGTTGCGTCATTTGGATACTTGTCCCAACCGAGAGGTTAATGTTGATGGTTCTGTAGTACAATTTGACCAAGGTGTATTTAGAGATATGCTAGCAAGAGCGGTAATCAAACACAATTATATGTACTCTTTTGTGGAGCATGAGGTTACTAGAGAGTTGTTTAGTTACCTCAACCCTAATGTGAAGCACATTTCAAGGTTTACAGCAAGAGGTGATGTGGTAAAAGTATATGAAAAAGAGAAGGGAATTTTGAAATCCAAATTATTGTCTCTTTCAAGCCGAATATGTTTGACTTCTGACCTACAGACTTCTGTTACTATGGATCATTATATGACTGTCACTGCTCATTATATCAATGAGGATTGGGAATTGCATTCAAAAGTCTTGTGTTTCTCCTATGTGCCACCTCCATATAGTGGTCCCATACTTTTAGAAAAATTGTTGACTTTGTTAAGAGAATGGGGTATTGAGAGAAAGATTTTCAGCATTACTTTAGATAATGCATCATACAATGACAGTATTGTTGATATTTGGAGAAATACACCTTCTGTGAGATCCTCTTTGTTATGTGCTGGACAGTTTTTTCATGTGCGTTGTGGTGCACATATTTTGAATCTTATTGTACAGGAAGGTTTAAAGGTTATTGATAGATCATTACATAATATTAGAGAAGCTGTCAAGTATGTGAGGGCTACACAAGGGAGGAGAATAAAATTTGCCGAATGTATATCGCAGTCGTGCTTAAAGGCTAGTAAAAAGGTACGCCAAGATGTGGTTACGAGATGGAATTCTACATACCTAATGCTTGAGGGTGCCCTTTTCTTTGAATGTGCATTTTCACATTTGAAGTTAATTGACCATAACTTTATCACATGTCCATCTTCTGAAGATTGGGTTAGAGGAAAGAAAATTGCTTTCTTGTTGAAACCCTTTTATGATATTTCTACTCTGTTCTCTGGAGTTAGATATCCGACGGCGAATTTATATTTTTATGGAGTATGGCAGATTCAGCTTCGTTTAATACAGGCAAGGGATAGTGAGGATGAGGCTATTAGTTCTATGGCTAAGGCAATGCTCAAAAAGTTTGAAAAATATTGGAAGTGTTATAGTGTTGTCTTATCATTTGTTGTTATATTAGATCCTCGCTATAAGTTACACTTGTTAGAGTTTTGTTACTCAAAGTTGGACATGGATGATCATGTGGAATTTGTACGGGGCATTCGAGAAAAACTCTATACACTTTTTGATGAATATGTGACTTCTATGTCTAGAGATGATCGTTTTACTTCTTCAACTAGTCGAGGTAACATTTCAGTTGAGGGCATCGATGAGAACATTGGGAATGACATTGATGAGTATGATGCATTTGAGAGTGAACACTTTGGATCACAATCTACTAAGTCACAATTGGATTTGTATTTGGAGGAGAATAGGCTTGATAGAAAGAAGTTCCCGGATCTCAATGTCCTTGATTATTGGAAGACTCATTCTCATCGGTATCCCGAGTTATCTCTCATGGCACGTGATATATTGAGCATTCCTATCACTACCGTTGCCTCAGAATCAGCCTTCAGCATTGGAGGACGCATTTTAAATAAATATCGTAGTTCCCTTTCTCCTGAAAGCATAGAGGTTGAGCTATGCACTAGAAATTGGTTATTTGGAGTTCCGCCTGAGGAAGATTTGGATGAGAAGTCTCTCATCATTGACTTTCAAGACTATTTGCATTAGGTACTTTCTTTCATCTCATTCTTTTCGTTTGCTCATATGATTTAATACATTTGTCTTCATAGTGATATATTCTTTTCAGGTTCTAGACTAGTTGTTGGGTCTTAATTTGAAATTCCTTTTCCTCAGGTATCAAGTTGATACCGATGCCTTTTTGTCAGTGCTGGCGCTTCAACCTATTCCAAAGATGGAATCAGTGCCTACCATTGTTGTGGGGCTTCCTTTTTTTTTTCCTCTTTTACCCCCAAATTGACAGTCAAAGACGATTGGATTGGTGGATTTTTTGTTCTGTGAGTGATGTTCATGGGGCAGTTTGTGCTAATTGCGAGTTGGGCTCTGATTCTAGTTTCTTTCTTTTTGCATTTTCGTTGGCTGATTGGTGGGCTTTTTCGTTTTGCAGATACTAAGTAGACAGAGCCGTATATGATGTACCCCTGTTTTAAGATGATGCAGCAGAGGCTTCATGGAGTTCTGAGTACATATGAGTTTTCATAAATAATCAGTATATGATGTACCCCTGTTTTAAGTCAGATTGAAATCTTTTAGTCTTGAGACTATCATGCATTCGTTTTGTTTGATGTATATTTTGCTTCTTCTATGTGCGGATATTGTATCAGTGATGAGAGATTGGCAATGAATAGGAGCTGTTCAATTATGAGATCCTTCTAGGATTCCTTTCCGCTTGACGGAATGTGGGTCAGTGGCAAATTTCAATACTTGTGACCTCTTAAAATCAGTCTAAGCATAAAGGTGGCACCTGTAGAGAATGTTGCATCAAAGTTATTTGGTCAATGCTCTTGGCAAAAGGGGCTCATGAAAATCTATAGACACTTGCTCAACTATCAAAGTACTGCACTAATATTCCTTAAATTCTTACATCCATTGAGACACATTCCATCTATAAAAAAAAAATTCTTTAGAAAAATCGGTCACTTGGCCAATTGGAAAAATGATACTAGAGAAGGATAGATTGGATTCACTTTTTACGTTGGAACCCTTGTGAGAATACTTACATAATTTGCTCAATCAATCATATATATATCCTCTAGAGCTTGTCGAGCAAGCTCGAGGCTCGCTTGTGGCTGATTACCAGCCGTTGTCATGGCCGGCGGCCGCCAAAGAAGAAGAAGAAGAAAAAGAAAAAGAAAAAGAAAATTTATATTTAAAAATAAAAATAATTAAAATTTTATTTTAAAAAATAAAAATAATTAAAATTTTATTTTAAAAAATAAAAAATAATTAAAAATTTATTTTAAAAATAAAAATAATTAAAATTCGATTTTTTAAAATAATTATTTTAAAAATTATAAAAATTATCCATTAAATTTGTATTGTATAAAATTATCTTAGCAATACCATTTTTTTAAATATATATAATAAATTAAGTTTAGTTAAATGGGTCGGGTATGGGTTGGATATGGATCGGGTCGGGTATGGGTCAAAATTTTTGCATTGTAATAAACGGATCATAAACGGGTTAAATGGGTCGATTTGGGTCGGACCATTTATGACCCGACCCAAACCCGACCCGACCCACCCGTTTAACGGGTCTAGCCACCAATGTGCCTTGGTCAATGCTTGTCATGCTGCTAAAGCTTCTTATTAGGGTATATGAGACTCATGGGGATTATCTTTTTCTGGATGAAAATAGCGCAATGACCATCTTCAGAGTAGAAGGCAATTGCATTGTTCAATCTTAAGAGAAACCACAAGTCACTACTCTCCGAAGAACATTGGCTGAACAACGCTTTTTCGAACAATATGCATGTGATAGAGAGATTTTCACACGTTCCTCGGATTGCAGAAATGTGATTGCCATTAAGCAATTCAGAGAAACCATCTGACTTTCGATATCCAACCTCAATTTCTTCAATTATGATAACAATGAACCTTGAAGACCAGCTAGATAAGTGAGATTACACCTCTCCAGTTCCCCGAAACATTTCACACCCATCTTCATTTGGAAAAGCACGCATCCACAGATATTTTTTTTATCAAGGAGAGCTCTGACGTGGTATCTATCTTGAGCAATGTCGTGTCCGCTCATTCATTTTACTTTAAGGTGTTATCCCGGGTACAAGTGGAATGGGTGGCTAGGGCATTTTAGTTTTCTCCACCAATATCGCTTGGGTAGTCAGGACTATCCCTGCAATGGAGACTCTATTTTGTCGCGCACACCTTAAAACCTCGCATGGATCTATCACTCCAGCAATGAGAAGATCTTCACATTTTCCCATCATTGCATCGTAATTGATTTCCCAACCACAAGTTCAGGTTGACTATATACGGTATCACCATCTGCTCCTTGCATTAGTTGCAATGGCTTTCACAGGAGCAAGGAGTGCCTGCAATTGCAATCTGTAATTGACCACCTTTAAGAACAGAGAAACCTCCAAAACAACAGCAAAATGCTAGAAACGATCCTCTTCTTTATGCATTCCGCTTAGAATGGCCAAGAGATTATCGAAGACATAAGGCAGGTTATCAATCAAAAGAAAAACTAGAACATGGTTTCCTCAAGACCCCGCAAGAGGTTGTTAAAATATAATTTCCTCAAGCCTATATGGCTTGAGCCCAAGTCCACAGAGGCCCAAGGTCGAGCTCAGGACACGGCGCATCCTCGAAAAAAGGCACAAAGATCACTGTGCACACCTCTACTGACGACTGCCGGGGGATGCTTATTGGAGAGATCATACTTTTGCTATGACATCAGAATTTACCTGCTCCTCTTGTTTTTTTTCCCTGTTGCTTCTCAACACAGGGATACACTCGGAAAGATGTACATAAAGCTGCAACATCGCCAGGCTCCATTCCCTTCATTCATATCAGCATATGTGGCCTACTTTGGATCCTCTATTCTAAGTTTCCGGTCAAGTTCCAACACATCCCACCTTAATTGAATGCACATTGCTTACTATGGAACAGAGATATATAAGATATTTATCCAGAATGACAAAACTAAGTCGCTTTTGTAAAACTTTCTGATGGACTCGCAAGCACTACATAATCTTGATTTCGATGAATAAATGCAATTATTTTATCTCTGAGGAAATTAGAGGATCTCAAATCTCACGAGCTTTGTACATCTTTAGTTTCTTCAGACAAGGTGCTGAAAACAAAAGATTTTGGGATTTTGCAAACCTTAATTACAGCAACTCCACCAGGGAGATTGGCAATTCTTTCTGCATGCTTTTGCGAATGGTATGCACTGCCGGTTTCAGCTAAATCCTTCTTAATCTGCAAAATCCTTGCCTAGATTTCGGCTTTAGTAGAAGGATCAGTAACAATGATAGTTGAGCTTCTACTGATGGTTACTTTTCTAGCAAATGCCAAGCTGATTGAAGGTCATATAAGCGAGAGTTAGACTAAAGTCTCCAGAGATGAGGGCAACCCTCGCACCACTCCACATAAACAATGACATAAAAAGAATAACAAAAATCCACCATAACAGTATTGATATTCTCACAAATCCTAACATATATTATTGACAAGAAATTTCATAGTCCTTTTCTAGACAGTGAACAGCATTTCCAACTTTTTACCCGTTTCTCCATAGAAACTATACACTACTATTTCCACTCAGATTCTGAACAGTGAATAGCTCCCAATTCTTCGAGGTCTCAAACCAAAGGGCATAATTCGTAAAAGGCCATCAAGAAATTGAGCAAAAAGAGAAGAAAAAGAGGAACTGTTCTGCCTGCCACTGCTTGTGTCTATCCAGTTGATTTCGCCCAGTAACAGCCGTCTCTCTTATGCTCCCATTATAGCAGTCCTCTCTCGTTTGTCAAACCGGTTCCACATTAGGGTAAATCTCTTTTTTTTCCCCTAAAACTATGGCCAGCCCTCACCATCCATGTCCTGTGCTGTGCCATCGGCAGTCATGGTACTATTGTCAGCTCAGCACTCACCTTGCTCTATTGTCAACTCAGCACTCACTAGGGGTGAGCATGGTCCGAGTTGATCCGGGCCACCCCCTAACCCTAGGACCAACCCGTACGTGTTGGTCCTCAATTTTTAGGACCGAGGACCGACCCTATTGAGCCTG
The DNA here is from genome assembly GCA_014182885.2 of Eucalyptus caleyi. Lineage (NCBI taxonomy): Eukaryota > Viridiplantae > Streptophyta > Magnoliopsida > Myrtales > Myrtaceae > Eucalyptus > Eucalyptus caleyi. The sequence goes on along the minus strand of CM024468.2, from coordinate 55,368,728 downwards.
GGATCAAGGACCGGACCGACCCAATGGGTTCGGTCCGGTTCCAAGGTCAACCCAAGACCAATCAATAATTTTTTTCGTCTTATTTTTTATACTCCCTAAAAAAGCAAACCTACAAATTCAAATTACACATCCATCGACAATGCGACATTGTGCAACTAAACTATAAATACCAATATATATTTAGCAAATTTAAGATGACGCAATAATAGAAATTACGTACCTGCTAATGAGCGATATGGGACAAGATAGAAAGTTATTGTAATCATCTATCTTTAATATTCATAACACCATATGCAAAAGCGTTTTCTTGCATTCGATCATGTAGAGTCCACTCAACCAAAAAATGAGCTTCACACCACTTGACTAGCAAATCACCGTAGCAATTACAGTACTACTCTACTCTTCAAAAACTTCTACCATTTGACACAAATTGAAAAGCAAAGTGCAGCTGAAATTCATTAGTAACATACAATTAAACCATAAAAAGTTCAAAATACTTAATATAAACATATATAACTTCACATCTTATTAATTCACTTGAACTTTTAAACACCTGAAAACAAAACAAACGACACATAATTAATACTCAACAAAAGTTTTAAATTGAAATTACTATTAGTGATATTGATAAAACATCTCAATATAATATAATATAACTGACATTTTACTTAGGTTTGAATATATAAAAGAATTATAAAAAAAATAATATAATATGATATAATATACAGAGGTTGTCCAGGGTTGGACCGATCCAAAACTCTTAGGACCGAGGACCAACCCGTACAGTGTTGGTCCTGGAATTTCAGGACCAAGGACCAATCTAGTCCCCTTGAGAACCGGATCAAGACCGGCAGGGTTGGGCCGGTCCAGGGTCGGTCTAGGGTTGACCCTAGACCGCTGCTCACCCCTAGCACTCACCCTGCTCTCCCCTCACAGCAACCACTCAGCCACTGGCCGTTATACGGGTAAGGGCCATCTCTCCCCATATCTGTTTTCGAGGAATTCCTCTAAGTTCATCTCCCATCTCCCATCTTTGCAGCCCTCGTCATCATTGCAATGCTGGTGGCCGGCGTAGCCAGCTTGGCAAAGGATGGCCACAAGCAGCCAGGCGAAGGCGAGAGGACTAAAGAGAGATTCACCAAAAAGAGAGCATGAGGAAGACTGGCCACATCCCAGGTAATCTCGACCCATTCCTTGTTTTGAGGAATTTCTCTCGGTTGCCGGGGCTTAGCCATTGTATGGCCAAAAAGGAACTGGCCTTTTCGTTTGGCCAAACAATGGCCAGGGCAGCGTAGCCAACCTGGCAAAGCGACGAGCGGCTAGAGTGATTCGTCTAAAAGAGAGCGTCCCCACCCCTGTTTTTTGAGAAATGTCTCTGGGTTCATCTCCTTCGCAGAGGAGGTGGCTGGCTTACCCACTCTTTGGCAAAAAGAAGAAGCTTTTTTTCCTTTTAGCCAAAGACTGACCATGCTGGCGTAACCAGGTTCGGCAAAGGATGATCGATAAGCGGCCGAGAGAGATCCATCAAAGAGACAGAGCACGAGGATGAGACGCCCCTCGTACTACCAACCGACTGACTGACCAGCAGCGGGCGGGCAGCGGCAAACGGTGACACGGAGCGGTCACCGCCCAAGGTGAGAGGCGCGTTGAGTTGACAAGAGTAGGGCGTGCAACGCGAACCGCCCGAAGCAAGAACCGCCCAAACCGGACCAATTTTTTTTATATATAATTTATATACATATAATATATATATATATATATATATATATACATACATATATATAAATATATAATATTTGTATATGAAACTTATTGCAATCAAAATTGCAATTGAGATTGCAACATTTTATGTAGTCCAAAGATCACCAAAACTTTTGTTGTTACTCTTTATTTATAGAGAAAATCTATTTGTTAATTTAATCTTTTACTCGATGTGGGACAACGTTCCAAGAAACCCTCATTCTTCATGCTCACTCTCTCTTGCTCCCCTCACTTGCAAAAGACAAGGCACTTCAAGCCTCCATGAATCCCACAATGACTGAACATTCAAAGAGTAGAAGAGAGGTTTTCTATAAAGCCTAAGCTAAGCACAATTTTTAGCCAAATTGTTCATGGTTTTTATGGTTAAGATTAAGTGTGAAACACACAAAGTGTGATTGATATTCATATAAGTGAAGTTTTTATATTTTGCAAGTGAAAATGTTTGATTAGTTTTATTGAATCACCTAGGAACCGAATTGGATTGATTAATCCGGAGCACGATCACTCTTTAGTGAAAAAAAAGTACCGATTTTGTTGAACCGAATCAGTCCGGTCCACGATTCCCAAAACTGGAAACTATGGAACCGATCATCCCTAGACAAGAGAGAAGAATCTAGTGGCAGTGGACATAGGGCGCCGCCAGACATACGCTGGACACTACAGTAAATAGGAAAAAAAGGGAAAAAAACATAGAGCTTTCCCCTTTCAGCACAACCAGCTGGTCAATTATCAAGCGAGGGAACCGCGAGATGGGAGCGAACGGCCCTTAGCTGGGTGAAAAATGTACTGAACAAAGGCAAGCAGTGGCGAGAGGGGACACGAATGGTCGCCGGGAGAGCAGGGCTGCGGCAAGGGAGGAAACTGGAGAGAGAGAGGAGGGGATGTACGGAGAAAGTCGAATGAGACTAAAACAGGATTTTGCTTATTTATAAAAGAAAAATAGTTCTAATCGCAGCTGTTGATTTTTCATGATCTAATGATTGTAGAATTTGCTGTAAGGCAGCCAATCTCATGGTAGGCGATGCACCAACCTTCATGTGAGTGGTTACTATACCAGTCTACAGTAGCCAAAGTCAAAATCGCGGCGTGATGTCTATTTTTATCACCGCAAAGCTCCCAAAATCTAATCTCTAATTTTTTTTCCTGAGGAGGAGGGAATAGGTAGTGACATTGCGGGATCTTTCACCCTTGGACAAATTTCTCACATGTTTCTTCTTTGTGAGCTTTTTAGGGATTTGCTCACGTTGGTAACGGTGATAACTATTGGCCCTCATCTCTTAAATTTAATGTAGGAGATTGGTTTTATGTAATGGTTGAAGTCATCATTTCCCCTCCAATAAATTCGACGAGATGGAATCACCTTGTCCATTTAACGGTTGTAAAGAACTTCTTTGGGATTTATGATGTTGGATTTCTATTTGTGACGTGTTGCCGAAAATCAAATAGTGGAAGTCGCAAAAGTCATCCTCATTATTGCCCAACATTTGGTTTTGGTCATTTAAAAATATTTCATTATAATTTATTTTGCGATTCAGTCTCCCGATGGCAACAATTTTTTATTCAAAAGTGGATGAAATATGCTCATTCAACACCAATAATCGACAGATGGTACTTATGCCTACAAGCTTCTAAACACAATTACACTTACAATCCTCACACTTTTAGGAATTTTCGAGTTTAATACCTATATTTTTTTCCGACAATAATTTTAGTCCCCTTATCAATTTCTTTTTTAAATGTCCTCATAGCATTGATTATAATGATTTTAGGTACAATTTTTCATATTTTCATTTCACATGAAATTTCAGTGATGCATGCTATAATTTAAATACATTGTATATATGTGTATAAAGATTTTATAGTTAATATCGATGGCTTTGTTATTCACATCCGATCTTCCTTTTAAGATATATAATATGTATAAATGCGAATCATGGCAACTTTTGCTGTTACACGAAGTACGAGAGAATTTACTATTGTGATCCAATAAATTTACATGATTAATCTCGAAAGATGAAGTGACGGTATCATCTTTCGAGATTTTATGGTCAAAGTATCCTTAAATTGGATCTTTTTTCCATACTGCCCGATGGCCAAGGTCGAGTCACGATAACAAATAAGACGTGTGAAGAAATCTGAAGTTTCTTGAAGGAAGTAAAGAAGAGCAAAGGAGTCAAAAGCAACCCAAGAAAAAGTCTGACAAGCCACGTGAAGGGGGAAGAAAATTTGTTAAAAGTGTAGCAAAAGCACTGTTTCATATACTGTTTGGCATTACATTAAATCAGTCTCTGTAAACCTAGGGGTGCTCTACGTTATTAGGTCATGACAAAGTCTATAATGCCGCCAGCATGCGTTGTCTTAAACAAACTTCATTCAGAAATCCAATAATTTTCTAAATCTCTTCTCTCTTTCTTCTCCCGTGACATCTGTACAAATCGAGAAGGGTCCTCAATAATTTTATAAAGAATTGCAAATTTTCAGACTTGCCCGTGTCCCCTCCCACGGTACATGGAAAAAACGTAAATATGAGCTAATTTCATAGATTAACTTTCCATCCAAATTTTTGTCCTCCCCATTTTCCGTACTTTTTAAAAATAAGCATAAATTCCATATTCAGGTAACTAGATCTACTGTGAATAGGATTATTTAGCCATTCCAATTATTCTATTCTTAGAAAAAAATTCTGAAATAAAGATTTTGAGAATACTTACATTATTTAAAAGTATATGATGATTTTATTAATTGAGGATGAAAATATTCTCACCTTATGAGGTAAAATTTAAGATGTCGATGTATTTCTTTTGTGAGAATAACACATTAGCGCAATTGAGGCTCAAATTATGTTAAAATGATTTTTGAGTTGGCAATAAAAATAAAAGTTAAGAAAAAAAGTGGTGAAGAGAATGATTTTCCTCATGTTGTTCATAAAGTACAGATAATGACTACGAATACAAATATTATGGATATCTATATCACATATATCGTCATTGTAAAAGTATATATATATCGATACATACAATCTAAGAAAGGAAATACAAATCTATTTACCGTATAAGTTACATGTTAAAAGTAAAAATTGATTGTTTTGATTATCTAAAATCTACTTGTGTCAAGAAAATTTCACATTGCCATTATATAGGATAAAAGTTCATTGAAATAGGACTTATATTATGTACACTGTTGATGTAAAAGTCTTTTTTTATACAAGCAGTCTCAGAATAGGAAGACAAACCTTAAATCTACATGCTAAATATAAAAATCGTAATATTTGTCATTATTTTTACACCCCCGACACACTGAACAAAAATATATGGAAATATGTTGTTTGCAAAAAGGGAATGGTGGAAGAAAATAAAAAATAAATAGGAATTTCCATAAAATTTGGAAATGTGGACGACATTCGGGAAAAGAGAAGGGCACATCGTCTTTACAGCTGGAACTTTGGCTCCATCCCCCGGTCGATTATAAAAAGAAAAGAACCATGGGAGCAGAAAACAACTTCGACTTCAATCCCTTGAAATTACTTCACCGCTTTAGAGTTTTACCTGCTCACGGCACGGCTTGAAACCTCCATGGATCAAGAACTAGCGCCAGGTATGTTCTGTTCTTTCCTTCCTTTGTTCTGATTTCATCCCAAAGGGTGATGGAAAAATTGGAAAAGTGTCGCTTTTTGGGGGTTAATTTCTAAGTAATATAAAATGGCAACATTTTTATTTATTTATTACTTAACAAGTATCCCGACACTCTATAAAGAAAACCCTCGTAAGAAAGGAAAGAGTGTGAGAGGAGAATAATTTGTGCCGAACTTGAGGGCGTGTTTGGTCTGAGAAAATTTTCCAATTTCCTGTTTTTCTTTCCACAAATTTTCAATGAAAATATGTTCGGTAGAAATTTTGGTTGTCGTGTTTTTAACATGTGAACTTTAAAACTCAAAACGACCAAAATTGACAGCATTTGTACGAGGTTTGCTTTAAACAATTACACCCAACATGCTTCTATAACTTTCATTCTTGTTGAAAGCTCTTACTTTTCACCCTCCAAACATCTTTTCAAGAAAATGGAAGTTGAAATAAGGAGCAATTTTCATTAAAACATTTCCGTAAACCGAATGTACCTTAAATACATGAGCTGACTCAAAGAGGCAAAAATGTCGATTCAACTAGGCTGGAAAAGTTGTTCTCTTAACCCGAGTCCAGGGTACCTAAAATCATGCTTGGACTCAAGTAGGTATCCTAAAAAGACATTGCTTAGAATTTTCTGGTGTGAACAATGGAAAATGACTTCTAAATAATTTGGAAAGTCCAACTAAATCATCAGAAAAAATTTTCATTTTGAAAAAGAGCTTACTTCCAAATTATTAGGACACAAAATTCTTTGTCCCGGTAATTTTAACAGAGTGATTTAAATTGTCACCATAGAATAGCATGAGGACTGGACTTATAACCAAACAAAGTATAAGGGCTAAAAGTGAGATATCCCAACCTACTGAGACCGAACAAATATAATCTCCCCAACTGAAAATGCAAAAGCTAATATAGCTAATTGAGGGAAAAGTGTTAGAAAAAGTCATAAATCTATTGTATTTGTACCAATTTAGTCATAAACTGTTTACTGGTACCAATTTAATTCTAAACATTTTGACCTGGTGTCAATTTAATTATTCTGGCTAATTTTGACGGAATATTGCTAATGTAAATGCCGATTGGCTAACGTAGCATGGCTAATGCTAACGTGGGACAACTTGTAATAATATTTTATATATTTTTCACATTTTATTTTATTTTATTTTATTTTTCCTTTTATTTTTCTTTTTTTCCTTCTCCTCCTTCTTCCTTTAATAGGTTGCCAGATTGCTGTGATTGGCCAAAGGCAAGGATCAGTGAGGTCGATGTTGTTGGCCTTTGGCAAGCCTCACCGGCGACTGGTGAGGCTTACCCTTGTCGGCCATGGGCGAGGCTTGACCTTGCCAAATCCAACAAGGCTAGAGCCCTCACTAGTGGCTAGGCGAGGCTTGATGTTGCCGGATTTGGCGAGGTCGGGCCTCACCCATGGCCGGTAAGGTCGTCCTCGCGGTCACTAGCGAGGGTCAAGCCCTAGGTCGACCTTGCTGGTCCTCACCTCTAGCCAATCACCAAGGTCCACAAATTGGCTGGAGGAAGGAGGAGGAGAAGAAAAGAAAAAGAAAAGGAAAAAGAAAATAAAAAAATTAGAAAAATATTATTAAAAGTTATCTACGTTAGTGCCGGCAATACCATGTTCACCGACTGGTGCCCACATCAATAATATCCAGCCAAAATTAGCCAAAATGATTGAATTGGTACTAAGTTAAAAAGGTTTATGACTAAATTGACATCAACGCAATAATTTTAGGACTTTTTTGACACTTTTTCTGCCAATTGATTCATTTTTCTTGAGCCCATGGGCGTGACTATTCCTCTCAAGTAAACTTTAAGCACACACAACGTCGTATAAAGCAATTTCATCAGGGCAAAACAAACGGGTTCTACGTTGTTAATTACTTATCTTTAAGAGACTGCATGAGACTAATCCCTTTAACACATGATCCCCAAACCAGTCAATTTACAACAGCCATCTCCCAAAAATATATATGTAGCGTCGTTTTGAGTGAAAAATAACTTGTCAATAAAAGTGATTGTCAGTCTCATTACAAAGTTTAAGATAACGTTAGAAAAGAAAATTCACTAACAAACACATAGTGCAATATACATGCATGGCTGAACGTTCTTGCCACAAAAACAACAAAGACAAGATGGCTTTTCTAAGAAAAACTAGATCAATTCTTTTTCCCAACCATTATGTCTATCCAATAAAGTTAAACGATATGCTTACTTAACAAAAAAAAATCCATGCAATGCATTTGTATGAATGCTGTAAACTCGTATCCTGTATAGATGGTGACTTATGTATTAAATTTCTTAATTGATAAAATCGATATGATTAAGTTAATTCATAATTTTTTATTTATGTATAGTTGTGTTATAGTTATCATGTGGAATTATGAAGATACATAAATTTTGTATAAACTTAATTTATGAACGATATCGCAAATAAGATTAATGGCACCAAGATCTCCAAAATAACTCATCATCTCTATTAAGTTTAACATTAATTTTTTTAAAATTTTTTTTTACCATCTAAGTCTAATACAGAAAATTCCAGGCACCGAATGAGCTTGATACTACTCATGTATACATGATCCAAAGCATAAAAAGTGTAATTAATTTGTCTAAAGTTATTTATGTCCATTTGTCTTTTTGGTAACAAAGAGGTTCGCATAGACATGAGCTCAGAGGACATGGCAACCGATCAAAATTGCCAAGACAGTTGCAAAACAACCAGAGGTTTGTTACTTTGAACTTTTAATTTTTGTTTTTCATAAATCTTGTGTTTCAGGCATTTTAACTTTTCCAATCCCAAATACTTCAAGTTTCAGAGCATACATATGCTGACATATAAATTGAAATATAAAATTTTCATAATTTTTATATCTGAATAGAAAGCCCAAAAAAAAAAAAAACTTTTTACTTTCAAAAAGTAAAAGAATGTGCTCATAATTTAATTAACGATATCTTGGATAAGATCAACGGCAATGAGACAAAAACTTAGTAAAGTCGCATTGTCCACCATATGAAAGCTAGAACGTCCCACTAATTCACAATGCAATTTCTATCTCGAAAAGAAAGTCGTGATTTTTGTTAAGTTTAATGTTAATTGTTTTTGTTTAAAAGTTTACCATCTAAGGTTAATGAAAAAGAAATTCCACGCAACGATTGAGCTAGTATGCATGATACAAAGCATACAAAGTGTAATTAACTTTTCTAAGGTTGATTATATTTGTTTCTCTTTATGGTGACAAAGAAGTTCACGAAGAAGGGAGTTCACAAGGCAAGGCAACGATGAAGCTTCCCAAGGCGGTTGCAAAACAACCAGAGGTTTGTCACTTTGAACTTTTATCTTTCATAAATCTTGTGTTTCGTGGATTTTGACTTTTCAATCTAGAACATTTTAAGCTTCAAACCATACAAATACTGACATATAATTTTAAATAAATTCTTTTCATAAATTTTAAAATCAGAATAATATCATGAATTATAATTTATGAATGATATCGTGGATAAGATCAATGACAACAAAAAATAAAAACTCACTTAAAACAGATCATCCAATATATGGAACCTAGAAGGTCCCACAAAACTAATTCCTAATTTGACACCAATTAAAAAAAAAACTCATGTCTTTGCTAAGTTTAACGTTGATTTTTTTAAATTAAAATATTACCATTTAAGTTTCGCACAAACAAATCCATGTGATGAATGAGCCTGATAATGTATGCATGATCTAGAGCATATAGAGTAAATTTAATTAGGTTATTTATATTCATTGAATTTTGGGTAACAAAGAGTTTCACGAAAAGGGGACTACATAAGGCATGGCAACTTATAAAGCTTCCCAAGTTGGTTGCAAAACAACTAGTTTGTCTCTTTGAACTTTAACTTTTAGTTTTTCATAAACCTTCTGCTTAATGCATTTTGACTTATTTTTAGCAGAGATCACTTTGAATTTCACAGCATACAAATGCTAACATATAAACTTACAAACAATATTTTCATTTTTTAACTGAGCTAGTAGCCAGTCGTGTGGGCCTCCCGCCGGCGCATGCTATGTCAAAAGTGAGAGAAACCCCATCACCCTCTTTCCCTTTTAAAATGTGAAAATATGAATTCAAATATAATCTCATCGCAATTTTTAGAATTTGAATACTATCTTCAATTATAACTAAGAAAGCCCCTTTTTTTTTTTTTCTTTTTACTTTGAAAGAGCAAAAGATCATGCTCATCAATTATGAATGATATTGTTCATAAGACCAATGGTAACGAGAAAACTCATTCACTAAACAATACCTATCTCAAAAAAAAAAAAAACTCGGGATATCTATTCTATGTAATGTTTGATTTTTATTTAAAAGTTTACTATCTAAGTTTAATACAAAAAATTCCAAGCAATGGATGAGCTGGATACGAGTCTTGAATAGATGACCTATAGCATACAATGTGTAGTTAATTTTTGTAAGGTTATGTCTGTTCATTTATCTTTTTGGTACCAAAGATCAATGGCAATGAGACAAAAACTTAGTAAAATTGTATTGTCCACTATATGAAAGCTAGAACGTCCTGCTAATTCATGATACAATTTCTATCTCAAAAAGAAAATCGTGATCTTTCTTAAGTTTAACGTTAATTGTTTTTCTTTAAAAGTCTACCATCTAAGGTTAATGAAAAAAAAATTCCATGCAATGATTGAGCTAGTATGCATGATATAAAACTTACGAAGTGTAATTTACTTTTCTAAGGCTGATTATATTCGTTTCTCTTTATGGTAACAAAGAAATTCAAGAAGAAGGGACTGCACAAGTCATGGCAACTGATGAAGCTTCCCAAGATGGTTCCAAAAAACCCAATGGTTTGTCACTTTGAACTTTTATTTGTATAAATCTTGTGTTTAGTGGATCTTGACTTTTCAATCCAGAACATTTTAAGCTTCAAACCATACAAATACTGACATATAATTTAAAATAAATCTTTTCATAAATTTTAAAATCTGAATAATATCTTGAATTATAATTTATGAATGATATCGTGGATAAGATCAATGACAACAAAATATAAAAGCTCACTCAAAACAGATCATCCAATATATGGAGCCTAGAATGTCCCACAAAACTAATTCCTAATTTGACACCAATAAAAAAAAAAAAAAAAAAAACTCATGATCTTTGCTAACTTTAACGTTGATTTTTTTAATTAAAATTTAATTTTTAAGTTTCACGCAAAAATTCCATGCGAATGAGCCTGATAATGTATACATGATCTAGAGCGAGTAAATTTAATTAGGTTATTTATATTCATTGAATTTTTGGTAACAAAGAGTTTCACAAAAAAGGGACTAAAGAAGGCATGGCAACTTATAAAGCTTCCCAAGTTGGTCACAAAACAACTGGTTTGTCTCCTTGAACTTTTAATTTTAGTTTTTCATAAACCTTGTGCTTAATGCATTTGAATTTTTTTAGCTGAGATCACTTTGAATTTCACAGCATACAAATGCTAACATATAAACGTACATAAAATATTTTCATTTTTTTACTGAGCTTATAGCCCGTTGTGTGGTCCTCCCGCCGGGCGTGCTATGTCAAAAGCGAAAGAAACCCCATCCCCTCTTTCCCTTTTAAAATGTTAAAATATGAATTCGAATATAATCTCATAACAATTTTTAAAATTTGAATACTATCTTTAACTATAACTAAGAAAGCCCAATTTTATTTTATTTTTACTTTGAAAGAGTAAAAGATCATGCTCATCAATTATGAATCACATTGTCGATAAGACCAATGGCAACAAGAAAACTCATTCACTAAACAATACCTATCCCGAAAAAAAAAACTCGGGATATCTATTATGTGTAATGTTTGATTTTTTATTTAAAAGTTTTCTATCTAAGTTTAATACAAAAAATTCCAAGCAATGGATGAGCTTGATACGAGTCTTGTATAGATGACCTATAGCAATGTGTAGTTAATTTTTGTAAGGTTATGTATGTTCATTTATCTTTTTGGTAACAAAGATCAATGGCAATGAGACAAAAACTTAGTAAAATCGTATTGTCCACCATATGAAAGCTAGAACGTCCCGCTAATTCATGATACAATTTCTATCACAAAAAGAAAGTCGTGATCTTTCTTAAGTTTAACGTTAATTGTTTTTGTTTAAAAGTCTACCATCTAAGGTTAAGGAAAAAAAATTCCATGCAATGATTGAGCTAGTATGCATGATGTAAAACATACTAAGTGTAATTTACTTTTCTAAGGTTGATTATATTTGTTTCTCTTTATGGTAACTTCATGGTAACAAAGAAATTCAAGAAAAGGAGTGCACAAGGCATGGCAACTGATGAAGCTTCCCAAGGCGGTTCCAAAAACCCAGTGGTTTGTCACTTTGAACTTTTATTTGCATAAATCTTGTGTTTAGTTGATCTTGACTTTTCAATCCAGAACATTTTAAGCTTCAAACCATACAAATACTGACATATAATTTAAAATAAAATCTTTTCATAAATTTTAAAATCTGAATAATATCTTGAATTATAATTTATGAATGATATCGGTCATAAGATCAATGACAACAAAATATAAAAGCTCACTCAAAACAGATCATCCAATATATGGAGCCTAGAATGTCCCACAAAACTAATTCCTAATTTGACACCAATAAATAAATAAATAAATAAAAAACTCACGATCTTTGCTAACTTTACGGTTGCTTTTTTTATTTATTAAAATTTTACTATTTAAGTTTCACGCAAAAAATTCCATGTGATGAATGAGCCTGATAATGTATACATGATCTAGAGCATATAGAGTAAATTTAATTAGGTTATTTATATTCATTGAATTTTTGGTAACAAAGAGTTTCACAAAAAAGGGACTAAAGAAGGCATGGCAACTTATAAAGCTTCCCAAGTTGGTCGCAAAACAACTGGTTTGTCTCCTTGAACTTTTAATTTTAGTTTTTCATAAACCTTGTGCTTAATGCATTTGACTTTTTTTTTAGCCGAGATCACTTTGAATTTCACAGCATACAAATGCTAACATATAAACGTACATAAAATATTTTCATTTTTTTACTGAGCTTATAGCCCATTGTGTGGTCCTCCCGCCGGGCGTGCTATGTCAAAAGCGAGAGAAACCCCATCTCCCTCTTTCCCTTTTAAAGTGTAAAATATGAATTCGAATATAATCTCATAACAATTTTTAATATTTGAATAATATCTTGAATTATAACTAATAAAGCCCAATTTTTTTTACTTTGAAAGAGTAAAAGATCATGCTCATCAATTATAAATGATATTGTTCATAAGACCAATGGTAACGAGAAAACTCATTCACTAAACAATACCTATCTCGAAAAAAAAAACTCGGGATATCTATTCTGTGTAATGTTTGATTTTTTATTTATAAGTTTTCTATCTAAGTTTAATACAAAAAATTCCAAGCAATGGATGAGCTTGATACGAGTCTTGAATAGATGACCTATAGCATACAATGTGTAGTTAATTTTTGTAAGGTTATGTATGTTCATTTATCTTTTTGGTAACAAAGATCAATGGCAATGAGACAAAAACTTAGTAAAATCGTATTGTCCACCATATGAAAGCTAGAACGTCCCGCTAATTCATGATACAATTTCTATCACAAAAAGAAAGTCGTGATCTTTCTTAAGTTTAACGTTAATTGTTTCTGTTTAAAAGTCTACCATCTAAGGTTAAGGAAAAAAATTCCATGCAATGATTGAGCTAGTATGCATGATGTAAAACATACTAAGTGTAATTTAATTTTCTAAGGTTGATTATATTCGTTTCTCTTTATGGTAACTTCATGGTAACAAAGAAATTCAAGAAGAAGGGAGTGCACAAGGCATGGCAACCGATGAAGCTTCCCAAGGCGGTTCCAAAAACCCAGTGGTTTGTCACTTTGAACTCTTATTTGCATAAATCTTGTGTTTAGTTGATCTTGACTTTTCAATCCAGAACATTTTAAGCTTCAAACCATACAAATACTGACATATAATTTAAAATAAAATCTTTTCATAAATTTTAAAATCTGAATAATATCTTGAATTATAATTTATGAATGATATCGTTCATAAGATCAATGACAACAAAATATAAAAGCTCACTCAAAACAGATCATCCAATATATGGAGCCTAGAATATCCCACAAAACTAATTCCTAATTTGACACCAATAAAAAAAAAAAAAAAAAAAAAAACTCACGATCTTTGCTAACTTTACGGTTGATTTTTTTTTTTTTTTTTGATTAAAATTTTACTATTTAAGTTTCACGAAAAAAAAAAAAATTCCATGTGATGAATGAGCTTGATAATGTATACATGATCTAGAGCATATAGAGTAAATTTAATTAGGTTATTTATATTCATTGAATTTTTGATAACAAAGAGTTTCACAAAAAAGGGACTACAGAAGGCATGGCAACTTATAAAACTTCCCAAGTTGGTCGCAAAACAACCGGTTTGTCTCATTGAACTTTTAATTTTAGTTTTTCATAGACCTTGTGTTTAATGCATTTGACTTTTTTTTAGCCCAGATCACTTTGAATTTCACAGCATACAAATGCTAACATATAAACTTACAGACAATATTTTCATTTTTTTACCGAGCTTATAGCCCGTTGTGTGGGCCTCCTGCCGGGGCGTGCTATGTCAAAAGCGAGAGAAACCCCATCCCCCCTCTTTCCCTTTTAAAGTGTAAAATATGAATTCGAATATAATCTCATAACAATTTTTAAAATTTGAATACTATCTTGAACTATAACTAAGAAAGCCCAATTTTATTTTTTTACTTTGAAAGAGTAAAAGATCATGCTCATCAATTATGAATCACGTTGTCGATAAGACCAATGGCAACAAGAAAACTCATTCACTAAACAATACCTATCTCGAAAAAAAAAAAAACTCGGGATATCTATTCTGTGTAATGTTTGATTTTTTATTTATAAGTTTTCTATCTAAGTTTAATACAAAAAATTCCAAGCAATGGATGAGCTTGATACGAGTCTTGAATAGATGACCTATAGCATACAATGTGTAGTTAATTTTTGTAAGGTTATGTATGTTCATTTATCTTTTTGGTAACAAAGATCAATGGCAATGAGACAAAAACTTAGTAAAATCGTATTGTCCACCATATGAAAGCTAGAACGTCCCGCTAATTCATGATACAATTTCTATCACAAAAAGAAAGTCGTGATCTTTCTTAAGTTTAACGTTAATTGTTTCTGTTTAAAAGTCTACCATCTAAGGTTAAGGAAAAAAAAAAATTCCATGCAATGATTGAGCTAGTATGCATGATGTAAAACATACTAAGTGTAATTTAATTTTCTAAGGTTGATTATATTCGTTTCTCTTTATGGTAACTTCATGGTAACAAAGAAATTCAAGAAGAAGGGAGTGCACAAGGCATGGCAACTGATGAAGCTTCCCAAGGCGGTTCCAAAAACCCAGTGGTTTGTCACTTTGAACTCTTATTTGCATAAATCTTGTGTTTAGTTGATCTTGACTTTTCAATCCAGAACATTTTAAGCTTCAAACCATACAAATACTGACATATAATTTAAAATAAAATCTTTTCATAAATTTTAAAATCTGAATAATATCTTGAATTATAATTTATGAATGATATCGTTCATAAGATCAATGACAACAAAATATAAAAGCTCACTCAAAACAGATCATCCAATATATGGAGCCTAGAATATCCCACAAAACTAATTCCTAATTTGACACCAATAAAAAAAAAAAAAAAAAAACTCACGATCTTTGCTAACTTTACGGTTGATTTTTTTTTTTTGATTAAAATTTTACTATTTAAGTTTCACGCAAAAATTCCATGTGATGAATGAGCTTGATAATGTATACATGATCTAGAGCATATAGAGTAAATTTAATTAGGTTATTTATATTCATTGAATTTTGGTAACAAAGAGTTTCACAAAAAAGGGACTAAAGAAGGCATGGCAACTTATAAAGCTTCCCAAGTTGGTCGCAAAACAACTGGTTTGTCTCCTTGAACTTTTAATTTTAGTTTTTCATAAACCTTGTGCTTAATGCATTTGATTTTTTTTTTTTTAGCCGAGATCACTTTGAATTTCACAGCATACAAATGCTAACATATAAACTTACATACAATATTTTCATTTTTTTACTGATCTTATAGCCCATTGTGTGGTCCTCCCGCCGGGCGTGCTATGTCAAAAGCGAGAGAAACCCCATCCCCCTCTTTCCCTTTTAAAGTGTAAAATATGAATTGAATATAATCTCATAACAATTTTTAAAATTTGAATACTATCTTGAACTATAACTAAGAAAGCCCAATTTTATTTTTTTTTACTTTGAAAGAGTAAAAGATCATGCTCATCAATTATGAATCACGTTGTCGATAAGACCAATGGCAACAAGAAAACTCATTCACTAAACAATACCTATCTCGAAAAAAAAAACTCGGGATATCTATTCTGTGTAATGTTTGATTTTTTATTTATAAGTTTTCTATCTAAGTTTAATACAAAAAATTCCAAGCAATGGATGAGCTTGATACGAGTCTTGAATAGATGACCTATAGCATACAATGTGTAGTTAATTTTTGTAAGGTTATGTATGTTCATTTATCTTTTTGGTAACAAAGATCAATGGCAATGAGACAAAAACTTAGTAAAATCGTATTGTCCACCATATGAAAGCTAGAACGTCCCGCTAATTCATGATACAATTTCTATCACAAAAAGAAAGTCGTGATCTTTCTTAAGTTTAACGTTAATTGTTTCTGTTTAAAAGTCTACCATCTAAGGTTAAGGAAAAAAAAATTCCATGCAATGATTGAGCTAGTATGCATGATGTAAAACATACTAAGTGTAATTTAATTTTCTAAGGTTGATTATATTCGTTTCTCTTTATGGTAACTTCATGGTAACAAAGAAATTCAAGAAGAAGGAGTGCACAAGGCATGGCAACCGATGAAGCTTCCCAAGGCGGTTCCAAAAAACCCAGTGGTTTGTCACTTTGAACTCTTATTTGCATAAATCTTGTGTTTAGTTGATCTTGACTTTTCAATCCAGAACATTTTAAGCTTCAAACCATACAAATACTGACATATAATTTAAAATAAAATCTTTTCATAAATTTTAAAATCTGAATAATATCTTGAATTATAATTTATGAATGATATCGTTCATAAGATCAATGACAACAAAATATAAAAGCTCACTCAAAACAGATCATCCAATATATGGAGCCTAGAATATCCCACAAAACTAATTCCTAATTTGACACCAATAAAAAAAAAAAAAAAAAAACTCACGATCTTTGCTAACTTTACGGTTGATTTTTTTTTTTTTTTGATTAAAATTTTACTATTTAAGTTTCACGCAAAAAATTCCATGTGATGAATGAGCTTGATAATGTATACATGATCTAGAGCATATAGAGTAAATTTAATTAGGTTATTTATATTCATTGAATTTTTGGTAACAAAGAGTTTCACAAAAAAGGGACTAAAGAAGGCATGGCAACTTATAAAGCTTCCCAAGTTGGTCGCAAAACAACTGGTTTGTCTCCTTGAACTTTTAATTTTAGTTTTTCATAAACCTTGTGCTTAATGCATTTGATTTTTTTTTTAGCCGAGATCACTTTGAATTTCACAGCATACAAATGCTAACATATAAACTTACATACAATATTTTCATTTTTTTACTGATCTTATAGCCCATTGTGTGGTCCTCCCGCCGGGGCGTGCTATGTCAAAAGCGAGAGAAACCCCATCCCCCTCTTTCCCTTTTAAAGTGTAAAATATGAATTCGAATATAATCTCATAACAATTTTTAAAATTTGAATACTATCTTGAACTATAACTAAGAAAGCCCAATTTTATTTTTTTTACTTTGAAAGAGTAAAAGATCATGCTCATCAATTATGAATCACGTTGTCGATAAGACCAATGGCAACAAGAAAACTCATTCACTAAACAATACCTATCTCGAAAAAAAAAAAAACTCGGGATATCTATTCTGTGTAATGTTTGATTTTTTATTTATAAGTTTTCTATCTAAGTTTAATACAAAAAATTCCAAGCAATGGATGAGCTTGATACGAGTCTTGAATAGATGACCTATAGCATACAATGTGTAGTTAATTTTTGTAAGGTTATGTATGTTCATTTATCTTTTTGGTAACAAAGATCAATGGCAATGAGACAAAAACTTAGTAAAATCGTATTGTCCACCATATGAAAGCTAGAACGTCCCGCTAATTCATGATACAATTTCTATCACAAAAAGAAAGTCGTGATCTTTCTTAAGTTTAACGTTAATTGTTTCTGTTTAAAAGTCTACCATCTAAGGTTAAGGAAAAAAAAATTCCATGCAATGATTGAGCTAGTATGCATGATGTAAAACATACTAAGTGTAATTTAATTTTCTAAGGTTGATTATATTCGTTTCTCTTTATGGTAACTTCATGGTAACAAAGAAATTCAAGAAGAAGGGAGTGCACAAGGCATGGCAACCGATGAAGCTTCCCAAGGCGGTTCCAAAAAACCCAGTGGTTTGTCACTTTGAACTCTTATTTGCATAAATCTTGTGTTTAGTTGATCTTGACTTTTCAATCCAGAACATTTTAAGCTTCAAACCATACAAATACTGACATATAATTTAAAATAAAATCTTTTCATAAATTTTAAAATCTGAATAATATCTTGCATTATAATTTATGAATGATATCGTTCATAAGATCAATGACAACAAAATATAAAAGCTCACTCAAAACAGATCATCCAATATATGGAGCCTAGAATATCCCACAAAACTAATTCCTAATTTGACACCAATAAAAAAAAAAAAAAAAAAAAAAAAAACTCACGATCTTTGCTAACTTTACGGTTGATTTTTTTTTTTTTGATTAAAATTTTACTATTTAAGTTTCACGCAAAAATTCCATGTGATGAATGAGCTTGATAATGTATACATGATCTAGAGCATATAGAGTAAATTTAATTAGGTTATTTATATTCATTGAATTTTTGGTAACAAAGAGTTTCACAAAAAAGGGACTAAAGAAGGCATGGCAACTTATAAAGCTTCCCAAGTTGGTCGCAAAACAACTGGTTTGTCTCCTTGAACTTTTAATTTTAGTTTTTCATAAACCTTGTGCTTAATGCATTTGATTTTTTTTTTTTTAGCCGAGATCACTTTGAATTTCACAGCATACAAATGCTAACATATAAACTTACATACAATATTTTCATTTTTTTACTGATCTTATAGCCCATTGTGTGGTCCTCCCGCCGGGGCGTGCTATGTCAAAAGCGAGAGAAACCCCATCCCCCTCTTTCCCTTTTAAAGTGTAAAATATGAATTCGAATATAATCTCATAACAATTTTTAAAATTTGAATACTATCTTGAACTATAACTAAGAAAGCCCAATTTTATTTTTTTACTTTGAAAGAGTAAAAGATCATGCTCATCAATTATGAATCACGTTGTCGATAAGACCAATGGCAACAAGAAAACTCATTCACTAAACAATACCTATCTCGAAAAAAAAAAAACTCGGGATATCTATTCTGTGTAATGTTTGATTTTTTATTTATAAGTTTTCTATCTAAGTTTAATACAAAAATTCCAAGCAATGGATGAGCTTGATACGAGTCTTGAATAGATGACCTATAGCATACAATGTGTAGTTAATTTTTGTAAGGTTATGTATGTTCATTTATCTTTTTGGTAACAAAGATCAATGGCAATGAGACAAAAACTTAGTAAAATCGTATTGTCCACCATATGAAAGCTAGAACGTCCCGCTAATTCATGATACAATTTCTATCACAAAAAGAAAGTCGTGATCTTTCTTAAGTTTAACGTTAATTGTTTCTGTTTAAAAGTCTACCATCTAAGGTTAAGGAAAAAAATTCCATGCAATGATTGAGCTAGTATGCATGATGTAAAACATACTAAGTGTAATTTAATTTTCTAAGGTTGATTATATTCGTTTCTCTTTATGGTAACTTCATGGTAACAAAGAAATTCAAGAAGAAGGGAGTGCACAAGGCATGGCAACCGATGAAGCTTCCCAAGGCGGTTCCAAAAACCCAGTGGTTTGTCACTTTGAACTCTTATTTGCATAAATCTTGTGTTTAGTTGATCTTGACTTTTCAATCCAGAACATTTTAAGCTTCAAACCATACAAATACTGACATATAATTTAAAATAAAATCTTTTCATAAATTTTAAAATCTGAATAATATCTTGAATTATAATTTATGAATGATATCGTTCATAAGATCAATGACAACAAAATATAAAAGCTCACTCAAAACAGATCATCCAATATATGGAGCCTAGAATATCCCACAAAACTAATTCCTAATTTGACACCAATAAAAAAAAAAAAAAAAAAAAAAAAACTCACGATCTTTGCTAACTTTACGGTTGATTTTTTTTTTTTTTTTTGATTAAAATTTTACTATTTAAGTTTCACGCAAAAATTCCATGTGATGAATGAGCTTGATAATGTATACATGATCTAGAGCATATAGAGTAAATTTAATTAGGTTATTTATATTCATTGAATTTTTGGTAACAAAGAGTTTCACAAAAAAGGGACTAAAGAAGGCATGGCAACTTATAAAGCTCCCCAAGTTGGTCGCAAAACAACTGGTTTGTCTCTTTGAACTTTTAATTTTAGTTTTTCATAAACCTTATGCTTAATGCATTTGACTTTTTTTTAGCCGAGATCACTTTGAATTTCACAGCATACAAATGCTAACATATAAACTTACATACAATATTTTCATTTTTTTACTGAGCTTATAGCCCATTGTGTGGTCCTCCCGCCGGGGCGTGCTATGTCAAAAGCGAGAGAAACCCCATCCCCCTCTTTCCCTTTTAAAGTGTAAAATATGAATTCGAATATAATCTCATAACAATTTTTAAAATTTGAATACTATCTTGAACTATAACTAAGAAAGCCCAATTTTATTTTTTTACTTTGAAAGAGTAAAAGATCATGCTCATCAATTATGAATCACGTTGTCGATAAGACCAATGGCAACAAGAAAACTCATTCACTAAACAATACCTATCTCGAAAAAAAAAAAACTCGGGATATCTATTCTGTGTAATGTTTGATTTTTTATTTATAAGTTTTCTATCTAAGTTTAATACAAAAATTCCAAGCAATGGATGAGCTTGATACGAGTCTTGAATAGATGACCTATAGCATACAATGTGTAGTTAATTTTTGTAAGGTTATGTATGTTCATTTATCTTTTTGGTAACAAAGATCAATGGCAATGAGACAAAAACTTAGTAAAATCGTATTGTCCACCATATGAAAGCTAGAACGTCCCGCTAATTCATGATACAATTTCTATCACAAAAAGAAAGTCGTGATCTTTCTTAAGTTTAACGTTAATTGTTTCTGTTTAAAAGTCTACCATCTAAGGTTAAGGAAAAAAATTCCATGCAATGATTGAGCTAGTATGCATGATGTAAAACATACTAAGTGTAATTTAATTTTCTAAGGTTGATTATATTCGTTTCTCTTTATGGTAACTTCATGGTAACAAAGAAATTCAAGAAGAAGGGAGTGCACAAGGCATGGCAACGATGAAGCTTCCCAAGGCGGTTCCAAAAAACCCAGTGGTTTGTCACTTTGAACTCTTATTTGCATAAATCTTGTGTTTAGTTGATCTTGACTTTTCAATCCAGAACATTTTAAGCTTCAAACCATACAAATACTGACATATAATTTAAAATAAAATCTTTTCATAAATTTTAAAATCTGAATAATATCTTGCATTATAATTTATGAATGATATCGTTCATAAGATCAATGACAACAAAATATAAAAGCTCACTCAAAACAGATCATCCAATATATGGAGCCTAGAATATCCCACAAAACTAATTCCTAATTTGACACCAATAAAAAAAAAAAAAAAAAAAAACTCACGATCTTTGCTAACTTTACGGTTGATTTTTTTTTTTTTTGATTAAAATTTTACTATTTAAGTTTCACGCAAAAAATTCCATGTGATGAATGAGCTTGATAATGTATACATGATCTAGAGCATATAGAGTAAATTTAATTAGGTTATTTATATTCATTGAATTTTTGGTAACAAAGAGTTTCACAAAAAGGGACTAAAGAAGGCATGGCAACTTATAAAGCTTCCCAAGTTGGTCGCAAAACAACTGGTTTGTCTCCTTGAACTTTTAATTTTAGTTTTTCATAAACCTTGTGCTTAATGCATTTGATTTTTTTTTAGCCGAGATCACTTTGAATTTCACAGCATACAAATGCTAACATATAAACTTACATACAATATTTTCATTTTTTTACTGATCTTATAGCCCATTGTGTGGTCCTCCCGCCGGGGCGTGCTATGTCAAAAGCGAGAGAAACCCCATCCCCCTCTTTCCCTTTTAAAGTGTAAAATATGAATTCGAATATAATCTCATAACAATTTTTAAAATTTGAATACTATCTTGAACTATAACTAAGAAAGCCCAATTTTATTTTTTTACTTTGAAAGAGTAAAAGATCATGCTCATCAATTATGAATCACGTTGTCGATAAGACCAATGGCAACAAGAAAACTCATTCACTAAACAATACCTATCTCGAAAAAAAAAACTCGGGATATCTATTCTGTGTAATGTTTGATTTTTTATTTATAAGTTTTCTATCTAAGTTTAATACAAAAAATTCCAAGCAATGGATGAGCTTGATACGAGTCTTGAATAGATGACCTATAGCATACAATGTGTAGTTAATTTTTGTAAGGTTATGTATGTTCATTTATCTTTTTGGTAACAAAGATCAATGGCAATGAGACAAAAACTTAGTAAAATCGTATTGTCCACCATATGAAAGCTAGAACGTCCCGCTAATTCATGATACAATTTCTATCACAAAAAGAAAGTCGTGATCTTTCTTAAGTTTAACGTTAATTGTTTCTGTTTAAAAGTCTACCATCTAAGGTTAAGGAAAAAAAATTCCATGCAATGATTGAGCTAGTATGCATGATGTAAAACATACTAAGTGTAATTTAATTTTCTAAGGTTGATTATATTCGTTTCTCTTTATGGTAACTTCATGGTAACAAAGAAATTCAAGAAGAAGGGAGTGCACAAGGCATGGCAACTGATGAAGCTTCCCAAGGCGGTTCCAAAAAACCCAGTGGTTTGTCACTTTGAACTCTTATTTGCATAAATCTTGTGTTTAGTTGATCTTGACTTTTCAATCCAGAACATTTTAAGCTTCAAACCATACAAATACTGACATATAATTTAAAATAAAATCTTTTCATAAATTTTAAAATCTGAATAATATCTTGAATTATAATTTATGAATGATATCGTTCATAAGATCAATGACAACAAAATATAAAAAGCTCACTCAAAACAGATCATCCAATATATGGAGCCTAGAATATCCCACAAAACTAATTCCTAATTTGACACCAATAAAATAAAAAAAAAAAAAAAAAACTCACGATCTTTGCTAACTTTACGGTTGATTTTTTTTTTTTTTTGATTAAAATTTTACTATTTAAGTTTCACGCAAAAAATTCCATGTGATGAATGAGCTTGATAATGTATACATGATCTAGAGCATATAGAGTAAATTTAATTAGGTTATTTATATTCATTGAATTTTTGGTAACAAAGAGTTTCACAAAAAGGGACTAAAGAAGGCATGGCAACTTATAAAGCTTCCCAAGTTGGTCGCAAAACAACTGGTTTGTCTCCTTGAACTTTTAATTTTAGTTTTTCATAAACCTTGTGCTTAATGCATTTGATTTTTTTTTTTTTTAGCCGAGATCACTTTGAATTTCACAGCATACAAATGCTAACATATAAACTTACATACAATATTTTCATTTTTTACTGATCTTATAGCCCATTGTGTGGTCCTCCCGCCGGGGCGTGCTATGTCAAAAGCGAGAGAAACCCCATCCCCCTCTTTCCCTTTTAAAGTGTAAAATATGAATTCGAATATAATCTCATAACAATTTTTAAAATTTGAATACTATCTTGAACTATAACTAAGAAAGCCCAATTTTATTTTTTTACTTTGAAAGAGTAAAAGATCATGCTCATCAATTATGAATCACGTTGTCGATAAGACCAATGGCAACAAGAAAACTCATTCACTAAACAATACCTATCTCGAAAAAAAAAAAAAAACTCGGGATATCTATTCTGTGTAATGTTTGATTTTTTATTTAAAAGTTTTCTATCTAAGTTTAATACAAAAATTCCAAGCAATGGATGAGCTTGATACGAGTCTTGAATAGATGACCTATAGCATACAATGTGTAGTTAATTTTTGTAAGGTTATGTATGTTCATTTATCTTTTTGGTAACAAAGATCAATGGCAATGAGACAAAAACTTAGTAAAATCGTATTGTCCACCATATGAAAGCTAGAACGTCCCGCTAATTCATGATACAATTTCTATCACAAAAAGAAAGTCGTGATCTTTCTTAAGTTTAACGTTAATTGTTTCTGTTTAAAAGTCTACCATCTAAGGTTAAGGAAAAAACATTCCATGCAATGATTGAGCTAGTATGCATGATGTAAAACATACTATGTGTAATTTACTTTTCTAAGGTTGATTATATTCGTTTCTCTTTATGGTAACTTCATGGTAACAAAGAAATTCAAGAAGAAGGGAGTGCACAAGGCATGGCAACTGATGAAGCTTCCCAAGGCGGTTCCAAAAAACCCAGTGGTTTGTCACTTTGAACTTTTATTTGCATAAATCTTGTGTTTAGTTGATCTTGACTTTTCAATCTAGAACATTTTAAGCTTCAAACCATACAAATACTGACATATAATTTAAAATAAAATCTTTTCATAAATTTTAAAATCTGAATAATATCTTGGATTATAATTTATGAATGATATCATTCATAAGATCAATGACAACAAAATATAAAAGCTGACTCAAAACAGATCATCCAATATATGGAGCCTAGAATGTCCCACAAAACTAATTCCTAATTTGACACCAATAAAAAAAAAAAAAAAAAAAAAACTCACGATCTTTGCTAACTTTACGGTTGATTTTTTTTTTTTTGATTAAAATTTTACTATTTAAGTTTCACGCAAAAAAATTCCATGTGATGAATGAGCCTGATAATGTATACATGATCTAGAGCATATAGAGTAAATTTAATTAGGTTATTTATATTCATTGAATTTTTGGTAACAAAGAGTTTCACAAAAAAGGGACTAAAGAAGGCATGGCAACTTATAAAGCTTCCCAAGTTGGTCGCAAAACAACTGGTTTGTCTCCTTGAACTTTTAATTTTAGTTTTTCATAAACCTTGTGCTTAATGCATTTGACTTTTTTTAGCCGAGATCACTTTGAATTTCACAGCATACAAATGCTAACATATAAACTTACATACAATATTTTCATTTTTTTACTGAGCTTATAGCCCATTGTGTGGGCCTCCCGCCGGGCGTGCTATGTCAAAAGCGAGAGAAACCCCATCCCCTCTTTCCCTTTTAAAGTGTAAAATATGAATTGAATATAATCTCATAACAATTTTTAAAATTTGAATACTATCTTGAACTATAACTAAGAAAGCCCAATTTTTTTTTTTTACTTTGAAAGAGTAAAAGATCATGCTCATCAATTATGAATCACATTGTCGATAAGACCAATGGCAACAAGAAAAGTCATTCACTAAACAATACCTATCTCGAAAAAAAAACTCGGGATATCTATTCTGTGTAATGTTTGATTTTTTATTTAAAAGTTTTCTATCTAAGTTTAATACAAAAAATTCCAAGCAATGGATGAGCTTGATACGAGTCTTGAATAGATGACCTATAGCATACAATGTGTAGTTAATTTTTGTAAGGTTATGTATGTTCATTTATCTTTTTGGTAACAAAGATCAATGGCAATGAGACAAAAACTTAGTAAAATCGTATTGTCCACCATATGAAAGCTAGAACGTCCCGCTAATTCATGATACAATTTCTATCACAAAAAGAAAGTCGTGATCTTTCTTAAGTTTAACGTTAATTGTTTTTGTTTAAAAGTCTACCATCTAAGGTTAAGGAAAAACAATTCCATGCAATGATTGAGCTAGTATGCATGATGTAAAACATACTAAGTGTAATTTACTTTTCTAAGGTTGATTATATTCGTTTCTCTTTATGGTAACTTCATGGTAACATAGAAATTCAAGAAGAAGGAGTGCACAAGGCATGGCAACTGATGAAGCTTCCCAAGGCGGTTCCAAAAAACCCAGTGGTTTGTCACTTTGAACTTTTATTTGCATAAATCTTGTGTTTAGTTGATCTTGACTTTTCAATCCAGAACATTTTAAGCTTCAAACCATACAAATACTGACATATAATTTAAAATAAAATCTTTTCATAAATTTTAAAATCTGAATAATATCTTGAATTATAATTTATGAATGATATCGTTCATAAGATCAATGACAACAAAATATAAAAGCTCACTCAAAACAGATCATCCAATATATGGAGCCTAGAATGTCCCACAAAACTAATTCCTAATTTGACACCAATAAAAAAAAAAAAATCACGATCTTTGCTAACTTTACGTTTTTATTTTTTATTTTTTGATTAAAATTTTACTATTTAAGTTTCACGCAAAAAATTCCATGTGATGAATGAGCCTGATAATGTATACATGATCTAGAGCATATAGAGTAAATTTAATTAGGTTATTTATATTCACTGAATTTTTGGTAACAAAGAGTTTCACAAAAAAGGGACTAAAGAAGGCATGGCAACTTATAAAGCTTCCCAAGTTGGTCGCAAAACAACTGGTTTGTCTCCTTGAACTTTTAATTTTAGTTTTTCATAAACCTTGTGCTTAATGCATTTGACTTTTTTTTTTAGCCGAGATCACTTTGAATTTCACAGCATACAAATGCTAACATATAAACTTACATACAATATTTTCATTTTTTTACTGAGCTTATAGCCCGTTGTGTGGGCCTCCCGCCGGGGCGTGCTATGTCAAAAGCAAGAGAAACCCCATCCCCCTCTTTCCATTTTAAAATGTTAAAATATGAATTCAAATATAATCTCATAACAATTTTTAATATTTGAATAATATCTTGAATTATAACTAATAAAGCCCAATTTTTTTTACTTTGAAAGAGTAAAAGATCATGCTCATCAATTATAAATGATATTGTTCATAAGACCAATGGTAACGAGAAAACTCATTCACTAAATAATACCTATCTCGAAAAAAAAAAAAAAAAAACTCAGGATATCTATTCTGTGTAATTTTTATTTTTTATTTAAAAGTTTTCTATCTAAGTTTAATATAAAAAATTCCAAGCAATGGATGAGCTTGATACGAGTCTTGAATAGATGACCTATAGCATACAATGTGTAGTTAATTTTTGTAAGGTTATGTATGTTCATTTATCTTTTTGGTAACAAAGATCAATGGCAATAAGACAAAAACTTAGTAAAATCGTATTGTCCACCATATGAAAGCTAGAACGTCCTGCTAATTCATGATACAATTTCTATCTCAAAAAGAAAGTCGTGATCTTTCTTAAGTTTAACGTTAATTGTTTTTGTTTAAAAGTCTACCATCTAAGGTTAATGAAAAAAAATTCCATGCAATGATTGAGCTAGTATGCATGATATAAACATACGAAGTGTATTTTACTTTTTCAAGGTTGATTATATTCGTTTCTCTTTATGGTAACTTCATGGTAACAAAGAAATT
Organism: Eucalyptus caleyi; assembly: GCA_014182885.2. Taxonomy (NCBI): domain Eukaryota; kingdom Viridiplantae; phylum Streptophyta; class Magnoliopsida; order Myrtales; family Myrtaceae; genus Eucalyptus; species Eucalyptus caleyi. Next base: position 55,341,574 of record CM024468.2, on the reverse strand, counting down.
CAAGAAGAAGGGAGTGCACAAGGCATGGCAACCGCTGAAGCTCCCCAAGACGGTCGCAAAGCACCCAGAGGTTTGTCACTTTGAACGTTTATTTTTCATAAATCTTGTGTTTAGTGGATTTTCACTTTTCAATCCAGAACATTTTAAGCTTCAAAGCATACAAATACTGACATATAATTTTAAACAAAATCTTTTATAAATTTTAAATAAAATCTTTTAATTTTCCTTTTTCTTAAATCTTATGTTTCTTTCATTTTTACTTTTTTTTAATTCGAAATATTTTGAATTTACAGCGTACAAATGCTGAAATAAAAGTTAGAAACATTATCTTTCTATAATTTTAAAATCATAATAATATCTTCAATTTTAATTGAGAAAGCCCTCCACCCCTTGAAAGAACTGACTTCGAAAGAGTAAACGAAGGCGCTCATGGAAACAGGCCTGTTGAATAACGACCGCCCCTTTCGTATCAAAAAAAAAAAAAAATTAACGACCGCCCCGTGATTTGGATTGGCATTTCATCGGAACTTTCTGCACTTGCACGTGACCTTAAAAACAAGAAGCACGAAAAACTGAGGACTTTTAAATTTCAATATTTGCAGTCACGCCAAAAGTGGAGGTCAATGAGGGCTATCGATCATTGTTTGAAGCCGCAGTAAAAGGTGATTGGAAACGTGCCGAGGAAATCCTCAATCATGATCCTCAAGCGATCACGGCCACACTTTTGACCACAGCAAGTGGTCCAGCTACTGTGAGAGATATTGCAGTTGCGGCCGGACAAGATCAATTGTTCGAAAACCTGGTCAAGCGTTTCCGTCCAGAATATTGTGATTCCATTATTCGTCATGCCCTCTACCATGCCGATCAGAGAGGAAGAATGAGGAAGATAAAGGAATTAGTAATTGAAGTTGGTGAACCAATGGTAGAGTTGGCCTTGCCGATTGCTACTGAAAGTACTCCTAGGCACAAGGAGGTTATCTGGTACCTGGCCGCACGAGCAAGATCCTTCCCACAGTTTGATATCGTGATCAACCTTATTAAGGCTGGCCATTTGGGTAGGATTTCACACTCACTCATCTTATCTGATTTCCTTCATTATTTACTTGACCTAACTTTTTTGTTTTTTGTGTCCCAAAAGATATACTCTTGTATTTCGTTAGAAAACACCCGGAATCATTGTCGCCCGACGAGTGCCAAAGCATATTACAGATCTCTGCGTACATGAAGTATTTCTACCGTAGTGGAGCTCAATTCAATTTTTGGGAAAAGTGTATATACCAATGTAGGTACTTTTTGTGCTTCTTTTGTTAGATATGCCTGATTAGAGCGACTCTATTTACATAGTGTTCACTTTATCTATTCCCTTAATAGGTATCCTCCATCATTTGACAATGCCCAAGACACGAGGATGGCTCGAGGTATTTTTGTTAATCTACTGATGGATGGACTAACACATTTTTTTTTTTGGTAAGAAAAAGCGTATCATTCCAAAATCGTATTCACAAAAAAGTTAAAGGATGGGGACTACATCAGTGTATACAATTAATATCTAAACAATGATGTGTGTAACAAGTAAAAATCTAATTTAACAACGAGCTTAACCCCCCCCAATTTTAGAATAAACACTCCTTTTTTCCTAATGAACCTACCGAAATACCCCCTCTCTCTCTCTCTCTCTCTCTCTCTCTCCCTCTAAATTATTGTTTCTTTATATATTATACTAACCTACAAAATTGCCTTTATTTTTATCATCTCTCTAATCTTATCAGTTTCACAATATAAATGTCAAATTACACCCAAAAAGATATTATGATATCATGTATCTTGTTATCATAGTGCCTAGATAAGATTGGTAATTTTAATTTATGAAATCATATTTTAATCACAAAAGTCACATACAAGATTAGAAAATTCTAGTTATGATGGCTTATGAATACACAATTAATTGCCTATCTTTATCAAATAGTTTGAGGGAAACTTTATTTCAAAGTTGAAGATTAAAATTTAATCTAATTATCTAGCCGATTTTGACATTGTGAGCGTTTTTCCGGTATAAGTTTGCAGGTCTAAACATCATTGATTTGTGCTTTCTTTTGGGCTTTTTACATTTTAATATGAATTACAAGATAGGGGATTTATTTATGCCTTCTTCACTTTAAAACTCACACTAGAATTTTTCAAAGGAAAGTTTTAAGCATATTCTAAAGTTTTGGTATACTTGATATGAGATTGAATCTACAATCGATAGTAATTACTTTCTTCCTAATTGGAGTAGAACAACAAGAAATTTTTTTCCCTTTAAGTTCTTATCCTTTTTTAATATTTAGATATGATCTAAATGTAAATATGTTTGAAGTGTGATCAATTTTTCTTTACTATTTCTGATCAAGATCGGTTAGATAATTAAATTGAATTCTAATTTTTGACTTTGAAATATAGTTTCAATTATACTATTTGATAAAAATAGGAAATTAATTGTGTGTTCATAAGCTATCATAATTAGAAATATCTTGTGATTGAAGATATAATACCATAAATTAAAATTGAAAACATTCTCTAGGCAAAGTTAGAATAAGATGCATGATAAAGTGACATTTTGTTGAGTGTAATGAAGCATTTGTATTGTGAAATTGACGAGAGAGATGATAAAAATAAGGGTAAATACTCTGAAAAACCCCAAACTAGTACACTTATGACATATTTACCCCCAAACTATTTTTTTAACAATGAAAAACCTTAAACCTGGGTACACCTATGACAAATTTACCCCAATTGACCATAAAAATCTTAAACTGATATATTTATGACAAATTTACCCCAAACTAATTTATTCGACCGCAAAAAACCCCAAATTGGTAAATTTGCTAAATTGGATTAATACCACAAAAAATCACAAAAATTGTAAACTGTGACAAACGGAGCGTAAAATCTCAAAGTGGTATACCAATCGACTATCACATGTCATTTAATTTAATAATTTGATAGTAAAATTTAACAAAAATTAACAGATATTAAATTTGTCACAAATGTACCAGTTTGGGATAAATTTTTCAAAGGTATACTAGTTTTTGGTTTTTCAGGGTATTAACCCTAAAAATAAATGCGGTGGTATTTACAAAAAAAAAAAAAAATTGACTTTATTTATCCATGGTAGAGATCTCTATTTTATATTGTAAATTGTTATGCTTGATGTATCCTTTTAGGATCATAGTCTTTAATATGGACTAGTTCTCGATTTGTATATTACGATATGATTGGATTCCATTCAATTCAAAGTCTAATCGATATGTATCCATTAGGAGAATCCGTAAAAATAGCGAGGTTGAAAACAGATCTATTGATCTATCGTTGAATCTATCTGTTTTTCAAAAAAAAAAAAAAAAAAAAGTTCTGACATTGTTTGTGCTCATCATTTTGATTTTCAAGCCATATGAAGTTTGCTTCCTCGATTAATACGTTAAATTCATCAATCTCTTCTCAACGACGCAAATGCAAAAGCCTCTATAACCTTTTGAATTTTCATTGCAGGTAAAATTACTTATCTAATGTTACGTGTAGCACCTTTTATCAATAGGATTGGAGAATTGAAGTCCAGGCATGAATGCTTACTTGAGTTAGCAAATTTAATTTTTAAGGAGATGAAGCGTCGTATGCGATCTCCTGAAATACTCCAATTGACTATGGACATTGTCACTGAAGCTGCATTTAGTGGAATATTTGAAATTGTAAAGTTATGTCTTGAGCAATGTCCGGAATTGATGTGGGATGAAGGATTCACAAAACATCTAATTGAAAGAGTTGTGAGGGCACGGCATGTTGAGTTGTTTAGACTATTGAATGCACACAAGACAATCCGAAAATTGATGTACGACTTGAAAACGAACTGCGACCTGATGGCGGCAGTAGTAGAATGGTCACCAGAATGCGTAACGGGTGATGTTACTGGGTCAGCTTTTCTTATGCAAAGGGAACTTCAATGGTTTGAGGTCAGTTCACTATATTTGCTTGCCACTCTTTAATTTATATACATTCATGTTAATAGACGTCCTTTATTTTCTGAAGGTACTGGACGATGGGAGCTCTCCTTTACTTCAAAGTCTAAGAATTAAGGTCGGTTCACCTTTTTTGTTTTGCCACCCTTTTGTGCTCTTTAATTTACACTTGTGTTGACATATGAAGAAAAATAAGAGCGATCCTTCTTCTAAAAGTTCGGAATTGGAATCAACGGAAAGGAGACAGAAAACGTATTGGGATGATTTTGTAGAAAAGCACAAAGAATTGCTCCAAGAGGCAGGACGGTGGATGAAGGATACATCATCATCTTGTAGCCTTGTAGCGACTCTCATCATTACAGTAGCTTTTGCTGCAGCTTTTACTGTTCCTGGAGGCAACGACCATACAGGGATCCCGATCTTTTTTAAGAAGACCTCATTCATGGTGTTCATGGTTGCAGACGCTCTAGCTCTCTTCTCCGCTGTCACCGCCACCTTGATGTTCTTGTCTATCTTAACTTCACGCTATGCCCCAAAAGATTTCCTCCACTCACTACCAAAGAAAATGGTACTAGCCTCACCTTTCTCTTTCTCTCTTTGGTCTTTATGCTCGTGGCTTTTGGCTCTGCTCTTATGGTTGTCCTAAGTGAACGATGGAAGCGGATTTACATCCCCGTTGCTTTGTTGGCTATCGTCCCTATCATATTGTTTGCAATCCTACAGCTTCCCTTGTATGTTGAAATGGTTGGATCCACCTATCGGCCTCGCCTCTATCGTCCTATGAAGATTTGGAAATGATTTTTGCTATTATTATGGAACAAGGACATCCGTGATGTGATCTTTGTTTGCACTTGTTATTGTGTGTGAAATGCAGATATTGTGGTGTTTACTCATGTTTTAAGACTATTGAGGTATGACATTAGCCATACTTATGCTTAAGTTTCATGTAGGCTGTCAAGCGCACACCTTATCTCTATGGATTATTTGGTTTTTTTTCCCAAACAGTGAGCAATTACTTCATTGCTCGTGGTATTAACTACTAAGGTTAACCCAAGTCTTCAAAGAACTGGCAACATGGCCATCAATATTTAATATTGATAGGGTTCATCCATAGATATTCTCTATCCTGCAGAAGATGGTCAGCCAAGTAGTGACCCACCACAAGGAAATTCTCATATGGCAAGCCGAGCAAGCAACTATTTTAGTTCAATGGAAGCTGAGCCTTCAAAATCAGTCTTCACCCACTGCCCAAACTTTCACCGCATCCTCTCATCCTAATCTTTGGCTTTGACCTCCGCCATCTTAGCCGCGTTGGCCATCGATGCCTCCTACACTTCCATTATCATCATGCTCCACTTCTTCTCCGCCGCATCACCCCTTCCTGACTTCTCACCCAGCAACAGTGCACAGTGCTCGTTAGCAGCAACACCAACTCCATCAGAGACATAGCCATCAAAAACACGCACTCCCGCCTCACCACGACTTTAGCCTCTTTCAGGTCTCTCTGTGATCACAGCAGCAAAAGGCTTAGACGTTTCTTTGGTGAATAGCGCTAGTACACCAAGCATCTGGCCGGACAGTGAAGTGGGGAGGATCAACGTACCTGGATGCAATCGATATGTGGAGACGTTTCAATGTCGTGACAAGATGACCAAATGAGATATACTTTCAGAGCAAACGACCTAGAATCTCAAAGGTCACGTCTCAACGGCCAAACATCATAGAACAAATTGTCTATGAGCTAGCGGATATCTCTGCACGTCTCTCAAGACCATAGGTCCAGTGAAAGTAAGCAAGAGCATAGTTTGTTTTGAATTCACCTTGTGATGTTACGATTAAGGTTTTGGGGAATAGGATACCGATTCTTTCTAATCAACCTTAGAATTTACTGATCTTATGTTGCTTTGGACCAACATTTGCGACTGACGATTTAGAATTAACCAAAGAATACGAGATGAGAAACCAAGGAACTATTTGAGCAAGAGAGGAGTTTCCTAACCAAAAGGTTTCCATGACACGTATACAGATGCATCTATTTTCTTCATCCATAGCGGTGCGAGCCAAACTGAAATTCGACACTTTGGGCGTAGAATCACATTCCAATAATATGTTGCTGGCCTCGAAGTCTCTATATATAACACAATGGGCTCGAGTCCTAAGGAAAATTGGCTAAACCATGAGTAGCACCAATCCACGGCCAGCTCCCTTAGGATAATTACCAAAAAAGTCATAAGCTTATTACACTTATGCCAATTTAATCTTAAACCTTCCAATTATACCAATTTAATTATATAATATTTTTACGTTTTGTTGATTGAGTCCATCCAATCAATTTTAACTGGAAATCACTAATATGGACGTTAGCCATCCTACATGGCATGACCGTATGGCCCTCGCCCAAGGGGCACTGAGGGTCGACAAGCCCTTGCCTAGTGGCTAGGGAGAGTCGCTCGGCCCTCGTTGGGCTTGAAAGAAAAAAAGGAAAAAGAAAGAAAGAAAAAAAAAAGGGAAAATAAATCAAAATTTTCTGAAAGTATTATTAAAATTGTTCATGTCAGCGTTAGTTGTGCTATGTAAGATGGTTAATGTCTATGTCAACGATTTTCAACTAAAGTGAGTCGAATGTATTCATTTAGCAAAACATGAAAAAAAAAAAAAAAATATAATACTCAATTAGCAAAATTGAAATGTTAATAAGTTAAAGATTTTTTGAATAATTTTCCCTCCTATCTCCACTCAACTTGATCTCACCCCTTGCCTAAACAATTTTATGAAGGTGTCGTTTAGGATTATTTAAACTATGTCTCTTTATCTATATTTTTCAATCCACTGACATGCTTGTTATTTTAAATTTTCCCACTTGTTTGCCCCTCATGTATGATGCTTAGTACGTAGTTGTTGTGACATACCCTTTTCGTTCGGAGGAGAAAGGACATAGATTTAGGGATATTATCTAAAAGGTGGGCCCATAGCTCTTATGTAAGCGTGGGCTCTCCCAAGCCCAAACATCGCACTATGTTGGGGTATTCAACTTTAGCTTCAAAATGATGCGGTGAGGATTTTCAAATGAGGAGTCGTCATTGGCCTATCAGGGTTAGCTAAAAATCAAGTGAGACATTGGAATATACCTCACTTCCTATACAACTAGAGAATCTAGAGTCGGTATCTTGATTAAAGTAATGAATCAACCGGTGCCCTTTCGGTACTTAATCTTGTTCAATTTAAGAAAATTTTTGTCACGCATTCGGGATTGAAATTAAGCTTATCCATTAACATATGAGGTGATCATGTAGGTACGCAATTATTAAAATAATAATCAGCAACCATTTCTAACTAGGCTAAGAGGAAAATGATCAACATATTGAAAGTGCTCAATCAAAGACATTTGTCTAAAAAAGAAACATTCAAACATTATTGTAAAGCCCTAGGTTTGTTCAATTTTGAGCATAATTTTTGTCCATGATTTTCCCACACTTTTAGGGAGAAAACTACCCAAAACTATTTTTAACCTTTTTCGAGGAATTCTAATTTTTGGAGTTTTTTTGGAATTTTATGGATTCTCCTATTTTTCCAAATGATTTTTTAAATATTTTTATACATTTTTTTGAATTTTTATATTTTTTAGAATTTTAGAATTTTTTATTTCTTTTATAATTTTTTTTTCTTTCTTTTTTTTTATTTTTTTCATGAATTTTAATATTATTATTAAAAAATTTCGGGCCAGGTGACCCGGCCCGACTAAGCTGACCCAGACCCTATCGGTCCGCGTCAAGTCTAAACCGGACCAGCCCTAGAGCCCATTCCGAATTAACCAAGTCAGCCCATAAAATTCTTAGCCCACTCGGAGCCTCCAGCCCATTTCTATTTTCTATTCTCAGCCAAGCTACCTCCGGCCCGCAAAAATATCAGCCCAGTCCTTAAACGAACCTAGCCCACTTTAACACCAAATCATCCAGTGCTATTATAACAGAAGCTGAGCCCAGACACGTTCTAGCCCATGTTCACCAGAGCCCAAACACGTTCTAGCCCAAACCTAATTAATCAATTAAACCCATGCTAATTCACTCCTCCCCATTTTGTCTTTTTCTCTTCTTTTTATTACCTTTTTCTATTTCTTCTTCTTCCACCCCCACCACTTGGCTTTCAGTTTCATTCTTGTAACATAAACTTGAAGCATCTAAGGCTACATTTGGTATCCTGATTTCAAATCGGGATGTGACTGGATAGGATATGATATGAAATCCTTAAATTTTTTTATATTCTGTCAATTGTATGGTAAATTGTAGTATTAAAGTCAGATATATTTACATGATATTATGTACATTTTTTATATAAATGGCATATCATTATAAATGAACCGAAATGTTCATAAACGAAAATGGTGAAAATCTCTTGTAACATTGTTGATTCATTTATTTTTATTTTATTTTTCTGATTTTTTATATTATTTTCTTTATTATTTCCTTTTTCCCCTTTCATCATTCTTTAATAAAATTTTATCAAATAGTAAACTGTACTAACATACCTAAAATACAAAATACTTAAAATATATAATAAATATAAATATTTAATTTATAGATTGAATGTTTATTATAAGATAGAATTAAAGTTGAATATATATAAATTAAAATAAGATTAATTAAAAATAATTTTTTATTTTTTATTTTAAATTTCTTAAATTAGAATTCAAATATTATATATATTGAAATATAATTTTAATTTTTTTAATTTAATAAGTTCGTTATTCGAGAAAAATGATTTTCCTATTATGGACATTAAATCCTATCCACATTTATCCCACCTTCTCATGGATAATTTTATCCCGCCTATATCCTCATTATATCCGACTTTTTCCTATCCCGAGCAACCACCTAACATAGGATAGGATAAATCATATCCTATTCCGAATTTTATTCCGACCGCCAAACACAGCCTAAGAACTAACCGAGAGAATAAACAACCTTCAATGAACAATAAGGGTGCGTAAATAATTTTTATTCGAAACTTTTTTCTATTCCCTGCTCCCCGAACGAGTTTCGAACATTTGAAAATATTTGGTAATTATACAAAATTTTATTCTTAGAACAAAAATACATTTGGTACAACTCCAAATTTTTTTGTGACTTAGAATTTCTTTTAATTTATTAAAATTTTTAAACATTTTTTCTCTTTTTTTCTTTTCATTTTATTTTCATTATTCTTCTTCCTTTGGTTGGTCGCCAACAAGGTGCCCCCGACCTTCACCTAGCCACCACGACGTCGACCTTGCAGTAGCTAGGCGAGGCTCTGGGACCTCACTGTGGGCCAACAAGGCTCCGGTGAGGTTGCGGAGCCTTGTCCGGTCCATCACCAAGGCCGGCGATTGGCTAGGGGTAGAAGAGGAGGAAGAAAAAAAAAAAAAAAAAGAAGAGAAAATACTTGTTTTTTGAGTTGTTCTTGGGAATAAAGAGGCAATTTTTTTTTTTTGTTTATGCGCCAAATCTAATCCCGCAAACAAAAACCTACACAAATGGATTTATGTTATATTTATGTTCCCGGAATAAAAAACAAAAAAATAGAGAAACAAAAACGTTACTAAATGCACTCTAAATTATATTCAAAATGTATTACTAAACTAAAATGAGGCATTGCTTGAATGATTTATTACCCCTAATTGAGACAGCAACTTCGAATTCGGAATTAGGTTACATGAAGCAACTCCTATAATAATGTAGAATGGTCTTTTTGTATAAGATAGATTGAAGAGGCGGATTGGATTGAGTTTGATAAGTGGAATTCGATTCAAGATATCATGTCACATTATGATTGTTATTAATTAGTGTGAATATATTCCTATATATGTACGGATTGGACCGAGTCTAATAAATAGTTGGTCCCCCGTGGTAATACTTGTGACTAGACATATAGCTGTACAACTTTAGGTATACAGTAATCCACATGTGACTGTGGAGAGATCATGTGTGCTTTAGCCCTACCATATCCCTCCTGTCTTTAATTCTCTGTGTCATTGTGTCCAATAGCCAATTCCAATTTATAGGCCTGCAAAAAATGTTACAGGGAAAAAATTAAGGATTGTTATTTTGAAAATTTCTAAATCAATATATTGATGTCATATTTACTACGAACTAATTTTCATATTATGAAAAATCTTGAGTTGGTACCCTAATGTGAGAAATCTGCTGAATTTTTAGGATAAAATCAGGGAATTCAGCATATTTTTAAAATGTGAGGAAGTTTTTAGGTAAAAGTAGTAGGTTTGCCGATCTAAGTTCATTTTCTTTAGATCTAGCTTCCAAGGACGACGTTGTTCAGGAAACCCAATCATTCTAAGTTCACGCATTAGATCCACATTGCAAGCCGATCATCCGAGTCGTTTGCCATATGTGTTTCCTTGTTTGCATTCTAATGGGGATATCAGAGGGAAGCTGTTGACACAAAAAAGTACCTAAATTCCCAACTGACGGCTGGGACTTGGAGAGGGCGAGCAAGACGTGATAAAAGTAAATTTTTGTTGGGAGCTTTAGTTGGCAAATATAGACAATCAACGACTAAAAAAGTTTTGCAAACGGTAAAAACGAAAGGAAATTATTAATTCCTTAAATATGAGTGTCGATGAATAAAGCTTGGTTTTATCAACAAGAAGGCCACGACCGAGACAAATCAGTACGAGCTAGGAACCAGGTAATTGTCCAAGTAATGGGACCAATAGTTTCAGACACAGTTCGCTTGGGCAGGCCCGTATGGCTATCGAGAAATGGAACTGACACGATCATGATGTACTGGAGCCGAAGATCTCGGAAGCTTACGACCATAAAAGCCGGGAAAAATGGGTAACATTAGGAAGTCGAGCCCCAAGTTGCAAAAGTATTGGTAATTGCTAGATTTGAAAAGAGGAGAAGTGCGGTTGATTATCGAGTAGTGAATTTGTCTAGTAACCGTATATAAATACATGCTACTGAATTTTAGGAGCCGTATTGCTTTCTTTTATAACCGCCGGAAATAACTGTAAGTATTAGGATTCTAGTTAGAGTAAAGGCACTGTCAATCAAGTAATAAATATAAATTATTTAATTTTATCTTCGTATCATCTTTACATTTCAATACTTTTTTTTTTTTACTTAGTCGGCCATGATTGCCTCAAATCTTCATACCTTTAATTTTCTTGGCGCATCCTTTATCAATTTACATTTCGAAAGGTTTTTTTGTAGGTAACTTTTCGACAAAACAAAAATAAACGGAGGGTAAATTTATCATGAATATATCGATTTAAAATTTTTTATAAAAAAAATTAATTTTCAATAAATGTTTGTTGCGCACCAATTTAGAATTCTTTGTGGTAATCCAAAACTAAAAACTAAACTAATGCCAACTAATGGAAAAAAATTTGTTCGCGTTTAAGCATCTACCCACAACCGTTGTCAAATTCGGTGCACTTTGAAATGAAATCTTTTTTTTTTTTTTTGACGAACTAATATATTAAATTATATTACAATGTGAGGGCCCAGAAAATAATATATTAAATTAAATTAAATAATACCGGCTGAAGTAACCGAAGGCAACATGCCGCACGTGCCTTTGAAAAGGACCACGGAGTTCAGGAGTTCGATGTGGACAAGACTAGATCGCTATGTATATGTATAGACATACATACAAAAATCAATTATTTATTTTTGGAAAAATAAAAGAAAAATGTGAAAAAGGAGAGAGCGTCATCAGTGGTACCCCGACACGGTCTAATTCTAATGATTATCGGTCCGTCCCTACACTCCTCTCGCCTGCTCATACGATGTCTTCACTTTCGCCTGCTGTAGCTCCAATTTAATTGGCTTTGATGTTAAAAAAAAAAGACTTTTATGCTTCCCTTATTTTTCAAAAAGTTCCGTAAAGCAATCCTAAATTATAGACATTATAACATCAATACCCAAATTTATATGTCACAAAAATTTCAAATTTACATAGTGTACCAAAAATTCTCAATTTTTGTCATGTTGGTATAAGTTTAAGATTAAAATGGGGGAAATCATCCCAAACCATATTTTATATAAATGTTAGTTCGATCTTGAACTTTTCAATTTTACCAATTCAGTTATAAACCTATGTGTGAAATTCTAACCAATTTCTGTTAGCCAATTTTCGCCAAAAATCATGAACACGGCGATGTGCTACATAGGATTAACACCAACAATTGGACTACATGTAAGTGATAGGACTAGATTAAAATTTCGCATAAAAATTTAGGATTGAATTAACATTCATACAATATGTTTATTTTTTTTTTTCAAAAAAAATTGGGATATTAGCATAGTAGAGCGCATAATTTATGATTTTTCTGGACATGGTAAAATTGTGGGTATTCGTATCACAATAAATATTAAATATTTGGTGACATTAATTATTATTTTTTTATTTTTTATCATCAAGTCATTTTAGTGGGGAGAAAGGACAATCCTTGCTACGAAGTGCATGGTGACATGTACCCAAATAGAACAATAATTGTAAAAGCGATGTTGATCGAGGCGACCTTAACAAAAACTTGTTACCCATGGTTTAATAAGACAGATTGATGAGGCGGATTGGATCAAGCCTAAGAAATGGAACTCGATTCAAGATATCATGTCACGTCATGATTATTATTAATTAGTATGAATATATTCTTATATGTGTACGGATTGGAAGAGTCTCCTAATGAATAGTTGGTCCCCCGTGGAAAATACAGTGACACAATTGTGACAAGACATCTAGGTATACGACTTTAAGTATACATTAATCCACACGTGATTGTGGAGAAATCATGCCTGCCCTAGCCCTACCATATCTCTCCTGTATTTAATTCTCTGTGTCATTGTGTCCACTAGCCAATTCCAATTTATGGGCCTGCGAAAAAGGTTATAAAGAAAAAAAAATTAAGGATTGTTATTTTCAAAAATTTTAAATCTACGTATTGATGTCATATTTACTATGAACTCATTTTTATATTACGGAAAATCTTGAGTTGGTACATTGAAATGACAAATCTACCAAATTATTTGGATAAAATTAGGGATTTTAGCGTATTTTAAAATGTGAGGAAGCTTTGAGGTAAAATTAGTAGGTTTGCCGATCTAAGTTCTTTTTCTTTAGATCTAGCTCCCGAGGACAACACTGTTCAAGAAAACCAATCATTTTGAGTTCATGCATTAGATCCACGTTGCAAGCCGATCATCCGATTTGTTTGTCACGTGTGTTTACGTTTGCATTCTAATTGGGATATTAGATGGAAGTTGTTGACACAAAAAAGTGCCTAAGTTCCTGACTGACGACTGGGACTTGGAGAGAGACGTGACAGAAGTAAAATTCGAAAGTGTCGGAAGCTTTTAGTCGGCAAATATAGACAATCAACAAGACGACTAAAAAAGTTTTGCAAACGGTAAATACGAAAGGAAATTATTAATTCCTTAGATATGAGTGTCGATGAATAAGCTTGGTTTTATCAACAAGAAGGCCACGACTGAAACAAATCAGTACGAGCTAGAAACCAGGTAGTTGTCCAATTGATGGGACCGACAAATTCGGACACAGTTCGCCTGGGCAAGCCTGTATGCCATAGAGAAATGGAATTGACACGATCATGATGTGGTGGAGCCAAAGATCTCGGAAGCTACCGACCACAAAGGCCGGGAAAAATGGGCCGTTTTAAATGTTAGGAAGCCGAGCCCCAAGTTACAAAAGTATTGGTCATTGCTAGATGTGAAAAGTGGAGAAGTGCGATTGATTATCGAGTAGTGGGTTTGTCTAGTAACGCATATAAATACATGCTGCCGAATTTTAGGAGCCATATTGCTTTCTTTTATAATCGTTGTTAACCGCCGGAAATAGCTATAAGTATTAAGATTCTAGTTAGAGCAAAGGCACCGTCAATCAAGCAATGAATATAATTTGTTCGATTTTATCTTCATGTTATCTTTACATTTCAATACTTTTTTTACATGATCAGTCGTGATTGCTTCAAGTCTTCATATCTTTAATTTTCCTGGTGCATTCTTTCATCAATTTTCATATTGATTTATATTTCGAAAGGATGTTTGTCGGTAACATTTCAACGAAATAGAAGCAAAGAAAGAGTAAATTTATCACGAATATATTGATTTTAAAATTTTTATAATTGAAAAATTAATTTAGAATAAATTTGAAGTTGTGTACCAATTCAGAATTCTTCGTAATTACCCAAAAACTAAAAAAACTAAACTAATGCCAACCAATAGAAAAATTTTCGTACGCATTTTAGCATCTACCGCAACCGTCGTCAATTTCGGTGCTCTTTGAAATGGATTTTTTTTTAATTCAACCAAAAAAAGAAATGGAAACTTTTATTGACGAACTAATATATCAAATTAGATTACAATGTGAAGGCCCAGAAAAATAATATACTAAATTAAATTAAAAAATACCGGCTGAAGTAACCGAAGCCCAACGCTGGTAACGTGCCGCACGTGCCTTTGAAAAGGACCACGAAGTTCAGGATATATATACATATATATATACAAAAATCAATTATTTATTTTTGGAAAAATATAAGAAAAAAGTGAAAATAGGAGAGAGCGTCATGAGTGGTACCCTAACGCGGTGTAATTCTAAGGGTGAGCATGATTACATGACAGAACTTTGAATATAAAAACCGGACCGCTGAGAACCTCTAGTTTCAGATTTTAAGGTATGCATAATAAATTTTAGGTTCCAAAAAATAATGAATCTGGTTTGATGAATAAGTTCTAGGTTCTAATTAGAAGAATCTGGAACTTAAAAGCTAGAACAAGTTTTAATGTTTTTCTTAGTCCATGTTTTTATGCAATCTTACGATATTCCATATTATTCGATAATGAATGTATATTCTAGAAGCACTAATTTGAACTTTTATTTTATGATTAAGATTTTTATTTTATTAATGTTCATATTTTTTATATGCTTAAATATAAGTTATGATCAGTAAATTATAGTAATAAGTAGTGATCATTAATGATTTTAATTTACGGCAATCATTCAATTGATAATATAGATGAATTCTGGAATCAGGATAGGTTCCAAATTTTGAATATGCATAGTAGATTTTAGGTTCCAAAAATGAGGAACCCGTTTGAAACCCGAAACCGCTTACCTTTATGTAATTCTAATGATTATCGGTCCGTTTTTACACTCCTCACACCTGTTCATACGTTGTCTTCACTTTTGCTTGTTGTAGCTCCAATTCAAATAGCTTTTATGTTTAAAAAAAAGGCTTTTATGCTTCCTTATTTTTAAAAAACTACCGTAAAAAACCCTAAATTATAGACACTATAACATTAATACCCAAATTTATATGTCACAAAAATTCTCAAATTGCATAGTGTGATAAATAAATCCTTGATTCTCATCACGTTGGTCCAAGTTTAAGATTAAAATGGGGGAAATCGTCATAAACCATATTTTATATGAATGTCGGGTTAATCCTAAACTTTTCAATTTTATCAATTCAATTACAAACCTTTGTGCGAAATTCTAACCTACTCCTATTGGCCAATTTTCACCGAAAATTGTGAACGTGGTGATGTGCTACATAAGATTACCAATTACAATTGGATTGCATGTAAGCGATCGGACTAAATGGAAATTTCGCACAAAAATTTAGGAATGAACCAATATCCATACAATATGTTTAGTATAGATTGGGTAATTTTTCTTTAAAAAATTGAGAGATTACCTTAGCAGTTGGCATAATTTATGATTTTTTTGACACAGTAAAAATTTCAGATATTCATATCACAATAAATATTAAATATTTAATGGTATTAATTTTTTTCTCTCTTTATTTATTTATTTATTTATTTATTCATCAAGTCATTTTAGGCGGGAGCAAGGGCAATTATAGCTACAAAGTACATGGTGACACGTATCCCAAATAGAACAATAATTGTTTAAGCGATGTTGATCGTTGTGACCATAACAAAAACTTGGTACACATTTAAAGATTAAATTAGTTAAACCATGTTGTGATCTCCAAAATGTTTTAGAAGTTCACATAATTATATGGCGTCAATTTTTATTATTGTAAAGTGGAAAAGGTAGATTTACATCGATAAATTTCGGAATCTGAATGTTGTAATTAGTAGCTGGAGGCTATTTAAGCAGATTTTTTTTTCCATTGTTTGAAGGGTTAATACCCTAAAAAACCATAAACTAGTACCTTTGACAAATTTACCCCAAACTGGTACACTTGTGACAAATTTACCATATGTTAGTTTTTGTTGAATTTTACTGTCAATTATTAAGTTAAATGACATGTGACAGTTGACTCGGCATACCAATTTGAAAGTTTACACTCCGTTTGTCACAGTTTACAATTTTTGTGATTTTTTGTGGTATTAATTCAATTTAGTGGATGGTATATTAGTCACAAATTTATCGTTTAAGATTTTTTTCAGTTAAAAGAATTAGTTTGGGGTAAATTTGTCATAAATGTACAAATTTAAGGTTTTTTATGGTCATCGGGGTAAATTTGTCACAAAAGTGTACCGGTTTTGGGTTTTCATGATCAAAAAAATAATTTGGGGTAAATTTATCACAAATACATCAGTTTGGAGTTTTTCAGGATATTAACTCTTGTTTGAATTATTGGTCACTTTCATTTCTTTATTAATCAATATAAAGGATTGAAGGATGTAGACGTAATCACTAATCACACATATTTAAATTTAAAAATTAATAATTAAAAAATCATACTTTTGAACCATCGGTTTTCACTCCTTGTCTTCACCAAAATCGTCGGTACTTAACTTGAATTCTTTGATCGCTTGCCCTTTCAAAGAAGAGAGATGCTAAATAAAAATAAATAAATAAAAAGGACTGTCGAATATACATGACTTTTATTTACCGGTATAAAAATTTGATGATACATATATACATATAAACAATTACGTCCGTAATGTTATCCTTTACGGTAGAAAGTGAAATTGGTAACATTTTGAAAAAAAAAAAAAAATAAGAAACTTCCTACACGATCATTTCTAATAAAACGCATTAATCTCACCGATTCTCTAAGACTTATTCTCGATTTATTGTTTAAAAAAAAAAAAAAAAAAACAAAGCCTTCTTAATTCGTCACTTATTAGAAAATGGCAATCCAACAATCTTCCTTCGTTTGATGAAGAAAAGGAACCTTTCAAGTCCATGGTAAAGTTCGACTATAATCTGTCTTTCAGGGTTAACAGATCTGAGAAAGTCATGTCGTGTCATCAAAGGCAACTGAATGGGGCCGCGAGTCCCCTATACGATTCTATGCCACCGTGAGAAACTCGCAGGTCTTCTGGGATCCGTTTTACCGAAGCGAAGCAGCGGACCAGATAATTGCAAAACAATGTTTCGGCACCATTCAGCCACTGCCGTCCCGTGAACATCCGGGAGCTCGCGCAAGCACCATGAGACCAATCTCCAGCTAGTAAGGTTACTCGTTCTTTTAAAATTTTGTGACAAGCAAATTAGGGATAGACACGTTAGAATTCAAAAACTTGTTGTAAAAGTACAATTTAATCCTTAAATTTTCAAAATATGCAATCAACTCGTGCAATCGAGTATCACTAAACGGTCCGTTCGTTTCACAGAAAATATCATGTTTCCTGAAAATATTTACTAGGAAGTCATTTTTCAAGAAAATGACTATATTTTCTGGTATTTAGTTAAAATCTAAAATTTAAGTGGAAAATATTTTCCATTATTCATTATCTAATTTGATTTTTTTTGGGAAAAATTATCAAAAAAAAGAAAGGGCTCTCATATTATCATATATATTTTTGCAATCTCTCTCTCTCTCTCTCTCTTTCCTTTTTCTTTTGGGCGTGATGAGAGAGATCTTTGCTGTCTCAAAAGACGCGTGATATCTCACTTTGGTGCTGGCTACGCCTTCATGTAAACCCTCCCCTCCTCCTTCACTCATGTCATATTATTCTGCTCACTTTATCAAGCTCGCGAACACTCAGCGTCATTCACACAAACACACGGATGGGGAAAGAGATAGTGAGCGCAGAGGAGGAGGAGATGCAGAGATGGTTGAGGGAGTCTTCCTCCTCCTCGTCAATGCATCAGCAGCCGAAGCTGCCCCTGCTCTCGTTGAACAACGTCTCGTTCGTGTGCAAGTCGGTGGCCGAGTC
The DNA here is from genome assembly GCA_014182885.2 of Eucalyptus caleyi. NCBI lineage: Eukaryota > Viridiplantae > Streptophyta > Magnoliopsida > Myrtales > Myrtaceae > Eucalyptus > Eucalyptus caleyi. The sequence goes on along the minus strand of CM024468.2, from coordinate 55,323,426 downwards.
CGGGAAGTTTTACGAGCGTGTCCTGGGCTTCGTCCTCATCAAGCGCCCCTCCTCCTCCAACTTCGAAGGCGCCTGATAAATCCTACTATGCCCCTTTTAATTTTTCGCTTTGGCCCACTTTGCTTCCCGTGTCGGACTCGCTCGAAATCAATGCTTTGAAACTCGTACTACATCGGTCGGACCAGGGTGTACGCATCGTGGTACTGACCCCGGTCTTAGATGTTGGCATTTCTTTGTACGTGTTTCGGTCGGTCCGGTTGGACGGGAAATGTAAGTGTGGTTTGAGCATGTAGATCTCTCAGCTCGTCCCTAACTTACTTGGAGATGTTTGGTGGGGGTCGAAAGAGCGATTCTCGCATTGCGAACTACCCGTCATTTCACTCAAATCAACAAGAAGCTTTTGAAACGAGGCTCAGCTTATAGTGAGAAACATGTTTTCTCTAAATTCCAATCTTTCTTAACGACGAAAACCTTTTATCATGTCATCTTTGAAACCAAATTGTGTGTGTGTGTGTGTGTGTGTTTTTTTTTTGGGAGGGGTTATAGTTTTGAGGGCTTTTAAAGAAATTTACTCCAACATGGTCTCCATCATCAAACCCTTTGGACCTGCAGAAGTCTTTTGAGATATTAAAGCATTTTAGCCTAAACTTTGCTTGATTCGTGCTTAGAACAGCTTGTTTTGCCCTTTTATATTGTTAGCAGCCTTTCTAAAATGACTTCGTTTAGTGTGGAAAAGAAGCAAAGGAGTAAACATGTGGTGATGTGGGTTCCCCCTTTGGGATGCGTTTATCATAATCTTTTTGGGGGTTAATTTCCTCTTTTCTAATTTAGCAAAGGGCCCCAAGTGCGCTGGCGAGACAATCATTACAGATATTTAAAATTTTCTAAAGTAATTTTTTTTGGGATAATTAAATGCTTAACAAGTGTTTCGTAAAAAAAACCTCAATAACAAAATCCTGCTTCTAATAATTCAAAAGATCTTAGAAGAGGAGAGATGCATCAGCAAAAATTACCTTGCTATAAAAACTTTGAGTTACACAAATAATTCAAAAGATCTTAGAAGAGGAGAGATGCATCATTACAAGGCAATGGAAGGACAGGGATCGCGAACTCTTCGAATAATTTACAGACTGGGTCTTTCAAAGAAGTTGCCCGACCCTAAAGCCAATTTCAAGCTAGTGGGCAATTCAACTCAACAAGACATCTCAAGAAAGGGTCAAGGAGGCCATAACATACATGATAATGGAGCTCAGCAACATTCTACACTCGCAAGTCGCCGCTCCTAGTCTTCGAAGCCATTTAGCGAGTCTTTCAGATGCTTCTTCCAAATTACTATACCATCTATCTGGTTCCTTGCTCTGTACTCGCTCATAAGAATAAAGCACGAGGGCCAACTTTATAATAACTGTGGAATATCTACTACTTAAATATGGGCATCTAAATGCTATACATAACTCGAACAAGATTAGAAAGGGGAAAAAGAAGTCCAAAATCTGATGACCAAGAAGATAGATAATGCAATACAATCTTCCTACTATCTTCTTCCTGCAAAATTCAAGGCATCCTCAACTCGACATTCTCATTCTCGGCTCCCAGATATCGATATTTTGGATTTGTCGAGGATATCCTGTGGCACCACAACCCTGAACACCGCATAGTGATGATTCAAGCTTTTTCCCCCCTGTAGCCGGTGAACACTGCCCAACGCCCGGCACTGGGATTTGGAAAATCGTAAAACACACGCCCGATTCTCGATGCACAAGTGCCATCGCACACCTTAAACAGGACAAGACGTAGCAGTAAAAGTTCAATATCGGAATTTCATCACTCTATTTCAAAAAATCTACAACTCTTTAACGCCTGTTACGCCAAATGAATTGCAACTCCCCATGTTATTTTCTCCAGATCTCAAATGTGAAAAATATCTAATCTACAAAGAGGACAGAATGCAAAGTGCATGTGCAAAGAATCGCACTGTCCAAGCGAGAATCTCGGATATTTTGGGCAAAGGGTAACAAGCCCAATAGGCCGCACAAGCACCAAACCAGATGCAATAAACTGATTTGTTTAACTTACATTGTGCATGGTTCCCAAACAAGGTAGATGTCATTGCCAGTGCATAAATACAGTCTAATAGAGAGATGGGAAAATGTCACAAATGGTCCCTATACTATTACCTAATGTGCAATTTGGTCCCTGAACTTTCGATCGGCTCAATTTGGTCCCTAAACTATTGATAAATATCCGATTTGGTCCCTAAACTTTTAATCGGCTCAATTTGGTCCCCGAACTATTTGATAAATGTCGATTTGGTCCTCGAACTTTCGATCGGCTCAATTTGGTCCATAAATTATTGATAAATATTCGATTTAGTCCTTAGTTACTGTTTTTCCTTTTTTTATTTTTTATTTTTATTTTTTAAATAATTTTTTAATTTTTAATTTTAAATTTTTAATTTTTTTTTAATTTTTTTGCTTATTCTCTCTTCCTCCGCCGGCTCCGGCGAGGGGCTCCTCGCCCGACGCCGGGCTGCGAGGGAGCCCCTCGTCGGCGTCGGCAAGGAGCACCCGGCGTCGGGCGAGGGGGCTCGCCCGACGCCGGCGGGGGCCCGCCGCGATCCGCGAGGGAGCCTCGCTCGACGCCGGCGAGGGCCGCCCCGCAGATCCGGGCGAGGGGTGCTCCTCGCCCGACGCCGACGAGGGGCTCCCTCGCAGCCCGACGTCCGGGCGAGGGAGCCCTCGCAGCCCGGGCGTCGGGCGAGGGGCTCGCCATCAGACCGCGAGGGAGCCCCCGCCCGACGCCGGCGAGGGGCCTCGCCCGACGCCGGAGGGGCCTCGCCGACCGCGAGGGAGCCCCTCGCGACGCCGGCGAGGGCCGCCCTCGCCCGCGTCCGGCGAGGGCGACCTCGCCGGAGCCGGCGGAGGGAAGAGAGAATAAGCAAAAATTAAAATTTTTTAAAATTTTAAATTTTAAAATTAAAAAAAAAAAAAAATTTAAAATAAAAAAAAAAAAAAAACAGTAACTAAGGACTAAATCGAATATTTATCAATAATTTAGGGACCAAATTGAGCCGATCGAAAGTTTAGGGACAAAATCAGACATTTATCAAATAGTTCAGGGACCAAATTGAGCCGATTGAAAGTTTAGGGACCAAATCGGATATTTATCAATAGTTTAAGGACCAAATTGAGCCGATCGAAAGTTCAGGGACCAAATTGCACATTAGGTAATAGTATAGGGACCATTTGTGACATTTTCCCTAGAGAGATCACCATTTCCATGAGCAGCATCATTTTTTTCATCATTGTCGACCTGAATTCCCACAATGAATGTTGGTTAGATGCAGTTTCACATGTTCCTCAGATTGCAGAAATGTGATTGCCATTAAGCAATTCAGAGAAACTATCTGACTTTCGATATCAAACCGTTTCTTCAATTATGACAGCAATGAATCTTGAAGACCAGCCAGACAAGTGAGATTACACCTCTCAAGTTCCCCAAAACATGTCACGCCCATCTTCATTTGGAAAAGCACGCATCCATGAAGCACAGATATTTTTTTATCAAGGAGAGCTCTGACTTGTTATCTATCCTGAGCAATGTTGCGTCCGCTCATTCGTTTTACTTTAAGGTGTTATCCCCCGCACAAGTGGAATGGGTGGCTTGGGCATTTTAGTTTTCTCCACCAATATCGCTTGGGTAGTCAGGACTGTCCCCACAATGGATACTCTGTTTTGTCGCGCGCACTTTGAAACCTCGCATGGATCTATCACTCCAACAATGAGAAGATCTTCACATTTTCCCATCATTGCATTGTAACTGATTTCCCAATTACATGTTCAGGTTGACTCTACTACGGTATCACCATCTGCTCCTTGCATTAGTTGCAATGGCTTCTGCAGGAGCAAGGAGTGCCTGCAATTGCAATCTGTAATTGACCACCTATAAGAACAGAGAAACCTCCAAAACAACAGCAAAATGCTAGAAACGATCCTCTACTTGATGCATTCCGCTTATAATGGCCAAGAGATTATCGAAGACACAAGGCAGGTTATTAATCAAAAGAAAAACTAGAACATGGTTTCCTCAAGACCCCACAAGAGGTTGTTAAAATATAATTTCCTCAAGCCTACATGGCTTGAGCCCAAGTCCACAGAGGCCTGAGGTCGAGCTCAGGACACGGCGCATCCTCCAAAAAAGCACAAAGATCACTGTGCACACCTATATTGATGACTGCCGGGGGATGCTTATTGGAGATATCATACTTTTGCTAAGACATCAGAATCAACCTGCTCCTCTTGATCTTTCCATGTTGCTCCTCAACACAGGGATACACTCGAAAGATGTACATAAAGCTACAACACCACCAGGCTCCATTCCCTCATTCATATCAGCAAATGTGGGCTACTTTTCATCCTCTATTCTAAGTTTCCGGTCTTCAAGTTCCACCACATCCCACCTTAATTGAATGCACATTGCTTACTATGGAATAGAGATATATAAGATATTTATCCAGAATGACAAAACTAAGTCGCTTTCAAAAACTTTCTGATGGACTCGCAAGCACTACAGAATCTTGATTTCGATGAATAAATGCAATTATCTTATCTCTGAGGAAATTAGGGGATCTCAAGTTTCACGGGCTTTGTAGATCTTTAGTTTCTTCAAACAAGGTGCTGAAATCAAAAGATTTTGGGATTTTGCAAACCTTAATTACAGCAACCCCACCAGGGAGATTGGCAATTCTTTCTGCATGCTTTTTGCGAATGGTATGCACTGCCGGTTTCAGCTAAATCCTTCTTAATCTGCAAAATCCTTGCCTAGATTTCGGCTTTAGTAGAAGGATCAGTAACAATGACAGTTGAGCTTCTACTAATGGTTACCTTTCTAACAATGCCAAGCTGATCGAAGGTCAATAAGCGAGAATTAGACTAAAGTCTCCAGAGACAAGGGCAACTCTCGCACCACTCTCCATAAACAATAACATAAAAAGAATAACAAAAATCCACCAGAACAGTACTGATATTCTCACAAATCCTAACATATATTATTGACAAGAAATTTCATAGTCCTTGTCTAGACAGTGAACAGCATTTCCAACTTTTTACCCGTTTCTCCATAAAAACTATAGACTACTATTTCCACTCAGATTCTGAACAGTGAACAGCTCCCAATTCTTCAAAATCTCAAACCAAAGGGCATAATTCGTAAGAGGCCATCAAGAAATTGAGCAAAAAGAGAAGAAAAAGAGGAACTGTTCCGCCTGCCACTGCTTGTGTCTATACAGTCGACTTCGCCCAGTAACAGCCGTCTCTCTTATGCTCCCATTCTAGCAGTCCTCTCTCGTTTGTCAAACTGGTTCCACATTAGGGCAGATCTCTGTTTTTTACCCTAAAACTATGGCCAGCCCTCGCCATCCATGTCCCGTGCCGTGCCATCGGCAGTCATGGTACTATTGTCAGCTTAGCACTCACCCTGCTCTCCCCTCACAGCAACCACTCAGCCACTGGCCGTTGTACGGGTAAGGGCCGTCTCTCCCCATATCTGTTTTCAAGGAATTTCTCTAAGTTCATCTCCCATCTTTGCAGCCCTCGTCATCGTTGCAATGCTGGTGGCCGGCATAGCCAGCTTGGCAAAGGATGGCCACAAGCAGCCCGGCGAAGGCGACTGAACAGTGAACATAGGCGAGCAGTGGCGAGAGGGGACACGAACGGTCGCCGGGAGAGCAGGGCAGCGGCGAGGGTGGAAACTGGAGAGAGAGAGGACGGGATGTACGGAGAAAGTCTTACGGGGTTTTGCTCATTTATAAAAGACAATCGTTCTAATCGCAGCCGTTGATTTCTCATGATCTCACAATAGAGAATGTCGATCCTAGTCTAATCAATCTAACCATATAGATCCACTTGATCTAACGGCTATTGGCCCTCGTCTCTTAAATTTAAGGGTTTTATAGTTAATATTAATGACTTTGTTATTCACATCTGATCTCCTTTTCAAGATATATCACACATATAAATGCGAATCACGATAATTTTTACTGTCGCACAAAGTATGAGCTTAGAATAAATTCACATGACCAATCTCGAAGGATGAAGTGATCATAACGAATCTTTATAATCAAGTATCCATAAATTGGATCTTTTTCGGCCGAGGGCCGAGGACGAGTCGCGACAGCAAATATGATGTGTGAAGAAATATGAAGTATGTTCACGTCAAGCAGAAAGTGAAGTAGAGCACAGGAGTCCCAAAGCAACCTAAGAAAAAGTCTGACAAAAGCCACCGGAAAGGGGAAGAAAATTTGCTCAAAGTAGGGAGCAAAAGCACCGTTTAATACTGTTCATATACTGTTTGGCATCACATCAAGGCGGCGTTACATCAAACCAGTCTGCAAAGCATCGTGCAAAGTCTATAATGCCCCCAGGCATTACATCAAACCAGTCTATAAAGCATCCTAAAAAGGTACTCTACATCATTAGGTCATGACAAAGTCTATAATGCCCCCAGCACGCGTTGTATAAAACAGACTTCCGTCGGAAATCCAATAAGAGTCGGCTAAAAGAGTCGATTCCTGAACGCACACTTGATAACTTTCCAAATCTCCTCTCTTTCTTCTCCCGTGACATGTGTACAATTCGAGAAGGGTCCTCAATAATTTTATAAAGAGTTGCAAATTTTCAGACTTGCCCGTGTCTCCTCCCCACGGTACATGGAAAAAACGTAAATATGAGCTAATTTCATTGATTAACTTTCCATTCAAAATTTTGTCCTCCCCATTTTCCGTACCTTTTAAAAATAAGCATAAATTCCATATCCAGTTAACTAGGTCTAATGTGAATAGAGTTATTTAGCCATTCCAATTATTATATTCTTAGAAAAAAATTCTGAAATTAAGATTTTGAGAATACTTACATTAACTAAAAGTATATAATGATTTCATTAATCGAGGATGAATATATTCTCACCTTATGAGGTAAAATTAAAAATGTCAATGTATTTCTTTTGTGAGAATAACACATTAGCGCAATTCAGGCTCAAATTATGTTAAAATGATTTTTGAGTTGGCAATATAAATAAAAGTTAAGAAAAAAAGTAGTAAAGAGAATGATTTTCCTCATGTTGTTCATAAAGTACGGATAACAACTACGAATACAAAAATTATGGATATTTTTATCACATATATCGTCATTGTAAAAGTGTGTGTGTGTGTGTGTTTATATATATATATATATATTCGGTACACAATCTGATAAAGGAAATACAAATCTATTTACCGTATAAGTTCGGTGTTAAAAATAAAAATTGATTGTTTTGATTATGTAAAATCTATTTGTGTCAAGAAAATTTCACATTGCCATTGAACAGGATAAAAATCCATTGAAATATGATTTATATTATGTACATTGTTGATGTAAAAGTCTTTTTTTTTATATCTACATGCTAAACATAAAAATCGTAATATTTGTCATTATTTTTGCACTGCTGGCACACTGAACAAAAATATATGGAAATATGTTTTTTGCAAAAAGGGAAGGGTGGAAGAAAAGAAAAATAAATAGGAATTTCCATAAAATTTGGAAATGCGGACGTCATTCGGGAAAAGAGAAGGGTACATCGTCTTTACAGCTATAACTCTGGCTCCGTCCCCAGGTCGATTATAAAAAAAGAAGACCAATGGGAGCAAAAAGCAACTTCGACTTCAATCCCTTGAAATTACTTCTCCGCTTCAGAGTTTTACCTGCTCGCGGCACGGCTTGGAAACCTCCATGGATCAAGAACTAGCGCCAGGTATGTTCTGATTTCATCCCAAAGGGTGATGGAAAAATTGGAAAAGTGTCGCTTTTTGGGGGTTAATTTCTAAGTAATATAAAATGGCAATTATTTATTACTTAAACAAGTATCCCGACACTTTATAAAGAAAACCCTTGTAAGAAAGGAAAGAGTGTGAAAGGAGAATAATTTGTGCCGAACTTGAGGGTGTGTTTGGTCTGAGAAAATTTTCCAATTTCCTGTTTTTCTTTCCACAAGTTTTCAATGAAAATACGTTCGGTAGAAATTTTGGTTGTCGTGTTTTCAACATTTGAACTTTAAAACTCAAAACGACCAAAATTGACAATATATTTACGGGGTTTGCTTTAAACAACTACACCCGACATGTTTCTATAACTTTCATTCCTATTAAAAGCTCTTACTTTTCATCCTCCAAATGTCTTTTCAAGAAAATGGAAGTTAAAATAAGGAGCAATTTTCACTAAAACATTTTGTAAACCGAATGTACCTTTATTTTGTTTTTAAAACATGAGCTAACTCAAGAGGCAAAAATGTCGATTCGACTAAGCTGGAACTCATACAATTAAAGTTATGCTCTTAACCTGAGTCTAGGGTACCTAAAATCATGCGATGGACTCAAGTACGTACTCTAAAAGACATTGCTTAGAATTTTCTGGTGTGACCAATGGAAAATGACTCCTAAATAATTTGGAAAGTCCAACTAAATCATCGGAAAAAATTTTCTTTTTTGAAAAAGAGATTACATCCAAATTATTGGGGGATGCAAAATTTTTTGTCCCGGTAATTTTAACCAAGTGATTTAAATTGTCACCATAGAACAATATGAGGACTGGACTTATAACCAAAGTATAGGGGCTAAAAGTGAGATTTCCCAACCTACTAAGACTGAAGTGTACAAAATGTAATTAATTTTTCTAAAGTTATTTATGTAAATTTATCTTTTGGTAACACAGAGGTTTGCATAGACTTGAGTTTAGAGGACATGGCAACAGATCAAGCTTGCCAAGACAGTTGCAAAACAACCAGAGGTTTGTCACTTTGAACTTTTAATTTTTGTTTTTCATAAATCTTGATTTTCCAACATCTTAACTTTTTCAATCCCAAATACTTCTAGTCTCAGAGCATACATATGCTGAAATATAAATTGAAATATAACCTTTTTACAATTTTTAAAATCTGGATAATATCTTGAAGTATAATTGAGAAAGGCCAATTTTTTTTTTTTTACTTCCGAAATGTAAAAGAATGTGCTCATAATTTACTTAACAATATCATGGATAAGATCAATCGCAATGAGACAAAAACTTACAAAATCGCATTGTCCACTATATGAAAGCTAGAACGTCCCACTCCCTAATTGATGATACAATTTCTATAAAAAAAAGTCGTGATCTTTGTTAAGTTTAATGTTTTTTTTTTTTTTTAAATTTTACCATCCAAGTTCAATGAAAAAACAATTCATGCAATGATTGAGCTAGTATGCATGATATAAAGCATACGAAGTGGAATTAAATTTTCTAAGGTTGATTATATTCGTTTCTCTTTATGGTAACAAAGAAGTTCACGTAGTAGAGAGTTCAAAAGGCATGGCGATTGATAAAGCTTCTCAAGATGGCTGCAAAACAACCGGAGATTTATCAACAATTCCATGTGATGAACGAGCCTGATACCAATAATGTATACATGATCTAAAGCATATAGAGTAAAATTAATTAGGTTATTTATATTCATTGAATTTTAGGTAACAAAGAGTTTCATGAAAAAGGGACTACAGAAGGCATGGCAACTTATAAAGCTTCCCAAGTTGGTCGCAAAAAATCTAGAGGTTTGTCTCTTTTTGAGCTTTTAATTTTAGTTTTTCATAAACCTTTTGTGTAATGCATTTTGAGTTTTGTTAGTCCAAATCACTTTTATTCACAGCATACAAATGCTAACATATAAACTTACAGATAATCTTTTCATTTTTTTAAAAAATTTGAACAATATCTATAATTGAGAAACCCCCAAAAGAAATACTCTTTTACTTCCAAAGAGGAACAAAATGCGCTTACAATGTATGAATGATATCGTGGATTAGATCAATGGCAACTACGAATTAAAACTCAGTAAAAACGCATTGTTTGATGTATGAAACTTAGAAGGTCTCACCAAACTAATTCATGATTCAATACATATTTATAAAAACTCATGATCTCTGTTAATTTTTCTTGTTTAGAAATTTATCATATAAGTTTTGTGCAGAAAATTCCACTGCAATGAATGAGCCTGATACTAGTCATCTATGCAAGATCTAAAGCATACAAAGTGTGATTAAATTTTCCAAGTTTAACTGTATTCATTTTCAAACACAGCAATCAAAACTTTTACCAAATGTACTTTTATTGACAAATTTAGAAATGAAAATATTGGAAAATTTCCATTATATATTAGATGAAAACTTTCGGGTGCCGCTATTTCCATACCTTATCCGACTAAATGCACCTCATTTTCTTTAAAAAGACAAAGTTGCCCTTAATTATTCAATTGCAATTTAAGTGGTAGCCCTCAATTTATTTACTTTCCTTCTTTTGTGAACTTTTCTATTTCTGTGTAGGATCTAGTTGCCATAACTAAGAACATCACATGTTTTGTTTTTCTTTATTGTGGATATCCCTTATATAATAAATGCATTATGTTTTCTCTTTATTTTTAGATTTTACTTCCTTAGAAATTAATTTTGTCAAAAAGAGAAATTTTGAAGAAACCTAGTTATTTTCTACATTAAGCAAATTTATGGAATTGAAGTTTCTTACTTGTGCTTTTGGGCTCGACAAAGTTGAGGCGCTCATTTTTGTGAATGGCGTTATTCGGCTAAAGCCTTGCAAATTAACTTGCCTAAATGGGAAAGCTTGCCTAAGCCAAGAAAGAAATGGCTTAATTTGGTCCAACCATTATAACGTAAAACAAAATAAAAAAAGACTCCATCATTGTCAAGGGATAGAATGAACTTTATCCTAAGAAAGAGGGACAAAGTCACCTTAAAGCAATGGTTTGATCAACCCAGAAATGAACCTAATGATTTGAGCCTGCTTGCTACCTTGTATAGGTCTTGTTTATATTCCTAGTGATAATCATTTTCACTCAAGTAATCCGACCATTATAACGTAAAAACAAAATAAAAACAAGTTATGCTTTACTTGTATGCCTTTACATTAGGCGAGGTACTTCTATAAAAAGAAGGAATGAACTCCACTCAGGGGGACCAAAATTCTTTGATAATTGGATATCTTACCCATTTTCGCATCCTCCATTTACTTTGTTGTTGAAAGACTGCAACGAAGAGAGCAACCCAATGGCGCCGCAACCAAGTGAAATACAAGGAGATTCGAATCCTGCTGAATCACCATCAGGTACATATTTATGTTCCAACCCAGAAAAATTTATGGTGTAAGCGGTGTGGTCTTATAATTTCTTTGTTTCCTTTATCTAGTTTGGCAGCATATGTAATTGGAACTAAATACAAGGACCAAAGATAAATAAATTTCCAACAACGAACTAAAAAAAGCAATGTGTGGCCATCGAATACAGTTGATTGATTCAAGAAATCAGTAAGCAAAAGCAAAACGCATTACTCAAAGTCAAATATCCTAAATTTGGTATGACTTGTTGCACAGTTTTGGATGATGGTGCGACTGCTTTTTGTCAATCCTAGGTTCGTCACTCATAAGAACTCAATGACCAGTTCATTAAAATTAACTACCAGAAAACTTCCTCTTATCGGAAAGTTTTGTCCGAGCAATCACCTTGCGAGGACTAATTATTTTCCATTTCTACTTGAAATGCGAATCAGATTGGCAGTTGATTGTCCAACAAAGCAATTTCGTCAAGAGCGTACGGCAAAACAAACGGGTTTTGAACATTTAATTACTTATCATTAAGAGACTACATGACTCATCCTTTAAAGACATGATTCTTAAGCTAATCAATTCACTATAGTCATCTCTAGAAAGGAAATCATGTTGTTGTTCTAAGCCAAAAATATACCTTCAATAAAAATGGTTGTCACTATTATGAGTGATGAAACTTTTGATACTTCTAATGTCCTTATACCTATTTTTGGACTAGACAAAGTGAGATGCCCATTCTTGCCAATAGATTTATTAAGCTAAAAGCATGTAAAATAACTTGCCCGAATAACTTTCCCGAGCTCGAGAAAGAAGTTGCTTAACTTGGAAAAGACTCCTTTGGTCTCAAGGAATAGAATGAACTGTATCATAAAAAAGAGAGACAGAGTTACCTTCAAGTAATAGTTCAATCACTAGGTATTGAACCTAATTATGTGTGGCCCTAGAGCTTGAGCTTACTTGCCAACTTGTAAAGGTCTAGTCTTTATTTCTAGTGATAATCTTTTTTACATTAAAAAAAAAAAAATCATTTTTACACTCAAGTAATCCAACCGCTTCGATAAAAAATAAAAGAAAAGAAAAGTATTCCACTTGCTATAAAGTGAATAAAGAATTATATACTTTACTTACTCTAGATGTAGGTTTATATTAGGGAGGTACTTGTATAAAAGGAAGGAATGAACTTAGCCTAGGAAGAGACTAAAACTCTTTGATAATTGAATATTTTACCCATTTTTGCATCTTCCGTTTACTTTGTTGTTGAAAGATTGCAATGAGGAGAGAAACCCAATGGCGCCGAAAGAAAGTGAAACACAAGGAAATTCGGATCTTGCAGAACCACCACCAGGTAGAGACATGTTCATGTCCCAACCCAGAAAAATTTATGGTATGAGCGATGTGGTTTTATAATTTCTTTGTTTCCTTTATCTAGTTTGGCGGCATATTCAATTGGAACTAACTATAGAGGCCGAAAATTTTTAATTCCCACGTACTACAAATGCAAAAGCGATGTGTGGCCACCAAATACTGCTAGTTGATTCATTTTCTCCAGCCCATGGCATGACTATTCGTTTCAAGCAATCAGTAAATACGCAAAATGTCCCCATTTAAAAATTCTAGATTCTAGAGTGACTATTCAGCTTTTTCGCCCCCCTAAATTGAAGGAACATATAAGTTTCAGAAAGGCGTTTTGCGTCAACTCTGGTTTTCTTCCTTCAATTATCCAAGATGTTTGTGTAGACGTGGACTCCAACACAGAAACCAATCCTTCAGAATGAGTTAAAGGAACACTTCTCTTGATGAAGCAGTGCAGGGTACGCCGTTGCCAAGGGAGCCGTTCCTTTTTCTGTTTATTAAATAGGATTTACCTAAGTCGTTCATAATGAGTTGATACATGTTGAACAAGTCTCACTCGCCAAAATCAATAAATCAATGAATCGCGGCACTCCAATAAACAAATTTTCACCGATATGACACTTGAGTGATAAAAAAAAAAAAAGTTATGATGCTCGTATAAAATTTTAACACTTGCCGTATCCTTATCCTCTCTGTTGTTATTAAAGACATTCTCTTAAATGTAAATCCAGAAGGCAGGTGTGCGACAAAGCTTTTCCAATAGTTGCAAACCAACTAAAGTTGTTTTGCTTTGAACTTCTAATTGTTATTTTTCATTAATCTTGTGTTGGAGGATGCATCTTGGTTTATTTTACTCTGAAACTTTTTAAATTTTGCAGCATACAAATGCTGAGATATGAATTCAAATTTAATCTTCTCATAATTTTTAAAATTTGAATAATATCTTGAATTAATACAAAGAAATCCCCCAAAAAAAAAAAATTACCTTGAAAGAGTAAAAGATCGAGCTCATTAGTTATTAATGATATAGCAGATAAGATCAATGGCAATGAAAATAAGAACTCACTAAAAACACATTGTCCAAGATATGACAGTTTGAAGGTCCCAGAAAACTAATAGATGAAATAATACTTATCTTGAAAAAGAAAAAATCAGGACCTTCCTTCAGTTTAATGTGTAATTTTTCTTGTTTAAAAGTTCGCTATCTAAGTTCAATACAGAAAATTTCATGCAATGAATGAGCTTGATCAGTCTGGAATAGATGATCTATAGTATACAAGGTGTAATTAATTATTTTTTTTAAGGTTATTTGTGTTCATTTCTCTTTTTGGTTGCAAAGAGATTCACCTAGACTGGAGTTCAAAAGACACAGTGACTGATAAAGCATCCCAAGACGGTTACAAAACACCCAGGGGTTTGTCACTTTGAACCATTAATTTTTCTTTTTCATAAATATTGTGTTTCTTGATTTTGACTTTTTAATACAAAACATTTTAAACTTCACGGGGTCCAAATGCTGACATAAAAATTCAAATATAATATTTTCATAGTTTTTAAAATCATAAGAATATCTTGAATTGTAATTGACAAAGCCCAAAAAAAAAAAAAAAACTGACTTCCAAACAGTAAAGAAAGACACTCACAGGAACAGCAATGTTGAGTAAAGGACTGCCCCTTGTTTTGCATCATCGTAAAAGCAGGAACTTGTAAAGACTGAGGACTTTTAATGTGCAATATTTGCAGTCGAGCCGACACCGGTGGTTGATGAAAATTATCGACAATTGTTTGAAGCCACATTAAAAGGTGATTGGAAAGCGATAGAGAGAATCCTCACTAAAGATCCCGAAGCAATGACGGCCCAACTTATGACCATAGAAGATGGTGATGGTGACTTTACTGTGCTCAATATTGCGGCTGTGACTGGACAAGATGAATTGGTGGAGAAACTGCTAAAGCGCATCCCTCGGGAACTTAAAGCTCGCGGCTTAGATCAAGCCTTCTGCGTTGCCGCCCAGAAAGGAAGAATAAGGAGGGCAAAGGAATCAATAGAACAACTTGAAAAAGTCCGTGGTGAATCTACGGTACACGATGCCCTGTTGTCTGCTACGAGAAGTATTCCTAAGCAAAAGGAGGTTTCTGGTACCTGGCCAAGCGTATAACATACCCCCCTTGTAATGATATCATGATGAACCTTATTAAGGCCGGCCATTTGGGTAGGATTTCACACTCACTTTTCTTATCTCAATTAATTCACTGTTCACTTTAATTTACTTTTTTTGTTTGTGTCCCAAAAGACATACTCTTGTATTTAGCTCACCAATACCGTGACTTAGCGACGTCGGTTGATACCAAAAACAATGGCCTGTTGGAAGTCTTTGTGCATGTGAAGTCCTACTACCGTAGTGGAGCTAAACTCAATTTTTGGGAAAAATGTATTTACCAATGTAGGTACTTCTTGCGCTTCTTTTGCTTTTGTTAGATTTGTACAATTCAAACAACTCATCCACACAGGGTTCACTCTATCTGTTCCCTTTTTAGGTGTCCCTTGCTTGGTTGATACACCATTTGACAACACCAAAAACATGAAGATGGCTCAAGGTATCTCTGTTAAATCTGATTGATGGATGGACTAACATGACCAAAAGGATATCATTCACAGATCTTCTTCACAAAAAAAAAAGTTAGGAGATAGGGTATACAATTAATATCTAAATCATGATGTGTGGTACAACTTAATATCTAATTTAACATTTATAAAGTTAGTTTGAGTTACTTAGGCAAGTCAAATTGTCAAGTAGAATTATCGAGAATAGATTTGGATCTCAGATTATTGAGGTTGATTGATCCAATTTGTTTTTCTCACATATTCGAGCATTAATAAATTTAATTACATGCGCTGATATGTATCTTTTTGTTCATCATCAATTTATAATTTGCTAACATGATTTTTCTTCCCTCTTAATGGTGGTGACACCAGCGACTCACCAGTTCAAGACATTACTCTGGAATGTTGCCACAAAACCAGGTACACTAACTGCCATGGTATCTTTAGACAAAAAACATGCCATGGTATCCATAGAAAAAGGACCTTATTTCATCCATGGGTAGAGATATCTATCTTAAATTGTAAATTGATATTATTGACATATCCAGTTGAGATCATAGTTATCAATATGAATTGGCTCTTGATTTGTATACTACGATATGATTAAATTCCATTAAATTCAAAGTCCAATTAATTGACATGTATCCCATCAAGGGAATATGTAAAACTAATCAGTTTGAAAACATATCTATTGATTTGTCGTTGAATCTACCCATTTTTCAAAACTCTCTCTCTTTTTTTTTTTAATCTCATGATATTTTCTATGTTCATCAATGGATCCATCTGTTCTCTGATACATGCATTTTAATTTTCAAGCCATATGAAGTTTGCTTCCTCGATTACTATCTTGAATTCATCATTCTCTTCTCAACTACTATATACGTAAGAACACGGCACAAATGTGAAAGCCTCCATATCCTTTAATTCTTTATTGCTGGAAAAATTGCTTATCTGATGTTTGTGCAGCACCTTTTATCAAAAGGATTGGAGAATTGAAAGTAAGCCACGAATGCTTGCTTGAGTTAGCAAAACTAACTTTAAACGAGAGGAAGGCTCGTATGAAAGCACCTGAAATACTCAAATTGACTTCGACCATTGTCCTTGATGCTGCATCTAGCGGAATCTCTGAAATAGTCAAGTTATGTCTTGAGCATTCTCCGGAGTTGATGTGGAATAAACAATTCACAAAAGAACTGATGAAAGAAATTGTGAAGGGAAGGCATGTTGAGTTATTTAGACTAATGAATGGATACAACACAATCCCAAATTTGAGGTACGATATTCAGAGGAACTGCGACCTGATGGCGGCAGTAGTAGAATGGTCCCCAGGATATGTACCAGCAGATGTTTCTGGAGCAGCTTTTCTTATGGAAAGGGAATTTCAATGGTTTGAGGTTGGTTCACCATATTTGCTTGCCACTCTTTAATTTACTTACAATCACATTGATAGGTGTCCTTTATTTTCTGAAGGTGCTGGAAGATAAGAGTCCTCCTTTGATAAAAAGTCTAAAATTTGAGGTCAGTTCACCTTATTTGTTTTGCTACCCTTTTCGCTCTTTAATTTACATTTGCGTTGATCGATGAAGGTAAAAGAAGATAAGAGCAGTCCTTCTAAAAGTCTGGAATTGAAAGAAACAAAAGAAAGGAGCGGGAAGACATACTGGGGAGTTTTTGTAGAACAGCGAAAAGATTTGGTCAAAGAGGCGGGGCAATGGATGAAGGATACGTCATCATCTTGTAGCATCATATCAACCCTCATCTTTACAGTAGCTTTTGCTGCAGCTTTTACAGTACCTGGAAGCAACGATAGGGATAACCCGGTCTTTCTAAAAAGGGACTCATTCTTGGTATTTACCGTTGCAAATGCTTTATCTCTCTTCTCCTCTGTCACCGCCACCTCAATGTTCTTAGCTATCCTAACCTCACGCTATGCCGCAGAAGATTTTCTTCATTCACTACCAAGAAAAATGATACTGGGCCTCACTTTTCTCTTCCTCTCTTTCGTCTTCATACTCGTGGCTTTTGGCTCTGCTCTTGTGATTGTCCTAAGCGAACGATGGAAGTGGATTTACATCCCCATTACTTTGTTGGTGGTCATCCCTATCATATTGTCTGCAATACTAGAGCTTCCCTTGTATGTTGAAATGGTTGAATCCACCTATTGGCCTCGCCTCTTCCGTCCTGTGAAGATTTGGAAATGACTTGTGCTATCACTATTGAGCAAGGACATATGGTGATGCGATATTTTTTTGCACTTGTTAATCATGGTGTTTACTCATGTTTTAAGACTATTGAGGTATGGCATTAGCCATACTTGTACCAAAGTTTAATCTATATTGTCAAGTGCACACCTTAACTCTATGGGTCAATTGGTATTTTCTCCCAAGCAGTGAGCGATTAATTCATTGCTAATTGTTGTATCAAGGTGAACCCAATTCTTCAAAGAATTGGCAAGATGGCCATCAACAGTCAATAGGGTTCATCCATTCAAATAAAGCAATGATCCACACAAATTCTCTATACTACACAAGATAGCCACCAAGATAGCCACCCAAGTAATGGCCTAACACAAGGAACTTCATATGCAGCATCACCGAGCAAAGAACTATTTCAGTTTAATGGAAGCACAAACTTCGAAATCAGTCTTCACCCACTGCCGACACTTGCACCTCATCCTCTCATCCAACTGTATGGCTTTGACATCCGCCATCTTGCCGCATTGCCATCGATTACTCCTGCACTTTCATGATCCTCATGCTCCGCTTCTTCTCCATCGCATCATCCCTTCCTAACTGCTCACCCGGCAACTGTGCACGGTGCACTTCAGCACCAACACCAATTCCATAAAAAAACATAGCCATCAAACTTTAGCCTCTTTCAGGTCTCTCTGCGATCACAGCAGCGAGGTTGACGTTTCCTTGGTGAATAGCGCCAGGACGCCAGGCACCTGGCGGGATAGTGATGTGAGGAGGATCGAGGTACCTGAATGAAACGGACATGCAGAGACTTTTCAATATTGTGACAAAATGACCAAGTTAGATGCCTCACGGCAAACGACTTAGAATCTCAAAGGTCACGTCTCAACGGCCAAACATTAAAAAATAATAAATTGCCTATAAGGCAAACAGATACTTCTGCACGTCTCTTGAGACCATAAGTCAAGTGAAAGTTAGCAAGAACAGAGTTTGTTTTAGATTCACCTTGTGACTTTAAGATTGACGTTCCAGAGAATAGGATACAGAATCTTCCCAAGAAACCTCATAATTAGTGATCTTATGCTGCTTTAAACCAGCATTTATGACCGACACATTTAGAATTAATCAAAGAATACAAGATCAGAAATCAAAGGAACTATTTCAACAAGAGAGGAGTTTCCTAACCCGAAGGTTCCCATAGAGATGCGCCTGTTTTTCTTATGTATATTGGTGCGAGCCAAACCGAAATCTGACACTTTGGGCGTAAAATCATGTTCCAATAACGTGTTGCTGGCCTTGAAGTCCCCATGCAAATAGGCTAAACCACGAGCAACACGAAGTGCTACCTTCATCCTAGCGCTCCATTCTGGTCGGGCAGCTTCCTTGCCAACTCCTGAAAGCATGGGAAAATGGACATTGGCTTTACACCTCGTGAGCAGAATGAAGAGCGAGACAATAGTATGTAACCCTAGAGAAGTTGCGTATTCATCTACACTCACCATGCAAATCAGATTCCACAAAGCCATGCGGAAAAAAGTTTGCAAACAAGGCAGTGGACACGTTCCTCTGGACATATACAGATCAGCTTGACAAGATTCCTGCGATGGCATATCGACTTCAGCTAAAAATTCCCGGCCGCCCTGTTAATCCTAATTCTTCAGAACTTTCACAGCTACTTTGGTCCCATCTTCAAGAACGCCAACATGTACACGCCCAAACCCACCTTCGCCGAGTATTCTCAACTCGTGGAAAAGATCGGTGTCTCTTTCCGGCCAAACAATAAAAAATAAAAAAATTCTGATACTAAAGTCTGGGACATCTACTAGGACTCAATTTTTTTTGATAAAGGCACGAAATTGAAAAACCGGGTCTGTGTTTCATTACCCAAATTCAACCAGCAACTAAGCATGAAACGACAGCAACAAAGGCAGATAGGACAATGCTAGATTAATAGCAGCCACACCACCGCTTAGCCTATGTGATTATGCTGCAAGATAATTTGACACAACCCATTTGATTCTGAATTTAGCAATCACGTTTAATGGGGTCGATTTGGGTACCAACTGAAATTTGTACTTTCTTTGAGGGAAAAAAAGTTGGCGTAGAATCAAAAGACAAACTAAAGTTGATGTATTTTTATGAGACAAAAGTAAATATAGCGCAGAATTGAGACTCAAGCCAATGTTTGTGCATTTTATGGGACAATTTGTATATAAACTTTATCTTCATTTATATAAGCAGCAGATTACTCATCTACTTGAAGGTGAATCATATAATTTGGCCCAATCTTTTTTTTAAAAAAAAGACGGGTTATATCTAAAAGGAGATTCATCTAGCGTCTCAGCTCATTAGGTTGGGCTATATGGTCCGTGGCATTAAAGGAAAGAAACTTGTTTACATCATTATTATATTATGACGTCAATATGTAAAGTGATGATGTGGTGGTGATGAGGAGAGATGCTCACGTGCTCACCATATCAGTGCAAGCTTCAATTGATCATGCATATTAAACTGGATGGTTGCAAATCAATTCGCTAATTTATGAAAGGAGTCTCGGAATTACACGGTGAAATTCACATAAAAAATCTCCATGCACATACCGAAAATTATGGGTTGGAAAAAATTGCTTCGTCCACTTAAACTATTAGGACCTAATACATTCACTTGAAAGATTGCCAAGAGAGAGCTAAATTACTCAAAAATTTAAGCTTATGAATTATGAGGCAACCACTGGGATTCGCCCCAGTGGCCACCCTTCCAACATGGAAGGGGAAGGTGAGGGGTTTAAATCCCCACCTTCTCAAGGGAGGATGGGGTAGGGATGCATAAGTTTCAGGAGTGGATTTCGACTCTCACGCCCTGCAAGAGGCAGGGCAAAAGTCTGAGAGTGAGTGTAGAGTAGGAATAGAGTAGGACTGACAAAAAAAAAAATTTATGAGCCAACTGAGATAACTCTTAACCACTGGGGTTCGCCCCAGTGGCCACCCTTTCAACATGGAAGGGGGAGGTGAGGGGTTCAAATCCCCACCTTTTCAGGGAGGGATGGGGTGGGGACGCGTAAGTTTTAAGAGTGGGTTTCGACTCCCACGCCCTGCAAGAGGCAGGGCAAAAGTCTGAGAGTGAGTGTAAAGTAGGAATAGAGTATGACTAACAAAAAAAAAAAAAAAAAAAAAACTGAGATAACTCTTAATGAGGAGGGCCCACCTATTCGGAAAACTGGGCTGGTTACCATAATTCTTCCTTGAGATACTCACCAAACATTAGAACAGGTTGGGGGCCCACCAACAAAAGTCTGATACCTCATTTGAGGAGATTGCCATTCACTTAAAAGTCTAAGTGAATGAGTTATAAGTCAATTGAAATATATTAACTACTATACATACCAATTATTTAATGTATGACTTTTCTAACACAACTCACATGTGTATTTTAACACAAACTATGGTCAAAAGAAGATAAGATGATTAAAAATAGTTGATTTCGATGGGTGGAAATATATTGTGATCCAGGGCCATTCCAAAATGTCTTCGTGACTCTTTCAGGTGATATTGTAGATTATGGGATTCTTTTCATGTAACGTTGGAAAGAAAAATCCTCTTTCTTTTGAAAAATGCTAGATATCTAAATTTTATTTGTTTTTTTTTTTTTGGTAAAGTCTAAATTTTATTTGTTTATTATCTAGTAAAATTGACAATATCATATTGGATTTCGAAATAAATAATCCCTTGAATATCTGGCTCCATTTTCTTTGAGATCCAATGTGATGTTAAATAATATAGCAAAAGAGTTCTTGCACAAGCTTGTATTAAACATAAATTATAGCTAGAGCGGTGTTGTTCATTCTCTCTTTGCCAGGACTTTCACGTGTTCTTTGTTTTTAATTTGACATCTTGAAATCACTCCAATAGATTTAATTAATCCCAGTTCAAAAAAAAAAAAAAAAAAAAAAAAAAAAAAAAAAAAGGAAGAAGGAAATCTAATGTGTGTGTGTCTTTGTGCATATAATTTTATGTCCAATTGAGTCATGGACATTGATACATGGTTTGCTGGTGTTACAGCACGTGCCAAAAACAAGTCGACTTTATATAAAAATCAAAATCACTTTCGTTATATTACAATTTGAATTTTTAGAACACTCCATAGTAGTCCCACGGAATTTTTTTTGACATCAGAACAGGTCCTGACCATCATCGTGAATCCCTAATGTCGACCAGCGCTGGCCTTCTTTGTGCTTCTAGTGCATGCGTTCACCTGAGAAATTTCCTGGTACGACATGGGCAGAAACACAAAAGAGAGAGTCGCAATACATTTTTTCTTCATATAGCTTTAAACTTCGATCGAGTGCATTACGGATCCGTAGCTGAACTTCAAATCACAGGTCAAACGATATCCCAGCCCATTTCGATGACCTCGACCATTCTATTATAAGTAGAGCCCACCCTAGGGAAAAATTCAAGCTATTACCTAATCTTTGATAGCCCCACGCTCACGAGAAAAAAGTAGAACTTTGTCTGTCCTTGGTGCTTTGACAAAAAATGAGCGATTGCGTGATTAACTCTACTGGATCCAATGGAGATTGCTCTTCGAGTCCGCCAAAACCCAACCCAAATCACATCTTTCATCATAAGTTGTAGCACATTGATTAGTCCCCATATAAATGTTAACTTTGACATGATTGATAGCTGTTGCTAGCAACCAGATAAGATCAAATTTGCCCGATACATATATGAAATCGAACAAATCAATTAACAATATATATCCGATATCTCATCCTTTGTATTAAGTTAGTACGGATGTTTTTTCTTTTTTAGGCAACATGATTCATGTTCCAAAATGAATTATATTTAAGTAAATTAAACAGCTAGTGATAAACTCAAGACATGACAAAAAAAAAACCTTTGTAATTTAACCGATGAATTTCGTCCGTGTAATCTACGCGATAACAAATATTCAAGCAAAATGTAATCCGGTTTGATAAATATTAGGGTAATTTTCAAATGAATGACTATTCTAGATTGCTCTCTGGTATTCCTTTCCTTCAACCCTCAAATCCAGTTCATCCTTCTTTGCCATATCAAGTGATTAAATCTATGGACACTTCTCCAAATACTCAAGGATCAAACTCTTGAGGATTCATTTGAACTATTTATGAGCTAACTTATTTTGTGTTGGAGGTACGACGCTTTTAGAACGGTGTATCGTCTCTCAGGAGACAATAGAAGCCCCCCTTACATTCTAAATTAGTTTTGAGGCATCAATATAAATATACTTTCATCATCCAATCAGAGAAGGCCATTCGCATCACAATTTTATATTCTCTATCTTAACCTACGATCATGTCAATCCCTCTTCCAGTGAACCTCTCCATTCATGTTTATACCAACAAATCACATTGTTTCTCTATGTGCTGCAGCTCTCTCTGCGAATACACCAGGTTTCACCTTTTGCTCCCCGAAACAACAGTTCGTTGACTATGCATTTTGAAAGAAGATAGACATCGGTGCTTAATTATAAAAATAATTGGTGGCAATAAATTAAATTATAAAAATGAGGTTGAAGATTTAGACAATCTGAAAAATGTGCATGACGATGGATGGTATGAAAGGACAAAGACCCCGAGGGAAAGCAAACGGAGGAGAATTTGACCGTTCCCGCCGACGAAGGATCAAGACCGTTGAATGCGTTGACCGGAAACGCAAACGATTTTTTGATGCTCCATAAAGAGCTAGTGGCCCTTGTGCCCTTTAGGTCATCGTCAGAAGAATATAAAACAAGGGTCTCCCAGGTTGGAGTGAACCCGTCACGTGGCTCTTTCCCTTTTATTCATTGTGGACATGAAAATGTGAATGAAAGTTCGAAAGCGCAAGATTTGAGCTGATGATTAATGGGCAGGGCGGGAAGATCCATGTTCAAGCCCCACAATGATTAAAAAAAAAAAAAATTACGTTTCTATATAAAAATGATTAGGATTTAGTGGGCCAGGTTTGAGAAGGGAATTGCTTCTCTAGGCTTGCCCATTTTGCTCTTGGTAAAAGTTTTATAAAAATTACTTAATTTATTGCATTGATACTGATTTAGTCATAAACCTTTTGATTATGTCAATTTAGTCCTAAACTTTTTGACATACTACCAATTTTGTCCTTTTGGTTAATTTAATTGGATTTGCTGAGGAGGTCGGTTAACTTACATAGTATGGTTGTCGATCCACTAACATAAATAATTTTTAATAACATTGTAATATTTTTTTGATTTTTTTAATTATTTATTAGTTTTTCTTTTCTTTTCTTATTCCTTTTGCTAGTGACCGGTCACAAGCAATGGCAGGATGAGTTGACCTTGCTTGGGCGAGGATTGCTATTGCCCACCAAAGGAGAGACTTGGTCAAGGCGAGCCACAATGAGGGCTCCCCTCGCCAAATCCGGTGAGGTTAGACCTCACCTAGGCTAGGACAGCCTTGCTAGATTGGGCGAGGTTGGCCCTTGCCCAGGCCAGGGCAATCTTGCTGGGTCCCCTTGCCAAATATGTTGAGGTCGGCCCTCGTCTAGGTTAGGCCAACCTCATCGGGTGTCACTTAGGTGAAGGTAATGCTCGGCAAGGCCACCTTGGCCCAAGCGAGGACTGGCCTCGCCAGATTTGGCAAGGGGAGCCCTAGATAGGGCTTGCCCGATCTTGCCTTACCTTTGGAGAGCGATGGCAACCCTCACCTAGGCCATACCGGCCCGCTTGGTGATGGCCGATGACCAATGGCTAGCAAAAAAAAGAAAAATGTAAAAATAAACAGAATTATTAAAAAATAAAAATTCTTAAAAATTGTCCATGATAGTATCAGCCGTGTCTTGTAAGCTGGCCGGTGTTCACATCAACAATTATATATATATGGGAAAATTTCAAATAAAGACCTAAAGTGCCATCATTTTCTCAAAAGAGGACCTAAAGTGAAGTTTGTCTCAAATAAAGACCCAAAGTGCCATCCTTTTCTCAAAAGAGAACCTGAAGTGAAATTTGTCTCAAAGAATGACTCAAAGTAGTCATTTAATCTCAAAGAAGGACCTCACTCGCCAGCCTGTGAATATATGCATATTTCGGTGGCTTGATTACGGTATTTTCGTCCATTTTTTTTTTTTTCATTTTTGGTTGCCTTGTTCATCGTCTTCTTCATCCCCTATTCACTTCTTCTTGCCTAGATCAAGAACACCGAACTTAGGGAAAGGCCAGCGAGCGCCGGCCGCTGGTAAGGGCCGACGAGGGCTTGACGCCCATCGCCGGCAACGAGCGGGGCTCCACACCCATCGTTGACAGCGAGCAAGGGCCATCGAACCCTCGCTGGCCATGGGGGAGGGGGGCCGTCCAAATCGAGGCCCTACAAGAAGGTCCTCGAGGGCAAAAGGGGTAGCCGAAGAAGTTGTCGATCTAGGAGTGGTGGTGGGAGGAAGGGATGAAGAAAGCGACGCAAGCATCCCAATCATAGTCTTAGCAGAAGACAAGGTTGTTGATGGAGTAGCGGGTGGAGGTGGGGGAGGTCGCCCCTCACGGCCATTAGTGAGGTCACCCCTCGCTGGTCCTAGGCGAGGGCTCGCCCACCTCACTGACCACTAATAAGGGCCGACGAGGGCCTGCAAGCCCTCACCCGCAGCCAACAAGGGCTTGACGGCCCTCGCCAGCCACAACCGAGGCCACCCTCGCCAGATCTGGCAAGGGTCGGCCTACAAGCCCTCACCCACGGTCGGTGAGGGCTTGGTGGCTCTCACCTACTGTTGACGATAGGCGGCCAACCCTCGTCGACCCTCACCAACAGCCAGCGCTTGTTGGCCCTTCTCAAGTCCGATGTTCTTGACAAGAAGACGAATAGGGGATGAAGAAGATGATGAACGCACCATTGACCCAAAATAATAATAATAATAATAATAATAATAATAATAATAATAATAATAATAATAATAATAATAATAATAATAATAATAATAATAATAATAATAATAATAATAATAATAATAAAGAACAAGACAACTAAAAATTAAAAAAGAAAATTGACAAAAATATCCTTGATCAAGCTACCTGAATATGCATCGAAGATGCTTTTATTCACCAGCTGGCAAATGAGGTTCTTCTTTGAGACTAAATGATCACTTTGGGTCCTTATTTGAGACAGACTCCACTCCAGGTCCTCTTTTGAGAAAATGAGAGTACTTTGGGTCCTTATTTGAGACAAACTTCACTTCAGGTCCTCTTTTGAGAAAATGATGGCACTGTAGGTCCTTATTTGAAATTTTCCCTATATAGTTATTTCTATATGAAAATGATTTGGCTTGAGCAGGTTGGGCTCAAGAAGGAAATTACTTCTTTAGGCTTGCCCATTTCACCAAATATGGCAAGGCTAGCCCTCACCTAGGCAAAGGTAACGGACGTGGTCGCCCTAGCCTAGGTGAGTGCTCCCCTTGCTCAATTAGGTGAGGCCGGCCCTTGCCCAAGCCAGGCGGCCTTGTCAGGTCTCATACGAGTGAAGGCAACACTCGACAATGCCACCCTCACTTAGGTGAGGACTGGCCTCACCTGATGTGGGGAGGGGAGCCCTTGCCAAGCGAGGCTAGCTCACCGGCCATGGTCGGTAGTTGGCAAAAGAAAGAAGAAAGCAAAAACTAGTAAAAATTAAAATATTTTAAAAATTGTCTATGTCAGTAATTTTTATCAAAATTAGCCAAAATGATTAAATTAACACTATATTAAAAGTTTTATAATTAAATTGACATCAATGTAATAGGTTTATGATTTTTCGACATGTTTTCTTTTCGTCCTTGGAAATGACCAAGACGCAGTGTGGCCCATTGGACCACTTGCCCAATAACCGAGCGTAGGCACAAACACGATATGAGGGAACTGATAGCCGATCATCGAAACATGTCAACTAAGGGACATGAAGGCGAATTATGAATGCGAAAATACGGCGGGCTCTAACAATCCACGCCAGTCTCTCTCGTTCCCTAAAAGCAGGGTTCAACTAACCCCCCTTAGACATGCGATCCCGTCCTCACGCTACGCTCTCCAGACCTGGCCCTCTCCTCTCTCTCCCTCTTCGTCGATCGTCCACACCAAGATTTCCACGAGCACGTGTAGACACGACAAAAACGACGTGGTGCGTGGTTCTCTCTCTCTCTCTCTCTCTCTCTCTCTCTCTCGTGTGTCCGATCTTTCTAGGAATCGGGCTTGAACAGGCGTCGTTTTGAGAGGGGGGCCTAGACAAAGTGGGTATGAGATTTGCCCTGTTCGGATGGCAATACGAGTCATAAGATCTTGGCCTCGAGCGGGCGCTTCGAGCTTGAAATGGTCATGTCCCGTCCCCTATTTTTGGGGATTTTCCCTTGCGGGGTCGCCCGCGGTCAGAACCCATTAACGAGGGGAACTAGAAAGAAAGGATGGAAAGCGCTCTTCAGAGCTTCAGTTCGCTTCGCCGACCCCATTAACGACCATTCATTGAGGAAGTCGAGATGTCTAAGCATTCCATCGCGTGGTGCCACATTTTGTGTAGGAATTGCGAGAGAATAAGCTTGGGTGCGACATTGTAGGCCCCAATTGCACATCTTTCTTTCCTTGTTTGAAACGGCCCAAGAGACAACGAACTAGAAAATTAAGTGGTAGTAATAGATGAGATGAATGTGAAGATAGATTATTCGCAGCCTCATAAGTTAAGCATCGGCAGGAGGGGAAAATGAATTTGTTTGTAATTAGTTGATTTGGTTCACTCTTTAGCTCCGGTACAATTGAAGAGAAAAATGGCGTAGGAAAAATTTGCCAATTGCCGGTAATCAGCGGTTTGAATGACGTTTATGTCGGCACCTGGTGCACGTAGTGCCAAATCTAAGTAGCGATCCGGGCCGTTTTGAATAGCTACAAAGTTTCGAAGACTTTTTCTGAGTCAAGCGAATGCAACGAAGTCTGCAGCTGTTAAGGAAGAAGATCTAGAAGTTCTTTGCTTTCTCTTGCTCTTACTTCATGCAAGTTGTCGACAATAATACTACTTTTCTAGTGTTGGTGAAAAGGATTTCAAAAGTAAGTTAAAAAAAAAAAAAACATTTGACAGACTATTAAACTGCCCATGCAACAATATGAAAGCTTAAATTCCATTTTGCTTTCGATTGGTCTAAGTAAGATTTACATCTCCGCTAATCTAGATTTAGCAAAAACTAACTATATGACAGAAAATAGTAAATTCAGAAAAGCCTATATAAATGAAGATATACAGCATAAACATCTATGCAAACCATGCCTGGCTGTTCATGGGGTAAACCATGATCTAGCAAGCATTTCCCAGATGGGAAAGCTTTAGCTATGAAGAGACAATGCTGAAACCTACGATTTTAATTCAGGAAAACATCAAACTAGAACTTGCAATTAAGGACCGCCAAGTGCGATTTTTACATGATTTCGCATAAAAATAGCACATTGAAATCAAGAGAAGAACAATTGCTCAAATGACGGATCCGATATGCCTTTGTCGGATGCCTCTCCTAAATTCATGCTCCGGCTTAGTCATTGCAGACGAATCACTGAATGCAACAACACGATATTAGCAGTGAGCCAACGAAGGGACAGATCTGTGCAACTTTCTTTATGGTTACAAGACCTTTCAATTGCTAAGTAAAACTTGATAAACCAAGACATCAGTTATCATCAGATCAAACGTTAAGTTCAGTAGCTGCACCAAGTGCTTAAAATCACAGTCGAACATGTAAAAAGGCAAGAAAACTTTTGTACTTGCAGGTCCCTGGACAGCTGAAGCAAAGCTGATGATACAAAGCAGAACCAGCTGGACAATGATCACTTGCATCACCACCCCCATATCTCATTCAACACCAAATCCCAATCTTTAAAACCCTAGCTCCCTCAACGAGGATCGATAACCAATAAAACCCAAATACAGTATCAAAAAAATAAAAATAAAAAATCAACTCTACAAAAAGAGAAGATTGCTAAATCATCAGACTCGATAACACTTGAAGCAAGATTGACGAGGAAGGGAATTAGATGAGCAAGCCAGAGACCCCCGCGAAAAGTGAGAGCAAAGCAAAGCAACGCAACAAATTTTCTTTTCCCTTCCCTTTGGTGGAGGAAACACCAAAAAGGCAAGAAGAGAGATTAATCAATCTCTCTGCGAATAAACAACATGCTCTGTAACCCGCAGAGGCTCTGACCACCATAAACGCCTTGCCTTTGGTATCCAGCCGCCGGACCGAGCTACGCGTGGGTTCAACATGGACAGTCTGGAGGAGGAATTCGGCCTGATGGAGTTGAGGCAATACCGAGCCCAAATGGAGGATCGGGTTTGGGAAGATTGGGTCACAGACCCGGGTCGATTCCATCGGATATAGGGATAAATCCCTACCCGATTCCCCAACCTGGATACTTGCCCTATGCGTTTCCGGTGAACGGCGGCCGTCCCGAACCTAGTGACCCGCTCTACACGTCACCGGCGGACGAGCCCAAATTGCGTCTCATCAACCTCCAGCTCGTTGGACCTGATAACTATAGCGCCTGGGCACGGGATTTCCGTCGAGCTCTTATCACCAAAGACAAGGAGGGATTTCTTGATAGATTAATTCCATACCCGACCGATGATCGCATGCAGCGCACTGGAGGAGATGTAACGAACTAGTACGTACCTAGATTGGAAATTGCCTCTCGCCGGAAGTTGCAACCGGGCTCCCACTGACGCAGGACTCAAAAACCATCTGGGAAAGCACCCATGAAATGTACGGGAGGCTTAATCGGGTGAAATTGTTCAATATAACCTAGGCACTCTCCGAATTGAAGCAAGCGAACCTCTTGGTTACCACTTGCTTCAATCGGCTCTCGGCTCTGTGGAACGAGCTCGAGGTGGCCCAAGAGTAGCTCGAGGGACCTAAGACAACGCTCCATCAGTACCGGGCAATGAGGGAAAGAGAGAAAGTAACGCGTTTTTTGCTAAGCTTGAACGAAACATACTCACCCTTTAGATCACAGATCTTGATGATGGAGCCAACGTCGTTGCTCGGCCAGATCTACCAGCTAGCCGTCTAAGAGGAGAGCCAAAGGCTGGTGACGGCCGAGAACATGAAGACGAGCGATGGTGTCGCTCTTGCAGCCCTCACAGCAGGATCTAGCTCCCTGCTTGGAGTCCACGGAGGATTTGCAAGCGCTAGGGGTCTCGGCACAGGAGGTTCTAGCTTGCTACTCGGCGGCCATGGAGGACTTGCAAGCGTCAGGAGTGTTGGACGAGCGACGGCCGTGAGAAGTGAAAGAGGCAATCCTAAACAGATGGATGACCACGATCTAAAGGGGCCATTCGATGGTCCAAACTCGCCCATCAGTTTACTTGGATCCAACAGTGGTTATCAAGCGAGATCCGAGGACCATTATGGGCCAATTTGGTTCGACTTTGGGGAAAGGCCATTGGGAAAATGCAAATATCTTTGAGATAAAGGGGTTTTCTGAAATGTTACACCGTTTGGTAAATTGTAGCATTGAAATGTTACTTGGCATAAATACTGCTTGGCAAAACTCACATTTGTAATGGGCTTTTACTTCTTCTTTTTTTAATCTGAAAGTTAAATCCGGCGGCCGGCTAAAAACCGATCAACCGCCGGATGGCCAGATCTAGCCGTCAGGCCGCCTGAGGTCGCAACCTCAGGCGACGCATGCCGTCTTCTATGGTCGCAGAGGCCAAATCTGGCTGCCAGACGGCCAGATCTAGCCTCCAGATGGCCAAATCTGGCCTCTAGACGGCCTGATTCGCGCGAGCCGAAGGCGTTGGAGCGTAGAAGCAAGGAGTCGACACGGTGCTGCTCGCGCTTATCGAAGGGGATGGATCTGCTGCAGAAAAGGAAGGCGTCGACAGTGGAGGAGGAGGCGGCGGCGGGGCCGGTGGAGAACTCAAAGTCGGGGGCGTCCCAAAACGGTGGGGCGAGAGGGCCGTCGGGTTGGTCGATGGGGGGGTCAAGGCTAGATCTGGCCACCGACGGCCAGATCTAGCCTCCGGACTGCTAGATTTGGCCTTCGGATGGCCAGACCTAGTGGCCTGAGGCCTGGTTCGTGCGAGCCGAAGGAGTCGACGCGGTGCTGCTCGCGCTCGTTGAAGGGGATGGATCTGTCGCAGAAGAGGAAGGCGTCGACGGCAGAGGCGGAGGCAGCGTCGATGGCGGAGGCGGAGGGGGAGGCAGCGTCGACGGTGGAGGCGGAGGCGGAGGCGGCGTCGACGACGGAGGCGGCGGTGGGGCCGGCGGAGAACTCGAAGTCATGGGGAAGAAGATGAACGACGCGTGAACAGTAAAACTTGTATTGGGAGAATGCCGAATGCTCAATGCAGCTCTGCATGAGCTGCATTGGGCTTTCAGCATTGGGGATGTTGGTATTTGCCCAATTAGCTTTCAAAAGTGACTCCAAAACACAAAATATTTTCCCCAAGGGGCTTTGGGGGCCCAAAGCCCCTTGGGGAAGCTAAACCAAACAGGCCCTATGTCTCATCCAACGTGCCTGAATCCAACGCTTATTATTTAGCCACGACAGCACCCGCACGTAGGACATCCAACGGACCATGAAATGTCACGTCATCACATAAATCAAGTGGGCAAAATTCAAAATATAAAAGAAAATATTGTGAATATTGCAAACGCTCGCATCATACAATTGAAACATGTTGGAAATTATATGGCAAGCCGGGTGATAAAGAAAAAAAGGGAAAAGAATTTTTCGCTTGTCAGGTTTCAGCACTAAAGACTGATGGGATGCACCAACCAATTACCCAAGATCAGTACGAGAATATCATGAGGGCTCTAGATTAATTAACCACAAATGACAAAGCTGCAAGTTTTCAGATACTCTCCTTTCCAAGATGAACTCACTATACGTTGATGCGTGGATAATCGATTCAGGTGTCAGTGACCACATAATTTGCAATGAAAAATTATTTTCCCATATTCAGAAGAGTCCACACTTATATTACGTCCGTCTTCCAAATGGAAATATCACTCATGTCACCAAAATTGGGACTGTTCATCTTAGTTCCAATATTGTCCTAAAAAATGTCCTTCATATTCCAGAATTTGAGTTTTCAATCTTTTATCTATCTCAAAAACTTGCAAAGATAATTTATGTCGTGCCATATTCAATTCAGATAACTACTTCTTTCAAGACCTTTCGACTGGTGAACTGATGGGCTTAGGTAGTGTTGCTCAAGGACTTTATTTTTGGACCAGTTTCCTAATAGATTTCGATTTATTGAATGAAGGCACTTCTTGTAATGTTGTTATCAGTAATAAGAATCTAATTTCTCATCAACGTTTGGGTTATAGTGCACAATTCCCTTATCCAAAATGTCCTATTTGCCCTCTAGCTAAAGAGTCTTGAAGACACTTTCCAACTAGCACATCTTGAACCACTAGTGCTTTCTCCTTACTTCATATTGATATCTAGGGTCCCTACCACACACCACATCGTGATGGATCATGATTCTTTCTCACTATTGTCGATGATTATACTCGCGCCACTTGGGTTTTTCTTATGCAATCCAAGGGTCAAACCTTTTCAAATATGTCAAAGTTCCTCTCTCTCATGAAAAATCAATTCGGCAAATCTATTCAACGAATCAGCATGGATAATGGATGTGAGTTCTTTACTATAGAGTGTGTGTCTTTTTTGTCATATGAGGGAATAATTCATGAAAGTTCTTGCACCTACACTCCCCAACAAAATGGGGTTGTTGAGCGCAAGCATCGGCACCTCTTAGAAGTCGATTGTGCTCTTAAATATCAAGCTTTGATTACTGAAAACTTTTGGGAAGATTGTGTGGTCATGGCAACCTGTTTAATTAATCGCATGCCGACTTGGATCCACAATGGGCGAACTCTTTTCCAATTGCTTTATGGAAGACAGCCACAAATTGATCATCTTAAGGTATTTGGCTGCTTGTGTTATGCAACAACCGTGGGCCCTTGAGATAAAATGGATCCTCACGCCATTCCATGCGTTTTATGGGATATCCCCCTCTGCAGAAAGGTTCTAGAGTCATGGAGATTTCTACAGGCACTTATTTGTGAGCAGAGATGTGTTTTTTTAGGAAGACATATTCCCGTTTCGAGAAATGCACCTTCATCCTCTCCCTTAACTTCAAATCATCATCCATTTCTATCAGAAAATGATCTATTTGTAGAGCCTCAGTTTGTAATTGTTGCACCAGAACACATTGTGCCTGTCACAACAGACTCATCACATCAGGCAGGTGGATCAACTATTCTTTCAGATGAGAGAGATCGTTCGTTTAGATCTTCAGTGATTTCTTCGTCACAACAATCACAGGCTTCTTCAAATGAGCCCTCACCTGCTAGTCCTCAAGAAACAAGAGTGGAGCAACCCCGATGTGTTGGTAGACATACCCGACCACCCACTTGGACAAAGGACTACTTATGGCCTACACTGGATTGTCCAAGTACATAATATCTTGTGTCTTCATATCTTTCATTTATTCAGTTGTCACTAGAACACATATGCTGCATTAATTGAATTTATGAAGAACAGGAACCGTCTTCTTATTATGAGGTGGCACGTGACCCTAAATGGTGAGATGCTATGGAGGCTGAACTAATGGCTCTTACTAAAAATCATACGTGGGACATTATTACACTGCCTCCACATCGAAAGCCCATTGGCTGCAAATGGGTTTACTAGATTAAATTCAAGGAAGATGGTTCTATTGAAAGATAGAAGGCCAGGTTAGTTGCAAAGGGATTCACGCAACGGGAATGTTTCGATTATCATCAAACCTTCTCTCTTGTAGCTAAAGAAGTTACTGTTCAAATCGTTGCTGCCTTTCGCAATTGGCAATTACATCAAATGGATGTCCATAATGTCTTCTTACATGGGGACTTGGATGAAGAAATCTATATGGAGCTTCCACAAGGTTTACACAAAGAGGGGGAGTCTCATGTGTGTCGTCTTCATAAATCCCTATATGGACTTAAACAGGCCTCCAGACAGTGGTGCGCCAAGTTCACCACTGCACTAATCAGCGCAGGATTTTAGCACTCCAAGCATGATCATGCCTTATTCACACATGAACTAAAGGTACTTCATCAATTTACTTATTAATATATGTTGATGACATCCTTATCATGGGGAACAGTGAGTTGGCTATTACCAAGTTCAAGAAATATCTGCATTCTGTTTTTCACATCAAGGATTTAGGGCATCCCATATATTTCCTCGGGATTGAGATAGCTCAATCTGATAAAGGAATCAACCTTAGCCAATGAAAGTTCATTTTGGAGATAGTTTCAGAAGCAGGGTTATCAATATGCAAACCGGCCATTATACCAATTGAACATAATGCAAAACTGACGACACATGAATATGATGTGAGCTGTTCTTCATCCATTACTGATTCGTTCCTTAAGGACCCATCGAGATATCAATGTCTTGTTGGAAAATTGATCTACCTTACCATGACAAGACTCGCTATATGTTACGCAGTGCAAATACTCAGCCAATTCATGCACAAGCTGAAGCAGTCTCATATGAATGCAACACTGAAAGTTGTGAAGTACTTGAAGGGATGTCCAGGACATGGTATTTTTCTATCTCGTGATTGCAATATGAAAATGACAGCTTACTGTGATACAAATTATGTTACTTGTCCAATGACAAGAAGATCAATTACTGGTTTTTGTATCAAATTGGGGAAATCACTTATCTTATGGAAAATAAAGAAGAGTCGACTGTATCACTATCATCAACTGAGCCATAATATAGGGCCATGGTAAAGATTTTTTGTGAAATAGTCTGGATACGTGGATTACTCTTAGACCTTGGAGTACAAGTAGATGGACCCAGCAAATTATTCTGTGACAATGATGTTGCACTTAAATTAGCGGCAAATCCAGTTTTTCATGGAAGGACCAAGCATATAGAGGTTGATTGTCATTTTGCTCGAGATAAGATTCGAGAAATGATTATCACAACAAGAGGAATTAGAACTGTGGAGCAACCTGCATATATATTTACCAAGCCATTATGCCAAAAATGACAAAACTCATGCATGGAATTAGTTGGAAATTTAATGGTTACCTCGTTCAAACATGAGAAATTAAGACCGAGACTTTAATGATACGAGCATGGGGCCAACACCTTTTCTTGGGGTATTGAAGACGGATGATTCAAAAAGGGAAGTGTGTAATTAGAAGCAAGTGAAGGGAATGTTCTCTCTTTTAAAGTTCGAAGACTTACCCTTCAGTAGGGTAAATATTTACAAGTGAATTGATGGAGTTGCTTAATTAACCAATGGTAAAATCATGAGGTCTATGGTTAGAGAGGTTGTTGTTCCAATTAAATGAGTTCATGTGGCCCTTAAGTAAGTAATAGGGTGCAAATGGTCCAATGAGAAGGTTTTATGTTGCCTAAGGTGAATAGCTAGGGCCTATGTGGCTAAATATAGTTAGCCACAAGAGGAGATAATTTGGAAATGCCTCTTCTCCATTAGCCAAGTAAGTGCATGAGTCACCCATTTTATTTATGAACTAAAGTTGAATTTGATGAGGTATGGTTTGACATAAAGCATGACATCAGCGCTTGACTAAGCTTAATGCCTAATTTAGAGCATTAATACAATTTTGGTACATTAAGAAATAAACATATCGATCAAGGGAATTCAAATGCTAATTTTCATAATAGATGATTTAACAAAATATTAAGTGAATCAATATGTAAATGAGGAAAAACTAGTGTTCACTTTAAACATTGGCAATACGAAAGATATTTTAAATCCACTAAAACATTTAGCAAAAATTACCGAATGAAATGGAAGTACTTAACACGATAAAACTCTAACTCATCCTTGAAATGATACATAAACTCAGTAAATTTTCTAATCTATCGTTTGTTCGATAAAAATTCCTACACGTAACGTTAATCATATCTAACTTCTTTTATATTAATCAATGTAGGAAATTTTCTAAATGCCACAATATGAGTGCAACTACTGGCAAAATTTGTGAATAAGTTTTGGAAACCATTAGTTTTTTTTTAAGCGGTTAGATGGTGTCCATGCCAATTTTTGTGTGCCTCAAGTGATCCACCTCTCCGAATAATCTTAAGAGCACACTCTTTCATTTCACTTCGGTGATTTAGAATCTTATTTTTAAAGTGCTCCCAATAAGTTTTGAATACATAATCATAAGAAGAGGAGCAAACTCTTTTGCCATTTAGCCAATACCTTGTTGGTATAGGATATACATATCCTAGGGTAAATTTTTTAATGCACAGTTTTGTTGGGGCTTGAGAAATTTGCTCCCATTGACATCTTCTTTTATTCCAAGCCCTCCCAAACTAATTGTTTTGCTTTTCCACCTGCTTTCTCCCCCCTATTCCTATTCTTCACGGCTTTGCAAGGTTGCCAAGTAAAAGTGTAAATTTATTATGTTAAATGCATTTAAATGATAAGCATAAGCCTGTGGATTTCATCTATTGTGACCTTATTTTATGGATGATGCAGCGAGAATAGTCAATGACACTAGAGGCTTGCCCCTGGTCTCATGCCCAATTCCTGCAACCTCTCTGCATAGTGTGTTGTGTTGTATTGAAATGAAGTAGCAATAAAAGAAAAAATATATATGGGCTTAACCACTTCACCATAAG
Organism: Eucalyptus caleyi; assembly: GCA_014182885.2. NCBI lineage: Eukaryota > Viridiplantae > Streptophyta > Magnoliopsida > Myrtales > Myrtaceae > Eucalyptus > Eucalyptus caleyi. Next base: position 55,287,445 of record CM024468.2, on the reverse strand, counting down.
GAAAGTCACAAGTATATATGGATTTATTATTCTCATATTTTTCTAGATAAAGATGATGTAGCGAGCATGATTTCACCAATCAAGATTGAAGGAGAAAGTCCTAAGTTAACATAACTCTTATTCAATTAGCCATAAGCAAGATGAATTCCTAAGTCAACGTCAAATCTCTCCTCAATTTGCAATTTAAGGATTCTCTTTTTACCTTTTTTTTTTTTTTTAATTTTAAAATTTCGCAACTCTTGCATTTAGAACTTTGTGAATACTTGAAACCTTTCTAACTATACAATTATTGACATAGAGATTCATATATAATTTTATAGCGCTCCAATGTCTTACCAGGTTTTTGACCAAAACAAAAATGTCTTACAAGGTCACTTTGGAATGCTGTCAAATCAATGCCAGCTTAGCCGAATCAACATTTCTGCCTCTTGAGCCGAGTCATGTATCATCACCAAAAAATCACCATAAAATGTTTCCAGGTATTTAGAATGCATTTGATATGAGTTTTCAACAAGAATCAAAATTACAAAAACATGTTTGGTGTAGTTTTCTAAAAGCAATCTTTGCACAGAATAAAGTACATTTTAGCCAAACTCTCGGCCCGCTAGGCATCCAGCCCACTCTCCCTCTCTTTACCCAGCTCATTACTTCTTTTGGCCCCGAATTTCTTTGTTTTTCTTTAGCCGATTTCCTTCATTTCATCCTAGCCCATCTGAATTAGCAAAAAGCCCGGCCCCCGGTGGCTGTCTTCCCTCTCGCGCCCGTTCCCGTCTGTGAGCAGAATACGCGAGCGAAGAGACAGAGACGGACGGTGACCGAGAGGGAGAGGAGTCCGTGAGCGAGTGCGTGAGAACAGGTGGGTGACCGAAGCAAGGCTTGGAGTTTCTAGAAGGTGTACAGCTGGCCGGGAATTCTGTTACACAATAGAAAAAAGGATTATTTGGGAGAAGGAGGAGGGGTGTGCTCGCTCGGCCAAGATGAAGAAACAGAGAAGGGACGCTCGGCCGAGAAACGGAAAGGAGAGAAAAGACGCGAGAGATAGAGAGAGAGAAAGAGGGAGATTATCTCGTTTTCGAGTGAGAGATTTCTCAGAAAAGATCATCGCCGGAGCTCATTGTCGAGCCTTGGAGTTCCGATTGAAGCTCGATCCGCGAGCCGTTTCGAACGGTTCCGGAGTCAGAAGTTGCGTACCTACTGCAAAGGAGTGAACCAAGTCTAAGCTCCTCTTCCGTCGCCGATCGCTTTTGCCGTTTATCCGCCAGGTGAGCTCCTTCATATGCTCTGTACGTGCCCTGTTTCAGTCGAGAACGGGATATTAGGTTCGAATGATGAGTTTGCGAGAAAATATTGATCAAATACGGGTTTATTTGAAGTAGGATAATATGATTTAGGCGCCTGCACATCATGTTTTGATTAAAAGGCGTATCGGAGTCGAATCGGAAGCTCGTTTCCTGACTTGCATGCTAACTGTTCAATAAAATTCCTAAATGAAGAACCGAAATTGCTTTTATGGAAATCGATAATTAGAGCCTCGTTTATGCTTGATTTGTTCTTATAATTGTTGAATCGTCACTGAATTGTTGTTTTTCATGTGACTTACGGCAAATTATTTACTGTCCGAGTCGGCCATGTGTGCGCCTCCCCTCTGCCCAGAAAGCTTCATCCACGGTAATGCTCGCCATTTGAGGCCGCTCTAGCTAGTCTGTTTGATGTGCATTTGAGTGTTCACTAGCCTAGAATTGATAAGCGTTTAAGGACGTGCAATTTCGCAGCTTGAGGATTATTCGGTAGAGGAGGTCCGACAATATAAAAACTGTCGGCCAGCTAACGGCTAGCAGTGGTTTAGGGCCTATTTGTTTATTTTTGTTTATGTTCTTTGAACAAAAATTTCTAAATAAAAAGCGAATGTAAACGCATTTGATAAAACTTTTGTTCTTAGGAACATATTTGGAATAAAACAATAAGAAAAAAAAAAAAGTTATCTATTATTCCGAGAAACAATTTTTTTCTTTTTTTTTTTTTTTTTTATTTTCTTTTTCTTCTTCCTTTTGTCGGTCATCGGCCTTGGCCATGGCTGGTGTTGGTGCCAGCGACCTTGCCAGAGTGTCACCGACCCTCGGAGACGCCGAGCCATGGCGAAGCTTGTTGGGCCAAGCCTCATGGTGGCTAGGCGAGCTCGAGCTCGCCCAGCCCAGGCGAGGCCAACCTCGCGCCGCCTAGGCAAGGTCGAGCCTCACCGGTGGCCTCGGTGGCCAGGTGAGCCTCGCGAGGCCACCGGCAAGGCTCCGGCAAGCTTGCTGGAGAGTGCCCAGCCGGTCGTCGGTCGTTCCTGTGGCCAGCGACCAGCCACAAAGAGAAAGAAGGAAAAAAAAAAAAAGAAAGAAGAAAGAAAGGAAAAATATAATAAAAAATATTGAAAAACTAAAAGAGACAATAAAATTATACAAGTTTACCAAATGCATTTCTATTCCTAGAGCATAAATTTTTTGCAGTTACCAAACGTGTTCTTATACTTAGAAATTGTTCTCGGGAATAGAAACAAAAAACTATTTTTATTCGAAATTTTTTTTCCCTGTAATGTAAACATTAACAAACGCGCCCAAGCATCTATCACAATAGGTCATCTCGACGGTGGTCTGTGCACTGGCAAGAGCTCATCTCAATATTGGTGCTAGTTCTTTTGAAGAGAAGGTGAAGAAGACCAAAAATAGAAAACAGAAAAAAAAAATTGAAAATTAAAAAATAATCAAAAGAAGAGTAATAAAAAAATTTGAATATAATTTGAATCAGTTCGGATCCGGTTAGTCGGATTGGGTCATATGGTTGGGTTGAATCGAAGGCGGGTTGAAGGTTTGTAGGCCGATTTCAATAAAATTGAACTGGGCCTTAAGCCGGCCCAGTTTCGAACCTAACCCGAACCATTAGGGTCTAAGTCAGTGAGTCAGGCCGGTTTCCTTCCTTCAATCCGAAGCCCATTTCCTAAAAAAAATGTGGGGGAAAATCATCTTAATTGATTCCAGTCAACTTTTAGCGGCTTGAATCAACCTTAGAATTTTCTTTTCAAATAGACTTCTCTTAGTCTTGAATAAACTTGAAAATCCCTAAAAAAATTTTGAAACCCAATTGAATAAGCTTTTAGAATTTTATAAAGGGGATTTGTTTTATTTTGTTTTTTCTTTAGAGACGATGCTAGGACACTACTTGTACATTTCAATTTGATTATACTTGATTGCACAATCTCTGTATATTGGTTGTTATTTTCCTTTTATCATGGTTAGGATTTCAATAAAAACATCACATGAATGCTTAGCGGAGTAGTCTTAAAATTGATGAAAAGATTGTATGTAAAACACTTTAGTTGACAATATAAATAACCTTAGGTATAAAGGGTAATCAAGCGCTCAATTCTAGATCTCTGGTTCGTAGAAATTTAGATGACACTCTTACTTTTCAATTGGTTTCTAGCCAATTTTAATTGGTTAATGACGACTCCTTATATAAAATTTTGATAGGGTTAATCTGAACTTAAAATGAAAGGATGTAACATCACACGATGTATGAACTTGAGAGAACCCGCGCTCTTGATCGATAAACCTTTTCTTGGATAGCTAAAAAGATAATGTGTTTGAGCCGTCTTTTCAATGAACCACTAGGATTCTTTTAAGCAAATACCTCTAAATCTATTCCTAAGGGCGGTCCCTCGAGCATAGGTCATGACTAGCTTTCCCCAGCTCGAGTAGAGAAACAACTTAACTTGGTGTAGACCCCAATTTGATCGTGGTGTCAAAGGACGAAATGAATTCTTTGGTAAGAAAGAGGGACAAGTCACTAAAGTAATGGTTCAATTATCAGGATTGAACCTAATGATCTATGGCCCAAGAGCCTGACCTTGCTTGCCCATTGGTACGGGTCTAGTCTATATCACCATAAATAAAGATTTTTACACTCAACTAATCCAACTACCATAAAGTGAGGAGAAAAAGAAATGCTTGCTCGCTGTTTATTGAGGTTTTTTTTTTTTTTTTTTACATTTAACAAATTTGACTTTTACTGCTGTTTTTATTATTATTGAGTAGATGATAACTTGTGAATTGTGATGGAATAAGGTTCGGTTAAAACAATTTACTAGAGACAAAAGAAAAATAACAAAAGTACAAAGTATGTCCTCATGCTAAGTGCATCGATGGCATGATTCAGACATGAAATTAGAATATCAATGTTGCTAAGTTTTTCTCTGACGCGAGTTCCGGACCGAAGGTCCTGGAAGTCGGGTCATGTAGGGTGCATTTAGTTAAGCTTTGCAAATGAGTTTTGGGTGTAATGCAAATGTTGAAACTCAAAGCTATTTAGAAAAATGAAAATTGTGTTTGGTTAAAACCTCTTTATAAATAGACTTTGAATTGAATGTATATTTGGCCAAAAAACTTTTACAATGGCTTTAGGTATATTAAACTATCTATAGAAAAATGAACCAAACCCTTTGCCGGCCGTAGACGAACTAGATTTGGCACTAGCAATCGTTGGTTGAGTCGGGTGACCTCCAGTGAGGGTGGTGTGACCCAATCGAAAGCCGTCGGAGGTTGCACAACCACAAGCAGCCCTCGCTTGGGTCTCACGAGGATCCTGTGATGATGGCTGTGACCCAGGCAACCGCCACCCTCATCTTCACGTGACCCTTGTTGAGGGTCGCTTGAGGTCATGCAACCTCCAGTGGCCCTCGACTAGGTTGTGTGACCCTCGACGAAGGTCCCCGATCTCGAGTGACCTCAACCGATGGCCGCCGGTGCCACATTTGGCTTGCCGAAGGTCGTCGCCTTTCGTCGGACTGGCAAAGGTTGTCTCCTTTTTAACAATAAAATAAAATAAAATACCGGGGCAAAATTGAAAATATAATTGATTGGTAAGGATAGTTTTGAGAGGAAAAAATTAGTTTCAGCATTTGGCCATGTTGAAAGCCCAATGCTAGTGACTAGCATTTGGCTTTTCAATTTTTCCAATGCCAACATTTGGTCGAAAAGCTCATTTAAAATGGTTGCCGGCATTTTCCCAAGGGGCTTTGGGGGCCAAAAGCTCATTGGGAATGCTGAACCAAATGCATCTGTAATCAATCTGACGTCAACGTCCACGATATGCTTGGTCAAGCGCCAATTGTACAAAACACAAACAAGGAAGTTTCGGGGGAAAATTGTCCAAAAAGTTCTAAATCAATTGCACTTTTACTAATTCAATCATAAACATTTTTATTTTGGTAATTCAGTTCTAAATATTTTCAAATGTTGCCAATTGAGTTCATCCGACTAATTTTGGCTGAAAAATGCCAATGTAGACTTTGTGGTGCCACAAAGGATCGCAGACACTGATGTGGATAATTTTAAATAATATTTTAATATTTTTGAATTATTATTTTTTCTGATTTTTTTCTTTTTTTTTTCTTTCTTTTCCTTTTAGCTTTTTTCTTTCCTTTTGCTAGTGGCCAGCCACTACTTGAGGCCCGGTCGAGCGAGGGCAACCCCTGAGAGGGCAACCCTTGCCCAAGCGTGGCTCGGCGAGGGTCGGCCTCGCCTAGGCCAAGGCGGCTTCATTGGGCATCGTTTAGGCGACGGTGACACTAGGCATCGTATCGTTAACCTAGCCTAGGCGAGGGTCGGCCATGTTGGATTTGGCAAAGGGAGCCCTCGTCGAGTTTCCCCCTGGCCCAAGCGAGTGTCAACCTCGCCTAACCAAGATCTGGCGGGGCCGCCCTTGCCTTGGTGAGGCCGACCCTCACTGGGCCGTGCCTGGGTAAGGCCCGCGATCAGCTGGGCCACGTCTCTGGCGGGCAAGGCCAGCTAGTTGGCCACCGGTAAAAAGAAAATAAAAAGCCAAAAAGAAAAGAAAAATCAGAAAAACAATAAAAATTCAAAAATATTAAAATATTATTAAAAATTATCCATGTTAACGCGGTCGAGTCTTACATGACATTGTTGGCGTTCACGTTAGTATTTTCCGACTAAAATTGGCCAGATAGACTCAATTGGCAAAAAGTAAAAATGTTTACGACTGATTGACAAATAGGTTTTTGACTTTTTGGATAATTTTTCCGAAGTTTCAGGGTGGTGCTTTTGAAACCTTCTTACGCTAAGGTCAATGACGAAAGAAAAAGGTTGGAAGTTGACGAAATACACAATCTTTAGTTTATGACTGCACTCGCCCTACAGGAATGAAACAGCGTTGTCTTTTTGGCTGAAGATGTAGATTCTTCCCAATGATTTCCGAGTAACTTTTAATCTGTGAGATGCTAATGAGCCGTCGTGTCTAATGTCCGAGGCAAAGGAGAAAATTCTTCTAAACAGGGATGGATTAGGAGTTTTTATTAATGGTGACAAAATTAACATTCATGCAGTGTAAATCTACTCAATTTTATTTTAAGAATTAGCACTCTGCGTAGTCTATAATGATTGCGTAGTCCGTGATTCATGGCCCTGCGACCGAGTTGATCACTGGCTGAGCACTTCTAAAGTATTTGTAACAAGAGGACACTATTTTCACTCCTATATGACTAAATCCACTTTCCCTAACCAATCAATTGCAATTTAAAATGGTGGTCTTTTCTACTTCTATGTAGAATTTAGTTGTCATAATTAAGAATTTCACATTTTTTGTTTTTTTAATTTAATTGTTGGCACTAGGTTTTGCACTTTAATATTGGATTTTACTTCCCTAAAAAGTTCGTTTTGGCAAAAAGAAAAATTTTCAAGAAACCTAATTCTCTTCTACGTTGTCCAACAAATTTATGAATCAACTGTCAAGTATAGTGTAGAAAAATTTTAACATAGATTTTTTTTTTTTTTTACACAATCACTTGTTTATAACTTTACACTTTTGTTGTGCATATCACCATCAAACATTTTCTTATCAATTGTCATATATTGGGACCATAGGATGAAACAAAAATAAAGACTATCTTTAGAGATTTACCAAAATAAAATCACCATTAAATTTTAAAAGGTAAAATTTAATTATATCAATTGCATAAAATAAGATTTTTTTTTAAATTTCATTTTGGATTGACAAAAATGAATATCATCAATGAAGTGCATCGACAAAATATCAAGATTCCTCATTATAGATAACTTTTTACATCAATGTTTTTAGTATATTCCTAAATATTCCTATAACTTTTTTACTTTCTTGGTGTAAAGACATCTCACCAATAGTAGAGAAAAAAAGACAAATTATTTAATGTAGTAAATTAAGAAACTTGATACATATTTTTTTGGAACTTTTTTGACAAAACTTATTTTTATGGAAGTAAAATCTAAATATAAAAAAGGAAACGTAGGGCTTTTAATATTAGTGGGATGCCTACAATAAACAACATAAAACATGTGAAGTGTTTAATTATGACAATCAGATCTCAAATAGAAATAGAACTAAATAAATAAAAAGAAGATGAGGTCACCACTTTAAATTGCAATTAAACGATTGAGGGAACCACTGGGATTCGCCCTAGTGGCCACCCTTCCAACATAGAAGGGGGAGGTGATGGGTTCAAATCCCCACATTCTCAGGGGGGATGGGGTGGGGACGCGTAAGGTTTCAGGAGCGGGTTTCGACTCCCACGCCCTGCAAGAGGCAGGGCAAAAGTCTGAGAGTGAGTGTAGAGTAGGAATAGAGTATGACTGACAAAAAAAAAAAAAAACGATTGAGGGCAATTTAGTTTTTTTTTTTTAAAATAAAAATGGAGTTGACTTAGTAGGGCGGAAATAGCACCCCCTCTTGGAAAAGAGAAGTCAATGCTTCAAATATATTGCTGGGAAAATAATACTAAGGTTTTGTTTATCTCATGAAAAATAAATAATTTGTAATACATTTTTTTTTAAATGATTGCTTCTATCGCTTATAAAAATAAATAAATAAATAATATTTTCATCGTCTATAAAACAATAATTTTTTTTAAAATACGTTTAAATTATTTAATTTTTAATGAAAAATGAAGTGAAAAAGGCGAGATATATTTTCAAAAGGACCGCATTGACTTTGTCCTTTGAGGAAAAAAATCAATCATCTTCATAACCGTTGCATGTTTGTCCTGCAGTTGGAAGGGAAGGAACGTAACATGCACGTGCTCGCTCCGTCGCTATTTAACCAGTACGAGTCCTTTCATTGCTACATCAAATCCTACTCGTTTCTAAGAAATGGTGAATCACGCTGTTTATTCTTTCGGTTCCAACACACGCTGCCCACGAAAAGATTTTTCTCTCTGTTTCTTTTATTTTTTATTTTTTTTATTTTACATGAAAATCCGTGTCCAAAACGTTGCAAGTCAGTGAAAACGAAAGATGGAAACCGCACCAGCTCTTGCACGAGAACCCCACCAAAATAAAATTCTTTGTTAATTTTAAAAATATTAAATAAAATCCTGAAATACCTTTATTTTTTCAAATAAAGGTTTGAAGTAGACATTATTTTAAACAAGGTTCAATTGCTATCATTTTTCGAATAAGAATCTGAAGTTGATATTATTTTAAAGGGTTAATACCTTAAAAACCCCAAACCTGTACATACCTGTGACAAATTTACCCCAAACTATTTTTTTGACCACCAAAAACCCCAAACTGGTATATATGTGACAGATCTACCCTCCGTTAGCTTCCGTTCGATTTTTCCGTTAATTTTGCTGACGTGGTTGCTGACGTGGCAAACCATGTGGAAATTCATAAGTTTAATACCGTTAAAAACCCCAAACTGGTATATTTATGACAAATTTACCCCAAACTGGTATATTTATGACAAATTTACCCCAAACTGATATATTTACGACAAATTTACTCTAAATTAATTTTTTTGATCATAAAAAACCTAAATTGGTACACGTGCGGCACATTTACCATCTTTCAATTTTCCCAAATTTGACTGAGTTGTGATGTCCAATCAATTTTATTTTCTAGATTACTCTAACATTACCTTCATATCATTAATACTTGATTTTTTTTATTGGAATCATTATTAGAAAACTATTCAAAGGCTACCAAATGTGCACTTCATTCTTGTGCCGGGAAGATGCCCATTAACTAAAAGATGGATAGATCGCTTGCGCACATATACAAAAGAATCACACTCAAAGCACACCTGAAATTAGCGACAAACATAAGTGATTTTGGTTCCGGCATTTCAACGAGCATGTGATGTACGAGTCACTCATACCATTCACATGCAAGTTCCATGTTAAAATTTTGACACTTACAATTCAAGGTAGAAAAGACTACGTAACGCTAATAAGGACCAGCAAAGTAAGAGTGATATGCAAGCGTACAAACAGATTGCGGACAAGTAGTAAACCATGTGGGGCTGAGACATAGAAACATAAAGCCAAGTTTGTCACAAACCAAAAACGAGTGAAGCAATCACAATATGTGCACTTCTTTTGTATATGTGCGCAAGCGATCTGTCCATCTTTTAGTTAATGGGCATCCTCTCGGCACAAGAATGAAGTGCACATTTGGTAGTCTTTGAATATTTTCTAATAATGATTCCAATAAAAAGAAAAAAAATTAAGTATTAATGATATGGAGGCAACGTTAGAGTAATCCGGAAAATAAAATTTATTGACATCACAACTCAGTCAAATTTGGGAAAATTGAAAGATGGTAAATGTGCCGCACGTGTACCAATTTAGGTTTTTTATGATCAAAAAAATTAATTAGAGTAAATTTGTCGTAAATATATTAGCTTGGGGTAAATTTGTCATAAATATACCAGTTTGGGGTAAATTTGTCATAAATATACCAGTTTGGGGTTTTTAACGGTATTAAACTTATGAATTTCCATATGGTTTGCCACGTCAGCAACCACATCAGCAAAATTAACGGAAAAATCGAACGGAAGCTAACGGAGGGTAGATCTGTCACGTATGTACCGGTTTGGGGTTTTTGGTGGTCAAAAAAATAGTTTGGGGTAAATTTGTCACAGGTGTACCAGTTTGGGGTTTTTTAGGGTATTAACCCTATTTCAAATAAAGACCGAAGTGCCATTATTTTCCTAAATAAGGATTTGAACTTAATCTTGTTTTAAATAAGAGCTTGTAATAGCCATATCAGTCTCAAATAAAAGCATGAAGTCAATGTTCTATGAAAGGCGATTTCGTCTTTTAAATTTTAATTTTTTTTCTTTTTTTCCATAAAAAACAAATTAAATAAGAAAACTAAAACTTAAAAAAGAAAACACACAGGGATGGGAGGGCTCTCTCTCGCTTGTGGTTGCTGCCTCATCACCGATGGGGTGGTCGATGCCTAGGCGAGGGTTGCCGCCCTCTCCCATCTTTGGCGAGGGTCACCAGCAACCTCGTCGGCTATAGTTGCCAGCCCATCAATGATGGGCCCAACCACCTATATGTTTACTCTTTTGAAAAAAAAAATGTTTATCTTTTTTTTTTTTAACGTAATTTAATTAAAATGTAAATTAAAAATGTGTTTAGATGAAAATACCTCTGATCGGTTGGAATATTATGCTAGCCGACAAGCTAGAGAGAGTAAGCTCTTATTTGAAATTGCTATAACTATTTCAAGCCCTTATATGAGAAAATGAGAGCACTTTAGGCTCTAATTTGAAACAATTTTCACTTCAAGCTCTTATTTGATGAAATAATGGCACTTTAGGCCCATATTTGGAATTTTCTCTAATTTTAAGGGAGGTGCTTGTTTATTTTGAGGGAATGAACTAATTTTAAGGAGGCCAACGATCTGTTTGTTTGAAGAAAAACTATTTTTGGTATCATTTCACTAGAATTACTTTCACAATGAAATATCTTTCTCCTATTAAAAGGGACAATCGTTCTACACCAACTCCGGACAGAAGATATCTTATGCAATGAGGAATCTAGCGCCTTTAAATAACACTGTACAATTTTTGACCAAGTTAGAATTTAATCAACAATAAGGTCCAAAAGTTACAAGATCAATCTCAAACTATGTTGGAATTTAATCGACGGCACAAGTTAATGATGGTAAGATACAACATCGAAATTTAGTCAACAACGAGGTATTAGGATAAAGAAACACGCCATAATTTAATCAACGATGGAAATCTGAAAGTTATGACTAAGAAATTAAAGTGCAGTATAGGAAAAATAAGATAAAAGGATAATATTTTGATTGATTTGTCCAGGGCTTTCTAGCTGGATAGTTGGTGGTATTTATAATGAAAATGTAATAACCGCTCAGCAATTGCATCTTCTCCAGTAACCGCCATCGACTCTGCCCATGCTCTTTTATTCTCATAGACCCATTCCGCTCATGCTTTACATAATCGTCTAGGGCTGTTTGGTTCAACTTTGGGGAAATGCAAAGGCATTTCCCCAAGTATCTTCATAAGTATGGGCATTTGGTGAATGCTGAAGTGTTTGGGAACTCTTATTTTGATGTAGCATTTTGCAAAATAGCTTTGAGGTGAAAAGAAAAAGGAAAAAGAGAAAAGGAAAAAGGAGGAGGAGATGTTGACGCAGAGGAGGGGAGCGAGTGGGAGGCAATCGAAGCTAGTGGGGGAGGCGGCCGGTGGCTGTGGTGGGGGAGGCGGCTGGTGGCTGTGGTGGTGGGGAGGCGGCGGGTCGCGCAACCCACGCACCGCCGTCCTGTGGGTCGCGCGGCCTCAGGGCGACTGGATCTGGCCGGTTGAGCACCGCTCAGCCTGTCACGTGGGTCGTGCGACGCCGCCTGACTCCGCGACCCACGCGACGGCGGTGCGTGGCGACCGGATCTGGGTGGCTGAGCGGCGTGGGTCGCGCGACGCCGCCTGAGGCCGCGACCCACGCAACGGCGGTGCGTGGCGACCGGATCTGGTCAGCGAGCACTGCTCAACCCGTCGCGTGGGTCGCGCGACCCACGCGACGCCGCTGAGGTCGCGACCCACGCGACGGTGGTGCGTGGCCACGGCGGTGTGTGGCGACGGCCGTGCGTGGGCGACCAGCTCCGGCCGGTTGAGCTCCGCCGGCTGAGCTTTGGTCTTGAAGAAATAAGGAAGACGAGGAAGATGATGAACAATTATTTTTTAGGGTAAAACAAGAAAACTCAATTATCGGTGAGGGCAATATTGGAAGAAAAAAAATTCATTAAACCCCCCTCAGTATTCCAGAGCATTCCAAATGCTAGCATTCCCCCAAGTATGGCTCCAAATGCTTAACCAAACGGTTGAAATTTTTCCCAAGAGGCTTTCGGGACTGAAAGCCCATTGAGAATGTTGAACCAAACAGCCCCCATCGTGTTTTGAGAATTGTGCAATTATTGGTGACTATTCCATGACTAGGCCTCTGAACAGCAACTATTGTTTTCCACAACATGCGTCTTCGATGCTAACCATCTTGGCTCTTTTAGTAATATTTAAAACTTCATAAATGAGAAATTCTTGTCAGTGTTCATACAAGCGGCTACCAATCGTGCGTCGTCGTATTTTAACAACTGGATACGTGGCCTTTGTTTATTTTATTGTCAACCATCATGCGTTTTCTTCTAATTCGAAAACAACTCATGACAGGAGGTCCAAGATATGCAAAATGGATAAGATCTATGGCAACGAGAAATAAAACCTCTTTGATAAACATATGGTCCAAAATATGAAAATTAGAAGGTCTCATAAAACTAATTCTACAATATCTATTTTGAAAAGAACTCGTGACTTTCGTTAAGTTTAATGTTAAGGTTTTAGATCCTATTTGACTCCGCCGTGAATTGTGCACGCTTTGCATCACTTAATCATCACCACGTGTCATGTGCTTCATTTAAACTCTGCCCATTGGAAACTCGAGATCAATGACCACACCGGACGTTCCATGGATGGGCTGTGCGGGTCATTTGCATTGTCATGCCTAACCGATGAGCTTACTAGGCATTCTATCAATTGAGTCTTATGAGTTAAGTTCATGTTAGGATGTAAGTGTGAGTGAGTTGTGTTAAATAATTCTTATATTTTTAAGTATGGTGTAAAATAATTAATATATCTCTTAGTCAATTCATAATTTATTAACTTGAGTTTAATTAGATATGTTGACGGGCTCGAACTTGAGCTCTCTCTTGGTTATCTCATTTGGTGAAGGTATTGGGCTTCTACTACGCACTCTCAATAAATTGTATCAAAGCGGATGATAGATTAATGGGCCTCCAATCTAATCAAGATGAGATATCTTGATGTAAAAGAATACTTGGATTAAGAGGAAGTAGACCTAAAAACACTAAGTTCCCATATGCATGATGAGGAGATTGTTAGGAAGCATGTGTGAGTGAGTAATGTTAAAAAAATCCCATATTGGAGAATTGATGTAGTGTGGAGCTATTAATATATCCAAGTTGACACGAAACTTATTCACTTAAATTTTTGAGTGAATATAGATCTAATTATATATGTTTTTTTTTTAATTGACAGGTTTAGACTTAAGCTCTTTTTTGGAGATTTCCCTAGATGAAAGTATTAATTTTTTATCGCGTGCTTCCAACAATTTGGCCATTAAATTCCTTACTATGGTCCATGTATTAATGTTAACAATACATTTGGACGGTGAGTGTCCTACTTATTGATGGGACGAGATGAAGGTAGGGATCTTTTATTGCGGGCATCCAATTTGACCATTAAATTCGTTACTATGGTCCATGTATTAATGTTAACAATACAGTTGGACGGTGAGTGTCCTAATTATTGATGGGACGAGATGAAGGTAGGGTCCGTAGGGATCTTTTATTGCGGGCATCCAACTATTTGGCCATTAAATTGATACTGATGGTCCAAGTATAAACGTTAACAATTCAACTGGACAGCTGGTGTCTTAATTATTGATGGGATGCGACCTAACTTACTGCTGGGGAAGAAGCGAGACGCTAGGGTGAGAAGAAGTTTTGGGGGGGGGGGGTTGGGGGATGAAATAAATGGGTGGGGCCCATTTAGCCTCACCTGAAAAGAATACCGAATGCTAAATAAATTTATTAATGAATAGGTAAGGCTAAAAAATAAATAAATAGGTGGGTTAAAATATATTTTGACTTTAATCTCTCGTTAGTCATTTATTTCATCGATAACTTTTGTTAAAGTCAAAAATGTCTTTCCAATTTTTTACGAATAAATTTATTAATGTTATTAGTGTAGATTCATTATAGGCTATTTATTTATTTATTTAATTTGAATAGTATTCATTTAATATATAACGTGTCTCAATGTGTTGAACTTTTTTTTTTTAGAAATGATGTGTCAACATGTTATGTCGTGTTGCATATTGCATGTCCGTATCAATGGTACTTAGCCCATGGTACACAGAAAACATATTTTGCCTTTATTATATAAAATGAGCTGATTTCATTGATTAACTTTCCATCCAAAATTTTCATCCTTCCCATTTTCCTTACTTTTTAAAAATGAGCATAAATTCCATATTCAGTTAACTAGGTCCACTGTGAGTCGGGTTATTCAGCCATTTCAATCATTCTATTCTTAGAAAAAATTCTGATATTAAGATTTTTAGGATACTTATGTTAATTAAAAGTATATGATGATTTTATTAATTGAGGATGACAATAATCTCACCTTATGAGATAAAATTAAATATGTCAATGTCTTTCTTATGGGAGAATAACACTTTAGCGCAATCCAAGCTCAAATTATGTTAGAATGATTTTTGACAATAAAAATGAAAGTTAAGAAAAATTGGTGAAGAGAATGATTTGCCCATGTTGTTTATAAAGTATGGATCAAATGGCTGCAAATACAAATATTATGGATATCTATATTACATATATCGTTATTGTAAAAGTACATTTTATTTTTTTGGCCTATACAATCTCAGGATGGAAATACAAATCTATTTACCATATAAAGTTACGGTTTAAAAGTAAAAATTGATTGTTTTGATTACCTAAAATCTACTTGTGTCAAGAAAATTTCATACTACCAGTCTACCATTGTACAAGATAAAAGCCCATCGAATAGGATTTATATTACGCACACTGTTGATGTTATAGTCTTTTTTAATACAAGCAATGTCAGAATGGAAACACAAACCTGTTTACGGAATAAATATACATGCTAAATATAAAAATCGTAATATTTGTCATTCTATAAAACCCGCTTATATAAAGTAAGAAATTTGTACACCGCGGGTGCACTTTACAAAAAATATGGAAATATGTTGTTTGCAAAGAAGGGAATGGTGGAAGAAAAGAAAAATAAATAAATAGGGATTTCTATAAAATTTCTGACCTCATAAAATTTGGAGATGTGGACGTCATTCGGGAAAAGAGAAGGGTACGTCGTCTTTACAGCTGGAACTTTGGCTCCATCCCCAGGTCGATTATAAAAAGAGAAGACCCATGGGAGCAGAAAACAACTTCGACTTCAACCCCTTGAAATTACTTATCCGCTTTAGAGTTTTACCTGCTCGCGGCACGGCATGGAAACCTCCATGGATATCCAAGACAGTTCGATTCCAAAACTTGGCGCCGCAACCAAGTGAAATACAAGGAGATTCGAATCCTGCTGAACCACCACCAGGTATATATGTATGTTCCAATCCAGAAAAATTTATGGTTAATTTCTTCATTTCCTTTATCTAGTTTGGCGGCATATGTAATTGGAACTAAATACAGGGACCAAAGATAAATAAATTTCCAACAACGAAGTAAAAATGCAAAAGCAATGTGTGGCCATCAAATACAGTTGATTGATTCAAGAAACCAGTAAGCAAAAGCAAAACGCATTACTCAAAGTCAAATATCCTAAATTTGGTATGACTTGGCTGTACAAGTTCCCTCGTTGTTTTGGATGATGGTGCGACTGCTTTTTATCAATCCTAGTTTCGTCACTCATAAGAACTCAATGACCAGTTCGTTAAAATTAACTACCAGAAAATTTCCTCTTATCGGAAAGTTTTATCCGAGCAATCACCTTGGGAGGACTAATTATTTTCTACGTCTACTTGAAGTGCAAATCGGATTGGCAGTTGGTTGTTAACAAAGCAATTTCGTCAAGAGCGGACGGCAAAACAAACGGGTTTGGAATATTTAATTACTTATCATTAAGAGACTACATAAGACTCGTCCTTTAAAGACATGATTCTCAAGCTAATCAATTCACTATAGTCATCTCCAGAAAGGAAATTATGTTGTTGTTCCAAGTCAAAAATAATTTATCAATAAATATAAGTGTCACTATTATGAGTGATGAAACTTTTGACGCTTCTAATATCCTTATACTTGTTTTAGACCAGACAAAGTGAGATGCCCATTTTTGCCGATAGTTTTATTCGGCTAGAAGCTTGCAAAGTAACTTGCTTGAATAAGAGGTCAAAAGAAGTAACTTAATTTGGTCAAGACTCCTTTGGTGTCAAGGAGAATGAACGTAAGAAAGAGAGACAGAGTCACATTCAAGTAATTGTTCGATCACTAGGTACTCAACCTAATTATGTGTGGCCCCAGAACCTAAGCCAACTTGCCAACTTGTAAAGGTTTAGTCTTTATTTCGGGTGATAATTCCTTTTACACTCAAGTAATTCAACCGCTTCGACAAAAAAAGAAGAAGAAGGTAATCCACTCGCTATAAAGTGAATAAAAAATTATATGCTTTACTTGCTTTAGGTGTAGGTTTACATTAGGGGAGGCACTTGTATAAAGGGAAGGAATGAACTCGGCCTAGGAAGACTAAAACTCTTTAATACTTGAATACTTACCCATTTTTGCATCCTCCGTTTACTTTGTTGTCGAAAGATTGCATCGTGGAGAGCATCCCAATGGTGGCGATGCGAATAAGAAGAAGAATACGAGGAAATTTGAATCCTGCAGAACCACCACAAGGTACATGTTCATGTTCAAAACCAGAAAAATTTATGTTATAAGCGATGGGGTCTTATAATTTCTTTGTTTCATTTATCTAGTTTGGCGGCATATTTAACTGGAACTAATTACAGAGGCCGAAAATATTCAACGAACCAAAAAATGCAAAAGCAATGTGTGGCCACCAAATACTGCTAACTGATTCATTTTTTCGGGTCCATGGCATGACTATCCCTTTCAAGTGAACATTGAGCCACAAAACGTATCACTGAAAGTCAATCTCCTAATCTGGTATGACTTGGCTCCACAAGTTCCCTTATAGTTGTTGATGATGATACCATTGCCTTCTGTCATCCTAGTTTCATTACTTACAAGCCCTCAATGACCAGTTCATTAAGGTTAATTACCAGAAAATTTCCTATTATCAAGAGAGTTTTGTCCAAACAATTACCTCATAAAGACTAATCATTTTCTATGTCTACTTAATGTACAAATTGAATTTGCCGCTGATTGTACTACAAAGCAATTTCATCAAGAGCAAAGGGCGAAACAAATGGGTTCTATATAAGTTAATTACCTATCATTAAGAGACTACATGAGACTAAGCCTTTGAAGACATGATCCTCGCCTATTCGGTGTAGTCATCTCCAAAAAAAGAAATATGTAATGTTGTTTTGAGCCAAAAATAACTCATCGAAGTGCAAATTTAACATTAAAGAAGAAAATTCACT
The DNA here is from genome assembly GCA_014182885.2 of Eucalyptus caleyi. Taxonomy (NCBI): domain Eukaryota; kingdom Viridiplantae; phylum Streptophyta; class Magnoliopsida; order Myrtales; family Myrtaceae; genus Eucalyptus; species Eucalyptus caleyi. The sequence continues at coordinate 55,269,933 of CM024468.2, read as the reverse complement.
CTCGAGCACCTTGTCCAAGATACATGGAATGCTGGAGTGTTCTTGCCACAAATAATACGGCTCTTGTAGGAAAAATTAGATCAATTTTTTTCCCAACCGTTATGTATTTCCAATAAAGTTTAATCTATCTAATTTATTTAAGAAAAAAAAATCCATTCAATGTATCGGTGTCGTCAGAGTAATCATGTTACGAACTTGTATCACGTATCAATGTAACTAATAAATTAATTGTATTAGTTGATGAAATCAATATGATTAACTTAATTCATTTATAGTTCTACCAGAATTGTTATATCAACTTGCAAAGATACATAATTATTTGTATAAACTTAATTTATGAAGGATAACGCATAAAAGATCAATGGCAACAAAAAATAAACACACTGTCCAATTTAAGAAAGAAAGTCCCACAAAATTAATTCATGGTATAATACCTATCCTAAAAAATATGATCTCTATTGAGTTTAACGTTATTTTTTTTTTTTTTTGTTTAAAAGTCTACCATCTAAGTTTAATACAGAAAATTTCATGGGCTAAAGGACATCATACCTGCCAAAAGTTTCATATTAAGTTCATTTTAGTGCCAAAAGTTTTCACTAGCTCACTTAAATGCCAAATTAGAGAAAAATGATCATTTAGGGCGCAAATGATATCCATTTTATTTCCGGTCAAAACTAATTTTCTGTTCCGGAGAATAAGTTTGGAATAAAAACTCGTTTGGTAATACAATTTCATTTTTTTTTATTTCTAGAATAAATTTTTGGTCCAGAAATAGGTTTGGAATAGAAATGAGAAGTAATTTTTTTTTTCTATTTCCAGAACAGAAATGAGAAATAAAAAATCTTCTCATCACTCTCCCATGTTACTAATTGCCCGCTTGCCCGCGATGGCCGGCGACTAGCGATTGGCAATCGGTGACCGTCGACCATCAACAGGCCAATCGCTGATTGCTAGTCACCATTCGCCATTACATCCTAGAAAGAGAAATTTTATGTCATTATCAAAGAAATTTCTATTTTTGAAATAAAAATTTTATATTGTTATCAAATGTGTATTTTTATTCAAAAACTTTTTAGGGGAATAGAAATAGAAAAATCTATTTTTAGAACAAAAAACTGAATTTCGAAACATAATGACTATCATTCACACCCATAAGTATCTAGCGAGAATTTCAGACTAAAAGTATCATGTGGCACTTATAATTAAAAATATGGGTTAATTCCCTAAAAAACCCCAAACCGATACATTTGTGACAAATTTACCCAAAATTATTTTTTTGACCATGAAAAACCCCAAACTGGTACACTTATGACAAATTTACCCCAACTGACCATAAAAACCCTAAACTGGTACATTTATGACAAATTTACTCTAAACTAATTTATTTGACTGCAAAAAAACCCCAACCGGTAAATATGTGACAAATATACCATCCGCTAAATTTGATTAATATCACAAAAAAATCACAAAAATTGTAAACTATGATAAACAGAGCGTGAAATCTCAAATTGGTATAGTAGTCAATTATCATGTGTTATTTAACTTAATAATTTAACAATAAAATTTAACAAAAACTAACAGAGGGTAAATTTGTCACAAATGTACCAGTTTGGGGTAAATTTGTCAAATGTATACTAGTTTGGGGTTTTTGATGGTCAAAAAATAGTTTTTGGTAAAATTATCACAAGTGTACTAGTTTGGAGTTTTTCAAGATATTAATCCTTAAAATATTAAAATGAGTTGGCATTTTTCTAAAGAAATCTAGTCCGACGTGAAAATGACGTGGCTCAATTCAACATGGCCGGGCAAGGCATAAATGACTTCACTCAATCCAACCAATCAAAAACAACATCGCACCCAGGGAAGGTTTTGGGGCTCGATCATCTTCAATATTGGGTTACCGTCACATCACTCTCCTTGTCTCCATCGCTCACAGTCTCCGTCGCTGCCATGCACGGCCACCATCGATCACTATGCCGCCTTAGCCATTTTCCTAAAGGTATCATCAAACTAAGCATGAGCTTGCTCACATGCATGGCCAACATCACTGCGCCGCCTCAGCCATTCTTCCAAAGGCATCATCAGACCAAGCATGAGCACAGACATGCGCAACCACTATTAACCCACACTAGTTAGGGGTGAGCATGGTTTCATGGTAAAACCTAAAATTGGGAGAATCGAATTAGTGGGAACCGGTCCAATTCTACATTTTAGAGTATGCAGGGTAGGTTTAAGATTTCAATAGATGAGGAACATATTTTGACGTTTCAAGAGGATCTTGGAACTGCTCACCCCCTAACTACAAGTACCCTTTTGCTACTTAAACCTGAATTGATTTGTTGAAGCCAAAGCAAATCTATGGACTATCAACGACTTGATGTAGCCACCGAGTCCTTGTTTGGTTGTGGCACACTTAATGAGTCTAGAAAACTAGGTAACTTTTGTCCTTTTTCATGTTAAAAGCAGAAAAAAAAATGACAAATTAGGCTTAACAAAAAATAAAAAAAAAAAAAAAAAAAAAAAAGGAAATTGGTCAGCTCCTTAGTAGGCATGTAACTTAGGATAGGGTAGGTTCAAGATTACAAAAAATTAGGAACTTATTCTGATGGGTAGCTTTTAGGTTCCTTGGAACCTGGAACCGCTTACTCCTAACACCGGTTGCCAATATCTCGGGCCGGCCATAGACTGATGCCGCCTGCTATTCACCACCCTTGCTGGTCACCTGCGAAGCCGCAGTCAGTTCGTCCCATGTTTACTCTGTTTTTTGGCAAAGAAGGCTTGAAGAGTTTGGGGGTCGCCCGAAGCTCGGTCACTAGCGTCAACCACTAGTGGCAGCTTTCCTCACCGTTTTCAAGCTGCCGGAGCCACTGCCGACCGTCCCCATTTGTCATTCCGGAGCAATAGAGGAGTGGCTCTGTTCCGCCTTGTTCTGCCTTGTTTGACACTTAAGAGATTTAATTTGAAATCTATGACGAGAAAATTTCAGAGATTTTAGGAGGCAAAAATCGCGAAACAGATCACGGCCAGCCAGGAGGAGAAATCAATGGGATATTTTTACTTGAAAATATGACGGGCAAGAAGCAAGATAGGTAAGAGATTGAGCGGGGGGTTGGAATGAGAGAAATTAAGGGAAATAATCAAGAATTTAATGCTCATGGAGTGAGCTGGCCATGAAATCTTTAGGGTGAAGAGTAAACTTAGGAAAGGAATAGATGGGATTTGCAGCAATATGGAAAGAATATTCATTCACTCGGCCAAATTTGGGCGTTCACACGCAGAAATACAACCGAGAAAACTTGAATGAAGCAAGTGGAGATTTGATGGCAAATCACGACAAGAGGAGGGCCAAATCCAGGGATTTGAGTGCATGAACGAAGGAAACTTTTGCCCAATAAAAAGACAGGAATTTTCACATCTCGAGGGGGACTTTTGGCTGGAGTGGAGGCCAATACGAGAAACACAATCAGAAAGAGGAAGAGACGTAAAAGGACTATCATCTTTTTGCTGGGCAGTTCACGATTAGCACCGCATCACATAAATGCTTTGCAAGTTGGTGGCCACGGAGAATCTGCAGAGGAAGAGGCGTAAAAGATCCCCTCTCTCTCTCTCTCTCTCCCTGAGCTTCAATGGAGGATCGGAAGATGAACGACCCATTTCTTCCTCCAAACTTCGTGACCACCCTCCATCTCCGAGAGCAATGGATCAGGCGACGGCAGCTGCAGCAAAGACAGAAACAGCTCGAGACACGGTGACGATCACCCTAGGAAAACCATCACAACGACTGACAGATGCTGCTGCAGCTGCCGTTCCCACCTCCAATGCGAAAGGACCGGCAAAATTAGGGTTTATATTTGAGGCAAACACGTAAACAACGTGATTTGGGACTGCTAATGCTCACTAGGCACACCAACAAATCACATAAGTTGGAAAATTGCTAAAAAGAAATTGTCATATTGGATTTCTGATGGCCCAAATCGGAATTGGCACTTAAATGATTAAGTGGTTATTTTTTTCTTAAAATGGCACTTAAGTGATCCAATTTTTTTTTTTAGTACTATCCTTTAGCCAAATTCCATGCAATGAATGAGCTTAATACTTGTCATTTATAGATGATCTAAGGCATACAAAGTGCTATTAATTTTTATAAGGTTATTTATGTCCAATTTCTCTTTTTGGCAACAAAGAAATTCACGTAGACGTGAGTTCAGAAGGCACAACAACTGATGAAGCTTTCCAAAACGGTCGCAGACCAACTCCATTTTTCAGAGGATACAAATGTTGACACATCAAATCCAATATAATCGTTTCATGATTTTTAAAGTCTAAATAATATCTTGAATTATAAATATATATTTTACTTCCAAAGAGTCAAAGAATGTGATCATAATTTCTGAATGATATCATGGATAAAAAAAAAATGCCGACCAGAAATAACAACTCACTGAATGAAAGTTAGAAGGTCCCATAAAACTAATTCATGATAAGATACCTTTCTTGAAAAAACTGATGATTTCTATTGAGTGCGATAGTTTTGTTTCTTTGAAAGTTTACCATCTTAGCCTCATGCAGTCCATGTAACGGATGAGCCTGATACTAGTCATATGTACACAATCTAAAGTATACAAAGTGCAATTAATTTTTCTAAGGATGTTTATATTCATTTTTCTTTTTGGTAACAAAGAGGTTCGCATGGATGTAAGTTCAGAAGACATGGTAACTGCTGAAGCTTCTCAAGACAGTGGCAATTCAATCAGAGGATTGTCACTTTGATCTTCGAACTTTCCTTTTTCATAAATCTTGTGCTTCATGAATTTTAACTTTTCCTAATCCAAAAATTTTTAAACAACATATAAATGCTAACATAGTAATTTGAATATGACGCTTCCATGATTCTTAATATTTGAACAATGTCTTGAATTATATTTGGGAAAGTCCAGAAAGAACTTCCAAAGAGTAAAAGAACACAGTCTTAATTTACGAATGTGATATGGCGGATGAATAAAAGGCAACGGGAAATAAAAACTCACTAAAGACACATTCTCCAGTATATGAAAGTAAGAAGGTCCCAAAAAGCTAGTTCTTGATACAATACTCATCTCGAAAACTAACTCATGATCTCTTTTAAGTTTAATGTTGACATTTTTTTTTTTTTTTAAAGTTTACCATCTAGTTTGTTGCCGAGAATTCCATGCATGAATGAGCCTGATACTAGTCATGTGTACATGATCTATAGCATAAGTGTAATTAATTTTTGTAAGGTTATTTATGTTCATTTCACTTTTGGTAACAAAGAGGGTCATGAAAATCGAGTTCAGAAAGCATGGCAACTAATGATGCTTCCCAGTACGGTCGCACAAGAACTAGAGGTTTGTCTTTGTTTCTAAAAAATCTTGTGTTTCGTGCATTTTGTCTTTTTTTAATCCAAAATATTTTAAATTTCACAGCATACAAAAGCTGAAATATGAATTTAACTATAATCTTGTTCATCATCTTTAGAATGTGAATAATATCTTGAATTATATCTGAGAAAGCCCAAAATGAAATACTTTTTTACATCTGAAGAGTAAAAGAATGCGGTCATAATTTATGAACGATATTGTGGAGAAATCAATAGCATCAAGAAATAAAAACTAACTAAAAAACACATTGTCCAATATATGAAAGTTGGAAGGTCCCACAAAACTAATTCAAGATACAATACCTATCTTGAAAACAAATCATGATGTCTGTTATGTTCAATGATAATTTTTTATTTGTTTAAAAGTTTACCATGATGCAGAAAATTCCATGCAATCGATGAGCCTAATACTAGTTATGTGTAGATAACTAGTATTAGGCAATTTTTGGAACCTATAATTTGGAACCTATTTGTTGAAATAGGTTCTTTAATTTTTGAAACCTAAAACCTACCTTACATATCTTGAAACCTGGAATCAGACAGGTTCCCACCAGTCTAGTTTTTAACCTATCTGGTTCCAAGTTTCAAGTTCTATCCTAAAACCATGCTTACCCATAATTTTGCCTAGTTATCCAGCTGACAATATTGCATCAATTTTCTTAGGTACATGTGTGAATGAGGCTTCCACAAACTTGTTTAGCTATTGATTCCTCCAAGTCCTTATGAACTTCCCGTTCTTTCAACTTCTTCACCCTTAACGTCCATCTAATCTTTATCATTGTCTTACCTGAGTAGAAACAACACTCACATCTATCTGATCCTTGGAAGTTTTCTCAATAATAGCCACTAATAAAGCTTCCCAAAACGTGGCAAAACAACTAGGGGTTTGTCAGTTTGAACCTCTAATTTTAATTTTTTTTCTTAAATCTTGCATTTCTTGCATTTTGATTTTTTTTTCCTGAAATAAATGAGCATGATAGTAGTCATGTGTAGATGATCTCAACCACAAAAAGTGTAACTATTTTTTTTAACGCTATTTATGTTCATTTCTCTTTTTGGTAATGAAGAAGGAAGTTATGGAGACCTGGCAGATCCTTCCAAGACTATGCTATGTGGTTGGAGCAAAAGTCAAAGAATCAACGTACATCTAAAGGTTTGTAACTTTGAACTTTTAATTTTTATATTTCTTAAATTTTGTGTTTCATGCATTAATTTGTTTAATCCTCAACATTTTAAATTTCACGGCATACAAATTGTTAGAAAATAGAATTTGACGAAGGGGGGATGCAACAGGGAATTAATTGGTGCAAACTTTCTCTTTGATATCATTTAAGAAAGTTTAATCGTAAAGCTCAAGCTAATAGTTGGAGAGAGAACATATGCATATAAAAAGTATATAAGTTTCATAATCAAGTGACATGGAATATATTAACATGGCAAATATAATCTTTTCATTATTTTTAAAATCTGAATAATAATTTGGACAACCCAAATAAAAAAAATGCCTCTTTACTTGCAAGGAGTAAGAAAGGCTGAGGGAATTTTTTTATGTGCAATTTTGCAGTCTTAGCAAGAGCGGTGGTCGATGAAAACTATCGTTCACTGTTTGATGCCGCACTAAAAGGTGATTGGAAAACTATCACGAAAATCCTCAATGATGATCACGGAGCAATGACGGCCAAAGTTATGACTATAGAAGATGAATCTTTTACTGTGCTTGATATTGCAATTATGGCCACACAAGATCAGTTGGTTGACAACCTGGTCAAGCGCTTCCGTCCGAATTATGAAGATCTCAATCCCCAAAGGGCCCTTTACTATGCTGCCAAGGGAGGGAGAATAAGGATGGTAAAGGCATTAGTAGAAAAAAATGATTTTGGACCTAAAATTATAGGCCGTGCCCTGGAATATGCTACTAATTATGCTTCCACGCAAAAGGAGGGTATTTGGTACTTAGCCAGGCGTTCAACGGATGCCCCATTATCGACCAAAAAAAAAAAAAAAAAATGGACGCCCCATCTGGTGATATTATGCCCGGCCTTATTATAGGCGGCCATTTGGGTAAGATTTCATACTCACTCATCTTATTTCTTATTTTCTCGAGTTAACCTTTTTGTTCTTATGTCCCAAAAGACATATGCTTATATTTAGCTCGCAAATTTCCCGGCTTGGCGTCATCCACGTACTACGACGGCGTGAGCTGTTTCGATTACTTGGCGATGATTCCTCGTTACTTCCGCAGTGGAGCTGAACTCAATTTTTGGGAAAAATCTATTTACAAATGTAGGTACTGGTTGTGCTTCCTTTGTTAAATACGCACAAGTGGAGCAACTTTATCCGCATAGTGTTCACTCTATCTGTTTCCCTTTTTAGTTGTCCCTGTATGCTTGGTCGATACATCGTTTGACGCCTCCAAGGACACAAAAATGGCTCGAGGTAATTCTATTGATCTGCTTAGTGCACGGATTAACATGAAAAAATGCACATCATTCAGGGATTTTATTTTACCAAAATTTAATGGACAAGGACTATATCTATGTATACAAACTAATATATTAACTATGATGTATGTCACAAATTAATATCTAATGTAACATTTGAAAGCTAGTGGAGAGGTCTTATCATTGTCAAAATGCCAGGTAAACTTATTAAGAATTGCAAATTATGGATTTAAGGCAACTGAAGTTAATTGATCCAAGTTGTTTTCTAACATAATCAAGCATTATAAAACATAACTAATTTTCATATCCCGGTTGTGCTGTGTATTTTTTTATTCGTTATCAGATCCTAATTAGCTGACATGATGTATTCTCTCCTCTTCATGGTGGTAGTACTACTCGCACTTGATCAGTTCAAGATATCACTCTGGAATCTGGCCACAATACCAGGTATACGAAATTGACATGTCATATAAAGAAAAAATACCTTATTTCATCCATTGGTAGATCTAAAATTAAAGTGTATTAGTTATACTTTCAGTATATCCCTTTGAGATCATAATAATTAATATTTAATATAGACTGGCTCTCCATTCTTGTATTACAAATCGATTCGATCCTATTCAATTTAATTCAATGTTTAAATAATACATATCCCTTAGGTGAATCTACAAAAATATTCAATTAAAAACATATCTATTGATCCTCTCTCAATCTACCCTTAAAAAAAAAAAAAACAAAACTATTTTTTTTCTCGTATGACATTGTGTGTGTTCATCAATAGATCCATCTCTTCTCTAATGCTGCATTTTGATTGCCAAGACATATCAAGTTTGTTTTCTCAATCAATAATTTAAATCCATCATTTTCTCTCAGCTACTATATATAACATGGCGCAAATGTGAAAGCTTCTTGAACCTTTTAATTCTTCATCATTGGAAAATTTGCTTATCATATGTCACGTGCAGCACCTTTCATCAAAAGGACTGGAGAATTGAAGTCGATGCACAATTACTCGCTTGAGTTTGCAAAAAAAGCTTTTAGCGAGGTAAAGACTTGTAGAACTCGGGAAACGCTTAATTCTATATTGACTTCAGGCGTTGTCCTTGAGGCTGCATCTCGCGGAGTCTTTGAAATTGTGGATTTATTTCTTAAAAATTTTCCGGAGTTGATGTGGAATGAGAATTTCGCAAAAGAACTGATGATAAAAGTTGTGGAGGGACGGCATATTGAGTTGTTTAGACTGGTGAACGCAGACAACCCAATTCGATATTTGACTGATAATAATTTAATGAACTTTGACCTAATGGCGGCTGTAACCAAATGGTCATCAAGATGTGAGACCCCTGATGTTTCTGGAGCAGCTTTTCTTCTGCAGAGGGAACTTCAATGGTTTCAAGTCAGTTTATCCTTCTTTGTTTGTCACCCTTTTGTGCTCCTTATTGATGTTTATATTGAAAGGCGTCCTTTATTATTTTGAAGGCAGTGGAAGCAAGCAGCATTCCTTCTTATAAATGGCTGAAATTTTTAGAACATAAGAAAGCATAATGGGAAGTCTTTGTAAAGGAACGTGAGCAATTGCTCAAGGAAGCAGGGCAATGGATGAAGGATACATCATCATCATGTAGCCTCGTTGCGACTCTCATTCTTACGATAGCTTTCGCTGCAACTTTTACAGTACCTGGAGGCAACGACAGCTATAAGGGGATTCCATTATTTCTGAAGAAAAGCTCATTCTTGGTATATGCAGTTGCAGATGCTCTCGCTCTCTTCTCCTCTGTCACCGCCACCTTGATGTTCTTGGCCATTCTAACTTCGCGCTACACAATCGAAGATTTTCACCACTCACTACCGAGAAAAATGATATTGGGCCTCACTTTTCTCTTCCTCTCATTGGCTTTTATGCTGGTGGCATTTGGCTCTGCTCTTACGATCGTTCTATATGAACGATTCAAGTGGATTTACATCCCAATTATGTTGTTGGCTGCCTTCCCTATCACATTGTTTGCACTCCTACAGCTTCCCTTATATGTTGAAATGGTTATATCCACCTATCGGCCTCGCCTCTATCGTCCCCTGAAGCTTTGGAAATAATCTATGCTATTATTGGACAAGGACTTTTGCAATGAGATCTTTGTTTGCACTTGTTACTAGGTGTAAAATGTGACTACCATGGTGTTTACTCATGTTTTAAGACTTTTGAAGTGTGACATCAGCCATATTTCTACCAACGTCTAATATATGTTATCAAGTGCATGTAAAAATAGTCAAGCTTTTAAAACTCAAGCTTGGATTGGTTTATAATTTGATCATTATCTATTTAAGTTGAGTTAGGTTCAAAATTTTCAATTTTCCATTCGAGTTGAAATCGAGCATGATATTTAATACTATCAAATTCCAGTCATGTTTTGGGTACCGAGTATGCATGTCAAGTCAACCTTGAGCTGCATACAATATCGGCTTGGCTCAATTACACCCCTTCGCCTACATAAACAAATTTTGAAGCTGCCTTTTGGATTCTTTGTTTATGTTACGGAAGTGTAGCTGAGCGGAAAGTGGACCTAACGGATATTAGAAAGAAAAGAATCAGAATCAAAGCAATAGACATGCAACGGAACTCCAAAATTCTATTTGGTCATCACATCATTCCCAAATGCAAATTCTAAACCACTTGACTCCTGGAACCGGAGAAGAAGATGGATGGTCGGAGAAGGGAGGACTGCTAATTTTCTTTCCTTTGTCATGATGCATGTTAGATGAGGGCGAGGGCCACTTTGCAGAAAAATGATGCCCTTTGCGGGTAGGTAATGGAGGAGGAGGCAAGGGAGTCGGCAGAGATATGACTGGCTTTGTGGGGGGAAGGGGCTATGCTGCCGGATGAACCTGCACGAATAAATTTAAAAAAAGTTGACGCTGAATTCTATTTTCACAACTCAGTCCAGAAAATGCTGAGTCCTGACTTGGCCACATCAGTACGCAATGATGAAAAGCTCACCTTTAGATGGCAAAGGCGAATGGCTCGGAGGTAGTACGGCCGTCCAGCAGGATGATGGTTAACAAATGAAGCTGACGGTAAAGATGCAGGCGAATGATGCCCTTCGCTTGGAGGAGACAAAAGAGAGAGAGAGAGAGAGAGAGAGAGCGGGAGCGCCGGCTTTGGGCAAGGAAGGAGATACAGCATCAAAAGAAGCCGTCAAAGAAATTTTGCTATATATATAATGTGATTCCACATTTTCGGATCAATATTCTCTCTTTAAAGTAACAGTTATTCCACATACAATTTATCCATGCTTCATACCTTTTCATGACAACCACCCATTTGATAAATTCCTTGATGGGAGACGGTATATAAAACGAACGATCTTTCATTTCTAAAGGGCAATTACAAGTTCTAATGCAAACCTTCTCATTTTGGAATACATTATCAATACACGGGGGATTGGGTTAGTAGAGAGTGTTCGTAATCTTGCTGAATCTCCATGAATTTCGGATAAACAATGGTTGGAGGTTTGTTTACATTTGATCCTGTTTTTTCCGTATATGATTTTTATGTCTAACATTTGGTATCAGAGCAAGTTTAGTGCCTCTGCTTGTTTTTGTCGATTTTTGTGTATTTTTTGGGGCCTTTTGAGATGAACAGTAATTCGGAATTTTGGGGCCAAGAGAGAAACTCGCTGATTTTAGGCAAATTCTAGCGACCCACTGCTCAACTTTGGATCGGTACGGTCGCAACCATAAGGAAGAATAGCCGTAAGTTATTTCAACATATTCGTATTCATCAGAGGCTAATTAGGTGGTGGAAGTCACAGTAGTTAAGGGTTTGCGTTTTGGTAAAACATGATTCATGTATATTTTGTCTCAAATTTTGCGACATAAACATGATTGTTTAATATGTAGTTTTGCAACCTATAAATTTCTCTGAATTTAAGTGTGATATTTCCCTACTAAATGGCGAAAACTATAAAGTTTGGAAAAAGTTAGTACTTCTTCAATTGGGGTGGATGGACATTGATTATGTTATAAGGAAAGACGAACCGCCTATTCTTACTAATTCGAGCACTAACAACTAAGGTAGCTCTTTATGATCAATGGGAGTAGTCTAACTAATTCAAGCACTGACAACTGAGGTAGCTCTTTATGATCAATGGGAGCAGTCTAACCGCCTTAGTGTGATGTTTATAAGGGCTAAAATATCTCATAATATCTATGATTCGATTGCTTAGCATAGCAATGCTAAGCCTTTGTTGGAAACCATTGATGCGCAGTTTGAGACTTTTGAAGGCACATGCCATGACTCTAATTATGAAGTTTTCATTATTGAAGCTCACTAGTGTTACATTTGTGCATGAGCACACATGAAGATGAGGGATATTGTAGCTCAACTTAATAACCTTGAGGTTGAGATATCCGAATCTTTTCTTATATATTATATTTTGAACACTCTCTCGCAATAGTATGCACCTTTTAAAATCTTTTACAACACACATAAGAATAAATGATCAATTAATGAACTCATGACTATATGTGTTCAAGAGGAAGAAAGACTGATTATGGATTCGGGAGAAAGTACTCATTTGGTAACACAAGGAAAGAATAAGAGTCATGGCAAGCAAAGGGGAAAAGGTAAGATACCTCCCCAAGCTGACATTAAGAAATAATCCAAATATTTCTTCTATAAAAAGAAAGTATATCTAAGGAAGGATTACGATTTAAGGCTCGGCGAGAGAAAAAAAGGTAATCCAATCTCTTGTGTTTATTATGAATCTAATATGTCTGATGTGAGTTACAACACTTGGTGGATTGATCTGAATCTACAATACACATTTCGAATTCCTTGTAGAGTTTTCAAAATCACAAGAAGCCAGCGGGAATCTCAAATGTGAAAAATATCTCATCTACAAAGAGGACAGGAATGCAAAGTGCATGTGCAAAGAACCAGTACTGTCCAAGGCAGAATCTCAGATATTTTGGGCAACAGGTAAAAGCCAAATAGGCTGCACATGCACCAAACCAGACAGTTGCAGCTGATTTGTTTAACTTACATTGTGCATGGTTCCCAAACAAGATAGATGTCATTGCCAGCGCATAAATACGGTCTACTAGAGAGATCGCCATTTCCATAAGCAGTATCATTTTTTCCATCATTGTCGACCTGGATTCCCACAATTATATAGATGTCAGTGCCAAGATGAAATATCGTCAGATTAAATGCAAAGGAGAAGCAGAGAATTGATCTATAGAATCAAATGCAATAGTTAGTTCCATATGTTCAGTGCCAAATAATCCTCGAGCATTTCATCTTCAGTGCCAACTAGTTAATTGGTGGACAGTGCATGTATTATTGGTTGAGTAAGCATTGTCATCAAAAGGTGTACACTTAATGATCATCGTATATACAGAGTTGACTATTAGCAAGTCTATCAAGACAATGAAGTTGACTAAGGGATTATTATAACATGCACCCAACCAACCATCCGAAAGCTAATCGGAGTTTGAGTTGAGCAATAACAGATGAAATAGTATGGCGAAATTTGCAAATGTTGAGAAAAGATCATGCACTTTATGACAAAGAAGCAGATGATACTTAGATGCCATTGTCATGCTTAAAAGGTGCCAGGATTTCCTCCACATGTAGAGGAAAGGCTTACATCATTGCTATCAGTTTTCCGTCATTTTACTTGAGACTTTGCAGGAGATAGAATATACTCCTCTATGGTAGCTTCATCTTTGTATCTCACATCAGGGAATAAGCGTCTATCCCTGGCAGCAGATGATTCAATGGCCACCATTGCAGCATGTTGCGATGGGTGCCAAAATGAAAAGCTCCTGTCAGTCTGTTCATCTACCCACCATCGTGGATGTAGACAAGAAATGGATGTCTGCTCTGCCCCATCTGAGGTACAGCATTGAAGACATGATTCATGCTCTATCCATCCAGTCATTTCAGCAGAAGATTTGGTGGAACTACTACATTCAGCACCAACTTCTGCTTTTGGAGTTTGCCAAGAGCAGACTTCATCACATGCCCTTGCAATCACATGATTAGATAGAGGATCTACAATTGCTGCAGCATTGACCACCTGTGGACAATAGAAGGGTGTAACAAAAGCAAAATTTGTGCAATTTCCACAACATAAGAGGTTCCCACAACTGCATAAAACAAAATCGGATGCTCAACTTGGGAGCAACATGAAGTGCTACATTTCCTTCCCAAAACCTCTATTTCACTATGTCTATGCATGAACATTTCAAGGGATAAATGTCTAAAGGACCCAGCCTTCAAAATGATCGGATTGTTCTCCACTATTATAAAACAGTTTTCTTCTTGTTTTTTGGTTCCAAAGTTAATAAACGTGACTTTCACATAAAAACTTCACATTCCTGTCAAGTTAATTGCAACAAGTAAATCTCACTTCTTCTTACCGAACCCAAAATGATTCTTGTAAGCTAATGTGAGCTATGGTAAGTCCTCTCTGGCCTGATGGGAAAATTGTTGAAAGTGCAAACACTGGAGCAGTTAGAAATGATAATCATCAAACATGTACTTGGATGTGCTTTACTTCACACAATACTGATTCAAAGGAAACTAAAGAGTAGCACAAAAGGAAGGCCTTTGGGCATGCCAAATTGTCTCACAAAATGTCAAAGCAGTACAACGCTCAGAAAGAAATGATTGCCATGTATATGAGAATTTCTTTTCTTTTTTTATTTGGTACCAGATTAGTACTCATATTCAAGAACTCTGAGATCTTGACTAGTCAGAGATATAATTAGCTGCAAACTTTATGAAATTACTCAAAGTTACATTCATTAATCACAAGTCAAGGGCATACCTGAACACTTACCACATTACCATGAGATTTCGCCAATTCCAGAGCATATTTCATAAAACTTACAACCGATTGTGAGTCTTCATCGCTAAACTCAGTTATGACACTGATATTGCTGCTATTTGGAAATCGGAAGTTAAGAGAACAAATCAGTAATGACATAGGGTATGTATAAATGCACATTATACACATGAATATAGAGTAACAGATAATTCCTTGTGGTCATTGACAAGAAGTAAAATTAGGAAATGCTATAGTAAAGGTCAAATATTTGCACAAACTCCATTGAATTGAGTCACGCAAAGAGGTGGAGCTTACGTTTGATTGCAAAAGGTGGGAGAGGAGAATGATAAGACTTAAACCTGGCCTAGTGACTTAAAAAGAGTGTTTTCCAACCAACTAGGCAACCCTTGGTCTCTACAGCCAAGATTCATTAGCAGCCATTATGCATGATGGAGATGGCTTGATTAGCTATTCCCCGAAAGTAACTTCTCTGGTTTATATATAACCCAAAACTCCTCTCAGTCCAGATGCAACCAAAACTAATATAACTCGGCAGAACAAAGTAAAATCAATCACATCCTAAATTTCTAAAAACAAAGCTTATCAAATTTGAGATGGCCACTCAAACTGCAACTTTTTGTAAGTCTTTGGTTTTCAGACTCCAACTTCCAACGTATCTGCTTGGAAATAAATTCTGAAGGAGGTAAAAAGTATAAAATGAACACCCAATGCTGCCCAAGAGAATATAGAAATCCATAACAAAGTTACCCTGGAAAAACCACCTTGACGTGCTCCTTCAATTGAGACAACATCAGAATCAGAGACATATGCACATCCATAACAAAGTTACCCTGGAAAAACCACCTCGACGTGCTCCTTCAATTGAGACAACATCAGAATCAGAGACATATGCACAGCTGATGCAAATACCCTAAACCGGCAAAAATGTCCTAAAACATGATGGCAATATGTTGATCTTAAGACATGAACATGCATTACCATTACTGATCGGAATATTTGAAAGAGACGTACTAGGTTGGTGGATGGTATGAGATGGGCCATAGCTTGCACTGTTCTACCCACTCTTCCTTTGACAATGCAGCATATTTGCAGACCTAGTGCAAATTAGCACGAATAAGCACAAAGAACAAAATCCCACTTTGCCATCACATGATGAAGTGAAACAACACCATTTTCAGGTTACATGTCACAGGCAGTTCTTATGTAGTATATCTTCTTATGCTTATATTTGAATTACAAATATACACTGATTAAGATAAGCATGATATACAGAAAATAAAGATTTAGAATTTTATTAACAACTAATAGACTTTCCTAATATCAAATCATCTGTGCACTTTGAAAAAATTGAGAAGGATACACACTTCCACCTAACATTAGATAGGATAGGGCTTCTTTTCATGCCATAATAAACTTAAAAAGACAAATTACATGATGAAAAAGAAAAATGTTAAAAAATTCAAGAGATGGAAACTTTGTTCAAATTCAGGGTTTGAAAGCCAAATTGATCTATATATACAGTGACATCCTATCCAGCCACTGAAGTGCTATTTTACAGAATCTAATGCCATTGACAATACAGATGTTTGCTGTTGCTTCATTATTATCGACCAGTAAAGATGTTTCAACTACTTATTCACTTGAAGTGCAGCTCACTGGATGCATGGACAGGATAGAGCAAACAATATTAGTATACAACAACCAATACCAAGAAGCCCTCTTTGGCATAAATAGCCTATAAAGCATTGAAAAAAACCTACAAAGACCAAAAGAAATTCCCAAGCGAAGCCCATAGTGGTCCACTTAGGTCATATACACAATTTTACCACCTAAACCAGCAGAAAGGAGATCATCGCGAAAGAACTCCTTTCAGCTAAGCGACACTTTGATATAAATATATCACCTGATATGCATTAGTTACTTAAATGAGATGTCCGATCAAGAAAAAAAAAAGAGGAGGGAGAGTTTGTGAAATAAAATTTTCTAGAACTTGGAAAATGGGAGAAGAGAAAAGGCATCAACAGATGTCAAATAAGCTAGCGGTTCAATGTCAAATATGCTAGCGGTCCATAGTAGGGTAAGATGCTCTGTGTGTAAACATCATTTCTCACAGATACCATAACTTGTCAAAGCTGCATATCGTTCTCTCTACAAGTTATTCAAGATAATGTAAAACATGGGAAAATCAACACGAAATGCTGACAAGAAAACAACCCACTTTTGCCACAAAAGGACTCAACTGATAAGAACTAATTATATCCTTCATGTCACATGGAATTCCATCAAAATCACCATTTTCGGGAGCCAGACATAAAGATTACTGATAGCTGAATTTTTCCTGTCAAAACCATTACAACAACCAGACAGTTCAAGAAATACATAAAAAATCAGTTAAAGAACTGCTGAAAAGCTGGGTAGGTAAAAGATGATTTGTTGATGAAAAAATACAAACACCTATCCCGGGTTTCCATCAAATTAACCTTGCATAGGAAATAATTAGAAGATTCTTCGAGACAATTACCAGTTCATTCTCAAATGCAAATTATTGTATATTGAGTGAGCCACTGCTTTTGTTTGGTTTCTCATTATCTCAATTTTCTGATCTTTCAATCCTATTAACTTTCTGCTAATGTTCCTTTTCCGCACATGATGTGCACATAAGAGGTATTGTAATCCTATTCAATCAATTTTCATGATTGATAAGGGAAAAACAACAAACTGATTACTTAAATTAACAAGCAATACAGGTTGTTTTCATAATTGTTCATAAGGTTTTTCAACGCCTTGCATAGCTAATACATACTAGAAAACAAGCTAAAGACCAGAAACCAATGGTAGCATTTGAGTTTCATCAGATAACATTCTTCCTGAATCAGGCATTTTATATTCATAGGATATGCATGCAGAATGGAGGAAGTGAGGAGCACCCCTCGTTCACCCCACAACATAAGCAAACCATCCACAAAAACCACAGCTTCATCACTCGAGTGTGGCTTAGGACTAAGAGTCTTGTTGAGCAATTACACCGATGATGTGAATATGACTTTAAATATCTAATGCTGATTGATTTGTTATACTCAAGTTAATGACTTACGGTGCTTCCAATGCAGACAAAGTTTCTCATGACTTTGGGGCTAAAAGTTCAGTTATAATTTCTTCAATCCGATGACAATTGCCATGCATGGTGTCAGAGGATTCTATTCCCTCTTTTCTGTTACTTAAAGAGCTGTAAATACACGGGACTGATGTCTGATCAAGAACTACACGCGTGAGTATAAACAACAGACATTTAATTCTTTGCATGAAATTGTTCCTGTTAAACGACCCTCGCATGATGACAACAACATTGTAATGGTTTTTTTTTTTTTTTTTAGCTTTTAAAGGGTAACCCATAAACGAAAGGAGATAGAAAGACCTAGTCAAGCAACTACTCTTATGTTCACTTAATGAGTAAAGCTTCACCTTATGATTTCACAAATCTTCAAATTCCATAACCGACATGCACGGCAAAAATTGTTCCTCAATTTCAAAAATTCAAGAAATGATGATGTTCAAATATCAATATCATTAAGTGACCAATCACACCAGTGACAACCATAACACCGATATGCTTATGAACAAAGAATGTACCTCCTTCGAGACACTTCTTCTTCACCCGCTTCACGTGGTGGAGGTCCTCCAATGGCGCAATCTGACTCAAACGCCTAACCTAACAACCAAACAATGGATTCCCAAAAAATTCGAGCGGAAAATCAAAACATATACGAAACAGCAATTTCTGAGAAGCGCAGAACGAGCTTTAACACATAAATCCAAAGTAAGACACTGAGACTGACCTCATGATAGTGTTCGTGAGCTTCGGCTGCTGAATCTGAGCTGCGACCACGTTCACTGCTTGCAAGGAAAAGGAAAAAAAAACGCAACGAAACGCCAATTCCGAAGCGCAGAACACATCAGAAACACGTCAAGTTCGGATCTTTCGCTCAGGATTCGGTCGGTCGTCCATGAAGAATATACCCGTGAGTTGCTGATCAGGCGGAATCGGCGGCCTGCCGGAGACGTGGACGATTCGCCACGCATCGTCGTCCTCGCTGCTCGTCGCTCTTCGCAGCTATCTCCGGTCGCCGGAAGCACGAAAAGCGGCGGGAAACCGCGACGCCGTCGGCGGTAACTAAGCTCGCCGGCGCGGCGGCTGAAAGTGGAAGAAGGGGCGACCGTCTCGACGGAGAGAGAAAGAGGGAACTCGTGCCTGATTGTGGGCCTGAACCGGCCCATTCACTTTCAAGCCCGCCCATTCGCTGTCACAGTGGCTCTTTTTTTTTTTTTTTCCTTTCTTAATTGATTTTCTTTGAAAGATATTTCTTGTAATTTTCTTTTATAGTTATTGAATAGTACAGCATTTATCATATTCTTAACATTCGCCATCAGGGTTTAATCACATGCTGATTAGATAAAAGACCCTGGAAAAGGTAAATAAATTACTCAAAAGATCAAAAATTTCGAATGTATGAGCAAACGGAGGCAAATCCCTATTTATCATCCGATAAAACGGGGGTCCTGCAAATTTGTCTGGTGGATATGACTTTTCAAACAAATATGATCGTGCAGCCACAATGAATTGCTACGATGCAGATTTAATATGCATGATAAGTTGATATTTTTTGTTTATTTTCTTCCTATACGGATCAGCTTTGAATGGTTAAAGGCGGGGAAGAGAGAGAGAGAGAGAGCCGAGGGTTCTGCCCTCATGTCCGGTCAAATGAGAGAGAGGACGAGATCGATATGAAGAAGAACAGTGGAGAGAAAGACAGACTGCAGAAGAGAGAGAGAGAAGGAGGGAGGGAGGGACAGGAGAATCATGAATGTCGGGGCAGTGCGGGGAGAAATAATTGGGGCCGTCCCCTCTGATTCCGGACGCGTCTTGTCCGCACCGGATTCCTCCTCCGTACGCCTCCCATCCTCGCTCACTAACCCCCCCCCCTCCCCCTCCCCCACCGCCGTCCGATGATCTCTTTGTCTCGAGCCTTGGCGAAACCGACGTGGGGACGGTTCGGTGGGGGCAAGAAAAAGGGGGAAGAGCATGTTAAAATTCGATCGTCTCTAATTGGGGTGGAACCGAGAAAGTATGATGGTTTCCGAAAGGCCATCTCGGCTTTGGGTGAAAATGGGGGAAGGGGGAATTCTTCCCTATGGACCCGAGTTTATTGAACCATGTGGAATATATCAACAAATTCATCTCATGGGTTTTCACATGTAGAAACTGGGGAATAGAGTGAATGTCCATGATAGAGTTGACGATTCTAAATTTGAAATTCAAAGTTGGATTTGACAAATTGTATTAAAAAAAATTTAAGTTTGAGTTTTCGATGATTAGTGTTGTGATAATGATTGGAATGTACATTGTTGCAGCCTACAATAATTATGGAAATTGGGGAATTTGCATTTAGATGGGCTATCAAGGGATTTGAATATATTTATTCATGCAATGCATTTCTCATTGATGAACTTTTGATTGGTAATGTACACATTAGAATGTACGTCCCATTTGTTTCAGCTAGTAGTCTGCAAGCTTCTTTATGCTCAACTGGTCCAATTTAGCATAAAGGCACATTCAGGTAGATTTAGGAAAGAGCATTTCATTTTCAAGGTTAGCCTCGCTCAAGATGAAAGAAACCGAAGGTGAAGAAGGAGCGATCGAGAAAGGAGTGAAGGTTTTCTGTATTTCCTCAATTGAATGTGTAATCTGTACATATCCTATGTAAATAGAGCTAGAGATGTACAATTAATGGAAATAAAGAATCCTATGTATCAATCTAGATGTGTATCTAATCTCTAATTGATATGTACACAATCAGATCAAATTACAATCTCCAAAGAGAATATTGCATATCTTCTAACACTCCCCCTCAAGCGGTGGCTTATAGACATCCAAGACGCCTAGCTTGCTCAGTAGATATGCATGCTGTCGATGACATAGGGGTTTGGTGAAGATGTCCGCTGGTCGCTCGCTCGTGCCAATTCCTTCGTCTCAATTACCCCTTCTTGAATCTTGTCTCGTGTGAAGTGACGGTCTACTTCTATGTGCTTAGTCCTCTCGTGCACTATAGGGTTTGCTGCCAATTTGAGAGCTGCATCATTGTCACGAATAATTTTGTCGCTCCCGTACTTGTATTCCGAGGTCTTTAAGCAATCCTCGTATCCACACCACTTGACAAGTAGTTTTCGCCATAGATCGATACTCAGCTTCGGCCGAAGACAAGGATACGGTAGGTTGTTTCTTAGTCTTCCATGAGAGGAGCGAATCCCTAATTTGATGCAAGATCCAAGGATCGATCTTCGACTAGTAGGGCATGTAGCATAATCAGCATCACAGTATGCTCTCATCTTCATGTCACACTGTTTGGATAGAAGAATTCCAAGTCCTGGACACTTTTTCAAGTACTTCACAACCTTCAACGCAGCTTCCAAATGAGATCGTTTTGGACTGTGCATGAACTGACTAAGAGTCTCAGTTTGCATAAGAGATGTCGAGTCTAGTCATGGTCGTATATGAGCTTCCCGACAAGTCTTTGATAACTTCGATGGATCTTTGAGTATGGGATCATTCGTGATACATCCCTATCATATTCTGCAGTAGTCAACTTAGTGTTCTGCTCAATAGGAATCACAGCTGGTCTGCAACCTGATAGGCCTGCTTCCGATATAATTTCTAAGACAAACTTTCGTTGACTAAGAGAGATTCCTTGATCAGATCGAGCAATTTCAATTCCAAGAAAATATTTAGGTGCTCCTAAATCTTTAATGTGAAAGGTAGCATGTAAATAATCTTTGAAGTTGTCTATGGCGGCCTTATCATTTCCCATAAGAAGTATGTCATCGACATATATCATTAAATAAATGGATGACATACCTTTAGTTCGTGTGAATAAAGCATAGTCATGCTTAGACTGCTTGAAACCTGCTGCTATCAGAGCATTTGCAAATTTGGAATACCATTGTCTGGATGCTTGCTTCAATCCGTAGAGGGATTTGCGGAGACGACATACTCTATTCTCCCCGTCTCCGTAAGCCTTGAGGAATGTCCATATAAATTTCCTCATCAAGATCCCCGTGCAAGAAGGCATTATGTACATCCATTTGATGTAGATTCCAATTATTAATAGCAGCAACAAGACAAAAAGAACGAACCGTGACATCGGTAGCAACCGGAGAAAAGTCTCGTGGTAGTCAAAGCCTTCCTTTTTGTGTGAATCCCTTGGCAACCAACCGTGCCTTGTATCTTTCAACGGAACCATCAGCACGATATTTGATCTTGTAGACCCATTTGCAGCCAATTGGCTTGCGACCAGGGGGTAATGAAGCAAGATCCCATGTTTTATTCTCAATCAAGGCTTGAAGTTCCGCTTTCATGGCCTGTTGCCATTTGGTTTAATGGATGCCTCATCATAACTAGATGGCTCTGTTCTTACGATAGGCGACTAATGCAACATCTATGTTCTGTGATAATCTATGAAAGGAAACATATGATGAGACTGGATATTGAGTACGGAGAATGAGTTGCACGGATATAGTCTTTAGTCCGGGTAGGAGGTCGTGTGGTGCGACCAGAACGCCTTGGAGGAGTCATGTCTGTATTTGTCACACTGGTAGGTTCCGACTCTATATACTGATTTTCTTCAGCATCATGGGAATCTTCGAGTCGTGATTCTAAATTTTCTTCTGAGCGATCGGTGCTCTCAACAGGTGTTGGTGTTGATACTGGAAGAATTGAATCAGTGGAAGGAATGTACCTTGATTCTTCCATGGGTATATAGGCATGACCTTGAGGCTTGTTTCATCGAAAAAACGCTATGGGAAGGAGCTGTCATTCCCGTGTTTGCATCGAAGTTGTCCGCTCGAGAAAAGGGAAAACATCTTCACGAAAGATGACGTCACGACTCACCAGAAATTCCTTTGTGGAAATGTCAAGAACCCGATATCCCTTTTTTAAATTGGGATATCCCATGAAGATGCATTTTCTAGCACGTGGACTGAATTTATCTCTTGGCCCCACTGTTGCAACAAAACAAAGACAACCGAAGACCTTGAGATGCTGGAGTTCTGGTTTCTTCCCAAATAGTAGCTCAAAAGGAGTTTTCCCTTTAAGAATCTGAGTTGGCATTCGGTTGATTAGGTAAGTGGCTGTGACCACACAATCTCCCCAATAATTGTCTGGAATTGATGCTTGAAACTTTAAGGCTCGTGCGACTTCTAATAGATGACGATGTTTCCGTTCCACCACGCCATTTTGTTGTGGTGAATAGACACGGGAGCTTTCATGTTGTATGCCATGTGTAGTAAATAGTGAGGAGCAATCATGGCTGAAGAATTCTCTCCCATTATCGGAACGGATCCGTTGTATGGATTTGCCAAACCGATTCTTTGAGAGTGAGATAAAGCTCTTCAAATGAGAATATGTCTGATTTTTAGATTGCATCAAGAAGGTCCAAGTAGCACGAGAGTAATCATCGACTATAGTGAGAAAATATCGAGACCCGTCATGATTTAATGTGTGGTATGATCCCCATATATCCACATGAATTAAGGAAAAAATCTCACTAGTCCGAGTGTTACTAGACGGAAAAGGCGTACGAGATTGTTTAGCAAGAGGACATATAGGGCAATGTGAACATGGAAAAGAAGCATTGTGGCCCAATCTCAAATGCATAATGGAATTTCTATCATTGGTAGTCAGGTTACACAATGATGGCTTATTTAAATGATTGCAAGGAAAATTACTTGAGAAACTATTCCAGAAAAATAGGCCTTCAGAGAGACTACCCAAGCCCATCGTTTTCCAAAGGTCGAAAGAAACATGCATCAGCATTGAAAAGACTTGACATGAATTTTCTTGACAAGCTTTGGACACAGAAATCGGAGTTAAATTGGAATTACGGGACATAAAGAACATTTCTAAGAGTAATTTGTGAGCTGAGATTGACTGTCCCTGTTTCATGAACATGAGTAATATTCCCATTGGGCAATTGCACAGAAATAGGGAAATTCAATTTGTCATTTGTACTTGAGAAAAATCCCTGTCACATATAATATGGTCGCTTGCCCCCGAATCAATTATCCATGTCTTTCGGATATTGAATTAATCAAGCAATGAATAATACCTGAAAAACTTGCTCCTCTCGTTGGTTGTGTCCATTTTTGAATTGCCTCCATCAACCGATTGTACCGACTATATGAGATGGGCTGGTCAAATTTTTTACCGGTCGGCCCAAAGAACTTGGTAAGCGATGAAATTTTTTTTCTTTTTCACAGGCTTTCCGTGCAACTTCCAGCAATTATCAATTGAGTGATTAGTACGTTTGCGGTAGTCACAAAATAATTTATTCTTGCCTTTAAAATTTCTTCCGAAATTTCTTGATGACGTGGCAAGCATCTGACCGTCCATTCCTTTGATTGCAGCGAAGATCTGGCCGTCCGATCCTTTTGATGCGAGTGGCTGTCCACCGTTGGATCCAATCGAGCGATCAAAAGCTTGCAAGCCGTCCGATCCTCGGGACAGATCCTGGCCGTCCATCCGGTCTGGTTTAAATACCCTGGATTCTTCGGTGAACCCTAATTTCGCCGCTCGTCTCTCTCTCTCGCGATCTAGGTTTAGGGTTCTGGAGGCCGCGTCTCGCCGATCACCGAGCGCTGCGAGTGCGATGCTTTCGCCGCTCCTGGTGTGGTCCGGTGATGTCGCGTGTCGCTGACTCTCTTCCTGCACGGCCAATTGAAAGATCCGCCCAATCGGCGGCATGGGATCCATGGCGAGGATCTGTGAGCG
The DNA here is from genome assembly GCA_014182885.2 of Eucalyptus caleyi. Taxonomy (NCBI): domain Eukaryota; kingdom Viridiplantae; phylum Streptophyta; class Magnoliopsida; order Myrtales; family Myrtaceae; genus Eucalyptus; species Eucalyptus caleyi. Next base: position 55,245,423 of record CM024468.2, on the reverse strand, counting down.
AAATCCGAGGTAAGTCTCGTTCAAAATGAGGAGAAAGCGTGTAGCTTTCTCCCTATCTTTGATAGATCTGTATTGTTTGATGGTGGACTCCGGTCCCACGAGCTTCTCCTCGGCCGCCTCGAGATTGTTCCACAGAGAGGAAAGTTTGTTGAAAACGGCTGTGACCGTCATATTACCCTGTTTCAATTCACTGAGATCTTGCATGAGATTGAAAATTTTTGCCTGGTCCAACTTCCCGTACATTTCCTGTATGTTTTCCCACATTTCTTTTGCGTCTTCTGTTGGTGGGAGTCCGGCCGCGACCTCGGAGGAGACGCAATTGCCGATCCAGGTTCGGATCAGGCGATTGTTCTTCCTCCAGAGTCGGGCCAGACGTTCATCTATGGGGACTTGAATGGTTCCGTCGAGGAAACCGTCTTTGTCTTTTGTTGCTAGGGCGCGCCGGAACTCCCTGCGACCATCTTGTGTAATTTTCTGGCCCGATCAATTGATGGCTGATGAGCCGCAATTCTGGTCCGTCGGCATTAGAGACGAACAATGGATCGCCGGGTTCTGGTCGTCCGACGAGCGCCGCCGCCGGAAACGGTAGAAAGCCAGGTGCGAGGTTCGGGTAGGTATTTCCTTGACCCGATTCGTTCGCCCCAATTGGATACCCCGCATGATAAAAACCCGAGTAGGGATTTGTTCCCATACCCGCTCTCCCGACCCGCTCAACTGCTCCGATCCGATGGCTGAGTTTGCCCCGTTTGTGTTTGGTGGGCCTCCATCGGTTTGGACGTAGCCTGGGACCCACATATGCAGACGATGATGGATTCGGGCTTGCCCCGAAATAGAGTGGATATGGAATCCACTGGTATGGTTGACCCCCCAAGGGTTGCCCCGCATTGTACTGAGTCTGCGTGGGTCGCCACTGAGGGGGTTGAGGTTGAGTCTGCTGATTTGTGACTGCAAGTGTTGCAGGTTGAAGATCAGCCTGCGGATCATGAGGAATTACTTCTTCAGTCGGTGAGTTTCCAGAGACAGAGATGCTGGTTTGCGGGGAGGTCATGGTGAGTAAAAAGAAACCTTCGGATATTAATTCTAATGCCAAACAAATCCCCCCTTTCTTGTAGGTTGAAGAACTGTTTTGACAGAAGAAGAGAGCGGAAGCAAATCAGAAGCCTAATGCTCTGATACCATGAAAGAAACCGAAGGTGAAGAAGGAGCGATCGAGAAAGGAGTGAAGGTTTTCTGTATTTCCTCAATTGAATGTGTAATCTGTACATATCCTATGTAAATAGAGCTAGAGATGTACAATTAATGGAAATAAAGAATCCTATGTATCAATCTAGATGTGTATCTAATCTCTAATTGATATGTACACAATCAGATCAAATTACAATCTCCAAAGAGAATATTGCATATCTTCTAACACAAGAGGCTCAAACTACGTTTGCCCTTCTCGAAAAATTCCGCGCATTGGTTTTTTAACAGGTAAGCCCGAGCAACAAATTAAACCCAACCGGAGGGCTCGATTTACGTCAAGCCAATTATTACATCCACAACTGGCAAGCTAACTCCAAAAAGGCCAGGTCCTTTTTGGCCGCAAGAGGGGACACGAACGGTCGCCGCGAGAGCAGGATAGCGGCAAGGGTGGAAACTGGAGAGAGATAGAGAGAGGAGGGGATGTACGGAGACAGTCGTACGAGACTAAAATAGGGATTTGCTCATTTATAAAAGAAAAATCGTTTTAATCACAGCTGTTGATTTCTCATGATCTAACGGTAGAGAATATCGATCCTAGTCTAATCAATCCAACCATATAAATCCACTTGATCTAACGGTGATAGCTATTGGCCCTCGTCTCTTAAATTTAATGTAGGAGATTGGGTCTATGTAATGGTTGAAGTTGTCAATTCTCCTCCAATAAATTCAACGAGATCGAATCACCTTGTCCATTTAACGGTTCTAAAGAACTTCTTTTGGATATATGACGTTGGATTTCTATTTGTGACACGTTGCCGTAAATCAAATAGCGGAAGTCGCAAAAATCGTCCTCATTATTACCCGACATTTGGTTTTGGTCATGTAAAAATATTTCATTAATTTATTCTGCGAGTCAGTCTCCTCATGGCAACACTTTTTTTATTCAAAAGTGGACAAAATATGCTCGATCAACACCACATATCGACATTGGTACTCATGCCTACGAGCTTCTAAACACAATTACACTTACAATCCTCATACTTTTGTGAATTTTCGAGTTTGATACCTATATTTTATTCTTGCAATAATTTTAGTCCCCTTATCAATTTCATTTTTAAATATCCTCATAGCATTGATTATAATGATTTTCAGTACAATTTTTCATATTTTCATTTCACATGAAATTTCAGTGATGCAACCTATCATTTAAATACATTGTATATATGTGTATAGTGATTTTATAGTTAATAGTAATGGCTTTGTTATTCACATCTGACCTCATTTTTAAGATATATCACACATATAAATGCGAATCGCAACAATTCTCGCCATCACACAAAGTATGAGCTTAGAAAAGTTCATGATCGTGATCGAATAAATTCACATAACCAAAGCAACCTTGAAGGATGAAGTGATGATATCTTTTGAAATACATACCAAACTTTTATAGTCAAGTATCCATAAATTGAATCTTTTTCGGCCAAGGGCCGAGGTCGAGCCACGACAGCAAACATGATGTGTGAAGAAATATGAAGTATCTTCACGTGAAGAAGAAAGTGAAGAAGAGCTGAGGAGTCAAAAGCATTAAAGCAACCTAAGAAAAAGTCTGACAAGCCACGGGAAGGGGAAGCAAATATTTCGCCTCTTTTAATGTTTTTAGATTCTGTTTGGCATCATCAATGCTATAATGCGGCCGGTTCAAACTGTTTGATACTGTTCTATAATGCCTTTGGCATCATATCAAACCAGTCTGCAAAGCATCCTAAAGGTGCTCTACATCATTAGGTCATGACAAAGTCTATAATGCCCCTACATGCGTTGTATAAAATAAGGGTTGGCTATAAAGAGTTGAATTCGTTTAGTAATGACTCTCCGATAACTTTCCGAAAATAATTAATCTCGGAAACTTTTGAATAAAAGAATCTTTCTTCAAAATTTATGATTCCCTAGTGACACTATGTTCCAAATCAACTTTTTTCATTTTTCTTTTCTTTTTTCCTTTTTCTCCTAGAAGGGTCCTCAATAATTTTATAAAGAATTGCAAATTTTCAGACTTGCCCGGTGGATGGTACATGGAAAAAAACATAAATATGAGCTAATTTCATTGATTAACTTTCCATCCAAAATTTTTGTCCTCCCCATTTTCCATACTTCTTCAAAATAAGCATAAATTCCATATTCAGTTAACTAGGTCTAATGTGAATAGAGTTATTTAGCCATTCTAATTATTTTATTCTTAGAAAAAAATTCTGAAATTAAGATTTTGAGAATACTTACATTAACTAAAAGTATATGATGATTTTATTAATTGAGGATGAAAATATTCTCACCTTATGAGGTAAAATTAAAGATGTCAATGTATTTCTTTTGTGAGAATAACACATTAGCGCAATTCAGGCTCAAATTATGTTAAAATGATTTTTGAGTTGGCAATAAAATAAAAGTTAAGAAAAAAAAAAAGTAGTTAAAGATGATTTTCCTCATGATTTTTCATAAAGTACGGATAATGACTACAAATACAAAAATTATGGATATTTTTAATGACTCCATAAAAGTGTATATTATATATATACACAATCGGAGAAAGTAAATACAAATCCATTTGTCGTATAAGTTACATGTTAAAAATAAAAATTGATTGTTTTGATTATGTAAAATTTATTTATGTCAAGAAAATTTCACATTACAATTGTACAGGATAAAAGTCCATTGAAATATGATTTATATTATGTACATTGTTGATGTAAAAGTCTTTTTTTATACAAGCAGTATCAGAATAGGAACACAAACCTTAAATCTACATGCTAAACATAAAAATCGTAATATTTGTCATTATTTTTGCACCGCTGGCACACTGAACAAAAATATATGGAAATATGTTTTTAGCAAAAAGGGAATGGTGGAAGAAAAGAAAAATAAATAGGAATTTCCATAAAATTTGGAAATGCGGACGTCATTCGGGAAAAGAGAAGGGTTACATTGTCTTTACAGCTGTAACTCTGGCTCCATCCCCAGGTCGATTATAAAACAAGAAGACCCCTGGGAGCAGAAAGCAACTTCGACTTCAGTCCCTTGAAATTACCTGCTCGCGGCACAGCTTGGAAACCTCCATGGATCAAGAACTAGCGCCAGGTACGTTTTGTTCTTTCCTTTCTTTGTTCTGATTTCATCCGAAAGGGTGATGGAAATATTGGAAAAGTGTCGCTTTTTGGGGGTTAATTTCTAAGTAATATAAAATGGCAATTATTTATTACTTAACAAGTATCCCGACACTTTATAAAGAAAACCCTTGTAAGAAAGGAAAGAGTGTGAAAGGAGAATAATTTGTGCTGAACTTGAGGGTGTGTTTGGTCTGAGAAAATTTTCCAATTTCCTGTTTTTCTTTTCACAAGTTTTCAATGAAAATACGTTCGGTAGAAATTTTGGTTGTCGTGTTTTCAACATCTGAACTTTAAAACTCAAAACGACCAAAATTGACAATATATTTACGGGGTTTGCTTTAAACAACTACACCCGACATGTTTCTATAACTTTCATTCATGTTGAAAACTCTTACTTTTCACCCTCCAAATGTCTTTTCAAGAAAATGGAAGTTAAAATAAGGAGCAATTTTCACTAAAACATTTCGGTAAACCGATTCTACCTTAAAAACATGAGCTGACTCAAGAGGCAAAAATGTCGATTCAACTAAGTTGGAACTCATACAATTAAAGTTATGCTCTTAACCTGAGTCCAGGGTACCTAAAATCATGCGATGGACTCAAGTACGTACCCTAAAAAGACATTGCTTTGAATTTTCTGGTGTGACCAATGGAAAATGACTCCTAAATAATTTGGAAAGTCCAACTAAATCATCGGAAAAAATTTTCTTTTTGAAAAAGAGATTACATCCAAATTATTGGGGGATGCAAAATTCTTTGTCCCAGTAATTTTAACCAAGTGATTAAGTTGTCACCATAGAACAATATGAGGACTGGACTTATAACCAAAGTATAGGGGCTAAAAGTGAGATTTCCCAACCTACTGAGACCGAAGCGTACAAAATGTAATTAATTTTTTTAAAGTTATTTATGTAAATTTCTCTTTTGGTAACACAGAGGTTTGCATAGACTTGAGTTGAGAGGACTTGGCAACTGATCAAGCTTGCCAAGACAGTTGCAAAACAACCATAGGTTTGTCACTTTGAACTTTTAATTTTTGTTTTTCATAAATCTTGATTTTCAAGCATCTTAACTTTTTCAATCCCAAATACTTCTAGTCTCAGAGTATACGTATGCTGACATATAAATTGAAATATAACCTTTTTACAATTTTTAAAATCTGGATAATATCTTGAATTATAATTGAGAAAGGCCAATTTTTTTTTTTTTACTTCCGAAAAGTAAAAGAATGTGCTCATAATTTACTTAACAATATCATGGATAAGATCAATCGCAATGAGACAAAAACTTACAAAATCGCATTGTCCACTATATGAAAGCTAGAACGTCCCTCCCTCTAATTGATGATACAATTTCTATCTCGAAAAGAAAGTCGTGATCTTTGTTAAGTTTAACATTAATTTTTTTTTGTTAAAAGTTTACCATCTAAGTTCAATGAAAAAAAAAATTCATGCAATGATTGAGCTAGTATGCATGATATAAAAGCATACGAAGTGGAATTTAATTTTCTAAGGTTGATTATATTCGTTTCTCTTTATGGTAACAAAGAAGTTCACGTAGAAGAGAGCTCATAAGGCATGGCGATTGATAAAGCTTCTCAAGATGGCTGCAAAACAACCAGAGATTTGTCACTTTGAACTTTTAATTTTTGTTTTTCATAAATCTTGTGTTTCATGGATTTTGACTTTTGTTAGTCCAAGTCCCTTTGAATTTCATCCAATATATGGAACTTAGAAGGTCCCACAAAACTAATTCCTAATTTGATACCTATCTGAAAAAAAAAAAAAAAAGAGAGAAAACTTGCGATCTAAGTTTAACGTTGATTTTTTTTTTTTTTGCTTAAAATTTTACCATCTAAGTTTCATGCAAACAATTCCATGTGATGAACGAGCCTGATACCAATAATGTATACATTATCTAAAGCATGGAGTAAAATTAATTAGGTTATTTATATTCATTGAATTTTTGGTAACAAAAAGTTTCACGAAAAAGGGACTATAGAAGACATGGCAACTTAAGCTTCCCAAGTTGGTCGCAAAAAACCTAGAGGTTTGTCTCTTTTTGAGCTTTTAATTTTAGTTTTTCATAAACCTTTTGTTTAATGCATTTTGACTTTTGTTAGTCCAAATCACTTTGAATTTCATAGCATAAAAATGCTAACATATAACTTACAGATAATCCTCTTTTTTTAAAATTTGAACAGTATCTATAATTGGTAAACCCCCCAAAAAAAATACTCTTTTACTTCCAAAGAGTAACAAAACGCGCTTACAATGTATGATTGATATCGCGGATTAGATCAATGGCAACTATGAATTAAAACTCAGTAAAAACGCATTGTCTGATGTATGAAACTTAGAAGGTTTCACCAAACTAATTCATGATTCAATACCTATTTATAAAAACTCATGATCTCTGTTAATTTTTCTTGTTAAGAAATTTACCATATAAGTTTTGTGCAGAAAATTCCACTGTAATGAATGAGCCTAATACCAGTCATCTATGCAAGATCTAAAGCATACAAAGTGTGATTAAATTTTCCAAGTTTAACTGTATTCATTTTCAAACACAGCAATCAAAACTTTTACCAAACGTACTTTTATTGACAAATTTGGAAATGAAAATTTGGAAATTTCCATTATATATTAGATGAAAACTTTTGGGTGACGCTATTTCCATATCTTATCTGACTAAATGCACCCCATTTTCTTTAAAAAGACAAAGCTGCCCTTAATTATTCAATTGCAATTTTAAGCGGTAGCCCTCAATTTATTTATTTTCCTTCTTTTGTGAGCTTTTCTATTTCTGTATAGGATTTAGTTGCCATAACTAAGAACATCACATGTTTTGTTTTTCTTTATTGTGTATATCCCTTATATATTAAATGCATTATATTTTCTCTTTATTTTTAGAGTTTACTTCCTTAGAAATTAATTTTGTCGAAAAGAGGAATTTCGAAGAAACCTAGTTATTTTCTACATTAAGCAAATTTACGGAATTGAAGTTTGTTACTTGTGCCTTTTGGGCTCAACAAAGTTGAGGGTGCTCATTTTTGCGGATGGTGTTATTCGGCTAAAACCTTGCAAATTAACTTGCCTAAATAGCTCGCCTAAGCTCGAGAAAGAATTAATTTAGTAAAGACTCCATCGGTGTCAAGGGATAGAATGAACTTTATCATAAGAAAGAGGGACAAAGTCACCTTAAAGCAACGGTTTGATCACTGGGAAATTAACCTAACGATTTGAGCCTGCTTGCCTACTTGTAGAGGTCTTGTTTATATTCCTAGTGATAATCATTTTCACCCAAGTAATCCAACCACTATAATGTAAAAACAACATAAAAACAAGTTATGCTTTACTTGCATACATTTACATTAGGTGAGGTACTTTTATAAAAAGAAGGAATGAACTTCACTTAGGGGGACCAAAATTCTTTGATAATTGGATATCTTACCCATTTTCGCATCCTCCATTTACTTTGTTGTTGAAAGACTGCAACAAGGAGAGCAACCCGATGGCGCCACAACCAAGTGAAATACAAGGAGATTCAAATCCTGCTGAACAACCACTAGGTACATAGTTATGTTCCAACCCAGAAAAATAAATTAACCTAATGATCCGTGGCCCCAGAGTTTGAGCCTGCTTGCCCCTTGTATAGGTCTTGTTTATATTCCCAGTGATAATCATTTTCACTCAAGTAATCCAACCACTATAACGTAAAAACAAAATAAAAACAAGTTATGCTTTACTTGCATACCTTTACATTAGGCGAGGTACTTCTATAAAAAGAAGGAATGAACTCCGCTTAGGGGGACCAAAATTCTTTGATAATTGGACATCTTACCCATTTTCGCATGCTTCATTTACTTGTTGTTGAAAGACTGCAACGAGGAGAGCAACCCGATGGCGCCGCAACCAAGTGAAATACAAGGAGATTCAAGTCCTGTTGAACCACCACCAGGTACATATTTATGTTCCAACCCAGAAAAATTTATGATGTAAGTGATGTGGTCTTATAATTTCTTCGTTTCCTTTATCTAGTTTGGTGGCATATGTAATTGGAACTAAATACAGGGACCAAAGATAAATAAATTCCAACGACGAAGTAAAAATGCAAACGCAATTTGTGGCCATCAAATACAGTTGATTGATTCAAGACACCAGTAAGCAAAAGCAAAACGTATTACTCAAATATCCTAAATTTGGTATGACTTGGCTGCACAAGTTCCCTCGTAGTTTTGGATGATGGTGCGACTGCTTTTTGTCAATCCTAGTTTCGTCACTCATAAGAAGTCAATGACCAGTTCGCTAAAATTAACCACCAGAAAATTTCCTCTTATCGGAAAGTTTTGTCCGAGCAATCACCTTGGGAGGACTAATTATTTTCTATGTCTACTTGAAGTGCAAATCGGATTGGCAGCTGGTTGTACAACAAAGCAATTTCGTCAAGAGCGGACGGTAAAACAAACAGGTTTGGAATATTTAATTACTTATCATTAAGAGACTACATACGACTCGTTCTTTAAAGACATGATTCTCAAGCTAATCAATTCACTATAGTCATCTCTAGAAAGGAAATTATGTTGTTGTTCCAAGTCAAAAATAACTTGTCAATAAAAATAATTGTCACTATTATGAGTGACGAAACTTTTGACACTTTAAATATCCTTATACTTGTTTTAGACCAAACAAAGTGAGATGCCCATTTTTGCCGATAGCTTTATTCAGCTAGAAGCTTGCAAAGTAACTTGCTTGAATAAGAGCTCGAAAGAAGTAGCTTAACTTGGTCAAGACTCCTTTGGTGTCAAGTAATAGAATGAACGTAAGAAAGAGAGACAGAGTCACTTTAAGTAATAGTTCAATCACTAGGTACTCAACCTAATTATGTGTGGCCCCAAAACCTAAGCCAACTTGCCAACTTGTAAAGGTCTAGTCTTTATTTCCGGTGATAATTCCTTTTACACTCAAGTAATTCAACCGCTTCAACCAAAAAAAAAAAAAAAAATAGTAATCCACTCGCTATAAAGTGAATAAAAAATTATATGCTTTACTTGCTTTAGGTGTGGGTTTACATTAGGGGAGGCACTTGTATAAAAGGAAGGACTGAACTCGGCCTAGGAAGACTAAAACTCTTTAATATTTGAATATCTTACCCATTTTGCATCCTCCGTTTACTTTGTTGTCAAAGATTGCATCGTGGAGAGCATCCCAATGATGCTGCATCCAAGTGAAATACAAGGAAATTCGAATCTTGTAGAACCACCACTAGGTACATGTTCATGTTCAAAACCAGAAAAATTTATGTTATAAGCGATGGGGTCTTATAATTTCTTTGTTTTCTTTATCTAGTTTGGTGGCATATTTAATTGGAACTAATTACAGAGGCCGAAAATATTTAATTTCAACGAACCAAAAATGCAAAAGCAATGTGTGGCCACCAAATACTGCTAATTGATTCCTTTTCTCGGGTCCATGGCATGACTATCCCTTTCAAGTGAACAGTGAGCCACAAAACGTATCACTCAAAGTCAATCTCCTAATTTGGTATGACTTGGCTCCACAAGTTCCCTTATAGTTGATGATGATACCACTGCCTTCTGTCATCCTAGTTTCTTTACTTACAAGCCCTCAATGACCAGTTCATTAAGGTTAATTACTAGAAAATTTCCTGTTATCAAGAGAGTTTTGTCAAACAATTACCTCATAAAGACTAATATTTTTCTATGTCTACTTAATGTACAAATTGAATTTGCCGCTGATTGTACTACAAAGCAATTTCATCAAGAGCAAAGGGCAAAACAAATGGGTTCTATATAAGTTAATTACCTATCATTAAGAGACTACATGAGACTAAGCCTTTGAAAACATGATCCTCGAACAAGTCTATTTGGTGGAGTCATCTCCAAAAAAGAAATATGTAAAGTTGTTTTGAGCCAAAAATAACTCATCCAAGTGTAAATTTAACATTAAAGAAGAAAATCCACTGTCAAGCACCTTGTCCAAGAATGCTGGAGCGTTCTTGCCACGCATACTATGGCTTTTGTAGGAAAAATTAGATTAATTTTCTTACTAACCGTTATGTATTTCCAGTCAAGTTTAATCTATATAATTTATCTTAAAAATATCCATTCAATGCATCGGTGTCATAAGAGTAATCATGTTACGAACTTGTATCACGTATCAATGTAACTAATAAATTAATTGTATTAGTTGATGAAATCGATATGATTAAGTTAATTCATTTATTTTTATTCATTTATAGTTCTAACAGAATTGTTATATCAAACTGCGAAGATACATAATTATTTGTATAAAATTAATTTATGAAGGATAACGCATAAAAGATCAATGTCAACAAAAAATAAACACACTGTCCAATTTAAGAAAGTCAGAAGGTCCCACAAAATTAATTCACGGTATAATACCTATCCTAAAAAAATATGATCTCTATTCAGTTTAACGTTAATTTTTTATTTTTGTTTAAAAGTCTACCATCTAAGTTTAATATAGAAAATTTCATCGGCTAAAGGACATCATACCTACCAAAAGTTTCGTATTAAGTTCATTTTAATGTCAAAAGTTTTCACTAGCTCACTTAAATGCCAAATTAGAGAAAAATGATCATTTAGGGCGCAAATGATATCCATTTTATTTCCGGTCAAAGTTATTTTTCTGTTCCTGAAAATAAGTTTGGAACAAAAACCCGTTTGATAATAAAATTTTTTTTTTTTTAATTTCTAGAATAAATTTTTGGAACCACCGCCCACCTAGCTGGATAAGAGCTCCCATGACGTCTTTGGAGTTCGAATCCCGCAGGACGCACGAGATTTTAAGTGCGACGTCGGGGTGGTGGGTCATCCGTTAGCGTTGCCTCAGGGTTTACTTGCCGGCTGCCGGCTCTATGAGGTTCCCTAGATATCAAAAAAAAAAAAAAAAATTGGTCCAGAAATAGGTTTGGAATAGAAATGAGAAGTGATTTTTTTTTTATTTTATTTTCAGAACAGAAATGAAAAATAAAAATCTTCTCATCACTCTTCCACGTTACTAATTGCCTACCAGCCTGCGATGGCCGGCGACCAGCGATTGGCGATTGGCGACCGTCGGCCATCGGTGGGCCAATTGCCGATCGCTAGTCACCATTCACCATTGCATCCTAGAAGGAGAAATTTTGTGCCATTATCAAACGAATTTCTATTTTTGAAGTAAAATTTTATATATTATTATCAAATGCGTATTTTTATTCAAAAACTCGTTCGGGGAATAAAAATAGAAAAATCTATTTCTAGAACAAAAACTGAATTCTAAAACATAATGATTATCATTCACGCCCATAAGTGTCTAGCGAGAAATTTGGACTAAAAGTATCATGTGGCACTTATAATTAAAATATTAAAATGAGTTGGCATTTTTTTTATTTAAAGAAATCTAGTCCACATGGACGTGAAAAATGACATGGCTCAATCCAACATGGTCGGGTAGAGCATAAATGAATTCACTCAATCCAACCAATCAAAAACAACATCGCACCTAGGGAAGGTTTTGGGGCTCGATCATCTTCAATATTGGGTTACCATCACATCACTCTCCTTGTCACCATCGCTCATGAAGCCAAAGCAAAGCTATGGACTATCAGCGACTGGATGTAGCCACCGAGTCCTTGTTTGGTTGTGGCACACTTAATGAGTCTAGAAAACTAGGTAACTTCTGTGCTTTTTTTTTTTTTTTGGTAAATAACTTCTGTCCTTTTTTCATGTTAAAATAAAAAAAAAATGACAAATTAGGCTTAACTAAAAGTAAAACAAAAAAAAAAAAAAGGAAATTGGTCAGTTCGCTAGTAGGCCCTTTAACTTAGGATAGGGTACCTTCCAGATTACAAAAAATTAGGAACTTATTATGATGGGTAGCTTCCAGGTTCCCCTTAGAACCTAGATTCACTCACCCCTAACATCAATCGCCAATATCTCGGGCTGGCCATAGACTGATGCCGCCTGCTATTCACCACCCTTGCTGGTCACCTGCGAAGCCGCAATCAGTTCGTCCCATGTTTGCTCTGATTTTTGGCAAAGAAGGCTTGAAAAGTTTGGGGGTCGCCCGAAGCTCGGTCACTGGCGTCAACCACTAGTGATAGCTTTCCTCACCGTTTTCAAGCTGCCGGAGCCACTGCCGACCATACCCATTTGTCATTCCGGAGCAATAGAGGAGTGGCTCTGTTCCGCCTTGTTCTGCCTTGTTTGACACTTAAGAGATTTAATTTGAGATTTATAACGAGAAAATTTCAGAGATTTTAGGAGGCAAAAATCGTGAAACATATCACGGCCAGCCAGGAGGAGAAATCAATGGGATATTTTTACTTGAAAATATGACGGGCAAGAAGCAAGATAGGTAAGAGATTGAGCGGGGCAAGAAGCAAGATAGGTAAGAGATTGAGCGGGGCAAGAAGCAAGAGAGGTAAGAGATTGAGCGGGGGGTTGGAAAGAGAGAAATTAAGGGAAAGAATCAAGAATTTAATGCTCATGGAATGAGCTGACCATGAAATCGTTGGGGTGATGAGAAACTTAGGAAAGGAATAGATGGGATTTGCAGCAATATGGAAAGAATATTCATTCACTCGGCCAAATTTGGGCTTTCACACGCAGAAATACAACCGAGAAAATTTGAATGAAGCAAGTGGAGATTTGATGGCAAATCACGATAAGAGGAGGGCCAAATCCAGGGATTTTAGTGCATGAACGAAGGAAACTTTTGCCCAATAAAAAGACAGGAATTTTCACATCTCGAGGGGGACTTTTGGCTGGAGTGGAGGCCAATACGAGAAACACAATCAGAAAGAGGAAGAGTCGTAAAAGGACTATCATCTTTTTGCTGGGCAGTTCACGGTTAGCACCGCATCACATAAAAGCTTTGCAAGTTGGTGACCACGGAGGATCTGCAGAGGAAGAGGCGTAAAAGATCCTCTCTCTCTCTCTCTCTCTCTCTCCCTCCCTCCCTGAGCTTCAATGGAGGATCGGAAGATGAACGACCCATTTCTTCCTCCGAACTTCGTGACCACCCTCCATCTCCCGAGAGCAATGGATCAGGCGACGGCCGCTGCAGCAAAGACAGAAACAGCTCGAGACACGGTGACGATCACCCTAGGAAAACCATCACAACGACTGACAGATGCCGCTGCAGCTGCCGTTCCCACCTCCAATACAAAAGGACCGGCAAAATTAGGGTTTATATTTGAGGCAAACACATAAACAACGTGATTTGGGACTGCTAATGCTGACTAGGCATACGGATAAACCACATAAGTTGGAAAATTGCTAAAAAGAAATTGTCATATCGACTTTCTAATGACCCAAACCGGAATTGGCACTTAAATGATTAAGTGATTATTTTTTTTCTTAAAATGGCATTTAAGTGATCCATTTTTTTTTTCTTGGGTACTGTCCTTTAGGCAAATTCCATGCAATGAATGAGCTTAATACTTGTCATTTATAGATGATCTAGGGCATACAAAGTGCTATTAATTTTTATAAGGTTCGTTATGTCCAATTTCTCTTTTTGGCAACAAAGAAATTCATGTAGACGTGAGTTCAAAAGGCACAACAACTGATGAAGCTTTCCAAAACGGTCGCATACCAACTCCATTTTTCAGAGGATACAAATGTTGACACATCAAATCCAATATAATCTTTTCATGATTTTTAAAGTCTAAATAATATCTTGAATTATAATTGAGAAAGCCTATATATATATCTATGTATGTATCTATGTATGTATGTATTTTACTTCCAAAGAGTCAAAGAATGTGATAATAATTTCTGAATGTTATCATGGATAAAAAAAATGCCGACGAGAAATAACAACTCACTGAAAACACACTGTCTAATATATGAAAGTTAGAAGGTCCCATAAAACTAATTCATGATAAGATACCTTTCTTGAAAAAACTGATGATCTCTATTGAGCGTGATAGGTTTTTTTCTTTGAAAGTTTACCATCTTGGCCTCATGCAGTCCATGCAACGGATGAGCCTGATACTAGTAGTCATATGTATACAATCTAAAGTATACAAAGTGCAATTAATTTTTCTAAGGATGTTTATATTCATTTTTCTTTTTGGTCACAAAGGGGCTCGCATCATGGATGTAAGTTCAGAAGACATGGCAATTGATGAAGCTTCTCAAGACAGTGGCAATTCAATCAGAGGTTTGTCACTTTGATCTTCGAACTTTCCTTTTTCATAAATCTTGTGCTTCATGAATTTTAACTTTTCCTAATCCAAAAAATTTTAAACAACATATAAATGCTAACATAGTAATTTGAATATGACGCTTCCATGATTCTTAATATTTGAACAATGTTTTGAATTATATTTTAAAAGTCCAGAAAGAAATACTCTCTAACTTCCGAAGAGTAAAAGAACGCAGTCCTAATTTACGAATGATATGGCAGATGAATAAAAGGCCACGGGAAATAAAAACTCACTAAAGACACATTCTCCAGTATATGAAAGTAAGAAGGTCCCAAAAAGCTAGTTCTTGATACAATACTCATCCCGAAAACTAACTCATGATCTCTTTTAAGTTTAATGTTGACATTTTTTTTTTTAAAAGTTTACCATCTAGTTTGTTGCAGAGAATTCCATGCATGAATGAGCCTGATACTAGTCATGTGTACATGATCTATAGCATAAGTGTAATTAATTTTTGTAAGGTTATTTATGTTCATTTCACTTTTGGTAACAAAGAGGGTCATGAAGAATCGAGTTCAGAAAGCATGGCAACTGATGATGCTTCCCAGTACGGTCGCACAACAACTAGAGGTTTGTCTTTGTTTCTAAAAAATCTTGTGTTTCGTGCATTTTGGTTTTTTTAATCCGAAATATTTTAAATTTTTTTTTTTAATCGAAATATTTTAAATTTCACAGCATACAAAAGCTGACATATGAATTTAACTATAATCTTGTTCATCATCTTTAGAATGTGAATAATATCTTGAATTATAACTGAGAAAGCCCAAAATGAAATACTTGATTTTTTACATCCGAAGAGTAACTAAAAAAGAATGCGGTTATAATTTATGAACGATATTGTGGATAAATCAATAGCATCAAGAAATAAAAACTAACTAAAAAACACATTGTCCAATATATGAAAGTTGGAAGGTCCCACAAAACTAATTCAAGATACAATACCGATCTCGAAAACAAATCATGATGTCTGTTATGTTCAATGATAATTTTTTATCCGTTTAAAAGTTTACTATGATGCAGAAAATTCCATGCGATCGATGAGCCTAATACTAGTTATGTGTAGATAATCTAAAGCAGTGTAATTATTTTTCGTAAGGTTATTTATAAATTCGCATTTTAATGGATAATTGATTGGATTCTCCTCGGAGTAAATAAATTCGCAATTCCAGGCTTTTGATTGGCCGTCGATTTCATTTAGATACGTAATAACAATAAAAGGAATATATGGGTCATCGTTATTACTCCATGTGATCAAAAACGATCTTCTCAGTTTCATATAAGCGATAGCTTCTGTCGACCTTCTGCAATTTTGTCCAGTTATCCAGCTGATAATATTTCATCGATTTTCTTAAGCATATGTGTGAATGAGGCTTCCACAGACTTATTTACCTAGTGGTTCTTCCATGTCCTTACAAACTTCCTGTTCTGTTAAGTCGTTCACCCGTAAAGTCCATCTAATCTTCGTTAGTTTGTACCACCCGAGCAGAAACAACACTCGTATCTATCAGATCATAAGTTCCAAGTTATGGTTCTGTCGAAATCAAAATTCTTGGAGGTTTTCTCAACAATAGCCACAAATTAAGCTTCCCAAGACGGCGGCAAAACAACTGAGGGTTTGTCAGTTTGAACATCTAATTTTCATTCCCCTTAAATATCGTGTTTCATCCATTTGAACTTTTTTTAATTTGAACGTTTTAAATTTCAGGGAAAATTCCAAAAAAGGGTTCGAGGTATACTTATTTTTATAAATAAGGGCCTAAAGTGGATCTTGTTTCGAATAAAAGCCTGAAGTAGCCATAGCAGTCGAAGTGATTATATTTGTTTTAATAAGGGCTTAACCTCACCGGCAAAAAATTATGGTCGACCAAGGGTATTTTCGTTGAAATACAATTTAAATCTAGATTAAATTACATTTTTTAGATAAATAATTAAAAAAATTATACTTAAAAAAAAAAAAATAGAGGCGGGAGGAGTGGCCACCGCCCCATTGTCGATAGGGCAGGGTCGCCGGTGCCTTGCCCAGGCGCCAACAACCCTCGTTGACTAGAAGTGAAGGCCATTTGCCCCTCGCTAGAAGTGGGAGAGGGCGGTGACCCTCTCCTAAAACTAGGCGAGGGTCACCCACCCTCGCATAGGCACTAGTGGCCCTTGCCCAGCACCCCTTGGCCTGGAGCGAGGTCCGAGGGTACTGGACGAGGGTTGTCGACCCTCGCCTTGGTGCTAGTGACCCTACTAGCCATCACTACCGCCCACCAGCAATGGGGGTGGCGGCCCTAGGCGAAAGGGAGCCCTCCCTCCCGTCTCTATTCTTTTTTTTTTTTTTTTTTTTTTTAAATTGTTTAGTTTGTTTTCTATGGAAAAAAAAGAAAAATAAATAAAAATTTGTAAAGACAAAATTGCCCTTATCAAATAGGGAGTTGAGGCCATTCTTTGAGACTAATATGGCCACTTTAGGCTCTTATTTAAAACAAGATTCATTTCAGGTTCTTATTTAAGAAAATGAGAGTACTTCGAATCTTTATTTGAAATAATGTCCACTTTAGACTCTTATTTGAAAAAAATGAGGACACTTTAGGCCTTTAGTTCCATGGATTTAATAGTATACAAATGCTAGCATATAAATTCAAATATAATATTATCTTAATTTTCAAATTTTGAATAATATCTTGAATTATAATTGAGAAATCCCAAAAATAAATATTTTTTTCCTTGCGAAGAGTAAAAGAATGCGGTCATAATTTGTGAATGGTATTGTGGACAAGATCAATGGCAATGAAAAATAAAAACTAACTAAAAAAAAAATTGTCCAACATATGAAAGTTAAAAGGTCCCACAAAACTAATTCATGATACAATGCCTATCTTGAAAAAAACTTACCATCTCTATTATTTTAACTTTAAATTTTTATTTATTTAAAAGCATTTCATCTAAGTTCGATACATAAACTTCCATGCAATGAATGAGCATGATAGGAGTCATGTTTTCAAGGTTATTTATGTTCATTTTTCTTTTGGTAACGAAGAAGGAAGTTATGACCGACCAAAAAGAAAAAAAGAAAAAGAAGAAGAAGGAAGTTATGAAGACATGGCACATTTTGTGGAAGACTGCCGGAGGTGGCGGCAACAAAAGGCCAGGAATCTATCAAAATCTAAAGGTTTGTCTCTTTACACTTTTAATTTTCATATTTCATAAATCTTATGTTTCATTTACTGATTTATTTAATCCAAAACATTTTTATTTCACGGCAGATAAATTGTTAGAGAAGGTAATTTGACCAATGGGGTGGACACAAGCGCCAAATTAACTAGTGCAAACCCTATCTTTGATATCGTGTAAGAAAGTTCAATCATAAACCTCAAGCTAATAGTTGGAGGGAGAATATATATATACAAAGTATATAAATTTGATAATCAAGTAACATCGGATATATCAACATGCTGAATATAATTTTTTTCATTATTTTTAAAATTCGAATAATATCTTGAATAACAATTCAGACAACCCAAATAAAAAAAACTTTTTTACTTGCAAAGAGTAAGGAAGGTGAAAAGGTCCGTTGAGTAAACCACCACCTCTTCACTTGCATCCATGTTTTATCGGAACTTTGAGCAAGTTATATGATTGCACTTGATCTGAAAATCAAAAATTACGAAAGGCTAAGGAATTTTTTATTTGCAGTCCAACCAAGAGCGGTCGTCAATGAGAATGAGAACCATCGATCACTCTTTGATGCCGCACTGAGAGGTGATTGGAAAACTATCAAGAAAATCCTCAATAAAGATCATGCAGCATTGAAGGCCAAAATTATGACTATAGAAGATGAGTCTTTTACTGTGCTTGATATTGCGATTATGGCCACACAAGATCAGTTGGTTGAGAACCTGGTCAAGCGATTCCCTCGGGTTTATGAAGATCTCAATCCTAATAGAGCCCTTCGCTATGCTGCTCAGGGAGGAAGATTAAAGATGGTAAAGGCATTAATAGACAAAGCTGATGCCGGATGTGATAGTAGAGCGCGTGCCCTAGACCTTGCTACTAATTATGCTCCTTCGCAAAAGGAGGCCATCTGGTACTTGGCCAGGCGTTCAACATGCGCCCCATCTTCTAACATCATGTTCAGTCTTATCGATGCCGGCCATTTGGGTAGGATTTCACATTGACTCATCTTGTCTCATATTTTCTTGAATTAACTTTTTTGTTCTTGCGTCCCAAAAGACATATGCTTATATTTAGCTCGCAAATACCCTGGCTCAACAACATCCAAGGAAACTGATGGCGTGGGCTGTTTGGATTTCTTGGCGATAGTTCCTCTTCACTTCCGTAGTGGAGCTCATCTCAATTTTTGGGAAAAATGTATTTACAAATGTAGGTATTGGCTGCGCTTCTTTTGTTGGATACGTGCAATTCAAGCAACTCCATCCACGTAGCGTTCACTCTATTTGTTCCCATTTTTAGTTATCCCTCTCTGCTTGGTCGATACATCATTTGACGACTCCAAGGACACAAAATTGGCTCGAGGTATTTTTATTGATCTGTTTAGTGGATGGACTAACACCAACAAAAAAAAAAAAAAAAAAAAAAAAGCATATCATTCAAGGATCTTATTTTAAAAAAAGTTTAGGAACAAGGACTGCATCTATGTATACAAACTAATATCTTAACGATGATTTATGTCACAAATTAATATCTATTGTAACATTTGAAAAGCTAGTGGAGAAGTCTTAGTCATTGTCAAATTGCCAAGTAGGCTTATTGAGAATTGTAGATTTTGGATTTCAGGTCATGGAGATTGATTGATACAAGTTGTCTTTAAACATAACCAAGCATTATAAAGCATGAGCAATTTTCAATTCATGATTGTGCTATGTATCTTTTTGTTCATCATCAATTCCTAATTTCCTGACATGATTTATTCTCTCCTCTTTGTGGTGGTAGTACTAAAAGCACTTGATTGGATCAAGATATCACTATGGAATCTTGCCACAATACCAGGTATACGATATTGCCATGTTATGCAAAGAAAAACAGTAATCTCTCAATTTAAAGTGTATTATAGATACTATCATTACATCCCTTTGAGATCATAGTAATAAATATAGACTGGCTCATCATTCGTACATTACGAGAAGATTTGATTCTAGTCAATTTAATTCAATGTTTGAACTACATATATCCATTAGGTGAATCTACAAAAATATTCAATGGAAACCATATCTATCGATCCTCGTTGAATCTACCCTTTTTCCCAAAAAAAGAAAAAGAAAAAAAGAACACTTTTTTTCTCATGTGACATTGTGTGTGTTCATCAATAGATCTATCTGTTCTGATGCCCGCATTTTGATTGCCAAGCCATATCAAGTTTATTTTCTCAATTAATATTTTTTTTCTCTGAGCTACTAAATATACATAAGAATATAGTGCAAATGTGAAAGCTTCTTTAACCTTTGGATTCTTCATCATTGGAAAATTTGCTTCTCTGATGTTACGTGCAGCACCTTTCATCAAAAGAAGTGGAGAATCGAAGTTGAGGCACTATTACTCGCTTGAGTTTGCAAAACTAGCTCTTACCGAGATAAAAAAGAGTGGTACAAGTACTCCCGAAATACTCGAGTATATATTGACTTCAGGCGTTGTCCTTGATGCTGCATCTCGCGGAGTCTTTGAAATTGTGGATTTATGTCTTAAATATTTTCCGGAGTTGATGTGGGATACCAATTTCGCGAAAAAACTGACCATAAAAGTTGTGGAGGGACGGCATATTAAGTTGTTTAGACTGGTGATAAAAAACTACCCAATTCGATATTTGGCTGACGATAATTACATGAACTTTGACCTGATGGAGGCTGTAACCAAATGGTCTTCGAGATGTGAGTCCCCTGATGTTTCTGGAGCGGCTTTTCTTATGCAGAGGGAACTTCAATGGTTTCAAGTGAGTGATCCTCATTTGTTTACCCCCTTTTGTGCTCTTTATTGATGTTTACATTGATAGGTGTCCTTTTTTTTTTTAAGGCAGTGGAAGATAGAGGATTTCTGGAAGATAGAGGATTTCTTTCTTCTGAAAGGCTGACATATATGGAAAAAAAAAAGTCATACTGGGAAAAGTTTGTAGAACAGCGCGAAGAATTGCTCAAAGATGCAAGGCAATGGATGAAGGAAACATCATCATCTTGTAGCCTTGTTGCAACTATAATTATTACGGTAGCTTTCGCAGCAATTTTTACGGTGCCCGGTGGCAACGACGATGAGAAGGGGATCCCAATATTTCTGAACAAGGGCTCATTCATGGTATTTGTAGTTGCAAATGCTCTTGCTCTCTTCTCCTCTATCACCGCCGCATTGATGTTCTTGGCCATTCTAACTTCGCGCTACGCGATCGAAGATTTCCTCTACTCACTACCAAGAAAAATGATATTGGGCCTCACTTTTCTCTTCCTCTCATTGGCTTTTATGCTGGTGGCATTTGGCTCTGCTCTTACAATTGTCTTGAGTGAACGATTGAAGTGGATTTACATCCCAATTACATTGTTGGCTGCCATCCCCATAATTTTGTTCGCAATCCTACAGCTTCCCTTATATGTTGAAATGGTGGAATCCACCTTTCTACCTCGCCTCTACCGTCTCCTCAAGTTTTGCAAATGATCTATGCTATTATTGGAGAAGGACATCTGCAGTGTGATCTTTGTTTGCACTTGTTACTATGTGTAAAATGTGACTATCATGGTGTTTACTCATGTTTAGAGACTTTTGAAGTGTGACATCAGCCATAATTTCATTGTTATTTATTCACGTTGAGTCAAGTTCAAAATTTTCGGTTTTCCATTCCAGTTGAAATCGAGTATGATTTTTAATGCTTGATCACATTTGAGTCATGTTTTAGGTACCAAGTATGCATGTCAAGTCAACCTTGAGCTGCATACTATATTGACTACATAAATTGTGAAGCAGCCTTTTGGGATACTTTGTAGTGTGTGTCCCTTTAAATATTCTTTGCTATCGAGAGCTTTGCCCCCTTTGTTTGCCACATATGTGATGCTTGGTATTTTAATGAACAATCAAATTAGCTGTCAGCGTATTCTCTTCTCCCAAAGACTTTCCCATGTACATTTCTTATCATATCTCATAGATTTATGTGACACATGATTCATATAATGTTGATACCTAAATTTTGACTATTCAATTTAATTATTTCGAACTTATGACATCGGAATAGTCAATCATGAATTTGTTATCACCCCTTAATTTTGTCATGACTTGTAGTAATAGTTATAGCAAACCAACAAACCATTACTAAACAAAAAATGTAGTAAACCGTTACATCTGAAGCAAAAACTAAGCAAAACAAACCAATATTAACAATACACAACTAAGTAAAAAAAAAAAAAACCTTTTAGTGCTCACGACCAATGAATTTCGACTCCAACCTTACATATTCACTATAGATTGCAACAAAAAAACCTTGTTCCATACAAAATTTGCGACAAATCAATAACACACTTTACATATAAATAACTCGATACAAGTATATATTCCACATCTTCGACTATGGTAGAAATACAAATTTCTTCTCATTACTCACTTCACATTTGAATAGACTATACAGGAGAACAACAACACAATCAACGCCCAGTAAAAGTTTCTTTCAATTTTCAGCATTGAAACGTCCTTTTTCAAATAGTCGACCAGAGATGTTAAACCATTTATTTGAGCTTGTACTGAGTTGACATCCTCCAACTCATCCATTAATGTAGCTAGAGGTTGATGTTGGCCTTTAAGTAGCTCCAAAATCACCTATGTCGTTCAACCGGAGAATTTCGCGTCAACCTATTTGAAATATTTGCACTTTGAGCCTTCTCTATACCTATCGCACTCATGGAATCTTCTTCGAGGATTTAACCGAGTTTAAGATGTTCTTCTCAAACTTGATAACTCGCAATAACAGTAACACTCATTATCTAATTCACTTTTTTGGAATGAACGTGAGCCACTACTGAAGCTTCTGCCCTCTATTTGTAAGATCAAGCTGATAATTTTGAGGGAAAATTGAAGTAGGTACTCAAATTGGCCGATTGGTGTTTTGAACTTCCAATTCTCTTTCAATTTTGGGATTTAAGGTTTTTACTTGAGGGAAAAGCGCCAAATGGCATCATTTTGTTGTTTGCATACTGACTGTACTCTCCGTTGAGCCACGTCAGCTTTAAATTAATAAAAAAGTGCTGGATTTTCGGTCAATCAGATTGGCATTAGCACTTAAATAATTGTTTTTCAAACTTTTTAACACTTAAGTGATCCAAAATAAACTTTTGGTATCAAAGTGAGCGTCGTATACAACTTTTGACACTTCTAGTGTATTTTCCCCTAGTTTCTACTTTTCAATGCATGATGGACTTGGATAAACAGTTCCACAAATATAAACCTTTTGAAGCTTTATTTTTTTTCTTTTAACTTTTATTAAGGTTGAAAAGGACTGTCTTTCAAATGAATACTCGCACCATTTCAATTGATGATGTAAGGAATCAATAATTTATAATTGAAATATATATTTAGTTAATTCATATGACCTTCGCTATAAATTTCAGCATCAAGTGCCCGAGGAACTAGCCTTCCACTTTTAGACTTTATTTTCTCAAAAGTGTCCCTTAGGGTATAGGAATTTTATCTCTATATATAAATAAGCAATGCGGAAATCAATTATATAAGAAAATTATCCAAAAAGTTTTAAACATATTGTATGGCAGCGAATTCATTACTAAATCTTGTAATTATGTCACTTAAGTCCCAAACCTTTTCATAATTTCTTAGCATAGTCATTCCTACCAATTTTTGGCCAAAAATTGCTAACAAGGTGATCTAGTCAACCATCCCATGTGGCCAAGTGGCGCTAATGTGCATAATGTATGGCGAGAGTTGGACTTGCATGGGGGATGGTCAGATGGTCGGCCATTCTAGATGGGACAAGGGCTACAACACCCTTGCTGAGTGAGGGCATCATGGCTCTTGTCAGCCACACATTGTGCAAGCTAGGGTACCTAGCTTGTGGTAGGTTACTGACCATGGCCAAGTATTGGTCATAGGCAAAATGAAAAGAATAGGGGGAAAAAAAGGAAACAATGAGAAAAAAAAAAAAAGAAATCATAAGAATTTTAAATTTTTTTTTTTTTAAAAATAGTTAGTGATTTTTGGTCAAAATTGGTTAAAATGACTATATTGACAAATTATGTAAAGATTTAGGATTAAATTAGCACAATTAAAAAGTTAGGACCTAAACTAGTCACTATACAATAAAATTAGGACTTTTTAAATAAGGTATCTTAGATTACATAATAATAATATGACCGAATAGAAAAATGGGTTTATATCAAAAAGGAGGTGGGGGCGAGATGGTGACAAGATAGGATGATTCAATGGATCCCACAAGCCCTAGTTCTTAAGATTAATTTAATGTCTTAGCTCATGCTGTGTCGGCTTTAAAAAAGAAAGAAGCTTTATATTATTATGACTCTATGCAAAGTGATGATGTGGTGGTGATCACACGAGATCCTCACGAGGCACGTGAACCAAGAAAAAAAATTGGCAATTTTACTGTTTTTTGTTGAGAAGTTTAAAAGGACAATTATAATTAGCGCCAATAGGCCAGACAAATCTTCATTCTCCTATAATGATGGCTTGGGAAATATTTTACATTGTTTAACCAAGCCACTCAAAAGCTTAGAGTGTGTGGTTATTAGAAAAAAAAAACTGATTAACTCAATTAACCCAAAAAATGTTAAATTTCACACTAACATAGTTTAGTTTACCCAATTGTTACTTTGAATTTTGGTTGGGGATATACTTAGGTTCTAGTCTATCAGTGCAAGCTTTAATTGATCATACATATTAAACACGATGGTTGCAAATCAATCCACTCAAACCATGACACTAATTTGAAAGAAAAAACAAGATGATCAATAACGCTTGGATGAACAGATATGTGTTGTGATCCTAAAGCATTTCAAAATCTCTCCGTGATTCTTATAGGTGGTATTGTCATAGTCAATTACGGGAAATTTTTTCATGTACCGTTGGAAAAAAAAAAAAATCTCTTCATATTAACTTTTGAAGAATGCCAAATTTATAAACTTTTTACTTATTAATATTTTCTTATTAAGTTGGCAATATCATATTGAACTTTTAGATGAATAAATCCCTTTGAATATCATCTCGGGTATTGCACATATAGCTTCTGATGTCTCAACAATAGAACGAAGAAGGGTTAAATTACGCATTTTCACCTAGCCCTAGTTTGGCATTATATTATGAATTTATCACACGTGGATGTAGACTGGCCACATCAAAGCACCATACTCTAATACCCAATTCCCTGCAATATATGGTGGACCATTGCTCCATATGTTTGTCTACAATAACTAACACATGCTCCGCAAAAAACAAAACAACATTTACACGCCTTGTCTCTTTTGTTATATCATTTTCGCCAAGAACAAAAAGGAAAATTTATGGCAAAATGATGATGTTTTGATTGTCATAGCAAAGGATAAGTCTCGATTAATTGAAGAACATTAGTGAGAGAAAGATCGAATTAGTGAAAGGGGAGAACTTTAGGGGGGACCATCAGGAAGGGTCAATTCATTGAGTTCTTGCCAAATCCAACGTGAACTCGAGGCAAAGTAGATCTTATTTCACTACCTTGGTTTCCATGTATGCATACACCGATAATACACGTGGACGTTTTGTGTTGCTTTTGGCTTCCCCCCCCCCCCAAAAAAAAAAAAGACCCCGCCACACACTCCAAGCATCAAATTGCATTCTTGTGGCTCTAATAAATTATGGCCTAAAGCCAGTGTGGTTTGTGCACATGGGTCCAATTGAGTCATGTGCATTGACATTCCGAATGTGCTAGAAACGAGTTGATATAAAATTTCTTTTTGAATCAATGGATTAATCCCTTGGGATCAAGTTATGATGAATAAATCACAAATCCCTAAGGTTGTCCTTCGTTGGCCTCCTTTGATCAGACATCGGGGCAACAACAGAAGAGAGATTCGCGGTACCATACTCCTCGTATAACTTAAATTTGATCAAGTTTTCTAGGAAGTACACTACATTGCAATCCATGACTGAATTTCAAATGACGGGCCAAATGGTTTGCACTCTCCACAAAACCTACTGATTTACCCCAGCCCAAGAAACAAGAGGTGCGTGGGATTAAGCTTAAAGGCCCATCTCAATAACCTGGACCACTCTATTAGAAGTTGACCCGGCCATGGGCTTACAATTATTGGAAAAAATCAAGCTGTTAGTTAACGTTTGATAGCCCCTCTCATACGAGAAAAGTAGAACTTTGTCTGTGTCTGGGTGCTTACACTGAACCTATCCATTGACCACTGAAGTCACGCCTCCAAGTTCCAACGGAGTATGACCTTGTGTTAAATATAATCGATAATCCTCGCTGGCCATTAAAAAAGACCAACATTTCCATTTATTTGATTTGTATATGGAATCGAATAAATCGATTAACAATATATAATTTATACCTCATATTTTGAAGGTCCAGATCTTTTTTTCTGCACAACATGATTCTTGTTCGATGCGAAGTATATCTAAGTGAAGCGAATAATCGGTGGCAAGCTCTAGATATGACAAAGAAAAAAACTTCGGTCTGTTAACTGATGATATCATCCCTGAAATTGCACAGCATAACATTTATTCTAGCAGAATGTGCTTTGATTTTGATAATTTTAAGGGGTTATTTCAAATTCCTCTCCAGTACTCCTTTTCTCCAGCTCTTCATTTTGGAATCCAGTTCCTCCTCCTTTTTCTATATCAGGTATTAAATCTTATGACAATTCTATAAATCCTTGAGGATTGGATTCTTGGCACCAGTAACCGTTAGGATCACAATAAATCCGATATTTAATACATATCTATTCAAGTCGAGTGGAGCTCAAATTTTTTAATTTTTTATTGGAGTTGAATTCGAGCAGAATTTTTAATGCTTGATCAAATTTGAGTCGTGCTTCAAGTAACGAGTATGCGTGCTAGGTGAAGCTTGCGCGGCTTCATCGACTCAATTACGTCTCCTTGCCTGCATAGAGAAATTGTGAATCTGCCGTTAAGGATTCTTTAGAATATATGTCTCTTTAAATATATCTTTTTCTACCAAGATGCTTGTTATTTACATTTTCCCCTTTTTTGCCGCACACATTTGATTTTTGATATTAAATGAACAATCAAAATAGCCGTGAGCGTATCCTCTTCTCCCCAGGACTTTCCCGTGTATAGATTTTGTCATAGCTAATAGATTTACTTGTCACGTGATTGATACCACTCCAAAGAATTTATTTTGAAAATATATTTGTTGGAGTAAATCTTATTACCTATAATTTTAGGAAAAAGAATACCTTAAGTGTCTTAACTTTTGTATGACGCTTATCTCAATGGCATAATTTTTTTCTTGATTACTTAAGTACCATGACTTCAAAAGAAAAAACATTCACTTGAATGTTATAACTTTTTTGGCAATCACTTGGGTGTCATGAATTTTAATAAAACGTTCATTCGAGTGCCACGACCATTTTAAAATCATTCACCTTATGTGCCGAAAATCCGATGTAGCATGGCATTAGTTAGTGGTGAACATTTTCTAAAAGTTCTGACTAAAGTTATGACATTCAAACGAATGTTTTTAAGAAGTCATGACACTCAATAGTCATGACGCTCAAGTGATTGAAAGAAAAAAAATGTTATGGCACTCAAATGAACTTTATAGAAAAGTTATAACACTTATGGTGTCTCTATCCTAGCCATCATACTTCGAAAAATTTGTCTAGAAAATATGATAACTATTAGTAAGTGCCGTTATTACATATATGAAAACAAAGAGACTTACTCTTAACCAATCGAGAGCTCTTTGCATTTGAATAGTTGCTCTGAAGACAGTAGTTACAACATCGAACTTAGGATTGTACTTTGCTGCTGCAAGCATCATCCTGGCCAATTCTTCTGTTGTAGGCGCTTGAACTGATAAGAACTCTTTTTTTTTTTGCTAGAAACTAATGAGAACTCATTAGTTGAGCTTACCTTCAAAGAGCGTTTGAGAGTTCCTTTCTTGGTGATTCTCCACGACAAGTGTCATCAACCTCCTATCATAATGCGAAATCCAAATAAGCTTCGGGTAAAACTGAGTACAAAGCTTCACGAGTTCATTGATTCCCTTCATTCTAGCTTGACCAAAATAAAAGGATTAGGCGCAAGGGCTAATGGGTATATCGTGTGCATACAAAAGTTGGGTGAAGATGAAAAGATGAGTGCAATTGCCAGCAAAAGTTGTGAATAAGTTTTGGGAATCATTGATTTTTTTTTAGTGGTTAGATGGTGTCCATGCCAATTTTTGTGCACCTCAAGCGATCCACCTCTTCGAATAATCTTAAGAACGCACTCATTCATTTCGGTCTTGTGGATTCAAAACCTCTTTTTTAAAGTGCTCCCAGTAAGTCTTAAATAAAAGATCATAGGAAGAGGAGCAAACTCTTTTAACATCTACCAAATGCCTTGTTGGTGCGTGCGTGTATCTTGGGGTGTAATTCCAAAATGCAGGATTTTGGGCCAAGAAATTTGCTCCCACTAAAATCTTCTTCTATTCCGTGCCCTCCCAAATAAATTATTTTGACTTTCCTACCTGCTTTCTCCCCCATTTTCCTACTCTCCACGCCTTTTCGAAGTTGCCAAGTAAAGTGTAATTTTATCATGTTAAATGCTTTTAATTGATAAGCGTACGCCTGTACATCTCATCTATTGCGACGTTATCTTATGGGTGATGTGGCGACAATAGTCAATGACAGAGCCCCCGGTCCTATGCCCAATTTCCGCACCCTCTCAGTAACAGTCAACGAAAATAATTTTTAGGCTTGAGCATTTCACACATAAGAAAGGTATTCAGTTATTGACACCCAAACTTATCTTTATTATCACATGCTGATCACGAGAAATGAAAACATTTAAAATCATCCTCATTGTCATGTGCGGGCTGTGATTAACATCAACTTAGCCTATGTTAGTCATGGAAATGAAGGATGGCCAAGGATTTCAAAAGCCTTTGGACTAGATTTCGATAGGCCTAAAAGTGGAGATATGTGATTCGATGATAAAACAATTGATTGCCACATGTCCAAGTCAAGAGATGCCACCAAAGACAAAGGATTCAGATGGAATTGGTGTCAAGATTTAGGTAGGAATGGTTGATTAAAAGGGCGTGCAAAACCAAAGGAGCAGTTAATACTTGTTGAGCAAGTCATGTAAGCATTGTTGAACAAGTCAAAAGACAACAAGATATGGATAAAGTAGTTGAGCAAAGAACATTGAACAACTTTCAAGAAAGAAGCAATCAACTACCGACAGTTACCAAATTGGCCTATAAATACCACGTGCAATGGAACAGAGAGCCCCCATAAACAACACACAAAGTTCCTTTGTCTTACCCTTTTAGTAATCTTAGCCTAATTTAGTTTAACTATAGCTTCAGATTCCTGTTATTTATTCCATTCTAGTGAGTGTCTATATCCAAGATAGTGCTGTTGATTAGATTCCAATACTGTCCTACTATCCAGCATCGTTGATTAGCTTCCAACATTATGTCCTCATTATCTATTTAGGAGTAGTATCCACTAAGTGTTGTTTCCACTATCCAGCGTTGTTGATTAAATTCCGATTTTATGTTCTCAAGCTCAATTAAGAGCAGTGCCTTTTGGTATTGTTTTCAATGTCCGGTGTTGTCGAATCGACTTTGATATTATACAAACCATTTTGATTTTAATGGGCTTTCATTAGTAGTCGTAATGAGTTTGGATCAAATTGTTGATTATATTTCGACATTAGTTATCATTAATTTTAAGCTTGTATTAAGTGACTTGATTAAATTTAGAACCATATAATATATATATGTTAGTATTTTGACCATTTTGTCCAATGCTAGCATAGAACCCAAGTCCCCTCAAATAAAAATCAAAATATAACATTTGATGAAAGATATTTCATTGCGCAATCCAAAAAGGAAGTACCAATACATATGTTTTCATTGTTCTAATATTTTTCAGAAGAATTTATAATATGATTTTCAAGTTAACATAAATCTTAGGCAAGGTTTTCCTCCATGGGTGACTTGGAAAAAAATTAAGATGCTAGAGTTAGAACAATCAAACGTTAAACTATAAAACTTCTAAGCATCAATTTGATGGAATGAAGCTAACAGTTGATTTCACCAATCAAGATTGAAGGAGAAAGTCCTAGAGCAGGTTAACATAAAACTTAGTCAATGAGTTTCGATTCTCACGTTCTGGAATGAGATAGGGCAAAAATACGAGAGCAAGAGTTAAAATATGAATAAAGTAAAATCGACTAAAATGAAACTTCTAGAAGCTTTGATTTTCTTTCACCACTCGCGCCTCACCGTGCTTTTCTCACAAGCCACTCGCGCGTCCCTTTTTGCTTCTGTCATCGCCTCTGCATCAGTCACTCCCCTCATCAACGTGAGCGTGAGCGAAGGAGAAGAGTATAACGAAAGGGGCCGGGCCTTTAGAGAACAAAAATGGACTCAGAATCAGGAAAGAATAAATGAAGGAAAGGGGCTGAAGGAAAAGAAATGAATTTGGACCCAGAAGAAGTAAAAAGAGTGGCGCTAGAACGAGGGCTATGCGCATGGGCTTGGCAGGCCCAAAACTTGTTGAAGAGAATGAGCTGGATCCGAATTTTATTACTATTTTTATCATTCTTTATTACTATTATTTTTTTATTTTTTCATTGTTGCAAAAATGGACGGATGCCTAAAAATTCGGGTGTCAACATACACCTTTTTTCTAAAAAGAAAAGATCACTATCAAATCTTTCAAGGCATTTAGGGTGCATTTGGTTCACAAAAATATTTTAATGACAATTGTATTATGTTTTCATCTTTCATTTTCTTGAAAATATGTTTGGTGAGATCTGGTCGTGACAGGCTTGATGACTCAACTAGGGATAGGTTACTAGATTAAGAAGACTTAAAGCCGTTAAAAATAATTATCGTGTTAACTAATGTATCTTATGTAGGATCACTTGCATGTTAAAATCGCATGGAAAATGAGGTTAGTCGCTAACTATGTATTAAATGGTCTTGTCGGTGAGAGTTATAAGGGGTGGCGTGTTTGTAAACCACTTTATCTTGTAGGTGGTGTAAGGATATTTGAATATATGTGGGGTAATATTGAAATGCTAGATGTTTAAATTCAAATGTGTTTTTACAAGCTTTAGCACTACACTGCACATACAATCGCGGTTCAAAATTCTGATCACCCAATTTATTAATTGAGCTTACCTTAAAAAAAAAAACCCTTGAGAATTCCTTTCTAGGCGATTCTCCACAGAAAATGTCATCAACCTCTTAACATAAGGTGAAATCCAAATAAACTTCAGGTAAAAATGAACACCTTCATTGTAGCTAATGGGTATTTTGGGTGCATACAAAAGTTGGGTGAAGTTGGCAAAAAAAGTGCAATTACTGGCAAAAGTTATGAGTAAGTTTTGAGAACCAAAGGGTTTTTTTTTTTTTTTTTTAGCGGTTAGATGTTGTCCACAATTTTTGTCCACCTCAAATGATCCACCTCTTCGAATAATTTTAAGAGCACATTCTTTTGTTTTGGTTTGGTGGATTCAAAATCTTATTTGGAGAGTGCTTCCAATAAGTCTTGACTACAATATCACAATAAGAGGAGCACACTCTTTTGCCTTCTAGCGAATGGTACATGATATATATACATCTATCTATATATATATTAATACTATAGAAAACCCCAAACTAGTATATCAATGATCAATTTATCCAAAACTATTTTTTTTACCACAAAACACATGACAAATTTATCCTACTTTCCATTAAATTTTACCATTGAATTTCTGAGTTAGATGACACGTGGACAGTTAACGGGTGTACCAACTTGAGGTTTTACCTTCCGTTTATCATAAGTATAGTAGTTTGGGGTTTTTTTTTTTGTGGTATTAATCTAATTTAACAAAAAATAAAGAGAAGGTAAATTTATTACAAATGTACCAGTTTGGGACTTTTGGTGATTATAAAATTAATTTGGGATAAATTTGTCATATGTATACCAGTTTAGGGTTTTTTCGTGATATTAACCCATACATATATCATGAAATTTAAGAATGCACGGTTTGGTTGGGGCGAAAGAATTTTGCTTCTGTTGAAATCTTCTCCTATTATTTGCCCTCTTAA
The DNA here is from genome assembly GCA_014182885.2 of Eucalyptus caleyi. Taxonomy (NCBI): domain Eukaryota; kingdom Viridiplantae; phylum Streptophyta; class Magnoliopsida; order Myrtales; family Myrtaceae; genus Eucalyptus; species Eucalyptus caleyi. The sequence goes on along the minus strand of CM024468.2, from coordinate 55,213,578 downwards.
ACAATTTTTTTTTACTTTCTTTCTTGCTTTCTCCCTATAATTCCTATTCTTCACGCCCTTTTGAGGTTGCCAAGTAAAAGTGTAAATTTACCATGTTAAATGCGTTTATTTGATAGGCATAAGCCCGTGCATTTCATCTACGGCAACCTTATTTTGCGGATGATGTGGCGGGAATAGTTAATAACATTAGGGGCTTGCCCTTGGTCCCATACCCAATTCCCACACCCTCTCAACATATTGTGTTGTGTTGTATTCTAACACTAGAGGCTTGCCTCTGGTCCCAGTTTAGGGTTTTAGGCTTAAGCACTTCACCCATAAGTGAGGTAGCTAATACATATGTGTTCATTGTTCTAATATTTTGCAAACAAATTTATATGCTAGATAGAGATGATGAAGCTAGCATGATTTCCCCAATCGATATTGAAGGAGAAAGTCCTTGTTTAACTTGACTCTTTTAGTCAATAAGCCATAATCAAGATGAATTTCCAGGTCAATATCAAATCTCGCCTCAATTTTTGCAATTTCAAGGATTCTCTCAATACGTTTTTCTTTTAATTTCCCAAACTCCTGCAATTAGAATTTTGTGGTACCTAAATCCTTTCAAAATATTGACATGGAAAATCATGTACAATCTTGTAGCACTTCAATGTGTTACAAAGTCACTTTGGAATGCCGCCAAATGATTGCCAACATTGTTGAATCAGCCTTTCCACCTCTTGATTCTTCTACACATGTATCATCACGCCATTTTTCTAAAAGAGAAAATGCCATCAAATCATTCAAGGCATTTAGGGTGTATTTGGTTCACAAAAATATTTTAATGATAAATTGTATTATGTTTTCTTCTTCCATTTTCTTAAAAATATGTTGAGTTACAGTTTTAGATAGGAATGAAACTTGTACAAAATAATGTCATTTTTGGTCATTTTCAATTTTAAGGTTTGAATTGTGAAAAGATGGCAACCGGGATTCTTGCAAAACATATTTTCATTGACAATTGTGGAAATAAAAATAGGAAATTGGAACCATTTTACATCTATATTTTGCTTGAAAGCTCTATATTTAGAAAGATTCTACCTTAAATCGAATGGTAATTTCTTGCTTGTGTTTTTGGGCCAAACAAAGTGAGGCGTCCATTTTTGCAGATAGCTTTATATGGCTAAAGGCTTGTAGATTAGCTTTGCTTGAACGGCTTTCATGACCCCAATAAAGAAGTGGCTTAACTTGGCAAAGATTCCATTGGTGTATAAAATTGGAGATTGGAAAATTTCCATTATACATCTACATTTTGTGCGGAAGCTTTTTCTTAAGAAAGATTTTGTCTTGAATCAAATGGAAGTTCAATGCTTGTATTTTTAGGCCAAATAAAAGTGAGGTGCACATTTTTGTTGATAGCTTTATTTGGCTAAAGGCTTGTAGATTAACTTGCTTGAATAGCTTTCCTAGCACAAGAAAGAAGTGGAAGACTCCATTCGTGTCTAAAATTGAAAATCGAAAATGTTCCACTTTACATTTATGTTTTGTGTGAAAGCTTTTTTTTTTTCTTCTGCTTTAAATCAAATTGAACTTTCTTACTTGTGTTTTTGGGCCAAACAAAAGTGAAGCACCCATTTCTGCCAATAATTTTGTTGGGCTATAGCCTTGCAAATTAATTTGCTTGAATAGCTTTTCTGAGCGCAAACAAAGAAGTGGCTTAACTTGGTCAAGACTCTATTGGTATCTACAACCGAAAATTGAAAATTTTCCATTTTACATCTACATTTTATGTGAAGTTTTTTCTTTAGAAAGATTCTACCATTAATCAAATGGAAGTTCCTTGCTTGTGTTTTTGCGTTGGACAAAAGTGAGGCACCCCTTTTTACCGATAAGCTACCGATAATTTTGTTTGGCTAAAGGCTTGCAAATTAATTTGCCTGAATAGCTTTCCTGAGCCCAACAAAGATGTGGCTTAACTTGGTAAAGACTCAATTGGTGTCTATGACTAAAAATTGAAAAATTTCCATTTTACATGTACATTTTGTGTGAAAACTTTTACTTTAGAAAGATTTTGCCATTAATCAAATGGAAGTTCCTTGCTTGTGGTTTTGGGCTAGATAAAAGTGAGGCACCCTTACCGATAGCTTTATTCAGTTAAGAGCTAGCAAATTAATTTGCCTGAATAGCTTTCCTGAGCTCGGGAAAGAAATGACTTAACTTGGTAAAACTCAATTGGTGTCTAAAATCAAAAATTGGAAAATTTCCATTTTACATCTATATTTTGTTGGCAAGCTTTTTCTTAGAAAGATTCTGTCTTGAATCGAGTTGAAATTCCATGCTTGTATTTTTGGGCCAAACAAAAGTAAGGCCCCTATTTTTACCAATAGCTTTATTTGGCTAAAGACTTGTAAATTAACTTGCTTGATTAGCTTTCTTCAACTCAAGAAAGAAGTGACTTAACTTGATTAATACTCCATTGGTGTCAGGGGGCGGAATGAACTCTATCGTAAAAAGGAGGACCCAGTCACTTTAATGTAATGATGGACCACTTGTGGCCGAACCTAATGATTTGTGGCCCCAGAGCCTAAACTTGCTTGCGGACTTGTATTGGTCGAGTTTGTATTACCGGTGACCACTCATTGTGTACTCAAGTAATCCAATCACTATAAAGAGAAAAAGAAAATGATATGCTTTACTTGCTCTGGGTGTAGGGGCTTACCTTTACATTAATGGAGATACTTCTATGAAAGGAAGGAATGAACTCCACTTGGGAGACTAAAATTCTTTGGTAATTATCTTACCCATTTTTGCATCCTCCGTTCACTTTGCTATTGAAAGACTGCAACAAGGAAAGCAACCCAATGGCGCCAGAACCAAGTGAAATACAAGGAAATTCGAATTCTATAGAACCACCTCCAGGTACATACATGTTCATGTTCCAACCCAGAAAAATTTATGGTATAAGCGAGGTGGTCTAATGATTTCTTTGTTTCCTTTATCTAGTTTGGCGGCATATTCAATTGGAACTAATTACAGAACAAAAAGGTCGAAAAAACAAAAGGGAACAGAAATAAGAAACAAGAAATTCTTGTTTCTTATTTCGAAACATGTTTGAGGAACAAAAAGAAACAAATTCTTGTCTTCTCCTTTGCGAGCCTCTCCTCCTGCAAGCATCTCCACCATCGTCTTCTCCGGCGCCGACAGCCGCCTCTGTCTCGAGACCATCCGGCTTCTCCACCGTCGTCTTCTCCGGCGCCGACAGCCGCTGTGAGCGTCTCCACCTGCGAGCAGGTGACGGAGCTGGGTCACGGGTCGTTGGGCGGCGGCGGCGGCTGCGGTGCGGAGCTTGGCCGTGGGTCTCGAGCGGCGAACGTCTAGGAGCAGAGCGGCGAGGACGGCCGGTCGAGTCGTGGGCCGGCGCGGGGTCGACGATCGAGTGGATCTCGAAGTCGTGGGTCACGGAGCAGTGAGATCTGATGCGACGGTGGTGAACGGAGGCTCGAGACCTGCAGATGCGTCAATCGGGCGTGAGGCGGAGGGGCGGTCGCCGATGCGGTGGAGGGAGACGACGGTGTGGCTCTGGGTCACCGTTGGCCCGGCGCGGCGAGGCCGACCTCGCGCCTGGCTGGGCGAGCTCGATCTCGCCTTTTTCCGGCGAGGCCGAGCTCGCCCAACGGGCGTGAGGCGGAGGGGCGGTCGCCGATGCAGTGGAGGGAGACGACGGTGTGGCTCTGGGTCACCGTCGGCCAGGCGCGGCGAGGCCGACCTCGCGCCTGGCTGGGCGAGCTCGATCTCGTCTTTTTTCGGCGAGGCCGAGCTTGCCCAGCGGCTGGCGAGGCCGAGCTCGCCCAGCGGCCGGCGATGCCGAGCCTCGTCGAGGGCCGGCGAGCCTCGCCGTGGCTGGGCGAGGCCGCCGGCTGCTCGTCGGCCGGTCGCCGACCATGGCCGAGGCCGGCGACCGGCCAAAAGAATAAAAAAGAAAAAGGAAAAAGAAAATAGAAAATAGAAAAAAAGGAAAAATAAATGAGAAAAATAAGAAAGAAAATAGAAAATAAAAATAAAAATATTTAAAAATTAAAAGAAATAAAAAAATTATACAAACTTATCAAACGTGTTTCTATTCTTTTTATATTTCTGGAACAGATTTACCAAACGCGCGTTTTTTGTTCAAAAATTGTTCCCCGGGAACAGAAACACTTTTTTTTTTTTTTTTTTATGTTCCCAGAAACAATTTTTAAACAGAAACGTTACCAAACGCACCCTTAGTTTCCATAAACTAGAAATGCAGAAGCAATGTGCGGCCACCGAATACAGTTAATTGATTCATTTTGTCGGGCCCATGGCATGACTATTCCTCTCAATTAAAACAGTAAGCACATAAAATGTATTACACAAAGTCAAATCTCCTAATTGGGTATGACTCGGCTCCACAAGTTCCCCTGCAGTTGTTGATGATGATGCAACTGATTTTCGTCAATCCAGGTCTCATTACTTAACACACACTCAATGGCCAGTTCATTGAAGTTAATTACCAGAAAATTTCCTCTTATCAGAGAATTTTGTCCAAACAATCACCTCACGAGGCCTAATTATTTGCTATGTTCACTTAATATGCAAATTGAAAATTGCAGTCTGTCCAACAAAGCGGTTTTGTCACTGGCAGAGGTCAAATCAAATGGGTTCTCGATACTTAATTATATTGTCTTTAAGAGACCTACATAACTTGTCAATTTACTGTAGTCATCTTCGAAGAAGAAATCATGTGATGTTGTTCTCAGCCAAAGCGTGAGGATGACTTCAAAGAAGAAAATTCACTGACAAACATATTGTCCAAGATCAATGGATGATGAATGTTCTTGCCAAAAGAAAAATCAAGAATAAATAACGCAGATTTTGTGAGAAAATTTTGATCAATTCTTTTTCCCAACTACCTGCTAATGTGGTCTCACAGCCCGTGTCCGGGCACCAAACTCGTTTATTGACATTGGTCCCCTTTTGAAAATTCCAGGTTCTAGAGTGACTATTCGCCTTTTTTGCCCCCTAAATTGAACGAACATATAAGGCACTATTTGGTAACCATTCAAACAGTACCTGATTCTCATTTTTTGTTCCCAAAATCAGTTTGAGATGAAAATCGCATTTGGTAAAATTTTTGTTCCCTGGGAACAAATTGGGAAGAGAATTGAGAATTAAAAAAAAAATGTGATTCTCCGTCTGAGAATCAAAAAAAGAATCAAAACAGTGAAAGTCTCATTCTTCCCTTCCGTCATCCCGCGATTGCCGTCCACCATCGCCCGCCACCGTTCGACCGCGGCAAGCCCGCCAGGCTCGCCGGCCAGGTTGAGGTCCGGCGAGCTCACTAGAGGCAAGTGAGGTTTGGTGAGCTCGTCGGAGGCAAGCCCAGCCGTCGGTGGGGCTGGGCGAACCTCGCCCAACCCCACTGAGGCTCGCCTAGCCACCGGCGAGGCTCGGCGAACGAGGGCTGGCCTCGCCAAGGGTCGATGACCGACCACACGAAGAAGAAGAAGAATAGGAGAAAAGGAAAAAAAAAAAAAAGAAGGAAAAAAGGAAAAAAAAAAAGCAAACAAATTATTTAAAAATTAAAAGAAATTGATTTGGAACAAAATCAATGAGCACGGTATCAAACGCAATTCTATTCCAGAATAAAAAAAATTTGGACAATTACCAAATGCGTTTTTTTACTCAGAATCAGTTCCGGAAACAGAATAAAAAAAATCATTTATGGTCAAAATTAGTTCCCGAGGACAGAATTGTTACCAAACGCGACATAAGTTTCCTAAAGGCAATTGTGTTAACTCTGATTTTCTTCCCTCCATTATCCAAGGTGTTTGTGTGGACGCGGACTCCCAACAAAGAAACTAATCCTTCATAAACTAAAAGCCGGAATAGGCACTCAAATAAACAAATTTTTAATGATATGGCACTTCAATAAATGGAAAAAAAAAAAAAGTCATGACCCGTAAATGAATGACTTACAAAAGTTATAACATTTATTGTGCCCTTATCATATCTTTTTGGTATAAAATATTTGATCATATCCCACTTGCGTGTCCGTCCAGGTACGATATAGCAACCGCCGAGTCGAGAGCGGCTCCAATGGGCAGAACTTCCTTATCGAGGAAAAAGTATGGGGAGTGCAACGCCTTATCCGATCCCACCGTTGCGTTCTTCACGCCAATCATGAAATATGCGGTCTTCATCTTCTCTGAGTAGAAGCTGAAATCCTCTGTTCCCATGGTCATGGGCAAAGATGTGCGATTAGACATGGATTCAGAAGGCACGACAAGCGATGAAGCTTCCCAAGGTGGCCGCGGACCCACAGAAGGTGTGCTACTTTGAACATTTAGTTTTCACTTTTCATAAATCTTGTGTTGGAAGCATTTTGACTTATTTTGCTTCGAAACTTTTTTAAATTTCACAGAATACAAATACTGACATATGAATTCAAGATATTAATCAAATTTCAAATTTGAATCACAACTAAGAAAGCCCTTTTTTCACTTTGAAAGAGTAAAAGAGCGGGCTCATTAATTATGGATGATATTGCGGACAAGACCAATGGCAACGATAAAATTAATTCATTATGCAATACATATCTTGAAAAAAAAAAAAAAAAAAAAAAAAACTCAAGATATCATTCAGTGTAGCGTTTAATTTTTTTTATTTTTTGTTTAAAAGTTTAGTAGCTACGTTTAATACAAAAACTCCATGCAATGGATGTGCCCAATACCAACCTTGAATAGATGATCTATAGCATACAATGTGTAATTAATTTTCTAAGGTTATTTATGTTCATTTTTCTTTTTGGTAACAAAGAGATTTACATATACTTGAGTTTAAAAGACTCAGCAACTAATAAAAAAGATATTTAATAAATCATGTGTTTCTTGCATTTTGACTTTTTTTAATTCGAAACATTTTAAACTTCACAGCATAGAAATGCTGACATAAAAATTCAAACATAGTTTTTAAAATCATAATATCTTGAATTTTAACTGAGAAAGGCTGAATTTTTTTTTTTTTTTAAACTTCCAAAGGGTAACAAAGGCGCTCATAGCAACAGCTATGTTGAGTAATGAACGCCCCTTGACTTGCATCTGCATTTTATTGGAATTTTCAGTAGGTGTAATGGTTATACTTGACCTTAAAAATAAGAAATGCTAGAGACTGAGGACTTCTAATGTTCAATATTTGTAGTCAAGCCAACACCGGCGGTCAGTGAAAGGTATCGATCATTGTTTGAAGTCGTAGTAAAAGGTGATTGGAAAGCTGCTGATAGAATCCTCAATAGTCATCCTGAAGCAATGACGGCCACACTTATGACCAAAGAACTTGATCACTATGCTGTGCTCGATATTGCGGTTATGGCTGGACAAGATCAATTAGTCGAAAACCTGATCAAGCATTTCTCTGCAAACGATAGAGCTTCAACTTTATTTAGTGCCCTCTACTATGCTGTCCGGAGAGGAAGAATATGGAAAGTAAAAGAAATAGCAGACGAATTTGACAAAATTGGTCAAGCAGGTACAAAATTGCCCTGTCAATTGCTACTACAAGTGCTCCTTGGCAAAAGGAGGTTCTATGGTACCTGGCCAGGAGTACAACATCCACCCAGAGTTTGATGCCATCAACAACCTTATTGGGGCCGGCCATTTGGGTAGGATTTCACACTCACTCATCTTATTTGATCTCCTTCATTGTTGACTTGAATTAACTTTTTTGTTCTTGTGTCCCAAAAGACATACTCTTGTATTTAGCTAACCGATTCCCCAGCCTAGCGGCGTCCGCAAATACCAAAAACGATAGCCTGTTAAAAGTCTTTGTGCAGACAAAGTCTCACTACTGTAGTGGAGCTAAACTCAATTTTTGGGAAAAATCTATTTACCAATGTAGGTACTTATTGCGCTTCCTTTGTTAGATATGTACAATTAGAGTAACTCTATTTACGTAGTGTCCATTATATATGTTCCCATTTTAGGTATCCCTCGCTTGGTTGATACATCATATGAAAACGCCAAAGACATGAAGATGGCTCGAGGTATTTCTTGTTAACTTGCCTAACGGTTGGACTAACATGACAAAAAGCATATTATTTAGAGATCTTTTCACAAAAACAAAAAAAAAAAAAAAAAAAAAAAAAAACCTTATTTGATAGGGACTAAATCTATGTATATAATTAATATCTAAACCACGATGTCTGTCACAAGTTAATATCGAATGTTGCATTTGTAAAGTTAGTTTGAGAAGTCTTACTCAATATCAAATTGCCAAATAGAATTATTGAGAATTGTAAATTTGGATATCAGGTCATGGTGGTTTAGTTATCCAAGTTATTTTCTAACATATTCGCACATTATTAAATTTAATTACATGCGCAATTTTCATTTCATGAGGGCGATATCTATCCTCTTGTTCATCATCAATTCCTATTTTGCTAATATGATTCTTCTCTCCTCTTAATGGTGGTAGCACCAGCAATTCATCGGTCGAAGATCTAGAATCTTCCCATAAAACCAGGTACATAAACTGGCATAGTATCTTCGGACCAATAATAATAATAATATATCATGGTAAACATAGAAAAATGACATTATTCCATCCATGAGTAGAAATCTTTATTTTAAATTGTAAATTGATATTCTCATATCTCTCTTTGCGATCATTTTTATTAATATGGATCTGCTCACCATTCATATATTATGATATGATTGGATTCCATTCAATTCAAAGTCTAATCTATATGTATCTAATATGAGAATTTGTAAAAGTTGTAAGATTGAAAACATATTGATCGATCCATTGCTGAATTAACCATCTTTCAAAACTTTTTTTCATCACATTTTGTGTGTTCATCGATAGCTTTATTTATTCTCTAATGCATGCATTTTGATTTTCAAGTCATATGAAGTTTGCTTCCACAATTAATACCTTAAATCCATCATTCTCTTCTCAACTACTATATATATATTTACACACACAAGATCACGGCCCAAATGCGAAAGCCTCTATAACTTTTTGGTTTTTCATCGCAGGCAGAATTGCTTATTTGATATTATGTTCAATACCTTTTATTAAAAGGATTGGAGAATTGAAGTTGAGGCATGAATGCTCACTTGAGTTAACAAATCTAGTTTTAACGAAAAGAAGACTCAGATGCAAACTCCTGAAATACTCAAATTGACTTCAGCCATTGTCCTTGACGCTGCATCTAGCGGAATTTCTGAAATTGTCAAGTTATGTCTTATGCATTATTTGGAATTGATGTGGGATGAAGAATTCACAAAAAAACTGATGGAAGAAGTTGTGAGGGCAAGGCATGTTGAGCTGTTTAGATTAATGAATGCATATAACACAACTCCAAAATTGAGGTACGAAATTCGGAGGAACTGCGACCTGATGGCGGCAGTAGTAGAATGGTCACCGGAATATGTGCCAGCAAAAGTTGCTGGATCAGCTTTTCTTATGCAAAGGGAACTTCAATGGTTTGAGGTCAGTTCACCATATTTGCTGGCCACTCTTTAATTTAATTACATTCACATTAAAAGGCGTCCTTTATTTTCTGAAGGTACTGGAAAATAGGAGCTCTCCTTTAATTCAAAGTCTGAAATTTAAGGTCAGTTCACCTAATTTGTTTTGCCACGCTTTTGTGCTCTTTTATTTACATTTGCCTTGACAGACGAAGGTGAAGAAAGATGAGAGCGATCCTTCTTCTGGAAGTCTGGAATTGGAACTAACAAAAGAAAGGAGAGGGAAAACATACTGGGAATTTTTGTAGAACAACACAAAAATTTGCTTAAAGAGGCAAGACAATGGATGAAGGATACATCATCATCTTGTAGCCTTGTAGCTACTCTCATCATTACGGTAGCTTTTGCTGCGGCTTTTACAGTACCTGGAAGCAATGACAATACAGGGATCCTGATCTTTCTAAAGAAGAGTTCCTTCATGGTATTCATGGTTGCAGATGCTCTAGCTCTCTTCTCCTCTATCACCGCCACCTTGATGTTCTTAGCTATCCTAACTTCACGCTATGTCGTAAAAGATTTCCTCCACTCACTACCAAGAAAAATGGTACTGGGCCTCACTTTTCTCTTTCTCTCTTTGGCATTTATGCTCCTGGCTTTTGGCTCTGCTCTTACGATCCTCCTAAGCAAATGGTGGAAGTGGATTTACATCCCCATTACTTTGTTGGCTGCTGTCCCTATCATATCATTCACCTACAGCTTCCTTGTACATTGAAATGGTTGAATCCACGTATTGGCCTAAACTCTACCGTCCCGTGAAGACTTGGAAATGATTTGTGCTATTATTATTGAACAAGGATACATGTGACGTGATCTCTGTTTGCACTTGATATTGCGTGTGAAGTGTAGATGTCGTGGTGTTTACTCATATTTTAAGACTGCTGAGGTATGACATTAGCCATACTTATGCTTAAGTTTAATGTATACTGTCAGGCGCAGACCTTATCTCTATGGTTTATTTGGTATTTTTACTCCCAAACAGTGAGCAATTACTTCATTGCTTGTTGTATTAACTACTAAGGTGAACCCAATTCTTCAAAGAACTGGCAACATGGCCATCAATATTCAATATCGATAGGGTTTATCCATTCAAATAAAGCAATGATCCACAGAAATCATCCATCCTATAGAAGATGGCCACCCAAGTAGCGGCCTGACACAAGGAAATTCTCATATGGCAAGCCAAGCAAACAACTATTTTAGTTCAATGGAAGCTTAGCCTTCAAAATCGGTCTTCACCCACTGCCCACACTTCTGCCGCATCCTCTCATCCAAATCTTTGGCTTTGACCTCCGCCATCTTAGCCGCATTGGCCATTGATGCCTCCTGCACTTCCATGATCATCATGCTCCGTTTCTTCTCCACCGCATCACCCCATCCTAACAGCTCACCTAGCAATAGTGCACAGTGCTCATCAGCAACAGCACTAACTCCATCAAAGGCATAGCCATCAAAATCCCGCACTCCCGCCTCACGACAACTTTAGCCTCTTTCAAGTCTCTCTGTGATCGCAGCAGCAAAAGGTTTAGACGTTTCTTTGGTGAATAGCGCTAATACACCAAGCACCTAGCCGGACAGTGAAGCGGGGAGGATCAACTTACCTGGATGCAATCGACATGTGGAGATGTTTCAATGTCGTGACAAGATGACCAAATTAGATATACTCAGCAAACGACTTAGAATCTCAAAGGTCACAGCTCAACGGCCAAACATCATAGAACAAATTGCCTATGAGCTAATAGATACTTCTGCACATGTCTCTCAAGACCATAAGTCCAGTGAAAGTAACCAAGAGCAAAGTTTGTTTTGAATTCACCTTGTGATGTTACGATTGAGGCTTCAGGGAATAGGATACTGATTCTTTCTGATCAACCTTAGAATTTATTGATCTCATGCGGCTTTGGACTAACATTTAGGACCGACACATTTAGAATTAACCAAAGAATACGAGATGAGAAACCAAAGGGACTATTTGAACAAGAGAGGAGTTTCCCAACCTGAAGGTTCCCATGACACACTTACAGATGCGTCTATTTTCATCATCCCTAGTGGTGCTAGCCAAACTGAAATTCGACACTTTGGGCGTAAAATCACGTTCCAATAATACGTTGCTGGCCTTGAAGTCTCTATGTATGACACAATAGGCTTAAGTCACAATAGGCTTAAGTCCTAAAGCAAATCGGCTAAACCACGAGCAGCACCAATCTAGGTTAGCTTCCTCAAGATAATTATCGAAAAAGTCATAAAACTATTGCATTTATATCAATTCAATCCTAAACATTTTCATGTTTTGCAGATTGAGTCAATCTGATTAATTTTGATCGGAAATCACTAATGTAAATGTCAGCTATCTTATGTGGCATGACCTTATAGCCCTCGCCCAAGAAGTGTTGAGGGTTGGCAAGCCCTTGCCTAGTGGCTGGGGAGAGTTGCTTGGCCCTCATTGGGCTTGAAAAGCAAAAAAAAAAAAAAAAAAAAAAAAAAAAGAAAGAAAAAAAAAAAAAAAAAAATTAAAAATTAAAAGTATTATTAAAATTATTCATATCAGTCTTAGCTGTACTATGTAGGATGGTCAACATCCAGGTTAACGATTTTCGACTAAAGCGTGCTAGATGTATTCCATTAGCAAACATGAAAAGCTTTAAGATTCAATTGGCAAAATTGAAAGGACAATAGATTTAAGACTTTTTGAACATTTTTTCCTCCTATCTCAAACTCGATCTCACCCCTTGCCTAAACAATTTTGGGAAGCTGCCGTTTAGGATTATTTAAACTGTATCTCTTTATCTATATATTTTAATCCACCAACATGCTTGTCATTTTAAATTTTCCCACTTGTTTGCCTCTTATATATGATGCTTAGTACATACTTGTCGCAATCTACCCTTTTCATCTGAAGGTGAAAGGACATAGGTTTGGGAATATTGTCTAAAAAGTGGGCCTATAGCTCTCATTTAAGCAAGAGCTCTCCCAAACCCATACTTCGCATAACATTAGGGTATTCAATTCTAGCTTCAAATGATGCTATGAGGATTTTCAATTGAGGAGTTGCCATACCTATTAGGGTTGGCTAAAAATTAAATGAGGCATTGGAATATACCTCACTTCCTATACAACTAGAAAATCTAGAGTCGGTATCTTGATTATACTAATTAATCAACTAGTGCATTTTCGATACCTAATTTTGTTTAATTCAAGAAAAAAAATTTCACGCATTCGGGATTGATTTTAAGCTTATCCATTAATATATGGGGTGATCATGCGGGTATGTAATTATTAAAATAATAATCAGCAACCATTTCTAACTAGGCTAAGGGCAAAAGACAATCAACATTTACCACCCACCTGGGTGACGTTGCTGGCGGTGAGTTTCTCCCCCTAACGCAAGGGGAGGAGTTCGATTCCCGGGCGTCGCAGGATGACTTACCCGATGGCACGTGTGTGATGGCTAGTACGTGTTGCCCCCAGGGTTTACCCCCGTTACCTCGGGCCTTTCGAGTTATCCGTGTTGATACGGTGCACGCGCATTCCCTGGATTCACTAAAAAAAAGACAATCAACATATTGAAAGTGCACAAACAAAGGCATTTGTCTAAAAAAGAAACATTCCAACCTTATTATAAAGCCCTAGGTTTGTTCAATTTTGGGCATAGTTTTTATCCAAGATTTTCCCACACTTTTAGGAGAAACTACTCAAAAACCATTTTTAATCCTTTTGAGGAATTCTAATTTTTTTTGGAATTTTAGGGATTTTCCAATTTTTCAAAATTTAAATATTTTTCTGATTTTTTAAAAATATTTTTATACATTTTCTTAATTTTTATTTTTTTTATAATTTATAATTTTTATGATTTCTTTTTATTGTTATTCATGAATTTTAATATTATTTTTTTTAAAAAAAAAAGAAAGAAATACGGGCCAGTGACCCGGTCCGACTAAGCTAACCTGGACCCTATCAGTCCGGGTCGGGTCTAAATTCGGACCAGCCCTAGAGCCTATCAGAATTAACCAAGTCAGCCCATAAAATTCTTAGCCAACTCGGAGCCTCTAGCCCATTTCTATTTTCAATCCTCGCCCCAGCCATCTCCGGCCCACAAAAAATATCAGCCCAGTCCTTATACGAACCTAGCCCACTTTAACACCAAACTCAACAAGCTAATTTCGAGCCCACGTCCACCAGAGCCCAAACACCTTAGCCCAAAACTAATTAATCAATTAAACCCATGCTAATTCACTCCTCCCCATTTTGTCTTTTCTCTTCTTTTTATTACCTTTTTCTATTTCTTTTTCTTTCACCCTCACCGCTTGGGTTTCGGTTTCACTCACGTAATATAAACCTGAAGCATCTATGAACTAACCGGGAAAATAAACAAACTTCAACGAACAATAACTTGCAGACATCATACTAAATACGCCACATACGGATGGGACAATAAAGATGCATAGGACGCAACATGAACTTCGCTGAGGATCCGCACCAAACCAATTTTTTTTTTTTTTTTTTGCCAGTCTGGGAATGTAAGACGTAGGACAAAGAGAATGGCGACGATGCCAAAAATAAAAATATAAAAAACTAAACCATTAGAAGAGAAAAATAGAGATGCAGAAAGAAAATAGAGAATATAGAATTGCATATTTTGATTTATGAATTGCGTATTTCAAATTTAGAAAGAATCTCTAGAGATAGATATTAACAACAATTGGTAACCACCTTTGGAGATAATATTTGAATCAATTAAGGATTGCATATCATGCGGATATTCTGATTGAGCTGTGATTCTGGTATGAGCTGGAGATAACGTTTTTAATCTAGGATTGCATATTGATGCAAGTTAGAGATAATGTTATAAATCTTGGATTACATTTCATGCAGATATTTTGATTATGCCATGATTTAGGTGCGAGTTAGAGATAACGTATGATTTTGATGTGAACTGAAACAGCTAGTAGTGGTCTGGGTCAACCCAAAATGAACACATCAGCCTATCCCAAGCACACCCCAAGCACAGCATGCTTATGGAGCACAACAAAGAAGAATCGAGAAGCAAGGCAAGACAGCAAAAGGTTCACAGAACAGGCGTACAATCGCGAGGGGGCCTACAGTTTTGGCAAAACAGACATGACTTTCAAGGACATCACAGAAACATTTCAATTGAACATTTGAGGTGCACTGGCTTATAGGGGAAAAATCGACCAACTCACACAGGGACAGAGTTCGTGTGAGCCAGATGGCCGAGAGCTCCGGCTTGACATGCCCAAAAACAGGGTAAACACAAGGCCAGGGCTTACTGGAGCTTCTGGAGAGGAGGCATGGCGGGTGGTTGTCGGCCGCGATTCAGGCGTGGCTGCCGCAGGTCTCTCCCTCCAGCTCCTTTCCTTGCTCGAACTCTCATTCACAACACTCTCTCTCGAGCTATACAAAACACAAGAGAGACAAGAACAACGTGGGCCGGAGTTCGTGTGAGCTGGATGGCTGCGAGCTCCGGCCCGGGGTGCCCAAAAACAAGGCAAAGGCAAGGCCAAGGCTTACCGGAGCTTTAGGCGCAGGAGAGGAGGCGCAACAGCGGGTTGTCGGCCGCGATTCAAGCATGGTTGCCGGCGGTCTCTCCCTCTAGTGAAAAAATTTAGTGGATGTTAACCTCCACGTCATCTGCACGTGTGGCATGCATGATCCATTAAAATGGTGACACGTGTCGAGTGATGTGGAAATTAGAAAAGGAAAAAATTAGAACTTTGTAAGCTTGTCAAGGCGATACTCTCTTCCTCATTAATCACGTAGTACTCTCTCTCCTCCTTTATTTCAAATTTCGCTCCAGACTCCTCCCTCCTCTATCTCTCCTATCCTCTCTAACCCGCAAAATCCGACGACCACCTTCGGACAACCACCGCTAGACGCTCTCTTTGGGAAATGACAAAGGCTTGACGGCATTGGGGTCGGAGAGCTCTATGGCACAAGCTTCCCTCTAAAGAAGGGGTCGTCAGAGGGAAAAAAAAATGCGAAATGTTAGCGTTTGTACAGTTGTGGCACTAGCTGAATGACCTAGAAGAGAGGACGAAGTCGGACTCCTTGTCAACGTCGTCGCCTTCTGCCATACTGGCACTGTTGTCTTCTTTGTTGCCCACTCGCTCTGCTTCCGTCTCTCGTATTCCTCCTTTCCCTATGCGAACGTTGCCTCCATCCATTAAGATGATTAGTTTGAGCATTACCCATCGGTAAGCCAAATGACCACTAATCGGTTTATAACATATAAACTACAATCATTAATCTTCAAATTCAACATCAGAAAGTATTGTTTTGCAGATACATCTCATGAACAATTTGTCGAACAGGTTATGTGTACTATCAACACAAGTCTCAAATTCAAAGAGAAGGCAATTTTTTAATCCAAACTATGAACAACAATCAAGCACAGTATTGCCTCTTCAAGGTTTCCAAACACACAATAGAGAAGAATAGGGATGGTTTTGTACCCTCTAACACCCCATGGTTAATGGCAATCAGCGAAGGTGAGCGATGTTCGATGGCAGCGAGGAAAAAGGATCTGGAACTGGAATGTTTGCTTTTTTCTGCTCAAGCATTTTTCTCTCTCTTAAGGATGCACAAAATCAAGGGCAACTAATCATCCCGAAAGTAAGGACAACAAATTTCAAGCACTAGGCAAGAGCAGAGGGCTTACCGACGGGTGATGCTCAAACTAATCATCTTAATGGATAGAGGCAACATCCGCATAGGAGGAGGAGGAATAGGAGAGACGGAAGTATGACGAGTGGGCAACAAAGAAGACGATGGTGCTAGTATGGATGATGTCGATGACGTCGATAGGGAGTCTGACTTCGTCCTTTACATTGGTTCGTCCGGCTAGTGCCACGACTGCATGGACGCCAACAATTCATGTCTATTTCTCTCCAACGACCCCTTCTTCAGAGGGAAACTCGTGCCATATAGCCCTTTGGCCCTAACGCCACCAAGCCTCCGTCGTTTCCCAGCAACTGAAAGAGAGCGTCTGGCGGTGGTCATCAGATTTTGCAAGATAGAGAGGAGAGGAGAGACAGAGGAGGGAGGGATCTGGAGCGAAAATTTAAATAAAGGGGGAGAGAGAGAGAGGAGGGGGGAGGAGAAAGACAGAGGAGAAAGAGCGCCATGTAATTAACGAGGTGAGAGCATCGCCTAACAAGTCTGCAAAAAGTTCTCATTTTCTCTTCTTCTAATTTTCACTCACTCGACATGTGTCACCATTTCAATGGATCACACGTGCCACACGTGCAAATGATGTGGTGGTTAGCAACCACTGAATATTTTCTCCACCAAAACCCCACCACACTCCAAGCATCAAATTACATTCTTGTGGCTCTAACAAGTTATTGCCTAAGGCCAGTGTGGTTTGAGCACACAATCTTGGGTCCAATTGAGTCATGTGCATTGACATTTGGGAATGTGCTAGAAACTGAGTTGATCTCAAATTTCATTTCGAATCAATCTCTTGGGATCAATTTCCGATGCAATAATTCATCCTGAATCCCTAAGGTTGACACCTGTCTGCCTCTTAGAAATCGGCGCAACAAAAGAAGACAGAGCCGTGATACAATACTCTTCATATAACTTAAATTTGACCAAGTTTTCTAGAAGTGCATTGCATTCCATGACTGAATTTCGAATCACAGGTCAAATGGTTTGCCCACTCCACAAAATCTATCTCGTTTACCCAGCCCAAGAAAAAGAAGAGTTGCTTGAGATTAAGCTGAAAGGCCCATCTCAATAACCTGGACCAGTCTGTAATAAGTTGACCAGACCATGGGCTTCTAATAATTGGGAAACTCAAGCTATTATTTAATCTTGATAGCCCCGCTCATTCCAGAAAAGTAGAACTTTGTCTGTGTCCAGGGGCTTGGACTAAACCTATCCATTGACCATGAAAATCATGCCTATGAACACAACCTAGATCCAATGGACTTTGATCTTGGAGTCTATCGAACCCAACCCCAATCGCATCTGTCATCACAAGCTGAAACACAATGATGGTCACCGTATAAAAATATAGTTAAACATAATTGATAATTCTCACTAGGTACCAAGAAAGACCAATATTTCGATTGATTTGATTTGTATATCTCATCTTTTGTATTAAATAGGTGTGGACCTTTTTTTTTTCTTTGCGCAACATGATTCATGTTCTAAGAGACAAACGAAAAACAACTTCAGTAATTTAACCGATGAAATCACCCTAGTAATTGCGCAGCATAACATTTATTCTAGCAAAATGTGCTTCGATTTTGATAATTCTAAGTGGTTTTCTAAAATTCCTCTCCGGTACTCCTTTTATCTAACCCTTCATTTTGGAATCCAGTTCCTCCTTCTGCTCCTATATCGGATGATTAAATCTTCCGGCAATTCTATAAATCATTAAGGATGATACTCTTGGGGCCGGTAACTGTTAGGATCACAGAGAACATGATATTTAATACTTATCTATTCGAGTCAAGTATAGTTCATATTTTTTTTTTCTATTCTAGCTGAACTTAAGCATGATATTTTAATACTTGATCAAATTAAGTTGTGTTTCGAGTAACGAGTATCCTGTCAAGCTTCAGCTTCATCGATCAGTGACGCGCCCCCGCACCCGCCCCGCCACTTCCCCCCCGCGGCTACCGATTGAAGCATAATTTTTTTTTTTTTTCGGTTACGCCCCCTTGCCTTCATAAAAAAAATATTGTAACCTGTCGTCGAGGATTCTTTAAGATATTCTTTTTTTTACCGAGATGCTTGTTATTTATATTTTGCCTTTTTGTTGCCGCCTATATTTGATGCTTGATATTAAATGAACAATCAAATTAGCCACGAGTGTGTCCTGTTCTCCCCAGGACTTTCCCATGTACTGATTTTGTCATTTCTAATAGATTTATGTGGCGCGTGATTGATAGATACCACTCCAAAAGATTTATATTTAAAATATATTTATGGGAGTATATTTTATTATCTATAACTTTAGGAAAAAAAATACCGTAAGTATTATAACTTACGTAGAACCATAACTTTTTAACAATTGCTTGAGTACCATGACTTCAAAACAAAATATTCACTTGCATGTTATAACTATTTTAAGCCACTTGAGTGTTATGATTTCTAATAAATCATTTACTTAAGTGCCATGATTTTTTTTTAAAACGTTCATCACATGCCCTGGAAATTTGACCTGACATGGCTCTCGTGGTGAACATTTTCTATAAGCTATGACTCTTAAGTGATCAATTGAAAGTTATGACATACAAGTCAATATGTTTTGGAAGTCATGACACTCTATGAACATGATGCTCTTATGATTGAAAAAAAAATTATGATACCCAAGGGACCGTTATAAAAATGTTACAGCACTTACAGTGTCCTTATCCTAGCCATCATACCTTAAGAAATTTGTCCAGAAGATATGATAACCAGTAGTAAGTGTCATTATTACATATATGAAAAGAAAGATACTTACCTTAAATGATTGGAGTTCTCTTCACATTTGAATAATTGCTTAGAGACGTTAGTTACAGCAGAATTTAGGGTTGTACTTTGCTGCTATGACCATCATCCAAGTCGATTCTTCCGGTGTAGTTGCTTGAACTAATGAGAACTAATTAGTTGAACTTACCTTCAAAAAGCGTCCGAGAGTTCCTTCCATATAAGGCGAAGTCCAAATAAGCTCCGAGTAAAGCTGAATACATAGCTTCACGAATTCACTGATTCCCTTCATTGTAGCTTGACAAAAGTAGAATAATATGGGGCAAGGGCTAATAGGGAAAAAAGTGTTAGAAAAGTCCTAAATCTATTACATTGATGTCAATTTAGTCATAAACCTTATATTAATATCAATTTAATCCCAAACCTTTTGGCGTAGTACCAATTCAATCCTTCCAGATAATTCTGGCCATATTTTACTGATGTGGAAACTAACCCTATATGGCATGACTAGCGCTAATGTAAATAATTTTTAATAATATATATCATTTATTTTTTTCCTTTTTTTTCTCCTTCCCTTTCTTCTTCCTCTAGCTAGTTGGCGACCGGCCAGAGGCTATGAGGGCGGCCTTGCATTGGGCGAGTGAGGCCCTACCTCGCCAGAGGCCGCCAAGTCGAAGACCACGACCTCATGGCCTTTGGCAAGGTCGTGACTCACCCATGGCTAGCAGGCTCAACCCTTGCTAGTGACCAACGAGGGACCTCATTGGCCTTTGGCTAGTAGACAAGGTTCAATGATGCTGGAGGAAGAAGGAAGGGAAGGGAAGGGAAAAAAAGAAGATTAGAAGTTGTCCATTTTAGTTGACCGTGCCATATAGGCCGGTCAATGTCCACGTCAGTAATATCTGATTAAAATTAGATCGAAGGATTGAATTAGTACTAAGTTAAAAGGTTTATGACTGAATTGGCGCCATTAAAAGATTTAAGACTAAATTAACATAAATGCAATATGTTTAAGACTCTTTTCACACTTTTACCAGCTAATGGGTATTTCAGGTGTATACAAAAGTTGGGTGAAGATGACAAGATGGGTGCAACTACTGGCAAAAGTTGTGAATAAGTCTTAGGAACCATTTGTGTTTTTAGCGGTTAAATGGTGTCCATGTCAATTTCTTTGTGCCTCGAGTGATCCACTTCTTTGAATAATTTTAAGAGTGCACTCTTTCTTCTCGGTCCGGTGGATTTAGAATCTATTTCTAAAGTGCTCCCAATAAGCTTTGAATACGAGATCACAAGAAGAACAGCAAACTCTTTTGCCATCTAGCCAATGCCTTGTTGATGCGTACGTGCATGCATGCATCTTGGGGTGGAATTCTGGAATGTCCTGTTTTGTTGTGGCCCAAGAAATTTGCTCCCACTGAAATCTTCTTCAATTCCGAGCCCTCCAACAATTTATTTTGTCTTTCTTACTTACTTTCTCTTCCCTATTCCTATTCTTCACCTTTTTTAAAGTTGCCAAGTAAAGTGTAATTTTACTATGTTAAATGCGTTCAATTGATAAGCATAAACCCGTGCATTTCATCTATTTCAACCTTATATTATGGGTGATGCGGCGAAAGTAGTTAATGACGCCAGGGGCTTGCCCCTGGTCCCATGCCCAATTTCCACACCCTCTCCACATTTGCTATTTTGTTGTATTGAGATGGAGTGATAGCCAAAGAGAATAATATTTGGGCTTAAGCACTTTACCCATAAGGGAGGTAACCAGTATATATGCGTTCACTGTTCTAACATTTTGCGGAAAAATTTATATGCTAGATAGAGATGATGAAGCTAGCATGATTTCCCCAATCGATATTGAAGGAGAGTCATTAGTTAACATAAATATTAGTCAATTAGCCATAAGCAAGATAAATTCCTAGGTCAACATCAAATCTCGCCCCAATTTTTGCAATTTCAAGGATTCTCTCGTTACCTTTTTCTTTTAATTACCTAGATTCTTGCAGTTAGAACTTTGTGAATACCTAAAACCTTTCAAAATATTGACATAGAGAATCATGAATAATCTTGTAGCACTTCTATGTGTTACAAGGTCAATGTGGAATGCTGCCAAATGAGTGCCAACATAGTTGAATGAACCTTTCCACCCTTGATTCTACACATGTATCATTGCACCATTTTTCATAAAAAGAGAAAACCGCTATCAAATCTTTCAAGGCATTTAGGGTGCATTTGGTTCATAAAAATGTTTTAATGACAATTGTATTTCACCTTCCATTTTCTTAAAAAATATGTTTGTTGAGTTACAGTTTTAGATATGAATGAAACTTGTACTAGATAATGTAATTTTTGGTCATTTTCAATTTTAAGGTTCAAATTGTGAAAACATGGCAACCAAAATTCCTACAAAATGTATTTTCATCGACAATTTTGGAAATGAAAATAGGAAACTAGAGTACTTCCATTTTACTTCTATATTTGCGGGAAAGCATTTTAATTCTTCCTTGAATCGACTGGAAATTTCTTGCTTGTGTTTTTGGGCCAAACAAAAATGAGGTATCCATTTTTGGTGATAGCTTTATACTACTAAAGGCTTGTAAATTAGCTTTGCCTGAATGGCCTTCCCGAGCCCAATAAAGAAGTGGCGTATTTTGTTAAAGACTCCACTGGTGTGTAAAATCGGAAATTGAAAATTTTCCATTTTACATCTACATTTTGTGTGAAAGCTTTTTCTTTAGAAAAATTTTGTCTTGAATCAAATGCAAGTTCTTTGCTTGTATTTTTAGGCTAGACAAAAGTGAGGTGCCCATTTTTTGCCGATAGCTCTATTTGGCTGAAGGCTTACAGATTAACCTACCTGAATAGCTTTGAGTCTGAAAAAGAAGTGGAAGACTCCATTTGTGTCTAAAATCGAAAATTTGAAAATTTTCCACTTTATGTTTTTGTTTTGCGAGAAAGCTTTTTTTTCTTCTGCCTTGAATTGAATTGAATTTTCTTGCTTGTGTTTTTGGCCAAACAATAGGAAAGTACTTGTTTTTGCTGATAACTTTATTCAGCTAAAGGCTTGCAAATTTATTTGCCCTAATAGCTTTCTTGAGCCCGAAAAAGCAGTTACTTAACTTGGTAAAGACTCCATTGGTGCCTACAACCGAAAATTGAAAAATTTCCATTTACACCTACATTTTGCATGAAAGCTTTTTCTCTAGAAAGATTTTGCCATGAATCAAATGGAGTTCCTTGCTTATGTTTTTGGGCCAAACAAAAGTGAGGCGCCTATTCTTACCATAGCTTTATTCGGGTAAAGACTTGCAAGTTAATTTGCCTAAATAGTTTTCTTGAGCTTTGGAAAGAAATGGCTTAACTTGGTTAACTTGATTGGTGTCTAAAGGGTTTTGCTAGCATAATAATCCTTGGGGGTACTATGAGAATAACTACAAATTCTTGAAGAAGTAGGCCCCACAATAATTTATAATTATTTAGGATTTTGTTTTTTGTGGTACAGAATAGACTATTATTTTCACATAGATTAAAGATTGCCGCGATCAAATTTTTGAGTATGAACCACCTAGGATTTGGCTAATGGATTGTTAAGCCTAGACTTAACTCGAGCTCTCTCAAGCTTATACCAATTCGCGACTTAGGTTTAAGTTTTTAACATGCGATTGATTTTCAATTAGGAGTCGCCACTAATCTATTTTTGGTGGGTCGATTATAAACTAAGAGGAGATTTACTTTACTCCTACTAACCAGAGATTTATGGAGTTTGGGGACTTGATTACGCTAGATTTCTCTAACATCCTTTCGGTATCTTTCTTTTTATTTTGAAAAATGTTTGGCAAACAGTTTGGATTGATTTTAAATTTATTTTCCTAACATGTGAGATGATTATACGGGTGCAAAATCACCAATTCAACATCTAAGAAAAGCAATGAATAAATTGTTGGACTTACTTCATAGTAACTAAATCATCTGCATTGTTAGATCAGAATTCACATCAATAGTCCTAAATATGATTTTTAATTAACAAACAACCACTCAATTTTTGTTTTCATTAATTAATGAGATCATATTTTATGCAATGCAATATAACTAAATGACATGTATCTCAATGAATTTTAACTCTAATGGCGTGCATATGATATTTTTTCTTTTTCCTAAAAGAATGCATTTTATCCTAAATAATACTACTAATTAAACCTATGACATTTTTTTTTTTGTATTTTTCATGAAATTCGAAATTTGGTGAAATGTGAAAATTACCTAATTAGATTAAGATTCTATCTAATTTATATTAAGAATTAGGTTGAGCCAAATTCTAATTTAAACTAAAACATTATCTTAACCTAAATAATCCTAAAATGCAATATATCTAAAAAATACCTAAACTTATAATAAATTAAAGAAAAATATTATCTAAAATTAAACTAAATGCAATTTAACAGTAATATGCAATGACGTACAAAATATGCCATAATTCTACATGACATATGCATGATGATTTTCTGTTGTTTTTTTAATTAATTTTCGAAATTAATAATTGCCAAATAATTAAACATGCAATCCAAATTAAAATCTAGCAACCTAAATTGATCGATTTGAATTTTTTATTTTTTATTCTTTTTTTTTAAAATTTGAAATAAAATTCATATTCTAAATATGTAGACCCTAAAACATACAATATTCTAACTCAAACATATCTCAAGCTCAATAAGGCAATCAAGACGAGACAAGAAGGGCGCGTTTGTTTGTGTTTATGTTTAAAAATTGTTTAAAGGGAACGTAAATGAAAAAGTGTTTTCGTTCCGAGGAACAATTTTTGAACAAAAAAACGTGTTTGGTAAACTTGTTCCGGGAATAAAAAATAAACAGAAACATGTTTGGTAAATTTGGATAATTTTTTATTTCTTTTATTTTTTCTATTTTATTTCTTATTTTTCCTTTTTTTCTTTTTCTTTTTCATTTTTTTCTTCTTTTGGCCGCCGACCCGGCCGGCTAAGGGTCGGCCTCGCCTTGATCCAGCGAGGCCAAGCTCGCCGGATCTGGGCGAGATCGAGGCTCGCCGGGCCGGCACGAGGTCGGCCTCGCCTTGATCCGGCGAGGCCGAGCTCGCCTGGGGGCCGGCGGCGAGGCGCGGCCTCGCCGGGCCACCGCTGGGCGAGGCCGAGGCTCGCCGCCGGGCGAGCTTGGCCTCGCCGGATCCGGGCGAGATCGAGCTCGCCCGGGCCGGCGTGAGGTCGGCTGGCGGTGGCTCGGCGAGGCCGAGGCTTGCCGGCCGGGCGAGGTCGGCCTCGCCGGATCCGGGCGAGCTCAGCTCGCCCAGCCATGGCGAGGCCGACCCTTGCCAGGCCTACGGCGAGCGTCGGCCTCGCCTGTGGGACGGTGAGCGTCGGCCTCGGGGCCGCGAGCCTCGCCGTGGCGGGGGCGAGCCGCCGGCCCCTCGGGCCGGTCGCCGGCCATGGCCGAGGCCGGCGACCGGCCAAAAGAAAAAGAACAAGAAAATAAGAGAAAAAAAAAAAAAAAAGTGTTTCTCAAAAGTGTTTTAAAACAAAGCAAAACACAAAATTTGTGTTTTCTTGTTTCATTTTTTGTTCCTGGAACAAAAACAAAAAAGGAACAAACGCACCCAAACGCGTTTGTTCCTTTTTGTTCCAGGAACAAAAAAAAAACAGAAAAAGTGTTTAAAAACAAAAAAGAACACAAACAAACGCAGCCGAAGAGACAACTCATTCAAAATCATAAAAAATATCACACATCGTTCAGATCAAGGAATAATATTTTGCTAATAAAATCGATAAATTGATCTTAAGCATTAAATATTAAAATATCAAATTTATTCCCACTTGATTAATTATTTTATTTAAAGCCTCATAGATGAAATAAAAAGCGAATCGGGTGATATATTGAGATTTCCAATTATGTATAGAGAAATATTTCAAACAAAGAAAATAAGATATAAAAAGACACTAATAAAAAAAAAATAAAATAACATCAACTTGCCTAATAAAATAAAGCAAAAATACCTAATTCGATTTTTTTTTTTTTTTTTAAACAAAAAATTTTTGGCTGCTGGTTTGGGGCTCCAATGAGGGGGATCGCCGGCGACGAACTCGGGCGAGGGAAAACGCCGGCGAGGAACTCCGGCGAGGAACTCCGGCGAGGCTGCCGGCGGAGCAAGTGGGTCGCGGCGTTGGGTCTTCGCGGGCAGAGGGGACTGTGCGGCGAGGAGCTCCGGCGTCTGGATCTCGGCTCGGCAACGACGGCGACTTCGCGAGCGAAGCAGGAGCAGCGAATCGGGCCTACTGGACGTCGGAGCAGAGGAGGATCGCGGGCCTGGCTACCGGATGCAGGCGCGAGATCTGCGGGTTGCGGATCTCGGGCGAGGCGGGACCGGGTCGCGATGACGGAGGGAGATCTGCTACAGGAGGCGCTCGGGTTGCAGCTGCGGCAGAGGGCGGAGCAGCGGTGACAGAGGCGTTGCGGCAGCAGGGGAGCAAGCAGGGGCGATGTGGTCTCCGGTGGGCAATCTGCTGAGGCGTTCGTGGACGAACGGGAGAGGTGGCGTCGGCCGGTGCAGGCGGAGTCAGGCGCTGGGTCACGGGCTGCTGGACGGCGATGACAGCCGATCGTCGAGGAACGGCGAGTGGCTTCACGAGCTGCAAGATCGACGGCGGAGGCGGCGTCGGATCTGGGCCGGCTGCTTTTCAGATTTGCGGGTGGCGAGCGGCGTCGAGGAAGTTAGCGGCGCGGGGAAGGGCGACTTCGCGGCGTTGCGACTCTGGGTGGCCGGTGGCTCGGCAGCCGGTGAGCGGGGACGGCATGGGCGGTCGGCGACGGCACCGGCAGAGACTCCCCCCTACGCGAGGAAGATGAATAGTCGCGTGGGGGGTTTTATTTATTTTTTATTTTTTATTTTTCACCTCACACCCTTTTTAACCTTTTTGATTTTTGTGTGCTTTTCTTACCCAACGGAAACTAAGGGCCTGTTTGGCAACTTGCCCAACAGTGCCAGATTCTGATTTTTTGTTCCCAGAATCAGTTTGGGACGAGAATCGCGTTTGGTAAATTTTTTGTTCCCGGGAACAATTTTGGACAAGATTTGAGAATAAAAAAAAATTTGATTCTCGTCCGAGAATCAGAAAAAAGAATCAAAACGGTAAAACCTTGTTCTTCTCTTTCAACATCTCGGTTGCCATTCGCCATCGCCCGCCGTCCGCCGTCCGCCGCCACCCGCCGCCGCCGCCGCCGTCGCCGGTCCGTCCGCCGGTCCGGGCCGAGATCGCCGGAGGCTCGCTGTGCCAGGGCGAGGTCCGGCGAGCTCGCGGAGGCAAGCCCAGCCACCGCGAGGCTCGGCCTCGCCGGATCCGGGCGAGGCCTAGCTGGCCGGTGGCCGAGCCGGCCCCGCCCCAAAGACCGGCGAGGCCGACCCGGCCACCGACGGGCCGGGCAAGCCTCGCCGGTGGCGGGCGAGCCTCGCCGGCCGGGCGAGGCTCGGCCTCACCGGATCGGGTGAGGCCGAGCCTCGCCGATGGCCGGGCGAGCCTCGCCCGGCTTGCCGGTGAGGCTCGCCCACCCCCCACCGGGTGGCCAAGCGGGCCTCGCCGAGGCCGGGCGAGGCCAGCTCGGCCACCGGCGAGGCTCGGCCTCGCCGGATCGGCGAGGCCAAGCCTCGGCGGGGCTGGGCGAGCCTCGCCTAGGCGCCGAGGCTCGGCCGACGAAGGCCGACCTCGCCAGGGCGGCGCTCCGTGAGCGTCGCCCGGCCCTCGTCTGGCGATGCCGCGGTCCGGCGACCGGCCAAATGAAGAAGAAGAAGAAGAATAAGAAAAAAAGGGGAAAAAAAAGAAAAAAGAAAAAAAAAGAAAAAAAGGAAAAAGTAAAGAAAAAGTAAAAAGTAAAGAAATTATTTAAAATTTATTTAAAAATCAAAAGAAATTAATTTGGAACAGAATCAATTAATACGGTACCAAACGCAATTCTATTCAGAATCAAAAATTTTGAACAGTTACCAAACACGTGTTTTTACTGAATCGGTTCTGGGAAGGAATAAAAAGAATCGGTTCTTATCGAATCGGCCCGGGAACAGAATCGTTACCAAACGCGCCCTAAGAGGAACCCCCTAAACAAATTGCACGCGAGGTATTATATAGGTCTAAAAATGTATCTTTGCGGTATACATTTTTCCTTTTTGTTCGCGCATGATACCCTTAAATATATTGTTGAAATATACCCATCTCGTGCAATCTTCCCCCCCCTTTTTTTTTTTTTTCACATATTCTATCCAAAAAATTCCTTTTTTTTTGTGCAAAACAGTATATGTAAAAATCTTAATAAAATTTTCCTAAACTATATGCCACGTGATTTTCTATTTTTTGGCAAAAATCAACCTAAAAATTTAGGTGTCAACAAAGATTATTATGCAATCATTTCTCGTGTCTAAAACTAGAATTTGGAAAATTTCCATTTTACATCTATATCTTGTGTGAAAGCTTTTTCTTTAGAAAGATTCTATCTTAAATCAAATTGAAGTTTCTTGCTTGTGTTTTAGGGCCAAACAAAAGTGAGGCACTTGTTTTTCCCGAAAGCTTTTTTTGGCTAAAAACTTGTAAATTCACTTGCTTGAATAACTTTCCTGAGCTCGAGGAAGAAGTGGCTTAACTTGATTAGATAATCCATTGGTGTCAAGGGACGAAATGAACTCTATTGCAAAAAAAGACTGAATCACCTTCATGTAATGAACTCTATTGCAAAAAGAGAGACTGAATCACCTTAATGTAATGATTCGACCACTACACTAGGGTGAACCTTATGATCTGCAGTCCTAAAGCCTGAGCTTGTTGCCATCTTGTATAGGTTTAGTTTATAATCCCATTGATGACTCATTTTACACTGAAATAATCCAACCACTTTAATGTGAAAAAAAAGAAGAATATGCTTTACTTGCTCTTGGTGTAGGGGCTTACCTTTACATTAGGGAAGGTACTTCTATAAAAAGTAAAGAATGAACTCTGCTTATGGAGACTAAAATTCTTTGGCAATTGAATATCTTACCCATTTTTGCATCCTCTGTTTACTTTGCTATTGAAAGACTGCGACAAGAGAGCGGCCCAATGTCACTGGAACCAAGGGAAATACAGGGAAATTCGAACTTTGCAGGGCCATCACCAGGTACATACCTCTTCAAGTTCCAGCACAGAAAAATTAATGGCATGGGCGATGTGGTCTTATAATTTCTTTGTTTCCTTTATCTAGTTTGGTGGCTCATTCAAATGGAACTAATTACGGAGGCTAAAAATTTTTGATTCCCACAAACTAAAAATGCACAAAAATTTTGATCTTTTTTAGATTCTAGAGTGATTATTCATCCTTTTCGTCCCCCCCAAATTGAACGAATAGTTTCAGAAAGGCGTTTTGCGTTAACTCTGATTTCTGCCGATAACTTTATCCGGCTAAAGGCTTGCAAATTTATTTGCCCCGATAGCTTTCGAACTCTGCAGGGCCACCACCAGGTACATACCTCTTCAAGTTCCAACACAGAAAAATTTATGGCATGGGCGATGTGGTCTTATAATTTCTTTGTTTCCTTTATTTAGTTTGCGGCTCATTCAAATGGAACTAATTACGGAGGCTGAAAATTTTTTGATTCCCACGAACTAAAAATTCACGAAAATTTTTAATCTTTTTTTAGATTCTAGAGTGATTATTCATCTTTTTCGCCCCCCCAAATTGAACGAAGCAGTTTCGGAAAGGCATTTTGCGTTAACTCCGGTTTTCCTCCTTCTATTATCCAAGATGTTTGTGAGGTTCACCGTTGCTTCTTTGTTGATTAGACAGGATTTATCTTAGTCGTTCATAATAAGTTGATATATGTTACCCCCTCTCTCCCCCCACCCAAATTGAACAAACAGTTTCAAAAAAGCGTTTTGCGTTAACTCTGGTTTCTTCCTTCTATTATTTAAGATGTTTGTGTGGACGTGGACTCCAACAAAGAAACTAATCCTTTAGAAATACAAACTTCTCTTGATGAAGCAGAACGAGGTTAGCCGTTGCTTCTCTGTTGATTAGACATGATTTATCTTAGTCGTTCATAATAAGTTGATATATGTTGCCCCCCTCCCCCAACAAAAAAAATGAACAAACAGTTTGAAAGGCGTTTTGCGTTAACTCCGGTTTTCTTCCTTCTATTATCCAAGATGTTAGTGTGGATGTGGACTCCAACAAAGAAACTAATCCTTCAGAAATACAAACTTCTCTTGATGAAGCAAAGCGAGGTTCGCCGTTGCTTCTCTCTGTTGATTAGACAAGATTTATCTTAGTCGTTCATAATAAGTTGATATATGTTGCAACCCCCAACCCCCCACCCAAATTGAACGAACAGTTTCAAAAGGCGTTTTTGCGTTAACTCTGGTTTTCTTCCTTCTATTATCCAAGATGTTTGTGTGGATGTGGACTCCAACAAAGAATCTAATCCTTCAGAAATACAAACTTCTCTTGATGAAGCGTAACGAGGTTAGCCGTTGCTTCTCGTTGATTAGACATGATTTATCTTAGTCGTTCATAATAAGTTGATATATGTTGCCCCCCTCCCCCCCCCCAAAAAAAATGAACGAACAGTTTCAGAAAGGCGTTTTGCATTAACTCCAGTTTTCTTCCTTCTATTATCCAAGATGTTAGTGTGGACGTGGACTCCAACAAAGAAACTAATCCTTCAGAAATACAAACTTCTCTTGATGAAGCAAAGTGAGGTTCGCCGTTGCTTCTCTGTTGATTAGACAAGATTTATCTTAGTCGTTCATAATAAGTGGATATATGTTGCCCCCCCACCCAAATTGAACGAACAGTTTCAAAAAGGCATTTTGCGTTAACTCTGGTTTTCTTCCTTCTATTATCCAAGATGTTTGTGTGGACGTGGACTCCAACAAAGAAACTAATCCTTCAGAAATACAAATTTCTCTTGATGAAGCAGAACGAGGTTAGCCGTTGCTTCTCTGTTGATTAGATAGGATTTATCTTAGTCGTTCATAATAAGTTGATATATGTTGCCCCCCCACCCCCCCCAAAAAAAAATTGAACGAACAGTTTCAGAAAGGCGTTTTGCGTTAACTCCGGTTTTCTTCCTTCTATTATCCAAGATGTTAGTGTGGACGTGGACTCCAACAAAGAAACTAATCCTTCAGAAATACAAACTTCTCTTGATGAAGCAAAGCGAGGTTCGCCGTTGCTTCTCTCGTTGATTAGACAAGATTTATCTTAGTCGTTCATAATAAGTTGATATATATTGCCCCCTCCCCCAAAAAAAAAAAAAAAATTGAACGAATAGTTTCAGAAAGACGTCTTGCGTTAACTCCGGTTTTCTTCCTTCTATTATCGAAGATGTTTGTGTGGACGTGGACTCCAACAAAGAAACTAATCCTTCAGAAATACAAACTTCTCTTGATGAAGCAGAGTGAGGTTCGCCATTGCTTTTCTATTGATTAGACAGGATTTATCTTAGTCGTTCATAATAAGTTGATATATGTTGCGCAATTCTCTTTCTACTAAAATAAATAAATAAATGAATCATGAGAATAGACACTCGAGTAAATGCTTTTTTACCAATATGACTCTCAAATGAAAAAAAAAAAATTCATGGCACTCAAATGATAAAAAAAAAGTTTTAGCTCTCAAGTGAGCGCCTTATGAAAATTATAACACGATGACATTCTTATTGTCTCTTTTTGATATAAAGGGGTTCACTTAGACGTTGATTCAGAAGGCACAACATCCGGTGAAGCTTCTCAAGGCGGTCATGGACCAACTAAAGGCATGCCACTCCGAAGTCTTAGTTCTCATTTTTCATAAATCCTGTCTTGGCTGCAATTTATTTTGCTCCGAAACATTAAAAATTTATAGCATATAAATGTTGAAATATGAATTCACATATAATCATCATAATTTTTAAAATTAGAATAATATCTTGAATTATGTTGACACCTAAATTTTGACGATTTAGTTTATTTATTTATTATATAAGAAATTAGGGGTTAATTTTATTAATTGCATAGCATATAGATTTAGATTGCATTTATTTTGTTATTTGCATTTTTTACATTTTATTGGATTGTTGACGGATGAGTTGAAGTAGATGGATCAGGCCCATGAAGCGAGCAAGTTGCCCGAAGCCCGCGTTTGTTTAATAATTAAAAATTATCCCGTGGGAATATAATATTTTAAAATTTTTCCGAGATATGAATCTTTTTTTGGATAGGGCAGGTGGGTAAAAAAAAAATATATTGCGATTTGTCTTTAAAAGATTTGGATTTAGAAAAAATTTCATCTTGATCTCGAATCCTTATCAATATGGGATGAATTTTGTGAAAAAGATTTGCGAAGGTTGATTCGAGGAAGGATTTGAAAATCCAATTCCTTTCCCTATAAAAGGCCGTGCATGCGAGAGGTTCAGGGGCTCTTTTCCTTGGGTGAAAAAAAAGAAGAAGTCAAAATCCACATAAGGGGAAAAGAGTGTTCGTGCTTTAGGGGGTTCTTTTCGATAAAAAAGAGAGCAAAAAGCAGGAGCAAAAAGTACAAGTCTGCAGAGGAGAGGAGAGAGAAGACACATTAAAAAGCAAATTTACTGTGCTTCTTCTCCGTGGAATTGTCCTCACCGGCGCACCACTGTGCCCGCACCTTCGCCATCAAGTTCACGCAGCCGCGCTCGCATTGCTGCGCCTCCCTCTCGCCGCGTCTGCACCACCGCTTGTCCCCGAAGCCCTACATCAACGATCACAGCAGACTACCTCCTCGCCGGACACCACGCCGTGCCATCACCACACTCCGGCAGCCCGCACCAGCTCTCCGCCGAGCCGATCCGCCCTCTGCTGCAGCCCACTGCACCCGACGACCACTCCAGCTCTCCCCCGACGCTGAGCCCCGCCTTGCACCACCTGTCCCTAATCCGCCCGCGAAGCCGCTCCGCCTACAGATCTGTGATCCAGACGTCCGTGAAGCCCGACGCCAGAGCCTTTCCTGCCCTGCTCCGCTCGCGACGCCGGCCGAGATCTCGCCTGCCGCTGCTCCTCGCGACGCCACCGCTCGCCGCCGATCCGCTCGCTGCTGGTCCTCATCGCCGGAGCTCCGACGATTAACTCCCGGTGGACCTCCTCGAAGACCCACGGTTCCACGTGGGAAAGGAAAGAAGAAAGAAAAAAAACAAATAAAAAAGAAAAAGGAAAAGGGATTTAGGTAGATTTTTTTATTATTATTGCTTATCTAGTTATAGTTTTTTTTAAATTTTCCTTTATATCTGGTTTTGTTTAGTGAAATTGTTCCTCTTAAATGTTTGATTGAGATTCCAACATGAAAGTGCCCCTCAAGCTAGGGATTGATAGTCCGATTTTCGCGCCCGAAATCCGACTCGCAATTCCTTACAAAAATCGACAATCCAATCTCAAGCCCGAGATTCGATTCGTGATTTAATTTAAAATTGGCTAACCCGATCTCATGCGCGAGAGATATGGTTCGTCAATTTTGGATATCAATCTTATCTTTTGTTTGATTTGCTATCGTCAAGTTGGTTGAGTCAAATCTTATTTTCGTAAAATAAAAAATCTAAAAAAATCTTAATTAGGATTAGGTTTGTTGTCATCTTGCATATTTAGGATTGCAATCTTATTTGAATTTTTAAATAAAAATCCAAAAAAGAAAGTGCAATCATTTAGGTTGTTAGTTTTTTATTTGAATTGCATGTTTAATTATGTGTTAGTTTTAATTTCGAATTTCTTAAATAAAAACACAAAAAAAAAAATCATTGTGCATATTAGATTTAAATTGCATGTTTCATTTTAAATTTTGATCATCTTTTTAGATAAATTGCATTTTAGATTTAGATAATGTCTTAATCCCTAGTTTAAATTAAATAGAATCTTAATCTAGCTAGATCATTTCAAATTTCATAAAATTTGTCTTAGGATAAATTAGTTGCAATTTCTAGGATAGATTGCATTTTTAAAATAAAAAATGTCATTTGCATGTCATATAGATTTATGTTCATGAAATGCATGTCATTTTAGTGATTATTGTTAGGTTCATTTCTAATTAGAAATTGTCCGTCATTAGATTAGGTCATTTGATGAATGTTGCGTGACATATAGTTTGCATATTAAATTATATGTCGCATGTCATTTTAGTTGAAATAATTTTGTACATCATTGCATTGCATTGCACGTCATTAGAATTAAGTCACTTTGGTTAATTTAGATTGCATATTTAACAATTGCATGTACATTAAGAGATCATAGAATTTTTATTCATATGTTTAGGACATGTTGCAATGCCATATCATTTCATATTAGATTAAAAGCATTGCATTGCATATGGAAATTGCTTGTTAATTAGAAACCATATCTAGGGTTGTTGATATGGATTTTAATTTAACAATGCAGATGCTTTCGTTGCTTTGAGATAAGTTATGCATCATTTAATTGCTTTCTTGGGTGTTAAATTGGTGGTTTACGCACCCGCATAATTATCTCACATGTTAGGGAAATAGATTTAAAATCAATCTAAACTGCTTGCCAAACATTTTCCAAAATAAAAAAAAAGGTACCGAAAGGGCGTTAGAGAAATCTAGCGTAATCAAGTCCCCAAACTCATAAATCTTTGGTTCGTAGGAGTAAAGTAAATCTCTCGTTACTTTACTTGGGTTTCTAATCAATCAACCAAAAAATAGATAAGTGGCGACTCCTAATTGAAAATCAATTGCATGTTAAGAACTTGAACCTAAGTCGCGAATTGGTATGAGCTTGGGAGAGCCCGAGTTAAGTCTAGGCTTAACAATCCATTAGCCAAAACCCTAGGTGGTCTAAACCCCGAAAAATTGGTCGCGACAGCTTGGCGACTCCGCTGGGGACTTGAGTTGAAACTCTTAGTGGACTTAGGCCAATTTTCTTTTTGAAAAATGTTTTTGTTTGGCAGCAAGGATTCTAGGTACGTCCCTAACATTTAAGGTGTTAAATGTTTTTGCAGATGGGGAGATATAAGGGGAGTAGTCTTTGCTAACCTTTGTCTTGCAGGTTGGAGTTGGGGATGAATGTTTTAAATTCAAGCTATTGAAGTGTTGTTTGATTTAAATTGTTGTGCATGCTTTGCATCTAGCACTACACTATTGCACACACAACCCGCCGCCGGACCTGGGCCGCATAGGATCATTTAGGATGGTATTGAGATGGATACCACTTCGACCGCATGCTCGCGGTACGAGTCGCCCATCTCAATCCCGAAATTTCTTTCATGGTGTCAAGAGTACCCACCTCGGTCCGCATGCCCGCGACCCGGGTCGGCTCTTTGACCAAGCCGAAGTCATGAGGACCCGACATAGTCCACAAGCCCGTGGCTAGTCTGATCATCCTTGTGGCTTCACTTTGATAAGCCTTATAAATTAGAAATCGAGCCACTTACCATGCGCATGTCTATGTGATTGCCGTCGATTTTTCTTGGTAAAGTAAGTTTTCTATCCCTATACCGTGCAATTTATTTTGTCATGCTTTTGGTCTGTCCATGACAGTTTAGGATAGTCATTTTATTTAACTCCTTTCAAGAAGGAAATGAGGAAATTACCATGCAATAAATCATTTGGAAAATAAAAAAATTTTGGAGAATTTGTTTTCAATTCATGTCTAGAAAATTTGATCTTACTAGGATGTCTATTTTTCTAGCTCTCTTTAGGAAATTCCCTCATTGTAAGAACTTTTCATGAAAAAAAAAAAAAAAGATGAAAAAAGTTGATAGATTATTGTCATGGATTGATTCTTTATTTGCACCTCATACTTATATATTTTCATTCATTTGAATTAGGTGATAACGGATCCCTCACGTTCCGCCTATCATTACGCGATCAAGAGCTAAAATGGCCGACCAAACTGAAATGCATGATCGTATCTCCGCTATGGAATACCAACTCCAACAGTTGCTCACCTCTATGCAACTCATGACAGCCCAAATCCAATCCCTCCGAGTGGATTTGACTCCCTGCACCTGCTTTCCCGAGGTAGTAGTTTCAAGGTGAATACAAGACCCAAATGAGCAATAACGACATGCCTGAACTGGAAGATAATCCACTAGTCATTGCCAAACTTGATAATGTCCCTAAGATGGGGCAAGATGAAGTGGAAGTGATGGACACTCTGGGGCAGCCTAGTGGCAAGTTTGATTATCTGGTGAAGTATTCGGCTCCTCCCAGCTTTTACTTTGACTCCCGCAACATAGTTCCAAGTGGATGGGATGACATGGACGATCTGACGTCTCCAAAGACAGAGAACTCTGATGACGCCCTGGAAGGAATCACAAGTCTGTTCGATGATCTCCTCATAGGAGCCAATGACGAAAGACCTTCAGAAGACATTGACGTTAGCCTGCAAGAGTAACTTGCTATTGTTGCACCTTCCCTGCGTGGGAATTCTTATTGCTCTTTAGGAATTATCGCTTTCTAGGAATTGTTTTTGATGTTTTCTCTTTTTAGGGGTTAGGAATCACAATTTCCATTCCAATAATGTAATTCATTTGATTATATTCAATGAAATTACAATTTTATCTCAAATTTTGAGGACATGACAGGGTACTCCAAACCAGCCCGATGACGATATTCAACAATGAAAAGAAAATATCATCCATGGAGAAATTCTGAGGACTGGGCTTCTTCATGCTTCCTCGTCCAAAATATTCCTCAAAAAGAAAAAAATCATTTTTGAAGCCATTTCCAAAAGCATGCATTAGATTACCCTTGTTTGTTTTTCTAACTCATTTACTTCATGTCTCAGAGCATAACAGAGAGACGTTTGAAAATAACGCGTCAATTTCTAGTGATAGCAGGCCTATTGATTTGGGAACATACATCCGAAGGAAAAATAGGCGTGGGGCAAGGGATCATTTCCTAGTTGATCTTGATGACATCTCCCAAGAGTAAAGAAGACATTAAGAACTACTTATCCTTTTACTTGTCCCGAACGATTTTCTTGCACATCAATAAGAAATCGATGGCAAGTCAAAAGAAGATCATCTAGATTCCAAAATGACGAATTGGGGCACTACAGATTCTAGTAGTGACATGATTGAGACAAAATCTCGATTCGAGCCAAAATGGATGCGCAATTTGAATTTACTTTGATGTTGCATAGTATTATACTGATGCACGTTCTCTTGTGCAGGGACAAAAATGGATTTTCAGTCTTGAATGATAGGGACAATCCAAAGACATCAACTGCTGAGGCAATTTCCATTGTAGAGGAATCCTTGAATGAATGCTTAAAACCATTTTGCAGTATGGAAAACTCTTTGAAGTTGACATGCTTAAAGCTATTGAATTCTTTTTAAAAAAAGGGGTTTTACATGATAACTCTTATATGTTTTATCCCCCAATTCCACTAAAGAACATCAAGATGGACTAATTTAATGAATGATGTGGAATTAATTGAGCATACTAAATGAGACGAGTCGGGATGATGAAAGGCAAACCCTATCCTATACACAGTCCCATATTCATACACTTGTGAGATGAGTGTAGGAAGGTTCATATCCATAAGGTAAAGAGTTCTCTCGCAAGAGGTACGGCAACCGAAATGATGAGAGGCAATTCATATCTCTATCCCAAACACTATAGGTGATCCGTTGCTTAACCCTTTTGAGCCCATACACATACGGATATTCTTTTCAAATCACCCCTGTCAAGAATCACCCCACATCGGGGCAACTAAGAGATAAAATTGCAGCATGAGGTGAGTAAAATGAATTGAAATTTTCTTGCTCTCACTTGCATCAATCTTCAAGTCGTGCTATTACATTGAATTCATGTGTTAATTTAAGTGCCTTAGGATGATGAAGAGCATTTCTTTCTCTATCATAGACACTTATATCCTTTGCATAGCCCACTTGAGCCTACAATTTCATTTCTTTTAAACCCAGTTGATGATCATCCCCCCACACTGGGGGCAAGACAAAAGGCAGATGAAGATTCCTGAAAAGTTCAAGTGTCATTCATAGTGTAATTGCTTGATGGATGCATTATGCGCAAGAATTGAATTCAAAATAAAATTAAGGGGCATAAAAAAGTAATGTGCCTGGTAAAAGTAAGGCCGATGCCCATGAAAAGAAGTGAAGAAAAAATGCATGAGAACTAGGGGCATGAAAAAGCAGTGTGCCTGGTAAAAGTAAGGCCAATGCCCATAGATGAAAAAAAAAAAAGAGTCAAGATAAGGTGACTGTCAATTACAAGAATTGAATCCCAATGGAGCAATAGTCAAAGAACTCAAATGCTGAGTTTTTACAATCAATGGGGCACTTCATGAAGACAATCCCCGATGGTGAAAAAGAAAACTAGTGGCAATGCCAAGATGATCATCAACTCTCACATTTTACACACATTTTGAGCCTAATGATCCTTTCATTTCTCAACCCATGAACCCAGCCTACGTTATGTCCCTTACAAAGTCTCTTCAGATTAGGGCATTTGAATTAACGTAGGAGTTCATATGTTTATAAGCATCGCTCGAAGAAGTGCGAGCAAGATTATATCTTTCTCATTTTGCAGGGTTCTTGACTTATAAACCCGGAGATGATTACAAAATTGTTCTTTCAATTGCCTTGACTCAAAGAGTCCCTTTGTTAAACCGTTGACCAAGCCCTCATTATGGTCCCTGTTAAAGACCTCTCAGATTGGTAAGATCGTACCGCTTGCGAGAATACTTGGACCCTTGTCGATATGATGATGAGATTGAGTGATTCTCACAAAATAGCTATTCTAAATGAGAGTGAAAGTCCTTTCTAACTGGAAGTCTCTCATTTAGCATTTTTTAGAAATCCATGTCATTGTCTTGAATGATAATTCTCTCTAGTGGAAATTTGGGTGATGCAAAGGTCATTATGCATGAACCCCGATTGAGTTGATGAAAATTTCACTGAATTTTGAAATGTGCATTCTAGAGTAGCTTAGATTGCTTATCTCTTTGATGAATGCATATCAGTTTTTGCTCTAAATCATGTCTGATAGGTAATTCAAGTTCCTTTCAGAATGTTTCATGATATTAGAATATGAGAAACCTCCACCATGAGGTGAAAGACTTCCACAGGATATCTAAATTCCAAAAGGCATATCCCGAAGAATTAGAGATATCACCAAGTAAGTATCTCTACCATACTTTAAAATACTTGTCATTGTGCAGGTATTCTCCCTTGAGTGCATCGACACTTGACTTGGTCAAGCTGTCCCTTTATATTGACCTGGCGTGCTTTCCTAGCCCAAAGTCCCTCTTTAATGACCTGGCGTGCTTTCATAGCCTAGTGTCCTTATATTGACATGGCGTGCTTTCGTAGCCCAGAGTCCCTTTATATTGACCTGGCGTGCTTTCGTAGCCCAGAGTCCCTCTTTATCGACTCGGCGTGCTTTTGTAGCCCGATGTCCCTTTATATTGATCTGGCGTGCTTTCGTAGCCCAGAGTCCCTCTTTATCAACTCGGCGTGCTTTTTGTAGCCCGATGTCCATTTATATTGACCTGGCGTGCTTTCGTAGCCCAGAGTCCCTTTTAATCGACACTCGATGGAGTTGTCCCCCAAAGATTTTTCTCCAGATTCAATCTGATTAAGGCGACCGAAGAATGGTTCGGGTCCTGGTTGGATGGATTTTGTCGCAAGGCTGGGCGACCGAAGAATGGTTCAGGTCCTAGCCAAACAAAACCTCAGTTTAGGCGACCGTAGAATGGTACGGGTCCTAGACAACATTTATTGCTCTAACAGGCGACCGTAGAATGGTACGGGTCCTGGAAAAGCAATTTCCCCATTTAGGCGACCGTAGAATGGTACGGGTCCTGAAAAATCAATTTTTCGTTTAGGCGACCGTACAATGGTACGGGTCCTCGACAATACCTATTCCCTATTTTAGGCGACCGTAGAATGGTACGGGTCCTAGAAAGTGAATCCCCGTTTAGGCGACCGTAGAATGGTACGGGTCCTAGACAAAACTTATTTCCCTATTTAGGCGATCGTAGAATGGTACGGGTCCTGGAAGGTAAATCCCCGTTTAGGCGACCGTAGAATGGTACGAGTCCTAGACACAACCAAACACTGTCATACTGGGCGACCGTAGAATGGTACGAGTCCTAGTAAGCAGTCTCTTTGCAAAGCCACGTTACTATTTTAGGCGACCGTAGAAGGGTACGGGTCCTGAACATGTAACACCAATTATCTTGAATCACTCTACCCTCCTTGAAGGTAAGATATTCCAGGTAAGTTCCTTTACCATTTGCATACAAATTGCATTCCAAAATTTTGACATCTTAGTCTGGATCTGGATATCTCAATTCTCTTCGTTAAATATTTCACTCTGATGTGAATGTTTTTTCGACCTTTCTCGTTATACTTAGTCTGGATCTAGGTATCTCAAGTACAAAAATCTTGACATCCCAGTCTGGATCTGGATGTCTTGATTATTTTCATTCAAACATTTCACTCTGGATGTGAATGTTTGTCAATCATTCTCATTATACCTTAGTGCGGATCTAGGTATTTTGAGTTTTTCAAAAATCTTGACATCTCGCCCTGGATCCGAATGTCTCGATCTATTGCCTGTTACACTTTTCAAGAAACCCGAGTGAGAGTCGGGTACTTGTGGAGTAAATAGGGATTTATCATGTACCTCAAGATGCTTTACCGCACTAATTGGGAAGTAATTGTAGGTACGTTCTTTTCCTTTCACATCATGCATTTGCATTAACATTTTCATGCATCAGATTAATTGCATTTTAAAATGGAATTCATTTTCCGGAAAAAAAAATCAAAAATCAAAAATCAAGTCATTCAATGCGTGTGCATGATCAAAATTTAGGTTTCAATTTATCTTTGAATGCAACCTCTACGAGCTCACCTTCAAAGAGGGGTAGTGTTGACACCTAAATTTTGACGATTTAGTTTATTTATTTATTATATAAGAAATTAGGGGTTAATTTTATTAATTGCATAGCATATAGATTTAGATTGCATTTATTTTGTTATTTGCATTTTTTACATTTTATTGGATTGTGATGGATGAGTTCGAAGTAGATGGATCAGGCCCATGAAGCGAGCAAGTTGCCCAAGCCCGCGTTTGTTTAATAATTAAAAATTATCCCGTGGGAATATAATATTTTAAAATTTTTCCGAGATATGAATCTTTTTTGGATAGGGCAGGTGGGTAAAAAAAAAAAAAATATATTGCGATTTGTCTTTAAAAGATTTGGATTTAGAAAAATTTCATCTTGATCTCGAATCCTTATCAATATGGGATGAATTTTGTGAAAAGATTTGCGGAAGGTTGATTCGAGGAAGGATTTGAAAATCCAATTCCTTTCCCTATAAAAGGCCGTGCATGCGAGAGGGAGGGCTCTTTTCCTTGGGTGAAAAAAAGAAGAAGTCAAAATCCACATAAGGGGAAAAGAGTGTTTTTAGGGGGTTCTTTCGATAAAAAAAGAGAGCAAAAAGCAGGAGCAAAAAGTACAAGTCTGCAGAGGAGAGAGAGAGAAGACACATTAAAAAGCAAATTTACTGTGCTTCTTCTCCGTGGAATTGTCCTCACCGGGCGCACCACCGTGCCCGCACCTTCGCATATCAAGTTCACGCAGCCGCGCTCCGCATTGCTGCGCCTCCCTCTCGCCGCGTCTCCGCACCACCGCTTGTCCCCGAAGCCCTACATCAACGATCACAGCCGACTACCTCCCTCGCCGGACACCACGCCGTGCCATCACCACACTCCGGCAGCCCGCACCAGCTCTCCGCCGAGCCGATCCCGCCCTCGCCGCTGCAGCCCACCGCACCCGACGACCACCCAGCTCTCCCCCGACGCCCGAGCCCCGCCTTGCACCACCTGTCCCTAATCCGCCCGCAACGCCGCTCCGCCTACAGTATCCAACGTGATCCGCCACGTCCGTGAAGCCCGACGCGGGTCAGCCTTTCCTGCCCCGCTCCGCTCGCCGCGCCGGCCGAGATCCGCGCGCCCCCGCCGGCCTCGCGACGCCACCGCGCTTCGCCGATCCGCTCGGCTGCTGGTCCTCATCGCCGGAGCTCCGACGATTAACTCCCGGTGGACCTCCTCGAAGACCCACGGTTCCACGTGGGAAAGGAAAGAAGAAAAAAAAACAAATAAAAAAGAAAAAGGAAAAGGGATTTAGGTAGATTTTTTATTATTATTGCTTATCCAGTTATAGTTTTTTTTAAATTTTCCTTTATATCTGGTTTTGTTTAGTGAAATTGTTCCTCTTAAATGTTTGATTGAGATTCCAACATGAAAGTGCCCCTCAAGCTAGGGATTGATAGTCCGATTTTCGCGCCCGAAATCCGACTCGCAATTCCTTACAAAATCGACAATCCAATCTCAAGCCCGAGATTCGATTCGTGATTTAATTTAAAATTGGCTAACCCGATCTCATGCGCGAGATATGGTTCACAATTTTTGATATCAATCTTATCTTTTGTTTGATTTGCTATCGTCAAGTTGGTTGAGTCAAATCTTATTTTCGTAAAATAAAAATCCAAAAAAATCTTAATTAGGATTAGGTTTGTTGTCATCTTGCATATTTAGGGATTGCAATCTTATTATGAATTTTTAAATAAAAAAAAATCCAAAAAAGAAAGTGCAATCATTTAGGTTGTTAGTTTTTTATTTGAATTGCATGTTTAATTATGTGTTAGTTTTAATTTCGAATTTCTTAAATAAAAACACAAAAAAAAAATCATTGTGCATATTAGATTTAAATTGCATGTTTCATTTTAAATTTTGATCATCTTTTTTTA
Source organism: Eucalyptus caleyi (assembly GCA_014182885.2). Lineage (NCBI taxonomy): Eukaryota > Viridiplantae > Streptophyta > Magnoliopsida > Myrtales > Myrtaceae > Eucalyptus > Eucalyptus caleyi. The sequence goes on along the minus strand of CM024468.2, from coordinate 55,171,837 downwards.
GATAAATTGCATTTTAGATTTAGATAATGTCTTAATCCCTAGTTTAAATTAAATAGAATCTTAATCTAGCTAGATCATTTCAAATTTCATAAAATTTGTCTTAGGATAAATTAGTTGCAATTTCTAGGATAGATTGCATTTTTAAAATAAAAAATGTCATTTGCATGTCATATAGATTTATGTTCATGAAATGCATGTCATTTTAGTGATTATTGTTAGGTTCATTTCTAATTAGAAATTGTCCGTCATTAGATTAGGTCATTTGATGAATGTTGCGTGACATATAGTTTGCATATTAAATTATATGTCGCATGTCATTTTAGTTGAAATAATTTTGTACGTCATTGCATTGCATTGCACGTCATTAGAATTAAGTCACTTTGGTTAATTTAGATTGCATATTTAACAATTGCATGTTCATTAAGAGATCATAGAATTTTTATTCATATGTTTAGGACATGTTGCCATGCCATATCATTTCATATTAGATTAAAAGCATTGCATTGCATATGGATAATAGTCTCGTTTAATAAGTGAAAGCAAAAAGAAATTGCTTGTTAATTAGAAACCATATCTAGGGTTGTTGATGTGGATTTTAATTTAACAATGCAGATGCTTTCGTTGCTTTGAGGTAAGTTATGCATCATTTAATTGCTTTCTTGGGTGTTAAATTGGTGGTTTGCGCACCTGCATGAACACCTCACATGTTAGGGAAATAGATTTAAAATCAATCCAAATTGCTTGCCAAACATTTTGTCAAAATAAAAAGAAATGGTACCAAAAGGGCGTTAGAGAAATCTAGCGTAACCAAGTCCCCGTACCCAAATCTCTGGTTCGTAGGAGTAAAGTAAATCTCTCGTTACTTTACTTGGGTTTCTAATCGACCCACCAAAAATAGATTAGTGGCGACTCCTAATTGAAAATCATTGCATGTTAAGAACTTGAACCTAAGTCGCGAATTGGTATGAGCTTGGGAGAGCCCGAGTTAAGTCTAGGCTTAACAATCCATTAGCCAAAACCCTAGGTGGTCTAAACCCCGAAAAATTGGTCGCGACAAATTATAACTAAGAAAGCCCAATTTTTCTTACATTGAAAGAGTAAAAGATCATGCTCATCAATTGAATTATATTGATAAGACCAATGGCAATGAGAAAACTCATTCGCAATACAATACCTATCCCCCAAAAAAAAAAAAAAAAAAAAAACTGAATATATAGAAATTGAGATGATTAAGTTAATCGTTTATTTTTAATGATGTATAACTTTGTTATAATTATCACGTTGAATTATGAAGATCCATAAAATTTTGTATAAACTTAATTTATGAACAACATTGCGGAAAAGATCAATGGCAACAAGAAATATAAACTCACTAGATACACTTTGTTCAATACATCAAAATTAGAAGAAACATGAAATTAATTCATGATAATATACCTATTTCGAAAAGAACTCGTCATCTATATTAAGTTTAACGTTGATTTTATTTTATTTTTTGTTTACAAGTTTGCATCTAAGTTTAACACAAAAATTTCATGCACTGAATGAGGTTTCCATAGACTTGAGTTCAATAGACATGGCAACTGACCAAGCTTGCCAAGACAGTCGCAAAACATGCATTTTAAATTTTTTAATCCCAAACATTTCAAGTTTCAGAGCATACAAATGTTGACATATACATTGAAAAATAATATTTTCATAATTTTTTAAAATCTGAATAATATCTGAGTTTTTCTAAACCGTACAAACTGTAACTAATTTTTCCAAGGTTATTTCTCTTTTTGGTAATAAAGAGGTGCACGAAGGAGGAAGTTCAGAAGGCATGTCAACTCTTAGAGAAGACTATGGCTTGTGGATGAGGCAAAGTTCTTCCAATTTTGAATCTAAATGTTTGTCACTTTAAAATTTTAATTTTAATTTTTCATATATATTATGTCTTACGCTTTGACAGTATTTAGTTCAAAACATTTTGAATTTCATTGCATACTATCATTAAAAAATTGAAATTTCACAAACAAGATGGATGCAAGCGTGAATTAAACTAGTGTAGATCTTGTCCAACCGCAAAAGTTAAGTTGATAAGAGGATAGAAACTACACGTATATAAAACCATATAAATCTCATAATTAAGTACCATGGGATATTTCAACATGCTAATATACTAATTCAAATATAATCTCCACATCATTTTTAAAATCAAAATAATATCTTGAATGGTAATTAAGATAGCTCAAGTGAAAAATATTTTTCACTTACAAAGAGTAAAGGAAGGTGAAAAAAGGTTCGTTGAGTAAACCACCGCCTCTTCGCTTGCATCTGCATTTTATTGGAACTTTGAGCGAGCACAATGGTTACACTTGACCTAAAATCCAAGGAGTGCAAAAGCCTTAATTTGCAATTTTTGCAGTCACGCCGCAAGCGGTGGTCAATAAAGACTATTGATTATGGTTTCAAGCCGCAGTGAAAGGTAATTGGAAAGAAATCGAGATGATCCTCAATAAAAGCCGCACAGCAATGACAACCGGCGTTATGAAAATAGGAAGTGATGACTTAACTATGCTCGATGTTGCGATTATGGCCGCACAAGATCAGTTGGTCGAGAAGTTGGTCAAGCACTTCCCTCCAAAATGTGAAGATCTCGATCCTAAGAGAGTCCTCATGTATGCTGCTCGGGGAGGAAGAGTAAGGATGGTAAAGGCATTAGTAGACAAATTTAATCCCGAACCTACAATTATTCAAGAAGCCCTAAAGTCTGCTAATGAACATGCTCCTGATAATAAGGAGCTTATCTGGTACCTGGCCAGGAGGCTAAAATGTACCCCAGAGGACAAAATCATGCGCAGACTTATGTTCTCCGGCCATATGGGTACGATTTTACACTTTCTCGTCTTATCTCATTTCCTTTGTTGTTTACTTGAATTAACTTTTTTGTTGTTGTGTCCCGAAAGACATATGCCAATATTTAACTCGCAAATACCCCGACTCATTGAAATTCAAAGACACCGGAGGCTTCATGTTTTTGCAACTCTTGCGATTAATGAATGGTTACTTCCGTAGTGGACCTGGACTCAATTTTTGGGAAAATTTTATTTGCAAATGTAGGTATTGGTTGCGCTCCTTTAGTTAGATATGTACAATTCGAGTAACTCTATTCACATGGTATTCACTATATCTGTTCCCATTTTCAGTTATCCCTCTATACTTGGTCGACACATCATTTGACAACTCCAAGAACACGAAGATAGCTCAAGGTACTTCTATTGATATGCTTAATGGATGGAATAACACGAAAAAAAAAAAAAAGCATATCATTTACGGATCTCGTTGACAAAAAAAGTTCGAAGATGTGGACCACATATATGTATGCAAATTGATATTATGATCATGATGTATGTCACAAATTTAGATCTAATGTAACATTTAGAAAGTTAGTGGAGATATCTTACTCAATGTCAAATTGCCAAGTAGAATTACTGAGAGTTGTAGATTTTGGATTTGAGGAAATGACGGTTGATTGATCCAAGTTGTTTTTTTAACATAATCAAGCATTATAAAACGGAAGCGATTTTCATTCCATGAGTGTAATATGTATTTTTTATTTGTCACCGATTCCTAATTTGCTGATATGATTCTTCTCTCCTCTTCGTGGTGGTAGCACTACTAGTACTTAGCAGGATCAAGACATCACTCTGGAATTTTGCCACAATACCAGGTACACAAAACTGCCATGTTATATACAGAAAATGACACTATTCCATCCGTGGGTAGAGACCTCTAAATTTAAAGTGTATATTGATACTTCCAATGTATCCCCTTGAGATTATAGTTATTTATGTGGACCGGCTCTCAATTCGTATATCATGATATGGTTCATTCTAATCAATTGAATTTGAAGTTTAAACTTTATATATCCACAAGACGATTTTGTAATAATATTCAAGCAAAAATGGGCCTATCAATCCATTGCTGAATCTATCCATATATATTTTTTTTAAAGAACTCTCTTTTTTCTCATATTACGTTTTGTGTGTTCATCACATTTCCATCTCTTCTCCAATGCATGCATTTTGATTTTCAAGCCATATCAAGTTTGTTTTCTTGATTTATATCTGAAAGCCATTATTTTCTCTCAACTCCCTATAAATACTTAAGAACATAGCACAAATGCGAAAGCTTCTACAACCTTTTAATTCTTCATCCTTGGTAAAATTGTTTATCTGATGTTACGTGCAGCACCTTTCATCAAAAGGCTTGGAGAATTGAAGTTTAAGCACAATTGCTCGCTTCACTTGGCAGAACTATTTCTTACCGAGATGCTGAAAAATTTTGATGCTAACGAAATAGTCGGGATTCTATTGACTTCAGATGTTGTCCTTGACGCTGCATCTCGTGGAATCTTTGAAATTGTGGATTTATGTCTAAAAAAATTTCCGGAGTTGTTGTGGAATAACGATTTTGAAGGAAAACTACAGAAAGAAATTTTTGACGGACGGCACGTTGAGTTGTTTAGACTACTGAGAACACGCCCCGTTCGATGTTTCGCTGACGACAATACTTCGAAGAACATCGCCCGAGGGTTCGATCTGATCAAATGGTCACCAAGATGTGTATCCCAAGATGTTTCTGGAGCAGCTTCTCTTCTGCAGAGGGAACTTCAGTGGTTTCAAGTCAGTACTCCTTATTTGTTTGCCTCCTTTTTGCGTTCTTCAATTGACATTTACATTGATAGGCGTCCTTTATTTTTATGAAGGCATTGGGTATTAGTGCCAGTCTTTCTAAATGGCTGAAATTTCAAATGCATAAAAAAACATTATGGCAAATTTTTGTAGAACAACGGAAAGAGTTGTTCAAGGAGGCAGAGCAATGGATGAAGGATACATCATCATCTTGAGTCTCGTGGCGACTCTCATCATTACAGTAGCCTTTGCTGCAGCTTTTACAGTACCCGGAGGCAACAATGACAGTATGGGGATCCCAATATTTCTTAACAAGGGCTCATTTATGGTATTTGTGGTTGCAGACGGTTTTGCTCTCTTGTCCTCTGTTGCTGCTACCTTGATGTTCTTGAATATCCTAACTTCACGCTATACAATTGAAGATTTCCTCCACTCACTACCGAGAAAAATGGTAATGGGCCTCACTTTTCTCTTCCTCTCTTTGGCCTCTATGCTGGTAGCGTTCAGCTCTGCTCTTACTATCATCTTGAGCGAACGATTCAAGTGGATTTATATCCCAATTACTTCGTTAGCTGCCTTCCCTATTGTATTGTTTGCAATCCTAGAGCTTCCCTTGTATATTGAAATGGTGGAATCCACTTGTTGGCCTCGTCTCTACCGTCCCCTGAAGGTTTGGAAGTGATCTTTACTGTTATTGGACAAGGACATGTGATGTAATCTTTCTTTGTAATTGTTACCGTGTGTGAAAAGTGAATAGCATGGACTGTACTGATGTTTTAAGACACTGGAAGCGTGGCATTAGCCAAAGTATGATGTATGCTGCCAAGTGTACACATTATCTCAATGTTTTATTTGTGTACTTCATTGCTCACTGTCGTATTAAGGTGAACCCAATTTTCAAAAAAATTGGCAACATGGCCATCAAATATTTCAATGGGGTTCATCCATTCGAATAAGGCAATGATCCACACATATTCTCTACAATACACAAGATGGCCACCCAAGTAGTGCCCCAATACAAGAAATTTTTGATGTAGCAAACCGAGCAAACAACTATTTCAGTTCAATGGAAGCTCAGACTTTGAAATCAGTCGTCATCCACTGTCCACACCTCCACCTCATCCTCTCATCCAACTCTTTGGTTTGACCTCCGCCATCTCAATGTGCAATTTTTGCAGTCATACCAAAAGCGATGGTTGATGACAAATATCGACAATTTTTTAAAGCTGTGTTGAAAGGTGACTCGAAAACTACTGAGGAAAAGCTCAATAGAGACCACGGAGCAATGACGGCCAAAATTATGACCATAGAAAGCCATCAATTTACTATGCTCGATATTGCGATTATGGCTGCACAAGATCCATTGGTCGAGAACCTGGTCAAGCACTTCCCTCCAAAATATAAAAATCTTAATCCCAACAGGGCCTTCTGCTATGCTGCCCGAGGAGGAAGAATAAGGATGGTAAAGGCATTAATAGACAAAATTGACGCTGAATCTAAAATTATAGGCAATGCATTAGAGTTTGGTACTCCATTTGCTCCTTCCCATCTAATGATACTTTGTTCAGCATTACTCTGGCCGGCCATTTGGGTAGGATTTCACACTCACTCATCTCATTCCTTCACTATTTTACTTGAATTAACATTTTTGTTCTCATGTCCCAAAAGACTTATGCTTGTATTTAGCTCACAAATTCCGTGGTCAATGACATCCGAAGGCGGCTACTACAAAGTTTTTATAATCTTAACATTGATACTTCGTTTTTTCTGCAGTGGAGCTAGACTCAATTTTTGGGAAAAATCTATTTACAAATGTAAGTAGTTCTTGCACTTCTATTGTTAGACATAAATAAAATACATATATATAGGGAGAAGTGCCAAAAAAGTCTTAAACCTTTTGTTTTTGTGTCGATTTAGTCCTAAACATTTTTACATTGTGCTAATTTAGTCATTTACGGCCAATTTTGGCCGGATTTTGCTAACTAGATGCTGGCCAGCTGATGTGGCTTGATCGGCGACGTGAACAACTTTTAATAATATTTTAATATTTTAATATTAATTTTTCTTTTTCTATTTTTCTATTTTTCTTTTCTTTTTCTTTTTTTCTTCCTCCAACCGGGCCACTAGAGCTAGGCGATCAGCCAGAGGTGACTTGACCTCACCGGCCACCTTGCTAGTGGCGACAAGAGCGGCTCATGCGGGGCGGTGAGGCTCGCCCTCGAGTCTTGGGTGGCGAGGCTCACCCTCGCTAGCGGCCTCACATCAGGCGGGCAAGGCTCGCCCTCACCGGATCTGGCGAGGGTTGAGCCTTGCCCATGGCCGGTGAGGGTGAGGGCGAGGAGGCAGCCTCGCTGTAGTCGCGCCATCCCCTGCTCGTGCGCTTGTCCACGCGTTTTCGCTGCTCGCGCTCGTCACTCATGCCCTGCTCGCTGTCCGCCGGAGCTAATCCAACCACCTGCCGTCGCCTCCTCGCCCCCTACGCTCATTGCCTAGGCCTCGAGGGCGGCCTCGCCACCCCGCGCGAGGCCGCCCTCACAGCCACTAGCGAGGTGGCTGGCGACTCGACCTCGCCGGCCGTCGCCTCTAGCCGCCGCCTAGCTTTCGGAACCGGGCTGGAGGAAGGAAAAAAAAAAAAGAAAAACAGAAAAAGAAAAAGGAAAAATAAAATCAAAAATCAAAAATATTAAAATATTATTAAAAATTGTCCACGTCAACGCCGATCCCATGTAACTTCACCGACCGACGTCCAATCAGCAAAATCTGGCCAAAATTGGTTGGAAGGTATTGAATCGGCACAACGTAAAAATGTTTAGAACTAAATTGGCACCAAAAAAGATTTATGACTAAATTGGCACAAAGGCAAATGGTTTAGGACTTTTTGGCACTTGTCCCTATATATATATATAAATTATTTCGAGCAATTCCATTTACATTGTGTTCACTCTATCTGTTCCAATCTTTAGGTATTCCTTTATGCTTGGTCGATCCATCAGTTGACTACCCCAAGGACACAAAGATGGCTCGACATATTTTTATTGATTTGTTTAATGGATGGACTTACAAGGAAGGAAAAAACTGCGTATCAATCAGGGCTCTTATTGACAAAATTGTTATAGGACAAGGACAACATCTATGTCTACAAATTAATATCTTAATCATGATGTATGTCACAAATTAATATCTAATATAACATTTGAAAAGTACGAGGAGAAGTCTTACTCTATGTCAAATTGCCAAGTAAAATTATTGATAATTTTGGATTTCAGGTAACCGAGGTTGATTGATTGAAGTTGTTTTCAGACGAATTCAAGCATTATAAAACATTAGTAATTTTCATGTCATGAGTGTGATATTGATGTTTTTAATTGTCTTTGTTGACATGATTCTTGTCTCCTCTTTATAATGATAGCACTACGCACTTAACCGGTTCAAGATATCACTTTGGAATCTTGCCACAATAGCAGGTACACGAAAGTGTCATGTTATATATATACAAAGAGAACCTCATTTCATCCATGGTTAGAAATCTCTAAATTTAAAGTGCGTGCACATACTTTCAATATATCCCTTTGGAGTCATAGTTAATAATATGGACCAACTCTTGATAGTATACTACCATACAATTTGATTCTAATCGATTTAGTTCAATTTTATACTATATGTATGCATCGGGTGAATATGTAAAAATATTCAATCAAAAACCTATCAATTGATCCACCGCTAAGTTTACCCATTTCTCAAAAAAAAAAAAAAAAAAAAAAAGAACTCTGTTTTTCTTTCATCACATTGTGTGTTTTCATCGACAGATACATCTGTTCTCTGATGCATGCATTTTGATTTTCAAGCCATATCAAGTTTGTTTTCTTGATTAATAACTTAATCCATTATTTTCTCTCAACTACTATATATACATAAGAACACGGCGCAAATGTGAAAGCCTTTTTAACCTTCTGATTCTTTCTTGTTGGGAAAATTGTTTATCTGATATTACATGCAGCACCTTTCATTAGAAGGAGTGGGGAATTGAAGTTAAGGCACAATTGCTCGTTTGACTTTGTAAAACTAGCTCTTATGGAGATAAGGCTTGCAATCAAACTGCCAAAATACTCAAGCCTCTGTTGACGTCAGTCATTGTCCTTGACATTGTCCTTGACTCTGCAACTCGCGGAATCTTTGAAATTGTGGATTTATGTCTTCAACATTTTCTGGAGTTGATGTGGGATAACAATTTCAAAATAAATAAATAAATAAAAACTGATAAAAGAAGTTGTGAAGGGATGGCATGTTGAGTTGTTTAGACTAGTGAACGCACGCAACCACATTGGACATTCGCCGATAATATCTCGACGGACATAGACGTAATGGAGGCTATGACCAAATTGTAATCAACATGTGTATCCTCTGATTTTTCTGGAGCAACTTTTCTTATGCAGAGGGCACTTGAGTGGTTTCAAAATTAGTTCTCTTCATATGTTTGCCTCCCTTTTATGCTTTTTAATGGACATTTACATTGATAGGCATCCTTTATGTTTCTGAAGGTAGTGGAAGCTGGCAGCTTTCCTTCTTTTTAATGGCTGAAATTTCTAGATAACAAAATAACACACAGGGAAGTTTTTGTAAGACAACGCAAAGAGTTGCTCGACGAGGCAAGGTAATGATTGAAGGATACATCATCATCTTGTAGCCTCATTGCAACTCTCTTCATTACGGTAGCTTTCGCTATGGCTTTTACGGTACCTAGAAGCAACGATGGTAGTATGGGGATCCTAGTATTCCTTGAGAAGAGCTTGTTCATGGTATTTGTGGTTGCAGACGCTCTCGCTCTCTTCTCCTTTGTCATCTTGGCTATCCTAACTTCAAGCTCCGCAATCGAAGATTTCCTTCTCTCAATACCAAGACAAATAACAATGGGCCTCACTTTTCTCTTCCTTTCTTTTGCCTTTATGCGGAAGGCATTCAGATATGCTCTTATGATCGTCTTGAGTGAACAATTGAAGTGGATTCATATCCCTATTACTTTGTTGGCTATCTTCCCTATTGTATTGTTCACAATCCTATAACTTCCCTTGTATATTAAATGGTCGAATCCACCTATTTGCCTAGTATCTACCGTCCCCTGAAGCTTTGGAAGCGATCTTTATTATTATGAGACAAGGATATCTGCGGTGTGATCTTTGTTGTACTTGTTACTGTGTGTGAAATGTTTTAAAACACTGGAAGTATGACATTACCCATACTCAAAAGTATAAGTTATGCTGCCAAGTGCACTCCTTGTCTCAATGTTTTATTTGTACACTTCATTGCTCATTGTTGTATTAAGGTGAACCCAATTTTTCCAATAATTGGCAACAGAACCATTGATATTTCAATGGGGTTCATCCATTCAAATAAGGCAATCATCCACACAAATTCTCCATACTGCACAAGATTGTCATGCTAGAAAGTCTTGCCAGGATTTCCTTCACATGTAGAGGAAAAGCTTACGTCATTGCTATCAGTTCTCCGTCTTTTTGTTTGAGATTTTGCAGGAGATAGAATATACTCCTCTACGGTAGCTCCATCTTTGTATCTCACATCAGGGAATAAGCGTCTGTCCCTGGCAGCAGATGATTCAATGGCCACCATCACAGCATGTCGCAACAGGTGCTGAAATGAAGAGCTCCTGCCAGTCTGTTCATCTACCCACCATCGTGGACGTAGACAAGAAATGGATGTCTCAACTTGCTCTGCCCCACCTGAGGAATAGCGTTGAAGACATGATTCATGTTTTATCCATCCAGTCATTTCAGCACAAGATTTGGTGGAACTACTACATTCAGCACCAACTTCTGTTTTTGGAGTTTGCCAAGAGCAGACTTCATCACATGCCCTTGCAATCACTTGATTAGATAGAGGATCTACAATTACTGCAGAATTGACCACCTGTAGAGAAGAGAAGGGAGTAACAAAAGCAAAATTTGTGCAAGTTCCACAACATAAGAGGTTCCCACACCAGCACAAAACAAAATTGGACACACAATTAGGGAGCAAGATGAAGCACTACATTTCCTTCCCGAAACCTCTATCTTACTACGTCTATGCATGAACATTTCAAGGAATAAATGTCTAAAGGACCCAGCCATCAAAATGATCAGATTGTTCTCCACTATCATAAAACAGTTTTCTTCTCGTTTTTTGGTTCCGAAGTCAATAAATGTGACACATAAAAACTTCACATTCCTGTCAAGTTAATTGTAACAATTAAATCTCACTTCTTGTTACCAAACCCAAAATGATTCTTGAAAGCTAATGCGAGCTATGGTGAGTCCTCTATGGCTCGACGGGAAAATTGTTGAAAGTGCAAACACTTGAGCAGTTAGAAATGATACTCGTCGAACATGTATAATACTGATTCAAAGGAAAATAAAAAGTAGCACCAAAGGAAGGCCTTAGAGCATGCCAAATTGTCTCACAAAATGTCAAAGCAGTATAACGCTCAGAAAGAAATGACTGCCATGTATAAGAGAATTTCTCTTCTTTTTTTATTTGGTAAGATGGGGAGGCCAGGTTAGTACTCATATTCAAGAACTCTGAGATCTTGACTAGTCAGAGATATAATTAGCTGCGAACTTGATGAAATCACTCAAAGTTATATTCATTAATCGCAAGTCAAGGGCATACCCCCAACACTTACCATATTACCATGAGATTTCGCCAATTCCAGAGCATACTTCATAAAACGTACAACTGATTGTGAGTCTTCATCACTAAACCCAGTTATGCCACTGATATTGCTGCTCTGTGGAATATCAGAAGTTGAGAGAACAAATCAGTAATGACATAGGGTATGTATAAATGCACATTACACACATGCATATAGAGTAACAGATAATTCCTTGTGATCATTGACAAGTAGTAAAATTAGGAAATGCTAAAATAGAGGCCAAAGATTTGCACAAACTCCATTGAATTGAGTCACGCAAAGAGGTGGATCTTACATTTGATTGCAAAAGGTGGGAGAGGAGAATGATAAGACTTAAACCCGGCCTAGTGACTTAGAAAGAGTGTTTTCCAATTAACTAGGCAACCCTTGGTCTCTATAGCCAAGAGTCATTAGCAGCCATTATGCATAATGGAGATGGCTTGCTTAGTTATTCCTTGAAAGTAACTTCTCTGGTTTATATATAACCCCGAACTCCTCTCAGTCCAGATGCAATCAAAACTAACATAACTCAGCAAAACAAAGTAAAATCAATCACATTCTAAATTTCTAAAAACAAAGCTTATCAAATTTGAGATGGCCACTTAAACTGCAACTCTTTGTAAGTCTTTGGTTTTTAGACTCCACCTTCCAAGTTATCTGCTTGGAAATAAATTCTGAAGGAGGAAAAAAGTATTAAATGAACACCCAATGCTGCCCAAGAGAATATCAAAATCCATAAGAAAGTTATCCTGGAAAAACCACCTTAACCTGCTCCTTTAATTGAGACAACATTAGCATCAGAGACATCTGCACAGCCGGTGCAAATACCCTAAACCAGCAAAAATGTCCTAAAACATAATGGCAATGTGTTGATCTTAAGACACGAACATGCATTACCATTACTGATGAGAATATTTAAAAGAGACATACTAGGTTTGCTGGATGGTATGAGGTGGGCCATAGCTTGCACTGTTCTACCCACTCTTCCTTTGACGATGCAGCATATTTGCAGACCTATTGCAAATTGGCACAAATAAGCACAAAGAACAAAATCCCACTTTGCCATCACATGATGAAGTGAAACAACGCCATTTTCAGGTTACTTGTTACAGAGAGTTCTTATGTAGCATATCTTCTTATGCTTATATTTGAATTACAAATATACACTGATTAAGATAAGCATGATATACAGAAAATAAAGCTTTAGAATTTTACTAACAACTAATAGACTTTCCTAATATCAAATCATCTGTGCACTTTGAAAGATTTGAGAAGGATACACACTTCCACCTAACATTAGATAGGATATGGCTTCTTTTAATGCCATAATGAACTTAAAAAGACAAGTTACATGATGAAAAAGAAAAATGATAAAAAATTCAAGAGATGGAAAATTTGTTCAAATTCAGGGTTTGAAAGCCAAATTGATCTATATATACAGTGACATCCTATCCAGCTCTTAAGTGCTGCGTTACAGAACCTAATGACATTGACAATACAGATGTTTGCTGTTGCTTCATTATTATCGACCAGTAAAGATGTTCCAACTACTTATTCACTTGAAAGTACAGTTCACTGGATGTGCGGACATAATAGAGCAAACAATATTAGTGTACAACAACCAATACCAAGAAGCCCACTTTGGCATAAATAGCCTATGAAGCACTGAAAAAAAAAAAAAACTACAAAGACCAAAAGAGATTCCCAAGCGAAGCCCATAGTGGTCCACTTAGGTCATAAACAACTTTACCTCCTAAAGCAGCAGAAAGGAGATCATCGCAAAAGAACTCCTTTCAGCTAGGCAAAAAAAACAAAAAAAGGAGGGAGACTTTGTGAAATAAAATTTTCTAGAACTTGGAAAAAGGGAGAAGAGAAAAAGCATCAACAGATGTCAAATATACTAGTGGTTCATTGTCAAATCTGCTAGTGGTCCATGATAGGGTAAGATGCTCCATGAGTAAACATCATTACTCATGGATACCATAACTTGTCAAAACTGCATATGGTTCTCTCTACAAGTTATTGAAGATAATGTAAAACATGGGAAAATCAACATGAAATGCTGACAAGAAAACAACCCACTTTTGCCACAAAAGGATTCAACTAATAAGAACTAATTACATCCTTCATGTCACATGGAATTCCATCAAAATCACCATTTTTGGGAGCCAGACTTAAGATCACTGATAGGTGAATTTTTCCTGTCAAAACCATTACAACAACCAGACAGTTCAAGAAATACATAAAAAAATGAGTTAAAGAAGTGCTGAAAAGCTGGGTAGGTCAAAGATGATTTGTTGATGAAAAAAATACGAACACCTATACCGGGTTTCCATCAAATCGACCTTGCAAAGGAAATAATTAGAAGATTCTTCGAGAAAATTACCAGTTCATCCTCAAATGCAAATTATTGTACGTTGAGTGGGCCAATGTTTTCATTTGCTTTCTTGTCTTCTCAATTTTCTGTTCTTTCGATCCTATTTACTTCCTGCTAATGTTCCTTTTCTGCACATGATGTGCACATAAGAGCTATCGTAATCCTATTCAATCAATTTTCATGATTGATGAGGGAAAAACAACAAACTGAGGACTTAAATGAACGAGCAATACAGGTTGTTTTTATAATTGTTCATCAGGTTTTTCAACGCCTTGCATAGCTAATGCATACTATAAAAAAAGCTAAAGACCAGAAAAGAATGGTAGCATTTGAGTTTCATCAGATAACATTCTTCCTGAATCAGGCATTTTGTATTCATAATAGTCCCTCAAAAGAATTTCCAGCAGTAGAAGAAGAAAATTCAGGATATGCATGCAGAATGGAGGAGGCAAGAAGCACCTCTCATTCACCCCACAACGTAAGCAAACCATCTACAAAAACCACAGCTTCATCACTCCAGTGTGGGTTAGGACTAAGTGTCTTGCTGAGCAATTACACCGATGATGTGAATATGACTTTAAATATCTAATGCTGATTGATTTGTTATACTCAAGTTAATGACTTATGGTGCTTCCAATGCAGACAAAACTTTCTCATAACTTTGGGGCTTAAAAGCTCAGATATAATTTCTTCGATCCAATGACAATTGCCATGCATGAGGTCAGAGAATTCTATTCCCTCTTTTCTGTTACTTAAAGAGCAGTAAATACACAGGACTGATGTCTAATCAAGAACTACACACGTGAGGATAAACAACAGACATTTAATTCTTTGCATGAAATTGTTCCCGTTGAATGACCCTCACATGATGACAACAACATTGCAATGGTTTTTTTTAAACTTTTGAAGGGTAACCCATAAACAAAAGGCGATAGAAGGACCTAGTTAGGCAACTACTCTTATGTTCAGTAAATGAGTAAGGCTTCGCCTTATGATTTCACAAATCTTCGAATTCCACAACGACACGCACAGCAAAAATTGTTCCTAAATTTCAAAGATGCAAGAAACAATGATGTTCAAATATCAACATCATTAAGGGTGCATTTGGTAACGATTCTATTCCCGGGAGCTGATTCTGATCATAACTGATTCTTTTTTATTCTGTTCCCGGGAACTGATTCTAAGCATTTTAAGCCGTTTGGTAACCGTCCGAAATTTCGATTCTAGAATAGAATTGCGTTTGATACCGTATTCATTAATTCTGTTCAAAATCAATTTCTTTTAATTTTTAAATAATTTTTTTTTACTTTTTCCTTTGTTTTCTTTTCTTTTTTTCATTTTTTTCTTTTCATTTTCCTTTTTTTTTTTTTTTCATTTTTTCATTTTTTTCTTTTCATTTTTTTTCCTTTTTTTTATTTTTTTTCATTTTTTCATTTTTTTCTTTTCATTTTTTTCCTTTTTTTTTTCATTTTTTTCCTTTTTTTTCTTTTTTTTTCTCACCTTCTTCTTCTTCTTCCGGCCGGCCGCCGGACCGGCGGCCGGCAGGACGAGGGCCGGCGACCTCACCGGAGCGCCGCCGGCCCTCGGCGAGGCCGGCCCTCGTCGGCCGAGCCTCGCCGGGCAGCCCTCGCGGCCGACGGGGCGAGGCTCGCCTAGCCCCGCCGAGGCTCGGCCGAGCCAGATCTGGCAAGGCCAAGCCCCGTCGGTGGCCAGGCCGACCTCGTCGGGGTTGGGCGAGGCCTGCCAGGCCACCGGCGGGGCTGGGCGAGCCTCGCCTGGCCACCGGTGGGGCTGGGCGTCGCGAGGCTCGGCCTCGCTAGATCTGGGGAGGCCGAGCCTCGCCGGTCGCTGGTGGCTGGGCTTGCCTCCGACGAGGTCGCCGGACCTCGCCCTGGTCTGGCGAGCCTCCGGCGAGCTCACCGGACCGGCGGCGGCCGGTGGCCAGCGGCAGATGGCTGCCGGCAGCGGCGGTGGATGGCGGTGGCGGACGGTGGCGGGCAGCGGTGGACGGCGGTCGTGAGATGGCCGAAGGGAAGAAGAAAATTTATTAATTTTGATTCTCAAATTCGTTCCCGGAACAAGAATCAACTTTTTTTTTATTCTTGATTCTGTTCCCGGGAACAAAAATTTTACCAAACGCGATTCTAGGCCGAAACTGATTCCGGGAACAAAGAATCAGAATTTGGCACTGTTTGGAAGGTTACCAAACAGGGCCTAAGTGACCAATTATACCAGTGACAACCATAACACCGATATGCTTATGAACAAAGAACGTGCCTCCTTCGAGACACTTCTTCTTCACCCGCTTCACGTGGCGGAGGTCCTCCAATGGCGCAATTTGACTCAAACGCCTAATCAACAACCAAACAATGGATTCCCAAAAAATTTGAGTGGAAAATCAAACCATATACGAAACAGCAATTTCTGAGAAGCGCAGAACGAGCTTTAACACATAAATCCAAAGTAAGACACTGAGACTGACCTCATGATAGTGTTCGTGAGCTTTGGCTGCTGAATCTGAGCTGCGACCACGTTCACTGTTTGCAAGGAAAAGGAAAAAAACAAAAAACAAAAAAAAAAACGCAACAAAACGCCAATTCCGAAGCGCAGAACACATCAGCAACACGTCAAGTTCGGATCTTTCGCTCAGGATTCGGTCGGTCGTCCATGAAGAATATACCTGTGAGTTGCTGATCAGGCGGAATCGGCGGCCTGCCGGGGACGTGGACGATTCGCCACGCATCGTCGTCCTCGCTGCTCATCGCTCTTTGCAGCTCCCTCCGGTCGCCGGGAGCACGAAAAGCGGCGGGAAACCGCAACGTCGTCGGCGGTGGCGAAGCTCGCTGGCGCGGCGGCTGAAAGTGGAAGAAGCGGCGACGTTCTCGACGGAGAGAGAGAGAGAACTCGTGCCTAATTGTGGGCCTGAACCGGCCCTTTCACTTTCAAGCCCGCCCATTTGCTGTTACAGTAGCTCTTTTTTTTTTTTTCCTTTCTTAATTGATTTTCTTTGAAAGATATTTCTTGTAATTTTCTTTTATAGTTATTGAATAATACAGCATTTATCATTATTCTTATCATTCGCCATCAGGGGTTAATCACATGCCGAAAAGATAAAAGACCCTGGAAAAGGTAAATAAATTATTCAAAAGATCAAAAACCTCGAATGCATGAGCAAGCGGAAGTGAATCCCTATTTATCGTCCAATGACACGAGGTCCTGCAAAAATGTCTCTTGGATATGACTTATCAAACAAATCTGATCTTGCAGCGATAATGAATTGCTACGATGCAGATTTAATATGCGTGATGAGTTGATATTTTTGTTTCCTTTCTTCCCATACTTCATGACGATGACAACAATAGTGATAAATTAGGAGTTTGTATGAACATGATTAATGTATAGTTTATATAGATAACTTAGGTTGATGCATAAAATGCAACACCAATTAACTTTTTTGGGTTTTCTGTTCAACTTAACCACAGCTTTAGTGACCGCGATAGTTTGGGCTATCTTCGCTTCACGAAAGGAATGAATTCAAATCCTCTCATGATCGCTTGGGGTCTTAAGTGGGACGTCAGAGGTGGTGGATCCTCCAACTTACGTGTCTCCTCAAGTTTACTCGCTGGCTGTCAATTATATGAAATTCTTGGGTCACCAAAAAAAAAAAAACTCAACTTAGATATAACTTAATAACATGTTGCATTTATGTGTATCCTAATCTAATGCGAACTAACATTAAGTCCTAAATATTGTGTATGCCATTCTATAATAGATTGAATCCAATTCTTGTGCAATGTTAGAATTCCAAAACAAATGACATGATATGAACATTATGACCTGAGGTAGAATTAAACACGGACTAACCCTAGTGGAGGAGGCCTCTCGCAACCTGGCAACGACCCGGGGGTGGACGGGGACTAGGAAGGTCGAATTCAATGTATCCGGCGGAAAGTAAGGGCGCGTTTGGTAACGATTCTGTTCCCGGGAGCTGATTCTGATCAGAACTGATTCTTTTTGATTCTGTTCCCGGGAACTGATTCTGAGTAAAAACACGTGTTTGGTAACTGTTCAAAATTTTTGATTCTGGAATAGAATTGCGTTTGGTACCGTATTAATTGATTCTGTTCCAAATTAATTTCTTTTGATTTTTAAATAAATTTTAAATAATTTCTTTTGATTTTTAAATAATTTTTCAATAATTTCTTTACTTTTTTACTTTTTTCTTTTCTTTTTCCTTTTTTTTTCTTTTTTTCTTTTTCTTTTTCTTTTTTTCCCCTTTTTCCTATTCTTCTTCTTCTTCATTTGGCCGGTCGCCGGACCGGCGATCGGCCAGACGAGGGCCGGCGACGCCACCGGAGCGCCGCCGGCCCTCGGCGAGGTCGGCCTCGTCGGCCGAGCCTCGGGTCGGGCCGGGCGAGGCTCGCCCAGCCCGCCGAGGCTCGGCCTCGCCGGATCCGGCGAGGCCGAGCCTCGCCGGTGGCCGGGCCGGCCTCGCCCGGCCTCGGCGAGGCGGCCCAGCCACCGGCGGGGCCGGGCGAGCCTCGCCGATGGCTGGCGAGCCTCACGGCAGCCTGGCGAGGCTCGCCCGGCCCACCGGCGAGGCTCGACCTCGCCCGATCGGGGCGAGGCTCGCCCGGCCACCGGCGAGGCTTGCCCAGCTCGTCGGTGGCAGGTCGGCCTCGCCGTGCCGGGCGAGGCCGGCTCGGCCACCGGCGAGGCCGGGCCTCGCAGACTGGCGAGGCCGAGCCTCGCCGGTGGCCGGGCTTGCCTCCGGCGAGCTCGCCGGTGGCCGGGCTTGCCTCCGGCGAGCTCGCCGGACCTCGCCCGGCTCCGGCGAGCCTCCGCGATCTCGCCGGACCCGGCGGCGGCGGCGGACCGGGCGACCGGCGGCGGCGGCGGGCGGCGGCAGGCGGCGGCGGGCGGCGGGCGGCGGCGGACGGCGGCGGGCGTTGGCGAATGGCAACCGAGATGTTGAAAGAGAAGAACAAGGTTTTATCGTTTTGATTCTTTTTTTCGATTCTCGGACGAGAATCAAATTTTTTTGATTCTCAAACCTTGTCCAAAACTGTTCCCGGGAACAAATTTGTTCCCGGGAACAAAAAATTTACCAAACGCGATTCTCGTCCCAAACTGATTCTGGGAACAAAAAATCAGAATCTGGCACTGTTGGGCAAGTTGCCAAACAGGCCCTAAGTGCGGGGTGTGGGCCAATCCTGGTTGTGGTTCCTAGGCCATGTGCAACGCACAATGTACATGACCAGCGCGCGTTCCCACGTGCTCCCGTCCGATCTCTCCCCATCATTATGAGATTCAGACGGGCGCGACTACATAGGCGGAAATTCACTGAAGAGAGAGAGAGAGATTACGCAATGCGACGATTGTAACTCGCAGCTGCCGTTCAACTGTTGACGCGCCGGTAGCTCCTCCTCATCTCCTCTGCTGCTACCCGCCAACTTGTGCCACCCTTCTCGATCCTTCTTTGATCGCCAACACAGCAGTTACTTTCCGCCGGATACATGGAATTCGACCTTCCTAGTCCCCGTCCACCATTCAAAGCAGATCTAATATGCGTGATGAGTAGTCGATATTTTTTGTTTCTTTTCTTCCTATACGGATCAGCTTTGAATGGTCAAAGGCGGGGAAGAGAGAGAGAGAGAGAGAGAGCCGAGGGTTCTGCCCTCATGTCCGGTCAAAGGAGAGAGAGGACGATTTCGAGATGAAGAAGAACAGTGGAGAGAAAGACAGACTGCAGAAGATAGAGAGAGAGAGAGAGAGAGAAGGAGAATCATGAATGTCGGGGCAGTGCGGGGAGAAATAATTGGGGCCGTCCCCTCTGATTCCGTATGCGTCTTGTCCGCACCGGATTCCTCCTCCGTACGCCTCCCTCCTCACCGCATTCCTCGCTCTCCAACCCCCCCCCCCCCCACCGCCGTTCGATGATCTCTTTGTCTCGAGCGCCTTGGCAAAACCGACGGCGGCGATCGACGTGGGGACGGTTCGGTGGGGGCAAGAAAAAGGGGGAAAAGCACGTTGAACTAGGTTTGCCCTTCTCGAAAAATTCCGCGTATTGATTTTTTAGCAGGTAGGCCCGAGCAACAAATTAAACCCATCTGGAGGGCTCAATTTAGGTCAAGCCAATGATTACATCCACAATCTGACTCCAAAAAGAAACAGTCGTACGAGACTAAAATAGGGTTTTGCTCATTTATAAAAAGAAAAATCGTTCTAATAGCAGCCGATGATTTCTCGTAATCTAACGATAGAGAATGTCAATCACAGAAACCACAGCTTCATCACTTGAGTGTGGCTTAGGACTAAGTGTCTTGCTGAGCAATTACACCAATGATGTGAATATGACTTTAAATATCTAATGCCGATTGATTTGTTATACTCAAGTTAATGACTTACGGTGCTTCCAATGCAGACAAAGCTTTCTCATAACTTTGGGGCTTAAAAGTTCAGATATAATTTTTTCGATCCGATGACAATTGCCATGCATGAGGTCAGAGGATTCTATTCCCTCTTTTCTGTTACTAAAAGAGCAGTAAATACACATGACTGATGTCTAATCAAGAATTACACACGTGAGGATAAACAACAGAGATTTAATTCTTTGCATGAAATTGTTCCCGTTGAATGACCCTCGCATAGCCTACTTAAGGTCTCTCCGCCATGGAGTTTACCCTCTACCGCTTGTGTAGTCCCCCTCTACCAGCTGGGTAGGTCCTGTTGCCTTTCTCCTCTTCGATCTTGGAGCCTCTGCTTGCTTCGGTTCTTCGTCTCTTCTCCTTGTTGTTTTTCGTTTGTCGCGATGTCTAAACCTAAAAACCCCCATTTGAGTGCTCGAAACCCTAATTTCTGCCCCCTCGCTCTTCTTTCACCGATTTCCTTCCCATCAAGGTACCCCTCCATCTTCACTCATTTGAGCTCCCTTCAACCCTTAAATCCACGAATCATCCAAATCCCCATTCCCCTACAAACAAAACATGGCTGATTAGAATAACGAAGACAGGAGACTTGTGGCCCTCTGCAAAAGCATGGGCAAACTCTAGAATGCAGTCGACGTCGTCGATATCCCAGTGCTATTTCTCTTGAAAAATTACTTGAGTGTCGCAAAACCCTATTTGGCCGATTTTACACAAACCCAGTTTTGAACTTCAATGCTTTTATAAGCCTTATGAGGAAAGCTTGGAGGACGTAGAACTTGACCTGTGTGACGCTGGAACCTGGTTTTTTCTCCTTCTCCTTCCAATCGGAAGCTGAGAAACAGAGAGTACTCCAATCTGGGCCTTGGTCATTCTCCAGCCATCTCCTCATTCTCAGGCAGTGTGAACCTGACACACCTGAGTTCTGTTATGATTTTAATCATTGTGATTTCTGGGTAAAGTTTATTGGCTTACCTTATGGGAGAGTTACCTCTGATGTAATCGAGGAAATTGCTTCCAAACTTGGAGTAGTTGTCAAAGTGAAACTGGAGGAAAAGGGAAATAGCACCTATAAAGTGGGTAAAGCCAGAGTGACACTGCCATTAGCAAACCCTCTGAAGACTGGTGTGATTGTGAATCTAGATAGCAAAAAGCTTTGGGTTGAATTTAAATATGAACGACTACCCTACTACTATTATTCTTGTGGCAGAATTGGCCATTATGCAACGGAGTGTGCTGAAATACCTTACAAGGAATCAGGGTTGGAATAGAACTTACCAGCCCGATATGGCGACTGGCTGCGAGCTGAGGTGAGGGAACTAAGCCTCTACGGCAAAATATTTTGTGGAAAGCAGGAGCTCCCTCCTGAAGAAGTGGATGTAGTGCCTGAAACCCCATTATCTCCTGCACCTGCAACAGAACGGAACAGTTCACCATTATCCCAGCAAACACAGGTTTGTAATACCCATCTAAGGGGAAAGGAAACTTACCAACCCTCCTCATCCCGGGAACTAATTCTGGTTGAAGAGAAAAGCCCTCAGAAGAGGGGCAATTGCTGCATTGATGAGGAATCAGTATTGATACTCCACGAGGAACATAAGAAGGAAGCTGAAGTTAGGCTGGATGTGACCCCCCTGCAAAGCCGAAAGGGAAATGTGTGAAGTCAACTAATTCAAAAAAAGTAAAAAGATTCTGTCCATACGGTGCACAAACATCATCTCAACATTTAGAGGATAGTACTCAGCTAGTGGAAACACCTATTAGGGTGGCATAAAAGTCAGATCAATGGGCTCTGGTGGCTAGCCCTAATAAGCCACCAAATTACCCATGAAACTCTTAAGCTGGAATTGTCAGGGGCTAGGCAATCCCCCGACAATCCAGGCTTTGCAAGTCACTGTGACTCAAGAACGGCCCAACCTTGTTTTCATTATGGAAACAAAAAACCCAGAACAGAAAGTGCTCAAATTAAAAAGGAGATTCAAGTTTCAGAACAGTTATATAGTTAATCCAGAAGGTACAGTAGGGGGCTTAGCTTTATTCTGGGATGATCAACTGCATTTATCCATCGACGACTCCTCAGCCACAGCAATCTTTACCCAATGTCATCTGAAAGACAGTAATCAGAGAATGAATATTATTTTTCTCCATGCTCCAAATGTTTTTAGAGAGAGAATACAGTTATGGGAGTAGATTTATTTAGTCAGTGTGCACTATTGACTACCATGGCTCTGCTTGGGTTATTTCAACAAAATCCTAAATCACTGGGAGAAAGTGGGTAAGTACAGAGCAGAAACTTACAAGTTAACAGCTTTCAAAGACTTTGTCAATCAGTGTTCCTTAATGGACCTGAAATGTAAGGGGTGCTCTTTCACCTGGTCAAATAAACGTGAGGGAGAGAATTTAGTGAAAAAGAGACTTGACAGAGCTTTCTGTTCACTTCAGTGGAGAATTACTTACCCAGAGGCTGAATGTATTGCACTCTCGGCGATAGGCTTGGATCCTCTTCTGATATCCCTGGCTCAACCAAAGCGTAGAAAACGAAAGCAGTTTAAGTATGAAGCATACTGGACTGACGATGCAGAAAGCAAAACCATAGTCAGAGATACCTGGAATGACCCTGCTGCACATGATCTTAATGTAATGGAGAAACTGCAGCAAGTACAGCAGCAGTTGATACAGTGGAGCAAAAGCAAATTCGGCCATGCAAAGAAGAGGATCACCTGGCTGAAAGGTGAACTCCAGAACCTAATGAATAACACACAAATCAATGGAGAATCAGCTCAAGTGAAAAAGTTAACTAAAGAAATTGATCAACTATGGCAACAAGAGGAGATGTATTGGGGTATGCAGTCGAGGATAAGCTGGATTAAGTGGGGTGATAAAAACACTCGATTTTTTCACGCGATGACAATTCAGAGGAGATGTTGAAACCAGATTACAATGCTGAAAAATGAAAGTGGAGCATGGGTACAAGGAGAACAACAGCTATAGGGGATGACAGAATAATATTACAAAAGTTTATACACATCAGTAGGCTTCCGTAACTAGGAACCCATCTTACAACTCATCCCTACCTTAGTGGATGACCAAATGAATCATACCTTGATTGCTCCAATCACAAAGGAGGAAATCACTAGAGCTATGTAGCAGCTAGGAGCCTTCAAGGCACCTGGTCCCGATGGGTTTCATGGCATTTTCTATAAAGAGCACTGGTTAGCAATCTCTAAGGATATCTATCAAGCAATGCAGCTCTTTTTCACCTCTGGCCATCTAGATCCTACACTTAACAGAACACTCATCACATTGATACCCAAAATCCCACAGCCTGAAAAACTGGAGCAATATCACCCCATCAGCCTCTGTAATTTTCTATACAAAATAACTTCAAAAGTACTAACAAACAGGCTCAAACCAATTCTACCACATATCATCGCAATGGAACAGAGTGCTTTTGTGGGAAGCAGGCAAATTCAGGATAATATATTGATAGTTCAGGAGGTGCTACATAGACTACGAACCAGCAACAGGAAAAAAGAAGTTCCAAGCAGTTTTAAAACTGGACATGCATAAGGCGTACAATCGCATTGAGTGGGACTTTCTTAAAGCCTATCTAACAAAATTAGGCTTCTGTGACCTATGGGTATAGTGGATAATGCAGTGTGTGACCACATTACTTTCAGCATAAACTTCAATGGGGAGCCCTTACCTTTCTTTAAACCCACCCGTGGCTTACGCCAAGGAGACCCACTCTCACCTTATCTCTTTATCATTGTGGCCAATGTGTTGTTTATCCTGATGAAGAAAGCTGTTTCGGAGGGTTCACTTACAGGAATCAAATTGAACAACCACTGCCCTACTCTGTCCCATCTACTTTTTGCAAATGATTCGATCTTCTTCCTGCATGGCACAATTGTAGAATGTCAAAACTTGGCCGATATCTTAAATCAATACTGCTTTGCTTCAGGTCAGGCGATCAATCTCAACAAATCAGGCATCTACTTTAGCAAAGGATGTCCTACAGCTCTAAGGAGAAACATGGCAACAACTCTTAGAGTTCCAGAAATCACAAAGACAGGGAAATATTTAGGCATACCTTCAGACTGGGGGCACTCCAAGAAAGACATGTTCACATGGATCTTAGCTCGGGTCAATTCCAAACTAGATAGCTGGAAGGAAAAATTGTTATCAAAAGCAGGAAAGGAAATACTCCTGAAAGCAGTAATACAAGCCATCCCTCAATATTCAAAATACCTATATCGATTTGCAAAGCAATTGAGAGGAAGGTTGCCTCCTTTTGGTGGAAAAGCAATGAGAAAAAGGCTGGAATTCATTGGAAGAAGTGGGATTTTTTGAAAACCAGGAAGAGTGAAGGGGGTTTGGGTTTCAAAGATCTACAAATATTCAACATAGCAATGCTAGTTAAGCAGATGTGGCGTATAATTCAAAATCCAGACTCTCTGTTAACAAAAATACTGAAAGGGCTGTACTACTCACACGGTGACATCTGGAATGCTGGCAGAGGCTCACGTCCCTCGTGGGGTTGGTAGAGTATCATCAAGGCCAGGGATTCCGTTGCTCCTCAGGTCATGCACAAGATTGGCAATGAAAAGAACACAACGATTAGAACAGATCAATGGCTAAAAAGTGGCCCCATAGGAGGCCCAACAACAAATCAAGAGCCAGCCAAAGTTGCAGAGCTCATAAATCCAGGCACAGGCACATGGAATGAAATTCTACTCCATTCTATGTTTGATGAAAGAAGGGTTCAGGAAATTTTAGCCACACCCATTGGCTTACCTGATGCAGAAGATAAATTGGTATGGATGCACACAAAATCAGGAGATTATTTAGTAAAGAGTGGCTATTTTATATTCAGGGAAGTCTCAATCAGATCATAGGATATACAAGCAACCTTGTCTTACCAAGTTAACCCCAACCTCTGGAAATATATTTGGCAGTCCACAACCCCACCCAGAATTAAACTTTTCCTTTGGAACGCATGTAATAACGCCCTAGCTACAATGGAGAATTTGCACCACCGAAAGATCGTACCTTCTCCTCTATGCCCCCTATGTAAGCAGGAAGCAGAAATACTCAAGCATACACTTCTCTTCTGCCCATGGACTGCCAAGGTCTGGAACTCAGCTCCCCTGCATTTACAAATCTCCAGATTCGGCCTCACCCGGTTTGAAGACTGGATCTGCAGCATACAACAAAATCCAGTTATCTACGGCAAATTTGATCACATAGCGGTGGTGTTATGGAGCATTTGGAAGGAGCGGAATCAATTTATTTTCAATCATCAAACCCCAAGGCTGCAATCAACAATTGCTAGAGGAGAGGCGTTCACAGAAAGTTACAGAGCCATAAACGGTAAATCGAAAAGCAAGAAGGAGACCGAACACTTTATCTGAAACCTGGCTTCCACCTCCTCCAGGTACGCTTCGAATCAATATAGATGCATCTTTTGCTCCCGACCTGGCTGATGACGCAGCACCCACCGATATGAGAGATCCTCCTCGACACAGAGCTGCCATCGCTTGTGTCTGTCGAGATCATCGAGGCTTCTTGGTGGACGGTTTCGCGAAGCCAGTCGACGATGCTTCGGCTTCTCAAGCGGAGGCGATCGCAATGGACGAAACCCTAACTTTCATCAAGAACTAAAGCTTTCTCTCTCCACAAGTACACTCTGACTGCCTATCTCTGATGCACGCGTTAAAGTCTTCGACTGAACTCAGTTGGGAAGTGCAACCAATCGTGAGCCGGGCCCAAGCTAAACTCGCCCGTCTTCCGAGCCTCTCCCTGGCCCACTGCAGCCAAAGCTCAAATTGCCCCATGGACTGGACAGCTAAGGCCTGGCGAAACAACTCTTTACCCCCGAACTGGATATCCAACCCCTCCTGCTTTATTTGATCTTTTATGCACTGATGTTCTTGGTGTTATATTCCCTCATATGAAATAGTAAATCAAGTGATGCTGTTTGCTAATCAAAAAAAATGACCCTCGCATGATGACAACAACATTGCAATGGTTTTTTTTAATGCTTTTAAAGGGTAACCCATAAACAAAAGGCGATAGAAAGACCTAGTTAAGCAACTACTCTTATGTTCACTTAATGAGTAAAGCTTCACCTTATGATTTCACAATCTTCTAATTCCATAACCGACATGCACAGCAAAAATTGATCCTCAAATTTAAAAAATGCAAGAAACAATGATGTTCAAATATCAATATCAGTAAGTGACCAATCACACTAGTGACAAAAAAAACACCAATATGCTTACGAACGAAGAATGTACCTCCTTCGAGACGCTTCTTCTTCACCCGCTTCACGTGGTGGAGGTCCTCCAATGGCGCAATTTGACTCAAACGCCTAACCAATAACCAAACAACGAATTCCCAAAAAAAAAAATTGAGCGGAAAATCAAACCATATACGAAATAGCAATTTCTGAGAAGCGCAGAACGAGCTTTAACACATAAATCCAAAGTAAGACACTAAGACTGACCTCATGATAGTGTTCG
Organism: Eucalyptus caleyi; assembly: GCA_014182885.2. Classification (NCBI taxonomy): domain Eukaryota; kingdom Viridiplantae; phylum Streptophyta; class Magnoliopsida; order Myrtales; family Myrtaceae; genus Eucalyptus; species Eucalyptus caleyi. The sequence continues at coordinate 55,145,153 of CM024468.2, read as the reverse complement.
TGAGCTTCGGCTGCTCAATCTGAGCTGCGACCACGTTCATTGCATGCAGGAAAAGGAAAAAAAAAAAAAACGCAATGAAATGCCAATTCCGAAGCGCAGAACACGTCAAGTTCGGATCTTTCGCTCAGGATTCGGTCGGTCGTCCATGAAGGATATACCTGTGAGTTGCTGATCAGGCGGAATCGGCGGCCTGCCGGGGACGTGGACGATTCGCCACACATCGTCGTTCTCGCTACTCATCGCTCTTCGCAGCTATCTCCGGTCGCCGGAGCACGAAAAGCGGCGGGAAACCGCGACGCCGTTGGCTGTCGCGAAGCTCGCCAGCGGCTGAAAGTGGAAGAAGCGGCGACCGTCTCAACGGAGAGAGAAAGAGAGAACTCGTGCCTGATTGTGGGCCTAAACCAGCCCATTCACTTTCAAGCCCGCCCATTCGCTGTTACAGTGGCTCTTTTTTTTTTTTTTTTTTTCCTTTCTTAATTGATTTTCTTTGAAAGATATTTCTTGTAATTTGGTTTTATAGTTAGGGAGCGCATGGAAACATTTCTGTTCTTTTTTGTTCCTGGGAACAGTAATAAAAAAAAGTGTTTCTGTTCTAGGAACAGTTTTTGAATAAAAGAACGCGTTTGGTAAGTATACAAAAACTGTTCTTGGAATAAAAAAGAACAGAAACACGTTTGGTAATTGCAGTCAATTTCTGTTCCTAGAATAGAAAAAGAACATATACACGTTTGGTAAACGACAAAAAAATTTATGTTTTAAATTTTACAAAAAAAAAAAACCTTTTCATTAATAATGTTTAAAATTGATATTGAATTCTCATTTTTATGAAATGAGAATTAATTTTATTTTGTTCATGGTTAGTGACGACAGACATTTTCAACATGATCATATGGCGTATTTCATAGCAAATTTTGTAATTAAAGTTTGTATCAAATTTTTCAAGTACTTTTTATTTTTTATTTTTAAAGCATATAAACTTGATATTGATTTCTCATTCTCATTAAATGCTTATCAATTTAATTTTGGAAAATGGTGAGTGAAGAAAAATATTTTCAACATGGTCATATGTGCGCCCTTAAACGAAAATTTCATACATTTCAACATGAACCCTTCCATACATGACATCACAATAATGAAGTAATATAATTCATTGTTCAACTACATCACAGTGAATAAGTAAAAGCAATATTACAAAAGTCAACAAATCTCATGCATATTGTGATCCATTGCCATTTTATTTGCAATTCTTATTCTAAGCATGTTCATCCCAGATGACTGCTCATCCGATATATCATCTGCAACTTCCCCTCCTGTAGGTCCAAATGGATACTCCGAATCTCCATATATGGAAAAATTTTTGTCCATCCTATCTTGATCACGAATGTAATTATGAAGAGCACAACATGCAATTACAGCAAGTGCTTGCTTCCGAATTGTAAATGGAGGCATATGTCTCAAAATGGTGAAGCGATTCTTTAATGCCCCAAATGACCTCTCAATTACATTTCTTAGTGAAGAGTGCTTATAGTTGAATAACTCTTTCGCTGTTCTTGGCCGTCTCCCACTCCCTCTATATTCGCTGAGATGATACCGTTCCCTTTTAAAAGGAGTTAAAAATCCCGGAAGTGCTGCATAACCGGAATCTGCCACGTAGTATTTCCCTACAACATGATATATATAAATTTGTTATGATATTAAACCATAATATAATCACAAATGTCAATATAAACAAAGTAAATACCGGGTGGTGGTTGGGGAAATTGCAATTGAGGAGTTTCGAGTGCTGCCGAAAGCACTCGACAATCATTTGCAGATCTTTCCCATCCAGCATACGCGAAAGTAAATTTCATATCAGATGAGCAAACACACAACACGTTCTATGTGGTAGTCCCTCTCCTGCCTCTAAATCTAACCTGCCGAGACACCGGGATAATAGCATTTATATGGGTGCCATCCAGAGCACCTACGCAGTCCTGTCAATTTATTACCAATCTAAGATTATAAAAGATTATGAACTACATGTATTTGATGGTATAAAATTGATATAGAAATCATACCTTAAAGTAGCGCTTATGACTAGGATCCATAAGAATTTCTTGAGGGATGACATCAAATGACGGTGGTTTAATTATCTCTTTTGAAAGTTTGATAATTGCTTTCAACACTTTGCTGAAATACTTGCCGATCGTTTCTCCGTAATGTTGAAATCTCTCACATAAATTTCTATTTGAGCTACCATGACAAACCATAGCTAAGAATATCCCAATTTGTTCGTCTATTCTAATATATCGACTATCTTTTAACCAACCTCTTGCTCTCATCAAATCACATAAATTCAGAAAAACATGCCTCTTCATCTTGAAAGCTTCATATATCCTATCTGAATGTCCAGTAATAATCTCCCTTATTCATTCGGATCCTAATAATTTGCTATCCCTAATAGGTTCTATTGTATGCACGGACGCGTCAATCGCAACTGTGCTAGCAATACGGCAAGATCATCCTCACCCAAGAATTGTTGAACTTGTTCTACCTCTTCACTACATATACTATCTGATCCCTCTTCCATAGTACCTATACCATCACAAAAATATAAAAACATCAATAACATAAGTCATAGTTTGAATAGAATATGCCATTACATATAAGTACAAAGAGTCTCAACACTTAAAACGACATATTAATATATAACATAAGTTATACAATCTCTACGTTAGCCCACTCAATTCATAAATCCACTAAAGATGATAAATAAGTCCATTTCTCCTTTCAGGTGTGAATTTAATGAAAGCCACCCTCCATGAGGCACTATCGCATGCTCGATCCACTGCTTTATTGTAAAGATCTTGGTCCATCTCAGGCATAGTAAGCAGAATATCCATCATAGCAGCAACGGAGTAAGGATCCACAGGTGATGGCATAACCCCAGAGGTCGCAGAGCCACTACCAAATTGACTGCACTTAACTTTCAAAAAGTCTTGGATAGCTTTGCAAGTGTCATCAATACTGTTTTGGGTACTCCTCCTTCTCCTCTTAGTGTTTGGAGTCATATCCAATCTGTGCTTTCCACGAGTTGAAGTTCTAGCATCTTCTGGTGTAAAGACTCTCTCATCAGTGTGATGATTACCGAAGTCATCTGTATGGCCACCACCAGCATCACCATAGGCATTGCCACCACTGTTGTCACCATATGCATTGTAACCACTGTTGTCACCACCTGGATTGCCATCACCAATGTCATCTTCCTCCGACACCGTCACATCTTGAGCATTTCCAATACCATATTCCCCAGTAGCATATGTACCACCAAATACAATACATAGCTCGGGATATTGGGGAAATCCATCATTCCTGAATTTTGCCCAGTCTACATTCTCCTACAATAATGACAATAATGACATTTGAGGTATATAATCATACATTTTAAAATTAATATACATAATGACACCAAAATGACCAAAAAGTTAAAAAAATATACCTTGATGTGAGCTTCCCATATGCTTGGATCGTCGACAGTAACTCTTTTATTGACATTATCCCAATCGAATCCAGACTGAGACATAAGTTTTTGAAAACTGCTATAGTGTTTTCTCAGCTTGTTTACCTTGTTCCTCATCTGGACCATACTATATTGGCATCATGTTTGTCTAATGAATTCATTCTGTATATTCCTCCACCCCGTTTTGTTGAAAGTAGAAGTGGTCCGATTTCCCTTTTTAACCTCATCCACCAACAAACCAATAAATATGTTGATTATAGACTCGGTCCACTTCGCACTGCATGTCTGTCTCTCAGATACCATTTAATCTTTGATCGGCTGAGCAACATATGAGTTATGAGTTAAATCAATAACATAATACTATATATGCCAAACACAAAATCATTCTCAAGAGATGCAAGCCAAGAAGACTATATAATGACAAAAATGAAAATTGTTGAACTAACTTGTGTAAAACAGATCATACGTTGCATTTTCAGCTACAAGAAATACATAGTAATGCTACATATAGAATACAACCATGAAATTCAGCTAACACAATGCAGCATTACCCTTGGTTATTACCTTCTTACGATGCCACACAACCACGCTGCGCCCCGACTTCGGCTGGTTCTCCCCCTTGGTGGTGAAATCGTCGTTGAACGCCCTCACCACGTGCTTCACCAGCTTGTCCATACCACATCACCATGAGCAACAAAGCAACAATCGAAGGAAACCCCAATCCAATCGATGAACTGAAATTCCCCCCTTCCAAAACTGAATCAAGCAACAACACAACATCACTCGAAAACCCTGCGGAATCAAAGGATCCACTTGTTGAATGGATCGATCGAGCATCAGTCCGTGCTCCTCGAGCGAGCTGGCTGCTGCTCGAGCACCAGTTGGAGCTGCTGCTCGAGCACCAGTTGGAGCTGCTGCTCGAGCAGCTCGAGCGAGTAGCAGCAGCTTGTTGGAGCTGCTGCTCAAGCAGCTCTAGTCGAGCTGCAGCTCCAGCAACTCTAGTCGAGCTGCTCCTCGCTGGAGCAGCAGCTCGCTGAGCAGCTGCTGCTCGAGCTGCAGCTTTAGCGAGCAGCTGCTGGTCGAGTGAGCTGCTACTGGAGCTGGAGCTGTTGTTCGAGCTGCAGCTCCAGCTTGAGCAGCAGCTCGCTGAGCAGCTACTGCTCGAGCTGCAGCTCCAGCGAGCAGCTGCTGGTCGAGTGAGCAGCTGTAGCTCGCTCGAGCTGCTGCTCGCTGTAACAGCAGCTCCAGCAGCTCTAGTCGAGCTACAGCTCCAGCTTGAGCTGCAGCTCCAGCTCCTGGAGCTACAGCTCCAACAGCAGCTCCAACTCGAGCAGCTGCTGCTTAAGCAGCTCTGCCAGCTCGAGCTAGCAGTTGCTGCTGGCAGAGCTGCTTTGCTAGCTCGAGCTAGCAGTTGCTGCTGGCAGAGCTGCTCTGCTAGCTCGCTCGAGCTTGCAGAGAGCTCGCTCGAGCAGCTCGAGCTGGCAGAGAGCTCGCTCGAGCAGCTCGAGCTGGCAGAGAGCTCGCTCGAGCAGCTCGAGCGAGCAGGCGTCCCAGATCTGCCGCAGATCTGGGCGAGCACGCTCGCTTGAGGCTCGAGCGAGCAGCCGTCCCAGATCTGCCGCAAATCTGGGCGAGCAACGCTCGCTTGAGGCTCGAGCTAGCCGTCCCAAATATGCCGTCGGCAGCCTCAAGCGAGCGTCCCAGATCTGCCTCGCCGAAGCCCATCGTCGACCGGAGAAGGAGGAGAACCAGAAAACCTACATGGATTCGGAGCTTCAGCCGGTGAGTCGCCGGAGTGAGGAGTCGCCGGAGAGACGAGGCCGAGTGGGAGCCGCCGAAGAGAAGGGAGAGTCGCCGGAAAAGGGAGAGCAGCCAACGAAGCTTCAGCCGAGAGCACGTGCATGAACGAAGAAGCTTCAGCAGGTGTTCCGATTTTGTTTTTTTGTTCTTTTCATTTTTGTTCTTTTTTAGCTTCTAAGAAGTGTTTCTCTTCTCTAGAAACAACTTTTTTGTGTTTCTTTTTTTTGTTCCTATTTTGTTCCGAGAACAAAAAAACAAAAAAAGAACAGAAACGCAACCAAACGCGTTTCTGTTCTTTTTTTATTCCCGGGAACAAAATCCGTACAGAAGTGTTCCAGAAACGCTTCTTTAGAGCGTTTCCATGCATGCCCTTATTGAATAGTACAGCATTTATCATATTCTTAACATTCGCCATCAGGGTTTAATCACATGCTGAATAGATAAAAGACCTTGGAAAAGATAAATAAATTACTCAAAAGATCAAAAATTTCGAATGCATAAGCAAGCGGAGGTAAATCCCTATTTATCATGCGATGAAACGGGGGTCCTGCAAATTTGTCTCGTGGATGTGACTTCTCAAACAAATCTGTTCGTGCAGCGACAATGACTTGCTACGATGCAGATCTAATATGCGTGATGAGTTGATATTTTTTTATTCTTTTCTTCCTATACGGATTAGCTTTGAATGGTCAAAGGCGGGGAAGAGAGAGAGAGAGAGAGCCGAGGGTTCTGCCCTCATGTCCGGTCAAAGGAGAGAAAGGACGAGATCGAGATGAAGAAGAACAGTGGAGAGAAAGACAGACTGCAGAAGAGAGAGAGAGAAGGCGGGAGGGAGGGACAGGAGAATCATGAATGTCGGGGCAGTGCGGGGAGAAATAATTGGGGCCGTCCCCTCTGATTCCTACGCGTGTTGTCCGCACCGGATCTCCCCCTCCCTCTCTCCCGCTCCCCCTCCCCCACCGCCGTCCGATGATCTCTTTGTCTCGAGCCTTGGCGAAACCGACGGCAGCGATCGACGTGGGGACGGTTCGGTGGGGGCAAGAAAAAGGGGGAAAAGCACGGTGAAATTCGATCATCTCTGATTGGGGCGAATCGAGAAAGTATGATGGTTTCGAAAGACCATCTCGGCTTTGGGTGAAAATGGGGGAAGGGGGAATTCTTCCTTGTGGACGCGAGTTCATTAAACCATGTGGAATAATTATGGAAATTGGGGCGAATCGATAAAGTTTGTTTTTGATGATTAGTGTTGTGATAATGATTGGAATGTACATCGTCGCGACCTACAGTAATTATGGAAATTGGAGAATTTGCATTCAGATAAGTTGTGAAGGGATTTGAATATACTTATTCATGCAATGCATTTCTCATTGACGAACTTTTGAATGGTAATGTACACATTAGAATGTATGTTTCATTTGTTTCAGCTAGTAGTCTACAAGCCCCTTTATGCTCGACTGGTCCAATTTGGCATAAAGGCACATTTGGGTAGATTTAGGAAAGAGCATTTTATTTTCAAGGTTAGCTTTGCTCGAGAGGGTCGAATTAGGTTTGCCCTTCTAAAAAAATTCCGTGTATTGCTTTTTTAACAGGTAAAACCGAGCAACAAATTAAACTGAACTAGAGGGCTCGATTTAGGTCAAGCCAATGATTACATCCACAACTGGCAATCTGACTCCAAAAAGGCCAGTTCCTTTTTTACCGCAAGAGGGGACATGAACGGTCGCCGCGAGAGCAGGGCAGCGGCAAAGGTGGAAACTGGAGAGAGAGAGGAAGGGGATGTGCGGAGACAGTCGTACAAGACTAAAACAGGGTTTTGCTCATTTATAAAAGAAAATTCGTTTTAATCACAGCCGTTGATTTCTCATGATCTAAAGGTAGAGAATGTCGATCCTAGTCTAATCAATCCAACCATATTTGATTTCTCATAGTTATCACCGTTAGATCCACTTGATCTAACGGTGATAACTATTAGCCCTCGTCTCTTAAATTTAATGTAGGAGATTGGATCTATGTAATGGTTGAAGTCGTCAATTACCCTCCAATAAATTCAGCTAGATCAAATCACATTGTCCATTTAACAGTTTTAAAGAACTTCTTTTGGATATATGACGTTGGATTTCTATTTGTGATGCGTTGCCGTAAATCAAATAGTGGAAGTTGCAAAAATCATCCTCATTATTACTTGACATTTGGTTTTGGTCATGTAAAAATATTTCATTAGCTTATTCCGCGAGTCAGTCTCCCCATGGCAACAATTTTTTATTCAAAAGTGGACAAAATATGCACAATCAACACCACGTATCGACACGTGGTACTCATGCCTACGAGCTTCTAAACACAATTACACTTACAATCCTCATACTTTTAGGAATTTTTGAGTTTGATACCTATATTTTGTTCCGGCAATAATTTTAGTCCCCTTATCAATTTCATTTTTAAATGTCCTCATAGCATTGATCATAACAATTTCAGGTGCAACTTTTCATATTTTCATTTCAATGAAATTTCAGTGATGCAGGCTATCATTTAAATACATCGTATATATGTGTAAAAGGGTTTTATAGTTAATATTAATGGCTTTGTTATTTACATTTGATCTCCTTTTCAAGATATATCACACATACAAATGCGAATCATGATAATTCTCTCTATCAAACAAAGTACGAATTTAGGAGAGTTCACGATCGTGATTGAATAAATTCACATAATCAATGAAGTGATGATATTTTTTTGGATACATACCATGACGAAGTTTTTATAGTCAAGTATCTCTAAATTGGATATTTTTCCCACACTGGCCGAGGGTTGAGGTCGAGTCGCGACAACAAATATGACGTGTGAAGAAATCCGAAATGAAGAAAGTGAAGAAGAGCAAAGGAGTCAAAAGCAACCTAAGAAAAAGTCTGACGAGCTAGGGAAGGGGAAGAAAATTTGCTCAAGTACTCTAGCAAAAGCACTGTTTGATACCATCGGCCGTGGTGGCTCCGCTGGGTAGGCTTTAGTCTTTTGAGGGAAGGTCAGGAGTTTGAAGCCCTTGCAACGCAAGTTGCAAGGAGACTGGCGGGCTATTAGGTGATTGACGCGTGGTGCTGGGGTGGTGGTTTTCCCGCTAGCGACACCTAGGAATTTACGTGGCGGTTGTCGACCAAAACGGTTTCTCTAGCACCAAAAAAAAAAAAAAAAGGCACTGTTTGATTCTGTTCATATACTATTTGGCATTCCATCAAACCAGTCTATAAAGCAACCTAAAGGTGCTCTACATCATTAGGTCATGACAAAGTCTATGGTGCCCCCAAGCATTACATCAAACCAGTCCGTAAAGCATTTTAACGGTGCTCTAAATCATTAGGTCATGACAAAGTCTATAATGCCCCCAGCATGCGTTGTATAAAACAAACTTCCGTCAGAAATCCAATCAGAGTTGGCTAAAAGAGTTGATTCCTGTACGCACTCTCCAATAATTTTCTAAATCTCCTTTCTCTCTTTCTTCTCCCGTGGCATGTGTACAATTCGAGAAGGGTCCTCAATAATTTAGAAAGAATTGCAAATTTTCAGACTTGCCCGTGTCCCCTCCCACGGTACATGGAAAAACGTAAATATGAGCTAATTTAATTGATTAACTTTCCATAAAAGAATTTTGTCCTCCCCATTTTCCTAACTTTTTAAAAATAAGCATAAATTCCATATTCATTTAACTAGGTTCAATGTGAATAGGGTTAATTAGCCATTCCAATTATTCTATTCTTAGAAACAATTCTGATATAAAGATTTTGAGAATACTTACATTAACTAAAAGTGTATGATGATTTTATTAATTGAGGATGAAAATATTCTCGCCTTATGAGGTAAAATTAAAGATCTCAATGTATTTCTTTTGTGAGAATAACACATTAGCACAATCTAGGCTCAAATTATGTTAAAATGATTTTTTGAGTTGGCAATAAATAAATAAAAGTTAAGACAAAAGTGGTGAAGAGAATGATTTTCCTCATGTTGTTCATAAAGTACGGATCTAACGGCTACGAATACAAATATTATGGATCTCTATATTACATATATCATCATTGTAAAAGGTTTTTTTTTTTAGTACATACAATCTTAGAATGGAAATACAAATCTATTTACTGTATAAAGTGACATGTTAAAAATAAAAATTGATTATTTTGATTATCTAAAATCTACTTGTGTCAAGAAAATATCACACCGTCATTGCACAGGATAAAAGCTCTTTGAAATAGGATTTATATTATGTACACTATCGATGTAAAAGTCTTTTTTTATATAGGCAGTCTCAGAATAGAAACACAAAACTTAAATCTACATGCTAAACTAAAAATCATAATATTTGTCATTATTTTTGCACCGCCGGCACACTGAACAAAAATATTTGGAAATATGTTTTTTGCAAAAAGGGAATGGTGGAAGAAAAGAAAAAATAAATAGGAATTTCCATAAAATTTCTGATGTCATAAAATTTGGAAATGTGGACGTCATTCGGGAAAAAACAAGGGCACATCGTCTTTACAGCTGGAACTTTGGCTGCATCCCCAGGTCTATTATATAAAAAGAGAAGACCCATGGGAGCAGAAAACAACTTCGACTTCAACCCCTTGAAATTACTTCTCCGCTTTAGAGTTTTACCTGCTCGCGGCACGGCATGGGAACCTCCATCGAAAGCATAGAGAGTTCGGATCCGGAACCACCGGCAGGTATGTTCTGTTCTTTCCTTTATTTGTTCTGATTTCATCCCAAAAGGTGATGGAAAAATTGGAAAAATGTCGCTTTTTCGGGGTTAATTCCCAAGTAATATAAAATGGCAACATTTTTATTTATTTATTACTTAACAAGTATATTGACACTTTATAAAGAAAACCCTCCTAAAAAAGGAAAGAGTGTGAAAGGAGAATGATTTGTGCCGAACTTGAGGGCGTGTTTGGTCTGAGAAAATTTTCCAATTTCCTGTTTTTCTTTCCACAAGCTTTCAATGAAAATACGTTTGGTAGAAATATTGGTCATCGTGTTTTCAACATCTGAACTTTAAAACTCAATTGACAGTATCATTACGAGGTTTGCTTTAAACAACTACACCCAACATGCTTCTATAACTTTCATTCCTGTTGAAAGCTCTTACTTTTCACCCTCCAAACATCTTTTCAAGAAAATGGAAGCTGAAATAAGAAGCAATTTTCACTAAAACATCGTAAACCGAATGTACCTTAAATACATAAGCTGACTTAAGAGGCAAAAATGTTGATTCGACTAAGCTAGAACTCATACAATTAAAGTTGTGCTCTTAACCCGAGTCTAGGGTACTTAAAATCATGCGTTGGACTCAAGTATGTATCCTAAAAAGACATTGCTTAGAATTTTCTGGCGTGACCAACGGAAAATGACTTCTAAATAATTTGGAAAGTCCAACTAAATCATCAGAAAAAAATTTTCATTTTGAAAAAGAGCTTACTTCCAAATTATTAGGGGATGCAAAATTCTTTGTCCCCGTAATTTTAACAAAATGATTTAAATTGTCACCATAGAATAGTATGAGGACTGGACTTATAACCAAACAAAGTATAGGGAATAGAAGTGAGATTTCCCAATCTACCGAGACCGAACAAATATAATCTCCCCAGATTGAAAATGCAAAGGCTAATATAGCTAATTGAGGGAAAAGTATTAGAAAAGTCATAAATCTATTGTGTTTGTACCAATTCAATTATTTTGGCTAATTTTGGCGGACTATTGCTGATGTATATGCCGGTCGATTGACGTGGCATGGCTGGTATTGATGTGGGATAACTTTTAGTAATATTTTATATATTTTTCGCATTTTTATTTTATTTTATTTTCCTTCTCCTCCTTCTTCTTCTAATCAGTTGCACGACTGTTGCGATCGGCCAAAGGTGAGGGTCGGCGAGGTCGATGTTGTTGGCCTTTGGCAAGCCTCATTGGCGACTAGTGAGGCTTACCCTCGTTGGCCATGGACGAGGCTCAACCTTGCCAAATCCAACAAGGCTAGAGCCCTCACTATTGGTTGGGCGAGGCTTGACTTTGCTAGATTGGCGAGGCCGAGCCTCACCCATGGCCGGTAAGGCTGTCCTCATGGCCTCTGGCAAGGGCTTGACCCTCATTAGTGGCCAGCGAGGTTGACCTCAAGCTCGTTGGTCCTCACCTCTAGCCAATTGCCAAGGTCCAAAAATCGGTTGGAGGAAGGAGGAGGAGAAGAAAAGAAAATGAAAAAGAAAAAAGAGTAAAAAATTTAAAAATTATTATTAGAAGTTATCCACATCAGTGCCAGTAGTGCCATGTTATCTAACCGGTGTCCACATTAATAATATCTAGCCAAAAGGATTGTACTGGTACTAAATTAAAAGGTTTACGATTAAATTGGCATAAACATAATAAATTTAGGCTTTTTTGACACTTTTTCCACCAATTGATTCATTTTTCTTGAGCCCATGGGCGTGACTATTCCTTTCAAGTAAACTTTAAGCACACACAATGTCATACAAAGCAATTTCATCAGGGCAAAACAAACGGGTTCTATGTAGGTAATTGCTGATCTTTAAGAGACTACATGAGACTAATCCCGTTAACACATGATCCCCAAATCAGTCAATTTACAACAGCCATCTCCCAAAAATAAATATGTAACGTCGTTTTGAGTGAAAAATAACTTGTCAATAAAAGTGGTTGTCACTCTCATGACAAAGTTTAAGATAACATTAGAAAAGAAAATTCACTAACAAACACATAGTGCAATATACATGCATGGCTGAACGTTCTTGCCACAAAAACAAGAAAGACAAGATGGGTTTTCTAAGAAAAATTACATCAATTATTTTTCCCAACCGTTATGTCTATCCAATAATTTTTTTCTAAGAAAAAAATCCATGCAATGCATTTGTATGAATGCTGTAAACTCGTATCTTGTATAGATGGTGACTTATGTATTAAATTTATTAATTGATAAAATCAATATGATTAAGTTAATTCATAATTTTTTATTTATGTATAGTTATGTTATAGCTATCATGTGGAATTATGAAGATACATAAATTTTGTATAAACTTAATTTATGAACGATATCGCAAATGAGATAAATGGCACCGAGATCTCCAAAATAACTCATCATCTCTATTAAGTTTAACATTATTATTATTATTATTTTTATAAAGAAGTTTAACATCTAAGTTTAATACAGAAAAATCCAGACATCGAATGAGTCCGATACTACTCATGTATGCATGATCCAAAGCATACAAAGTGTAATGAATTTGTCTAATGTTATTTATGTCCATTTGTCTTTCTGGTAACAAAGAGGTTCGCCTAAACATCGGTTTAGAGGACATGACAACTGATCAAGCTCGCCAAGATAGTTGCAAAACAACCAAAGGTTTGTCACTTTGAACTTTTAATTTTTGTTTTTCATAAATCTTGTGTTTCAGGCATTTTAACTTTTTCAATCCCAAATACTTCAAGTTTCAGAGCATACATATGCTGACATATAAATTGAAATATAAATTTTTCATAATTTTTTATATCTGAATAGAAAGCCCAAAAAAAAAAAAAAAAAAAAAAAAACTTTTTACTTCCAAAAAGTAAAAGAATGTGCTCATAATTTACTTAACGATGTCATGGATGAGATCAATGGCAATGAGACAAAAACTTAGTAAAATCACATTGTCCACCATATGAAAGCTAGAACGTCCCACTAATTCATGATGCAATTTCTATCTCAAAAAGAAAGTTGTAATCTTTGTTAAGTTTAACGTCAATTGTTTTTGTTTAAAAGTTTACTATCTAGGGTTAATGAAAAAAATTTCATGCAATGATTGAGCTAGTATGCATGATATAAAGCATACAAAGTGTAATTAACTTTTCTAAGGTTGATTATATTCGTTTCTCTTTATGGTAACAAAGAAGTTCACGAAGAAGGGAGTTCCCAAGGCATGGCAACCGATGAAGCTTTCCAAGGCGGTTGCGAAATAACCAGTGGTTTGTCACTTTGAACTTTTATTTTTCATAAATCTTGTGTTTTGTGGATTTTGACTTTTCAATTTAGAACATTTTAAGCTTCAAAGCATACAAATACTGACATATAATTTTAAATAAAATATTTTCATAAATTTTAAAATAATAATATCTTGAATTATAATTTATGAATGATATTGTGGATAAGATCAATGACAACTAAAAATAAAAGCTCACTAAAAACACATCATCCAATAAATGAAACCTAGAAGGTCCCACAAAACTAATTCCTAATTTGACACCAATAAAAAAAAAAAAAAAAAAACTCATGACGTTGATTTTTTTTCTTTTCGATTAAAATTTTTTCCATTTAAGTTTCACGCAAAAAATTCGATGTGATGAATGAGCCCGATAATATATACATGATATAGAGCATATAGAGTAAATTTAATTAGGTTATTTATATTCATTGAATTTTTGGTAACAAAGAGTTTCATGAAAAAGGAACTACATAAGGCATGTCAACTTATAAAGCTTCCCAACTTGGTTGCAAAACAACTAGTTTGTCTCTTTGAACTTTTAATTTTAGCTTTTCATAAACCTTGTGTTTAATGCATTTTGAATTTTTTTTAGCCCAAAGCACTTTGAATTTCACAGCATACAAATGCTAACATATAAACTTACAACCAATATTTTCATTTTTTTACTAAGCTAATAGCCTGGCCGTGTGGGCCTCCCGCTGAGGCCCGCTATGTCAAAAGCGAGAGAAACCCCATCCCCCTCTTTCCTTTTAAAATGTTAAATTACGAATTAAAGTATAATCTCATCAAAATTTTTAAAATTTGAATATTATCTTGAATTATAATTAAGAAAACCCTTTTTTTTTTTATTACTTTGAAAGAGTAAAAGATCATGCTCATCAATTATGAATGATATTGTGGATAAGACCAATGGCAACCAGAAAACGCATTCACTAAACAACACCTATCTCGAAAAAAAAAAAAAAAAAAACTCAGGATATCTATTATGTGTAATATTTAATTTTATTTATTTAAAAGTACTATCTAAGTTTAATACAAAAATTCCATGCAATGAATGAGCTTGATACGAGTCTTGAATAGATGACCTATAGCATACAATGTGTAGTTAAATTTTCTAAGGTTATGTATGTTCATTTATCTTTTTGTTAAGAAAGATCAATGGCAATGAGACAGAAACTTAGTAAAATCACATTGTCCACCATATAAAAGCTAGAACGTCCCACTAATTCATGATACAATTTCTATCTCGAAAAGAAATTGTGACCTTTGATAAGTTTAACGTTAATTGTTTTTGTTTAAAAGTTTACCATCTAAGGTTAATGAAAAAAAATCCCATGCAATGATTGAGCTAGTATGCATGATATAAAACATACAAAGTGTAATTAACTTTTCTAAGGTTGATTCGTTTCTCTTTATGGTAACAAAGAAGTTCCTGAAGAAGGGAGTTCACAAGGCACGACAACTGATGAAGCTTCCCAAGACAGAAGTTTAAACAACCAAAGGGTTTGTCACTTTGAACTTTTATTTTTCATAAATCTTGTGTCTAGTGGATTTTTACTTTTCAATTCTGAACATTTTAAGCTTCAAATCATACAAATACTGACATATAATTTTAAATAAAATCTTTTCATAAATTTTAAAATCTGAATAATTTCTTGAATTATAATTTATGAATGATATCGTGGCAACCGATAAAGCTTCTCAAGATGGTTACAAAACAACTAGAGGTTTGTCACTTTTACCTTTTAATATTTCCTTTTTCATAAATCTTATGTTTCTTGCATTTTTACTTTTTTTTTAATTCGAAATTTTTTTAATTTACGGCGTACAAATGCTGAAATAAAAGTTAAAAACATTATCTTTCCATAATTTTAAAATCATAATAATATCTTCAATTTTAATTGAGAAAGCCCCCACCCTCGAAAGAACTGACTTCGAAAGAGTAAACGAAGGCGCTCATGGAAACAAGCCTCTTGAGTAACGACCGCCCCTTAATTTGGATTGGCATTTCATCGGAACTTTTTGCACTTGCACGTGACCTTAAAAACAAGAAGTGCGAAAGACTGAGGACTTTTAAAGTTCAATATTTGCAGTCGAGCCAAAAGTGAAGGTCAGTGAGCATTATCGATCATTGTTTGAAGCCGCAGTAAAAGGTGATTGGAAAGTTGTCAAGGAAATCCTCACAGACGATCCCCAAGCATTGACGGCCACACTATTGACCACAGCAAGTGGTCCAGCTACTGTGAGCGATATTGCAGTTATGGCCGGACAAGATCGATTGGCCAAAAACCTGGCCTATCATGTCTCTACACAAAATAGAGATTCCACTTTACGTTGTGCCCTCTACCATGCCGCTCGGGGAGGAAGAATAAGGAAGATAAAGGAATTATACAGAGTTAGTGACCTAGATGTAAACTTTGCCTTGCCGATTGCTATTGAAAGTAGGCAGAAGAAGATTATTTGGTACATGGTCACACAAGCAAAATACTTCCCAAAGTTTGATATCGTGATTGACCTTATTAAGGCTGGCTATTTGGGTAGGATTTCACACTCGCTTATCTTATCTGATTTCCTTCATTATTTACTTGACTGAACTTTTTTGTTTTTTGTGTCCCAAAAGATATACTCTTGTTTTTAGCTATAAGATACCCGGAATCAATGAGTCCCGACGAGATCCAAAGCATATTACAGATCTTTGCGCACATGAAGTCTTTCTACCGTAGTGGAGCTCAACTAAAATTTTGGGAAAAGTGTATATACCAATGTAGGTACTTTTTGTGTTTCTTTTGTTAGATATGCACGATTAGAGCCACTCTATTTACATAGTGTTCACTCTATCCATTCCCTTAATAGGTATCCCTCTATGGGTTGATATATCATTTGACAATGCCAAAGACACGAAGATGGCTCGAGGTATTTTTGTTAATCTACTGATGGATGGACTAACACAGCAAAAAGCATATTATTCAAAATCTTATTCACAAACAAGTTAGGGGATAGGGACTACATTAGTGTATACAATTAATATCTAAACAATGATGTGTGTAACAAGTAAAAATCTTTATATATTATACTAACCTACAAAATTGAGTTAATTTTTATCATCTCTCTAATCTTATCAGTTTCACAATATAAATGTCGAATTACACCCAAAAAGATATTATAATATCATGTATCCTGTTATCATAGTGCCTAGATAAGATTGCTAATTTAAATTTCTGATATCATATTTTAATCACATAAGTTACATAGAAGATTAGAAAATTGTAGTTATGATGGCTTATGAGTACACAATTAATTGCCTATCTTTATCAAATAGTTTGAGGGAAACTTTATTTCAAAGTTGAAGATTAAAATTTAATCTAATTATCTAGCCGATTTTGACATTATGACCGTTTTTCCGGTATAAGTTTGTAGGTCTATAAATTTAAACATCGTTGATTTGTGCTTTCTTTTGGGCTTTTTACATTTTAATATGAATTACAAGATAGGGGTTAAAATTTATTTATGCCTTCTTCACTTTAAAACTCACACTAGAATTTTTCAAAGGGAAGTTTTAAGCATATTCTAAAGTTTTGGTATACTTGATTTGAGATTGAATCTACAATCGATAGTAATTACTTTCTTCATAATTGGAGTAGAACAACAAGAAGTGCTTTTTTTTTTTTCCTTTTAAGTTCTTATCCTTTGTTAATATTTAGATATGATCTAAATGTAAATATGTTTGACATGTGATCAATTTTTCTTTTCCATTTCTGATCAAGATCGGTTAGATAATTAAATTGAATTTTAATTTTTGACTTTGAAATATAGTTTCAAAGATACTATTTGATAAAAATAGGAAATTAATTGTGTGTTCATAAGCTATCATAATTAGAAATTTCTTGTGATTGAAAATATAATACCATAATTAAAATTGAAACCATTCTCTAGGCAAAGTTAGAATAAGATGCATGATAAAGTGATATTTTGTTGAGCATAATGAAGCATTTGTATTGTGAAATTGATGAGAGAGATTATAAATAAATAAAAAAATGTGGTTTTGTGGGTTAGCCTACTAAAAAAGAAACGATTTGAAAAGAGAGATGAAGGTATTTCGGTAAGTTAACTAGAAAAAGGAGTGTCTTAGTTAAAATGGGAGTGGAAATGGGGTTGCCCTTAACGTTTGTATAATTAGTTTGAGAAGTCTTACTCAATGTCTAATTGCGAAGTAGAACTATTGAGAATCGTAAATTTGAATATCAAGTCGTGTGGGCTGATTGATCCAAGTTGTTTTCTAACATATTTGAGCATTATTAAATTTAATTACATGTGCAATTTTCATTTCTTAAATGCGATATGTATTTTTTCGTTCATCATCAATTCCTAATTTGCTGACTGTGATTCTTCTATCCTCTTAGGGGTACGTCAGTTCAAGATAATACTCTGGAAACTTGCCACAAAATCAGGTACACGAATCGGCATAGTGTCTTCAGACAAAAAAAAAAAAATGCGGTGGTATCTACGAAAAAATGACTTTATTTATCCATGGTAGAGATCTCTATTTTATATTGTAAATTGTTATGCTTGATGTATCCTTTAGGATCATAGTCTTTAATATGGACTAGTTCTCAATTCGTATATTACGATATGATTAGATTCCATTCAATTCAAAGTATAATCGATATGTATCCATTAGGAGAATCTGTAAAAATAGCCAAGTTGATAACAGATCTATTGATCTGTCACTGAATCTATCTGTTTTTCAAAAAAAAAAAAAATCTGACATTGTTTGTGCTCATCCATAAATCTATCTATTCTCTGATGCATGCATTTTGATTTTCAAAACATATGAAGTTTGCTTCCTCGATTAATACGTTAAATTCATCAATCTCTTCTCAACGACGCAAATGCAAAAGCCTCTATAACCTTTTGAATTTTCATCGCAGGTGAAATTATTTATCTAATGTTACGTGTAGCACCTTTTATCAATAGGATTGGAGAATTGAAGTTGAGGCACAAATGCATGCTTAAGCTAGCAAATCTAATTTTTAAGACGATGAAGCGTAATGAGAAACCTTCTGATATGCTCGAATTGACTAAGGACATTGTCCTTGGAGCTGCATTTAGTGGAATATCTGAAATTGTAGAGTTATGTCTTGAGCAATGTCCGGAATTGACATTAGATGAAGAATTCACAAAAAAACTGGCTATAGGAGTTGTGAGGGTACGGCATGTTGAGTTGTTTAGACTATTGAATTCATACAACGCAATCCGAAGATTTATGTACGACTTGAAAACGAACTGCGACCTAATGGCGGCAGTAGTAGAGTGGTCACCAGGATGCGTACCGGCTGATGTTTCTGGGTCAGCTTTTCTTATGCAAAGGGAACTTCAATGGTTTGAGGTTGGTTCACTATATTTGCTTGCCACTATTTAATTTATTTACATTCATGTTAATAGACGTCCTTTATTTTCTGAAGGTACTGGAAGATGGGAGCTCTCCTTTACTTCAAAGTCTAAGAATTAAGGTCGGTTCACCTTATTTGTTTTGCCACCCTTTTGTGCTCTTTAATTTACACTTGTTTTGATAGATGAAGAAAGATGAGAGCGATCCTTCTTTTAATTGTCCGGAATTGGAACCAATGGAAAGAAGGAAAACGTTCTGGGATGTTTTTGTAGAAAGGCGCGAAGTGTTGCTCCAAGAGGCAGGACGCTGGATGAAGGATACATCATCATCTTGTAGCCTTATAGCAACTCTCATCATTACAGTAGCTTTTGCTGCAGCTTTTACTGTTCCTGGAGGCCACGACAATGCAGGGATCCCGATCTTTTTGAAGAAGACCTCATTCGTGGTATTCATGGTTGCAGACGCTCTAGCTCTCTTCTCCTCTGTCACCGCCACCTTGATGTTCTTGGCTATCCTAACTTCGCCCCATACCGCAAAAGATTTTCACCACTCACTACCAAAAAAAATGATACTAGGCCTCACTTTTTTCTTTCTCTCTTTGGCCTCTATGCTCATGGCTTTTGGCTCTGCTCTTATGATCGTCCTAGGCGAACGATGGAAGTGGATTTACATCTCCATTACTTTGTCAGCTGCCGTCCCTATCATATTATTCACAATCCTACAGCTTCCCTTGTATGTTAAAATGATTGAATCCACCTATTGGCCTCGCCTCAATCGTCCTATGAAGATTAGGAAATGATTTATGCTATTATTATGGAACAAGGACATCCATGATGTGATCTTTGTTTGCACTTGTTATTGTGTGAAATGCAGATATTATGGTGTTTACTCATGTTTTAAGACTATTGAGGTATGACATTAGCCATACTTATGCTTAAGTTTAATGTATGCTGTCAAGCGCACACCTTATCTCTATGGGTTATTTGGTTTTTTTACCCCAAACAGTGAGCAATTACTTCATTGTTCGTGGTATTAACTACTAAGGTGAACCCAATTCTTCAAAGAACTAGCAACATGGCCATCAATATTTAATATTGATAGGGTTCATCCGTAGAAATTCTCTATCCGGCAGAATATGGCCACCCAAGTAGTGGCCCACAACAAGGAAATTCTCATATGGCAAGCTGAGCAAGCAACTATTTCAGTTCAATGGAAGCTCAGCCTTTAAAATCAGTCTTCACCCACTGCCTACACTTCCGCCGCATCCTCTCATCCAAATCTTTGGCTTTGACCTCCGCCATCTTAGCCGCGTTGGCCATCGATGCCTCCTGCACTTCCATTACCATCACGCTCTGCTTCTTCTCCGCCGCATCACCCCTTCCCAACTTCTCACCCAGCAACAGTGCGCAGTGCTCGTTAGCAGCAGCACCAACTCCATCAGAGACATAGCCATCAAAATCCCGCACTCCCGCCTCGCCACGACTTTAGCCTCTTTCAGGTCTCTCTGTGATCACAGCAACAAAAGGATTAGATGTTTCTTTGGTGAATCGCGCTAGTACAGCAAGCACCTGGCCGGACAGAGGATCAACGTACCTGGATGCAATCGACATGTGGAGACGTTTCAATGTTGTGACAAGATGACCAAATGAGATATACTCTCAAAGCAAACAACCTAGAATCTCAGAGGTCCCTCAACGAACAATAATGGTGCGTATGATAACATTTTTATTCTCAAGAATAATTTTTATTTAGAAATAATTTTTTCTATTTTTATTCCCTAAAT
This sequence comes from Eucalyptus caleyi, assembly GCA_014182885.2. Taxonomy (NCBI): domain Eukaryota; kingdom Viridiplantae; phylum Streptophyta; class Magnoliopsida; order Myrtales; family Myrtaceae; genus Eucalyptus; species Eucalyptus caleyi. The sequence goes on along the minus strand of CM024468.2, from coordinate 55,124,670 downwards.
GAATTTCCGAACATTTAAAGATGTTTGGTAACTATACAAAATTTTTATTCTCAGAACATAAACATATTTGGTACAACCCCAAATTTTTTTGCAACTTAGAAATTTTTTTAATTCGTTAATAATTTTAAACATTTTTTTCACTTTTTTCTTTTAACTTTTTGTCCTTCTTTTCCTCTAGCTGGTCGTTGGCGAGATGCTCTCGATCCTCACCTAGCCACCGCAAGGTTGGCATCGCTTGGCTGGGCGACGTCAACCTCGTGGTGGCTAGGCGAGGCTCAGGGGGACCTCGTTAGGGGCGAAACGAGGCTCCCATGAGGTCGCCAGGTCTTGTTTGGCTTATTGCCGGCCATCGCCAAGGCCGGCAATAGGCTAGGAGTAGAAGAGGAAGAAGAGAAAAAGAACGAAAAGAAAAGAGAAAATGCTTGTTTTTTGATTTGTTCTTAGAAACAAAGAGACGATTTTTTTTATTTATTTTCTTTTTTGTATTTGCTCCAAATCTACTCTCGAGAATAAAAACCTACACAAACGGATATCTATTCTCGAGAATAAAGAGATAAAGAAACAAAAACGTTACTAAATACACTCTAAATTATATTCAAAATCTATTACTAAACTAAAATGAGGCATTGCTTGAATGATTTATTACCCCTAATTGTGTCAAAAAAAAAAAAAAAGATAGCCACTTCGAATTCAAATTAGGTTATATGAAGTAACTCCTACAATAATTTAGAATGGTCTTTTGTATAAGATAGATTAAAGATGTGGATTGGATCGAGTCTGATAAGTGGAATTCGATTCAAGATATCATGTCACATTATGATTATTATTATTATGTAGTGTGAATATATTCCTATATATGTACGGATTGGACCGAGTCTAATAAATAGTTGGTCCCCCACGGTAAATACTTGTGACTAGACATCCAGCTGTACAACTTTAAGTATTTAATAATCCACATGTGACTATGGAGAGATTATGTGTGCTCTAGCCCTACTATATCCCTCCTGTATTTAATTCTCTGCGTCATTGTGTCCACTAGACAATTCCAATTTATAGACCTGCAAAAAAATTTAGGGGAAAAAAATTAAGGATTGTCATTTTAAAAAATTCTAAATCGATATATCAATGTCATATTTACTACAACCTAATTTTCGTATTACGAAAAATCTTGAGTTGGTACGCGAATGTGACAAATCTACTGAATTTTTATGATAAAATTAGGGAATTGAGCATATTTTTAAAATGTGAGGAATTTTTTAGGTAAAATTAGTAGGTTTGCCCATCTAAGTTCATTTTCTTTATATTGCGAGCTATTCATCCGATGGCTTCGGACCCTCACGGTTTTAAAACGCGTTACACAGAGTAGAGAATTCAAGCCTTATTAACTAGTTTAGGACTCCTCTCCTAAGCAATGTGGGACATGAGATGTGTTTAGCTTCTTGGGTTGCCAGTTAGCGTAGCCTCCCCTGTCATCCCGGTCACGCCCTTAGGGTCACCACAATATTAGAGGGAAGCTGTTGACACAAAAAAGTGCCTAAATTCCCGAGTGACGACTGCGACTTGGAGAGGGTGAGCAAGACATGATAAAAGTAAAATTTTGTTGGGAGCTTTTAGTAGGCAAATATAGACAATCAACGACTAAAAAAGATTTGCAAACGGTAAAAACAAAAGGAAATTATTAAGTGCTTAAATATGAGTGTCGATGAATAAAGCTTGGTTTTATCAACAAGAAGGCCACGACCAGGACAAATCACTACGAGCTAGGAACCAGGTACTTGTCCATGTAATGGGGACCAATAGTTTCAGACACAGTTCGCTTGGGCAGGCCTGTATGGCTATCGAGAAATGGAACTGACACGATCATGATGTAGTGGAGCCGAAGATCTCGGAAGCTTACGACCATAAAAGCCGGGAAAAATGGGCCGTTTTAAACATTAGGAAGTCGAGCCCCATGTTACAAAAGTATTGGCCATGAAAAGTGCAGAAGTGCTATTGATTATCGAGTAGCGGGCTTGTCTAGTAACCGTATATAAATACACGCTGCTGAATTTTAGGAGCCATATTGCTTTCTTTTATAACCGCCGGAAATAACTATACGTATTAGGATTCTAGTTAGAGAAAAGGCACCGTCAATCATGCAATGAATATAAATTATTTAATTTTATCTTCGTGTTATCTTTACATTTCAATACTTTTTTTACATGGTCGGCCACGATCACCTCAAGTCTTCATACCTTTAATTTTCTTGGCGCATCCTTTATCGGTTTTCAAATCGATTTACATTTCGAAAGGTTTTTTTGTCGGTAACTTTTCAACAAAACAAAAACAAATAGAAGGTAAATTTATCATGAATATATTAATTTAAAAATTTTTATAATAAAAATTAATTTTGTGTAAATTTTTGTTGCGCATCAATTGAGAATTCTTCATGGTAATCCAAAAACTAAAAACTAAACTAATGCCAACTAATGGAAAAGTTTTCGTACGCGTTTAAGCATCTACCCACAACCGTTGTCAATTTCGGTGTACTTTGAAATAGAAACTTTTTATTGACAAACTAATATATTAAATTAAAGGGTTAATACCCTAAAAACCCCAAACTGGTACACTTGTGACAAATTTACCCCAAACTATTTTTTTGACCATGAAAAACCCCAAACTGGTAAACTTGTGACAAATTTACCCCGACTGACTATAAAAAACCATAAACTGGTACATTTATGACAAATTTACCCCAAACTAATTTATCTGACTGCAAAAAACCCTAAACTGGTAAATTTGTGACAAATATACCCCCTGCTAAATTGGATTAATACCACAAAAAAATCATAAAAATTGTAAACTGCGACAAACGGAGCGTAAAATCCTAAATTGGTATACCGGTTAACTGTCACATGTCATTTAACATAATAATTTGAGAATAAAATTTAACGAAAACTGACATTGGATAAATTTGTCATAAGTGTACCAGCTTGGGGTAAATTTGTCAAAGGTATACCAGTTTGGGGTTTTTGGTGGTCAAAAAATAGTTTGGGGTAAATTTGTCACAAGTGTACTGGGGTTTGGGGTTTTTAGGGTATTAACCCTAAATTAAATTACAATGTGAGGGCCCAGAAAAATAATATATTAAATTAGATTAAATAATACCGGCTGAAGTAACCGAAGGCAACGTGCCGCACGTGCCTTTGAAAAGGACCATGGAGTTCAGGAGTTCGGTGTGGAAAGGATAAGATGCTATATATATAGATACATACAAAAATCAATTATTTATTTTTGGAAAAATAAAAGAAAATGTGAAAAAGGAGAGAGCGTCATCGGTGGTACCCTAACACGGTCCACATCTAATGATCATCGGTCCGTCCCTACACTCCTCTCGCCTGCTCATACGCTGTCTTCACTTTCGCCCGTTGTAGCTCCAATTCAAATGGCTTTTATGCTTCCCTTATATTTCAAAAAGTACCGGAAAGCAAACCTAAATTATAGACATTATAACATCAATACCCAAATTTATATGTCACAAAAAATCTCAAATTTGCATAGCGTAAAAGAAAATCCTTAATTTTTGTCACATTGGTATAAGTTTAAGGTTAAAATGGGAGAAATCGTCCCAAATCATATTTTATATGAATGTTAGTTCAATCTTGAACTTTTCAATTTTATCAATTTGATTATAAACCTTCACATTGGTATAAGTTTAAGGTTAAAATTGGGGAAATTGTCCCAAATCATATTTTATATGAATGTTAGTTCGATCTGGAACTTTTCAATTTTATCAATTTGATTATAAAATTTTACGTGAAATTCTTGTTGGTCAATTTTCGCCATAAATCGTGAACATGGCAATGTGTTACATAGGATTAACACCAACAATTGGACCGCATGTCAATGATGGGGACTAAATTAAAATTTCGCACAAAAATTTAGGATTGAATGAACACTCGTACAATATGTATATTACAAGTTGAGCAATTTCTCTAAACAAAAATTGGGATATTAGCATAGTGGAGGGCATAATTTATGATTTTTTTGACACGGTAAAAATTGTAGGTGTTCGTATCATAGTAAATATTAACTATTTGATAATATATGTATATGTATGTGTGTCTATATATATATTTATCATCGAGTCATTTTAGCGGGGAGCAAGGACAATCCTAGCTACGAAGTGCATGGTGACATATACCCAAATAGAACAATGATTGTAAAAGCGTTGTTGATCGTGCTGACCATGACAAAAACTTGTTACACATGGTTTAAAGATTAAATTAGTGAAACAGTGTTGTGATCACCAGAATGTTTTAGAAGTTTCGCATAATTGTAAGGCGTCAATTATTATTATTGTAAAGCGGAAAAGGTGGACTTACATCTATAAATTTCGGAATTGACATATTAAAAAGAAAAAAACAATGTTGTAATTAGTAGTGGAGGCTACCTAAGTAGAGTTTTTTTTTTTTTTTTTTTTCCATTGTTTGAATTATTGGTCACTTTCATTTCTTTATTGACCAATATAAAGGATTGAAGGATGTAGACATAATCACACATATCTAAATTTAAAAATTTATAATAAAAAATCCCTATTTTTGAACCATCAGTTTTAACTCCTCGTCTTCATCAAAATCATTGATACTTAACTTGAATTCTTGATATGAGCCGAAGACTACCAAGGACCCATCCCCATCCGCATTGTATGGTAAGTTCGAGAATTGGAGTTTGGACATACAATGCGCCATGGAAGTCGTGAATCAGATGACGGACAACTTGGTGAAGAATATGTTTGACATCTCGATATGAGCCATGACGGACAACTTGGTGAAGAACATGTTCAACATCTCGATATGAGCCGAATCTAGGATTCGACATCACAGTGAATTTTGCCGAGAAATTCGAAGGACCCCTTTCATGTATAGAATTTGCCAAGTCTCTCTCTCGATGCAGGTTGCAAAATGAGTGTAAAGATTTGAAGAATAAGAAGATGTTCCACGGTCTGGAAAAAGTTCAAGCAAATTCAATCTTTGTTTCATTTAAGTAGCGTCTATCGTGTATCCTCTTCTTGGCTCGGCTGGAAAGGCTTTTGCACCATAAGTTGTAGATTCCATTGTCGTAGCTTCAAATATAAGTAAAATTCATCTACTGTTGTATTGTGATAACTTACTGATGACCTACCCGAGCTATAATCAGCAAAAATTACCTTGCTATAAAAACTTTTGAGTTACAAAAATAATTCAAAAGATCTTAGAAGAGGAGAGATGCATCATTACAAGGCAATGGAAGGACAGGGATCATGAACTATTCGAATAATTTATAGACTGGGTCTTTCAAAGAAGTTGCCCAAGCCTAAAGCCAATTTCAAGCTAGTGGGCAATTCAACTCAACAAGACATCTCTAGAAAGGGTCAAGGAGGCCATAACATACATGATAATGGAGCTCAGCAACATGCTTCACTCGCAAGTCGCCGCTCCTAGTCTTCGAAGCCATTTAGCGAGTCTTTCAGATGCTTCTTCCAAATTACTATACCATCTATCTGGTTCCTTGCTCTGCATATTTTATTCTCTCGCTCATAAGTATAAAGCACGAGGGCCAACTTTATAATAACTCTGGAATATCTACTACTTTAATATGGGCATCTAAATGCAATACATAACTCGAACAAGATTAGAAAGGGGGAAAAGAAGTCCAAAATTTGATGACCAAGAAGATAGATAATGCAATACAATCTTCCTACTATCTTCTTCCTGCAAAATTCAAGGCATCCTCAACTCGACATTCTCATTCTCGGCTCCCAGATATCGATGTTTTGGATTTGTCGAGGATATCCTGTGGCACCACAACCTTGAACACCCCATAGTGATGATTCAAGCTTTTTTCCCCATGTAGCCGGTGAACATTGCCCAACGCTCTGGCACTCAGATTTGGAAAAAGCGTAAGACACACGCCTGATTCTCTGATGCACAAGTGCCATCGCACACCTTAAACAAGACAAGACGTAGCAGAAAAGTTCAATATCATGAATTTCATCACTTTATTTCAAAAAATCTACAACTCTTTAACGCCTGTTACGCCAAATAAATTACAACTCCCCATGTTATTTTCTCCGGATCTCAAATGTGAAAAATATCTAATCTACAAAGAGGACGGGAATGCAAAGTGCATGTGCAAAGAATCAGTACTGTCCAAGCAGAATCTCGGATATTTTGGGCAAAGGGTAACGAGCCCAATAGGCAGCCTGCACAAGCACCAAACCAGACAGTTGCAGCTGATTTGTTTAACTTACATTGTGCATGGTTCCCAAACAAGGTAGATGTCATTGCTAGTGCATAAATACGGTCTAATAGAGAGATCACCATTTCCATGAGCAACATCATTTTTTTCATCATTGTCGACCTGAATTCCCACAATGAATGTTGGTTAGATGCAGTTTCACATGTTCCTCAGATTGCAGAAATGTGATTGCCATTAAGCAATTAAGAGAAACTATATGACTTTCGATATCAAACCGTTTCTTCAATTATGACATCAATGAATCTTGAAGACCAGCCAGACAAGTGAGATTACACCTCTCCAGTTCCCCGAAACATGTCACGCCCATCTTCATTTGGGAAAGCACGCCTCCATGAAGCACATCAAGGAGAGCTCTGACTCGTTATCTATCCTGAGCAATGTCACATCTGCTCATTCGTTTTACTTTAAGGTGTTATCCCGGGCACAAGTGGAATGGGTGGCTTGGGCATTTTAGTTTTCTCCACCAATATCGCTTGGGTAGTCAGGACCGTCCCCGCAATGGAGACTCTGTTTTGTCGCGCGCACCTTGAAACCTCGCGTGGATCTATCACTCCAGCAATGAGAAGATCTTCACATTTTCCCATCATTGCATTGTAACTGATTTCCCAACCACATGTTCAGGTTGACTCTACTACGATATCACCATCTGCTCCTTGCATTAGTTGTAATTGCAATCTATAATTGACCACCTATAAGAACAAATAAACCTCTACTTGATGCATTCCGCTTAGAATGGCCAAGAGATTATCAAAGACATCAGGCAGGTTATCAATAAAAAAAAAAACCTAGAACATGGTTTCCTCAAGACCCCACGAGAGGTTGTTAAAATATAATTTCCTCAAGCCTACATGGCTTGAGCCCAAGTCCACAGAGGCCTGAGGTCGAGCTCAGGACACGGCGCATCCTCCAAAAAAGGCACAAAGATCACTGTGCACACCTATATTGATGACTGCCGGGGATGCTTATTGGGGATGCTTATTGGAGATATCATACTTTTGCTATAACATCAAGAGGAGCAGAACCAACCTGCTCCTCTCTTTTCCCTGTTGCTGCTCAACACAGGACAACTGGAAAGATGTACATAAAGCTGCAACCCACCAGGCTCCATTCCCTTCATTCATATCAGCATATGTGGCCTACTTTGGATCCTCTATTCTAAGTTTCCGGTCTTCAAGTTCCACCACATCCCACCTTAATTGAATGCACATTGCTTACTATGGAATGGAGATATATAATATACTTATCCGGAATGACAAAACTTGCTTTTGTAAAACTTTCCAATGGACTCGCAAGCACTACAGAATCTTGATTTCAATGAATAAACAATTATCTTATCTCTGAGGAAATTAGGGGATCTCAAATTTCACGGGCTTTGTACATCTTTAGTTTCTTCAAACAAAGTGCTGAAAACAAAAGATTTTGGAATTTCGCAAACCTTAATTACAGCAACTCCACCAGGATCAAGTAACAATGATAGCTGAGCTTCTACCGATGGTTACTTTTCTAGCAATGCCAAGCTAATCGAAGGTCATATAAGCGAGAGTTAGATTCTAAACAGTAAACAGCTCCCAATTCTTTGAAGTCTCAAACCAAAAGGCATAATTCGTAAAAGGCTAGATTATAACAATTTTCGGTACAATTTTTCATATTTTTATTTCATATGAAATATATTGTATATATATGTATAAGGGTTTTATAGTTAATATTAATGGCTTTGTTATTCACATTTGACCTTCTTTTTAAGATATATCACACTTATAAGTGCGAATCACAATAATTTTTGCTGTTATATAAAGTACGAGCTTAGAAGAGTTTACAATCGTGATCGAATAAATTCACGTGACCAACCTCGAAGGATGAAGTGATCATAACGAATTTTTATAATCAAGTATCCATAAATTGGATCTTTTTCGGCCGAGGGCCGAGGTCGAGTCGCGACAGCAAATATGATGTGTGAAGAAATATGAACTATCTTCACGTCATGCAGAAAGTGAAGTAGAGCACAGGAGTCCCAAAGCAACCTAAGAAAAAGTCTGACAAAAGCCACGGAAGGGGAAGAAAATTTGCTCAAAGTAGGGAGCAAAAGCACTGTTTAATACTGCTCATGTACTGTTTAGCATCACATCAAAGTCTGTAACGCCGCCAGGCGTTACATCAAACCAGTCTGCAAAGCATCGTGCAAAGTCTATAATGCCCCCCAGGCATTACATCAAATCTGTAAAGCATCCTAAAAAGTACCTTACATCCTTAGGTCATGACAAAGTCTATAATGCCCCCCAGCATGCGTTGTATAAAACAAACTTCCGTCGTCGGAAATCCAAAAAAGAGTTGGCTAAAAGAGTCGATTCTTGTACGCACACTCGGATAACTTTCCAAATCTCTTCTCTCTTTCTTCTCCCGTGACATGTGTACAATTCGAGAAGGGTCCTCGATAATCTTATAAAGAATTGCAAATTTTCAGACTTGCCCGTGTTCCCTCCCACGGTACATGCAAAAAAACGTAAATATGAGCTAATTTCATTGATTAACTTTCCATTCAAAATTTTGTCCTCCCCATTTTCCGTACCTTTTAAAAATATGAGCTAATTTCATTGATCCTTCTTTGATCGCCAACACAGCAGTTACTTTCCGCCGGATACATGGAATTCGACCTTCCTAGTCCCCGTCCACCATCCAAAGCAGATCTAATATGCGTGATGAGTCGATATTTTTTGTTTCTTTTCCTCCTATACGGATCAGCTTTGAATGGTCAAAGGCGGGGAAGAGAGAGAGAGAGAGAGAGAGAGCCGAGGGTTCTGCCCTCATGTCCGGTCAAAGGAGAGAGAGGACGAGATCGAGATGAAGAAGAACAGTGGAGAGAAAGACAGACTGCAGAAGAGAGAGAGAGAAGGAGAGTCATGAATGTCGGGGCAGTGCGGGGGGACGCGTCTTGTCCGCACCGGATTCCTCCTCCGTACGCTTCCCCCCTCCCCCACCGCCGTCCGGTGATCTCTTCGTCTCGAGCCTTGGCGAAACCGACGGCGGCAATCGACATGGGACGGTTCGGTGGGGGCAAGAAAAAGGGGGAAAAGCACGTTGAAATTCGATCGTCTCTGATTGGGGCGAACCGAGAAAGCATGATGGTTTCCAAAAGACCATCTCGGCTTTGGGTGAAAATGGGGGAAGGGGGAATTCTTCCTTGTGGACCCGAGTTCATTGAATCATGTGGAATATATCAACGATTTCATCTCATGGGTTTTCACAGGTAGAAACTGGGGAATAGAGTGAATGGCCATTATAGAGTTGATGATTCTAAATTTGAAATTCAAAATTGGACTTGGCAAAATGTATTTAAAAAAATAATAAGTTTGAGTTTTTGATAATTAGTGTTGTGATAATGATTGGAATGTACCTTGTCGCAACCTGTAATGATTATGGAAATTGGGGAATTTGCGTTTAGATGGAGTACCGAGGTATTTGAATATATTTATTCATGCAATGCATTTCTTACGAACTTTTGAATGGTAATGTACACATTAGAATGTATGTCCCATTTGTTTCAGCTAGTAGTCTGCAAGCCCCTTTATGCTCAACTGGTCCAATTTGGCATAAAGGCACATTCGGGTATATTTAGGAAAGAGCATTTCGTTTTCAAGGTTAGCCTCACTCAAGAGGCTTGAACTTGGTTTTCCCTTCTCAAAAATTCCGTGTATTGGTTTGTTAAGAGGTAAGCCCAAGCAACAAATTAAACCCAACTGGAGGGCTCGATTTAGGTCAAGCCAATGATTACATCCACAACTGGCAATCCGACTCCAAAAAGGCCAGTTCCTTTTTGGCCGTGAGAGGGGACACGAATAGTTGCTACGAGAGCAAGGCAGCGGCAAGGGTGGAAACTGGAGAGAGAGAGAGGAGGGGATGTACGGAGATAGTCATACCAGACTAAAATAAGGTTTTGCTCATTTATAAAAGAAAAATCGCTCTAATCACAGCCGTTGATTTCTCATGATCTAATGGTACAGAATGTCGATCCTAGTCTAATCAATCCAATCGTATAGATCCACTTGATCTAACGGTGATAGCTATTGGCCCTCGTCTCTTATATTTAATGTGGGAGATTAGGTCAATGTAATGGTTGAAGTCGTCAATTTTCCTCCAATAAATTCGGCAAGATCGAATCACCTTGTCCATTTAATGGTTCTAAAGAACTTCTTTTGGATATATGACGTTGGATTTCTACTTGTGACGCATTGCCGTAAATCAAATAGCGGAAGTCGCAAAAATCATCCTCATTATTACCCAACATTTGGTTTTGGTCATGTAAAAATATTTCATTACAATTTATTCCGCAAGTTAGTCTCCTTATGGCAACAATTTTTTATTCAAAAGTGGATGAAATATGCTTGATGAACACCAATTATCGACAAGTGGTACTTATGCCTACGGGCTTCTAAACACAATTACACTTACAATCCTTGTACTTTTGGGAATTTTCGAGTTTGATACCTATATTTTGTTCTGGCAGTAATTTTAGTCCCCTTATCAATTCCATTTTTAAATGTCCTCATAGCATTAATTATAACGATTTTAGATACAATTTTTCATACTTTCATTTCACATGAAATTTCAATGATGCCAACTATCATTTAAATACATTGTGTATATGTGTATAAGGGTTTTATAGTTAATATTAATGGCTTTCTTATTCACATTTGACCTCCTTTCAAGATACATCACACGTATAAATGCAAATTACGATAATTCTCGCTGTTACACGAAGTACGAGTTTAAGAGAATTCATGGTCGTGATCGAATCAATTCACATGATTAATCTCAAGGATGAAGTGATGATATCTTTTGAAATATATACGGTGAGGGAGTTTTTCATAGTAAAGTACCCTAAATTGGATCTTTTTCGGCCGAGGGTTGAGGTCGAGTCGCGAGAGCAAATATGACGTGTGAAGGAATCTGAAGTATCTTCACGTGAAGAAGAAAGTGAAGAAGAGCTGAGGAGTCAAAAGCATTAAAGCAACCTAAGAAAAAGTCTGACAAGCCACGGGAAGGGGAAGAATATTTCGCCTCTTTCAATGTTTTTAGATCTGTTATTTCCGATGCATTAGCGCCGGTTGTACCGTTTGATACTGTTCGTACACTGTTTGGCATTACATCAAACCAGTCTGCAAAGCATCCTAAAGGTACTCTACATCATTAGATCAGGACAAAGTCTATAATGCCCCTAGCATGCGTTGTATAAAATAAGGGTTGGCTATAAAAGAGTCGATTCCTGTACGCACTTTCCGATAACTTTCCAAATCTCTTTTCTCTCTTTCTTCTCCCGTGACACGTGTAGAATTCAAGAAGGGTCCTCAGTAATTTTATAAAGAATTGCAAATTTTCAGACTTGCCCGTGTACATGGAAAAAAACGTAAAATATGAGCTAATTTCATTGATTAACTTTCCATCAAAAAATTTTGTCCTCCCCATTTTCCGTACTTTTTAAAAATAAGCATAAATTCCATATTCAGTTAACTTAGTTCTAATGTGAATAGAGTTATTTAGCCATTCCAATTATTCTATTCTTAGAACAAAAATTCTGAAATTAAGATTTGGAGAATACTTACATTAACTAAAAGTATATGATGATTTCATTAATCGAGGATGAATATATTCTCACCTTATGAGGTAAAATTAAAAATGTCAATGTATTTCTTTTGTGAGAATAACACATTAGCGCAATTCAGGCTCAAATTATGTTAAAATGATTTTTTGAGTTGGCAATATAAATAAAAGTTAAGAAAGAAAAGTAGTTAAGAGAATGATTTTCCTCATGTTGTTCATAAAGTACGGATAATGACTACGAATACAAATATTATGGATATTTTTATCACATATATCGTCATTGTAAAAGTATATATATATATATATATTATGGATATTTTTATCACATATATCGTCATTGTAAAAGTGTATATATATATATATTTTCGGTACACAATTGGAGAAAGGAAATACAAATCCATTTACCGTATAAGTTAGGTGTTAAAAATAAAAATTGATTGTTTTGATTATGTAAAATCTATTTGTGTCAAGAAAATTTCACATTGCCATTGTACAGGATAAAAGTCCATTGAAATATGATTTATATTATGTACATTGTTGATGTAAAAGTCTTTTTTTATACAAGCCGTCTCAGAATAGGAACACAAACCTTAAATCTACATGCTAAACATAAAAATCGTAATATTTGTCATTATTTTTGCACCGCCGGCACGCTGAACAAAAATATATGGAAATATGTTTTTTGCAAAAAGGGAAGGGTGGAAGAAAAGAAAAAATAAATAGGAATTTCCATAAAATTTGGAAATGCGGACGTCATTCGGGAAAAGAGAACGGTACATCGTCTTTACAGCTGTAACTCTGGCTCCATCCCCAGGTCGACTATAAGACAAGAAGACCCATGGGAGCAGAAAGCAACTCCGACTTCAGTCCCTTGAAATTACTTCTCCGCTTTAGAGTTTTACCTGCTCGGGGCACGCCTTGGAAACCTCCGTGGATCAAGAACTAGCGCCAGGTACGTTTTGTTCTTTCCTTTCTTTGTTCTGATTTCATCCCAAAGGGTGATGGAAATATGGGAAAAGTGTCGCTTTTTGGGGGTTAATTTCTAAGTAATATAAACTGGCAATTATTTATTACTTAACAAGTATCCCGACACTTTATAAAGAAAACCCTTGTAAGAAAGGAAAGAATGTGAAAGGAGAATAATTTGTGCCGAACTTGAGGGCGTGTTTGGTCTGAGAAAATTTTCCAATTTCTTGTTTTTTTTTTTTTTTTTTTTTGGTAAAGGTAAGAATAATTTCCTGTTTTTCTTTCCACAAGTTTTCAATTAAAATACGTTCGGTAGAAATTTTGGTTGTCGTGTTTTCAACATCTGAACTTTAAAACTCAAAATGACCAAAATTGACAGTATATTTACAAGGTTTGCTTTAAACAACTACACCCGACATGTTTCTATAACTTTCATTCCTATTGAAAGCTCTTACTTTTCACCCTCCAAACGCTTTTTCAAGAAAATGGAAGTTGAAATAAGGAGCAATTTTCACTAAAACATTTCCGTAAACCGAATGTACCTTAAATACAGGAGCTGACTCAAGAGGCAAAAATGTCGATTCGACTAAGCTGGAACTCATTTAATTAAAGTTATGCTCTTAACCCGAGTCCAGGGTACCTAAAATCATGCGATGGACTCAAGTACGTACCCTAAAAAGACATTGCTTAGAATTTTCTGGTGTGACCAACGGAAAATAACTCCTAAATAATTTGGAAAGTCCAACTAAATCATCGGAAAAATTTTTCTTTTTGAAAAAGAGCTTACATCCAAATTATTGGGGGACGCAAAATTCTTTGTCCCAATAATTTTAATTTTAACGAAGTGATTTAAATTGTCACCATAGAACAAAAGATGAGGATTGGACTTATAACCAAAGTATAGGGGCTAAAAGTGAGATTTCCCAACCTACTGAGACCGAAGCGTACAAAATGTAATTAATTTTTCTAAAGTTACTTATGTAAATTTCTCTTTTGGTAACACAGAGGTTCGCATAGACGTGAGTTCAGAGGACATGGCAACTGATCAAGCTTGCCAAGACGGTTGCAAAACAACCAGAGGTTCGTCACCTTGAACTTTTAATTTTTTTTTTTTTCATAAATCTTGATTTTCAAGAATCTTAACTTTTTCAATCCCAAATACTTCTAGTCTCAGAGCATACATGTGCTGACATATAAATTGAAATATAACCTTTTTACAATTTTTAAAATCTGGATAATATCTTGAATTATAATTGAGAAAGCCCAATTTTTTATTTTTTATGCTTCCGAATAGTAAAAGAATGTGCTCATAATTTACTTAACAATATCATGGATAAGATCAATCCCAATGAGAGAAAAACTTACAAAATCGCGTTGTCCACTATATGAAAGCTAGAACGTCCCTCCCATTAATTGATGATACAATTTCTATCTCAAAAAGAAAGTCGTGATCTTTGTTAAGTTTCACGTTAATTTTTTTTTTTGTTTAAAAGTTTACCATCTAAGGTCAATGAAAACAAAATTCATGCAATGATTGAGCTAGTATGCATGATATAAAGCATACGAAGTGGGATTAAATTTTCTAAGGTTGATTATATTCGTTTCTCTTTATGGTAACAAAGAAGTTCACGTAGAAGAGAGCTCACAAGGCATAGCGACTGATAAAGCTTCTCAAGATGGCTGCAAAACAACCATAGATTTCTCACTTTGAGCTTTTAATTTTCGTTTTTCATAAATTTTGTGTTTCATGGGTTTTGACTTTTGTTAGTCCAAGTCACTTTGAATTTCATCCACTATATGGAACCTAGAAGGTCCCACAAAACTAATTCCTAATTTGATACCTATCTGAAAAAAAAAAAAAAAAAAGAGAGAACTCACGATCAAAGTTTAACGTTGATCTTTTTTTTTTTTTTTTGCTTAAAATTTTACCATCTAAGTTTCATGCAAACAATTCCATGCGATGAATGAGCCTGATACCGATAATGTATACATGATCTAAAGCATATAGAGCAAATTTAATTAGGTTATTTATATTCATTGAATTTTTGGTAACAAAGAGTTTCACAAATTAGGTTATTTATAATCACTTAAGGTCCTTTGAGACTGACATGGCTATTTCAGGCCTTTATTCGAAACAAGGTCCACTTCAGCCCTTATTTTAAAAAATAAGTATACTTCGAACCCTTATTTGGAATTTTCCTTGAAATTTAAAATGTTTTAAATTAAAAAAAAAGTTAAAATGGATTATTGGTATCAGGCCAAAAAAAAAAAGTAATTTAATCTAGATGTAAATTGTATTTCGACGAAAATACCCTTCATAGTCCCTTTGTATTTCGACAAAACTAATTCATGATACAATGCCTATCTCAAAAAAAAACTTACGATCTCTATTATTTTAACTTTAAATTTTTATTTATTTAAAAGTATTTCATCTAAGTTCAATACATAAACTTCCATGCAATGAATGAGCATGATAAGATGTTTTCAAGGTTATTTATGTTCATTTTTCTTTTGGTAACGAAGAAGGAAGTTAATGAAGACATGGCACGTCCTGTGGAAGACTATTGACAGGCGGCGGGAACAAAAGGCCAGGAATCTATTAAATTCTAAAGGTTTGTCACTTTACACTTTTAATTTTCATATTTCATAAATCTTGTGTTTCATGAACTGATTTATTTAATCCAAAACATTTTTAAATTTCACGGCAGAAAATTGTTAGAGAAGGTAATTTGACCAATGGGATGGACACACGCGCCAAATTAGTGCAAATCCTATCTTTGATATCGTGTAAGAAAGTTCAATCATAAACCTCAAGCTAATAGTTGGAGGGAGAACATATATACAAAGTATATAAATTTCATAATCAAGTGACATGGGATATATCAACATGCTGAATATAATTTTTTAATTATTTTTAAAATCCAAATAATATCTTGAATAACAATTCGGACAACCCAAATAAAAAATACTTTTTTGCTTGCAAAGAGTAAGGAAGGTGAAAAGGTCCGTTGAGTAAACCACCACCTCTTCACTTGCATCCATGTTTTATCGGAACTTTGAGCAAGTTATATGATTGATCAGAAAATAAAAAATTACGAAAGGCTGAGGAATTTTTTATGTGCCATTTTTGCAGTCCTACCAAGAGCGGTCGTCAATGAGAATGAGAACACCGACCAAAAAAAAAAACAAATGAGAATAAGAACCATCGATCACTCTTTGATGCCGCACGGACGGGTGATTGGAAAACTTTCAAGAAAATCCCCAAAAATGATCCTGCACCATTGATGGCCAAAATTATGACTACAGAAGATAAGTCTTTTACTGTGCTTGATATTGCGATTATGGCCACACAAGATCAGTTGGTTGAGAACCTGGTCAAGCGATATCCTGGGGTTTATAAAGATCTCAAGCCTGATGGAGCACTTCGCTACGCTGCTCGGGGAGGAAGATTAAAGATGGTAAAGGCATTAATAGACAATGCTGATGCTGATGCCAAATCTGATATGATATACTCTGCCCTAGGAGTTGCTATCGATTATGCTCCTTCGCAAAAGGAGGCCATCTGGTACTTGGCCAGGCGTTTAACATGCCCCCCATCTTGTGACATCATGACCAGCCTTATCGAAGCCGGCCATTTTGGTAGGATTTCACACCGACTCATCTTATCTCATATTTTCTTGAATTAACTTTTTTATTCTTGCGTCCCAAAAGACATATGCTTATATTTAGCTCGCAAATACCCTGGCTCAATGACATCCAAGGAAACTTATGGCGTGGGCTGTTTGGATTTCTTGGCGATAATTCCTTTTCACTTCCGTAGTGGAGCTCAACTCAATTTTTGGGAAAAATGTATTTACAAATGTAGGTATTGGCTGCGCTTCTTTTGTTGGGTACGTGCAATTCAAGCAACTCCATCCACGTAGCGTTAACTCTATTTGTTTCCATTTTTAGTTATCCCTCTCTGCTTGGTCGATACATCATTTGACGACTCCAAGGACACAAAGATGGCTCGAGGTATTTTTATTGATCTGTTTAGTGGAGGACAAACACACACAAAACACAAAAACAAAAAAAAGGCATATCATTCAGGGATCTTATTTTACAAAAAGTTCAGGAACAAGGACTGCATCTATGTATACAAACTAATATCTTAACGATGATTTATGTCACAAATTAATATCTATTGTAACATTTGAAAAGCTAGTGGAGAAGTGTTAAGTCATTGTCAAATTGCCAAGTAGGCTTATTGAGAATTGTAGATTTTGGATTTTAGGTCATGGAGATTGATTGATACAAGTTGTTTTAAAACATAATCAAGCATTATAAAGCATGAGCAATTTTCAATTCATGATTGTGCCATGTATCTTTTTGTTCATCATCAATTCCTAATTTCCTGACATGATTTATTCTCTCCTCTTTGTGGTGGTAGTACTAAAAGCACTTAATTGGATCAAGATATCACTATGGAATCTTGCCACAATACCAGGTATACGATATTGCCATGTTATGCAAAGAAAAACAGTAACTCTAAATTTAAAGTGTATTATAGATACTATCAGTACATCCCTTTGAGATCATAGTAATTAATATAGACTGGCTCATCATTTGTACATTACGATAAGATTTGATTCTAATCAATTTAATTCAACGTTTGAACTACATATATCCATTAGGTGAATCTACAAAAATATTCAATGGAAACTCTATCTATCGATCCTCGCTGAATCTACCCCTTTTCCCAAAAAAAGAAAAAGAAAAAAGGAACACTTTTTTTCTCATATGACATTGTGCGTGTTCATCAATAGATCTATCTGTTCTGATGCCCGCATTTTGATTGCCAAGCCATATCAAGTTTATTTTCTCAATTAATATTTTTTTTCTTTGAGCTACTAAATATACATAAGAATATAGTGCAAATGTGAAAACTTCTTTAACCTTTGGATTCTTCATCATTGGAAAATTTTGCTTCTCTGATGTTACGTGCAGCACCTTTCATCAAAAGAAGTGGAGAATCGAAGTTGAGGCACTATTACTCGCTTGAGTTTGCAAAACAAGCTCTTACCGAGATAAAAAGAATGGTACAAGTACTCCCGAAATACTCGAGTATATATTGACTTCAGGCGTTGTCCTTGATGCTGCATCTCGCGGAGTCTTTGAAATTGTGGATTTATGTCTTAAATATTTTCCGGAGTTGATGTGGGATACCAATTTCGCAAAAGAACTGATCATAAAAGTTGTGAAGGGACGGCATATTAAATTGTTTAGACTGGTGATCGAAAAATACCCAATTCGATATTTGGCTGAAGATAATTACATAAACTTTGACCTGATGGAGGCTGTAACCAAATGGTCTTCGAGATGTGTGTCCCCTGATGTTTCTGGAGCGGCTTTTCTTATGCAGAGGGAACTTCAATGGTTTCAAGTGAGTGATCCTCATTTGTTTACCCCCTTTTGTGCTCTTTATTGATGTTTACATTGATAGATGTCCTTTTTTTTTTTTTTTTTTTAAGGCAGTGGAAGATAGAGGATTTCTTGCAGTGGAACATAGAGGATTTCTTTCTTCTGAAGGGCTGACAAATATGGAAAATAAAAAGTCACACTGGGAAAATTTTGTAGAAGAGCGCGAAGGATTGCTCAAAGATGCAGGGCAATGGATGAGGGATACATCATCATCTTGTAGCCGTGTTGCAACTCTAATTATTACGGTAACTTTCGCTGCAACTTTTACGGTGCCTGGAGGCAACGACGGTAGTGAGGGGATCCCAATATTTCTGAACAAGGGCTCATTCATGGTATTCATAGTTGCAAATGCTCTTGCTCTCTTCTCCTCTGTCACTGCCACCTTGATGTTCTTGGCCATTGTAACTCCGTACTACATGATCAAAGATTTCCTCTACTCACTACCAAGAAAAATGATATTGGGCCTCACTTTTCTCTTCCTCTCATTGGCTTTTATGCTGGTGGCATTTGGCTCTGCTCTTACGATTGTCTTGAGTGAACGATTGAAGTGGATTTATGTCCCAATTACATTGTTGGCTGCCATCCCCGTCAGTTGCTTCACAATCCTACAACTTCCCTTATATGTTGAAATGGTGGAATCCACCTTTCGACCTCGCCTCTACCGTCCCTGGAAGCTTTGGAAATGATCTATGCTATTATTGGAGAAGGACATCTGCAATGTGATATTTGTTTGCACTTGTTACTATGTGTAAAATGTGACTATTATGGTGTTTACTCATGTTTAGAGACTTTTGAAGTGTGACATCAGCCATAATTTCATTGTTATTTATTCACGTTGAGTCGAGTTCAAAATTTTCGGTTTTCCATTCCAGTTGAAATCGAGTATGATTTATGATTTTTAATGCTTGATCACATTTGAGTCATGTTTTAGGTACCAAGTATGCATGTCAAGTCAACCTTGGGCTGCATACTATATCGACTACATAAATTGTGAAAAAGCCTTTTGGGATTCTTTGTAGTGTGTGTCCCTTTAAATATTCTTTGCTATCGAGAGCTTTGCCCCCTTTGTTTGCCACATATGTGATGCTTGGTATTTTAATGAACGATCAAATTAGCTGTCAGCGTATTCTCTTCTCCCAAAGACTTTCCCATGTACATTTCTCATCATATCTCATAGATTTATGTGACACATGATTCATATAATGTTGATACCTAAATTTTGACTATTTCATTTAATTATTTATCGTATAGTAAATTAGAACTTATGACATTGGAATAGTCAATCATGAATTTGTTACCACTCCTTAATTTTGTCATTTTGTAGTAATAGTTATAGCAAACCAACAAACCATTACCAAACAAAAAATGCAGTAAACCGTTACATCTGAAGCAAAAACTAAGAAAAACAAACCAATATTAACAATACACAACTAAGCAAAAAACAACCTTTGACTGCTCACAACTAATGAATTTCAACTCTAACCTTACACATTCACTATAGATTGCAACAAAAAATCTTGTTCCATACAAAATTTGCGGCAAATCAATAACACACTTTACATATAAATAACCCGATAAAAGTATATATTCCACATTTTCGATTATGATAGAAATACAAATTTCTTCTCATTACTCACTTCATATTTGAATAGATTATACAAGAGAATAACAACACAATCAACACCTAATAAAAGTTTCTTTCAATTTTTAGCTTTGAAATGTCATTCTTCAAATGGTTGACCAGAGATGTTAAACCCTTCATTTGAGCTTGTATTGAGTCGACATCCTTTAACTTATCCATTAATGTAGCTGGAGGTTGATGTTGGCCTTCAAGTAGCTCCAAAATCACCTCTGTCGCTCGACCGAAGAATTTCATGTCAACCCATTTGAAATATTTGCACTTTGAGCCTCCTCTATACTTATTGCACCCATGGAATCTTCTTCGAGGATTTAACCGAGTCTAAGATGTTCTTCTCAAACTTGGTAACCCGCAATAACAATAACACTCATTATCTAATTCACTTTTTTGGAATGAACGTGAGCCACTGCTGAAGCTTCTGCCCTCTATTTGTAAGATCAAGCTGATAATTTTGAGGGAAAATTGAAGTAGGTACTCAAATTGGCTAATTGGTGTTTTGAACTTCCAGTTCTCTTTCAATTTTGGGATTTAAGGTTCTTACTTGAGGGAAAAGCGCCAAATGGCATCATTTTGTTGTTTGCATACTGACTGTACTTTCCGTTGAGCCATGTCAGCTTTAAATTAATAAAAAATTGTTGGATTTTCGGTCAATCAAATTGGCATTAGCACTTAAATAATTGTTTTTCAAACTTTTTAACACTTAAGTAATCCAAAATAAACTTTTGGTATCAAAGCGAGCGTCGTATACAACTTTGACACTTCTAATATATTTTCCCCTAGTTCTACTTTTCAATGCATGATGGACTTGGATAAATAGTTCAACAAATATAAACCTTTTGTAGCTTTATTTTTTTTTTCTTTTAACTTTTATTAAGGTTGAAAAGGACCGTCTTTCAAATGAATACTCGCACCATTTCAATTGATGATGTAAGGAATCAATAAGTTATAATTGAAATATATATTTAGTTAATTCATATGACCTTCGCTATAAATTTCAGCATCAAGTGCCCGAGGAACTAGCCTTCCACTTTTAGAATTTATTTGATCAAAAAGTGTCCCTTAGGGTATATGAATTTTATCTTTATATATAAATAAGCAAAGCGAAAATCAATTATATAGAAAAATTATCCAAAAAGTTTTAAACATATTGTATGGCAGCGAATTCATTACTAAATCTTGCAATTATGTCACTTAAGTCCCAAACCTTTTGATAATTTCTTCGCATAGTCATTCCTACCAATTTTTGGCCAAAAATTGCTAACATGGTGATCTAGTCAACCATCCTATGTGGCCAAGTGGCGCTAATGCGCATAATGTTTGGATTTTTTTAGAACTTGTTGTGAAATTTTCCTTTTTTTCCCCCTTTTTTTTTTTTGGCTTTTGGCCGATGATCGGTCACAGGCGAGGGTTGGACTTGCATGGGGGATGGTCAGATGGTCGGCCATTCTAGATGGGACAAGGGCTATAACACCCTTGCTGAGTGAGGGCATCATGACTCTTGTCAGCCACACATTGTGCAAGCTAGGGTACCTAGCTTGTGGTAGGTTATTGACCATGGCCAAGTATTGGTCATAGGCAAAATGAAAAGAATAGGGGAAAAAAAAGGAAACAATGAGAAAAAAAGGAAATCATAAAAATTTTAGAAAATTTTTAAAAATTAGTTTGTGATTTTTGGTCAAAATTGGTTAAAATGACTATATTGACAAATCATTTAAAGATTTATGATTAAATTAGCACAATTAAAAAGTTAGGACCTAAACTGGTCACTATACAATAAAATTAGGACTTTTTAAATAAGTATCTTAGATTACATAATAATAATATGACCGAATAGAAAAATAGGTTTATATCAAAAAGGAGGTGGGGCGAGATGGTGACAAGATAGGATGATTCAATGGATCCCACAAGCCCTAGTTCTTAAGATTAATTTAATGTCTTAGCTCATGCTGTGTCGGCTTTAAAAAAGAAAGATGCTTTATATTATTATGACTCTATGCAAAGTGATGATGTGGTGGTGATCACACGAGATCCAAAAATGTAAGGTGAGATGCACGAGGCACGTGAACCAAGAAAAAAATTGGCAATTTTACTGTTTTTTGTTGAGAAGTTTAAAAGGACAATTATAATTAGCGCCAACAGGCCAGACAAATCTTCATTCTCCAATAATGATGGCTTGGGAAAATAGTTTACATTGTTTAACCAAGCCACTCAAAAGCTTAGAGTGTGTGGTTATTAGAAAAAAAAAACTGATTAACTCAATTAACCCAAAAAATGTTAAATTTCACACTAACATAGTTTAGTTTACCCAATTGTTAATTTGAATTTTGGTTGAGGATATACTTAGGTTCTAGCCTATCAGTGCAAGCTTTAATTGATCATACATATTAAACATGATGGTTGCAAATCAATCCACTCAAACCATGCACACTAATTTGAAAGAAAAAACAAATGATCAAAACTTAATTTGGATATGGATATGTGTTGTGATCCTAAAGCATTTCAAAATCTCTCCGTGATTCTTATAGGTGGTATTGTCATAGTCAATTACAGGAAATTTTTTCATGTACCATTGGAAAAAAAAATCTCTTCATATTAACTTTTGAGGAATGCCAAATTTATAAACTTTTTACTTATTAATATTTTCTTATTAAATTGACAATATCATATTGAATTTTCAAATGAATAAACCCTTTGAATATCATCTCGGGTATTGCACATATATCTTATGATGTCTCAACAATAGAACGAAAAGGGTTAAATTACGCATTTTCACCTAGCCCTAGTTTGGCATTATATTATGAATTTATCACACGTGGATGTAGACTGGCCACATCAAAGCACCATACTCTAATACCCAATTACCTGCAATATATGGTGGACCATTGCTCCATATGTTTGTCTGCAATAATTAACACATGCTCCACAAAAAACAAAACAACATTTATACGCCTTGTCTCTTTTGTTATATCATTTTCGCCAAGAACAAAAAGAAAAATTTATGGCAAAATGATGATGTTTCGATTGTCATAGCAAAGGATAAGTCTTGATTAATTGAAGAACATTAGTGAGAGAAAGATCGAATTAGTGACAGGGGAGAACTTTAGGGGGGACCATCAAGAAGGGTCAATTCATTGAGTTCTTGCCAAATCCAACGTGAACTCGAGGCAAAGTAGGTCTTATTTCACTATCTTGGTTTCAATGTATGCATACACAGATAATACACGTGGATGCTTTGTGTTGCTTTTGGCTTCCCCCCCATAGCAAAGGATAAGTCTTGATTAATTGAAGAACATTAGTGAGAGAAAGATCGAATTAGTGACAGGGGAGAACTTTAGGGGGGACCATCAGGAAGGGTCAATTCATTGAGTTCTTGCCAAATCCAACGTGAACTCGAGGCAAAGTAGGTCTTATTTCACTATCTTGGTTTCAATGTATGCATACACCAATAATACACGTGGACGTTTTGTGTTGCTTTTGGCTTCCATAGCAAAGGATAAGTCTTGATTAATTGAAGAACATTAGTGAGAGAAAGATCGAATTAGTGACAGGGGAGAATTTTAGGGGGGACCATCAGGAAGGGTCAATTCATTGAGTTCTTGCCAAATCCAACGTGAACTCGAGGCAAAGTAGGTCTTATTTCACTATCTTGGTTTCAATGTATGCATACACCAATAATACACGTGGACGTTTTGTCTTTGCTTTTAACCCCCTCCCCCCCCTCCACCCCCAAAAAAAAAAAAAAAACCCCACCACACACTCCAAGCATCAAATTGCATTCTTGTGGCTCTAATAAATTATGGCCTAAAGCCAGTGTGGTTTGTGCACACGACTTTGGGTCCAATTGAGTCATGTGCATTGACAATCCGAATGTGCTAGAAACGAGTTGATGTAAAATTTCATTTTGAATCAATGGATTAATCCCTTGGGATCAAGTTATGATGAATAAATCACGAATCCCTAAGGTTGTCCTTCGTCGGCCTCCTTTGATCAGACACCGGGGCAACAACAGGAGAGATTCGCAGTAGCATATTCCTCATATAACTTAAATTTGATCAAGTTTTCAAGGAAGTACATTGCAATCCATGACTGATTTTCAAATCACGGGCCAAATGGTTTGCACTCTCCACAAAACCTACTGATTTACCCCAGCCCAAGAAACAAGAGGTGCGTGGGATTAAGCTTAAAGGCCCATCTCAATAACCTGACCACTCTATTAGAAGTTGACCCGGCCATGGGCTTACAATTATTGGAAAAAATCAAGCTATTATTTAATGTTTCACAGCCCCTCTCATACGAGAAAAGTAGAACTTTGTCTGTGTCTGGGTGCTTACACTGAACCTATCCATTGACCACTGAAGTCACGCCTCCAAGTTCCACGGAGTATGACCGGATCGAACGCAATGCATCATTCGTCGAAAGTTGAAACGCACTGATGATTAAATATAAAAAAATCGATAATCCTCGCTGGCCATTAAAAAAGACCAACATTTCCATTTATCTGATTTGTATATGGAATCGAATAAACCGATTAACAATATATATTTTATACCTCATATTTTGAAGGTCCAGATCTTTTTCTGCACAACATGATTCTTGTTTGATGGCGAAGTATAATCGGTGGCAAGCTCTAGATATGACAAAGAAAAAAACTTCGGTCAGTTAACTAGTTAACTGATGATATCATCCCTGAAATTGCACAGCATAACATTTATTCTAGCAGAATGTGCTTTGATTTTGATAATTTTAGGGGTTATTTCAAATTCCTCTCCGGTACTCCTTTTCTCCAGTTCTTCATTTTGGAATCCAGTTCCTCCTTTTTTTTCAGGTATTAAATTTCTATATCAGGTATTAAATCTTATGACAATTCTATAAATCCTTGAGGATTGGATTCTTGGCACCAGTAACCGTTAGGATCACAATAAATTTAATACATATTTAATATATATCTATTCAAGTCGAGTGGAGCTCAAATTTTTTGATTTTCTACTGGAGTTGAATTCGAGCAGAATTTTTAATGCTTGATCAAATTTGAGTCGTGCTTCAAGTAATGTGTATGCGTGCTAGGTCAAGCTTGCGCTGCTTCATCGACTCGATTACGTCTCCTTCCTGCATAGAGAAATTGTGAATCTGCCATTGAGGATTCTTTAAAATATATGTCTCTTTAAATATATATTTTTCTACCAAGATGCTTGTTATTTACATTTTCCCTTTTTTGCCGCACACATTTGATGTTTGATATTAAATGAACAATCAAATTAGCCGTGAGTGTATCCTCTTCTCCCCAGGACTTTCCCGTGTATAGATTTTGTCATAGAGATTTACTTGTCACGTGATCGATACCACTCCAAAGAATTTATTTTGAAAATATATTTGTTGGAGTAAATCTTATTACCTATAATTTTAGGAAAAAGAATACCTTAAATGTCTTAACTTTTGTATGATGCTTATCTCTGGCATAATTTTTTTTTCAAAAGACTTCAAAAAAAACATTCACTTGAATGTTATAACTTTTTTGGCAATCACTTGGGTGTCATGAATTTTAATAAAACGTTCATTCAAGTGCCATGACCATTTTAAAATCATTCACCTTATGTGCCAAAAATCCGACGTAGCATGGCAGTTAGTGGTAAACATTTTCTAAAAAAGTTCATTCAAACGAATGTTTTTAAAGTCATGACATTCAAACGGAAAGAAAAAAATGTTAGCTTTATAAAAAAGTTATCATCTATCCTAGCCATCACACTTCAAAAAATTTGTCTAGAAAATATGATAACTATTAGTAAGTGCCGTTATTACATATATGAAAACAAAGATACTTACTCTTAACCAATCGAGAGCTCTTTGCATTTGAATAGTTGCTCTGGAGACAGTAGTTACAACATCGAACTTAGGATTGTACTTTGCTGCTGCAAGCATCATCCTGGCCAATTCTTCTGTTGTAGGCGCTTGAACTAATAAGAACTCTTCTTTTTTTCTTTTTTTTGCTAGAAACTAATGAGAACTCATTAGTTGAGCTTACCTTCAAAGAGCGTTTGAGAGTTCCTTTCTTGGTGATTCTCCACGACAAGTGTCATCAACCTCCTACAAAAATCCAAATAAGCTCCGGGTAAAACTGAATACAAAGCTCCACGAGTTCATTGATTCCCTTCATTCTAGCTTGACCAAAATAAAAGGATTAGGCGCAAGGGCTGATGGGTATATCGTGTGCATACAAAAGTTGGGTGAAGATGAAAAGATGAGTGCAATTGCCGGCAAAAGTTGTGAGTAAGTTTTGGGAATCATTGATTTTTTTTTTTTTTAGTGGTTAGATGATGTCCACGCCAATTTTTGTGCAACTCAAGTGATCCACCTCTTCGAATAATCTTAAGAACACGCTCGTTCATTTTGGTCTTGTGGATTCAAAACCTCATTTTTAAAGTGCTCCCAGTAAGACTTAAATAAAAGATCCTAGGAAGAGGAGCAAACTCTTTTAACATCTAGCCAATGCCTTGTTGGTGCGTGCGTGTATCTTGGGGTGGAATTCCAAAATGCACGATTTTGGGCCAAGAAATTTGCTCCCACTAAAATCTTCTTCTATTCCGTGCCCTCCCAAATACATTATTTTGACTTTCCTACCTGCTTTCTCCCCCATTTTCCTACTCTCCACGCCTTTTCGAAGTTGCCAAGTAAAGTGTAATTTTACTATGTTAAATGCTTTTAATTGATAAGCATACGCCTGTGCATCTCATCTATTGCGACGTTATCTTATGGGTGATGTGGCGAGAATAGTCAATGACGGAGCCCCCGGTCCTATGCCCAATTTCCGCACCCTCTCAGTAACAGTCAACGAAAATAATTTTTAGGCAATCAGTTATTGACACCCAAACTTATCCTTATTGTCACACTATGTAGCACCGACACGGATACGCGACACGCGACACGACACGACACGACACGACACGCCAACACATCATTTCTAAAAAAATAGAGAATCCTGACACATTCCGACATGTTATATATTAAATATATATTTTTATATATAAAGACAAAAATAAATAAATAATAATAAAAGAGCATAAAATTAATTTATACTAAAAATATTAATCAAACATTTGTTAATATCATTCAATATTTTAATTTGACAGAGATTGAACGAGAAATTCAAAAATTGCAAACATGAAAGAGTAAACTTGAAGGAACATGTCATGTTTTCTTATACTTGTTGGAGATTAGTGAGATTTCTTATAGTTTTAGACAGAGTTCAAAGTTCATGATATATACTAGCTTGGAGCTCCTTTGCAAAACAATGTTCAAGAAAAATGAAAATCCAGCACAAGAACTCTCAAAGTATGACCAAAAGAAAATGAAATCACTAAATTCGCCATGGAAAATGTGAGAGATAACTACAAGCCAA
This sequence comes from Eucalyptus caleyi, assembly GCA_014182885.2. Classification (NCBI taxonomy): domain Eukaryota; kingdom Viridiplantae; phylum Streptophyta; class Magnoliopsida; order Myrtales; family Myrtaceae; genus Eucalyptus; species Eucalyptus caleyi. Next base: position 55,097,338 of record CM024468.2, on the reverse strand, counting down.
TAACATAGACCAAAAGAGATAACTCACAAATGATGCTTGCGAGAGGTGGAAAGAAGTAAAAAAAAATTATAACTTTAAGTATGTGGAGGCAACAGAACGACGCCGACAAGAAGAGGAGCATTCCATCATCACTCACGGAAGATCATGACTTTTAAGTGAGAAAATTGAGAGTAAGAATTTTCTTCTTTCCCCTTTATTTTTGTTATTTTCATTATTTTTTATATATTTACATTTTGATCTATCAAGTATTGAAAATTTTTAAAATTGACACCGTGCGTGTGGGAATCGCATGTTGGAATTTCAAACACTCACATGTCGGAGCATGTTGGCAAGAGTTGACCATGTGTTGGATTTTTCCGACACTCGTTGACCGCATGTCAGAGTGTCAGTGTTTCTTAGTTGTCACGTGCTGGTTACAAGAAATGAAAACATTCAAAATCATCCTCATTATCACGTGCAGGCTGTGATTAACATCAACTTAGCCTATGTTAGTCATGGAAACGAAGGATGGCCAAGGATTTCAAAAGTCTTTGGGCTAGATTTCGATAAGCCTACAAGTATAGATATGCGATTCGATGATAAAACAGTTGATTGCCACATGTCCAAGTCAAGAGATGGTACCGAAGACAAAGGATTTAGATGGAATTTGCGTCAAGATTTAGGTAGGAATGATTGATTAAAAGGGCATCCAAAACCAAAGGAGCAATTAATACTTGTTGAGCAAGTCATGCAAGCATTGTCGAACAAGTCGAAAGACAACAAGATATGGATAAAGTAGTTGAGCAAAGAACGTTGAACAACTTTCAAGGAGGAAGCAATCAACTACCGACAGTTACCAAATTGGCTTATAAATACTGCATGCAATCCAATAGAGAGCCCCCCTAAACAACACACAAAGTTCCTTTGTCTTACCCTTTTAGTTATCTTAGCCTAACTTAGTTTAGCTATAGATTCAGATTCTTGTTATATATTCCATTCCAGTGAGTGTATACATCCAAGATAGTGCTGTTGATTAGATTCCCAGTACTATCCTATTGTCCGTCAATTAGCTTCCGGCGTTATGTCCTCATATCTATATAGGAGCAGTATCCACTAGGTGTTGTTTCCACTATCGAGCATTGTTGATTAAGTTCTAACGTTATGTTCTCAAGCCCAATTAAGAGCAGCGCCTTCTTGGTATTGTTTTCAATGTCCAATGTTGTCGAATCAACTTCGATATTATACAAACCATTTTGATTTTAATGGGCTTTCATTAGTATGTCATAATGAGTTTGGATCAAATTGTTGATTATATTTCGACATTAGTTATCATTAATTTTAAGCTTGTATTAAGTGACTCCATTAAATTTAGAACCATATAATATATATATACGTATATGTTAGTATTTGACCATTTCTATCCAATACTAGCATAGAACCTAAGTCCCCTCAAATAAAAATCAAAATATAACATTTGATGAAAGATATTTCGTTGCGGAATCCAAAACCGATGAAGTACCAGTACATATGTTTTCATTGTTCTAATATTTTTCAGAAAATTTAGATGCTAGATAGAGATGATGAAGCTAACACGATTTCACCAATCAAGATTGAAGGAGAAAGTCCTAGGTTAACATAAATCTTAGTCAATTAGCCTTTAGCTAGATGGTTTCCTAGGTCAACATTAAATCTCGCCTCAGTTTACAATTTCAAGGATTCTCTCGTTAATTTTTTTTTTTTTAATAAATAATTTCCCATATTCTTGCAATTAGAACTTTGTGAATACCTGAAACCTTTCAAAATATGCAGATATTGACACAAAGAATCATGTATAATTTTGTAGTGCTTCAATGTCTTACAAGGTCACTTTAGAATGCGCCAAATGAGTGCCAACATTGTCGAATCAACCTTTTCGCCTCTTGATTCTAAACATGTATCATTACATTGTTATGACTCACGACCTACCGAGGGAGAGAATATATTTAGAGATACTTGCTTATGAGATGAGTCGAATGGTTCATACAAATGATGATCTCGGATGGACCATCATTTGCTAACATTGCAAACGACTCATCAATCACAAACGTGAACTCTCTCAAGTTCATACCCCACGTGACATTAGATATTCGATTTTTGTTTAACTAATCATATGTGAATTTCTATATAATGAGTCACCATTAACCTATTTAAGGTCAATTAAAAATCAAGTAAGATATGGGAAAATATCTCATTTTTCGCACAATCAGAGATTTTGAAAATGGGGACTTGATTACATTAGTTTTAAAATTAATGGTCTTTTGGTACCTAAACTTGATTACATGCCAACTAAAATGCTAGGGAGCCTATTAAAGAATTTTCGGGTTCATCCTAACAATTATAAAAATGAAAATAACGCTCAAAATATTAAAGTGCACAATCAAGTGCAATTGAAGTAAACACATAGACAACTTGATATTGTCTCTAACTAAAGGCATATGAAAATCCTTATTATAAAGCTCTAAAGGTTTATTCAATTTTGGATTTCAATTTTTTAAGGATTTTTCACTTTTTATTGGAAAAATACCTAATTTTTTAAGCTTTTGCTAAGGATTTCTAATTTTTCTAATTTTTCTGAATTTAAAAATTTTTATGAAATTTTTTGAAATTTTTAATTATTAAAGGGACTTTGGACTGGGTCGGGGAACCGGCCCGGGTATGGGTCTAACCCAGACCCTAGGGTCAGGGATGGAGCTTGCAATTCGGATCGGCCCCTGGGCCTAATCCAAATATGGGTCGATCTGCTGGGCTTGAACTATTGCTGTAATTCAAAATTTTCTTTAGTCACGTTCAATCTAAACCAACCCCAACTTCTATTTCATCTAAACCATCCCCAAACCATTAGCCAAACCCCGAATCTGTACTTAGTTCATTCAATCGGCCCAACCTTCCTCTTATAATCTGACCCGACCCAGTTTGATTATCCGAATTTGATCCAGTCAAAATTAGAGTTGACCAACTTTTTTTTTATTTTTTTAATTTTCATTTTCTAGTTTCTTATTTCTTTTCTTTTTTCCACCTACGCTGTCTTCTTCAAGCGACGCCTTCTTCCCTACGACCGGTTGATGGAAGCTTCTCCATGGACGAACTCAACACTCACCACACGAGCACACTTCGAAATCTCTACCAATCCGACGTCAGCGGCCAACCTCACCAACTGTCACTAGGTCGTCACCGCCGGTCATCTCTCAGGCCATCATCGAACCTGTTCGGCGCCATTCACGTGCACTTCAAACTAAATCTATTCTAGAGAACCGACACATATATGCACATCGAAGCAAAGCAATAGGGAACTAGCTGTAGCGGCCCTTAACCGCAGGCATTCTCTGGCAAAGGGAATGGTATTTCCGGCAAGGTTTTCCTCCATGGGCGACTCAGAAAAAGTGATGGATATGCCGCGAGATCGAAGGAAAGCATGGAGAAAAGCACGACATCAGACGTAGTTCAACAATCTCAGAACAATCAAACGTTAAACTATAAAACTTCTAAGCATCGATTTGATGGGGATGGATTTTTCGAACAGTTGATGTGCAATTCGAAGTATGGGATTTCATTTCAAATCAATTTTGTCAAGCACTTGAGCATTTGAAGTGAGCAGTTCTGATCAAGAATGGAGTCGGATCAACGAGGCATTACTTCCTTTTTCAAATCAACCGCAAGCCTTCGGTCAGCCACGGACGGAGATGGTGGCCCATGGTCGCGATTTCGCCAGTCGAACACAGAAGGAAATAAGTCTCCAAAAAAAATTCTGGGTCACTCCCTGGTTCAGCCTCACCGCGCTTTTTTCTCGGCCTGACCCAGCACACCTCAAGCGAACGTCCTCTCCCCTCTCCAAACAGAATCTTTTCTTCCGTCACTGGCGCCTCACCGTGCTCTTCTCACAAGCCACTCGCGCGTCCCTTTTTGCTTCTGTCATCGCCTCTGCATCACAGTCACTCCCCTCATCAACGTGAGCGAGTGCGAAGGAGAAGAATAACGAAAGGGGCGGGGCCCTTAGAAAACAAAAATGGACTCAGAATCAGGAAAGAATAAATGAAGGAAGGGGGCTGAAGGAAAAGAAATGAATTTGGACCCAGAAGAAGTAAAAAGAGTGGCGCTAGAAGGAGGGCTATGCGCATGGGCTTGGCAGGCCCAAAACTTGTTGAAGAGAATGAGCTGGATCCGAATTTTATTACTATTTTTATCATTCTTTATTAATATTATTTTTTTATTTTTTATTGTTGCAAAAATGGACGGATGCCTAAAAATTCGGGTGTCAACCTTTTTTCTAAAAAGAAAAGATCACTATCAAATCTTTCAAGGCATTTAGGATGCATTTGGTTCAAAAAAAATATTTTAAAGACAATTGTATTATGTTTTCATCTTCCGTTTTCTTGAAAATATGTTTAGTGAGATTGGGTCGTGACAGGCTTGATGACTCAACTAGGGATAGGTTACTAGATTAAGAAGACTTAAAGCCGTTAAAAATAATTATCGTCTTAACTAATGTATCTTATGTAAGATCACTTGCATGTTAAAATCGCATGGAAAATGAGGTTAGTCGCTAACCATGTATTAAATGGTATTGTAGGTGAGAGTTATAAGGGGTGGCGTGTTTGTAAACCACTTTATCTTGTAGGTGGTGTAAGGATGTTTGAATATATGTGGGGTAATATTGAAATGCTAGATGTTTAAATTCAAATGTGTTTTTACAAGCTTTAGCACTACACTACACATACAATTGCGGTTCAAAATTCTGATCACCCAATTTATTAATTGAGCTTACCTTAAAAAAAAAAAAACCTTGAGAATTCCTTTCTAGGTGATTCTCCACAGAAAATGTCATCAACCTCTTAACATAAGGTGAAATCCAAATAAACTTCAAGTAAAACCGAACACCTTCATTGTAGCTTCACAAAAATAGAAGAATTAGTGGCAAGGGCTAATGGGTATTTTGGGTGCATACAAAAGTTGGGTGAAGTTGGCAAAAAAAAGTGCAACTACTAGCAAAAGTTATGAGTAAGTTTTGAGAACCAAAGGGTTTTTTTTTTTTTTTTTTTTAGCAGTTAGATGTTTCCACGCCAATTTTTGTGCACCTCAAATGATCCACCTCTCCGAATAATTTTAAGAGCGCATTCTTTCATTTTGGTTTGGTGGATTCAAAATCTTATTTGGAGAGTGCTTCCAATAAGTCTTGACTACAATATCACAAAAAGAGGAGCACACTCTTTTGCCTTCTAGCGAATAGTACATGATATAGTACATGATATATATATATATATATATATACACACTATAGAAAACCCCAAACTAGTATATCAATGATCAATTTATCCAAAACTATTTTTTTTTACCACAAAACACATATGACAAATTTATCCTAGTTTCCATTAAATTTTACCATTGAATTTCTGAGTTACATGACACGTGGACAGTTAACGGGTGTACTAATTTGGGGTTTTACCTTCCGTTTATCACAAGTATAGTAGTTTGAGGTTTTTTTTTGTAGTATTAATCTAATTTAACAAAAAATAAAGGGAAGGTAAATTTATTACAAATGTACCAGTTTGGGACCTTTGGTGATTATAAAATTAATTTGGGGTAAAATTGTCATATGTATACCAGTTTAGGGTTTTTTTGTGATATTAACCCATACATATATTGTGAAATTTCAGAATGCACAGTTTGGTTGGGGTGAAAGAATTTTGCTTCTGCTAAATCTTCTCCTATTATTTGCCCTCTTAAACAATTTTTTTGGACTTTCCTTCTTGCTTTCTCCCTCTAATTCCTATTCTTCACGCCTTTTTGAGGTTGCCAAGTAAAAGTGTAAATTTACCATGTTAAATGCATTTAATTGATAGGCATAAGCCCGTGCATTTCATCTACGGCAACCTTATTTTGCGGATGATGTGGCAGGAATAGTCAATAACACTAGGGGCTTGCCCCCGGTCCCATACCCAATTCCCACACCCTCTCAACATATTGTGTTGTGTTGTATTCTAACACTAGGGGCTTTACCCTGGTCCAGTTTAGGGTTTTAGGCTTAAGCACTTCACCCATAAGTGAGGTAGCTAATACATATGTGTTCATTGTTCTAATATTTTGCAAACAAATTTATATGCTAGATAGAGATAATGAAGCTAGCATGATTTCCCCAATCGATGTTGAAGGAGAAAGTCCTTGTCTAACTTGACTCTTTTAGTCAATAAGCCATAATCAAGATGAATTTTCAGGTCAACATCAAATCTCGCCTCAATTTTTGCAATTTCAAGGATTCTCTCAATATGTTTTTCTTTTAATTTCCCAGACTCCTGCAATTAGAATTTTGTGGTACGTAAATCCTTTCAAAATATTGACATGGAAAATCATGTACAATCTTGTAGCACTTCAATGTGTTACAAAGTCACTTTGGAATGCCACCAAATGATTCCCAACATTGTTGAATCAGCCTTTTCACCTCTTGATTCTTCTACACATGTATCATCACGCCATTTTTCTAAAAGAGAAAACCGCCATCAAATCATTCACGTTTGGTCGTCCGGATTTCTAATCGGGATAGGATTGGATAGGATAGGATATGAAATCCTAGGATTTTTTTTATGTCCCGTCCAATGTTTGGTGAATCACAGTATTAAAGTCGGATATGTTCACATCATGTACATTTTTATTTTTTTTATATAAACGACATATCATTATAAATGAACATAAATGTTCATAAATGAAGATGGTGAAAATATCTCGTAACACTATTCCTTAATTTATTTATTATTTATTATTTATTATATTTTTCCTCTTTTTTTATATTATTTTCATTATTATTTCTTTTTTCCCTTTCATCATTCTTTAATAAAAATTTATCAAATAGTAAACTGTGATCGACATATTTAAAATATAAAAATACCTAAAATATATAATAAATATAAATATTTAATTTATAGATTGAATGTTTATTATAAAATAGAATTAAAATAAGATTAATTAAAAATAAATTTTTATTTTTATTTTCTTAAATTAGAATTCAAATATTATTTATATTGAAATATAATTTCAATTTTGTTAATTTAATAAATTTTTATTTAAAAATAACTTTCCTATTATGGACGTTAGAAATCCTATCTACCTTTATTCCACCCCCGTGGGATAATTTTATTCTGTCTATATCCCCCTTATATCCGACTTTATCCTATCCCCAAGTGAGCATTAAACGTAGGATAGGATAAATTATATCCTATCCCGAATTTTATCCCGACGCCAAACGCAGCCTTAGGGTGTATTTGGTTCACAAAATTTTTTAATGATAAATTGTATTCTTTTTTTCTTCTTCCATTTTCTTAAAAATATGTTGAGTTACAGTTTTAGATAGGAATGAAACTTGTACAAAATAATGTCATTTTTGGTCGTTTTCAATTTTAAGGTTTGAATTGTGAAAAGATGGCAACCAGGATTCTTGCAAAACGTATTTTCATTGACAATTGTGGAAATAAAAATAGGAAATTGGAACCATTTTACATCTATATTTTACATGAAAGCTCTTTATTTAGAAAGATTCTACCTTAAATCGAATGGAAATTTCTTGCTTGTGTTTTTGGGCCAAACAAAGTGAGGCGTCCATTTTTGCAGATAGCTTTATATGGCTAAAGGCTTGTAGATTAGCTTGCTTGAACGGCTTTCAAGACCCCAATAAAGAAGTGGCTTAACTTGGCAAAGATTCCATTGGTGTATAAAATTGGAGATTGGAAAATTTCCATTATACATCTACATTTTGTGCGAAAGCTTTTTCTTAAGAAAGATTTTCTCTTGAATCAAATGGAAGTTCAATGCTTGTATTTTTAGGCCAAATAAAAGTGAGGTGCCCGTTTTTGCTGATAGCTTTATTTGGCTAAAGGCTTGTAGATTAACTTGCTTGAATAGCTTTCCTAGCACAAGAAAGAAGTGGAAGACTCCATTCGTGTCTAAAATTGGAAATCGAAAGTGTTCCACTTTACATTTATGTTTTGTGTGAAAGCTTTTTTTTTCTTCTGCTTTGAATCAAATTGAACTTTCTTACTTGTGTTTTTCAGCCAAACAAAAGTGAAGCACCCATTTCTGCCAATAATTTTGTTGGGCTATAGCCTTGCAAATTAATTTGCTTGAATAGCTTTTCTGAGCGCAAACAAAGAAGTGGCTTAACTTGGTCAAGACTCTATTGGTATGTACAACCGAAAATTAAAAATTTTCCATTTTACATCTACATTTTATGTGAAGTTTTTTCTTTAGAAAGATTCTACCATTAATCAAATGGAAGTTCCTTGCTTGTGTTTTTGCATTGGACAAAAGTGAGGCACCCCTTTTTACTGATAAGCTACCGATAATTTTGTTTGGCTAAAGGCTTGCAAATTAATTTGCCTGAATAGCTTTCCTGAGCCCAACAAAGAAGTGGCTTAACTTGGTAAAGACTCCATTGGTGTCTATAACTGAAAATTGAAAAATTTCCATTTTACATGTACATTTTGTGTGAAAGCTTTTACTTTAGAAAGATTTTGCCATTAATCAAATGGAAGTTCCTTGCTTGTGGTTTTGGGCTAGACAAAAGTGAGGCACCCTTATCAATAGCTTTATTTAGTTAAGAGCTTGCAGATTAATTTGCCTGAATAGCTTTCCTAAGCTTGGGAAAGAAATGACTTAACTTGGTCAGACTCAATTGGTGTCTAAAATCAAAAATTGGAAAATTTCCATTTTACATCTATATTTTGTTGGTGAGCTTTTTCTTAGAAAGATTTTGTCTTGAATCGAGTTGAAGTTCCATGCTTGTATTTTTGGGCCAAACAAAAGTAAGGCCCCTGTTTTTACCAATAGCTTTATTTGGCTAAAGACTTGTAAATTAACTTGCTTGATTAGCTTTCTTCAGCTCAAGAAAGAAGTGAATTAACTTGATTAATACTCCATTGGTGTCAGGGGATGGAATGAACTCTATCGTAAAAAGGAGGACCCAGTCACTTTAATGTAATGATGGACCACTTGTGGCCGAACCTAATGATTTGTGGCTCCAGAGCCTGAACTTGCTTGCGGACTTGTATTGGTTGAGTTTGTATTACCAATGACCACTCATTGTGTACTCAAGTAATCCAATCACTATAAAGAGAAAAAGAAAATGATATGCTTTAGTTGCTCTATGTAGGGGCTTACCTTTATATTAATGGAGATACTTCTATAAAAGGAAGGAATGAACTCCACTTAGGGAGACTAAATTCTCTGGTAATTATCTTACCCATTTTTGCATCCTCCGTTTACTTTGCTGTTGAAAGACTGCAACAAGGAAAGCGACCCGATGGTGCCAGAACCAAGTGAAATACAAGGAAATTCAAATTCTGCAGAACCACCTCTAGGTACATACATGTTCATGTTCCGACCCAGAAAAATTTATGGTATAAGCGAGGTGGTCTAATGATTTCTTTGTTTCCTTTATCTAGTTTGGCGGCATATTCAATTGGAACTAATTACAGAGGCCGAAAAATTTTAGTTTCCACAAACTAGAAATGCAGAAGCAATGTGCGGCCACCAAATATAGTTAATTGATTCATTTTGTCGGGCCCATGGCATGACTATTCCTCTCAAGTAAAACAGTAAGCACATAAAATGTATTACACAAAGTCAAATCTCCTAATTGGGTATGACTCGGCTTCACAAGTTCCCTCGTAGCTGTTGATGATGATGCAATTGATTTTCGTCAATCCAGGTCTCATTACTTAACACACACTCAATGGCCAGTTCATTGAAGTTAATTACCAGAAAATTTCCTCTTATCAGAGAATTTTGTCCAAACAATCACCTCACGAGGCCTAATTATTTGTTATGTTCACTTAATATGCAAATTGAAAATTGCAGTCTGTCCGACAAAGCGGTTTTGTCACTGGCAGAGGTCAAATTAAATGGGTTCTCGATACTTAATTATATTGTCTTTAAGAGACCTCCATAACTTGTCAATTTACTGTAGTCATCTTCGAAGAAGAAATCATGTGATGTTGTTCTCAGCCAAAGCGTGAGGATGACTTCAAAGAAGAAAATTCATTGACAAACATATTGTCCAAGATCAATGGATGATGAATGTTCTTGCCAAAAGAAAAATCAATAATAAATAACGCAGATTTTGTGAGAAAATTTTGATCAATTCTTTTTCCCAACTACCTGCTAATGCGGCCCCACAGCCTGTGTCCGGGCACCAAACTCGTTTATTGACATTGGTCCCCTTTTGAAAATTCCAGGTTCTAGAGTGACTATTCGCCTTTTTTGCCCCCTAAATTGAACGAACATATAAGGCACTATTTGGTAACCATCCAAACAGTGCCTGATTCTCATTTTTTGTTCCTAGAATCAATTTGAGACGAGAATCGTGTTTGGTAAAATTTTTGTTTCCGGGAACAGATTGGGAAGAGAATTGAGAATTTAAAAAAAAAAAAATGTGATTCTCCGTCTGAGAATCAAAAAAAGAATCAAAACAATGAAAGTCTCATTCTTCCTTTCTGTCATCCCGCGATTGCCGTCTACCATCACCCGCCGCCGTCCGCCACCGGTCACCAGCCGCAGGTCCAGCAAGCTCACCAGAGGCTCGCCAAGCCAAGGTGAGGTCTGGCGAGCTCGTTGGAGGCAAGCCTAGTCACTGGCGGGGTTGGGCAAGCCTCGCCAGTGGCCAGGCGGGCCTCACCCAACCCCACCGAGGCTCGCCTAGCCACCGACGAGTCTCGCCCAGCTGCCGGCGAGGCTCGACCGACAAGGGCTGGCCTCGTCGAGGGCTGGCGACCGACCACATGAAGAAGAAGAATAGGAGAAAAGGGAAAAAAAAAAAAAAAAAAAAAGAAAAAAAAAAAAAAAATTATTTAAAAATTAAAAGAAATTGATTTGAAACAGAATCAATGAGCACGGTATCAAATGTAATTCTATTCCAGAATAAAAAAATTTTGGACAGTTACCAAATGCATTTTTTTTTTTACTTAGAATCAATTCTTGGAAATAGAATAAAAATAATCATTTTTGATCAGAATCAGTTCCCGGAAACATAATTGTTACCAAACGCGCCCTAAGTTTCCTAAAGGCGATTGCGTTAACTCTGGTTTTCTTCCCTCTATTATCCAAAGTGTTTGTGTGGACGCGGACTCCGAACAAAGAAACTACTCCTTCATAAACTAAAAGCCGGAATAGGCACTCAAATAAACAAATTTTTAATGATATGACACTTCAATAAATGGAAAAAAAAAAAAAGTCATGACCCGTAAATGAATGACTTACAAAAGTTATAACATTTATTGTGCCCACTTGCATGTCCGCCCAGGTACGGTATAGCGACCGCCGAGTCGAGAGCGGCTCCAATGGGCAGAACTTCCTCATCGAGGAAAAAGTATGGGGAGTGCAACGCCTTATCCGATCCCACCGTTGCGTTCTTCACGCTAATCATGAAATATGCGGTCTTCATCTTCTCTGAGTAGAAGCTGAAATCCTCTGTTCCCATGGTCATGGGCAAAGATGTGCAATTAGACATGGATTCAGAAGGCACGACAAGCGATGAAGCTTGCCAAGGTGGCCGCGGACCCACAGAAGGTGTGCTACTTTGAACATTTAGTTTTCACTTTTCATAAATCTTGTGTTGGAAGCATTTTGACTTATTTTGCTTCGAAACATTTTTAAATTTCACAGAATACAACTACTGACATATGAATTTAAGATATTAATCAAATTTTAAATTTGAATTACAACTAAGAAAGCCCTTTTTTTTCACTTTGAAAGAGTAAAAGAGCGAGCTCATTAATTATGGATGATATTGCGGACAAGACCAATGGCAACGATAAAATTAATTCATTATGCAAGACATATCTTGAAAAAAAAAAACTCAAGATATCATTCAGTGTAGCGTTTAATTTGTTTTTATTTTTTGTTTAAAAGTTTAGTAGCTACGTTTAATACAAAAAACTCCATGCAATGGATGTGCCCAATACCAACCTTGAATAGATGATCTATAGCATACAATGTGTAATTAATTTTTCTAAGGTTATTTATGTTCATTTTTCTTTTTGGTAACAAAGAGATTTACATATACTTGAGTTTAAAAGACTCAGCAACTAATAAAAAGATATTTAATAAATCATGTGTTTCTTGCATTTTGACTTTTTTTAATTCGAAACATTTTAAACTTCACAGCATATAAATGCTGACATAAAAATTCAAACATAGTTTTTAAAATCATAATAACATCTTGAATTTTAACTGAGAAAGCCCGATTTTTTTTTTAAAAAAAAACTTCCAAAGAGTAACAAAGGCGCTCATAGAAACAGCTATGTTGAGTAATGAACGCCCCTTGACTTGCATCTGCATTTTATTGGAATTTTCAGTTGGTGTAATGGTTACACTTTACCTTAAAAACAAGAAATGCTAAAGACTGAGGACTTCTGATGTTCAATATTTGTAGTCAAGCCAACACCGGTGGTCAATGAAAGGTATCGATCATTGTTTGAAGTCGTAGTAAAAGGTGATTGGAAAGCTGCTGAGAGAATCCTCAATAGTCATCCTGAAGCAAGGACGGCCACACTTATGACCAAAGAACTTGATCACTATGCTGTGCTCGATATTGCGGTTATGGCTGGACAAGATCAATTAGTCGAAAACCTGATCAAGCATTTCTCTGCAAACGATAGAGCTTCAACTTTATTTAGTGCCCTCTACTATGCTGTCCAGAGAGGAAGAATAAGGAAAGTAAAAGAAATAGTAGACGAACTTGACAAAATTGGTCAAGCAGGTACAAACATTGCCCTGTCAATTGCTACAACAAGTGCTCCTTGGCAAAAGGAGGTTCTATGGTACCTGGCCAGGAGTACAACATCCACCCCAGAGTTTGATACCATCAATAACCTTATTGGGGCTGGCCATTTGGGTAGGATTTCACACTTACTCATCTTATTTGATCTCCTTCATTGTTGACTTGAATTAACTTTTTTGTTCTTGTGTCCCAAAAGACATACTCTTGTATTTAGCTAACCGATTCCCCAGCCTAGCGGCGTCCGCAAATACCAAAAACGATAGCCTGTCAAAAGTCTTTGTGCAGACGAAGTCTCACTACCGTAGTGGAGCTAAACTCAATTTTTGGGAAAAATCTATTTACCAATGTAGGTACTTATTGCGCTTCCTTTGTTAGATATGTACAATTAGAGTAACTCTATTTACGTAGTGTCCATTATATATGTTCCCATTTTAGGTATCCTTCGCTTGGTTGATACATCATATGAAAACGCCAAAGACATGAAGATGGCTCGAGGTATTTCTTGTTAACTTGCCTAACGGTTGGACTAACATGACAAAAAGCATATTATTTAGAGATCTTTTCACCAAAAAAAAAAAAAGCTTAATGGATAGGGACTAAATCTATGTATATAATTAATATCTAAACCACGATGTGTGTCACAAGTTAATATCAAATGTTGCATTTGTAAAGTTAGTTTGAGAAGTCTTACTCAATAACAAATTGCCAAATAGAATTATTGAGAATTGTAAATTTGGATATCAGCTCATGGTGGTTTAGTGATCCAAGTTATTTTCTAACATATTCGCACATTATTAAATTTAATTACGTGCGCAATTTTCATTTCATGACGGCGATATCTATCCTCTTGTTCATCATCAATTCCTATTTTGCTAATATGATTCTTCTCTCCTCTTAATGGTGGTAGCACCAGCAATTCATCGGTCAAAGATCTGGAATCTTCCCATAAAACCAGGTACATAAACTGGCATAGTATCTTCGGACCAATAATAATAATAATATATCATGGTAAACATAGAAAAATGACCTTATTCCATCCATGAGTAGAGATCTTTATTTTAAATTGTAAATTGATATTCTCATATCTCCCTTTGCGATCATTTTTATTAATATGGATCGGCTCACCATTCATATATTATGATATGATTGGATTCCATTCAATTCAAAGTCTAATCTATATGTATCTAATATGAGAATTTGTAAAAGTTGTAAGATTGAAAACATATTGATCGATCCATTGCTGAATTTACCATCTTTCAAAACTTTTTTTCATCACATTTTTTGTGTTCATCGGTAGCTTTATTTATTCTCTAATGCATGCATTTTGATTTTCAAGTCATATGAAGTTTGCTTCCACAATTAATACCTTAACTCCATCATTCTCTTCTCAACTACTATATATATGTTTACACACAAGATCACAGCCCAAATGCGAAAGCCTCTATTAACTTTTTTGGTTTTTCATCGCAGGCAGAATTGCTTATTTGATATTACGTTTAATACCTTTTATTAAAAGGATTGGAGAATTGAAGTTGAGGCATGAATGCTCACTTGAGTTAACAAATCTAGTTTTTCACGAAAAGAAGACTCAGATGCAAACTCCTGAAATACTCAAATTGACTTCAGCCATTGTCCTTGACGCTGCATCTAGCGGAATTTCTGAAATTGTCAAGTTATGTCTTATGCATTATTTGGAATTGATGTGGGATGAAGAATTCACAAAAAAACTGATGGAAGAAGTTGTGAGGGCAAGGCATGTTGAGCTGTTTAGATTAATGAATGCATATAACACAACTCCAAAATTGAGGTACGAAATTGGAGGAACTGCGACCGATGGCGGCAGTAGTAGAATGGTCACCGGAATATGTGCCAGCAAAAGTTGCTGGATCAGCTTTTCTTATGCAAAGAGAACTTCAATGGTTTGAGGTCAGTTCACCATATTTGCTTGCCACTCTTTAATTTAATTACATTCACATTAAAAGGCGTCCTTTATTTTTTGAAGGTACTGGAAAATAGGAGCTCTCCTTTAATTCAAAGTCTGAAATTTAAGGTCAGTTCACCTAATTTGTTTTGCCACGCTTTTGTGCTCTTTTATTTACATTTGCCTTGACAGACGAAGGTGAAGAAAGATGAGAGCGATCCTTCTTCTGGAAGTCTGGAATTGGAACTAACAAAAGAAAGGAGAGGGAAAACATACTGGGAAATTTTTGTAGAACAACACAAAAATTTACTTAAAGAGACAAGACAATGGATGAAGGATACATCATCATCTTGTAGCCTTGTAGCTACTCTCATCATTACGGTAGCTTTTGCTGCGGCTTTTATAGTACCTGGAAGCAACGACAATACAGGGATCCCGATCTTTCTAAAGAAGAGTTCCTTCATGGTATTCATGGTTGCAGATGCTCTAGCTCTCTTCTCCTCTATCACCGCCACCTTGATGTTCTTAGCTATCCTAACTTCACGCTATGCCGTAAAAGATTTCCTCCACTCACTACCAAGAAAAATGGTACTGGGCCTCACCTTTCTCTTTCTCTCTTTTGCCTTTATGCTCCTAGCTTTTGGCTCTGCTCTTACAATCCTCCTAAGCAAACGATGGAAGTGGATTTACATCCCCATTACTTTGTTGGCTGCTGTCCCCATCATATCATTCACAATTCTACAGCTTCCCTTGTACGTTGAAATGGTTGAATCCACGTATTGGCCTAAACTCTACCGTCCCGTGAAGACTTGGAAATGATTTGTGCTATTATTATTGAACAAGGATACCTGTGACGTGATCTCTATTTGCACTTGTTATTGCATGTGAAGTGTAGATGTCATGGTGTTTACTCATATTTTAAGACTGCTGAGGTATGACATTAGCCATAGTTATGCTTAAGTTTAATGTATGCTGTTAGGCGCAGACCTTATCTCTATGGTTTATTTGGTATTTTTACTCCCAAACGGTGAGCAATTACTTCATTGCTCGTTGTATTAACTACTAAGGTGATCCCAATTTTCCAAAGAACTGGCAACATGGCCATCAATATTCAATATCGATAGGGATCATCCATTCAAATAAAGCAATGATCCACAGAAATCACCTATCCTACAGAAGATGGCCACCCAAGTAGCGGCCCAACACAAGGAAATTCTCATATGGCAAGCCGAGCAAACAACTATTTTAGTTCAATGGAAGCTCAACCTTCAAAATCGGTCTTCACCCACTGCCCACACTTCTGCTGCATCCTCTCATCCAAATCTTTGGCTTTGACCTCCGCCATCTTAGCCGCATTGGCCATCGATGCCTCCTGCACTTCCATGATCATCATGCTCCGTTTCTTCTCCGCCGCATCACCCCTTCCTAAAAGCTCACCCAACAACAGTGCACAATGCTCATCAGCAGCAGCACTAACTCCATCAGAGGCATAGCCATCAAAATCCTGCACTCCCACCTCAAGACGACTTTAGCCTCTTTCAGAGAGATGATTGCAGTAGTGAAAGGCTTAGACGTTTCTTTGGTGAATAGCGCTAATACACCAAGCACCTAGCCGGAACAGTGAAGTGGGGAGGATCAACGTACCTGGATGCAATCGACATGTGGGGATGTTTCAATGTCGTGACAAGATGACCAAATTAGATATACTCTTAGAGCAAACAACTTAGAATCTCAAAGGTCACGTCTCAACGGCCAAACATTAGAGAACAAATTGCCTATGAGTTAACGGATACTTCTGCACATGTCTCTCGAGACCATAAGTCCAGCGAAAGTAAGCAAGGGCAAAGTTTGTTTTGAATTCACCTTGTGATGTTACGATTGAGGCTTCGGGGAATAGGATACCGATTCTTTCTGATCAACATTAGAATTTATTGATCTTATGTTGCTTTGGACCAACATTTACGACCGACACATTTAAAATTAACCAAAGAATACGAGATGAGAAACCAAAGGAACTACTCGAACAAAAGAGGAGTTTCCCAACCCGAAGGTTCCCGTGACACATTTACAGATGCATCTATTTTCATCATCCATAGTGGTGCCAGCCAAACTGAAATTCGACACTTTGGGCGTAAAATCACATTCCAATAATATGTTGCTGGCCTTTAAGTCTCTATGTATGCCACAATAGGCTTGAGTCCTAAAGCAAATCGGCTAAACCATGAGCAGCACCAATCTAGGGCTAGCTTCCTCAGGATAATTATCAAAAAAGTCATAAAACTATTGCACTTATATCAATTCAATCCTAAACCTTTTCATGTTTTGTAGATTGAGTCAATCTGATTAATTTTGACCGAAAATCATTGATGTAACTGTCAGCTATCCTATATGGCATGACCTTATAGCCCTTGCCCAAGAAGTGCTGAGGGTTGGCAAGCCCTTGCCTAGTGGCTAGGGAGAGTTGCTTGGCCCTCACTGGGCTTGAAAAGAAAAAAAGAGAGAAAAAAGAAAGAAAGAAAAAAAATAGGAAAATAAATAAAAAAATTAAAAGTATTATTAAAATTATTCATATCAGTCTCACTGTACTATGTAGGATGGTCAACTTCCATGTTAACGATTTTCGACTAAAGCGTGCTGGATGTATTCCATTAGCAAACATGAAAAGCTTTAATATTCAATTGGCAAAATTGAAAGGGTAATAGGTTTAAGACTTTTTGAACATTTTTTCCTCCTATCTCAAACTCGATCTCACCCCTTGCCTAAACAATTTTGTGAAGCTGCCATTTAGGATTATTTAAACCGTATGTCTCTTTATCTATATATTCTAATCCACCAACATGCTTGTCATTTTAAATTTTCCCACTTGTTTGCCTCTTATATATGATGCTTAGTACATACTTGTCGCAACCTACCCTTTTCATCCGAAGGGGAAAGGACATAGGTTTGGGAATATTGTCTAAAAAGTGGGCCTATAGCTCTCATTTAAGCGCGAGCTCTACCAAACCCATACTTCGCATAACGTTAGGGTATTCAATTCTAGCTTCAAATGATGCTATGAGGATTTTCAATAGAGGAGTCGCCATTGACCTATTAGGGTTGGCTAGAAATTAAATGAAGCATTGGAATATACCTCACTTCCTATACAACTAGAGAATCTAGAGTCGGTATCTTGATTATACTAATTAATCAACTAATACATTGTCAATACCTAATCTTGTTTAATTCAAGAAAAATTTTATCACGCATTCGGGATTGATTTTAAGCTTATCCATTAATATATGAGGTGACCATGCGAGTATGTAATTATTAAAATAATAATCAGCAACCATTTCTAACTAGGCTAAGGGCAAAAGACAATCAACATTTACCACCCACTTGGGTGACGCTGTTGGCGGCAAGTTTCTCCCCCTAACGCAAGGGGAGGAGTTCGAAAAACAATCGTTACCTCAGGCCTTTCGGGCTGTCCGTGTTGATACGGTGCGTGGGTTCCCTAGGTCACTAAAAAAAAAAAAAAAAGACAATCAACATATTGAAAGTGCACAAACAAAGGCATTTGTCTAAAAAAGAAACATTCAAACCTTATTATAAAGCCCTAGGTTTGTTCAATTTTGGGCATTGTTTTTATCCAAGATTTTCCCACACTTTTAGGAGAAAACTACCCAAAAACCATTTTTAATCCTTTTTGAGGAATTCTATTTTTTTTTTTTTTTTTTTTTGGAATTTTAGGGATTTTCTGATTTTTCAAAATTTAAATATTTTTCTGATTTTTTAAAATATTTTTATACATTTTCTTAATTTTTATTTTTTATAATTTATAATTTTTATGATTTCTTTTTTATTGTTATTCATGAATTTTTTTTTAAAAAAGAGAAAGAAATACGGGGCCAGTGACCCGGCCCGACTAAGCTAACCTGGACCCTATCAGTCCGGGTCGGGTCTAAATTCGGACCAGCCCTAGAGCCTATCCGAATTAACCAAGTCAGCCCATAAAATTCTTAGCCCACTCGGAGCCTCTAGCCCATTTCTATTTTCAATCTCGCCCAGCCATCTCCGGCCCACAAAAAATATCAGCCCAGTCCTTATACGAACCTAGCCCACTTTAACACCAAAATCTTCCAGTGCTATTATAACTGGAGCTGAGCCCAAACTCAACAAGCTAATTTTGAGCCCATGTCCACCGGAGCCCAAACACCTTAGCCCAAAACTAATTAATCAATTAAACCCATGCTAAAACCCGTCCCTATCCCGTTCACCTGGCCCTGGGGCGAACCCCCAGTGATTAAAACCCATGCTAATTCACTCCTCCCCATTTTGTCTTTTCTCTTCTTTTTATTACCTTTTTCTATTTCTTTTTCTTTCACCCCCACCGCCTGGCTTTCGGTTTCACTCATGTAATATAAACCCGAAGCATCTAAGAACTAACCCGGAAAATAGACAAACTTCAACGAACAATAACTTGCAGACATCATACTGAATACGCCACATACGGATGGGACAATAAAGATGCATAGGGCGCAACACGAACTTCGCTGAGGATCCGCACCAAACCATTTTTTTTTTTTTTTTTGCCAGTCTGGGAATGTAAGACTTAGGACAAAGAGAATGGCGACGATGCCAAAAATAAAAATAAGAAAAGTCAACCATTAGAAGAGAAAAATAGAGACGCAGAAAGAAAATGGAGAATATAGAAGACGTAGGGATTGCATATTTTGATTTATGAATCGTGTATTTCAAATTTGGAAAGAATCTTTAGAGATAGATATTAACAACAATTGGTAACCACCTTTGGAGATAATATTTGAATCAATTAAGGATTGCATATCATGCGGACATTCTGATTGAGCTGTGATTCCGGTATGAGCTGGAGATAATGTTTTTAATCTAGGATTGCATATTGATGCAAGTTAGAGATAATGTTATCAGTCTTGGATACATTTCCTGCAGATATTTTGATTATGCCATGATTCAGGTGCGAGTTAGAGATAACGTATGATTTTGATGCGAACTGAAACAGCTAGTAGTGGTCTGGGTCAACCCAAAATGAACACATCGGCCTACTCCATGCACACCCCAAGCACAGCATGCTTATGAAGCACAACGAAGAAGAATCGAGAAGCAAGGCAAGACAGCAAAAGGTTCAAAGAACAGGCGTACAATCACAAGGGGCCTACAGTTTTGGCAAAACAGACATGACTTTCAAAGACATCCCAGAAACATTTCAATTGAACATTTGAGGCGCACTGGCTTATAGGGGAAAAATCGACCAACTCACACAGGGACAGAGTTCGTGTGAGCCAGATGGCCGGGAGCTCCGGCTTGACATGCCCAAAAACAGGGTAAACACAAGGCCAGGGCTTACTGGAGCTTCTGGAGAGGAGGCATGGCGGGTGGTTGTCGGCCGCGATTCAGACGTGGCTGCCGCAGGTCTCTCCCTCCAGCTCCTTTCCTTGCTCGAACTCTCTCATTCACAACACTCTCTCTCGAGCTATACAAAACACAAGAGACACAAGAACAACGTGGGCCGGAGTTCGTGTGAGCTGGATGTCTGCGAGCTCCGGCCCAGGGTGCCCAAAAACAAGGCAAAGGCAAGGCCGAGGCTTACCGGAGCTTTAGGCGCAGGAGAGGAGGCGCAACAGCGGGTTGTCGGCCGCGATTCAAGCGTGGTTGCCGGCGGTCTCTCCCTCTAGAGAAAATATTTAGTGGATGTTAACCTCCACGTCATCTGCACGTGTGGCATGCATGATCCATTAAAATGGTGACACGTGTCGAGAGATGTGGAAATTAAAAAAGAAAAAATAAGAACTTTGTAAGCTTGTCAAGGCGATACTCTCTCCTCATTAATTACGTAGTACTCTCTCTCTCCGTGTCTTTTTCTCCACTCTCTCTCTCTCCTCCTTTATTTCAAATTTCGCTCCAGACTCCTCCCTCCTCTATCTCTCCTCTCCTCTCTATCCCGCAAAATCCGACGACCACCTTCGGACAACCACCGCTAGACGCTCTCTTTGGGAAATGACAAAGGCTTGACGGCATTGGGGTCGGAGAGCTCTATGGCACAAGCTTCCCTCTAAAGAAGGGGTCGTCAGAGAGAAAAAAATGCGAAGTGTTAGTGTTTGCACAGTTGTGGCACTAGCTGAATGACCCAGAAGAGAGGACGAAGTCGGACTCCCTGTCAACGTCGTCGCCTTCCTCCATATTGGCACTATTGTCTTCTTTGTTGCCCACTCGCCCTGCTTCCGTCTCTCCTATTCCTCCTTTTCTTATGCGAAATTACCCATCGGTAAGCCAAATGACCACTTATCGGTTTATAACATATAAACTACAATCATTAATCTTCAAATTCAACATCAAAAAGTATTGTTTTGCAGATACATCTCATGAACAATTTGTCGAACAGGTTATGTGTACTATCAACACAAGTCTCACATTCAAAGCGAAGGCAATTTTTTAATCCAAACTATGAATAACAATCAAGCACAGTATTGCCTCTTCAAGGTTTCCAAACACACAATAGAGAAGAATGGGGATGGTTTTGTACCCTCTTAAGACCCCATGGCTAATGGCAATCAGCGAAGGTGAGCGATGTTCGACGGCAGCGAGGAAAAAGGATCTGGAACTGGAATGTTTGTTTTTTTCTGCTCAAGCATTTTTCTCTCTCTTAAGGATGCACAAAATCAAGGGCAACTAATCGTCCCGAAAGTAAGGACAACAAATTTCAAGCACTAGGCAAGAGCAGAGGGCTTACCGACGGGTGATGCTCAAACTAATCATCTTAATGGATAGAGGCAGCATCCGCACAGGAGGAGGAGGAATAGGAGAGACGGAAGTAGGACGAGTGGGCAACAAAGAAGACGATGGTGCTAGTATGGCTAATGTCGATGCCGTCGATAGGGAGTCTGACTTCGTCCTTTACATTGGTTCGTCCGGCTAGTGCCACGACTGCATGGACGCCAACAATTCATGTCTATTTCTCTCCAACGACCCCTTCTTCAGAGGGAAACTCGTGCCATATAGCCATTTGGCCCTAACGCCACCAAGCCTCCGTCGTTTCCCAGCAACTGAAAGAGAGCGTCTGGCAGTGGTCATCAGATTTTGCAAGATAGAGAGGAGAGGAGAGACAGAGGAGGGAGGGATCTGGAGCGAAATTTTAAATAAAGGGGGAGAGAGAGAGAGAGAGGAGGGGGGAGGAGAAAGACAGAGGAGAAAGAGCGCCATGTAATTAATGAGGTGAGAGCATCGCCTAACAAGTCTGCAAAAAGTTCTCATTTTCTCTTCTTCTAATTTTCAGTCACTCGACATGTGTCACCATTTCAATGGATCACACGTGCCACACGTGCAAATGATGTGGTGGTTAGCAACCACTGAATATTTTCTCCACCAAAACCCCACCACACTCCAAGCATCAAATTACATTCTTGTGGCTCTAACAAGTTATTGCCTAAGGCCAGTGTGGTTTGAGCACACAATCTTGGGTCCAATTGAGTCATGTGCATTGACATTTGGGAATGTGCTAGAAACGAGTTGATCTCAAATTTCATTTCGAATCAATTCCTTGGGATCAATTTCCGATGCAATAATTCATCCTGAATCCCTAAGGTTGACACCCGTCTGCCTCTTAGAAATCGGCGCAACAAAAGAAGACAGAGCCGCGATACGATACTCTTCATATAACTTAAATTTGACCAAGTTTTCTAGAAGTGCATTGCATTCCATGACTGAATTTCGAATCACAGGTCAAATGGTTTGCCCACTCCACAAAATCTATCTCGTTTACCCAGCCCAAGAAAGAAGAGTTGCTTGAGATTAAGCTGAAAGGCCCATCTCAATAACCTGGACCAGTCTGTAATAAGTTGACCAGACCATGGGCTTCTAATAATTGGGAAACTCAAGCTATTATTTAATCTTGATAGCCCCGCTCATTCCAGAAAAGTAGAACTTTGTCTGTGTCCAGGGGCTTGGACTAAACCTATCCATTGACTATGAAAATCATGCCTATGAACACAACCTAGATTCAATGGACTTTGATCTTGGAGTCTATCGAACCCAACCCCAATCACATCTGTCATCACAAGCTAAAACACAATGATGGTCACCATATAAACATATAGTTAAACAGAATTGATAATTCTCACTAGGTACCGAGAAAGACCAATATTTCGATTGATTTGATTTGTATATCTCATCTTTTGTATTAAATAAGCGTGGACCTATTTTTTTTCTTTGCGCAACATGATTCATGTTCTAAGAGACAAACGAACAACAACTTCAGTAATTTAACCGATGAAATCACCCTAGTAATTGCGCAGCATAACATTTATTCTAGCAAATTGTGCTTCGATTTTGATAATTCTAAGTGGTTTTTTAAAATTCCTCTCCGGTTCTCCTTTTGTCTAACCCTTCATTTTGGAATCCAGTTCCTCCTTCTGTTCCTATATCGGGTGATTAAATCTTCCGGCAATTCTATAAATCACTAAGGATGATACTCTTGGGGCCGGTAACTGTTAGGATCACAGAGAACATGATATTTAATACTTATCTATTCGAGTCAAGTATAGTTCATATTTTTTTTTTTTTCTATTCTAGCTGAGCTTAAGCATGATATTTTAATACTTGATCAAATTAAGTCGTGTTTCGAGTAACGAGTATCCTGTCAAGCGTCAGCTTCATCGATCAGTGACGCGGCCCCCCGCACCCGGCCCCGGCCCCCTGGCTACTGATTGAAGCATAATTTTTTTTTTGGTTACGTGCCCTTGCCTTCATAAAAAAATATTGAAAGCTGTCGTCGAGGATTCTTTAAGATATTCTTTTTCTACCGAGATGCTTGTTATTTATATTTTGCCCTTTTGTTGCCGCCTATATTTGATGCTTGATATTAAATGAACAATCAAATTAGCCACGAGTGTGTCTTGTTCTCCCTAGGACTTTCCCATGTACTGATTTTGTCATTTCTAATAGATTTATGTGGCAGGTGATTGATACCACTCCAAAAGATTTATCTTTAAAATATATTTATGGGAGTATATTTTATTATCTATAACTTTAGGAAAAAAGAATACCGTAAGTATTATAACTTACGTAGAACCATAACTTTTTTTACAATTGTTTAAGTACCATGACTTCAAAAAAATGTTCACTTGCATGTCATAACTATTTTAAGTCACTTGAGTGTTATGATTTCTAATAAATCATTTACTTAAGTGCCATGATTTTTTTTTTTTTAAACATTCATCACATGCCCTGGAAATTTGACCTGACATGGCTCTCGTGGTGAACATTTTCTATAAGCTATGACTCTTAAGTGATCAATTGAAAGTTATGACATACAAGTTAATATGTTTTAGAAGTCATGACACTCTATGGTCATGATGCTCATATGATTGAAAAAAAAAATTATGATACTCAAGGGACTATTATAAAAATGTTATAGCACTTACAATGTCCTTATCCTAGCCATCATACTTTAAGAAATTTGTCTAGAAGATATGATAATTAGTAGTAAGTGTCGTCATTACATATATGAAAACAAAGATACTTACCTTAAATGATTGGAGTTCTCTTCGCATTTAAATAATTGCTTAGGACGTTAGTTACAGCAGAATTTAGGGTTGTACTTTGCTGCTATGACCATCATCCTAGTCGATTCTTCCGGTGTAGTTGCTTGACCTAATGAAAACTCATTAGTTGAACTTACCTTCAAAAAGCGTCCGAGAGTTCCTTTCATATAAGGCGAAGTCCAAATAAGCTCCGAGTAAAGCTGAATACATAGCTTCACGAATTCACTATTCCCTTCATTGTAGCTTGACAAAAGTAGAATAATCTGGGGCAAGGGCTAATAGGGAAAAAAGTGTTAGATAAGTCTTAAACCTATTGAATTGATGTCAATTTAGTCATAAACCTTATATTAATATTAATTTAATCCCAAACCTTTTGGCGTAGTACCAATTCAATCCTTCCAGATAATTCTGGCCAGATTTTACTGATGTGGAAACTAATTGCCCTATATGGCACGACTAGTGCTGACGTAGATAATTTTTAATAATAATTTTTTTTTATTTTTATTTTTATTTTTCCTTTTTTTTTTCTCCTTCCCTTTCTTCTTCCTCTATCTAGTCGGCGACCGACCAAAGGCTGCGAGGGCGGCCTTACATTGGGCGAGTGAGGCCCTACCTCGCCAGAGGCCGCCAAGTCGAAGACCACGACCTCATGGCCTTTGGCTAGGTCGTGACTCGCCCATGGCTAGCAAGCTCAACCCTTGATAGTGGCCAACGAGGGACCTCATTGGCCTCTGGCTAGTCGACAAGGTTCGGTGATGCTGGAGGAAGAAGGAAGGGAAGGGGAAAAAAATTAGAAGTTGTCCATTTTAGTTGGCCATGCCATATAAGCCGATCGATATCCATGTCAGCAATATTCGATTAAAATTAAATTGAATGATTGAATTAGCACTAAGTTAAAAGGTTTAGGATTGAATTGGCATCATTAAAAGATTTAATACTAAATTAACATAAATGCAATAGGTTTAGACTTTTTTCACACTTTTACCGGCTAATGGGTATTTCGGGTGTATACAAAAGTTAGGTGGAGATGACAAGATGGGCGCAACTATTGGCAAAAGTTGTGAATAAGTCTTGGGAACCATTCGTGTTTTTAGCAGTTAAATGGTGTCCACGTCAATTTCTTTGTGCCTCGAGTGATCCACTTCTTTGAATAATTTTAAAAGTGCACTCTTTCTTCTCGGTCCGGTGGATTCTAAATTGCTCCCAATAAGCTTTGAATACGAGATCACAAGAAGAACATCAAACTCTTTTGCCATCTAGCCAATGCCTTGTTGATGCGTACGTGCATGCATGCATCTTGGGGTGGAATTCCGGAATGCCCTGTTTTGTTGTGGCCCAAGAAATTTGCTCCCACTGAAATCTTCTTCAATTCCGAGCCCTCCCAAACAATTTATTTTGTCTTTCTTACTTACTTTCTCCTCCCTATTCCTATTATTCACCCTTTTTAAAGTTGCCAAGTAAAGTGTAATTTTACTATGTTAAATGCGTTAAATCGATAAGCATAAACCTGTGCATTTCATCTATTTCAACCTTATTTTATGCGTGATGCAGCGAAAGTAGTCAATGACGCCAGGGGCTTGCCCCTGGTCCCATGCCCAATTTCCACACCCTCTCCACATTTGGTATTGTGTTGTATTGAGATGGAGTGACAGCCAAAGAGAATAATATTTGGGCTTAAGCACTTTACCCATAAGGGAGGTAACCAGTACATATGTGTTCACTGTTCTAACATTTTGTGGAAAAATTTATATGCTAGATAGAAATGATGAAGCTAGCATGATTTCCCCAATTGATATCGAAGGAGAAATTCCTAGGTTAACATAACTATTAGTCAATTAGCCATAAGCAAGATAAATTCCTAGGTCAACATCAAATCTCGCCCCAATTTTTGCAATTTCAAGGATTCTCTCATTACCTTTTTCTTTTAATTACCCAGATTCTTGCAGTTAGAACTTTGTGAATACCTAAAACCTTTCAAAATATTGACATAGAGAATCATGAATAATCTTGTAGAGCTTCTTTGTGTTACAAGGTCAATGTGGAATGCTGCCAAATGAGTGCCAACATAGTTGAATGAACCTTTCCACCCTTGATTCTACACATGTATCATTGCACCATTTTCCGTAAAAAGAGAAAACCGCTATCAAATCTTTCAAGGCATTTAGGGTGCATTTGGATCACAAAAATGTTTTAATGACCATTGTATTCTGTTTTCACCTTCCATTTTCTTAAAAATATGCTTGTTGAGTTACAATTTTAGATACGAATGAAACTTGTACAAAATAATGTAATTTTTGGTCATTTTCAATTTTAAGGTTCAAATTGTGAAAACATGCCAACCAAAATTCCTACAAAACGTATTTTCATCGACAATTTTGGAAATGAAAATAGGAAACTGGAGTACTTCCATTTTACTTCTGTATTTCGCGTGAAAGCATTTTAATTCTTCCTTGAATTGACTGGAAATTTCTTGCTTGTGTTTTTGGGCCAGACAAAAATGAGGTGTCCATTTTTGGCGATAGCTTTATATTGCTAAAGGCTTGTAAATTAGCTTTGCCTGAATAGCCTTCCCGAGCCCAATAAAGAAGTGGCGTAACTTGTTAAAGACTCCACTGGTGTGTAAAATTGGAAATTGGAAAATTTTCATTTTACATCTACATTTTGTGTGAAAACTTTTTCTTTAGAAAGATTTTGTCTTGAGTCGAATGCAAGTTCCTTGCTTGTATTTTTAGGCTAGAAAAAAGTGAGGTGCCCATTTTTTGCCAATAGTTCTATTTGGCTGAAGGCTTGCAGATTAACCTACCTGAATAGCTTTGAGCCCGAAAAAGAAGTGGAAGACTCCATTCGTGTCTAAAATCGGAAATTGAAAATTTTCCACTTTACGTTTATGTTTTGCAAGAAAGCTTTTTTTCTTCTACCTTGAATTGAATTGAATTTTCTTGCTTGTGTTTTTGGCCAGACAAGAGTAAAATACCTGTTTATGCCAATAACTTTATCCGGCTAAAGGCTTGCAAATTAATTTGCCTAATAGCTTTCCTAAGCCCGAGATAGTAGTGACTTAACTTGGTAAAGACTCCATTGGTGTCTACAACCGAAAATTGAAAAATTTCCATTTTACACCTCCATTTTGCACGAAAGCTTTTTCTCTAGAAAGATTCTGCCATGAATCAAATGGAGTTCCTTGCTTGTGTTTTTGGGCCAAATAAAAGTGAGGCGCCTATTCTTACCATAGTTAATTTGCTTGAATAGTTTTCCTGAGCTTTGGAAAGAAATGGCTTAACTTGGTAAAATTTGATGGGTGTCTAAAGGGTTTTGCTAGCATAATAATCATTGAGGTATTGTGAGAATAATTACAAATTCTTGAAGAAGTGGGCCCCACAATAATATATAATTATTTGTGATTTGATTTTTGTGGTACAGAATAGACCATTATTTTCACAGAAATTAAAGATTGTTATGCAATCATTTTTCATGTCTAAAACTAGAATTTGGAAAATTTCCATTTTACATCTATATTTTGTGTGAAAGCTTTTTCTTTAGAAAGATTCTATCTTGAATCGAATTGAAGTTTCTTGCTTGTGTTTTTGGGCCAAACAAAAGTGAGGCACTTGTTTTTCTCGAAAGCTTTTTTTTTGGCTAAAACTTGTAAATTCACTTGCTTGAATAACTTTCCTAAGCTCGAGGAAGAAGTGGCTTAACTTGATTAAATAATCCATTGGTGTCAAGGGACGAAATAAACTCTATTGCAAAAAGAGAGACTAAATCACCTTAATGTAATGATTCGACCACTACACTAGGGTGAATTTTATGATCTACAGCATGTTGACACTTAAATTTTACTATTTTATTTATGATTCAGTCGCATACAAAATTAGGAATTAGTCACTAAAAAAAAAAAAAAAAAAAAGAAACAAAAAAACGAAAAAAACAACAAAAAAAAAAAAAAAAAGAGAGAGAGAGAAAACGCTTACGGCCGGGTCAGGCCGAATCCGGCCTTGGCCCGGCCCGCTTTTTTCTCTCTCTCGCGTGGGGGCCCGGCCCAGCTGTTTTCCTCCCCCTCGGCGTCCTTTCCACGCGACCTGCAAGAAAAGCAAGGAACAGAGAAGCAGGAAGGAACACAGAGAAGAACGGAAGAAAAAAGAAGAGGGGCAGGGAGGAGGAGCAGGAGTAGAGGCGAGAACTGGCCACCGCCACCGCCGCCGCCAACGCGTCTTCGAGCCTCCATTCCCGCCGGAACCCAGGTAAACCGTTTATCGAACACTTGGCGTGCAGCTTTTGAAGTCGAGCTGGCCGGAGCTCGTTCCGTCCATTTCGGGGGATCTCCAGCCACCACTAGTCCTCCACGATTGTTTTTGATGTTCTGGCGTATTTCCTCGAGGTTTGTGACCGGTGCTCGGGCCTCGGCCGAGCCGAAACTGCCCCGATTCGCGCGCGCATGCCGCCTGCTCGACGAATTGCCCGAGTGAGCTCCGCCTCCCCGACTCCTTCGTGTAGAGCCCAGCTAGGATTTTCGGTCACGGAAGGCCGCCGTCGTTTGCCCGGAAGCCGGACTGCGTCCCGCCGGACCGAGGCGACGCCATCATGGCTCCATCCGGAGGCCGCCTGTGCCCTTCGCAGCTGCCTTCTCCTCCGTTGCGGCCGAACAGCCGCTGAACCGGGTCGCGAGCCGGCGGAGCCTTCGATCGGCGCCTCGCCGCTTCCGGAGGACCTCCGCTGGCAGCACGCCGTCGCGACCTCCCTGGTCGCGACTGAGCGGTCGCTGCTAGGGACCGCTGGCCGAGCTGGGCCAGATTCGCGATCTGGCCCGCTCGGCCTCCTCCGCCCCGCAGGCCAACAGCCCGGGGTCAATCTGGGCCGTGGGCCTGCGAGGGGGAGTCTCTTCTGCGAAGGGGGGTCGGGCCTTTCGACGGGCCCAACCCCATTTGAGAGATCGCCCAGCCACCTCTTGCCGAGCCTAGTCTCTTTACGGAGCGGGCCAACTGGCCCGCCCCCAGTCCGACCGGACCCGACCCGGCCAGCCCCCTTTTAATTTTTTTTTTAATTTTTAAAATATTAAAAAATATTAAAAAATTAAAAAATTTCTAAAATCCAAAAAATGCAGGTTTTGATTAGGAATTGTCATGTATTGCTTTTATAGTGTATTTAAGCCTTTAATTGCTCGTATATTGATCATATTGCATGTTTATTTTACTTGTTTAACTATGTTTGCAATTGCTCAGTGGCATATGTTAATTTTATTATAATTAGGATCTTGGTAGCTATGATTGTTACTTTAATGATTGTGCATTCGCATGATCACCTCATATGTTAGTGGATAAGTATAAAATCAATCCAAATTGCCTAACAAAAATAATTTCTTTTTAAAATGAATAAGATTAGGTACCAAAAGGGCATTAATTGGTTAATTTGTGTAATCAAGTCCCCGACCCTAGATTCTCTAGTTGCGTAGAAAGTGAGGTATATTCCCATACCTCACTTGGTTTCTAGCCGACCCCAATAGGCTAGTGGCGACTCTTTTTTGCGAAATTCTTTAGAACACCCCAACCTCATGCGAGATATGAGCTTGGGAGAGTCCGTGCCTAATCATGGGCCTTTAGGCAATACCCTTAAACTTGTTCCCTCCCCTCGAGGGTAGGTCATGACACAGCCCTAAAGCCTGAGCTTGTTGCCATCTTGTATAGGTTTAGTTTATAATCCCAGTGATAATTCATTTTACACTCAAGTAATCCAACCACTTTAATGGGAAAAAGAAGAAGAACATGCTTTACATTAAGGGAGGTACTTCTATAAAAAGGAAAGAACGAACTCCACTTATGGAGACTAAAATTCTTTGGCAATTGAATATCTTACTCATTTTTGCATCCTCCGTTTACTTTGCTATTGAAAGACTGCGACGAGAGAGCGGCCCAATGGCACCGGAACCAAGTGAAATACAAGGAAATTCGAACTTTGCGGGGCCACCACCAGGTACATACCCCTTCAAGTTCCAGCCCAAAAAAATTTATGGCATGGTCGATGTGGTCTTATAATTTCTTTGTTTCCTTTATCTAGTTTGGCGGCTCATTCAAATGGAACTAATTATGGAGGCGGAAAAATTTTGATTCCACGAACTAAAAATGCACGAAAATTTTAATTTTTTTTTTAGATTCTAGAGTGACTATTCATCTCTTTCGTTCCACCCCCCCCCCCCAAAATAAAAAAAAAATTGGACGAACAATTTCAGAAAGGCGTTTTGCGTTAACTCCGGTTTTCTTCCTTCTATTATATAAGATGTTTGTGTGGACGTGGACTCCAACAAGAAACTAATCCTTCAGAAATACAAACTTCTCTTGATGAAGCAAAGTGATGTACGCCGTTGCCAAGTGGGCCGTTGCTTTCTCTGTTGATTAGACAGGATTTATCTAAGTCGTTCATAATAAGTTGATTTATGTTGCGCAATTCTCTTTCTACCAAAATAAATGAATTGCGGGAATAGGCACTCAAGTAAATGATTTTTTTTACCAATATGACCCTCAATTGATTAAAAAAAAAAAAAGTCATGGCACTCAAATGATAAAAAAAAATATCATAGCCCTTAAGTGAGTATCGTACGAAAATTATAACACTGCTGATGTTCTTAGTCTCTCCTTTTGATATAAAGAGGTTCACTTAGACGTTGATTCAAAAGGCACAACATCTGGTGAAGCTTCTCAGGGCGGTCATGGACCAACTGAAGGTGTGCCACTTCGAAGTCTTAGGTTCTCATTTTTCATAAATCTTGTGTTGGCTGAATTTTATTTTGCTCCAAAGCATTAAAAATTCATAGCATATAAATGTTAAAATATGAATTCAAATATAATCATCATAAATTTTCAAAATTCAAATAATATCTTGAATTATCACTAAGCCCAATTTATTTATTTATTTTATTTTTACTTTGAAAGAGTAAAAGATCATGCTCATCAATTATGAATGATATTGTGGATAAGACCAATGGCAACGAGAAAACTCATTCGCGACACTATACCTATCTCGAAAAAAAAAATTCCAGATATCTATTCACTGTAACGTTTAATTTTTTGTTTAGAAGTTTACTATCTAAGTTTAATACAAAAAATTCCATGCAGTGAATGAGCTTGATACGAGTCATGAACAGATGACCTATAGCATACAATGGGTAATTAATATTTCCAAGGTTATGTATGTTCATTTATCTTTTGGGTAACAAAGAGATTCTCGTGGACTCGATTTCAAAAGACACATCAAGTGATAAAGCTTCTTAAGATGTTTGCAAAACAACTAAAGGTTTGTCAATTTTAACTTTTAATTTTTCCTTTTCCATAAATCTTATGTTTCTTGCATTTTTACTTTTTTTTTTAATTCGGAATATTTTAAATTCACTGAGACAAATGCTGACAAAAGAGTTAAAATATGATCTTTCCATAATTTTAAAATCATAATAATATCTTTAATTTTAATTGAGAAATCCCCCTCCCAAAAAGAAAGAAAGAAAGAAAGAAAGAAAGAAAGAACAAACTGACTTCCAAAGAGTAAATGAAGACGCTTATGGAAACAGGCCTGTTAAGTAACGACCGCCCCTTGATCTGGATTGGCATTTCATCGGAAGTTTTTGCACTTTCACTTGACCTTAAAAACAAGAAGTGCGAAATCTGAGGACTCTTAAAGTTCAATATTTGCAGTTAAGCCAAAACCGGAGGTCAATGAGGAGTATCGGTCATTGTTTGAAGCCGCAGTAAAAGGTGATTGGAAAGGTGCCGAGGAAATCCTCGATCATGATCCCGACGCAATCACGGCCACAATTTTGACCTCAGGAACTCGTCAAGCTACTGTGAGCGATGTTGCGGTTACGGCCGGACAAGATCAATTTATGGAAAACCTGGTTAAGCGCGTCCCTGAGAAAAATAAAGCTCCCATTTTAGAGGGTGCCCTCTACCATGCTGCTCGGACGGGAAAAATAAGAAGGGTAAAGGAATTAGTAGATGATCTTGACAAAGTTGGTAAATCAGGTGTAGAAGTTGCCTTGTCAATCGCTACTGGAAAAGCTCCTAAGCAAAAGGAGGTTATCTGGTACCTAGCCAAACATATGAAATCCAAACCAGAGAATGATCTCGTGCTTGCCCTTATTAAGGCTGGCCATTTGGGTAGGATTTCACACTCACTCATCTTATCTGATTTCCTTCACTGTCTACTTGCATGAATTTTTTTGTTCTTGTGTCCCAAAAGACATACTCTTGGATTTAGCTAACAAATACCCCAACTTGAGGAAATTTGACGAGAGCGAAAACCATGGCCTGTCAAAAGACTTAGTACAAGTGAAGTCTTACTACCGCAGTGGAGCTCGACTCAATTTTTGGGAAAAGTGTATTTACCAATGTAGGTACTTTTTGCACTTCTTTTGTTAGATATCCACAATTAGAGCAACTCTATTTTCATAGTGTTCATTCTATCTATTCCCTTTTTAGGTATCCCTTCCTCGGTTGATCCATCATCTCACAAAGTCAAAGACACCAAGATGGCTCGAGGTATTTTTGTTAATCTACTGATGGATGGACTAATACGGCAAAAAGCATATCATTCAAAGATCTTACTCATAAAAAGTTAAGGGATAGGGACTACATTAATGTATACAATTAATATCTAAATCATGATGTGCATAACAAGTTAATTTCTAATCAAAATAACCCCCTCCAAATTATTGTTTCTTTATATATTATACTAACCTGCAAAACTGCCTAAATTTTTATCATCTCCCTAATCTTATCAATTTCACAATATAAATGTCAGTTTACATCCAAAAAGATATTTTAATATCATTTATCCTATTATTATATTGTCTAAACAAGATTGTTAATTTTAATTTATGATATTATTTTAATCACAAAAGTTATATAGAAGGTTAGAAAATTCTAGTTATGATGGCTTATGAATACACTATTAATTGCATATTCTTATCAAATAGTTTGAGGGAAACTTTATTTCAAAGTTGAAAATTAAAATTTAATCTAATTATCTAGCCGATTTTGACATTGTGAGTGGTTCTCTGGAATAAGTTTGTAGGTTTATAAAGTTAAACATCGTTGATTTTTACTTTTTTTCTTTGGGCTTTTTAGACTATAATATGAATTGCAAGATGGGGGTTAAAATTTTATTTACGCTTTCTTCACTTTAAAACTCGCACCGGATTTTTTCAAAGGAAAGTTTTAAGCATGTTTTAAAATTTGGATACACTTGATATGAGATTGAATCTATGATCGTTATAGTTACTTTCTTCATAATTGGACTAGAACGACAAGAAGTTTCTTTTCTTTTTTTTTTTTTTCCTTTATGTTCTTATCCTTGGCTAATATTTAGATATGATCTAAATATAAATATGTTTGACATGTGATCATGCTTCTAACAATTTAACCCTTTTGAAAATATAATACCATAAATTAAAATTGACAACATTTTGTAGGCAAAGTTAGAATAAGATGCATGATAAAGTGATATTTTGTTGGGTAATAATGGAGCATTAGAATAAGATGCGTGATAAAGTGATATTTTGTTAGGTAATAATGGAGCATTTCTATTGTGAAATTGATGAAAGTGATAATAATAATGATAATAATAATAATAATAATAATAATAATAATAATAATAATAATAATAATAATAATAATAATAATAATAATAATAATAATAATAATAATAATAATAATAATAATAATAATAATAATAATAATAATAATAATAATAATAATAATAATAATAATAATAATAATAATAATAATAATAATAATAATAATAATAATAATAATAATGATAATAATAATAATAAATAATCAATAATGATGATAATGATAATAATGATGATAATGATGATAATGAATAATGATGATAATGATAATAATGATCATAATAATGATAATGATGATAATAATGATGATAATGATGATAATGATGATAATGATGATAATGATGATAATGATGATAAAAAGAAACAATACTTTGAAGAGAGAAATGAGGGTATTTCGGTAAGTTAACCGAAAAAAAGGAGTCTCTTAGCCAAAATGGAGATGGAAATAGGGCCGCACTTAACATTTGTATAATTAGTTTGAGAAGTCTTACTTAATGTTGGATTGCCAAGTAGAAATATTGAGAATTGTAAATTTGAATGTCAAGTCAGGGAGGCTGATTGATCCAAGTTGTTTTCTAACATTGAGCATTATTAAATTTAATTACATGTGCAATTTTCATTTCACAAATGTGATATGTATCTTTTTGTCCATCATCAATTCCTAATTTGCCGACGTGATGCTTCTCTCCTCTTAATGGTGGTAGAACCAGCAATTCCTTGGTTCAAGATATTAATCTGGAATCTCTACACAAAACCATGTATACGAATTGGCATAGTATCTTCAGAACCAAAAAAAAAAAAAAAAAAAAAACAAATGTGGTGGTATCTACAGAAAAATGACCTTATTTATCCATGGTTAGAGATCTCTATTTTATATTGTAAATTGATGTGCTCGATGTATCCCTTTAGGATCATAGTTTTTAATATGGATTGATTGTCGATTCATATATTACATATGATTGAATTTCATTCAATTTAAAGTCCAATCGACATGTATTCAATAGGAGAATCTGTAAAAATAGTTAGGTCGAAAATTGATCTATCGATAAATGGCTGAATCTATCCATTTTTCCGAACTCTTTTTTTTCCATGACATTGTGTGTGTTCATCCATAAATCCATTTGTTCTTTGATACATGCATTTTGATTTTCAAGCCATATGAAGTTTGCTTCTCCAATTAATGCGTTAAATTCATCATTCTCTTCTCAACTACTAAACACATGCACGTGCGCACACATAAGATCACGACCTAAATGCGAAAGCCTCTATAACCTTTTGAATTTTCATCGCAGGCAAAATTGCTCATCTAGTGTTACGTGTAACACCTTTTATCAAAAGGATTGGAGAATTGAAGTTACGGCACGAATGCTGGCTTGAGTTAGCAATTCTAGTTTTTAAAGAGAAAAAGGATCCTACGAAAACTCCTGAAATGCTCCAATTGACTTCAGACATTGTCCTTGAAGCTGCATCTAATGGAATATCTGAAATTGTCAAGTTATGTCTTAAGCAATATCCGGAACTGATGTGGGATATAGGATTCACAAATAAACTGATTGAAGAAGTTGTGAGGGGACGGCATGTTGAGTTGTTTAGACTACTGAATGCACACGACACAATTCCAAACTTGAGGTACGACATTCACAGGAACCGCGACCTGATGGAGGCAGTAGTAGGATGGTCAACAGGATATGCACCGGCAGATGTTTCTGGGTCAGCTTTTCTTATGCAAAGGGAACTTCAATGGTTTGAGGTCGGTTCACTATATTTGTTTGCCACTCTTTAATTTATTCACATTCATGTTAATAGATGTTCTTAATTTTCTGAAGGTACTGGAAAATAGGAGCTCTCCTAAAATTGAAAGTCTAAAATTCAAGGTCGGTTCACCTTATTTGTTTTGCCACCCTTTTGTGCTCTTTAATTTACATTTGTGTTGATAAATGAAGGTGAAGAAAGATGAGAACGATCCTTCTTCTGAAAGTCTGAAATTTGAGAAAACAAACGAAAGGAGAGGGAAAACATATTGGGAAGTCTTTGTAGAACAGCGCAAAGGTTTGCTCCAAGAGGCAGGACAATGGATGAAGGATACATCATCATCTTGTAGCTTTGTAGCGATTCTCATCACTGCAGTAGCTTTTGCTGCAGCTTTTACTGTTCCTGGAGGCAACGACGACAATACAGGGCTCCCGATCTTTTTGAAGAAGACCTCATTCATGGTATTCATGATTGCGGACGCTCTAGCTCTCTTCTCCTCTATCACTGCCACCTTGATGTTCTTGGCTATCCTAACTACGCGCTATGCCCCAAAAGATTTCCTCCGCTCACTACCAAGAAAAATGATATTAGGCCTCACCTTTCTCTTTCTCTCTTTGGCCTTCATGCTCGTGGCTTTTGGCTCTGCTCTTATGATCATCCTAAGCGAACGATGGAAGTGGATTTACATCCCCATTACTTTGTTGGCTGCCGGCCCTATCGTATTGTTCGCAATCCTACAGCTTCCCTTGTATGTTGAAATGGTTGAATCCACCTATTGCCCTCGCCTCTATCGTCCCGTGAAGATTTGGAAATGATTTCTGCTATTATTATGGAACAAGGACATCCATGATGTGATCTTTGTTTGCACTTGTTATTGTGTGTGAAATGCAGATATTATGGTGTTTACTCATGTTTTAAGACTATTGAGGTGTGACATTAGCCATATTTATGCGTAAGTTTAATGTATGTTATCAAGCGCACACCTTATCGCTATGGGTTATTTGGTTTTTTTACCCCAAACAGTGAGCAATTACTTCATTGCTTGTGGTATTAACTACTAAGGTGAACCCAATTCTTCAAAGAATTGGCAACATGGCCATCAATATTTAAATTGATAGGGTTCATCCATAGAAATTCTCTATCTTGCAGAAGATGGCCGCCCAAGTAGTGGCCCACCACAAGGAAATTCTCATATGGCAAGCCGAGCAAGCAACTATTTTAGTTCAATGGAAGCTGAGCCTTCAAAATCAGTCTTCACCCACTGCCCACACTTTCGCCGCATCCTCTCATCCAAATCTTTGGCTTTGACCTCCGCCATCTTAGCCGCGTTGGCCATCGATGCCTCTTGCACTTCCATTATCATCATGCTCCGCTTCTTCTCCGCCACATCACCCCTTCCCAACTTCTCACCCAGCAACAGTGCACAGTGCTCGTTAGCAGCATCACCAACTCCATCAGAGACATAGCCATCAAAATCCCGCACTCCCGCCTCACCACGACTTTAGCCTCTTTCAGGTCTCTCTGTGATCACAGCAGCAAAAGGCTTAGATGTTTCTTTGGTGAATCGCGCTAGTACAGCAAGCACCTGGCCGGACAGAGGATCAACGTACCTGGATGCAATCGACATGTGGAGACGTTTCAATGTCGTGACAAGATGACCAAATAAGATATACTCTCAGAGCAAACGATCTAGAATCTCAAAGGTCACGTCTCAACGAACAATAATGGTGCGTACGATAATATTTTTATTCTCAAGAATAATTTTTATTCAGAAATAATTTTTTCTATTTTTATTCCCTGAACGAATTTCTAAACA
This sequence comes from Eucalyptus caleyi, assembly GCA_014182885.2. Classification (NCBI taxonomy): domain Eukaryota; kingdom Viridiplantae; phylum Streptophyta; class Magnoliopsida; order Myrtales; family Myrtaceae; genus Eucalyptus; species Eucalyptus caleyi. Next base: position 55,059,904 of record CM024468.2, on the reverse strand, counting down.
TTTGAAGATATTTTGTAATTGCACAAAATTTTTATTCTCGGAACATAAACATATTTGGTACAACCCCAAATTTTTTTGCAACTTAGAATTTCTTTTAATTTATTAATAATTTTAAACATTTTTTCTCTTTTTTCTTTTAACTTTTTGTCCTTTTTCTTTTTCCTCTAGCTGGTCGTCGGCGAGATGCCTCGATCCTCGCCTAGCCACCGCGAGGTTGGCATCGCTCGGCTGGGCGACGTCAACCTCGTGGTGGCTAGGCGAGGCTCAAGGGGACCTCGTCAGGGGCAAAACGAGGCTCCCGTGAGGTCGCCGGGTCTTGTCTGGCTTATCGCCGGCCATCGCCAAGGCCGGCAATAGGCTAGGAGTAGAAGAGGAAGAAGAGAAAAAGAAAGAAAAGAAAAGAGAAAATGCTTGTTTTTTGATTTGTTCTTAGGAACAAAGAGACTTTTTTTATTTATTTTCTTTTTGTATTTGCTCCAAATCTACTCTTGAGAATAAAAACCTACACAAATGGATTTCTATTCTCGAGAATAAAGAAATAAAGAAATAAAAACGTTACTAAATGCACTCTAAATTATATTCAAAATCTATTACTAAACTAAAATGAGGCATTGCTTGAATGATTTATTACCCCTAATTGAGATAGCCACTTCGAATTCAAATTAGGTTACATGAAGTAACTCCTACAATAATTTAGAATGGTCTTTTGTATAAGATAGATTAAAGATGCGGATTGGATCGAGTCTGATAAGTGGAATTCAGTTCAAGATATCATGTCACATTATGATTATTATTATTATGTAGTGTGAATATATTCCTATATATGTATGGATTGGACCGAGTCTAATAAATAGTTGGTCCCCCGCGGTAAATACTTGTGAATAGACATCTAGCTGTACAACTTTAAGTATACAATAATCCACATGTGACTATGGAGAGATTATGTGTGCTCTAGCCCTACCATATCCCTCCTATATTTAATTCTCTACGTCATTGTGTCCACTAGACAATTCCAATTTATAGGCTTGCAAAAAAAGTTACGGGAAAAAAAGTTACGGGAAAAAAATTAAGGATTGTTATTGTAAAAAATTCTAAATCGATATATCAATGTCATATTTACTACGACCTAATTTTCGTATTACGAAAAATCTTGAGTTGGTATGCTAATGTGACAAATCTACTGAATTTTTTGGATAAAATTAGGGAATTGAGCATATTTTTAAAATGTGAGGAATTTTTTAGGTAAAATTAGTAGGTTTGCCGATCTAAGTTCATTTTCTTTATATTGCAAGCTAATCATCCGATGGCTTTCGACTCTCACGGTTTTAAAACGGGTTACACAGAGTAGAGAACTCAAGCCTTATAAACTAGCTTAGGACTCATCCCCTAAGCGATGTGAGACATGAGACATGTGTTTAGCTTCTTGGGTTGCCCGTCAGCGTAGCCTCCCCTGTCATCCCGGCCACGCCCTTAGGGTCGCCACAATATTAGAGGGAAGCTGTTGACACAAAAAAGTGCCTAAATTCCCGACTGACTACTGGGACTTGGAGAGGGCGAGCAAGACGTGATAAAAGTCAAATTTTGTTGGGAGCTTTTAGTCGGCAATTTTTTAGACAACAATCAACGACTAAAAAAAGTTTTGCAAACGGTAAAAACGAAAGGAAATTATTAACTCCTTAAATATGAGTGTCGATGAATAAAGCTTGGTTTTATCAACAAGAAGGCCACGACCGAAACAAATCACTACGAGCTAGGAACCAGGTAATTGTCCAAGTCATGGGACCAATAATTTCAGACACGGTTCGCTTGGGCAGGCCTGCATGGCTATCGAGAAATGGAACTGACACGATCATGGTGTAGTGGAGCCAAAGATCTCGGAAGCTTACGACCACAAAAGCCGGGAAAAATGGGCCGTTTTAAACATTAGGAAGTCGAGCCCCAAGTTACAAAAGTATTGGTCATTGCTAGACGTGAAAAGTGGAGAAGTGCTATTGATTATCGAGTAGCGGGCTTGTCTAGTAACCGTATATAAATACATGCTGCTGAATTTTAAGAGCCATATTGCTTTCTTTTATAACCGCTGGAAATAACTATAAGTATTAGGATTCTAGTTAGAGTAAAGGCACCATCAATCAAGTAATGAATATACATTATTTAATTTTATCTTCGTGTTATCTTTACATTTCAATACTTCTTTCACTTAGTCGGCCACGATTGCCTCAAGTCTTCATACCTTTAATTTTCTTGGCGCATCCTTTATCGATTTTCATATCGATTTACATTTTGAAAGGTTTTTTTGTAGGTAACTTTTCGACGAAACAGAAATGAATGATAGTAAATTTATTACAAATGAATATATTGATTTAAAATTTGTTATAATAAAAAATTAATTTTGAATAAATTTTTGTTGCGCACCAATTTAGAATTCTTTGTGGTAATCCAAAAACTAAAAACTAAACTAATGCCAACTAATGGAAAAATTTTACGCGTTTAAGCATCTACCCAAACCCGTTGTCAATTTCGGTGCACTTTGAAATGGAAACTTTTTATTGACGAACTAATATATTAAATTAAATTACAATGTGAGGGCCCAGAAAAATAATATATTAAATTAGATTAAATAATACCGGCTGAAGTAACCGAAGGCAACGTGCCGCATGTGTTACACAATTGCTTCGTTGTCAAATGCTTTTGCTTTCTACCTGAATTTGAAAGCAAGGTTGGCCCTTTTGAGATTGACCATTTTGGCGATTTCTAATATTTTGGGGTTTTATTGATATCAAATGAAAGATGGCGAGATACGATTCTTGCTTTGCAAAAATGAAATTATTGTCGAGATAGTAATAGTAAGGCTGTCAAAAGGCTTACATCTTGCCTAAGATGAAGTTATCAGCCTTCGTTTTTTTATACCAAGCCTTCGTTTGATGTCCGTTTCTTGATTGATCGATGTGTATTTTACCATGGACATTTTTTTGTTTATCGGGACTACACTAATCCATACCTTCCTGTTGCTCCATCTCGCTATAGATGGCGGTGGTCGTGTAAGGAATCAAAAATCAACATTTGCTTTGTTGTAATCACATCCGCCTGTTAGAATGAGGTGGGCATATTATTTTGTCTACCTTATGATTTGATTGATTTGATCAAATATTGCATTGTATGCTGCAGTTGAGTGTTGGCTTGGATGGGAAAAAATTAGAACCTGAGAGCAATGTCCTTCTCGTATCAATAGAGAATATGCAGTATGCAATTAGATTGGATGTTCTTCACATGGTATTTATTTTATTTTATTTTATTTTTTATTCTCTCATCTGCATTCTTGGGTAAGCATGTGTTTTAAAAGTTTGTCACCATTTTCGCTGGGTTCAGGTCTTTTCAACTTTTGGACTGTACGAGGAAGATTGCCATGTTTGACAAGAATGGAGTGGTCCAAGCATTGATTCGGTACCTCCTGGTTAGTAAGAGCAGTGAATTTTTCTGGATGAAGAATATCTTTCTTGCATTAGGGTGAAAAATATGCATGCATCTAATGAAGTGCATGTTGGTTGTCGCATTGCTGTCCATGCAGATGTTTAGACATTTTTGTAGTTGCAAAGGAAGCTTTGGAAGGGCATTGCATATATGACGGGGTTTTGCAAACTCCATATCTCGTATTCGCGCCATACAGATCTTAGCATAAAGGTAATTACATCTGCTGCCCCCTGGTATTACGTTTATCTCAACAAGTTGCGACTATCCTACGCCATGGATGTACACTTCCTTGCTTTTGATACAAAAGGAAAAACTCCCTCTCCTATATCAAGTTTTCCAGTTGAATTTTGAAAGATGCAACTTCCAATTGACCATTTGATCAAGAGCGTTCAAAGAGTCACTAGTTTTTAGTTTTCACTTAAAAACAGTTAAGTGAAATATGTTCCCTGTAGATCCCTGTAGAAGGGCGAATGACATGAAATATGTATAAACCTGATGAATAAGTGATGGCATTATTCTATTTCACCAGTATAAGCTGTTTCACTTTGAGAAAAGTGGTGAAACATTCATTGATGTCTCTGGCAACAAGAACTTTCATTGGCTGTTGACTTCAAATATGCCACACGTTCAAGGTTCTGCTCATCTCCTTGGATCTGGTGTTACCATTTTCAACGTGACCATATATAAGTCACACCTGTTTGCAGTTGTGTTTTCTGTGTCATCATTCAGGGAATCTGAACTCTCTTGTTTCCCTCGCTTTGAAAGATAAACTTTAGGTGCTAGCATGATTTAAACTTAGTCCCTCTAACATGAGGCATTTTGTGTAATTTGTTCTTATATCATGAATTGGTGGCAATTTGAAAACTGAAGCAAGTGTTGTGAGCACTTCCTTTTGTGAGAATGTACTGATGTTATTTTAAGATAAAATAGTACGGAAGCCTGGTCATTTTAGTTAAGACAGTTCTAGAATCTGCTGTTTATTCATCTGTTATTCATTTATCATTCTGTGGGGGAGGTTATGATATATTAGCTTGGTGAATTGTTAGGACTCGCTGGAAATAATTGTCTTAGTATTTTGTGCTGCATTTCAGTTTCTATGTTAGATATATACGACGTGTCATAATAATTTTGTCTTGCCTTTGAATATATGCGAACATTAATTTACTGATATTGTTCTCTTACATTTTTACTTTTGAAGAAAGTGGGTGGGAGATTGTTAATTGACTGATATGCTAACTATTTTTCCAGGTTAACAATGATTGGAGCAGAGACTACACAATCCCCAATACCCCGATGATGAATCCTCAACCTTCAATTCTAGGGCAGCAACTGGCTTCAGCTGTTGGTGCTGCGCCCCAGTAGCATGGTGGAGTGCAGTACGCCCCGACTCCCGCGCAACCCACAATGCATCATCCACCCCCTGCTGGCTGGGGTCCCGTCCCTCCAGCTCAGTCCATGCCTATGCAAGGTCACAACCCACCACCGTACATGCAACCGAGGACTGTGCCTTTCCAGATGGGCCCTGGGATGATGCATGGCGCGGGCCACCCTGGTTTGCCGCATCCGCCACCAATGCCTCCATATCAGTCACAATAGCACTTCGTTCTTCTCTTGGCGCCAAAGGTGTGATAGCCCTTAGTTGATGCAATTCCCCTGGGCTTGAAGCTCTGGTGGTATCCTTTTCTTAGTAAAATTTTTTGGGGAGATGGTGTGGAGCTCGTGCTATGATTATGATACTATGTTTGGGAACTGTAACTTGCCAATTGATTCGGAGGTTTTAGATATCTACTTGTTCTTCATAGAGATGATTGACTTTCTGCACCAATTCGTGAACCTGTATATGAGTTGGATTGGATCTCTCTCTGTCTCTCTCTCTCTCCCTCCCCCCCTTGTGGCCGGATGAAAGTGACAATTCGACTATCTAGTCAAGCATCGAGAGGAGCTGAGTTAAGCTGATATACAATTGCTGTCAAATTTCGTTGGATGTGGCGAGTCAAATATTTGGAGCAATCCCACAAGATGAAATTAGTTATCGTCATCCGTTGATTATTTCTATGTTTTATTCTAACCGTCGTTGGCCAGAACATCACCACTGCCATGAAGGTTAACTACAATCTATAAATATTGTCACAACAGCAGCCGCCACTTGCCATCAACGCCTAACCACTACAACAATTACGTGCTATTCCTACCTGGGACGTTGCAGCTGCCGTCGTTGTCAGCAGCCAACTTCTACTCTACAGAATTTGACGAGGGAAAAACGGAAAGAATCTTGCATTTGACAAGCACGGCAAAATGTTGTCCTGCAGATTTTGTTTCTAATTGAAACGAAAGTCATGAAAAGACCATCTAGACCAGAAAACATAAGTTGGTGAAATCAGTGTCAAACGGTCTTCTTCACTTCGATCTCTATGTATGTGCTCCTTCCTTTTTCTTGTTAATGCCTTGGAACAAGGCGATGGCGAAAGTTCTTTTAGAAAGATGCGCAGAGGCTGCAAGGGATTTTACATTCATGTCCCGGAAGTAGGAAGTTTCCTTTATTCCCAATACAAGCAAATGAAGACCTAAAAAAGCCAAATTCATGCGACCTTCAACGTGAGAAAAGTTGAGGCAATAGGAGCATAGTATTACTAATGTCCTGTGTCTCGACTTTTTACATGAATGACAAACCACAGCCACAGGAATTGTGGTTTAACTATTCTCGAGTCAAAATATGAAAGAACAAATGAACGGTGAAATCCTCTAACTTAGAAACTGTCCCCTTCCGTCTGCAACTTCTGTCATTTACATAGACAAAAAGTAGGCTTCACACCTTGGTAGCGCTCAACATGAGCGTCGATCCATGACTTATGGCTTCCACACTTGATGCCAAGTTGTGTAGGTCTTCATTTTTGGTGCCAAGGATCACGCTGATGCCGGAGTTCACTAGAGCTCAGAGTGCTTCGGGGTTGGGATCGTAGAGCTACATTGTCCCAATATTGTGACTCTAGTAGAGCTGTATCACCTCAGCCAGACTAGGCAGGTTGTCTCCTTGCATTCCATAGCAAACACGAAAGGCAGGCTGTTGCAGTGAGAATTTGGCTAAGGACAGATGCCAAAATCAACGTCGAGAAGACTCTGCGAAGTGATGCCATTTCCTGGACTCCCTTTCCTGTTTCGACATTCATGTAGAGTGAAACATCAGGAAGACATTTAAATTTTAACAGATTGCAGCAGGAGAAGGTTCAATCAAAATGAAACCCATGGTCTGGAAGCAATCAGTGCTGAAGCTACTTATCAATACATGTCTCAAAATTTCGTCCCCTTAGAAATGTGAAATTCTGCATATATGCACCAGAAAGACTAACCCATGTGAGGATAGCACTATGATCAATGTGTAGCTGGTTATTTAATTTATGCATAAGCTAACAGGATCAATCTATGATCATCTCTCTCTATATTAATGACTTGATCTCACAAAATAAGGAGAAAATGTCAGGATTTGTAAGCAAGATATTTCATTGCAATGACTCGCTGATACAAGCTACTAATAGAAAGGATATGCTGAAAAGAAGTTTGTTTCTCGGTGGGAGAGAGAGGGGGAGAGAGAGAGAGAGAGAGATTCCCAAGATTTAAAACCTTTCAAGCCTCTACAGTGAAAAATAATGTGCAATGCAACCGCTTAAAGCACAAGTAAAGCATTCAAATGACTCATAAGATGTGCTATTCCATCTCTTTTCGACTGATAAATTGCGAGACAAAAGTGCAGAAAGTTACTAGGCAGCCTCCTGCAGGGACCAACCAAACTTCTGCGAAGAAAAATGAAGCGAGACTTTGTCATTTAAACAGGCAAATCATTAAACACAAGCTCATTTTTCACAGGGAATACTCATGATTAAAGAGTTGGTAATGTAACCGTCTCCTTCAGTCCTTTCTCACTTTTCCACTGTTCAGCGTATGAAACATAAATCTCAGGGCAAATCTCACTCAATGACACCTTTAAAATGGAAAATCCTCATATCCTATCCACCGGGGAAGGAAAAAGGTTAGGTAAGAAATGAATTCCACTCATCTTTCAACTTGGGAAATTGCCAAAATGGTCAATCTCAAAAGGGCCAACCTTGCTTTCAAATTCAGTAGAAAGCAAAAGCATTTGACAACGAAGCAATTGTGTAATATACATCATGTCTCTTCAAAGCTTTCTCTATGAGGTCCCACCCTGCCAGTAGGTCGAACATTTTCTTTCCCAACTATGCCAAGATGCTAGTTTAAGTTTACCCGAACATGGGATTCCAAAAGTATAAACTAAGTTTGATTTGAGCTGCTATTTATTTATTGAAAAGCAATGCGAATACTAAACTTTCGAAGGCAGAAAACTCATTAAGGGAAACTCTTCTGCTGGAACTAATGAAGGTAAGGCAATCCCTGAACTAACCGGCTCGAATGGCATTTATGGCAACCTGGCGATAATGCTCGACCATATCCTGTATCTCAAAGTGGTTCAAAGCTCTGGGTTTGGGATAAATGGCATGAGACCCATCCGGCATCAAGATCCTCCACCTCTGACGTATTGGATTGTCTGTCGACGACAATGGTGCAGCTCCCCCGGGTTGATAGACTGATCAATTCAATGTGTTCAAAACAGGAACTGGTAAGCACATCGCAAAAAACAACATATGTTTTGGGAAAGGAAATGTTATGCAGACTTTTGTGACCAAAAAATTAGAGGGAGTGGTCATAAATGGCAGTGCAATGATCATATCGAAATTTGAGTTATGTATGAAACCCAACACGGACTCCGCAGCTTCCAGATATGTGATTAATTTAGTACAGTTCGTTCAGATGCAAAAAGCCGGAAAAGAACAGGCTACAAACGCACAAAGCAAAAGATCGACGCAGAGAATTCACCATCACCAACGATCTCGTGTGCTTATCATGGGGGCAGGGGCCGACGGCTTGACGCCTCGGTGGTGAATGCTGTAGAGAACGTGTACCTTGATGGGAGGCATGGCCAACGTGCCAAAGTTAACAGGGGTTACACATCTAATTGGAAATCGCCAAAATGGTTAATCTCAAAAGGGCCAACCTTGCTTTCTACAGCCCCCATGTCATTTCTGGTGCTGAACTGGTGCTCACTGTCACTGCTCGGCAAATTGCATTCTTTACTAAGCCCATGATCTGTATTACCTCACCAGACCCACAAGACAGAGAAGTGGTCGGTTGGTGGGTGTGAGGCATCGGGCGCGAACGTTTCAGCATACAGGACAAGCCAGTGCCGGAACTCGAGCAGGAGGGGGGGCGCGGTGGTTCGTCGGTCACGCGCTGGTTCTTCGCCGCGAAGAGAGGAGGACAGACAGAGATGCAAGGGGAGAGAAAGAGCAGGGGACGGACGAGTCGGGGCCAGATCCAGAGCCGGAGGGACGGTGCGGTGGTTCACTGGTCGGAAAGAGGGAGGGCAGAGAGAGAGGGAGGTCGCACGCCGGTCGGTTGCTCGCGGTCCTCTCGCCGGTATCCACCTGGTTTCGTCGGTTGCTCGCGGTGCTTCGCCGGTCGGAAAGAGGGAGGGTGGAGAGAGAGAGGGAGTTCGTCGGAGAGAGAGAGGGAGGGTAGAGTGAGTGAGAGGCGCGAAGAAAGAGAAGAAGAAGAAACCCTCGCTCAGTCCGAAATTTTTTTAAAATGGCGCCTGATTTTCTCCTCAGTCTGACCAGATTGTGGGTCCCACGCCGAGCCGAGCCGAGCCGAGACGGGCGAGTCTTTTCATTTTCCAGCTGGTCCCCCAGGACAGGTGTCGAAAGCTGAGTGGTACGTGCGCGCCACATCAGCGGATGACGTGGCGTGCACGAACCACTGAATATTTTCTCCTTTGAAAAGGACCACGGAGTTCAGGAGTTCGGTGTGGATAGGACAAGATCGCTATATATATATACACAAAAATCAATTATTTATTTTTGGAAAAATAAAAGAAAAAGGTGAAAAAGGAGAGAGCGTCATCAGTGGTACCTCGACACGGTCTAATTCTAATGATTATCGGTCCGTCCCTACGCTCCTCTCGCCTGCTTACACGTTGTCTTCACTTTCGCCTGCTGTAGCTCCAATTCAAATGGCTTTTATGTTAAAAAAAAATGGCTTTTATGCTTCCCTTATTTTTCAAAAAGTACCGTAAAGCAATCCTAAATTATAGACATTATAACATCAATACCCAAATTTATATGTCACAAAAAATCTCGAATTTACATAGTGTGCCAAAAAATCCTCAATTTTTTTTCACGTTGGTATAAGTTTAAGATTAAAATGGGGGAAAACATCCCGAACCATATTTTATATAAATGTTAGTTCAATCTTGAAATTTTCAATTTTAACAATTCGGTTATAAACCTTTGTGTGAAATTCTAACCAATTCTTGTTGGCCAATTTTCGCCAAAAATCGTGAAGATAGCGATGTGCTACATAGGATTAACACCAACAATTGGATTGCATGTTAGTGCTAGGACTAGATTAAAATTTCACACAAAAAGTTAGGATTGAATTAATATCCATACAATATGTTTATTACAAATTGAATAATTTTTCTCAATTTTTTTTTTGGGATATTAGCATAGCGGAGGGCATAATTTATGATTTTTTTGACACGGTAAAAATTGTAGGTATTCGTATCACAATAAATATTAAATATTTGGTGATATTAATTTTTTTTTTAATCATCGAGTCATTTTAGTGGGGCGCAAGGACAATCCTACCTACGAAGTGCATGGTGACACGTACCCAAATAGAACAATAATTGTAAAAGCGATGTTGATCGTGGTGACCATAACAAAAACTTGTTACATATGGTTTAAAGATTAAATTAGTGAAACAGTGTTGTGATCACCGAATGTTTTAGAAGTTTCGCATAATTATATGGTGTCAATTATTATTATTGTAAAGCGGAAAAGGTGGATTTACATCTATAAATTTCGGAATTTACATATTAAAAAAAAACGAATGTTGTAATTAGTAGTGGAGGCTACTTAAGTAGAGTTTTTTTTTTTTTTTCCATTGTTTGAATTATTGGTCACTTTCATTTCTTTATTGACCAATATAAAGGATTGAAGGATGTAGACATAATCACACATATCTAAATTTAAAAATTTATAATAAAAAAATCCATATTTTGAACCATCAGTTTTAACTCCTCGTCTTCACCAAAATCATTGATAGTTAACTTGAATTCTTGATCGCTCGCCCTTTCGAAGAAGAGAGATGCAACATAAAGAAATGATTGTCAAATTTACCAGTACGAAAGATTAGATCATATACATACACACACATACACACACATAAACAATAACCGCCTTAATGTTATCCTTTAAGGTAGAAAGGGAAATTGGTAACATTTTGAAAAAAAAAATATTAAATAAGAAACTTCCTTCACGATCATTTCTTATAAAACACATTAATCTCACCGATTCTCTAGGACTTATTCTCGATTTATTGTTTTTAAAAAAAAAAAAAAAAAAACAAAGCCTTCTCAATTCGTCACTTATTAGAAAATGACATATATATATATATATATGCTTTAAAAGTGCTGAGAGAAAGGGCTCTCACATTATCATATATATTTTTGCAATTTCTCTCTCTTTTTTCTTTTTCTTTTGAGGGTGATGACAGAGATTTTTACTGTAACAAAAGACAAGCGTGATATCTCACTTTGGTGCTGGCTCCGCCTCCATATACACCCTCCCCTCCTCCTTCACTCATTTCATGTAATTCTGCTCACTTATCAAGCTCGCAAACACTCAGCATCATTCACACACACACACACACAGATGGGGAAAGAGATAGTGAGCGCAGAGGAGGAGGATATGCAGAGATGGCTGAGTGAGTCCTCCTCCTCCTCCTCCTCCTCCTCGTCGATGCATCAGCAGCCGAAGCTGCCCCTGCTCTCGCTGAACCACGTCTCGTTCGTGTGCAAGTCGGTGGCCGAGTCCGTGAGGTTCTACGAGCGTGTCCTGGGCTTCGTCCTCATCAAGCGCCCTTCCTCCTTCAACTTCGAAGGCGCCTGGTAAATCCTAGCATGCCCCTTTTGGCTTTTCGCTTTGCCCCACTCTGCTTCCCTTGTTGGAATCGCTGGGAATCAATGCTTTGAAACTTGTATGACGTCGGTCGGACCGGGGTGTACGCATTGTGGCACTGGCCCCGGTCTTAGATGTGGGCATTTCTTTGTACGTGGTTCGGTCGGTCCAGTCCAACGGGAAATGTAAGTGTGGTTAGAGCATATAGATCTTTTGGCTCGTCCCTAACTTAATTGGAGATGTTTGGTGGGAGTCGAAAGAGCGATTCTCACATCGCGAACTACCCGTCCTACATGAATTTTTTCATGCCATTTCACTCAAATCAACAAGAAGCTTTTGAAATGAGGCCCAGCTTATAGTGAGAAACATGTTTTCTCTAAATTCCAATCTTTATTAACAATGAACACCTTTTATCATGTCATCTTTGAAAACAAATTGTGTTTTTTTTTTTTTTTTGAGTTATAGTTTTAAGGGTTTTAAAGAAAGGGTTAATACTCTGAAAAACTCTAAACTGGTACATCCGTGACAAATTTACCCAAAATTATTTTTTTTACAATAAAAAACCTCAAAATGGTACACATGTGACAAATTTATCTCAACCGATCATAAAAAAATCATAAACCGGTACATTTATAACATATTTATTCCAAACTAATTTATTTGATCGCAAAAAACCCAAAGCCAATAAATTTGTGACAAATATATCATTCACTAAATTGGATTAATACTACAAAAAATAAAAATAAAAATGTAAACGGTGACAAATGGAGTTATACCGGTCAACCGACATTTGTCATTTAACTTAATAATTTGATTTGTAATATTTAACGAAAATTAAATGAGGGTAAATTTGTTACAAGTGTATCGTTTATGGTAAATTTGTCAAAAATATATCAGTTTAGAGTTTTTGGTGGTCAAAAAAATAGTTTGGGGTAAATTCGTCACATGTGTACCAGTTTGGGGTTTTTTTAGAGTATTAACCCTTAAAGAAATTTACTCCATCATGGTCTCCATCATCAAACCCTTTGGACCTACAGAAGTCTTTTGAGATATTAAAGCATTTTAGCCTTAACTTTGCTTGATTCGTGCTTAGAACAGCTTATTTTGCCCTTTTATATTGTTAGCAGCCTTTCTGAAGTGACTTCGTCTAGTGTGGAAAAGAAGCAAAGGAGTAAACATGAGGTGATGTTGGTTCCCCTTTTGGGGTGCGTTTATCATTTTTTTTTTTTTTTTGGTTAATTTCCTCTTTTCTAATTTAGCAGAGGGCCCCAAGTGCGCTGGCGAGAGAATCATTACAGAAATTAAAACTTTCTAAAGTAATTTTTTGGGATAATTAAATGCTTAACAAGTGTTTCGGCAAAAAAAAAAAAAAATAAATAAATAAACCCAATAACAAAATCCTGCTTCTAAAGCAGGTAGGTTGATTATCCAAAATTTGGGATAACCAAATTGTGTCCACTTCTTCCCACCAACTCTTTTGACTTGACACTCTTGTTAAGAGTATAACACAAGATATTGATGCTGATAAAAACAGAGGAAAGAAGAAAGGAGACTTCAAGAACAGAGGAAAGAAAGAAGGCGAAAGTGAGTTCAATAGCAGCAATAAGAAAGCTGATGAAAACAAAGGAAAGAAAGAAATCAACAACAGAGATTACACTATTCGTAAAGTTGATTTACCATTGAGAAATCAGTTTTCAATTTTCAATTTGTAAAGTCAAACTCTGTTCTTTACTTCAGTTAGTTAGTTAGTTCTGTTAAGCTAGTTAGTTTCATTCGGTTGAAGCTCTTCAGCTGATATAAAAGTTGATAAGAGAAGAGCAAGAAGATGAGAATGGTTTCATTGTAAACAAAGCACTCATTGAATAATATATGACTTTACTCTCTCTCTCTCTCTCTCTCTCTCTCTCTCTCTCTCTCTCTCTTTTACTCTCTGTATCATCTCTTCCTCTCGCTTTCATTCATTGTTCTGTTCATCAAAATCCTTCATGGTATCAGAGCAATTTTCCTGAGAGTATGAATCAACCTTCTTCTCTATGAAAAGATGATGAATCTACAGCAGATTGAAGCTTCATCGATTGTTGTCTTCTATTGTTAAAGGTGGTATGTACTCTTCATTTGAGGATCTGCGAATCGATTGTCAACACTGAACAAGAACTGTGAGTTGTTTCTTTTCCTAAATCAAGTTCTCATCATCATCAGTAATAGAATCACAACTCTGTTCTGCAAAATCAGTAGGGGATTGGTTTCAGTGATAAAGAATCCTTTAGAATCTGAGTGTGAAAATGGCAGGAAGGGTGCAGAAGTATCCATTCCCTATTCATGTTAACATTTCTAACTTTGTTACCATCAAATTAGCCTAAGATAATTTTCTCCTTTGGCAAGCTCAGTTTCATAGGTTTTTGAGAAGTCAAGATCTATTCGGTTTTGTTAGTGGAGAAAGTCCACCACCTGCCAAATCATTGCAAGTTGAAGGAGAAGAACGGGGTACTGAAGTTATAAACCCTGATTACAATGACTGGATCAAGACAGATCAACTTGTTTCGTCGTGGATTAGTGGTGCCGTCTCAGAAAACATACTCAATCTAATAATTGGCTTAGATACTGCATTTGAAGTTTTGCAGACACTACTTAACCGATTCACACAAAAGTCTATGGCCAGAGAATTTGAGTTAAGAGGGAAGTTGCAAGCATGTCAGAAACGTGATCGAGCTTTGGCTACATATCTTAGGGAATATAAGTCAATATGTGATCAACTCAAGGCAATAGGGAAACCTGTTGATGAAATAACAAAATTGTTTGGAGTTTTGGAGGGTTTAGGATCTGAGTATGAGAGTTTTAAGACCACAATATATTGCTTAAAACCACAACCAGAATATGATGAGGTGATATCACATTTGGAGAATTCGAAGCAAGATTATAGAACTACTCGTCAAATCAGTTCAGTCCTAATCTAGCCTACTATGGCCAAAGGAAAACTGAACTCCTACAAAAAGAGAAGTTTTTGACAGAGAACCAGCACAACAAAATGTCAGCTTTGGAGGACCAAGAGGATATATTCGTGGAGGCAGAAGTTATGGAAGAGGACGTCCATTTAATAATCGATATCGCAACTATGGATATTCTGGTAGAAATATAAGCTACAGACAGAATAATCCGAGTTATGATCAAAGGGAACAACAGTTCAAGCAATTCAACACTCTCTCTGGCATTGGTTCTGGTCAAGGCTTTAGACCATATGCTGGTTCCACACAAAGAAATCCAGATATCAAGTCATATCCCTCTAACTCATCAAATCTAACTCTTCACAAAAATCTGCAGGAAAATAAAGTGACAGAAAACACTCAATTAGAGTGTCAGATATGCAAACGTCCTGAACATGATGCACTTCACTATTGGTATAGATTCGACAACTCTTATCAAGCTGAGGAAATACCAACAGCACTAGCAGCAATGCATCTTGAAGAATCAAGTGGCAGTGAATGGTATCCAGACACTGGCGCGACTGCTCACATCACTGCTAATGCTGGTATTCTTCATAATTCCTCTAAACACATTGGTAATGATACAGTTATGATTGGTAATGGCTTATGCTTACCTATTACACATGTTGGCGATGCCTTACTACCTACTACAGTGGATACTTTACCTTTGAATGATGTGTTAATTGTTCCAGAAATTAAGAAAAACCTTCTGTCAGTCTCGAAACTAACTGATGACTATCCTTGCTCATTTGTCTTTGACAAAACCGGTGTATATATAAAGGACCACTCATCCAGCAGAATCAAGATGCTCGGAAGGAAAGTTAATGGACTCTACCGAGTAGACCCTCATGTTACAGAAGTTCTTTTCACTCAAAAACACAGGACAGTTGGAGAAGATGTGTGGCACCAACGTTTAGCCCACATGAACTTGAAAATCTTGGAGTACATGAAGACACAGCAGTTGATTCACTGCAATACAAAGCTACAGTCTATATGCAGGAGTTGTAAAATAGCTAAGAGCACTACTTTACCCTTCCCATTATCAGACTCTGTAGCTTCTAGACCCTTAGAACAGATTCATTGTGACATCTGGGGACCCTCTCCAGTTAATTCATTTCAGCACTTCAAGTATTATGTGATTTTTGTGGACAATTTCTCTCGATTTAGCTGGCTTTATCCGCTGAAACTGAAGTCAGATTTCTATAATGTCTTTCTCATGTTCCAGAAGTTAGTAGAAAATCAGTTTGATTGTAGAATCAAGGTCTTCCAATGTGATGGTGGAGGAGAATTCATCAGCCACAAATTCAAGTCTCATCTACAGAATTGTGGAATTCAACAACGTCTGTCCTGTCCTTACACACCTAAACAGAATGGCATATCCGAAAGAAAACATCATCACATTGTTGAGATTGGTCTGGCTATGCTTTATCATGCAAGACTTCCTTTAAATTTTTGGGTTGATGCATTTATAACAGCAAACTACATTGTTAATCTACTTCCCACTCCAAAGTTACAAATGAAGTCGCCCTACACTATGCTATATCAGCAACAACCAAGTTATGACCATCTCAGGATCTTTGGGTGTGCATGCTATCCATGTCTCAGACCCTATGCACAAAACAAGTTTGATCCAAGATCCCTTACTTGTGTATTCTTAGGTTACAACGATCGCCATAAGGGATATCGATGCCTTATTCCCACCACTGGTCATATATAATTCAGTCGTCATGTTGTATTTGATGAAAGCTTCTTTCCATTTACTCAGAAATTGACAACAGACTATCCTCATCATACAAAACTATATCAACTGTGGACAAAGGAAGCTCAATTCTTCAATTCTCCATATGAAGAATGCAAACAATCCACATTACCTGAACATACAAGCCATTTACAGAACAACAACATCATCACTGCAGCTCATTTACAGAACTCTCCTAGTTCAGCATCACCTTCAACCTTGTCTTCATCCTCTCATTCATCTCCATTGTCCATAACATCTGCTGATTCTTTAAGTTCAGCATCCTCCTCAACTTCATCTTTGGGACATTTGTCCCCGACCGATTCTGCAGAATCAGGAGCTCCTATCTCCACCACTGAATCACCAGGTGAT
Source organism: Eucalyptus caleyi (assembly GCA_014182885.2). Taxonomy (NCBI): domain Eukaryota; kingdom Viridiplantae; phylum Streptophyta; class Magnoliopsida; order Myrtales; family Myrtaceae; genus Eucalyptus; species Eucalyptus caleyi. Next base: position 55,043,312 of record CM024468.2, on the reverse strand, counting down.
CCTGCTATTGCTCAAACTTCTTCTTCTCCAATTATCTCACCAGGTATATCATCTACTCATCCTATGCAAACTAGATCCAAATCTGGCATTGTAAAGATCAATCCTCGATATGCCTGCTTAGCTAAATATCAGGTGCCTCCTGAGCCACGCTCACTTAAATCTGCTCTAGCAGATCAAGGCTGGTATAGAGCCATGAAAGATGAAATGGATGCATTAGATGAAAATCACACTTGGATATTAGTTCCTCGCACTAGTCAGATGAATGTTATTGGCTGCAAGTGGGTATATAAAACAAAACTTGCACCAGATGGCAGTCTTGATCGTCTAAAGGCTCGGTTAGTAGCCAAGGGCTTTCATCAGGAAGAAGGAGTGGATTTTACAAAAACATTTAGCCCTGTTGTCAAGCATGCCACTATCCGCATTGTGCTCTCGGTTGCAATAGTACAGAATTGGTCGATCCATCAACTCGATGTGAAAAATGCATTTCTTCATGGCAACTTGAGTGAAACAGTATACATGGAGCAGCCTCCTGGCTTTGTTCATCCACACAAACCCCAGCATGTCTGTCTTCTTAAGAAGTCCCTTTATGGGCTTCGCCAAGCACCGCGCGCCTGGTTCGATAAGTTCAGCAATTTCCTCCTTGAAGTTGGTTTTTTCTGTAGTACCACAGATCCATCTCTGTTTATATTGTGAAATGGCCAAGAGACAGTCCTGTTGCTATTATATGTAGACGACATTATCTTGACTGGCAGTTCAGATACATTACTACATACTCTGATTCATTCTCTCAGCCTTCAATTTCATATGAAAGACCTTGGCCATCTTCACTACTTCTTAGGAATTGAAGCAAAACGTACCACTGCTGAATTGTTTTTGTGTCAAACTAAATATGCTCTTGACTTACTCAAACGAGCACACATGGTTGACTGTAAACCAATCTCAACCCCCTTGTCCCTGCAACCAGTTATTCTTAAAACTGATCACACCCTTCTCTCCAATCCAGTTGAATATCGAAGTTTAGTTGGTGGATTACAATATCTGACTATAACACGTCCTGATCTTGCTTTTGCCACAAATTTATTATGCCAGAAAATGCAACAGCCTACTGTAGGCGATCTTCATCGGTTAAAAAGGGTCCTTCGATATGTTAAAGGCACAATTCATCTTGGCCTCTTCATTCGTTCCCACAGCTCTATGCATTTATATGGCTTCTCTGATGCAGACTAGGCTGGCTGTGTTGAGACTAGACGTTCAACAACTAGTTACTGTACCTATCTTGGATCGAATCTCATTTCATGGGCAGCTGAGAAACAGTCTACTGTCTCCCGCTCCTCCACTGAAGTCAAATACAGAGCACTTGCCTCGGCTACAGCTGATCTAACTTGGATTAGTTTTGTTCTCCGTGATATTGGACAACCTTTGCATTCTCCAACTCTCCTCTTCTGTGACAATCAGTCTGCTATCTCACTCACATCAAATCCTGTTCTCCATGCTTGCACAAAACATATTGAAATCGACTTTCACTTTGTTCGTGAGAAAGTTTCTTCTGGTTCTCTTCGAGTTCAATATGTTCCGAGCAAATGTCAACTTGCTGACATTTTCACTAAAGCCTTATCACAGCTCACACATTCTATTCTACGGATCAAATTGGGTATCGGTATACTACCTCTTACCAATTTGAGGGGGGATGTTAAGAGTATAACACAAGATATTGATGCTGATAAAAACAGAGGAAAGAAGAAAGGAGACTTCAAGAACAGAGGAAAGAAAGAAGGCGAAAGTGAGTTCAATAGCAGCAATAAGAAAGCTGATGAAAACAAAGGAAAGAAAGAAATCAACAATAGAGATTACAATATTCGTAAAATTGATTTACCATTGAGAAATCAGTTTTCAATTTTCAATTTGTAAAGTCAAACTCTGTTCTTTACTTTAGTTAGTTAGTTAGTTCTGTTAAGCTAGTTAGTTTCATTCGGTTGAAGCTCTTCAGCTGATATAAAAGCTGATAAGAGAAGAGCAAGAAGATGAGAATTGTTTCATTGTAAACAAAGCACTCATTGAATAATATACGACTTTACTCTCTCTCTCTCTCTCTTTTTTTACTCTCTGTATCATCTCTTCCTCTCGCTTTCATTCATTGTTCTGTTCATCAAAATCCTTCAACTCTTACCTCGACTAGTTAACTAAGAAAAGTCTCCAATCCATCATCACTTGATAGCTTCTTCGAGGCAGTTCTGTTTAGGTGGATGTTTAGTTCTTTTGGAACCTACATGTATAGTAGTAGTCTTTGGGAATCTTGTTGATTTTTTCCTCTTTTGCGAAATTGTCGAATTCAAGAAAGATGTTCGATACGTGAGTTGATGGCGCAGACCGGATTTGATAACAGGTTCGGCCCTTCTCGTTTTCAGGCTGTTCAACTATGGAATTGGCATCCGTTTGCTTGCAGTGGAGGATGTTCCTGCAAAAAAAAGGGCGATAAATCCCCAGGACAACCACATCTCCTTCCAGTGCTCCGACATGAAGCTCGTGATGAAGAAGCTGGAAGAGATGAACATTGAGTACGTGACCACAGTCGTCGAAGAAGGCGGCATCAAGGTTGATCAGCTGTTCTTCCACGACCTGGACGGTCACATGATCGAGATCTGCAACTGTGACAACTTGCCGGTTCTTCCCCTGTCCTCTTGCCCACTCAAACTCCCGAAAACTACCAAGGACCCATCCCCGTCCACATTGTATGGTAAGTTCGAGAATTGGAGTTTGGACGTACAATGCGCCATGGAAGTTGCGAATCAGATGGTGGACAACTTGGTGAAGAACATGTTCGACATTTCGATATGAGCCAAATTACTATACCATCTATCTGGTTCCTTGCTCTGTATATTTTATTCTCTCGCTCATAAGAATAAAGCACGAGGACCAACTTTATAATAACTGTGGAATATCTACTACTTAAATATGGGCATCTAAACGAAATACATAACTCGAACAAGATTAGAAAGGGGAAAAAGAAGTCCAAAATCTGATGACCAAGAAGATAAATAATGCAATACAATCTTCCTACTATCTTCTTCCTGCAAAATTCAAGGCATCCTCAACTCGACATTCTCATTCTCGGCTCCCAGATATTGATGTTTTGGATTTGTCGAGGATATCTTGTGGCACCACAACCCTGAACACCGCATAGTGATGATTCAAGCTTTTTTCCCCTGTAGCCGGTGAACACTGCCCAACGCTCCGGCACTCAGATTTGGAAAAGCGTAAAACACACGCCTGATTCTCTGATGCACAAGTGCCATCGCACACCTTAAACAAGACGAGACGTAGCAGAAAAGTTCACTATCACGAATTTCATCACTCTATTTCAAAAAATCTACAACTCTTAACACTCGTTATGCCAAATGAATTGCAACTCTCCATTTTATTTTCTCCAGATCTCAAATGTGAAAACTATCGAATCTACAAAGGGGACAGGAATGCAAAGTGCATGTGCAAAGAACCAGTACTGTCCAAGCAGAATCTTGGATATTTTGGGCAAAGGGTAATGAGCCCAATAGGCTGCACAAGCACCAAACCAGACAGTTGCAGCTGATTTGTTTAACTTACATTGTGCATGGTTCCCAAACAAGGTAGATGTCATTGTCAGTGCATAAATACGGTCTAATAGAGAGATCATCATTTCCATGAGCAGCATCATTTTTTTCATCATTGTCTACCTGAATTCCCACAATGATATAGATGTCAGTGCCAAGATGAAAGATCGTCAGATTAATTGCAAAGGAGAAGCAGAGAATCAATCTATAGAATCAAATGCAATAGTCGGTTCCATATGGTCAGAGCCAAATAATCCTCGAGCATTTCATCTTCAGTGCCAACTAGTTAATTGGTGGACAGTGCATGTATTACTGGCTGAGTAGGCATTGTCATCAAAAGGTGTTCACTTAATAAATCGTATATACAGAGTTGACTATTACCAAGTCCATCAAGACAATGAAATTGACTAAGGGATGATTATAACATGCACCCAACCAACCATCTGAGAGCTAATCGGAGTTTGAGTTGAGCAATAACAGATGAAATAGTATGATGATATTTGCAAATGTTGAGAAAAGATCATGCACTTTATAACAACGAAGCAGATGATACTTAGATGCCATTGTCATGCTAGAAAGGCTTGCCAGGATTTCCTTCACATATAGAGGAAAAGCTTACGTCATTGCCATCAGTTTTCCATCCTTTTGCTTGAGATTTTGCAGGAGATAGAATATACTCCTCTTTGGTAGCTTCATCTTTGTATCTCACATCAGGGAATAAGCATCTGTCCCTGGCAGCAGATGATTCAATGGCCAACATTGCAGCATGTCCCAACGGGTGCCAAAATGAAGAGCTCCTGCCAGTCCATTCATCTACCCACCATCGTGGATGTACACAAGAAATGGATGTCTCAACTTGCTTTGCCCCACCTGAGGAACAGTGTTGAAGACATGATTCATGTTTTATCCATCCAGTCATTTCAGCAGAAGATTTGGTGGAACTACTACATTCAGCACCAACTTCTGTTTCTGGAGTTTGCCAAGAGCAGACTTCATCACATGCCTTTGCAATCACTTGATTAGATAGAGGATCTACAACTGCTGCAGCATTGACCACCTATAGACAAGAGAAGGGTGTAACAAAGGAAAAATTTGTGCAATTTCCCCAACATAAGAGGTTCCACGCCAGCTTAAAACAAAATTGGATGCACAACTAGGGAGCACCATAAAGTACTACATTTCCTTCACGAAACATCTATTTTACAACATCTATGCATGAACATTTCAGGGGCTAAATGTCTAAAGGACCCAGCCTTCAAAATGATCGGATTGTTCTCCACTATTATAAAACAGTTTTCTTCTTGTTTTTTGGTTCCAAAGTCAATAAACGTGACTTTCACATAAAAACTTCACATTCCTGTCAAGTTAATTGCAACAAGTAAATCTCACTTCTTGTTACCGAACCCAAAATGATTCTTGTAAGCTAATGCGAGCTATGGTGAGTCCTCTATGACTTGATGGGAAAATTGTTGAAAGTGCAAACACTGGAGCAGTTAGAAACGATACTCGTCGAACATATACTTGGATGTGCTTTACTTCATATAATACTGATTCAAAGGAAAATATAAAGTAGCACAAAAGGAAGGCCTTAGAGCATGCCAAATTGTCTCACAAAATGTCAAAGCAGTATGACGCTCGGAAAGAAATGATTGCCATATATAAGAGAATTTCTTTTCTCTTTTTATTTGGTAAGATGGGGAGGCCAGGTTAGTACTCATATTCAAGAACTCTGAGATCTTGACTAGTCAGAGATATAATTAGCTGCGAACTTGATGAAATCAATCAAAGTTACATTCCTTAATCACAAGTCAAGGGCATACCCGAACCCTTACCACATTACCATGAGATTTCGCCAATTCCAGAGCATACTTCATAAAACTTACAACCGATTGTGAGTCTTCATCACTAAACCCAGTTATGCCACTGATATTGCTGCTATGTCGAAAATCAGAAGTTAAGAGAACAAATCAGTAATGACATAGGGTATGTATAAATGCACATTATACACATGAATATAGAGTAACAGATAATTCCTTGTGATCAATGACAAGAAGTAAAATTAGGAAACACTAAAATAAAGGTCCAATATTTGCACAAACTCCGTTGAATTGAGTCACGCAAAGAGGCGGAGCTTATGTTTGACTGCAAAAGGTGGCAGAGGAGAATGATAAGACTTAAACCTGGCCTAGTGACTTAAAAAGGGTGTTTTCCAACCAACTAGGCAACCCTTGGTTTCTATAGCCAAGATTCATTAGCAGCCATTATGCATGATGGTGATGGCTTAATTATTTATTCCTTGAAAGTAACTTCTCTCGTTTATATATAACCCAAAACTCCTCTCCATCCAGATGCAACCATAACTAATATAACTCAGCAGAATGAAATAAAATCAATCACATCCTAAATTTCTAAAAACAAAGCTTATCAGATTTGAGATGGCCACTCAAACTGCAACTCTTTGCAAGTCTTTGGTTTTCAGACTCCCACTTCCAACTTATCTGCTTGGAAATAAATTCTGAAGGAGGTAAAAAGTATAAAATGAACACCCAATGCTGCCCAATAGAATATCAAAATCTATAAGAAAGTTATCCTGGAAAAACCACCTCAACCTGCCCCTTTAATTGAGACAACATTAGAATCAGAGACGTCTGCACAGCTGATGCAAATACCCTAAACGAGCAAAAAATGTCCTAAAACATGATGGCAATATGTTGATCTTAAGACATGAACATGCATTACCATTACTGATGGTAATATTTAAAAGAGACTTACTAGGTTGGTGGATGGTATGAGGTGGGCCATAGCTTGCACTGTTCTACCCACTCTTCCTTTGATGAGGCAGCATATTTGCAGACCTATCACAAATTAGCACAAATAAGCACAAAGAACAAAATCCCACTTTGCCATCACATAATGAAGTGAAACAACACCATTTTCAGGTTTCATGTTACAGGGAGTTCTTATATATTATATCTTCTTATGCTTATATTTGAATTATAAATATACACTGATGAAGATAAGCATGACATACAGAAAATAAAGCTTTAGAATTTTATTAACAACTAATAGACTTTCCTAATATCAAATCATCCGTGTAGTTTGAAAGATTTGAGAAGGATACACAATTCCACCTAACATTAGATAGGATATGGCCTCTTTTGATGCCATAATGAACTTAAAAAGACAAGTTACATGATGAAAAATAAAAAATGATGGAAAATAGAAACTTTGTTCACAATCAGGGTTTGAAAGCCAAATTGATCTATATATACAGTGACATCCTATCCAGCCACTGAAGTGCTATGTTACAGAATCAAATGCCATTGACAATACAGATGTTTGCAGTTGCTTCATTATTATCGACCAGTAAAGATGTTCCAACTACTTATTCACTTGAAAGTGCAGTTCACTGGATGTGTGGACATAATAGAGCAAACAATATCAGTGCACAATAACCAATACCAAGAAGCCCTCTTTGGCATAAATAGCCTATAAAGCATTGAAAAAAAAAAAACTACAAAGACCAAAAGAAATTCCCAAAAGAAGCCCATAGTGGTCCACTTAGGTCATAAACACAACTTTACCTCCTAAAGTAGCAGAAAGGAGATCATCGCGAAAGAACTCTTTTCAGCTAAGTGACACTTTGATATAGATATATCACCCAATATGCATTAGTTACTTAAATGAGATGTCCCATAAAAAGAAAAAAAAAGGAGGGAGAATTCGTGAAATAAAATTTTCTAGAACTTGGAAAATGGGAGAAGAGAAAAAGCATCAACAGATGTCAAATATGCTAGTGGTCCATGGTAGGGTAAGATGCTCCGTGAGTAAACATCATTATTCACAGATACCATAACTTGTCAAAGTTGCATATGGTTGTCTCTCCAAGTTATTGAAGATAATGTAAAACATGGTAAAATCAACATGAAATGCTGACAAGAAAACAACCCACTTTTGCCACAAAAGGACTCAACTGATAAGAACTAATTATGTCCTTCACGTCACATGGAATTCCATCTAAATCACCATTTTCGGGAGCCAGACATAAGATCACTGATAGCTGAATTTTTCCTGTCAAAACCATTACAACAACCAGACAGTTCAAGAGATACATAAAGAATCAGTTAAAGAAGTGCTGAAAAGCTGGGCAGGTAAAAGATGATTTGTTGATGAAAAAATACAAACACCTATCCCAGGTTTCCATCAAATCGATCTTGCACAGAAAATAATAAGAAGATTCTTCGAGACAATTACCAGTTCATCCTCAAATGCAAATTACCGTATATTGAGTGGGCCACTGTTTTTGTTTGGTTTCTTGTTTTCTCAATTTTCTGATCTTTCGATCCTATTTACTTCCTGCTAATGTTCCTTTTCTGCACATTATGTGCACATAAGAGGTATTGTAATCCTATTCAATCAATTTTCATGATTGATAAGGCAAAAACAACAAACTTTAAATTAACAAGCAATACAAGTTGTTTTCATAATTGTTCATCAGGTTTTTCAATGCCTTGCATAACTAATACATATTAGAAAACAAGCTAAAGACCAGAAACCAATGGTAGCATTTGAGTTTCATCAGATAACATTCTTCCTGAATCAGGCATTTTGTATTCATAATAGTCCCTCAAAAGAATTTCCAGCAGTATAAGAAGAAAATTCAGGACATGCATGCAGAATGGAGGAGGCAAGGAGCACCCGTCATTCTCCCCACAACGTAAGCAAACCATCCACAAAAACCACAGCTTCATCACTCAAGTGTGGCTTAGGACTAAAAGTGTCTTGTTGAGCAATTACACAGATGATGTGAATATGACTTTATTTATCTAATGCTCATTGATTTGTTATATTCAAGTTAATGACTTAGGGTGCTTCCAGTGCAGACAAAGCTTTCTCATAACTTTGGGGCTTAAATAGTTCAGATATAATATCTTTGATCGGATGACAATTGCTGTGCATGGAGTCAGAGGATTCTATTCCCTCCTCTATGTTACTTAAAGAGCAGTAAATACCTGGGACCGATGTCTGATCAAGAACTACAGGCGTAAGTATAAACAACAGACATTTAATTCTTTGCATGAAATAGTTCCTGTTAAACGACCCTCGCATGATGACAACAACATTTCAATGGTTTTTTTAAAACTTTTGAAGGGTAACCTGTAAAAAAATATTCTTATGTTCACTTAATGAGTAAAGCTTCGCCTTATGATTTCACAAATCTTCAAATTCCATAACCGACATGCGCAGCAAAAATTGTTCCTCAATTTCAAAGATGCAAGAAACAATGATGTTCAAATATCAATATCATTAAGTGGCCAATCACACCAGTGACAAACATAACACCGATATGCTTATGAACAAAAAATGTACCTCCTTCGGGACACTTCTTCTTCACCCGCTTCACGTGGTGGAGGTCCTCCAATGGCGCAATTTGACTCAAACGCCTAACCAACAACCAAACAACGGATTCCCAAAAAAATTTGAGCCAGAAATCTCTGAGAAGCGCAGAACGAGCTTTAACACATAAATCCAAAGTAAGACACTGAGACTGACCTCATGATAGTGTTCGTGAGCTTCGGCTGCTGAATCTGAGCTGCGACCACGTTCACTGCTTGCAGGAAAAGGGAAAAAAAAACGCAACGAAACGGCAATTCCGAAGTGCGGAACACATCAGCAACACGTCAAGTTCGGATCTTTCGCTCAGGATTCAGTCGGTCGTCCATGAAGAATATACCTGTGAGTTGCTGATCAGGCGGAATCGGCGGCCTGCCGGAGACGTGGACGATTCGCCACGCATCGTCGTTCTCTCTGCTCATCGCTCTTCGCAGATATCTCCGGTCGCCGGGAGCACGAAAAGCGGCAGGAAACCGCGACGCCGTCGGCGGTCGCGAAGCTCGCCGGCGCGGCGGCTGAAAGTGGAAGAAGCGGCGACGTTCTCGACAGAGAGAGAGAGAGAACTCGTGCCTGATTGTGGGCCTGAACCGGCCCATTCACTTTCGAGCCCGCCCATTCGCTGTTACACTGGCTCTTTTTCTTCTTTTTTTTTTGCCCTTTCTTAATTGATATTCTTTGAAAAATATTTCTTGTAATTTTATTTTATAGTTATTGAATAGTACAGCATTTATCATATTCTTAACATTCGCCATCAGGGGTTAATCACATGCTGAAAAGATAAAAGACCCTGGAAAAGGTAAATAAATTACTCAAAAGATCAAAAACCTACATGAGCAAGCGGAGGCAAAGCCCTATTTATCATCTGATGAAACGGGGGTCCTGCAAATTTGTCTCCTGGATATGACTTCTCAAACAAATCTGATCGTGCAGCGACAATGAATTGCTACGATGCAGATCTAATATGCCTGATGAGTTGATATTTTTTGTTTCTTTTCTTCCTATACGGATCAGCTTTGAATGGTCAAAGACGGGGAAGAGAGAGAGAGAGAGAGAGCCGATGGCTCTGCCCTCATGTCCGGTCAAAGGAGAGAGACGAGGAGATCGAGATGAGAAAGACAGACTGCAGAAGAGAGAGAGAGAAGGAAGGAGGGAGGGACAGGAGAATCATGAATGTCGGGGCAGTGCGGGGAGAAACAATTGGGGCCGTCCCCTCTGATTCCGGACGCGTCTTGTCCGCATCGGATTCCTCCTCCGTACGCCTCCCACCTCACCGCATCCTCGCTCCACCAACCCCCCCCTCCCTCCCCCTCCCCCACCGCCGTCCGATGATCTCTTTGTCTCGAGCCTTGGCGAAACGACGGCGGCGATCGATCGACGTGGGGACGGTTCGGTGGGGGCAAGAAAAAGGGGGAAAAGCATGTTAAAATTCGATCGTCTCTAATTGGGGTGGAACCGAGAAAGTATGATGGTTTTCGAAAGACCATCTCGGCTTTGGATGAAAATGAGGGAAGGGGGAATTCTTCCCTGTGGACCCGAGTTCATTGAACCATGTGGAATATATCAACAAATTCATCTCATGGGTTTTCACATGTAGAAACTAGGGAATAGAGTGAATGGCCATGATAGAGTTGATGATTCTAAATTTGAAATTCAAAGTTGGATTTGACAAAATGCATTAAAATAAATTTTAAGTTCGAGTTTTCAATAATTAGTATTGTGATAATGATTGGAATGTACATTGTTGCGACCTACAATGATTATGGAAATTGGGAAATTTGCGTTCAGATGGACTATCAAGAGATTTGAATATATTTTATTCATGCAATGCATTTCTTATTGACAAACTTTTGAATGGTAATGTACACATTAGAATGTATGTCCCATTTGTTTCAGCTAGTAGTTTGCAAGCCCCTTTATGCTCGACTGGTCCAATTTGGCATAAAGGCACATTCGGATAGATTTAGGAAAGAACATTTCATTTTCAAGGTTAGCCTCGCTAAAGAGGCTCAAACTAGGTTTGCCCTTCTCAAAAAATTTCGCGTATTGGTTTTTTAACAGGTAAGCCCGAGCAACAAATTAAACCCAACAAGAGGGCTCCATTTAGGTCAAGCCAATGATTACATCCACATCTGACAATCTGACTCCAAAAAGGCCAGTTCCTTTTTGGCCGCGAGAGGGGACAAATGCTCGCCGCGAGAGTAGGGCAGCAGCAAGGGTGAAAACTGGAGAGAGAGAGAGAGAGAGAGAGAGAGAGGAGGGGATGTATGGAGACAGTCGTACGAGATTAAAACAGGGTTTTGCTCATTTATAAAAGAAAAATCGTTCTAATCGCAGCCGTTGATTTCTCATGATCTAACGGTAGAGAATGTCAATCCTAGTCTAATCAATCCAACCGTATAGATCCACTTGATCTAACGGTGATAGCTATTGGCCCTCGTCTCTTAAATTTAATGTAGGAGATTGGGTCTATGTAATGGTTGAAGTCGTCACTTCCCCTCCAATAAATTTGGCGAGATCAAATCACCTTCCCTCCAATAAATTCGGTGAGATTGAATCACCTTGTCCATTTAACAGTTCTAAAGAACTTCTTTTGGTTATATGACGTTGGATTTTCTATTTGTGACGCGTTGCCATAAATCAAATAGCGGAAGTCGTAAAAATCATCCTCATCATTACTCGACATTTGATTTTGGTCATGTAAAAATATTTCATTACAATTTATTCCGTGAGTCAATCTCCCTATAGAAACAATTTTTTATTCAAAAGTGGACGAAATATGCTCGATTGACACCAAGTATCAACATGTGGTACTTATGCCTACGAGCTTCTAAACACAATTACACTTACAATCCTCATCCTTTTAGGAATTTTCAAGTTTGATACCTATATTTTGTTCTGACAATAATTTTAGTCCCCTTATCAATTTCATTTTTAAATGTCCTCATAGCATTGATTATAACGATTTTAGGTACAATTTTTCATATCTTCATTTCACATGAAATTTCAATAATGTAGGCTATCATTTAAATACATTGTATATATGTGTATAAGGGTTTTATAGTTAATATTAATGGCTTTGTTATTCACATTTGACCTCCTTTTCAAGATATATCATAGGTATAAATGCGAATCACGATAATTCTTGCTGTCACACGAAGTACAAGTTTGGAAGAGTTTACAATCGTGACCGAATAAATTCACATGATCAATCTTGAAGGATAAAGTGAAGATATCTTTTGGAATGCATGGGATTTTTTATAGTCAAATATCCCTAAATTGGATCTTTTTTTCGGCTAAGGGCCAAGGTCGAGCCACGACAGCAGATATGATGTGCCAAGAAATATGAAGTATCTTCACGTGAAGAAGAGCGAAGGAGTCAATCTCAAAGCAAGAGAAAATATTCATACTGTCTGACAGGCCACGGAAAGGGGAAGAAAATTTGCTCAAATTACTGTAGCAAAAGCACTGTTTGATACTGTTCATATACTGTTTGGCATCGCATCAAACCAGTCTGTAAAGCACCTTAAAGGTGCTCTACATCATTAGGTCACGACAAAGTCTTTAACGCCCCCAGGAGTGCATTTTTTTTTAATTTTATAAAACAAACTTCCATCAGAAATCCAATAACAGTTGGCTAAAAGAGTCGATTCTTGTACGCACTCTCCAATAATTTTCTAAATCTATTTTCTCTCTTTCTTCTTCCGTGACATGTGTACAATTCGAGAAGGGTCCTCAATAATTTTATAATGAATTGCAAATTTTCAGACTTGTCCGTGTCCCCTCCCACGGTAAATGGAAAAAACGTAAATATGAGCTAATTTCATTGATTAACTTTCCATCCAAAATTTTTGTCCTCCCCATTTTCCATACCTTTTAAAAATAAGCATAAATTCCATATCCAGTTAACTAGGTCTAATGTGAATAGAGTTATTTAGCCATTCAAATTATTCTTTTCTTAAAAAAAAACTCTGAAATTAAGATTTTGAGAATACTTACATTAACTAAAAGTATATGATGATTTTATTAATTGAGGATGAAAATATTCTCACCTTATAAGGTAAAATTAAAGATGTCAATGTATTTCTTTTGTGAGAATAACACATTAGCGCAATTTAGGCTCAAATTATGTTAAAATGATTTTTGAGTTGGCAATAAAATAAAAGTTAAGAAAAAAAGTAGTGAAGAGAATGATTTTGCTCATGTTGTTCATAAAGTACGGATAATGACTACAAAAATTATGGATAATATCAAAATTTATGGATATTTATATTCAATACATACAATCTGAGAAAGGAAATATTGTCATTTGTATAAAATGTTAAAAATACATTGTTTTGATTATATAAAATATCAAGAAAATTTATAGGATAAAAATCCATTGAAATATGATTTATATTATGTATCGATGTAAAAGTCTTTTTTTATTTAAGCAATCTAAGAATAGGAACACAAACCTTAAATCTACATGCTAAACATAAAAATCGTAATATTTGTCATTATTTTTGCACTGCTGGCACACTGAACAAAAATATATGGAAATATGTTTTTTTTTTTTTTTTGCAAAAGGGAATGGTGGAAGAAAAGAAAAAATAAATAGGAATTCCATAAAATTTCTGATGTCATAAAATTTGGAAATGTGGACGTCATTCGGGAAAAGAGAAGGGCACATCGTCTTTACAGCTGGAACTTTGGCTCCATCCCCAGGTCGATTATAAAAAGAGAAGACCCATGGGAGCAGAAAACAACTTCGACTTCAACCCCTTGAAATTACTTCTCCGCTTTAGGTTTTTACCTGCTCGCGGCACGGCTTGGAAACCTCCATGGATAAAGACAGTTCGATTCCGGAACCATCGCCAGGTATGTTCTGTTCTTTCCTTTCTTTGTTTTGATTTCATCCCAAAAGGTGATGGAAAAATTGGAAAAGTGTCGCTTTTTGGGGGTTAATTTCTAAGTAATATAAAATGGCAACATTTCTATTTATTTATTACTTAACAAGTATCCTGACACTTTATAAAGAAAACTCTCGTAAAAAAGGAAAGAGTGTGAAAGGAGAATAATTTGTGCCGAACTTGATGGCGTGTTTGGTCTGAGAAAATTTTCTAATTTCCTGTTTTTCTTTCCACAAGTTTTCAATGAAAATGTGTTTGGTAGAAATTTGGTTGTTGTGTTTTTAACATCTGAACTTTAAAACTCAAAACGACCAAAATTGACAGTATTTTTACGAGGTTTGCTTTAAACAACTACACCCAACATGCTTCTATAACTTTCATTCTTGTTGAAAGCTCTTACTTTTCACCCTCCAAACATCTTTTCAAGAAAATGGAAGTTGAAATAAGGAGCAATTTTCATTAAAACATTTCCCTAAACCAAATGTACCTTAAATACATGAGCTGACTCAAAGAGGCAAAAATGTCGATTCAACTAAGCTGGAACTCATCCAATTAAAGTTGTGCTCTTAACCGGAGCCCAAGGTACCTAAAATCATGCTCGAACTCAAGTAGGTATCCTAAAAAGACATTGCTTAGAATTTTCTGGTGTGACCAACGGAAAATGACTTCTAAATAATTTGGAAAGTCCAACTAAATCATCAGAAAAAATTTTCATTTTGAAAAAGAGCTTACTTCCAAATTGTTAGGGGACACAAAATTCTTTGTCTCGATAATTTTAACAAAGTGATTTAAATTGTCACCGTAGAATAGCATGAGGACTGGACTTATAACCAAACAAAGTATAGGGGCTAAAAGTGAGATTTCCCAACCTACCGAGACCGAACAAATATAATCTCCTCAACTGAAAATGCAAAAGCTAATATAGCTAATTGAGGGAAAAGTGTTAGAAAAAGTCCTAAATCTATTGTATTTGTACCAATTTAGTTATAAACTATTTACTGGTACCAATTTAATTCTAAACATTTTGACCTTGTGTCAATTTAATTATTCTGGCTAATTTTGACGGAATATTGCTAATGTAAATGCCAGTCGGCTAACGTAGCATGGCCGATGTTAACGTGGGACAACTTTTAATAATATTTTATATATTTTTCACAATTTATTTTATTTTATTTTATTTTTCCTTTTATTTTCTTTTTTTCCTTCTCCTCCTTCTTCCTTTAATAGGTTGCTAGATTGCTGCGATTGGCCAAAGGCAAGGGTCAATGAGGTCGATGTTGTTGGCCTTTGGCAAGCCTCACCGACGACTGGTGAGGCTTACCCTTGTCAGCCATGGGCAAGGCTCGACCTTGCCAAATCCAGCAAGGCTAGAGCCCTCACCAGTGGCTAGGCGAGGCTTGATGTTGCCAGATTAGGTGAGGTCGGGCCTCACCCATGGCCGGTAAGGTCGTCCTCGCGGCCACTAGCGAGGGTCAAGCTCTAGCAAGGGCTTGACCCTCGCTAGCTATGAAGCACGGACACGTTGCCGAGCCTTCCGAGTCGTGTCCGACACGTGTCGACGTGTCCGACACGCTCGGACACGCTCGGACACGTTCGGACACGCGGTCAACGCGTGTCGAGAAATCCGACACGGGGTCAACTTTTCTCGACACGCGTGTCCGAGAGAGATTGTTGAAGAAGACGATGGTGGGTAGAGAGGTGAGGTCGAGGAAGAGGCCGAGGAAGCGGAGGTGAGACCGCGACGGCGAGAGGAAGAGCATAAACTGAGCGATGGAGGGCCGGCGGCGAGGGCCTCGCCGCGAGGCTACAGCTTGCAGCTGCTGCGAAGGAGGAAGGGCGGAGGCGACAGCGATGTGGCGATCGAAAGAGTTGAGAAGATCGTGAGGAAGAACCTGAGGTGGCGGGGAGAAGGTGGTGGCGTGGGGGAGGGGGGAAGAGGATGGGAAGAACGGGGATGGAGGGGATTGCGATGGGGGCACAGCCTCGCAGGAAGCAGATGGTGGCGTGGGGGAAAGGGAGGGGGAGGGGGAGGGGAGAGAGGAGAGAAGGGGAAGAAACCGAGGGGATGGGGGCGATTGATGGGGGCGCAGGTGATGGGGACGCAGGGAGCAGGTGGTAGCGTAGGGAGAGAGAGAGAGAGAGAGAGAGAGAGAGAAAAGGGGAAGAGATTGAGGGGGCTGGGGGTGATTGATGGGGGGCGCAGGGAGCAAGTGGGCGTAGGGGGAAGGTGAGGGGAGAGAGAGAGTGGGGGCAGATCGCAGAAATCGAAGGGGAGGATTTTGGGGGTGGTGGCGTGGGAAAAGAGGGGGAGAGAGAAACGAGGAGAGAGGATTTGAGAGGATTTAAGGGGGAATAATTTTGTTAAAATAAAAATATATATTTTAAATATGTACACGTATGAATATGTTTTTTACATTTTTTTTATGAATAAATAGTGTAAATTTATTATAAGTTCTTATTTATTTATTTGTGAATTTGAATTAAATTAATTAAAAATAAAAAAATTATTTAACATATAACGTGTCGGAACGTGTCGGAATTCTCTACTTTTTAAGAAATGACGTATCGCGTGTCGTGTCGTGTCGTGTCGCGTGTCGCGTGTCGCGTGTCCGTGCTACATAGCTCGCTAGTGGCCAGCAAGGTCGACTTTGAGCTTGTTGGTCCTCACCTCTAGCCAATTGCCAAGGTCCGAAATTTGGTTGGAGGAAAGAGGAGGAGAAGAAAAAAAAAAGAAAAGGAAAAAGAAAATAAAAAATTAGAAAAATATTATTAAAAGTTATCCACGTCAATGCCGGTAATACCATGTTCACCGACTGGTGCCCACATCAATAATATCCAGCCAAAATTAGCCAAAATGATTGAATTGGTACCAAGTTAAAAGATTTATGACTAAATTGACATCAACGCAATAATTTTAGGACTTTTTTGACACTTTTTCCGCCAATTGATTCATTTTTCTTGAGCCCATGGGCGTGACTATTCCTTTCAAGTAAACTTTAAGCACACACAATGTCGTACAAAGCAATGTCATCAAGGCAAAACAAACAGGTTCTACGTAGTTAAATACTTATCTTTAAGAGACTGCACGAGACTAATCCTTTAACACATGATCCCCAAACCAGTCAATTTACAACAGCCATCTCCCAAAAATAAATATGTAACGTCGTTTTAAGTGAAAAATAACTTGTCAATATTAGAAAAGAAAATTCACTAACAAACACATGGTGCAATATACATGCATGGCTGAACGTTCTTGCCACAAAAACAAGAAAGACAAGATAGGTTTTCTAAGAAAAATTAGATCAATTCTTTTTCCGAACCATTATGTCTATCCAATAAAGTTAAACGATGTACTTATTTAATGAAAAAAATTCATGAAATGCATTTGTATGAATGCTGTAAACTCGTATCTTGTATAGATAATGACTTATGTATTAAATTATTAATTGATAAAATCGATATGATTAAGTTAATTCATAATTTTTATTTATGTATAGTTGTGTTATATTTATCATGTGGAGTTATGAAGATACATAAATTTTGTATAAACTTAATTTATGAACAATATCGCAAATAATATTAATGGCACTGAGATCTCCAAAATAATTCATCATCTATATTAAGTTTAACATTAATTTTTTTAAAAAAGAATTTTACCATCTAAGTTTAATACAGAAAATTCCAGGCACCGAATGAGCCTGGTACTGCTCATGTATGCATGATCCAAAGCATACAAAGTGTAATTAATTTGTCTAAAGTTATTTATGTCCATTTGTCTTTTTGGTAACAAAGATGTTCGCATAGACTTGAGCACAGAGGTTTGTCACTTTGAACTTTTAATTTTTGCTTTTCATAAATCTTGTGTTTCAGGCATTTTAACTTTTTCAATCCCAAATACTTCAAGTTTCAGAGCATATATATGCTGACATATAAATTGAAATATAAAATTCTCATAATTTTTTATATCTGGATGGAAAGCCCAAAAGAAAAAAGTACTTCTTTACTTCCAAAAAGTAAAAGAATGTGCTCATAATTTACTTGACAATATCATGGATAAGATCAATGGCAATGAGACAAATACTTAGTAAAATCGCATTGTCTACCATAAGAAAGCTGGAACGTCTCACTATTTCATGATGCAATTTCTATCTCAAAAAGAAAGTCGTGATCTTTGTTAAGTTTAACATTAATTGTTTTTGTTTCAAAAATTTACCATCTAAGGTTAATGAAAAAAATTCCATGCAATGATTGAGCTAGTATGCATGATATAAAACATACAAAGTGTAATTAACTTTTCTAAGGTTGATTATATTCGTTTCTCTTTATGGTAACAAAGAAGTTCACGAAGAAGGGAGTTCACAAGGCATGGCAACTGATGAAGCTTCTCAAGGTGGTTGCAAAACAACAGGAGGTTTGTCACTTTGAACTTTTATTTTTCATAAATTTGGTGTTTCGTGGATTTTGATTTTTCAATCCATAACATTTTTAGCTTCAAAGCATACAAATACTGACATATAATTTTAAATAAAATCTTTTCATAAATTTTAAAGTCTGAATAATATCTTGAATTATAATTTATGAATGATATCATGGATAAGATCAATGACAACAAAAAATAAAAGCTCACTAAAAACAGATCATCCAATATATGGAACCTAGAAGGGCCCACAAAACTAATTCCTAATTTGACACCAATAAAAAAACTCATGATCTTTGCTAAGTTTAATGTTGATTTTTTTTTTTTTATTAAAATTTTACCATTTAAGTTTCAGGCAAAAGATTCCATGTGATGAATGAGCCGATAATGTATACATGATCTAGAGCATATAGAGTATATTTAATTAGGTTATTTATATTCACTAATTTTTGGTAACAAAGAGTTTCACGAAAAGGGACTACAAAAGGCATGGCAACTTATAAAGCTTCCCAAGTTGGTCGCAAAACAACTAGTTTGTCTCTTTGAACTTTAATTTTAGTTTTTCATAAACTCTGGTGCTTAATGCATTTTGAATTTTTTTTTTAGCCCAAAGCACTTTGAAGTTCACAGCATACAAATTCTAAGTTATAAACTTACAGACAATATTTTCCTTTTTTACTGAGCTAATAGCCCATCGTGTGGGCCTCCTGCCGGGCCGGCTATGTCAAAAGCGAGAGAAACCCCATCCCGCCCTTCCCCTTTTAAACTGTTAAAATATGAATTCAAATATAATCTCATCACAATTTTTACAATTTGAATAATATCTTAAATTATAACTAAGAAAGCCCAATTTTTCTTTACTTTGAAAGAGTAAAAGATCATGCTCAATACGAGTCTTCAAAGATGAATGGCAATGAGACAAAAACTTAGTATTGTCCACTATATGAAAGCTAGAACATCCCACTAATTCATGATACAATTTCTATCTCGAAAAGAAAGTCGTGATCTTTGTAAAGTTTAACGTTAATTGTTTTTGTTTAAAAGGTTTACCATCTAAGGTTAATGAAAAAAAATTCCATGCAATGATTGAGCTAGTATGCATGATATAAAACATACAAAGTTTAATTAACTTTTCTAAGGTTGATTATATTCGTTTCTCTTTATGGTAACAAAGAAGTTCACAAAGAAGGGAGTTCACAAGGCACGGGAACTGATGAAGCTTCCCAAGATGGTTGCGAAACACCCGAAGGTTTGTCACTTTGAAAGTTTATTTTCATAAATCTTGTGTTTAGTGGATTTTGACTTTTCAATCCAGAACATTTTATGCTTCAAAGCATACGAATACTGACATATAATTTTAAACAAAATATTTTCATAAATCTTAAAATCTGAATAATATCTTGAATTACAATTTATGAATGATATCGTGGATAAGATCAATGAAAACAAAAAATAAAAGCTCACTAAAAACAGATCATCAATATGTGGGACCTTCCATAAGAAGGTCCCACAAAACTAATTCCTAATTTGACACCAATAAAAGAAACTCATGATCTTTGCTAAGTTTAGCATTGATTTTTTTTTTTTTTGATTAAAAGTTTATCATTTAAGTTTCGCACAAAAATTCCATGTGATGAATGAGCCTGATAATGTATACATGATCTAGAGCAAGTAGAGTAAATTTAATTAGGTTATTTATATTCATTGAATTTTTGGTAACAATGAGTTTCATGAAAAAGGGACTATAGAAGACATGGCAGCTTATAAAGCTTCCTAAGTTGGTCGGAAAACAACTAGTTTGTCTCTTTGAACTTTAATTTTAGTTTTTCATAAACCCTTGTGCTTAATGCATTTTGAATTTTTTTTAGCCCAAAGCACTTTGAAATTTGCAGCATACAAATGCTAAGATATAAACTTACAGACAATATTTTCATTTTTTTACTGAGCTAATAGCCCATCGTGTGGGCCTCCTGCCAGGGCCCGCTATGTCAAAAGCGACAGAAACCCCATCCCCTCTTTCCCTTTTAAAATGTTAAAATATGAATTCAAATATAATCTCATCACAATTTTCACAATTTGAATAATATCTTAAATTATAACTAAGAAAGCCCAATTTTTCTTTACTTTGAAAGAGTAAAACAGCATGCTCAATACGAGCCTTGAATGGATGACCTATAGCGTACAATGTTTAGTTAATTTTTTTACGCTTATGTAGTTCATTTATCTTTTTGGTAACAAAGATCAATGGCGATGAGACAAAAACTTAGTAAAATCATATTGTCCACTATATGAAAGCTAGAACATCCCACTAATTCATGATACAATTTCTATCTCGAAAAGAAAGTCGTGATCTTTGTAAAGTTTAACGTTAATTGTTTTTGTTTAAAAAGTTTACCATCTACGGTTAATGAAAAAAAATTCCATGCAATGATTGAGCTAGTATGCATGATATAAAACATACAAAGTGTAATTAACTTTTCTAAGGTTGATTATATTCGTTTCTCTTTATGGTTACAAAGAAGTTGACGAAGAAGGGAATTCACAAGGCACGGCAACTGATGTAGCTTCCCAAGACAGTCGCGAAAAACCCAGAGGTTTGTGACCTTGAACGTTTATTTTTCATAAATCTTATGTTTAGTGGATTCTGACTTTTCAATCTAGAACATTTTAAGCTTCAAACATTACAAATATTGACATATAATTTTAAATAAAATCTTTTCATAAATTTTAAAATCTGAATAATATCTTGAATTATAATTTATGAATGATATCGTGAATAAGATTAATGACAACAAAAAATAAAAGCTCACATCAACTTATAAAGCTTCTCAAGATGGTTGCAAAACAATTAGAGGTTTGTCACTTTTAACCTTTAATTTTTCCTTTTTCATAAATCTTATGTTTCTTGCATTGTTACTTTATTTTAATTCGAATATTTTGAATTCACGGCGTACAAATGCTGAAATAAAAGTTAAAACATGATCTTTCCATAATTTTAATATCATAATAACATCTTCAATTTTAATTGAGAA
This sequence comes from Eucalyptus caleyi, assembly GCA_014182885.2. Lineage (NCBI taxonomy): Eukaryota > Viridiplantae > Streptophyta > Magnoliopsida > Myrtales > Myrtaceae > Eucalyptus > Eucalyptus caleyi. The sequence goes on along the minus strand of CM024468.2, from coordinate 55,021,993 downwards.
AGGCCCCCAACCCTCGAAAGAACTGACGTCGAAAGAGTAAACGAAGGCGCTCATGGAAACAGGCCTGTTGAGTAACGACCGCTTGTTGATTTGGATTGGAATTTCATCGGAACTTTTTGCTCTTGCACGTGACCTTAAAAACAAGAAGTGCGAAAGACTGAGGACTTTTAAATTTCAATATTTGCAGTCGATCCAAGAGTGGAGGTCAATGAGGACTATCGATCATTGCTTGAAGCCGTAGTAAAAGGTGATTGGAAAGGTGCCAAGAAAATCCTCAGTGACAATCCCGGAGCAACCACGGCCACACTATTGACCACAGCAAGTGTTCCAAGTACTGTGGGCGATATTGCAGTTATGACCGGACAAGATCAATTGGTCGAAAACCTGGTCAAGCATTTCTTTAGAAGATGGGAAGATTCCACTATACGTTGTGCCCTCTACCATAACGCTCGGAGAGGAAGAATAAGGGAGATAGAGCAATTAGTACGCGATGTTGGATACCTAGATGTAAACTTTGCCTGGCCGATCGCTATTGAAAGTGCTTCTAGGCACAAGGAGTTTCTCTGGTTCCTGGCCAGGCAAGAAAAATCCTTCCCAAAGTTTGCTATCGTGATCGACATTATTAAGGCTGGCCATTCGGGTAGGATTTCACAATTACTCATCTCATCTGATTTCCTTCATTATTTACTTGACCTAACTTTTTTGTTTTTTGTCTCCCAAAAGATATACTCTTGTATTTAGTTAGAAAACACGAGAAATCAATGAGGCCCGAAGAGAACCAAAGCATATTACAGATCTCTGCGTACATGAAGTCTTTCTACCGTAGTGGAGCTCAACTCAATTTTTGGGAAAAGTGTATATACCAATGTAGGTACTTTTTGTGCTTCTTTTGTTAGATATGCACGATTAGAGCAACTCTATTTACATAGTGTTCACTCTATCTATTCCCTTAATAGGTATCCGTCCATTGGTTGATGCATCATTTGACAATTTCCCAGACACGGACATGGCTCGAGGTATTTTTGTTAATCTACTGATGGATGGACTAACACGCATATCATTCAAAAATCTTATTCACAAAAAGTTAGGGGATAGGGACTACATCAGTGTATACAATTAATATCTAAACAATGATGTGTGTAACAAGTAAAAATCTAATTTAACAACGAGCTTACACCCCCATTTTAGATAAAACACTGCTATTTTTCCTAATGAACCCACCGAAATGCCCTCCTCTCTCTCTCTCTCTCTCTCGCTAAATTATTATTTCTTTGTATATTGTACTAACCTACAAAATTGCCTTTATTTTTATCATCTCTCTAATCTTATCAGTTGCACAATATAAATGTCAAATTACACCCAAAAAGATATTATAATATCATGTATCCAGCTATCATAGTGCCTAGATAAGATTGCTAATTTTAATTTATGATATCATATTTTAATCACAAAAGTTACATAGAAGATTAGAAAATTGTAGTTATGATGGCTTATGAATACACAATTAGTCGCCTATCTTTATCAAATAGTTTGAGGGAAACTTTATTTCAAAGTTGAAGATTAAAATTTAATCTAATTATCTAGCCGATTTTGACATTGTGAGCGTTTTTCTGGTATAAGTTTGTAGGTCTATAAAATTAAACATCATTGATTTGTGCTTTCTTTTGGGCTTTTTACATTTTAATATGAATTACAAGATAGGGGTTAAAAATTTATTTATGCCTTCTTCACTTTAAAACTCACACTAGAATTTTTCAAAGGAAAGTTTTAAGCATATTCTAAAGTTTTGGTACACTTGATATGAGATTGAATCTACAATCGATAGTAATTACTTTCTTCATAATTGAAGTAGAACAACAAGAAGTCTTTTTTTTTTTTTTCCTTTAAGTTCTTATCCTTTGTTAATATTAAGATATGATCTAAATGTAAATATGTTTGACATGTGATCAATTTTTCTTTTCCATTTCTGATCAAGATCGGTTAGACAATTAAATTGAATTTTAATTTTTGACTTTGAAATATAGTTTCAATTATACTATTTGATAAAAATAGGAAATTAATTGTGTGTTCATAAGCTATCATAATTAGAAATATCTTGTGATTGAAAATATAATACCATAAATTAAAATTGAAAACATTCTCTAGGCAAAGTTAGAATAAGATGCATGATAAAGTGATATTTTGTTGAGTGTAATGAAGCATTTGTATTGTGAAATTGATGAGATGACAAAAATAAATGTGGTTTTGTGGGTTAGCCTACTAAAAGAATAAACAATAATTTGAAAAGAGAGATGAGGGTATTTCGGTAAGTCAACTAAAAAGAGGAGTGTCTTAATTAAAATCGGAGTGGAAATGGGGCTGCCCTTAACATTTGTATAATTAGTTTTAGAAGTCTTACTCAATGTCTAATTGCGAAGTAGAATTATTGGGAATCGTAAATTTGAATATCAAGTCATATGGGGCTGATTGATCCAAGTTGTTTTCTAACATATTTGAGTATTATTAAATTTAATTACATGTGCAATTTTCATTTCTTAAATGTGATATGTATCTTTTCGTTCATCATCAATTCCTAATTTGCTGACTGATTCTTCTCTCCTCTTGGTGGTGGTAGAACCAGCAATACGTCGGTTCAAAATATTACTCTGGAATCTTGCCACAAAATCAGGTACACGAATCGGCATGGTATCTTCAGACAAAAAAACATGCGGTGGTATCTACGAAAAATGATTTTATTTATCCATGGTAGAGATCTCTATTTTATATCGTAAACTGTTATGCTTGATGTATCCTTTTAGGATCATAGTCTTTAATATGGACTAGTTCTCAATTCGTATATTTCGATATGATTGGATTCCATTCTATTCAAAATCTAATTGATATGTATCCAATAGGAGAATCCGTAAAAATAGCCAGGTTGAAAACAGATCTATTGATCCGTCACTGAATCTATCTATTTTTCAAAAAAAAAAAAAAAAAATCTCTGACATTGTTTGTGCTCATCCATAAATCTATCTATTCTCTGATGCATGCATTTTGATTTTCAAGCCATATGAAGCTTGCTTCCTCGATTAATACGTTAAATTCATCAATCTCTTCTCAACGACACAAATGCGAAAGCCTTTATAACCTTTTGAATTTTCATCGCAGGTAAAATTACTCGTCGAATGTTACATAAAGCACCTGTTATCAACAGGATTGAAGAAATGAAGTTGAGGCACGAATGCTTTCTTGACTTAGCAAATCTAACTTTTGAGAATATGAAGCGTGATAGGAAATCTCCTGAAATACTCGAATTGACTAGGGCCATTGTCGTTGGAGCTCAATTTAGTGGAATATCTGAAATTATAAAGTTATGTCTTGAGCAATGTCCGGAATTGATTTGGGAAGAAGAATTCACAAAACAACTGATTGAAGGAGTTGTGAGGGCACGGCATGTTGAGTTGTTTAGACTATTGAAGGCATACAACAAAATCCGAAGATTGATGTACGGCTTGAAAACGAACTGTGACCTGATGGCGGCAGTAGTAGAATGGTCATCAGCATGCGTACCGGCCGATGTTTCTGGGTCAGCTTTTCTTATGCAAAGGGAACTTCAATGGTTTGAGGTCGGTTCACTATATTTGCTTGCCACTCTTTAATTTATTTACATTCATGTTAATAGACGTCCTTTATTTTCTGAAGGTACTGGAAGATGGGAGCTCTCCTTTACTTCGAAGTCTACGAGTTAAGGTCGGTTTTTTTTTTTTTTTTTTTTTTTTTGGTCGGTAGTTAAGGTCGGTTCACCTTATTTGTTTTGCCACCCTTTTGTGCTCTTTAATTTACACTTGTACTGATAGATGGAGCAAGATGAGAGCGATCCTTCTTCTGGAGGTCCGGAATTGATACCAACGGAAAGGACGTACTGGGATCGTTTTGTAGAACAGCGCAAAGATTTGCTCCAAGAGGCAGGACGATGGATGAAGGATACATCATCATCTTGTAGCCTTGTAGCGACTCTCATCATTACAGTAGCTTTTGCTGCAGTTGTTACTTTTCCTGGAAGCAATGACAATACAGGGATCCCAATCTTTTCGAAGAAGACCTCATTCATGGTATTCGTGGTTGCAGACGCTCTAGCTCTCTTCTCCTCTGTCACCGCCACCTTGATGTTCTTGGCTATCCTAACATCGCGCTATGCTGCAAAAGATTTCCTCCACTCACTACCAAGAAAAATGATACTAGGCCTCACCTTTCTCTTTCTCTCTTTGGCCTTTATGCTCTTGGCTTTTGGCTCTGCTCTTATGATCGTCCTAAGCGAACGATGGAAGTGGATTTACATCCCCATTACTTTGTTGGCTGCCGTCCCTATCATATTGTTCGCAATCCTACAGCTTCCCTTGTATATTGAAATGGTTGAATCCACCTATTGGCCTCGCCTCTATCGTCCCGTGAAGATTTGGAAATGATTTTTGCTATTATTATGGAATAAGGACATATGTGATGTGATCTTTGTTTGCACTTGTTATTGTGTGTGAAATACAGATATTATGGTGTTTACTCATGTTTTAAGACTATTGAGGTATGACATTAGCCATACTTATGCTTAAGTTTAATGTATGCTGTCAAGCGCACACCTTATCTCTATGGGTTATTTGGTTTTTTTACCACAAAAAGTGAGCAATTACTTCATTGCTCGTGGTATTAACTACCAAGGTGAACCCAATTCTTCAAAGAACTGGCAACATGGCCATCAATATTTAATATTGATAGGGTTCATCTATAGAAATTCTCTATCCTGTAGAAGATGGCCACCCAAGTAATGGCCCACCACAAGGAAATTCTCATATGGCAAGCCGAGCAAGCAACTATTTTAGTTCACTGGAAGCTCAGCCTTAAAAATCAGTCTTCACCCACTGCCCACACTTCGCCGCATCCTCTCATCCAAATCTTTGGCTTTGACCTCCGCCATCTTAGCCACGTTGGCCATCGATGCCTCCTGCAATTCCATTATCATCATGCTCCGCTTCTTCTCCGCCGCATCACCCCTTCCTAACTTCTCACCCTGCAACAATGCACAGTGCTCGTTAGCAGCAGCACTGACTCCATCAGAGACATAACCATCAAAATCCTGAACTCCCGCCTCACCATGACTTTAGCCTCTTTTAGGTCTCTCTGTGATCACGGCATCAAAAGGCTTAGACGTTTCTTTGGTATATAGCACTAGTACACCAAGCACCTGGCCGGACAGTGAAGTGGGGAGGATCAACGTACCTAGATGCAATCGATATGTGGGACGTTTCAATGTCGTAATAAGATGGCCAAATAAGATATACTCTCAGAGCAAACAACCTAGAATCTCAAAGGTCACATCTCAACGGCCAAACATCAGAGAACAAATTGTCTATGAGCTAGCGGGTATCTTTGCACATGTCTCTCGAGACCATAAGTCCAGCGAATGTAAGCAAGATCAAAGTTTGTTTTGAATTCACCTTGTGATGTTATGATTGATGTTTCGAGGAATAGGATTACCAATTCTTTCTAATCAACCTTAGAATTTATTGATCTTATGCTGCTTTGGACCAACATTTATGACCGACGCATTACGAGGTGAGAAACCAAAGGAACTATTTGAGCAAGAAATGAGTTTCCTACCTAGAGGGTTCCCATGACACGTTTACAGATGCATCTATTTTCTTCATCCATAGCGGTGCGAGCCAAACTAAAATTTGACACTTTGGGCGTAAAATCACGTTCTAATAATATGTTGCTGGCCTTGAAGTCTCTATGTATAACACGATGGGCTCGAGTCCTAAAGCAAATCGGCTAAACCACAAGTAGCACCGATCTAGGGCCAGCTTCCTTAGGATAATTACCAAAAAATCATAAACTTATTGCACTTATGCCAATTCAATCCTAAACCTTTCAATTATACCAAATTAGTCCTAAACATTTTCATATTTTGTCGATTGAGTCCATCCGACCAATTTTGACTGAAAATCATTGATGTGGACATCAGCTATCCTACGTGGCATGACCGTACGGCCCTTGCCCAAGGGGCACCAAGAGTCGGCAAGCCCTTGCCTAGTGGTTGGGGAGAATCGCTTGGCCCTCGTTGGGCTTGAAAAGAAAAAAAAAAGCAAAAAAAAGGGAAAATAAATCAAAATTTTTTAAAAGTATTATTAAAATTGTTCATGTCAGCATTAGTTGTGTTATGTAGGATGGTTAACGTCTAGTCAACAATTTTCGACTAAAGTGGGTCAGATGTATTCAATTAGCAAAACATGAAAATGTTGAAGACTCAATTAGCAAAATTGAAATGTTAATAAGTTTAAGGTTTTTTGAACAATTTTCCCTCCTATCTCCACTCAACTCGATCTCACCCCTTGCCTAAACAATTTTGTGAAACTACCTGTTGACACCTAAATTTTGGCTAGGTTTTTTTCAATTAGGCCTTATTTGTTGTCCATTAATCCTTATATATATACCATAAAGGGTTAGGATCGGAGTACTATATGAGAGAACAAAGAAGTATAAAAGATTAATAGATCTATAAGAACAGAGAATGTATAAAGATTGTAGATAAACTAAATAAAATCGCGAGAATTAAATATAATGTAAAGAGCAAAGGCAATATATAAAATATAAAGTAAGAGTATGCATAAACAAAAACCAACCATGAAAATGGTATGAACTTGTATTATATAAAGCTGAAAAGCTGAAATTACATGTATAGAAGGATGCATAAACTAAAGCATCAAGTCATCCACTAGGGCGGTAATTCGCACTCCAGGGAATATTGATGTTTTGTATTACAAGAAATGGTTAACCAACTATCATGTAAGTTGATAACCCTGTATAAAACTATGCATATGAAAAACTAAGTTACTTTGAAACCAAGGGATATAAGGTAAGAGAGCTTGGAGATGGAAGAGATTAGGGTGGAGATGGTAGAGACGATGGTTTACAAGTGGGAGAGGGGGGAAGAAGAGAGAAATCCGGAAAAATTTTAAGTCCCATTCTTCTATGTCGAGAAGGTGTATTTATAGAAGGTGCTACAATAAAAGTGCTACAGTGCTGGACAGTGTAAAGTAAACAGTACTGAGTGAACAGTGTAAAGTGAATAGTGAATAATGAACTGTGTATGAACAGTGTATGCCTATCATGCTATAGTGTATAGCCTTTGCGCTGCTGTAACAATATTGTCATGTGATGTCTTGAGTTTAATCTCTGTCTAAGTTGATCCTGTAGCAGTCGTCTTCATTGGTGTTTCCACTGTGATGTGACTGTGAGGATCCGTTTGTATTGTCTTGAGATTTGGAAAATCTATATTGTGATCCTTCCGCTTCAGAGAGCATTGTTTTGAGAATGTTGTAGTATTCCTCCTTGTTCTGGACTGCAGTCAATGCTGTACTTGCAATGGATTTTTCTTGTAAAAAAAATGTATTTGATGGAACTGTGGTTATTTGATTTTTCTGGCTATTTAGCCATGTCTGAACTGCAGTCTCAGATCCTTGTTCATGTCTATTGAATCCATCCCACCATTTGGTCTTGTATTTTCGAACGAGTATTGGTATTAAATTCGTGGATGTAATGTATTTAAACTCTTAGGCTATTACCCATGAGATTTTGAATATTATGAAGAAATGCATAAGGCATAGGAACCTTGAATCATGTTAATTTAGTACAAAGTATTTATGAAATGTTTGGTATCCTTAATTGACTGTGGGGTGTAGTATAATGTCCAAAGGACCAAAGAAATCCCACCAGGAGCTGAACCAGTTTGGTAGGCTTCGTCTTGGGAAGTTGTCTTTGAAGAATACTAGCCAAGTATGTTGGAAATTTGTATTTTATCTGTAGAAGACATTCCACCAGGTTTGTTGGTAGTCCCAGTAGGTATAAGATGAGGAATATGGTAGGATTTGGATAAGTATAGTTTGGAATTTCCTGAGTGTATGAGGTGAATCTCCCCAGTGTAAGGATGTATGATTTTACTAATGGATATAGTGGAGTATATGATGTTTTCTGTATTGATTTTGTCAACAAAGTGAGTAAACCTTGCCGATTTTGTCTCCATTAAGATTTGCTCATAATAAGTAAGGGTTTTGTTTGCATTGTATGATTTGAAAAACTAGTTTTTTGGGAAGATGTTTTTTGCGAATTTGTTTGGATTATCATTGTAAAATCCATCTTCTACAGTCAGTATTTTTTGAAAAGATGTTTTGGGGAAAAATTTTGATATTTGAGAATGAGGGATTGCCTGTGGCCTAATAACCACCTCACTCGAAATTCTTTTGTATTTCGCTTGTTTTTGTGTAGCAAGCGGGGAAGGATTGTTGCTTACCTCGATGGCATTGGATGGCTCTTTCTTTATTGTTTTTTGTAAAGGCTAAGCAAGTAACAATATTGTTTCTTTTGGTAGTATGTCAGCTAACTAATTAAAGGCTAGCATGGGATCAGATGATATCGGTTCTATTTTCAAAAGTGTTTGGTGTTGTTATAAGAATGACTGGTTGTTTTCTACTATTTGGAGTCATGTCTTGATGGGTGTTAAATTTGTTGGCTTTGGTGGTGTATTGGAGGATTCGACAGTGGCTTTGCCTTTGCCTTTGCCTTTGTCTTTTTTGTATCTTGGCATATTGGTATCCCCTGTAAAAATTCCTTTGTGAGAAAATCGGGTAATGAATTTGAAGAACCATTTATGAATTTAATGTTAAAATCAAATACTGAAAGTATGGCTTGCCATCGGCAAAAATCCGTTTTGATGCAATATTTAAAATGTCATTTTGTCAAATGTCTTTGGCTGATTTGCAATCAATTCTCAAGAGAAAATTTTGATTAAATAAATCTTCTTAGAATTTTGATATAGATAAAACTATAGCAAGTATTTCCTTTTTGATTGTAGAATAATTTTGTTGAGTAGAATTTCAATGTTTTGATATAAATTGAACAACTTATTCTCTGTTGTTATTGACCTGTTTGAGAATGCTACCATATCCTACTTCTGAAGCATCAATCTTAACTATTTTGAAAGTAGAAGGATTAGCAAGATGTAAGTATGGTATATCTTTCACATGAATTTTTATTTGTTTAACAATGTCAGTATGGATAGAAGTCCAAGGTGGAGGATCTTTACGTAACCTTTGGTATAAAGGTTTGCAAAGAATATTTATATTTGGAAAGAAATTGATAATGTAATTGAGGGTATCTAAAAACCTTTGTAATTGGGTTTTGTCTTTAATCTCGTCAGGAAATTTATCAGTAAAAGAGATTGATCTTTCTATGGGAGTTATAGTACTGAGATGGATATAATGACCTAGAAATCTAATCCTGGTCTGGAAAAGAGCAATTTTAGTAGGAGATACTACTAAACCATTTTGTATGATTATTTTTATGAATGTAGAAAAATGTTTAAAATGTTGTTCTATATTGGAGGAGAAAACAAGAACATCATCTATGTAAACAATAATGTATTCAGAATAAGGATTAAAGATTTCATTCATGATTCTTTGGAATTCTGAAGGGACATTTTTAAGACCAAATGGCATAACATTCCATTCATATTGGCCAAAGGGGACAGTAAAAGCTGTTTTGTATTTATCCTTTTCGTTGATTTGGATTTGCTAAAAACCTGACTTCATATCGAATTTTGAGAATATTTTTGACCTACATAATCTGTTTAGTAAATCTTTTTTTATTAGGAATTTGATATCTTATCCATCTAGGAGTTGTGTTTAGAGGTTTATAATTAATGACTAATCTAGGAACTCCTCTTTCTAATTCAACATTTTTGTTGACATAGAAAGCAGAACAACTCCATGGTGATTGGCTTTTCCTTATGAGTTTTTTATTCAAAAGGTCTTGTATTTTTACTAGCAAAATTTAAGAATTTAGGCTTTATAAGGTTTTCTTCTATTCTTTTGAATTTTAAATCTTCTTTTAAGAATTCAAGATGGTTTTCTTTGTCTTTTATAAGGCAATTTATTTTAGAAATATAATGTTCTTGTAAAATATTTAGGCTTCTCTTATGTGGTTTTGTTATGAAGTGGAAAGTGATTTTTTTGTTTAAAGCATGAGTTTCAATGCCTTCATTAGTAACTGTAAAAGGTTGGATTAATTGTATGAAAGGTGTTCCAAGGATTACCTGTTACCTCATATTTTTACTAAAAGAAATGATGTTTTGTAAGACATTTGGTCTTTTATTATTAAGGCTTCTGTTTTGTATTGTATATTTAGTTTGTCTCATGAGGCTGATTTTAAGGATTATGATGTTTTATCAAAGTATCTTGTTGGAACATGGCCCTTCTTTGATACAATTGAGATCAGTTCCTGTATCAAAGAGTGCTTTGTTGTTTCAATAATAAACTCATTGTTGATTTTTATCATAATATTCATTATCCATTTTCTAGATGTTATTTTTGTTAATAACATAAGAAAGGCTGGGTCTGAAGTGTCAAAAGTATTGGTGATTTCGTTTTGGTCTTCTAATTTTGTCTTTCCTTTTATGACAAGGGATTTTATAGCAGAAATTTCTCGTTTTATTTCTAACTATGTTGTTTTCAGGGCTTGTATTTCTAATTTTTGTTGTTTTATTTCATTTTGAAGGTTATTAATATTTACAGGTCTAGATTGGGGTTTTTTGTTTCTATTTAAAATGTCTTTTAGATTGTAAGAAGTATTGGGATTAGAAACAATATTCATCGAGGAATGAAGTCTATCTAAGTATTCTTTTTGGCTTTAGGGTCAGTTATTTTGTCAGCTGTGCTAAGGAGAAATTCTTCTTCTTTTGGTAACATATTAATTTCAGGAATAGGTTTGTCGGAGAGACATCTTCATAATCGGAATCGAAAGAGGTTTCTATTTCATTAATCTGAAGACCTTCTTCCTCAAGAAGTTCACCAGAAGAAGTATCATTATTTTCAATGAGGATGTTGTTTAGCTGGTAAAGAGTATTGTTATATAAAGAAAATTCATTCAATTTTTTGTTAATCCTACAATATTTTGAAGTATGACCTTTTCTACCGCAAGAATAACATTTGACGTCTCTAAAAATTTTCTTATCTGTCCGAGGTTTATTTTGATTAATATGGTATCTACGTTTATTCCTATGAGTTTGAGGTTTGTTGCGATGTTTCTTTATTTCTTTTTCAGAAGGACAAGTGCCTTTACACTTTGGCTTTATTTTTTCATTATAAGAGAGGTTGTATTGAGCACATAAATCTCCTAGGCTTCTATTAGTGAGAGATTGTTTTTCCTTGAGTTGTCTTTGTAATTTGATTGTATTACACATTTGTGTTCCTTGTCTGTAAACGTAGGAGACTATTTCTCCATATAAAAGAAGATCATAAGGAATTTGGCCACTTTATTCTTCTCTAATTTTATCTCTAACTTGTTCACCTATAATTTGGGGTGAACCTGTTAAGAATTTTTTTTTTTTCCAAAAAGGTTGATTGCAGTTAGGTCTAATAAGAACCCTTTGAAGGAAGAGTTCTTTGTATTTTCTAAATCTCCCTAAGGATTTACAGCGCATATTGGATAAGAGATCTTGGTTCCTGTCTCTAATATGTGAAGGGTCTCCTATGAAGTGTTATGAAATGGAATAGATAAGAGTATTGACATCTTGGATGAGATGTCTTTGATCATCATCCATGCGTTGGTCAAAGTTATCGATTTTATAGGCAGTTAAAATTTGTATTCTTTGTTCATCGATCAAATAATTAGCTCACCAACCTTTTAGTTATAAAGTAAATCTGGTTACTAAAAGATTAGCAACAGCATGATCAGAAACATCTTGCTGTGTTTTGTAGGCATTAGCAAGCATTACCATATTATTTAAAATATTCATGATAGTACTTTCGGCAACACCATCTATATTCCATTCATAAATGATATCAGGAGAGTATTTATTCTGTATTTTTTGCGACGATTCTTCTTGGGTGATGTCTGGTGGGGTAGCTCTACTATAATAAAGTTTTTTGGGTTGCCTCAACTTGAGTGTGTTTACCTCAGCGACTAATTCATTATCAAAGTCACTAGAGGGTTTTGGTCAGGGTGCTAATAGTAGGTTCGTCTGGAGTGTCTTTAATAATGAGTTCTTGGAATTTAGGAGTGTCTAGTATAGGAGTAGGCTCTCGCTTTGATTTCCCTAGGAGTTTTTTATTTTGTTCTATGGCTTTGGCAAACTCGGGACTAAAGTTTTTTGGAAATTCAAAGGCTTTGAAAATGAGTTTTTTGAGTGTATCGATTTGTGGTGTAATGAGTTGAGTAAGATTTTGGATGGTGGATTATATTCTATTCAACTATTTCCCTATGGTAACCAAATATTGATTAGTATAATTGTTTTGTTTAATAATTTTGTGAGTGTAAATAGAATCTCCTTTATCTGGAAGCCTGAAAGGAGTAGTTGTTACCTCATTATCTCCATGTTATATTTTTATTCTCCTAAGGGGAGGATGGTTGGACTCTATGATTTCCCCATTATCAAGTTTCCACTTATAATGATGATCTAAAATAATTATTTCTTTTGGTTCAAGGAATTGTTCTTCTAACCAATCAAAGAAAAATATATGGACTTTATATTCATATACGTAGTCGTTATATTTTTGTTTGATGTCTTTTGCTTTATCAACAAAGATTTTGAAGAACCATTCTCTGATTTGTCTGTTGTTTTCAGAATTAAATTATTTATTAAGAAAAATTTTGTTTGGTTCAAAATGTTTTTTAAGACATTAAGCTTGGCATCTATCATTTGCAAATAAGTAGGAGAATGATGAGGAGAATATGTATTTTCTAGGACTGGTTCAGGCTGATTTTGTTGGTAAACTAGCCTGTAAATCCTTGATCTATTATCTGAACCACTAATTTCCAGTTCAAGAGGTGTCCCATGATTACTCCTACTGGTAGAATGAGGTAAATGTGTAGTATCACGTGCGAGAGTGTTTCTATGCGTACTGGGAGGAATGGTGATTATAGGAGGAAGATTGGGATTAAGATTTATGAACATTGTATAGGAAGTATGAAAAGAAGGACTAGATCTTGAATCAAAATATCTTCTAGGAAATCTAATGGTCACTCTTCCTTATGGATGTTGAATGACATTAGTCGGATTTGTATTTTGAATAACTTCTTGGGGAATTAATGGGAATTAATAGACCAGAACAATGGGAATTAGAAAACCAAATTCCCCAACAAGTTGTTTAAAATACAGATCCAACTAATGTCATTCAACATCTAGAAGGAAGAGTGACCATTATATTTCCTAGAAGATCTTTTGATTCAAGATCTAATCCTTCTTTTCATATTTCTTATACAAGGTCCATAGATCTTAATCCCAATTTTCCTCCTATAATCACCATTCTTCCCAGTATGCATAGAAATACTCCTGCACGTGATACTATACCTTTACCTCCTTCTACCAGTAAGAGTAATTATGAGACACCTCTTGAACCGGATATTAGTGGTTTAGATAATAGATCAAGAATTTTTAGGCCAGTTTACCAACAAAATTAGCCCGAACCAGTTCTAAAAAATACAAATTCTCCTCATCATTCTCCTACTTATTCACAAATGATAGATGCCAAGCTTAATTTTAGAAAAACATTTTGAACCAAACAAAGTTTTTCTTAATAAAGAATTTGATTCGAAAACAATAGACAAATCAGATAATGGTTCTTCAAAACTTTTGCTGATAAAGCAAAAGATATCAAACAAAAATATTACGACTACGTATATGAATATGAAGTCTATATATTTTTCTTTAATTGGTTAGAAGAACAATTCCTCGAACTAAAAGAAATAATTGTTTTAGATCATTATTATAAGTGGAAACTTGATAATGGGGAAACCATAGAGTCCAACTATCCTCCCCTTAGAAGAATAAAAATACAACATAGAGATAGTGAGGTAACAGTACTCCTTTCAGGTTTCCAGACAAATGACACTCTATTTACACTCACAAAGTTATTGAACAAAACAATTATACTAATCAACATTTAGTTACCATAGGAAAATAGTTGAATAGGATAGAATCCACCATCTAGAATCCTACTCAATTCGTCACACCACAAATCGATACACTCAAAAAACCCATTTTCAAAGCCTTTGAATTTCCAAAAAACCTTAATCTGGAGTTTGCCAAAGCCATAGAATAAAAGAAAAAACTCCTAGGGAAATCAAAGCTAGAGCCTGTTCCTATACTAGACACTCCTAAATTCCAAGGACTTATTATTAAAGACACTTCAGATGAACCTACTATTAGTACCTTGACCAAACCCTCTAGTGACTTTGATAATGAATAGATGAACCTACTATCAGTACCTTGACCAAACCCTCTAGTGACTTTGATAATGAATCAATCGGTGAGGTAAACACACTCAATTGGAGGTAACCCCAAAAACTTTATTATAGTAAAGCTACCCCACCAGACATCGCCCAAGAAGAATTATCGCAAAAAATACAAAATAAATACTCTTCCGATGCCATTTATGAATGTAATATATATGGTGTTGCTGAAAGCAATATCATGAATATTTTAAATAACATGGTAATGCTTGCCAATGCCTACAAAACACAGCAAGATGATTCTGATCATGCTATTGCTAATCTTTTAGTAGTCGGATTTACTAGACAACTAAAAGGTTGGTGGGATAATTATTTGACCGATGAACAAAGAATACAAATTTTAACTGCCTATAAAATCAATGACTTTGGCCAACGCATGGATGATGATCAAGGACATCTCATTCAGGATGCGGTCAATACTCTTATCTATTCCATTTCACAACAATTCATAGAAGATCCTTCACATGTTAGAGATAGGAACTAAGATCTCTTATCTAATATGCGCTGTAAATCCTTAGGGAGATGCAGACAATATAAAGAACTCTTCCTTCAAAGGATTTTTATTAGACCTGACTGCAATCAACCTTTTTGGAAAGAAAAATTCTTAGCAGGTTTACCCCCAATTATAGGTGAACAAGTTAGAGATAAAATTATAGAAGAATACAGTGGTCAAATTCCTTATGATCTTCTTTCATATGGAGAAATAATCTCCTACGTTTACAGACAAGGAACACAAGTGTGTAATACAATCAAATTACAAAGACAACTCAAGGAAGAATAATATCTCACCAATAGAAGCCTAGGAGATTTCTGTGCTCAATACGACCCCTCTTATAATGAAAAAACAAAGCCAAAGTGTAAAGGCACTTGTCCTTCTTAAAAAGAAACAAAGAAACATCGCAACAAACCTCAACCTCATAGGAATAAACGTAGACACCATATTAACTAGAATAAATCTCAAACGGATAAGAAAAACTTTAGAGACATCAAATGTTATTCTTACGGTAGAAAAGATCATATTTCAAAATATTGTAGGATAAACAAAAAATTAAATGAACTTTCTTTAGATGGCAATACTCTTTACTAGCTAAACAACATCTTCATTGAAAATAGTGATACTTCTTTTGATGAACTTCTTGAGGAAGAAGGTCTTCAGATTAATGAAATAGAAACCTCTTCCGATTCCGATTATGAAGACGCCTCTCCTGACAAACCTATTCTTGAAATTAATATGTTAACAAAAGAAGAAGAATTTCTCCTTAGCACAGCTGACAAAATAATTGACCTTGAAGCCAAAAAAGAATACTTAGATAGACTTTATTCCTCAATGAATATTGTTTCTAATCCCAATACTTCTTACACTCTAAAAGACATTTTAAATAGAAACAAAAAAAACCCCAGTCTAGACCCATAAATATTAATGACCTTCAAAATGAAATTACATGTATAGAAGGATGCAAAAACTAAAGCATCAAGTCATCCAATATATATATAATGAAGAAAAAAAGAAAAGAAAAGCAAAAAATAGAAAATAGAAGTAGCAACCACCGGGGCTGGGCCTACGAGCCTAGCCCCTCCTTTTTTATCTCGTACGGGTCCCTGTGGCCCAACTCGGGTGACCTAACTCGGCCCTGTCCCCCTTTGTCTTCTTCCTTACGTTGTCTTCTTCCCCGAGCAACACGCGCTGGAATAGAGGAGAGGACAGCCACGTACGGTGCAGCAGGCAGAGAAGACGCGTCTTCAATGCGAGAGCCACCTCAATGGATGGGATGCTAGTTCAACCGACGGAGGCCGTTCGGTGAGCAAGGAACCGAAAGTCGGACCCTGCCGACCGGCCTTCCCATCGCCTATAAATAGGGCGTTAGGGGAAGGCCAAACCATAGCCAATGAAGGATCCGAGGCAGCTAGCTCTAATCACTATTGGGGGAGGTCCGAATGCTAGCTAGCCGGAGATTCAGATCTGGCTGGAGGGGGGAAGTTTTGGTCAAGGAAGGTTCCAAATTTGCAAAGAGGGGCTGGAGAGAGGGAGAGAAACTAGAGAGGGGGGTCGGATTTGAGGAGGAAGGAGGTGCCGTCAATGCTGCCCAGCGCCGCACCGAGCCGTGTCATCCCTACCACCCCCCGATGCTGTTGTTGTGACTGAGCCCCTATCCAACCGCCTCGTCAACCAGCCACTAGCCTAGCAGCCATGAAATCCTCTGGCCCAACGCCTATTGCTACTGCCTGACAACTAGCTAAGGTGCCGCTTGCTATCTCGTTGACTAGCAATGTCGCCGTGCCGTGCCCTCGCTGCAAACTAGTAAGAAGCTACTGCCCAACGCGTCGTTGCCGTTGCCTTCCCCAAAACCCTATACACCGCCACATCGTGGTTCCAAATTGGCCGAGCGTGCTCTACGCTTGCTGTAACTACGCCGCATGCCTTGTTGCCGATCCCACTGAGCGATCGGTTGTTGCCATCCGCTATGTTACCATCGTTGAACACCGGGCTGCTGCTTGGCTAACACCACTCCCTAGCCTCTTCAATCAACGCCACCAACAAATCTAAGGGGAGACATTTGCGAAACCGGGTCTGTGGGCCCTTTTTAAGGGAGGCTACAGGCTGGGCCCATGTTTTGGGCCCATTTGGGCCTACGCTTCAGGCCAATCCAGGCCGGTCGTGTGCAACTCGGGTCAACCTCAAGCCGAAAATTCGACCTAGGTTGTTTTTATAATATTATAATTAAAAATAATAATTAAATCAAAAAATCAAAAACCTCCCATATTTTCCCAAAAAAAACCATAAAGTAAAAAAAAAAAAAAAGCCAAAAAGGATTTATATTTTCAAAAAAAAAAGGTCAAAAAAATGCTTTTTATGCCCACAAAAATAGAAAAGACCAAAAAAAGTGCTTTCCCTCCACAAAATGCATGGAAAAGCCCTCAAATTCCAAAAGCCTTAGGGTTTAAACAAGATTAGGTACCGGAAAGACATTAATGATTAACTAGTGTAATCAAGTGCTCAAACCTAATTTCTCTAGTTGCACATGAATGAATATTCCTCCCAATATTTTGCTTGGGTTTTTAATCGACCCACCCCAAATTCATTAGTAGCAACTCCTTAACTTGTAGGTGAAAAAAATATATTAAACCATAAAGTTGTGAATTGGTGGGTTCAGAAGAACCCAACTTAAGCCTAAGAGACCTAGCTAAACCATTAACCTTTGCAAATGTCGTCACTAATCAGGCGCCGAAAATCAAGATCACGACAGCTTGGTGACTTCGACGGGGATAATTTTTGAGGACTTAGGCCATTTTATCTTGTTTAAGTGCTTTACTGACTTGTGATTTCTTTTTTTAATGCAGGTTAGTAGCTTAAAGATCTATTTAAATAGAATGCTTTGTGATTGCAAACTGCCATGCATATTTTAATGTTTCAGCTCCATACATGGCATACACAACTCAGCCGCCAGACTTGGGCTGCTATAAGATATTTAGGATGGTGTTGAAAAAGATACAACCTTAAACGCGAGACTGTGATGTAGAGGTTACTTTTCTTTTCTTCAAATTTCTTTAGGTAGAGCCGAGGTTAAGAAGGTGCGATATCAGCGCGAAACTGTGACGGGGAGACACCCTTTTAATTTCAATAAGCCTTCTCAATTAGACATCGAGCCGCACATACCATGCGCATGTCTCTGTACTTGCCATTTTTTTTTAAAATCAAAGTAATTTCTTTACTTTTTTTACTCAGTCTTTTTTTATCGGCCCATGGCAATTTAGGTAGGTTTTTCAAGTCACAATTTATGTGCAATGAGAGGAGATGATATCCAGTTTATTCCTGCCCCCAAAGCAAAGCTCTTTAGATGATGGGGTCAATTGGATCAATTTGCCCAGGAGTACGTGAAAGCCAAAATAGGTCATCTCCTATCATTGTTCCAAATCTCTGTTCATCCTGAAGTCCTGCAAGCAATAGCACATTTTTGGTACCCAAGGACGTCCACTTTTATGTTTGGTGGGTTTGAGCTAACCCTAACTTTGGAAGAATATAGTATCATCATCGGAATGCCTCTCGAGAATAAGCTCGTTAGGCCACCAATAGGTATTGACCCGTTGCATGGGTTAGCACAACTTTTTAGAACTAAAATTCATGTTTTGAGGTAAATTCTTGAAACCAACCATAATGTCTACTCACTAGCATTTTTGACTGCTCATTTTGAAAATCAACCCATGATCTAAAAAAGTGAGATCTTCCTCCTAACCTTTTCCAGGTTCATCATTTTCCCCCATCAAAGAAATGCCGTAAGTCCCTCAATGGCTTGGGTGGTTGATCAGGTTTCAAGGGGGCAAAATTATGTCAACATGATTGTAACCGAAACATTTTTGTCCCTTAATCGTTTTAAAGAAAACACAGAAAAAAAATCATGCGGGCCTCCTTAGAAATTTTGCAAGTTTGGTTCTTTTCTCACCTAAGCGAATTTTGATGCCTCATATAATTGTTTGAAACAAATGAATCCCTTACAAAAATTTGTGGTCCGAGGACCATACATTCTCAACCAAAGCTGTTTTAACTTGATAAAATTCCTAAGAGACTCTGCTCTTGAGGCATTCCAATGGTGTGCTGGTTAGTTTCATGAAAAGATAGCTCACTTTGCTTACAAACATTGCAATCCAATCCCATTGGTCGGTCTCACCGACGCCACTCCCTATTACCTGTATAGGGTGGCCCAATAGTATGGAGTCCATCAGGAAATCCCGCCGCTTTTCAAGAGGAAGATCCATCCACTCTTTTTTCACATATCAAAGCCGTGACCATGCACATGAGATTGCCATTATCGAGGAAACATGAGGTAAGTGCTATCGCAAAAAGATCGTGGTACCTGAAGAACTTGAGGGACAAGAAAAGGTCCATCATACCTCTGAGTCTTACATCCACAACCATCACATCCCGACAAGACTGCGGCCATCAGTCCTTCACCTGACTAGTGAGATCAGTTGATGTGAGCAAGTGGAGCATATGCAAAGGGACTTGGGAATAAGCTGGGTACACGTCTCAAAGCCGGCCCGAGGAAGCAAACATCTTCGCAAAAACAAGGTTCCTCATCGCATATAAACTAGTAGTCATGTACCCCCCAATGTCAATATTGTAAAATTTTTTGTCTTGGTCCCATTGTTTAAGGACCTCTGTTTAATACTTAGCATTTCTTTCTATCATTAAGTATAGGTGTCAGAAATATGTTGTCTAAGTATGTTGTTTGTAAAATCTTTTTGATAAATAAAAACAGCTAGACCGTTGCGATAGGTCAATCTTTATTTACTCTTGCGCTTATTCATTGTTTTTGCGACGACAGATAATTATGAATCGCCAACCACTTGTCACCTGCAAATGGCCTCAGGCAATGATGCCTGATCTAAATGACATACAAAATCACCTCGCTAACATCGAAGATAGCATAGGACAAATGTCCATTGCCCTTCGACACCTCTCAAAGCGAATAGAGTCCACTCATGTCAATTCCAACTCCATAACTGCTTTAAACACACTAATGACACCTGCAAATTTGTTAAAGGATAACTAAGAGGATAGACAATTTGTAAAGATCATGAAGAAGCTGAGCCAACTACGGGGGCAAGATCCCATAAACCTGTCTAATTATGTTGGCATTAAGATCCCTGACGAGCTCAAAGTGCCTAAATGTGAGATGTACGCCAATACCTCTTGCCCAAAAGCCTACTCTCAAGCCTACTTGGTCGGAAGGATGATTCAATCATACCAATCAAACCTAACTGGCCCTAC
This sequence comes from Eucalyptus caleyi, assembly GCA_014182885.2. Classification (NCBI taxonomy): domain Eukaryota; kingdom Viridiplantae; phylum Streptophyta; class Magnoliopsida; order Myrtales; family Myrtaceae; genus Eucalyptus; species Eucalyptus caleyi. Next base: position 55,001,907 of record CM024468.2, on the reverse strand, counting down.
CTTGCGGTGGTACATCATAAGGAGGATTAGTCTCCTTAAGGCTTGAGGAGAACTAATTGATGCTTTCCACCAAGAATATAATGTTGACAGCAACGCCGACATCACCCCGCCCTACGTAGAGCCAATAATTGCAAAGACAAGGGGTAATGTGTTTTTAAGAACACATGTCGTGTCATGGTGAGCCCCAACTGCTCGGTCTAACCTGCAGCCCATAGAAGAAGATATTAATGTAGCCTTGCATGATAAATGGATGACCAAGCAATATCCTACTACTGGAAAGCTTCCCAATAGGAAAGGCAAGGAGCACGTATACGAGGTCAATGCCACAGCCTATTCGAGATTGGGGCATGGCAAGGCAACTTCCCAAGCTTACCGCAAGAGTTAGGGTCCAAAGAATGCTGACCCCCATCAATCTAAGGAGCAAAAATCCACCATCTCCTAGTCCCCTTGACAAAGTCCAATTGGTAAAACGAAGGGCCTTACTCAAAAAGTCCGGATCAGGATTCAAGAAAAAAAACCCAAGGGAGCTCAAGCCAGCACCTACCACTGAACTTAGGCAGAATCTGATAGCCAATGAGCCGCCACACCAAGACTTCAAGCAACCCCTAGGGTACAATCCTAAAAGTTACTAGCCCTTAGGATATAATCCTAACGACTACTAGTATTTTATAGATGAAAGTGGCCATTCGTCATATGACTGTCTCCCGCCCACACAGATTCGAGGCCTGTTAGAAGAAGGAACTTTCATCTATCATGACCTGTCTTCCAATAAGCTACTAAATTTGTCACCTGACCATAAGGATGACATAAACACCTCATCCTTGGTTGGAAATTTCGACCCAAAAGAAAGTGACAAGATGATTTTGATAGAGTCCAACTTTCCTAAAGCAGCAGAATTCACCACCGAAATGAACATGCAATGGGAAAACTAGTAGCCTAACCAAGACTTGGCAAACTCGTCTTGCCCTCATAGGATTAGGACCCCTAGAGAAATGAGGGTACCCAATCTCCACAAGTATAAAGGCACGACCTGCCCTGTGGCCCACCTACAATACTTCCACACAAAAATAAGTTGGCACTACAGCCCAACGTTATTCACAACTCAAGCCTTCCAAGAAACTCTTATAGGGTCTACATTGCAATGGTTCATCACGGCAAATATCTACCTCATGAGGGATTGGAATGAGCTGTCTTCTGCATTCTTGCATCAGTACCGAAGCCAAATTGGAACTGAACTGCCTTATGAAAACTTGGTTTGCTTCAAAAGAAGATCAATGGAGGATTTCTGGGTGTATGTAGAAAGATGATGAGCTTTTATGATGCAAACCTACCCTCAACTGGCCGAAGAAGAAATGATAAAACTGTTCATAGGAGCTTTACCCCACGAACATCGCTATTGGTTGCATGGATTACATTTCCGTAGCTTCAATGAAGTGATCCTCTCATGTGAATAATTTGAGTCTACTGGAGGCGAGGAACTCAAAGGCACTTGACTTCAGGACCAGCACTTTCCAAGTGCTCCTTTTCATAGGAGTTTTCATGGGTTTTGGCTGTTTTTATAATTTCATGTTTCTTATCATATCTAGTGAGTTACCGTTGCATTTTCCATTCCAGTAATTTAATGTACAATTTTAATATTTTGTTTTGAGAGCATGAGGCAGTATTCTAAACCAGCCTTGTGATGCTATCCAACCATAAAAAGAAAATATTATCCAAAAAAAATACTGAGAGCTAGGCTTCCTCATGCTTCCCCCAAAGAAATATATATTTTTGAAAACAAAAAAATATTTTTTTTTTCCAAAAGCTTTTGTCAAAACAAGATTTTAAATTTAATCTTGTTTATTTTTCTAACCTACTCACTTTGTGTCTCAGAATATTATCCCCTTTAACTTAGCATGACAGGGGGGATTTGAAACTAACACATCATATGAATTTGTCGAATTCGAAAACACCCTTTCAAGAAAGTAGGTGTCACGCCCCGAACCTCGAGCGCGCCAACATCCCACCATAGTCATGCAAATGCGGCATTCCCAGGTAGTGTCACCGACCTCATTCATTTCTTATTGCGCAAGCGGAACGTATTATAAAAACCCCTGACAATGAAATACGGGATAGAAAAGCAGGAAGCACAACCATAACACAACACTTTCATGATTCAACAGAATTACAAATAGAGGTCTATGGCCAAAAGTCTACAAAAGACTGGCTTTTAAAAAGGAACTGTCCTACGACCTACAAGTTGGACACGTTCTCCAATTCTTATGACTTCACCTCTGCAACTCCTCAAGGTCAACCAAAGCTATCTAGCCGCTCGGTCCACCAGGGACCTGAAATTGTAATCCCCAAACCGGGATGAGACAATGTCTCAGCAAGTTCAACCCCCTAAACCCCTATTAGAAAGAAAATACGCCTAAGGGTGGCCTAGCCACATCACACAGAACTTACGTCACCTCAGTTCCTTCCTGCAGGTTAGCACAATTTATATCATTCAATCATATATAGTAATAAAAATTTAAACAACCGGAATGCATTCACTTTCATATAACCAACAACCACGGGGGTCCTGACTATAAGACTAAATCGTTATGATATGTCCCATTCCATACCACACAATTCCGTCCCATAATCCGACACATCAACAACACTCAACATGCATTCCAATTGTTATTCACTGCCACACAAGGGCATAGCCTACTCGCAGTTCGGCTATCTACTGGCATATAGCTAGGCATCGCCCCCCACCTTGGAGCGCGGCTTCGTCAGTACGTCGACGGCACTCCCGAAGGAGCATGGGCCCAGAATCTACTGCGACCCGCAACCAACATGTGGGCATCCCATATAAGGGCAAGTCCGGCTCAATAGCCAAGAACGATTCCTCTTAATTAACAAACAGTCAAATCATACTCGGCCCCAGGACACTTTGCATTTCACTCAACGCTTCCACTCAAAATAGTGATCCCAGCCATTTTTTTTTTTTTGTGACCCAGGAAACCCCGCACAGCCGACCGGCCATTAAACTTCATATTAAAAATATTCCAGAAATTACTCACGTGTGTAGGGACACGCTAATTTCGAATCAAAAAGCCAATAACTCACTTTTTCAAACCCCACTATTTAATATAATCATTAAAATCTAGTTTTTACATCAAAACCCAACACTTGGGTTTTTATGAATAAAATCCCTATTTACCACAATCAACACTCAATTTGCCACTTTACCAAAAAAAAAAAAAAAACACTCAATTTGCCACTTTACCAAAAAAAAAAAAAAACACTCAATTTGCCACATCCATTCATCACATTCAAATTCTAAATGCACAGCAGACGATCGACACGGAATTCTGAGAATTTAGGGTCCCAAAATAATTTTCAGAATTTATTAAATAATTAAATTTATTCCGAAAATTAATTAAATAATAATATCCATATTTTTCACAATCCACACTCAATTTATAATATCCAATCATCAATTTCAAAATCTGACTACACAACAGCGACCGGCACGAAATTCTGAGAATTTAGGGTCCCGACAAAATTTTCGGAATTTAATAAATGATTAAATTTATTCCGAAAATAATTAAATAATAATATTTTAATAATTTCGAATAATAATATATTATTAAATTATTTAATAATTTCGAGATATTTAAATAAATCAAAAGTAAATTCCTTTATGTCACATCAAAGTTTATATTAGTATAAACATTCACTTAACCTTAAATTAAACACACTTTAAGTTAATTAAGCACCTTAATATAATCTACACTTAAGTAAATTAAACTAACCACCTAATAACGCTTAACATAAACTAAGCACACCTAAAGCATCATTAACCCTCTAATAAAGGTTTAGTGAGCTAAACTCACCGGATTAGCGAACCGAGCAGACCAAAACGACGGGGACGCCGAGGGGATCGACTTTTCTCAAGGCGGGCTGAGCATCCGGGCTAGGGAAGGTGGCCAAAATGGGCCAAAATCAGGCTGCCATACCCATTTTTCTGCTCACCGATGGCTGCTGGTTGGGGGCGGATCCAGCGTCGGTTAAGGCGCACAAGGGTCGAGATGGGCTGAGGGACTTCCGGCGAGTTGAGGCGGGGGTGTACGGCAGCTCATGGCGGCTGATCCGCGGCCTAGGCTGGCTAAACAGCCTCCCAAACGCAAAGACGAGTGAGGACGACGGCGAACGAAGGAAGAGTAGCGGCGCGAGCGCAAGTGCGTGGGCAAAGGAGAAGCGGCGACGAGCTGGCTTCGGCGGCTTCGGCTGCTCCGGTGACCAAACAACGGTGGCACAGCCTCGACGGCAGCTGGCGACCACGGGCCGAGACAAACGGAGGCTTGGATGAGTGGACAACGACGGAGAAGCAAGCTAGTGGGATGCGCGTGCAGACGAACGGCAACCGCGACAATTCCGACGACGTGCGGCGGCGAGCGGGCAGGCGAAGGGCGGCCGGTCGGGCGTGCGGCTAGCCTAGTCCGGTCACTCCCTCCCCTCTCTCTCTCTCTTCCAAAGTCCAAAGGAAGAAGATGATGTTGATAGGTGAGAGGGGAAAACCCCACTTTATGAGGGCCAATGGGCTATTGCCACTTGTCAACACCCCATTTGCTTGGCTTCAATCAGCATGACATCACCCGCATGATGTCATCTTCCACTATCTCCTATCCCACAACATTCTTCAATGGGTGCAATATAATTTCCGACAGGGTCCAAATCCTTGTACATCCAATTTCTTCAATTCCCAACAATTCTATTCCAATTGAGTCCAAATTAAAGTTCATAATTTAATCCAATGTTCCTAATAAAATTTGCGAAACACCAGGACTTCCAATTTCAGAATTCGATCTCAATTTCACGGTTAATTTCACTTTGGCACAATACTAGCGCATCCTGATCTACCGAGCAGCTTTTAGAAATTTTCGTGCATTTGACCTATGATTGATCAAGCCACAATGTATATCTTTGACACATTGGCGGCTCTCGGTTGTCGGGGTAATCTCAAGATTTCAAATATGAACACAGGGTACCCAATCGACAGAAAAGTCGGTCTAGTGTCGATCGACAAGAATTATGCGATCTTGTGGAATCACCCACACTCGATTACATGTCTCGGTCGAGTTGACCTATCTTCGGTCTATAATCGATTTTTAATTGTGTCGCAATGACCCTTACAAATTAGCTCGGTCAAAAGGTCGCTTCCTAATCAAATTCTCGAGTTTGATACATTAGAAACTCTTAACGGCTTCACCCGATAGATTAATTTTCAAATGAGTGACCGACTCAAGGGAAAGAACTATATGCGTGCCAACGAAATGCCCGTCTCAATTTATTGAAAATAGAATTGGAAAATCGGATGTTACAGTAGGGGCAAACGGAAAAGATCCCGTAAATATTATTCCTTGAACATAATTTTGAAAATAACGTCCCCCCTTGGACTATTTACAGGAGACAAAAGATGAGACGTAATAGATATAGGCATATGATTGAACTTGAAGCATGTATAACATAATAACTGGGGGGAAAGTAACCTCTTCCATGCTACTCTCAGCCTTCCCATTTGGCGAGCCATCCCTAGGAGCTCTATGCACTCCACCTTGCCCTCGTCCAACTCCTTCTTAAGCTAGATCAATATCTTCTTCACACAAGGTGCCCGAGCAACTAAATGTTGAAGTTTCATTAATGGGATTTCCAACTTCGACAAGCCAATGAGCATAGGGAAGGAATTTCTTCTCTTCCTCTAAATCGACTACTGTCAACAAGGAGAAAATCCAAACAGTTAAGGCAATCTCTAGCCCTTTATTACAGAGGATGACTTTAGAACCGGGGAAACCTCACTTCTTGTTCCAGACACATACTCTTCTAAGAAATAAGTGCCATCAGAAAATTGGAGATTTTGATTGTCCATCTCTGATTCCATAGAAACTTGAGGTACATAATTTTGCCCAATGCTACTAATGTTCATATGATCAAAAACAAAAAAATTCCACAGAAGGAAAGCATTGAAGATAAATCAACAACCAATAATCATGCATACACGGCCGTAAATGAGGAGGGCCAATCAAAAGAGATGTTGAACTGTGTTAAGATAAAAGGTTGTTACCAATATTCAAATATCCCTAGGAGTCAGTAAATACAAACTCTGGAGAAGAGTAATTTGGTATCGTTTCCAATACTCCCTCTCTCTGAACTCACTTTCGACATATTTTCTCCTATTGTCAGGAAGCATCGGGATTCAAGAACCAAACTTAAATGGTTGATTTAAGCAAATCAATATTGGCCAAGCTAGTACATGGAAATGACCCGTATCGAATTCGCCTAACTTGGTGTCAAAGAACACGTCATCTAGAAGCCGGTTTAGCTAAATGGAAAAATAAGCGCTCTATAAATGCCACCAATAACGCGGCCTGGTGGTATAGGGAATGAAATGACCCCAAGGCGTTCAGAGTTCAATCCTCAGAAACGGCAACTAGGTTCCATGCATAAATACTAATACAAATTTTACTTCTCCTGCAATTGCAAAAACGGGAGAATAATTGACCTAAAAAAAGAAAGATGTAGGACTTCGTGTCCTTTAGGTCTATTCCATCAGGGAAGGTGATGTTGTATTGCTTCCAATTGTTTGACTCCTGAAAAAATTCATGACTAACATGATCCCTCTTATCTATTGCAAGATCACCTGACCGTAAAAAATGCGGATAACAAATCAATGAGAGACATGTCAAACTCTAATCCACTCTCTCAAGCAAAATGGCACCCCAAGTATCACCAAAACGGATGACAGAAACTCTATGCCTTCTTAATCTCGATTGATCATTCATGTGTCATCTCCCTATTCAATAGGAATAGTTCGTCGACACCCATTTATGAAAAACTCTTTTGATATTCAAAATTTAACATATTTGTAAATACAATTCTATTAAATAAGTACTTCTAATGCTGTTAGTAAAATTTTGAGCAAATTCAATTATTTGCACAAAATCCATCATATTTAAAATGCTGTATGCCTTTTCCAATTAGATTTCGCATGATGATTTTGTCTGTCTAAATCACTGATTTCACTAAAGATTATCATAAGATATAGCTAAATGAAGAATATAAGATTGATCGAGCATGTTGGATAACGCGCATCAAGATGATGAAAGGTAAGTCATATCCTACACACAGTCCCCTATCTATACACTTGTGAGATGAGTGCAGAAAATTTCATGCCTAGAGGGTAAAGGGTTCTCTCGCGAATGGTGTCACGCCCCGATCCTCGAGCGCGTGCCCATCCCTCGGTGGTCGATAAAATTACGACGTTCCAAAACGCGTCGCCAACCCATTCATTTTAATGTGCATCCGGAAGCGAATTACTAATCTCCTAACCACAACAAACGTGGGATAGAAAAGCAAGATAACAAATTTTAAATCAATCAACATAGCTTTTATAAACAATTCGGTTTACAAATGGAGGCCACATCTAGGGTCTAAGTATAGGAGGTCTATCTCCAAAAAGAACTTCCGAGCCACATATGCTCCTGACCCTTTCGCCTCAAGCTCCGGGTTCTTCATACTAGGGACCTGAAAAGTTAAGCCCGCGATGGGGTGAGACAATATCTCAGTAAGTCTACCCTCTAAACTCCGACTAGAAAGGAAATACGCCTAAAGGCAGTCTATGCACATACAAGTCAAAGGACTTACCTCGCCTCAGTTCCTTCCTACATGTTAGTATAATTCATATACTCAACCAATCAATTCAATTCAAATCATCGATCAACTTAGTCAATCAACTCAATTCAAATCATCCAACAATCAATCGATCAACTCAAATCGATACCATTAGTACTACCTATCAATTCAACACCATATATCAATCCCGTTGATACAACCATTGCTCACACAAGCTATAATATATGGTGATAGCTCTCACAAGCTGATATAGATAGATAGTAACTCGCTCAAGCTAATAGATATATAGATCGTGCTCACACAAGCTGATAAAACGATCTTAGCTCACACAAGCTGATGTGCAAATGGGCTCTCACAAACTGACGATAAATATACTTACACAAGCTGATAATATATGCTTTCACAATCTGATAATTCACCGTGTTAAAAATACCCGATAAAAATAATTGTGTGTGGGTACATGGTTGGCCTGAGCTAAAACTGCATAAAATTCTTTTAAAAAATCCTACTATTTAATATAGTCCATAAATACATTTTTGGCATTGTAAACCGACACTCGGTATTTTCTAATTAAATACCAAAATTACTCAATTTTGGAATAAATACCCAAAATTACAATTCCCACTCAATTTGCACAAATTACCACTCTATTAAATAAACCAAGCATACCATTACAATCAGCACGAAATTTCGATCACCGGCTATCCTGGTATAATTTTCGAAAAATAATAAATAATTAAATAAATACCAAAAATAATTAAATAAATGTAATTAAATGCCATAAATAGAAACTTAGGTCGGAAATGCCTAATTAAATACGGAAATGGGCTCGGAAAACTTCCGAACCTATCTAGATAAATAATATTACCTATCTAGTTGCTAATTAAGCCAATCTACCACCTAACATGCAATAATGAGTAATTAAATCGCTAATATGTTCTAACTAATCACATAAACCAAACTTAGCCTAAACTAATCAACCCTTAAGCATCATTAACTCCATAAGCAGAGTTTAGTGAGTAAACTCACCAGTTTTGTGATTCGGTGAGACAACGACGATGGCAACATGAAGACGGGCAACAAATTCCGAAGCGGCGACACCCAACGAGGCCTAGAAGCGGCCCAAAACAAGCCTTGAAGGCCCACGATTGGCTGGGCTACTCGATTCTATCTAAGAACTGAGCTTGTTGCTCTAGGACTAGAACAGCAAGCAGAGGAGGATCGACGGCTAGGTGGGCGAGCAGGCGAGCAGGTGGAGCTGAACGGTGGCGGAGGTGAACTCGGATGGTGGCTTGGGCTTTGACGACGACCTGAGGAGGCTCAGGAGGAGCGGCACGGTGATGGAATAAGCGACTAGGTGCGATAAGGGCAGAGCAACGCGCGCGAGCGAGTTAGCGCAGACGAGCGGTGTGCGGTGGCTTCGGCGGCTCGGGGGACTTGCGACAGACTAGGGGAGAGAGTTGGCTAGCTTCTCTACAACTTTTGAGCTTCCAAGTGGTCTCTAATAGGGAAAGCAAGTTGAAATGAAGAAGAAGGGCCAGCTGAAGATAGGAGAGGGCCACCAAGCCTTCTAGATGGCTTTACTTGTCCCTTTGAGCTCATCCAATATGTTTCACCTCCTCAACCATGACCAGCAGCCCTTATCCACTCTAAAACTTCCCCAACACACTTGCCAAAAGGTCCAAAAGGTTGTACACCAAGGGGGCCTACGAATTTGGGCACAACTCCCCCAAATTTGATCAATTTTTCTCAAAATGGACCTAAACTAGTCCCTGTAAATTCCACCAAGGTGTCATCAACCAAATTGATATTTTTCATCACCAATAGAACGAACTTACATCCCAAAAATGTGATAAAAAACGGTCCTCTAAATTTTCGGGACAAAAACGACTCTATTTTGTATTTTCGCCAAAAATCTCGGTTTGCAGAAAAATATTTGGAGGATAAGTCGACAGTCCTAAAATGAATCATGACATGACAGAACTTTCAATTTCTAAAATCGAATTCGAATTCATGGTTAATTTCAATCTAGCGCGATTTTAGCGTAACCTAGTCTACCGGGTAGCTTTTAGGAATTTTTAGTGTAATTTACCCATAGTCGATTTATTTCGAGCCATAATGTACCTTTTCGACACATTGGCGACTCTCGGTTGTCGTGAAAATCTCAATATTTCAAACACGGGCACAAGATACCAAAACGATAGAAAAATCGATCTAGCACCGATTGATGAGAATTTTGCAATTTGGTGGAATCAACCACACTTTGATCACCTATCTCAGTCGAATTGACCTATCTCTAATCTCCGATCGATTTTTAACTGTGTCATAATGATCTCTGCAAATGAGCACGGACGAGTAGTCGGTTCTTAATCGAATTCTCAAGTCTATTGCATTAAAATCCCTTAATGGCTTCCATAGATGGACTATTTATCTCATGAGTGATCGGCTCAGAGAATAGAACTATAAGTGCGTCGATGAAAACCCTAATTCATTCAATTGAAAACAACACCTAAGATTTAAGATGTTGCAAATAGTACGATAACCAAAACAATGAGGGGCATTTTATTGCTTACCCCCTTTGAGCCCCATACACTTGTGAAGTTTCTTTTATACCCTTGTCAAGAACCACCCCACACCGAGGCATATCAAAGACAATGCGATATCACAATGTGAGAAAATGGATAGAAATTTTCTTACTTGCACTTGCATCAATCTTCGAGTGTCTTTGTTGCATATGAACACTCACGATAATTTAAGTACCATAAATTGACGAAAAGCAATTCCTTGTCTATGCACTTGTATCCACTGTACAACCTAATTGAGTCTGTAATTTCACCCTTACATGAAAGCAAAACAGAAGTTACTACCATTCAAGTAGTATAGCCTAGAGCACTGGTTGAAGATGAAGATGCAAGAGTCTTATAACAATGTTTGCTAGAACTTGCTTAGGGTCAATTCCTTAGACAACAAAAATGAAAAAAAACTAGGAGCATGAAAAAGCAGTGTACCTAGTAAAAACAATGTCAATGCTCATAAGATAAGAAAGTTGGAATAAAAGACTAGGGGTATGAAAAAGTAATGTGCCTAGTAAAAGCAAGGCCAATGCCCCTTAGACAAAAAAAATAAAAGTTTCTATTGTGGGTCAATAGAGCCTCCATCTGACAGTGAGAAGAAAGACTAGTGACAATGCCAAGGTAATCACAAACTCTCACTCCTTACATATAAACCAAGTCTACGTTGTATCCCCATTATAAAAGTCTCTTCAGACTAGAGCACTTCAATAAACGTAGGATTTCATATGTCTATAAGCATCGCTTGAAGAAGCACGGCAAGATTATTCTATCTCTTTTCGTAGGATTCTTGACTTGCAAATCCGGAGATGACTGTGCGGCATCTCTTTGATAAGCCGTTGGCCAAGTCTACTTCACAGTCCCAACAAAGACCTCTCATATTAATAAAATCATGCCACTTACGAGAATACCCGGACCCCTGCTGACATGATGACAGTAAAATAGTGTGATCCTTATAAATCATGCATCAATGGTTATGATAAAATAGCATTTTTCATGAGATTGAGCGAAAAGTCCTTTCAAACTAAAAGTCCCTCATCCGCCAGCGGACGAATGCGCGCAACGCCAGAATGGAGGAGAGGACGGCCACGTATGACACGGTAGGTAGAGAAGACGCGTCTTCAATGCAAGAGTCATCTCGACGGATAGGACGCCGGTTCGACCAGTAGAGGTCGTTCGGTGAGCAAGAGACCGGTGGCTGGACCCTCACTGATTGGCCTTCCCCTCGCCTATAAATAGGCATCGGGGGAAGGCCAAACCATGGCAAATGAAGGATCCAAGGCAACTAGCTCTGATCACTTTCCTCGAGAGATATCGAGGGAGGTCTGAGAGTTGGCTGGCTAAAGATTCAAATTTAGTTGGAAGGGGGGAGTTCGAGTCAAGGAAGGTTCTAGATCTGCGAAGAGGGGCCGAAGGAAGGGAGAGAAACCAAAGAGCGAGGCCGAATCTGAGGAGGAAGGAGGCACCGTCAACGCTACCCAACGTTGCGCCGAGCCGTGCCGTCCCAACCACCCCAGACGCCGTCGCTGCGACCAAGCCCTTATCCGGCTGCCTCGTCAACCAGCCACCAACCTAGCAGCCTTGAAATCCTTTGGCTTGACGCCGGTTGCTGCTACCGCTCGGTCCCCCGACGACTAGCCGAAGTGTCGCTTGCCGTCTCGCCGACCAGTAACGCCGCCGTGCCGTGTCGTGCCCTCGTTGCAAACAGGTAACAAGTTGCCGCCCAACGCGTCGTCACGGTTGCCTTCCCCGAAACCCTATCCATCGCCACATTGCAGTCCCGATTGGCTGAGCGTGCTCCACGCTTGCTGCAACCACGTCAAATGCTGAGCAATCGCCCAGCTAGGGGTGAGCACGGTTCCCGGGTAGAACCGGGAACCGGGGAACCGAACCGGAGGGTTAGGTTCGGTTCCCGGTTCCAAAGACACCGGTTCCGGTTCCCGGTTCCATTTTTCTAGGAACCGGCGTTCCCGGTTCCGGTTCTGGTTCCTAGAAAAATGGAACCGGGAACTGGAACCGGAACCGGTCATAATTCTTAAAAAAAAAACCTAGCTTCCCCCACATGATTTCCCGCCTCTGCGATTCTTCCCCCTTCCTCTTTTTCTCTCTTTCTCTCTCTCTCTTTCTTTTCTCCACTTTTCACTCGTCACGTCACTTCTTGCCCCCCCCAACTTTTTTCTTTTCTTCTCTCTCTCTCTCCTCTTTCCCCCTCTCTCGGGCCGAAACCCCACTCCTCCTCCTCCTTCTTCTTCTTCTTCTTCTTCTTCTTCGTCGTCGTCTTCTTCTTCCTCTTGCTGGCTGCTGCTTCACCCACCACCACACCGCCGCCCCACGCCCTACTCACCACCATCTCTTGGCCATCGAACCACCACCACCCACCGCTCGTCCGACGAGTCGTCTCGCCGTTGAGCCCGACGAGCTGTCGCGCCGTCCGTGTTACCCCTCGCCGCCGTGAGCCGCCGCCGCCGTCTCCAAGCCACCATCACCACCTCTTGCCACCGCTCGCTCCGCCGTCCGGGCCGTCGTTGCTTCGAACCGCCACCGCCTCCGCCAGAACCGAGCTCTTCCCCCCTTGGTCGTGGGTTGAGCCGCGACCGCCGCCGTCTTCGCTGCGCCGTCCGTGCCGCCGTTGGTGCCGTGAGACTCGTGTCTTCGCCGCCGTCGCCGTCGCCGCGTGCTCGCCGTCGCCGGACCTCCCTCGAAGATCGATCTGGCTACGAATGATTCGATGGCGAAGTGCCGGTGGCCAAGCTTCGCGAACCTTGCTCGCGGCTCGATGAATCGGATGGCATGTCGCCCTAATTCCTTAAAGTAAATGATCTCTTGGGGTGCTTGATGTTTAGGTATGGACCCTTTGGAGAGGAGGTTTCGAGAGTGCTAGGCGGTGGTCTTGTGCCAGGTTCGACCTACTTTTTTGCTGTATGGTCCGCACGAATCTGCTGCATTACTTGAACTTTCACTTGAGATGTATGGAATTTTGAAGATTTTAATTTTATCAAAGCTATTGATTTTGCTGCATTGTGGCTCTAAAGGTTCCTTAATTTTGGTGGGAGGTGATCCTGGTGTTGGCAAGAGTACCCTGTTGCTGCAGGTAATGTACTTAGATAATACAATAGAAATTCATAAAATATTTTAAGTTCTGTATATATCTACCTCCTTGTCTAACCATTGTGCCCTACCTTGTCCATCTCATATATTAATACTGGAAGATGGCTGCAATGATTGTTGAAGGGCATGATCTTGGGAGATCGGCTCCAGTAGTATATGTCTCTAGGGAAGAGGTAAATGGATTTTTCATGTTAGCCTTCTGCTGGTCTTTGCTGTCATGCATATTCATTCTTGTTGCCAGATCAAATTTGTTATTGCTTTCGGACAGTTTTTCTTGTTTGTAAACATAGGCTCTTGTGCATTTTCTGTCTTAGGATTTCTCTGGCTTGTACCTTAAGAATTAGCCACGAGACAATTTTACTCAAGGAGTCTTGATAGAAATGAGGATATAGATTTTCTCTGATAGGCATGTGCTGTATGTGTTGCTTATCTTTTTTTCTGGCCAACCTGTATGTATCGTTGTCATATGACACTTAGAATCTACCTTTTCCCCTTATGAGGAATCTCTTTGATTTTGTATTAGAGTGTGGAGCAAATTGGAAGTAGAGCTGATCGTCTAAATGTAAAAGATTTACATTGCTGTGTATTGGCAGGTACCGAAAATGGAGGGCCAATATTGAATTATTTCGGCTTTTGGATATTCACGCTCACTATGAAAATGAAACCAAGAAAAAAGAAAAAAGAACCTGTTGGAACCTGGAACCGACCCCGGAACCCGTGACAGGGTAGGTTCCAGGTTCTCGGTTTTGACGGGTAGGTTCCAGGTTCCAAAAATTGAGGAACCTGTACCCGAGGGTAGGTTCCAGGTTCCAGACGGAACCGAACCGGAACTGGGAACCGCTCACCCCTACGCCCAGCTGACACGACCCCTCAGCCTCTTCAATCAGCGCCACAAACGGACCTGGGGGGAGATGGTCGCGAAATCGAGTTGAGCCCAAGTCAAGTGTGTGACTCGAGCGCTTTAGGGTTTGGGCGTAACAAGCTGGATTCAAGCGTACGCAAGCCCAAGAGAATGTGGGCCCTTTTTTAGGAAGGTTACAGGTTGGGCTCGCGTTTCGAGCCCATTTAGGCCACCGCTTTAGGCCCATCTAGGCCGGTCGTGTGCAACTCGAGTCAGGCTCAACCTAGAAATCCAACTCGGGTTGTTTTTTATAATACCATAATTAAAAATAATAATTAAATCAAAAATCAAAAAATAAAAAATAATAAGTTATCTTAGAAAAATCAAGAAAATAAAAAAGATCCCATATTTTCCCAAAAAAGCAAAAGAAAGTCAGAAAAAGACAAAAATGATTTATATTTTCAAAAAAGTAAAAAAAAAACTAAAAAAATGCTTTTATGCCCAAAAAAATAGAAAAGACCAAAATAAGTGCTTTACCTCCACAAAATGCATGGAAAAGCCCTCAAAATCCAAAAAGCCTTAGGATTTAAACAAGATCGTACCGGAATGACATTAGTGATTAACTAGTGTAATCAAGTCCCCGAACCTTATTTCTCTGGTTGCGCAGGAGCAAATATTCCTCACAATATTTCACTTGGGTTTCTAATTGACCCATCCCAAATTGATTAGTGGTGACTCCTTAACTTGTAGGTAAAAAAAATATATCAAACCATCAAGTCATGAATTTGTGGGCTTAGGAGAACCCAAGTTAAGCCTAATAGACCTAGCCAAACCATTAACCTCCGCAAGCGCCGTCACTAATCGAGCGCCAAAAATCAAGGTCGCGACACTGCTGTTTAGGATTATTTAAACTATATGTCTCTTTATATATATTTTTAAATCCACCGACATGCTTGTTATTTTAAATTTTCCCGCTTGTTTGCCCCTCATATATGATGCTTAGTACATAGTTGTTACGACCTACCCTTTTCGTCAGGAGGAGAAAGGACATAGATTTAGGGATATTGCCTAAAAGGCGGGCCCATAGCTCTCATGTAGGAGTGGGCTCTTCCAAGCCCAAACATCGCGCTATGTTGGGGTATTCAACTTTAGCTTCAAATAATGCAATGAGGATTTTCAAATGAAAAGTCGTTATGGCTTATTGGGATTAGTTAGAAATTTAAAAAAAAAAAAAAAAACATTGGAATATACTTCACTTCCTATGCAACGAGAAAATCTAGGGTCGGTATCTTGATTAGAGTAATGAATCAACTGATGCTCTTTCGATACATTATTTTGTTCAATTGAAGAAAAAAAGTTCACGCATTCAAGATTGAAATTAAGTTTATCCATTAATATATGAGGCGATCATGCAGGTGTGCAATTATTAAAATAATAATCAGCAACGATTTCTAACTAGGCTAAGGGGAAAGTTCTCAACCAAAGGCGTTTGTCTCAAAAAGAAACATTCAAACTCTATTATAAAACCCAGGTTTGTTCAATTTTGAGCATAATTTTTATCCAAGATTTTCCCACACTTTTAGGAGAAAACTACCCAAAAACTACTTTTAACCCATTTCAAGGAATTCTAATTTTTCATTTTTTTTTTTTGGAATTTTAGGGATTTTCCTATTTTTCTAAATTATTTTTAAAATATTTTTATACATTTTTTGAATTTTTATATTTTTATAATTTTATAATTGTTTTTTTTTTTTTTTGTAATTTTTTTTTCATGAATTTCAATGTTATTATTACAAAAAGAAAGAAATTTGAGCTAGGTGACCGGCCCGACTAAGCTTACCCAAACCCTATCAGTCCAGGTCAGGTCTAAATCCGGACCAGCCCTAAAGCCCATTCCGAATTGACCAAGTCAGCCCATAAAATTCTTAGCCCACTTGGAGCCTTCAGCCCATTTCTATTTTATTCTCAGGCCAGCTACCCCTAGCTAGCAAAAATATCAGTCTAATCCTTAAACAAACCTAGCCCACTTTAACACCAAAATGTTCCAGTTCTATTATAATAGAAGCTGAGCCCAAACTCAACAAGTTAATTTTGAGCCCATATTCACCAGAGCCCAAACACGTTCTAGCCCAAACCTAATTAATCAATTAAATCCATGCTAATTCACTCATCCCCATTTTGTCTTTTTTTCTCTTCTTTTTATTACCTTTTTCTATTTCTTCTTCTTCCACCCCCACCGATTGGCATTCAATTTCAATCTTGTAACATAAACCTGAAGCATATAAGAACTAACCGATAGGATAAACAACCTTCAATGAACAATAAGGGTGCTTATGATAACATTTTTGTTCCCTAGAATAATTTTTACTCAAAAATATTTTTTTTTATTTATGTTCTTTCGAATGAGTCTCTAAACATTTGAAAATATTTAGAATCGCACAAAATTTTTATTCTCGAATAGAAATACATTTGGTACAACCCCAAACTTTTTTGTGATTTAGGGCGATGCCGACCTCACGGTGGCTAGGTGAAGGTTGAGGGCACCTCGTTGGTGACCAGCTATAGGAAGAAGGAAAAAATGAAAAGAAAAAAAGAAAAATGTTTTAAAGTATTAATAAATTAAAAGAAGTTCTAAATCACAAAAAAAAAAAAAAAAAAAAAAAAAAAAATTGGGGTTGTACCAAATGTATTTTTGTTCCGAGAATAAAAATTTTGTGCGATTACCAAATATCTTCAAATGTTCAGATGAGGCTTGGGGGACTTCGTTGTGGGCCAACGAGGCTCCGGTGAGGTCACTTTGGGCCTTGTTTGGCCTATTGCCGGCCATTGCCAAGGCCGGTGATTGGCTAGGGGTAGAAGAGGAGGAAGAAAAAAAAAAAAAAGAAAGAAAATAAAAGAGAAAATACTTGTTTTTTGAGTTGTTTTTTTAGAACAAAGTGACAATTTTTTTCTTTTGTTTCCACTCCAAATCTATTCCCGGAACAAAAACTCACACAAATGGATTTATGTTATATTTTTGTTATAGGAAATAAAGAAACAAAAAATAGAGAAACAAAAATATTACTAAACACACTCTAAATTATATTCAAAATCTATTACTAAACTAAAACGAGGCATCGCTCAAATGTTATTACCCCGAATTGAGACAGGTGCTTCGAATTCAAATTAGGTTACATGAAGCAACTCCTACAATAATGTAGAATGGTCTTTTGTATAAGATAGATTGAAGAGGTGGATTCGATCGAGTTTGATAAGTGGAATTTGATTCAAGATATCATGTCGCGTTATGATTATTATTAATTAGTGTGAATATATTCCTATATATGTACGGATTGGACCGAGTCTAATACTAGACATCTAGCTGTACAACTTTAAGTATACAATAATCCACATGTGACTCTGGAGATATCATGTGTGCTCTAGCCCTACCATATCCCTCCTGTATTTAATTCTCCGCGTCATTGTGTCCACTAGACAATTCCAATTTATAGGCCTGTAAAAAAAGTTACGGGGAAAAAATTAAGGATTGTTACAGTCAAAAATTCTAAATCGATATATCGATGTCATATTTACTACGAACTAATTTTCGTGCTACGAAAAATCTTGAGTTGGTATGCTAATGTGACAAATCTACTGAATTTTTAGGATAAAATTAGGGAATTCAGCATATTTTTAAAATGTGAGGAAGTTAGTTTTAGGTAACATTAGTAGGTTTGCCGATCTAAGTTCATTTTCTTTAGATCTAGCTCCCGAGGACGACGTTGTTCAGGAAACTAATCATTCTAAGTTCACGCGTTAGATCCATATTGCAAGCCAATCATCTGAGTCGTTTGCCACATGTGTTTCCACACTTGCATTTTGATGGGGATAATAGAGGGAAGCTGTTGACACAAAAAAGTGCCTAAATTCCCGACTGACGGCTGGAACTCGGAGAGGGCAAGCAAGACGTGATAAAAGTAATATTTTGTTGGGAGCTTTTAGTTGGCAAATATAGACAATCAACGACTAGAAAAGTTTTGCAAACGGTAAAAACGAAAGGAAAATATTAATTCCTTAAATATGAGTGTCGATGAATAAAGCTTGGTTTTATCAACAAGAAGGCCACGACCGAAACAAATCACTACGAGCTAGGAACCAGGTGATTGTCCAAGTAATGGGACCAATAGTTTCAGACACGGTTCGCTTGGGCAGGCCTGTATGGCTATCGAGAAATGGAACTGACATGATCATGATGTAGTGGAGCCGAAGATCTCGGAAGCTTACGACCATAAAAGCGGGGAAAAATGGGCCGTTTTAAACATTAGGAAGTCGAGCCCCAAGTTACAAAAGTATCGGCCATTGCTAGACGTGAAAAGTGGAGAAGTGCTATTGATTATCGAGTAGCGGGCTTGTCTAGTAACCGTATATAAATACATGGTGAATTTTAGGAGCCATATTGCTTTCTTTTATAACCAACCGCCGGAAATAACTATAAGTATTGGGATTCTTGTTAGAGTTCAATCAAGCAATGAATATACATTATTTAATTTTATCTTCGTGTTATCTTTACATTTCAATACTTCTTTTACTTAGTTGGCCACGATTGCCTCAAGTCTTCATACCTTTAATTTTCTTGGCACATCCTTTATTGATTTTCATAATCGATTTACATTTTGAAAGGTTTTTTTGTAGGTAACATTTCGACGAAATAGAAATGAACGGAAAGAGGATAAATTTATAATAAAAATATTAATTTTGAATAAATTTTTTTTGCACACCAATTTAGAATTCTTTGTGGTAATCCAAAAACTAAAAACTAAACTAATGCCAACTAATGGAAAAAATTTCGTACGCGTTAAGCATCTACCTACAACCGTTGTCAATTTCGTTGTACTTTGAAATAGAAACTTTTTATTGACGAACTAATATATTAAATTAAATTACAATGTGAGGGCCCAGAAAAATAATATATTAAATTAGATTAAATAATACCGGCTGAAGTAACCGAAGGCAACGTGCCGCACGTGCCTTTGAAAAGGACCATGGAGTTCAGGAGTTCGGTGTGGATAGGATAAGATCGCTATATATATATACATACAAAAATCAATTATTTATTTTTGGAAAAATAAAAGAGAGCGTCATCAGTGGTACCCCGACACGGTCCACTTCTAACGATTATCGGTCCGTCTCTACCCTCCTCTCGCCTGCTCATACGCTGTCTTCAATTTCGCCCGCTGTAGCTCCAATTCAAATGGCTTTTATGTTAAAAAAAAAAAAATGGCTTTTATGCTTCTCTTATATTTCAAAAAGTACCGGAAAGAAATCCTAAATTATAGACATTATAACATCAATACCCAAATTTATATGTCACAAAAAATCTCAAATTTGCATAGCGTGAAAAAAAATCCTTGATTTTTGTCATATTGGTAGAAGTTTAAGGTTAAAATGGGGGAAATCGTCCCAAATCATATTCTATATGAATGTTAGTTCGATCTTGAACTTTTCAATTTTATCAATTTGATTATAAACCTTTACGTGAAATTCTAACCAATTCTTGTTGGTCAATTTTCGCCAAAAATCGTGAACATGGCAATGTGTTACATAGGATTAACACCAACAATTGGACCGCATGTCAGTGATGGGACTAAATTAAAATTTCGCACAAAAATTTAGGATTGAATGAACATTCGTACAATATGTATATTACAAGTTGAGCAATTTTTCTAAACAAAAATTGGGATATTAGCATAGTGGAGGGCATAATTTATGATTTTTTTGACACGGTAAAAATTGTAGGTATTCGTATCATAGTAAATATTAACTATTTGATAATATATATATATTATCGAGTCATTTTAGCGGGGAGCAAGGACAATCCTAGCTACGAAGTGCATGGTGACACGTACCCAAATAGAACAATGATTGTAAAAGCGTTGTTGATCATGCTGACCATGACAAAAACTTGTTACACATGGTTTAAAGATTAAATTAGTGAAACAGTGTTGTGATCACCAGAATGTTTTAGAAGTTTCGCATAATTATATGGCGTCAATTATTATTATTGTAAAGCGGAAAAGGTGCACTTACATCTGTAAATTTCGGAATTGACATATTAAAAAAAAACTAATGTTGTAATTAGTAGTGGAGGCTACCTAAGTAGAGTTTTTTTTTTTTTTTTTTACCATTGTTTGAATTATTGGTCACTTTCATTTCTTTATTGACCAATATAAAGGATTGAAGGATGTAGACATAATCACACATATCTAAATTTAAAAATTTATAATAAAAAATCCCTATTTTTGAACCATCAGTTTTAACTCCTCGTCTTCGTCAAAATCATTGATACTTAACTTGAATTCTTGATATGAGCCGAAAACTACCAAGGACCCATCCCCATCCGCATTGTATGGTAAGTTCGAGAATTGGAGTTTGGACATACAATGCGCCATGGAAGTCGTGAATCAGATGACGGACAACTTGGTGAAGAACATGTTCGACATCTCGATATGAGCCATGACGGACAACTTGGTGAAGAACATGTTCGACATCTCGATGTGAGCCGAATCTAGGATTTGACATCGAAGTGAATTTTGCCGAGAAATTTGAAGGACCCCTTTCGTGTATAGAATTTGCCAAGTCTCTCTCTCGATGCAGGTTGCAAAATAAGTGTAAAGATTTGAAGAATAAGGAGATGTTCCACAGTCTGGAAAAAGTTCAAGCAAATTCAATCTTTGTTTCATTTAAGTAGCGTCTATCGTGTATCCTCTTCTTGGCTCGGCTGTAAAGGCTTTTGCACCATAAGTTGTAGATTCCATTGTCGTAGCTTCAAATATAAGTAAAATTCATCTACTGTTGTATTGTGATAACTTACTGATGACCTACCCGAGCTATAATCAGCAAAAATTACCTTGCTATAAAAACTTTTGAGTTACACAAATAATTAAAAAGATCTTAGAAGAGGAGAGATGCATCATTACAAGGCAATGGAAGGACAGGGATCACGAACTATTCGAATAATTTATAGACTGGGTCTTTCAAAGAAGTTGCCCAAGCCTAAAGCCAATTTCAAGCCAGTGGGCAATTCAACTCAACAAGACATCTCAAGAAAGGGTCAAGGAGGCCATAATGGAGCTCAGCAACATGCTACACTCGCAAGTCGCCGCTCCTAGTCTTCGAAGCCATTTAGCGAGTCTTTCAGATGCTTCTTCCAAATTACTATACCATCTATCTGGTTCCTTGCTCTGCATAAATGGAGGAGAGAGAGAGAAGACACTGGTTGGAAATCATAATCAACGTACGTACGTTCCCTTTCCCGCGCTCTCTCTCTCCAAGAACAAAAAGAAGAAACAGTAAGTATAAGGCACATTCTTCTTCCCTTCAAGGCGCCATCGGATCGAATAGGGCCAGTTTCTCTTCCTCTATCGGCGTCGGTGTTTAATCTGTGGCTAACAAGGTACGCTCGAATCTGTGGTGTGCCTTACGATCGGTGATACGTGTTTTCCCGGGTTTCGTCTTCCGCGTTGATTTAGGGGTTCGATTCGGTGTCGAATCCGGTTTTCGGGGATCCGTTATTCCCAACATTGGTATCAGAGCCCTAGTTCACGTTTTTACCGATCAATTTGATGTTTTTGATTGATTTTTTTCGCGAAAGAACTTCGGCCGTACGGATCGGGGCAAAAATCCCGACACCCAAGCGCTTTTCGGCCATTTTTTCGAGTTTTCGTAAGTCGAAATCAAATTGTGATGGCATAGGAAGAAAGGCGACGTCGAGACGAGTCTGGCGAGACGTCGAGCGCTGCCGGACGACGCTGCACGCGCCCACACGCACGGCCGGAAGGCGCTACGCGTGGGTGCGATGCGCCCGGAAGCGCTGGATCGCCTAGCGCGTGCGGCACACGCGCCGATCGGCGAATCGACGCGTGCACACCGCCGGTGGGCGAACCGGCACGCGCCGGTCCGCGGACCGCCGCGTGTTGACGTCACGCGATGATGTCATCGTGACGTCATCCAACGGTCGGTAATCGCTCGGATGACGTCACAGATGACGTCATCACTGACGACGTTTCGTCGAGCGGTCACCGGCTGGCGACTCGACCGGCGGTCCGACCCGACCCGACCCGAGGACGTCGGCACGCGCGCCGCACGTGTCGACTGACGTCTGCGTGACGTCAGCCTGCGCACGCGCGCGGCATGTGCCGTCGGTTCGCCCGAGCCGACCCCTCCGGCCCGACCGGTTTGATTGGTTCGACCGATCTGTCCGGTCCGACCGGTCCAACGTCCGACGACCGACGACCGTTGACCGTTGACCACCGTTGACCGTTGACGACTGTTGACTGTTGACCAAAAAAAAAATGGAGGAAAAGAATGTGTTTCTTTTTCAATTAAGTCTATGTGGATTATAATGTGATCCCTTATTTGTTCTGCATTTGTTGCAGGAACCATGCCTCCCCTAAAGTTGCGCACACCTATTTGCGCAGTTACCGATGAACAAAAGGATAGGCTGTCTAAGTTGATAGCTGAGCTGACTGATCATCGATGAGAGAGATGTGACTTAATTGATCATGTCCTTGAAGTCAACGGGAAAATTCAACAGGTCATATGGAATGGTCGTGCTATGTCACAGTCAGAGATGGTGCGATTTTTCATAAATACTCTTCCACCTGAATGGCAAAATGTGTTGAATCGCATATGGGATGTCAACGGAGCTGCTTCCTATAAGAAAATTGTGATGGATTTTGTAAACGAATATTACTGTATTGTTTCAAGGGAAAAGATTAAGAAATTGAACAAAAGAGGATCTTTCCCAATTCGTGTGCTGACTCGGTGTTAGTTGTATTGGCTGATATATATTAAGTGTGCTTTGTGGACAACTTAATGTAATGATAACTACATAATTGTGTTAATTGAAAGCATTATTGTTTTATTGGATGTCTATTCTATGTTGCTTTCTGTTATTACTGGTTGCTGTGGGTAATTAGCTGTGGGTAGTTTTAGAAGTTTTTGTAGCTTCATAGAATTGATTTTGCATATGACAATCATATTAATGATAGTTTTAAGTTAGGATTTTGGAGGATGATTGGAAACATAGTGACCTTTTGATTCTGAAGCCTTACTTAAAATTATTCATTGATATGATGGGTCTATGTAAATAGGGATGCATAAATGATAGGCATTAATAATTCGTGCATATTTGTCTGATTTGTTCAGATCAATGGCTTCAGCCACAAAGAGCATAGTTGCCGAGCTAAACAAAGGTGAAAAGCTCAATGGAGATAACTATGAAATTTGGCAAATGAAAATCCAGTATGTGCTGGAAGAGCAAGAAGCACTTGAGGCTCTTATCATGACCATGGTAGAACCTGAAGAGGGAACCACTGCACAGCACAAAAAAGACAAAGAAGCTTTTTCTGCGTGGAAAAGAATGAACTCTCTAGCTCGCATCACGTTGCTGAGCAGCATGGAAAATAACGTCATGCGAGAGTTTCGGCGTTTTGACAATGCCAAGGAAATGTGGGAGGCATTGGCAGCTAGATTTGGTCATACTTCGGTGACTAAACTGAGGCAGCTCACTATCAGGTTTGACTCTTATAAGAAGCCTCATGGTCAGACCATGAAGCAACATCTTAGAAAGATGTCAAACATGATAACTGAGCTGAAAGATGCTGGTCATGTCCTCACAGATGAGCAACAAGTGCAAGTAGTGATTCGTTCCTTGCCTCAGAGTTGGGAGCATATGAAGGTGCACCTGACTCATAATGAAAATATCAAAACCTTTGAGGATGCAATGCGTCATCTTGAGCTGAAAGAGGACCGCCTGTTGGCGGCTAAGCCGGATGCTGAACTCTATCATGCTAGTTCTAGCTCACATAGAGCTTCGAGCTCCAAACGCAAGCGCCCTAACTGGTTTGATAAGGGGAAAGGCAAGGAAGAAGCAGGTCCTTCAGGGAAGAAACCCAAATTTAACCAACATGGAAGAGGGAAGCGTCCTCGCATGAAAAGGCTTGCAAGGGTGAAATGCTACAACTGTGACAAGAAGGGTCACTATGCTCGCGATTGTCGTGAGCCAAAGAAGGTATGCACCCCTTGTATTTTTCAGAACTTTGCTTTTGTGTCGAGTTTTGTGTTCTTAACTGAGTCTAATCCTTTGTGGACTGTGGATTCAGGAGCGACAGACCATGTAGCGAAGGATAGAGGATCCTTCGTGGAATTCCGACGAGTACCAACTAGAACTAAGTGGATCTATGTGGGAAACAACTCCAGAGCTGAAGTGAAAGAAATTGGCACATGCCAACTGAATATGTGTGGTGAACGCACTTTGTTTCTTCATGATGTGTTGTATGCTCTAGAGATTCGTTGGAATTTAGTGTCTGTATTAGTGTTGGTTAAATTAGGTTTTAATATGAACTTCTATAGTAGAGGTGTGAATTTGTTTTTGGATACAAATTACTATGGTTGTGGTTATTTTCTGGATGGTTTTATTGTATTAGATATTGATTATGTTAATGCTAATGTTTGTTATTCCCTTCTCACGTCTCCTAATAAATATGATAATGATGTGAATGTGTGGCATGCTAGACTTGGTCACATTGGCCAACAGCTTATGAATAGACTAGCCAAAGAGGGCTTGTTGGGCAATATATAAAAAGACGATTTGTCCATATGTAAGCATTGCCTAGAAGGGAAAACGACAAGAAAACCATTTGGAAAAGGAAAAAGAGCTGAATTTCCTCTGCATTTAATCCATTCTGATGTCTGTGGTCCAATGAATGTGAGAGGAAGGCATGGGGCTGTTTATTTCATCACTTTTATTGATGATTATACTCGATTCGGATATGTCTATTTGATTTCTCATAAATCTGAAGCAATAAGTTGTTTTAAAAGGTTTATGAACCTGGTAGAGAATCAATTAGATAAGAAAATAAAAGCATTGAGATCCGATCGAGGTCGAGAATATTTATCTGATGAGTTCAGAAAATTATGTGATGAAAAATGAATAGAAAGACAGTTGTCTATTCCGTATACTCCTCAACAAAATGGTGTTGCGGAAAGAAGAAACAGAATCCTACTGGAAATGGTTAGGTCCATGATGGCGCATGCTAACTTACCTATCACCTTTTGGAGTGATGCATTGTTAACTGCTGCCTATATACTTAACTGGGTGCCTTCCAAATCAATTACTTCCACTCTATATGAGTTATGGACAGGTAGAAAACCGGACTTGAGTTTTCTTAAGCCATGGGGTTGTGCTGCCTATACACATGAGTCCTCTCACAAGTTTGGGAAATTGGGTCCCAGAGGAAAGAAGAGTATTTTCATAAGATACTCGGAACACTCGAAAGGGTATGTGTTCACTGGTGAGCAGGAAAGTGGGAGTATAACTGAATTTGAATCACGAGATGTCACATTCTTAGAGGATGAATTTCCTAAGAAGGGTGAAATAGGGGAAGATTGTTCCTTATTCGAGACCTTGGATCAAGATAATGATATTAGTGGAGTTCATCCAAGTGGGAGCATAATAGGGAATGATGTGCAAAGTGTACAATCTCTCATACGGCGAACAAGTCGCCAAAGTATTCCCCGTCGACGTTTTGACATTGAAGGGGAAACTTTTATGGTTGCTCCACAAGATGAGGATGAGCCAAGAAATATCAATGAGGCTCTGAATTGCCCTAGTAAGGAAAAGTGGATTCATGCAATGGAAGAGGAAATGGAGTCAATGAAATCAAACCAAGTCTGGGAACTGGTTGATCTTCCAAAAGGACGCAGAGCTATTGGGAACAAGTGGATTCTCAAAATAAAGCGAAAGGCTGATGGCTCGATAGAAAGGCATAAAGCTCGCCTTGTAGCAAAGGGGTATAATCAACAGGAATGAATTGATTATGAAAATACGTTTTCTCTTGTAGTAAGATTTACCTCGATTCGCATTATTCTTGCAATAGTAGCTAGTCTGGATCTTGAGTTACATCAGATGGATGTAAAGACTACTTTCCTCAATGGAGAATTAGAGGAAGAAATATATATATGGAACAACCTGCTGGTTTCATAGTGAAATGCCAAGAAGAAAAAGTATGTTGACTTTTGAGGTCGATATATGGTCTTAAGCAGTCATCAAGATAATGGTATATACGTTTTTATAATGCCATAATGGCATATGAGTTTACAATGATTGATGAGGATCATTGTGTATATATCAAAAGATCCAAGGATCAATTTGTGATCATATCATTATATGTTGATGATATACTGATTGCCGGAAGCAATATGGAGTTGGTTAATACTGTCAAGAGATGATTGTCTTCTAACTTTGAGATGAAGGATATGGGTGAGGCTGCATACATTCTTGGAGTTAAGATTTCGAGAGATCGTTCGAAGAGATCGTTGTCTCTTTTGCAAGAAACCTATATAAATAAGGTTCTTGAACGATTTCATATGCAAGACTGTAAACCCATAGACACTCCTATTGCAAAAGGTGAAGGATTGAGCCATAGACTATGTCCAGGGACTCCACAAGAGAAGGAACAAATGAAACATGTTCCTTATGCTCCTTATGCTAGTGCTGTTGGGAGCTTGATGTATGCTATGATGTGTACAAGACCCGACATATATTTTGCAGTTGGAAAGGTGAGTAGATACCAATCCAATCCAGGTCCAGCACATTGGAAAGCCGTCAAGAGAATACTGAGGTATCTGAAGAGAACTGCTGATTTCAAGTTGAATTACCAAGGAAAGGATCTGCGACTTGAAGGCTATTCAGATGCTGATTGGGGAGGAGATTTAGATGAAAGGAAATCTATCTCTGGATTTGCTTTCTTACTGAACAATGACGCCATATCATGGAGCAGTAAGAAGCAAACGTGTATAGCCTTGTCCACGATGGAAGCTGAGTTCGTGGCATTATCAGCAGCGGTACAAGAAGGAGTTTGGCTTAAGAGATTTTTGGATCATTTAGGTGTTAATGAGAAAGCTGCAAATCCATTATTGGTTAACTGTGATAGCCAAGCAGCTATAGTGTACACCAAAGATCCAAAGTATCATGGCAAGACCAAACATATAGATACCAAGTATAACTTTGTGAAAGATATGGTTGCACGAAAGGATGTGAACTTACAGTACATATCTACGTATAGAATGGTAGCAGATCCTATGACAAAGCCAATACCTAGAGATGTGTTTTGTGGTCATGTAAAATCTCTAGGATTGCGTAGAGTCTGATGTACTTAATTGTAATTTCCCTAAGTTGTTCACATTTATGAAATTTTGTTTTTCATTGATTAATGCCTATGAATCTTTGTATGATCTTTATGCATCTTAATGCTCAGTGCATTATTTTAAGTTGAGAAGTATGTCGGACAGATAAAAGATTAGCCCACTCACACGGGTAATCGCCTCTGTTTACTGTGTGATAAATAGAGATGAGACTGATTTTAAGCTTATTATCTAGGTGATAATCGAGAGCTCAAGCTTAAAATACGTATGTCTCCTTAACTAAGTGTTAAGATGAGGACATAATACTTACGATGTCCGAAAGTAAAATAACCCACATATTTTACTTTATCTGTCTATGATGCCAGATGTGAGTTCTGATGAATTTTGTGATTGAGTAGATACGTGAACTCAAGTTAGACATTAGGTATGTCTGAACTATCATCTGTACGGTATTGAAAAGTGTAGACATACGCTCCATGGGAAATGAGTTAATACCGTAATACGTATTTCATACTACGTATGCATGAGACGACCAATAAGAGTGGTAAAATGTTTGATCTCAACTTTTATGACGTGTGAGACTCTTGAGGAAAAGAGTTCCTCAATTTTTAGTCCCCTCAGGACTCTTACTTATTCTCAAGATTTCTATTTAGTGTTTGCTATCTTAGGGTGTTGCCAATGGTCATGAGATGATTCGATCTAATGGGGCATTTCTAAAAAAGCAAGCTGAACTGAAATTGAGAGTTTGAAGGAAAGAGGAAGATCGATTTTAGAGAATCACATTGTGGTTTTGTATTCACTGGTCGACCAATTATGACTGTTTTTGTGATAATTATAATTGTGAATATAATATATATATATATATATATATATATATATATATATATATATATCATGTTTAAAAGAGATCAAGAGAGATATAAAATGTGATCGATCGATCTAGGGTACTGCATACTAAATCTACTCGGAGTGTGACGCCCATTATGAGCTGCTATATATTCCTAACAGATGTATAGCAACGAGCTCTCAAAGTATGCTGGTCGCATGGATTATTCACCGGTATGAATGTTGAAGAGAGGTAAAGAGAATACTGTTC
Organism: Eucalyptus caleyi; assembly: GCA_014182885.2. Lineage (NCBI taxonomy): Eukaryota > Viridiplantae > Streptophyta > Magnoliopsida > Myrtales > Myrtaceae > Eucalyptus > Eucalyptus caleyi. The sequence goes on along the minus strand of CM024468.2, from coordinate 54,973,445 downwards.
GGCCCACCATGTGCGAGTGAGAGATGAAGGCTTTATTGGTATTGGGCTTAAGGCCCGTCCGCCCAAGTTGGGCCCAAAAAGCTCGGCCCACGGGAATACGGCCCGTGGATGGGGGGACATATAAAAGGGAGGAGAGAGAGAGAGAAGACACTGGTTGGAAATCATAATCAACGTACATACGTTCCCTTTCCCGCGCTCTCTCTCTCCAAGAACAAAAAGAAGAAACAGTAAGTATAAGGCACATTCTTCTTCCCTTCAAGGCGCCATCGGATCGAACAGGGCCAGTTTCTCTTCCTCTATCGGCATCGGTGTTTAATCTGTGCCTAACAAGGTACGCTCGAATCCGTGGTGTGCCTTACGATCGGTGATACGTGTTTTCCCGGGCTTCGTCTTCCGCATTGATTTAGGGGTTCGATTCGGTATCGAATCTGGTTTTCGGGGATCCGTTATTCCCAACAGGTTGTGCATCCCATCAGTCTTCAATGCTGAAACCTGACAAGCAAAAAATTCTTTTCCCTTTTTTTCTTTATCACCCGGCTTGCCATATAATTTCCAACGTGTTTCAATTGTATGATGCGAGTGGTTACAATATTCACAATATTTTTCTTTATATTTTGAATTTTGCCTACCTGGTTTATGTGATGACGTGACATTTCGTGGTCCATTGGATGTCCTACGTGTGGGTGCTGTCATGGCTAAATAATAAGCGTTGGATTCGGGCATGTTGGATGAGACATAGGGCCTATTTGGTTCAGCTTCCCCAAGGGGCTTTGGGCCCCTAAAGCCCATTGGGGAAAATATTTTGTGTTTGGGAGTTACTTTTGAAAGTTAATTGGGCAAATACCAGCATCCCTAATGCTGAAAGCCCAATGCAGCTCATGAGCTGCATTGAGCATTCGACATTCTCCCAATACAAGTTTTATTGTTCACGCGTCGTTCATCTTCTTCCCTATGACTTCGAGTTCTCCGCTGACCCCACTGCCACCTCTATCGTCAACGCCGCCTCCGCCTCCACTGTCGACGCTACCTCCCCCTCCGCCTCCGTCGTCAACGCTGCCTCCACCTCTGCCGTCGACGCCTTCCTCTTCTACGACAGATCCATCCCCTTCAACGAGCGCGAGCACCACCGCGTTGACTCCTTCGACTCGCACGAATCGGGCCTCATGCCGCCAGATCTAGCCGTTCGAAGGCCAGATCTGGCGGTCCAGAGGCCAGATTTGGCCACCGACTTCGAGTTCTCCACTAGCCCTGCTGCCGCTTCTGCCTCCACCGTCGACACCTTCCTCTTTTGCGGCAGATCCATCCCCTTCGACGAGTGTGAGTAGCACCGCATCGACTCCTTGCTTCTGCACTTCGACGCCTTCGGCTCGAGCCAACCAGGTCGTCCGGAGGCCAGAACTGCCCATCCGGAGGCTAGAGCTGGTCGTCCGGTGGCCAGATCTGGCCTTTGTGACTGTAGACGACAACGTGCGTCACCTGAGGTTTTGACCTTAGGCAACCAGACAGCTAAATCTGGCTATCCGGCGGTTGGCCAATGTTTAGCCGGCCGCCGAATTTAACCTTCAGATCAAAAAAAAAAAAAAAAAAAAAGAAGCAAAAACCCATTACAAATGTGAGTTTTGCCAAACGGTATTTATGTCAAGTAACATTTCAATGTTACAATTTACCAAACGGTGTAACATTTCAGAAAACCCTTTTACCTCAAAGATATTTGCATTCTCCCAATGGCATCTCACCAAAGCCGAACCAAACAGGCCCATAATGGTCTTCAAATCTCGCTTGATAACCACTGTTGGATCCAAGCAAACTGATGGGCAAGTTTGGACCATTGGATGGCCCCTTTAGATCGTGGTCATCCATCCGCTTAGGATTGCCTCCTTCATTTCTCACAGCCATCGCTTGTCCAACACTCCCGACGCTTGCAAGTCCTCCATGGCCGCCGAGTAGCAAGCTAGAACCTCTTGTACCAAGACCCCTAGCGCTTGCAAATCCTCCATGGACTCCAAGCAAGGAGCTGAATCCTGCTGTGAGGGCTGCAAGTGCGACACCATCGCTTGTCTTCATGTGCTCGGCCGTCACCAGCCTTTGGCTCTCCTCTTAGACGGCTAGCTGGTAGATTCGGCCGAGCGACGACGTTGGCTCCATCATCAAGATCTGTGATCTAAAGGGTGAGTCTGTTTCGTTCAAGCTTAGCAAAAAACACGTTACTTTCTCTCTTTCCCTCATTGTCCGATACTGATGGAGCGTTGTCTCAGGTTTCTCGAGCTGCTCTTGGGCCGCCTCGAGCTCGTTCCACAGAGCCAAGAGCCAATTGAAGCAAGTGGTAACCAAGAGGTTCCCTTGCTTCAATTCAGAGAGTGCCTGGGTTATATTGAACAATTTCACCCGAATAAGCCTCCCGTACATTTCACAGATGCTTTTCGAGATGGTTTTTGAGTCCTCTGTCGGTGGGAGCCCAGCTGCAACTTCCGCCGAGAGGCAATTTCCAATCTAGGTACGTACTAGTTCGTTACATCTCCTCTAGTGCCACTGCATGTGATCATTGGTCAGGTATGGAATTGATCTGTCAAGAAATCCCTCATTGTCTTTGGTGATAAGAGCTCGACAGAAATCCAGTGCCCAAGCGCTGTAGTTATCAGGTCCAACGAGATGGAGGTTGATGAGACACAATTTGGGCTCGTACACCGGCGACGTGTAGAGCAGGTCGCTAGGTTCGGGACGGCCGCTGTTCATCGGAAATGCATAGGGCAAGTATCCAGGTTGGGGAACCGGGTAGGGATTTATCCCCATATCCGATGGAATCGACCCAGGTCTGTGACCCAGTCTTCCCAAACCCGATCCTCCATTTTGGGCTTGGTATTGCCTTAACTCCATCAGGCTGAATTTCTCCTCCAGACTGTCCATGTTGGACCCACGCGTAGCTCGGTCTAGCAGTTGGATACCAAAAGCAAGGCGTTTATGGTGGTCAGAACCTCTGCGGGTTACAGAGCATGTTGTTTATTCGTAGAAAGATTGATTAATCTCTCTTCTTGCCTTTTTGGTGTTTCCTCCACCAAAGGGAAGGGAAAAGAAAATTTGTTCCATTGCTTTGCTTTGCTCTCACTTTACGCGGGGGTCTTTGGCTTGCTCATCTGATTCCCTTCCTCGTCGATCTTGCTTCAAGTGTTATCAAGTCTGATGATTTAGCAATCTTCTCTTTTTGTAGAGTTGATTTTTATTTTTTATTTTTATTTTTTGATATTGTATTTGGGTTTTATTGGTTATTGATCCTTGTTGAGGGAGCAGGGTTTTAAAGATTAGGATTTGGTGTTGAATGAGATATAGGGGTGGTGATGCAAGTGATCATTGTCCAGCTAGTTATGCTCTGTATCATCAGCTTTGCTTCAGCTGTCCAGGGATCTGCAGGTACAAAAGTTTTCTTGCCTTTTTACATGTTCGATTGTGATTTAAAGCACTTGGTGCAGCTACTGAACTTAACGTTTGATCTGATGATAACTGATGTCTTGGTTTATCAAGTTTTACTTAGCAATTGAAAGGTCTCATAACCATAAAGAAAGTTGCAAAGATCTATCCCTTCATTGGCTCACTGCTAATATCGTGCTATTGCATTTAGTGATTCCTCTGCAATGACTAAGCCAGAGCATGAATTTAGGAGAGGCATCCGACAAAGGCATGTCGGATCCGTCATTTGAGCTATTGTTGTTATCTTGATTTCAATGTGCTATTTTTATGTGAAATCGTGTAAAAATCACACTTGGCGGTCCTTAATTGCAAGTTCTAGTTTGATGTTTTTCTGAATTAAAATCGTAGGTTTCAGCATTGTCTCTTCACAGCTAAAGCTTTCCCATCTGGGAAATGCTTGCTAGATCATGGTTTACCCCATGAACGGCCAGGAATGGTTTGCATAGACGTTTATGCTGTATATCTTCATTTATATAGGCTTTTCTGAATTTACTATTTTATGTCATATAGTTGGTTTTTGCTAGATCTAACTTAGCAGAGATGTAAATCTTACTTAGACCAATCGAAAGCAAAATGGAATTTAAGGTTTCATATTGTTGCTTGGGTTGTTCAATAGTCTGTCGTAGGGGTGAGCAGCGGTCTAGGGTCGACCCTGAACCGACCCTAGACCGGCCCAACCCTGTCGGTTTTGGTCCGGTTCTCAAGGGGACTACGTCAGTCATTGGTCCTAAAATTCCAGGACCAACACTGTGCGGGTTGGTCCTGGGTTCTAAGAGTTTTGGGTCGGTTCGACCCTAGATCAACCATGTATATTATATTATATTATTTATAATTCTTTTCTATATTCAAACATAAGTAAAATGTCTGTTATATTATATTATATTGAGATGTTCTATAAATAGTACTAATAGTAATTTCAATTTAGAACTTTTGTTGAGTATTAATTATGTGTCGTTTGTTTTGTTTTCAGGTGTTTAGAAGTTCAAGTGAATTAACAAGATGTGAAGTTATATATTTATAGTTTATATTAAGTATTTTAAACTTTTTATGGTTTAATTGCATTTTACTAATGAATTTCAGCTGCACTTTGCTTTTTAATTTGTGTTAAATAGTAGAAGTTTTTGAAGAGTAGAGTAGTACTGCAGTTGCTACGGTGATTTGTTAGTCAAGTAGTGTGAAGCTCATTTTTTGGCTGAGTGGACTCTACATGATCAAATGCAGGAAAACGCTTTTGCATATGGTGTTATGAATATTAAAGATAGATGATTACAAGAACTTTCCATCTTGTCCCATATCTTGATGAGCGGTTAGCAAATACGAAATTTCTATTATTGTGTCATTTTAAATTTGCTAAATATGTATTGGTATTTATAGTTTAATTGCACAATGCTGCATTGTCGATGAATGTGTAATTTGAATTTGTAGATTTTCTTTTTTAAGGAGTATAAAAAATAAGACGAAAAAAATTATCGAACAATCCTGGGTTGACTCTGGAACCGGACTGAACCCATTGGGTCAGTCCGGTCCTTGGTCCTAGGCTCAATAGGGTCGGTCCTTAGTCCTAAAAATTGAGGACCAATACTATATGGGTTGGTCCTAGAGTTAGGGGGTGGCCCGGACCAACCTGGAGCATGCTCACCCCTAGTCTGTCGAATGTTTTTTTTTTTTTTTTTAACTTACTTTTGAAATCCTTTTCACCAACACTAGAAAAGTAGTATTATTGTCGACAACTTGCATGAAGTAAGAGCAAGAGAAAGCAGAGAACTTCTAGATCTTCTTCCTTAACAGCTGCAGACTTCATTGCATTCGCTTGACTCAGAAAAAGTCTTCGAAACTTTGTAGCTATTCAGAACGGCCCGGATCGCTACTTAGATTTGGCACTACGTGCACCAGGTGCCGACATAAATGTCATTCAAACCGCTGATTACCAACAATTGGCAAATTTTTCCTACGCCATTTCTCTTCAATTGTACCGGAGCTAAGGAGTGAACCAAATCAACTAATTACAAACAAATTCATTTTCCCCTCCTACCTATGCTCAACTTATGAGAGGCTGCGAATAATCTGTCTTCACATTCATCTCATCTATTACTACCCCTTAATTTTCTAGTTCGTTGTCTCTTGGGCCGTTTCAAACAAGGAAAGAAAGATGTGCGACCAGGGTCTACAATGTCGCACCCGAGCTTATTCTTTCGCAATTCCTACACAAAATGTGGCACCACGCGATGGAATGCTTAGAGATCTCATCTTCCTCAATGAATGGTCATTAATGGGGTCGGCGAACTGAAGCTCTGAAGAGCGCTTTCCATCCTTTCTTTCTAGTTCCCCTCGTTAATGGGTTCTGACCGCGGGCGACCCCGCAAGGGAAAATCCCCAAAAATAGGGGACGGGACATGACCATTTCAAGCTCGAAGCGCCTGCTCGAGGCCAAGATCTTATGACTCGTATTGCCATCCAAACAGGGCAAATCCCATACCCACTTTGTCTAGGCCCCCCTCTCAAAACGACGCCCGTTCAGGCCTGATTCCTAGAAAGATCGGACACACGAGAGAGAGAGAGAGAGAGCGCGCCACGCACCACGTCGTTTCTGTCGTGTCCACACATGCTCGTGGAAATCTTAGTGTGGACGATCGACGAAGAGGGAGAGAGAGGAGAGGGCCAGGTCTGGAGAGCGTAGCGTGAGGACGGGATCACATGTCTAAGGGGGGTTAGTCAAACCCTGCTTTCGGGGAACGAGAGAGACTGGCGTGGATCGTTAGAGCCCGCCGTATTTTCACATTCACAATTCGCCTTCATGTCCCTTAGTTGACATGTTTCGAGGATCGGCTCATCAATTCCCTCATAACGTGTTTGTGCCTACGCTCGGTTATTGGGCAAGTGGTCCAACGGGCCACATTGCGTCTTGGTTGTTTCTAAGGACGAAAGGGAAACATGTTAGAAAAATCATAAACTTATTACATTGATGTCAATTTAATCATAAAACTTTTGATATAATGTTAATTTAATCATTTCGGCTAATTTTGATTAGAAATTACTGATGTAAACAATTTTTTAAAATATTTTAATTTTTATTGGTTTTTGCTTTCTTCTTTATTTTGCCAACTACCAGCCATGGCCGATGAGCTGGCCTTGCTTGGCAAGGGCTCCCCTCCCCACATTAGGTGAGGCCAATCCTCACCTAAGCAAGGGTGGCCTTGTCGAGTGTTGCCTTCACTCGTATGAGACCCGACAAGGCCACCTAGCTTGGGCGAGGGCCAGCCTCACCTAATCGGGAAAGGGGAGCATTCGCTCAGGCTAGGGCAACCACGTCAAGCATTACCTTTGCCTAGGTGAGGGCTACCCTCGCCATATTTGGCGAAATGGGCAAGCCTAAAGAAGTGATTTCCTTCTTGAGCCCGGCCTGCTCAAGCCAAATCATCTTCATATAGATATATATATATATATATATATATATATATATATATATATATATATATATATATATATATTATCATTGTTGATGTGAACGTTGGCCAGCTTACATGACACGGCTGGTATTGTCGTGGACAATTTTTAATAACTTTTTTATTTTTTAATTATCTTTTACCTTTTCCTTTCTTCTTTCTTTTGCCAACCATTGGCCATCGGCCATCACCAAGTAGGCCGGCATGGCCTAGGCGAGGGTTGCCATCGCTTGCCAAAGGTAAGGCAAGATTGGGCAAGCCCTATCTAGGGCTCCCCTTGACAAATCTGGCGAGGCCAGTCCTCGCTTGGGCCAAGGTGGCCTTGCTGAGCATTACCTTCACCTAAGTGACACCCGATGAGGTTGCCTAACCTAGTTGAGGGCCGACCTCAACATATTTGGCGAGGGGAGCCAGCAAGACCGCCCTGGCCTAGGCAAGGGCCGACCTCACCCAATCTAGCAAGGCTGTCCTAGCCTAGGCGAGGTCTGACCTCACTGGATTTGGTGAGGGGAGCCCTCATTGCGGCTCGCCTCGGCCAAGTCTCTCCTTTGGTGGGTAACTGCAATCCTCGCCTAGGCAAGGTCAACTCACCCTACCATTGCTTGTGACTGGTCACTAGCAAAAGGAATAAGAAAAGAGAAAAAGAACGGACAAATAATTAAAAAAAATATTACAATGTTATTAAAAATTATTCATGTTAGTGATAGCCATACTATGTAAGTTAATCGACCTCCACGTCAACAAAGCTAGTTAAAATTAACCAAAAGGACAAAATTGGTAGTAGGTCAAAAAGTTTAGGACTAAATTGACATAATCAAAAGGTTTATGATTAAATCAATATCAATACAATAAGTTTAGTAATTTTTGTAAAACTTTTACCAAGAGCAAAATGGGCAAGCCTAGAGAAGCAATTCCCTTCTTGAACCCGGCCCACTAAATCCTAATCATTTTCATATAGAAACGTAATTTTTTTTTAATCATTGTGGGGCTTGAACATGGATCTTCCCGCTCTGCCCATTACTCATCAGCTCAAATCTTGCGCTTTCGAACTTTCTTTTCACATTTTCGTGTCCACAATGAATTAAAGGGAAAGAGCCACGTGACGGGTTCACTCCAACTTGGGAGACCTTGTTTTATATTCTTCTGACGATGACCTAGAGGGCACAAGGGCCACTAGCTCTTTATGGAGCATTAAAAAATCGTTTGCGTTTCCGGTCAACGCATTCAACGGTCTTGATCCTTCGTCGGCGGGAACGGTCAAATTCTCCTCCGGTTGCTTTCCCTCGGGGTCTTTGTCCTTTCATACCATCTATCGTCATGCACATTTTTCAGATTGTCTAAATCTTCAACATCATTTTTATAATTTAATTTAGTGCCACCAATTATTTTTATAATTAAGCACCGATGTCTATCTTCTTTCAAAATGCATAGTCAACGAACTGTTGTTCCGGGGAGCAAAAGGTGAAACCTGGTGTATTCGTAGAGAGAGCTGCAGCACATAGAGAAACAATGTGATTTGTTGGTATAAACATGAATGGAGAGGTTCACTGGAAGAGGGATTGACATGATCGTAGGTTAAGATAGAGAATATAAAATTGTGATGCGAATGGCCTTCTCTCGATTGGATGATGAAAGTATATTTATATTGATGCCTCAAAACTAATTTAGAATGTAAGGGGGGCTTCTATTGTCTCCTGAGAGACGATACACCGTTCTAAAAGAGTCGTACCTCCAACACAAAATAAGTTAGCTCATAAATAGTTCAAATGAATTCTCAAGAGTTTGATCCTTGAGTATTTGGAGAAGTGTCCATAGATTTAATCACTTGATATGGCAAAGAATGATGAACTGGATTTGAAGGTTGAAGGAAAGGAATACCAGAGAGCAATCTAGAATAGTCATTCATTTGAAAATTACCCTAATATTTATCAAACCGAATTACATATTGCTTGAATATTTGTTATCGCGTAGATTACACGGACGAAATTCATCAGTTAAATTACAAAGTTTTTTTTTTTTTGTCGTGTCTTGAGTTTATCACTAGCTGTTTAATTTACTTAAATATAATTCATTTTGGAACATGAATCATGTTGCCTAAAAAAGAAAAAAACATCCGTACTAACTTAATACAAAGGATGAGATATCGGATATATGTTGTTAATTGATCTGTTCGATTTCATATACGTATCGGGCAAATTTGATCTTATCTGGTTGCTAGCAACAGCTATCAATCATGTCAAAGTTAACATTTATATGGGGACTAATCAATGCGCTACAACTTATGATGAAAGATGCGATTTGGGTTGGGTTTTGCGGACTCGAAGAGCAATCTCCATTGGATCCAGTAGAGTTAATCATGCAATCGCTCATTTTTTGTCAAAGCACCAAGGACAGACAAAGTTCTACTTTTTCTCGTGAGCGTGGGGCTATCAAAGATTAGGTAATAGCTTGAATTTTTCCCAGGGTGGGCTCTACTTATAATAGAATGGTCGAGGTCATCGAAATGGGCTGGGATATCGTTTGACCTGTGATTTGAAGTTCAGCTACGGATCCGTAATGCCCTCGATGGAATTTTAAAGTTATATGAAGAAAAAATGTATTGCGACTCTCTCTTTTGTGTTTCTGCCCATGTCGTACCAGGAAATTTCTCAGGTGAACGCATGCACTAGAAGCACAAAGAAGGCCAGCGCTGGTCGACCTTAGGGATTCATGATGATGGTCAGGACCTGTTCTGATGTCAAAAAATTCCGTGGGACTACTATGGAGTGTTCTAAAAATTCAAATTGTAATATAACGAAAGTGATTTTGATTTTTGTATAAAGTCGACTTGTTTTTGGCACGTGCTGTAACACCAGCAAACCATGTATCAATGTCCATGACTCAATTGGACATAAAATTATATGCACAAACACACACACACATTAGATTTCCTCCTTCCCTTTTTTTTTTTTTTTTTGTGAACTGGGATTAATTAAATCTATTAGAGTGATTTCAAGATGTCAAATTAAAAACAAAGAACACGTGAAAGTCCTGGCAAAGAGAGAATGAACAACACCGCTCTAGCTATAATTTATGTTTAATATAAGCTTGTGCAAGAACTCTTTTGCTATATTATTTAACATCACATTGGATCTCAAAGCAAATGGAGCCAGATATTCAAGGGATTATTTATTTCGAAATCCAATATGATATTGTCAATTTTACTAGTTAATAAACAAATAAAATTTAGATATCTAGCATTTTTCAAAAGAAAGAGGATTTTTCTTTCCAACGTTACATGAAAAGAATCCCATAATCTACAATATCACCTGAAAGAGTCACGAAGACATTTTGGAATGCTCCTGGATCACAATATATTTCCACCCATCAAAATCAGCTATTTTTAATCATCTTATCTTCTTTTGACCATAGTTTGTGTTAAAATACACATGTGAGTTGTGTTAGAAAAGTCATACATTAAATAATTGGTATGTATAGTAGTTAATATATTTCAATTGACTTATAACTTATTCACTTAGACTTTTAAGTGAATGGCAATCTCCTCACATGAGGTATCAGACTTCTGTTGGTGGGCCCCCAACCTGTTCTAATGTTTGGTGAGTATCTCAAGGAAGAACTATGGTATCCAGCCCAGTTTCCGAATAGGTGGGCCCTCCTCATTAAGAGTTATCTCTCATAAGCTTAAATTTTTGAGTATTTTAGCTCTCTCTTGGCAATCTTTCAAATGAATGTATTAGGTTTCTACTATGCGTTCCTAATAGTTTAAGTGGACGAAGCAATTTTTTCCAAACCATAATTTTCGGTATGTGCATGGAGATTTTTTATGTGAATTTCACCGTGTAATTCCGAGACTCCTTTCATAAATTAGCGGATTGATTTGCAACCATCCAGTTTAATATGCATGATCAATTGAAGCTTGCACTGATATGGTGAGCACGTGAGCATCTCTCCTCATCACCACCACATCATCACTTTACATATTGACGTCATAATATAATAATGATGTAAACAAGTGTCTTTCCTTTAATGCCACGGACCATATAGCCCAACCTAATGAGCTAAGACGCTAGATGAATCTCCTTTTAGATATAAGCCGTTCTTTTAAAAAAAAAAAAAAAAAAATTGGGCCAAATTATATGATTCACCTTCAAGTAGATGAGTAATCTGCTGCTTATATAAATGAAGATAAAGTTTATATACAAATTGTCCCATAAAATGCACAAACATTGACTTGAGTCTCAATTCTGCACTATATTTACTTTTGTCTCATAAAAATACATCAACTTTAGTTTGTCTTTTGATTCTACTTCAACTTTTTTTCCCTCAAAGAAAGTACAAATTTCAGTTGGTACCCAAATCGACCCCATTAAACGTGATTGCTAAATTCAGAATCAAATGGGTTGTGTCAAATTATCTTGCAGCATAATCACATAGGCTAAGCGGTGGTGTGGCTGCTATTAATCTAGCATTGTCCTATCTGCCTTTGTTGCTGTCGTTTCATGCTTAGTTGCTGGTTGAATTTGGGTAATGAAACGCAGTCCCGGTTTTTCAATTTCGTGCCTTTATCAAAAAAATTGAGTCCTAGTAGATGTCCCAGACTTTAGTATCAGAATTTTTTTTTTTTTTTTTTTTTTATTGTTTGGCCGGAAAGAGCCACCGATCTTTTCCACGAGTTGAGAATACTCGGCGAAGGTGGGTTTGGGCGTGTACATGTTGGCGTTCTTGAAGATGGGACCAAAGTAGCTGTGAAAGTTCTGAAGAATTAGGATTAACAGGGCGGCCGGGAATTTTTAGCTGAAGTCGATATGCCATCGCAGGAATCTTGTCAAGCTGATCGGTATATGTCCAGAGGAACGTGTCCACTGCCTTGTTTTAAACTTTTTTCCGAATGGCTTTGTGGAATCTGATTTGCACGGTGAGTGTAGATGAATACGCAACTTCTCTAGGGTTACATACTATTGTCTCGCTCTTAATTCTGCTCACGAGGTGTAAAGCCAATGTCCATTTTCCCATGCTTTCAGGAGTTGGCAAGGAAGCTGCCCGACCAGAATGGAGCGCTAGGATGAAGGTAGCACTTCGTGTTGCTCGTGGTTTAGCCTATTTGCATGGGGACTCGAGCCCTGTGTGATGCATGGGGACTTCAAGGCCAGCAACACGTTATTGGAACATGATTTTTTGCCCAAAGTGTCAGATTTCGGTTTGGCTCGCACCAATATACATAAGAAAAACAGGCGCATCTCTATGGGAACCTTCGGGTTAGGAAACTCCTCTCTTGGTGAAATAGTTCCTTTGATTTCTGATCTCGTATTCTTTGATTAATTCTTAATGTGTCAGTCGTAAATGCTGGTTTAAAGCAGCATAAGATCACTAATTATGAGGTTTCTTGGGAAGATTCTGTATCCTATTCTCTGGAACGTCAATCTTAAAGTCACAAGGTGAATCTAAAACAAACTCTGTTCTTGCTAACTTTCACTTGACTTATGGTCTCAAGAGACGTGCAGAAGTATCTGTTTGCCTTATAGGCAATTTATTATTTTTTAATGTTTGGCCGTTGAGACGTGACCTTTGAGATTCTAAGTCGTTTGCCGTGAGGCATCTAACTTGGTCATCTTGTCACAATATTGAAAAGTCTCCGCATGTCCGTTTCATTCAGGTACCTCGATCCTCCTCACATCACTGTCCCGCTAGGTGCCTGGCGTCCTGGTGCTATTCACCAAAGAAACGTCAACCTCGCTGCTGTGATCGCAGAGAGACCTGAAAGAGGCTAAAGTTTGATGGCTATGTTTTTTATGGAATTGGTGTTGGTGCTGAAGTGCACCGTGCGCAGTTGCCGGGTGAGCAGTTAGGAAGGGATGATGCGATGCAGAAGAAGCGGAGCATGAGGATCATGAAAGTGCAGGAGTAGTCGATGGCAATGCGGCAAGATGGTGGATGTCAAAGCCAAACAGTTGGATGAGAGGATGAGGTGCAAGTGTCGGCAGTGGGTGAAGACTGATTTCGAAGTTTGTGCTTCCATTAAACTGAAATAGCTCTTTGCTCGGGGTTGCTGCATATGAAGTTCCTTGTGTTAGGCCATTACTTGGGTGGCTATCTTGTGTAGTATAGAGAATTTGTGTGGATCATTGCTTTATTTGAATGGATGAACCCTATTGACTGTTGATGGCCATCTTGCCAATTCTTTGAAGAATTGGGTTCACCTTGATACAACAATTAGCAATGAATTAATCGCTCACTGCTTGGGAGAAAATACCAATTGACCCATAGAGTTAAGGTGTGCACTTGACAATATAGATTAAACTTTGGTACAAGTATGGCTAATGCCGTACCTCAATAGTCTTAAAACATGAGTAAACACCATGATTAACAAGTGCAAAAAAATATCGCATCACCATATGTCCTTGTTCAATAGTGATAGCACAAGTCATTTCCAAATCTTCACAGGACGGAAGAGGCGAGGCCAATAGGTGGATTCAACCATTTCAACATACAAGGGAAGCTGTAGTAGTGCAGACAATATGGCAGGGATGACCACCAACAAAGTAATGGGGATGTAAATCCACTTCCATCGTTCTCTTAGGACAATCACAAGAGCAGAGCCAAAAGCCACGAGTATGAAGACGAAAGAGAGGAAGAGAAAAGTGAGGCCCAGTATCATTTTTCTTGGTAGTGAATGAAGAAAATCTTCTGCGGCATAGCGTGAGGTTAGGATAGCCAAGAACATCGAGTTGGCGGTGACAGAGGAGAAGAGAGATAAAGCGTTTGCAACGGTAAATACCAAGAATGAGTCCCCTCTTAGAGAGACCGGGTTATCCCTATCGTTGCTTCCAGGTACTGTAAAAGCTGCAGCAAAAGCTATTCCAAAGATGAGGGTTGATATGACGCTACAAGATGATGACGTCTCCTTCATCCATTGCCCCGCCTCTTTGACCAAATCTTTTCGCTGTTCTACAAAAACTCCCCAGTATGTCTTCCCGCTCCTTTCTTCTGTTTCTTTCAATTCCAGACTTTTAGAAGGACTGCTCTTATCTTCTTTTACCTTCATCGATCAACGCAAATGTAAATTAAAGAGCGAAAAGGATAGCAAAACAAATAAGGTGAACTGACCTCAAATTTTAGACTTTTTATCAAAGGAGGACTCTTATCTTCCAGCACCTTCAGAAAATAAAGGACACCTATCAATGTGATTGTAAGTAAATTAAAGAGTGGCAAGCAAATATGGAGAACCAACCTCAAACCATTGAAGTTCCCTTTGCATAAGAAAAGCTGCTCCAGAAACATCTGCTGGTACGTATCCTGGGGACCATTCTACTACAGCCGCCATCAGGTCGCAGTTCCTCTGAATATCGTACCTCAAATTTGGGATTGTGTTGTATCCATTCATTAGTCTAAATAACTCAACATGCCTTCCCTTCACAATTTCTTTCATCAGTTCTTTTGTGAATTGTTTATTCCACATCAACTCCGGAGAATGCTCAAGACATAACTTGACTATTTCAGAGATTCCGCTAGATGCAGCGTCAAGGACAATGGTCGAAGTCAATTTGAGTATTTCAGGTGCTTTCATACGAGCCTTCCTCTCGTTTAAAGTTAGTTTTGCTAACTCAAGCAAGCACTCGTGGCTTACTTTCAATTCTCCAATCCTTTTGATAAAAGGTGCTGCACAAACATCAGATAAGCAATTTTGCCAGCAATAAAGAATCAAAGGATATGGAGGCTTTCACATTTGTGCCGTGTTCTTACGTATATAGTAGTTGAGAAGAGAATGATGAATTCAAGATATTAATCGAGGAAGCAAACTTCATATGGCTTGAAAATCAAAATGCATGTATCAGAGAACAGATGGATCCATTGATGAACATACAAAATATCATGAGATAAAAAGAAAAAAAGAAAAAAAGAAAGAGTTTTGAAAAATGGGTAGATTCAACGACAGATCAATAGATATGTTTTCAAACTGATTAGTTTTACATATTCTCTTGATGGGATACATGTCAATTAGACTTTGAATTGAATGGAATCTAATCATATCGTAGTATACAAATCAAGAGCTGATTCATATTGATAACTATGATCTCAACGGGATACGTCAATAATATCAATTTACAATATAAGATAGATATCTCTACCCATGGATGAAATAAGGTCCTTTTTCTATAGATACCATGGCATGTTTTTTGTCTAAAGATACCATGGCAGTTAGTGTACCTGGTTTTGTGGCAACATTCCAGAGTAATGTCTTGAACCGGTGAGTCGCTGGTGTCACCACCATTAAGAGGAAAGAAAAATCATGTTAGCAAATTATAAATTGATGATGAACAAAAAGATACATATCAGCGCATGTAATTAAATTTATTAATGCTCGAATATGTGAGAAAAACAAATTGGATCAATCAACCTCAATAATCTGAGATCCAAATCTATTCTCGATAATTCTACTTGACAATTTGACTTGCCTAAGTAACTCAAACTAACTTTATAAATGTTAAATTAGATATTAAGTTGTACCACACATCATGATTTAGATATTAATTGTATACCCTATCTCCTAACTTTTTTTTGTGAAGAAGATCTGTGAATGATATGCTTTTTGTCATGTTAGTCCATCCATCAATCAGATTTAACAGAGATACCTTGAGCCATCTTCATGTCTTTGGTGTTGTCAAATGGTGTATCAACCAAGCAAGGGACACCTAAAAAGGGAACAGATAGAGTGAACCCTGTGTGGATGAGTTGTTTGAATTGTACAAATCTAACAAAAGCAAAAGAAGCGCAAGAAGTACCTACATTGATAAATACATTTTTCCCAAAATTGAGTTTAGCTCCACTACGGTAGTAGGACTTCACATGCACAAAGACTTCCAACAGGCCATTGTTTTTGGTATCAACCGACGTCGCTAAGTCACGGTATTGGTGAGCTAAATACAAGAGTATGTCTTTTGGGACACGAACAGAAAAGTAAATTAAAGCGAACAGTGAATTAAATTAAAGTGAACAGTGAATTAATTGAGATAAGAAAAGTGAGTGTGAAATCCTACCCAAATGGCCGGCCTTAATAAGGTTCATCATGATATGATTACAAGGGGGGTATGTTATACGCTTGGCCAGGTACCAGATAACCTCCTTTTGCTTAGGAATACTTCTCGTAGCATACAACAGGGCATCGTGTACCGTAGATTCACCACGGACTTTTTCAAGTTGTTCTATTGATTCCTTTGCCCTCCTTATTCTTCCTTTCTGGGCGGCAACGCAGAAGGCTTGATCTAAGCCGCGAGCTTTAAGTTCCCGAGGGATGCGCTTTAGCAGTTTCTCCACCAATTCATCTTGTCCAGTCACAGCCGCAATATTGAGCACAGTAAAGTCACGATCTTCTATGGTCATAAGACTGGCCATCACTGCTTCGGGATCTTCATTGAGGATTCTCTCTATCGCTTTCCAATCACCTTTTAATGTGGCTTCAAACAATCGTCGATAATTTTCATCAACCACCGGTGTCGGCTCGACTGCAAATATTGCACATTAAAAGTCCTCAGTCTTTAAAAGTTCCTGCTTTTACGATGATGCAAAACAAGGGGCAGTCCTTTACTCAACATTGCTGTTCCTGTGAGTGTCTTTCTTTACTGTTTGGAAGTCAAAGTTTTTTTTTTTTTTGGTTGGGCTTTGTCAATTACAATTCAAGATATTCTTATGATTTTAAAAACTATGAAATTATTATATTTGAATTTTTATGTCAGCATTTGGACCCCGTGAAGTTTAAAATGTTTTGTATTACACAACGTCAAAATCCAAGAAACACAATATTTATGAAAAAGGAAAAATTAAAGGTTCAAAGTGACAAACCCCTAGGTGTTTTGTAACTGTCTTGGGATGCCTTATCAGTCACTGTGTCTTTTGAAATCCAGTTTAGGTGAATCTCTTTGTAACCAAAAAGAGAAATGAACACAAATAACCTTAAAAAAATAATTAATTACACCTTGTATACTATAGATCATCTATTCCAGACTGATCAAGCTCATTCATTGCATGAAATTTTCTGTATTAAACTTAGATAGCGAACTTTTAAACAAGAAAAATTACACGTTAAACTGAAGGAAGGTCCTGAGTTTTTTTTTTTTTTTTTGAGATAAGTATTATTTCATCAATTAGTTTTCTAGGACCTTCAAACTGTCATATCTTGGACAATGTGTTTTTAGTGAGTTCTTATTTTTCATTGCCATTGATCGTATCCGCTATATCATTAATAACTAATGAGCTTGATCTTTTACTCTTTCAAGGTAATTTTTTTTTTTTTGGGATTTCTTTGTATTAATTCAAGATATTATTCAAATTTTAAAAATTATGAGAAGATTAAATTTGAATTCATATTTCAGCATTTGTATGCTGTAAAATTTAAAAAGTTTCGGAGTAAAATAAACCAAAATGCATCCTCCAACACAAGATTAATGAAAAATGACAATTAGAAGTTCAAAGCAAAACAATTTTAGTTGGTTTGCGACTGCCTTGGAAAGCTTTGTCAGTTGCCGTGCCTTCTGAATTTACATTTAAGAGAATGTCTTTAATAACAACAGGAGAGGATAAGGAAACGACAAGTGTTAAAATTTTTATATGAGTGTCATATCAGTGAAAATTTGTTTATTGGAGTGCCACGATTCATTGATTTATTGATTTTGGCAGAGTGAGACTTGTTCAACATGTATCAACTTATTATGAACGACTTAGATAAATCCTATTTAATCAACAGAGAAAGGAATGGCTCCCTTGGCAACGGCGTACCCTGCACTGCTTCATCAAGAGAATTTTGTATTTCTGAAGGATTGGTTTCTTTGTTGGAGTCCACGTCCACACAAACATCTTGGATAATATAAGGAAGAAAACCAGAGTTGACGCAAATCGTCTTTCTGAAACTTATAGGTTCCTTCAATTTAGCGGGGCGAAAAAGCTGAATGGTCACCCTAGAATCTAGAATTTTTAAATGGGGACATTTTGCATATTTATTGTTTGCTTGAAACGAATAGTCATGCCATGGGCTTGAGAAAATGAATCAACTAGCAGTATTTCGTGGCCACACATTGCTTTTGCATTTTTAGTTCGTGGGAATTAAAACTTTTGGGCCTCTGTAATTAGTTCCAATTGAATATGCCGCCAAACTAGATAAAGGAAACAAAGAAATTATAAGACCACATCGCTCATACCATAAATTTTTCTGGGTTGGGACATGAACATGTCTATACCTGGTGGTGGTTCTGCAAGATCCGAATTTCCTTGTGTTTCACTTTCTTCCGGCGCCATTGGGTTTCTCTCCTCATTGCAATCTTTCAACAACAAAGTAAATGGAGGATGCAAAAATGGGTAAGATATTCAATTATCAAAGAGTTTTAGTCTTCCTACGCCGAGTTCATTCCTTCCCTTTATACAAGTACCTCCCTAATATAAACCTACACCTAGAGCAAGTAAAGCATATAATTCTTTATTCACTTTATAGCGAGTGGAATACTTTTCTTTTCTTTTCTTTTTTATCGAAGCAGTTGGATTACTCGAGTGTAAAAAGGATTTTTTTTTTTTTAATGTAAAAAAGATTATCACTAGAAATAAAGACGAGACCTTTACAAGTTGGCAAGTAAGCTCAGGCTCTAGGGCCACACATAATTAGGTTCAATACCTAGTGATCGAACTATTACTTGAAGGTAACTCTGTCTCTCTTTTTTATGATACAGTTCATTCCATTCCTTGAGACCAAAGGAGTCTTTTCCAAGTTAAGCAACTTCTTTCTCAAGCTCGGGAAAGTTATTCGGGCAAGTTATTTTGCAAGCTTTTAGCTGAATAAATCTATCGGCAAAAACGGGCATCTCACTTTGTCTGGTCCAAAAATAGGTATAAGGACATTAGAAGTATCAAAAGTTTCATCACTCATAATAGTGACAACCATTTTTATTGAAGAGTTATTTTTGGCTTAGAACAACAACATGATTTCCTTTCTGGAGATGACTATAGTGAATTGATTAGCTCGAGAATCATGTCTTTAAAGGATGAGTCATGTAGTCTCTTAATGATAAGTAATTAAATATTCAAAACCCGTTTGTTTTGCCTTACGCTCTTGACGAAATTGCTTTGTTAGACAACCAACTGCCAATCCAATTCGCATTTAAATTAGAAATGGAAAATAATTAGTCCTCGCAAGGTGATTGCTCGGACAAAACTTTCCAATAAGAGGAAGTTTTCTGGTAGTTAATTTTAATCAACTGGTCGTTGAGTTCTTATGAGTGACGAAACTAGGACTGACAAAAAGTAGTCGCACCATCATCCATAACTACGAGGGACTACGAGGGAACTGGTGCAGCCAAGTCATACCAAACTTAGGATATTTGAGGAATACGTTTTGCTTTTGCTTACTGTTTCCTTGAATCAATCAACTGTATTTGATGGCCACACATTGCTTTTGCAGTTTTAGTTCGTCGTTGGAAATTTATTTAGTTCCAACTACATATGCCGCCAAACTAGATAAAGGAAACAAAGAAATTATAACACCACATCGCTTATACCATAAATTTTTCTGGGTTGGAACATAAATATGTACCTGGTGGTGGTTCAGCAAGATTCGAATCTCCTTGCATTTCACTTGGTTGCAGCGCCATCGGGTTGCTCTCCTTGTTGCAATCTTTCAACAACAAAGTTATGGAGGATGCGAAAATGGGTAAGATATCCAATTATCAAAGAATTTTGGTCCCCCTAAGCGGAGTTCATTCCTTCTTTTTATAGAAGTACCTCGCCTAATGTAAAGGTATGCAAGTAAAGCATAAATTGTTTTTATTTTGTTTTTACGTTATAGTGGTTGGATTACTTGGGTGAAAATGATTATCACTAGGAATATAAACAAGACCTATACAAGTTGACAAACAGGCTCAAATCATTAGGTTCATTTCCCAGTGATCAAACCATTGCTTTAAGGTGACTTTGTCCCTCTTTCTTAGGATAAAGTTCATTTTGTCCCTTGACACCGATGGAGTCTTTACCAAATTAAGCCATTTCTTTCTCGGCTTAGGCAAGCTATTTAGGCAAGTTAATTTGCAAGGCTTTAGCCGAATAACGCCATTCGCAAAAATGAGCGCCTCAGCTTTGTCGAGCCCAAAAGCACAAGTAAGAAACTTCAATTCCATAAATTTGCTTAATGTAGAAAATAATTAGGTTTCTTCAAAATTTCTCTTTTTGACAAAATTAATATCTAAGGAAGTAAAATCTAAAAATAAAGAGAAAACATAATGCATTTAATATATAAGGGATATCCACAATAAAGAAAAACAAAACATGTGATGTTCTTAGTCATGGCAACTAGATCCTACACAGAAATAGAAAAGTTCACAAAAGAAGGAAAGTAAATAAATTGAGATTAAGGGCAACTTTGTCTTTTTAAAGAAAATGGGGTGCATTTAGTCGGATAAGGTATGGAAATAGCGGCACCCGAAAGTTTTCATCTAATATATAATGGAAATTTTCCAATATTTTCATTTCTAAATTTGTCAATAAAAGTACATTTGGTAAAAGTTTTGATTGCTGTGTTTGAAAATGAATACAGTTAAACTTGGAAAATTTAATCACACTTTGTATGCTTTAGATCTTACATAGATGATTGGTATCAGGCTCATTCATTGCAGTGGAATTTTCTGCACAAAACTTATATGGTAAATTTCTAAACAAGAAAAATTAACAGAGATCATGAGTTTTTATAAATATGTATTGAATCATGAATTAGTTTGGTGAGACCTTCTAAGTTTCATACATCAAACAATGCGTTTTTACTGAGTTTTAATTAGTAGTTGCCATTGATCTAATCCACGATATCATTCATACATTGTAAGCGCGTTTTGTTCCTCTTTGGAAGTAAAAGAGTATTTCTTTTGGGGGTTTCTCAATTATAGATATTGTTCAAATTTAAAAAAGAAATGAAAAGATTATCTGTAAGTTTATATGTTAGCATTTGTATGCTGTGAAATTCAAAGTGATTTGGACTAACAAAAGTCAAAATGCATTAAACAAAAGGTTTATGAAAAACTAAAATTAAAAGCTAAAAAAGAGACAAACCTCTAGGTTTTTTGCGACCAACTTGGGAAGCTTTATAAGTTGCCATGCCTTCTGTAGTCCCTTTTTCGTGAAACTCTTTGTTACCTAAAATTCAATGAATATAAATAACCTAATTAATTTTACTCTATATGCTTTAGATCATGTATACATTATTGGTATCAGGCTCGTTCATCACATGGAATTGTTTGCATGAAACTTAGATGGTAAAATTTTAAAAAAAAAAAAAAAAAAAAAAATCAACGTTAAACTTAGATCGTGAGTTCTCTCTTCTTTTTTTTTTTTTTTTTTTTCAGATAGGTATCAAATTAGGAATTAGTTTTGTGGGACCTTCTAGGTTCCATATATTGGATGAAATTCAAAGTGACTTGTACTAACAAAAGTCAAAAT
The DNA here is from genome assembly GCA_014182885.2 of Eucalyptus caleyi. NCBI lineage: Eukaryota > Viridiplantae > Streptophyta > Magnoliopsida > Myrtales > Myrtaceae > Eucalyptus > Eucalyptus caleyi. The sequence goes on along the minus strand of CM024468.2, from coordinate 54,952,080 downwards.
CCATGAAACACATGATTTATGAAAAATGAAAATTAAAAGTTCAAAGTGACAAATCACTGGTTGTTTTGCAGCCATCTTGAGAAGCTTTATCAGTCACCATGCCTTATGAGCTCTCTTCTACGTGAACTTCTTTGTTACCATAAAGAGAAATGAATATAATCAACCTTAGAAAATTTAATTCCACTTTGTATGCTTTATATCATGCATACTAGCTCAATCATTGCATGATTTTTTTTTCATTGAACTTAGATGGTAAACTTTAAAACAAAAAAAAAAATTAACGTTAAACTTAACAAAGATCACGACTTTCTTTTCGAAATAGAATTGTATCATCAATTAGTGGGAGGGACGTTCTAGCTTTCATATAGTGGACAATGCGATTTTGTAAGTTTTTGTCTCATTGCGATTGATCTTATCCATGATATTGTTAAGTAAATTATGAGCACATTCTTTTACATTTCGGAAAAAAAAGAAAGAAAAATTGGGCTTTCTCAATTATAATTCAAGATATTATCCAGATTTTAAAATTTGTAAAAAGGTTATATTTCAATTTATATGTCAGCATACGTATGCTCGAGACTAGAAGTATTTGGGATTGAAAAAGTTAAGATGCTTGAAAATCAAGATTTATGAAAAACAAAAATTAAAAGTTCAAAGTGACAAACCTCTGGTTGTTTTGCAATTGTCTTGGCAAGCTTGATCAATTGCCATGTCCTCTGAACTCAAGTCTATGCGAACCTCTGTGTTAACAAAAGAGAAATTTATATAAATTTTAGAAAAATTAATTACATTTTGTACGCTTCGGTCTCAATAGGTTGGGAAATCTCACTTTTAGCCCCTATACTTTGGTTATAAGTCCAGTCCTCTTACTGTTCTATGGTGACAATTTAAATCACTTCGTTAAAATTACCGGGACAAAGAATTTTGCATCCCCCAATAATTTGGATGTAAGCTCTTTTTCAAAAAGAAAATTTTTCCCGATGATTTAGTTGGACTTTCCAAATTATTTAGGAGTCATTTTCTGTTGGTCACACCAGAAAATTCTAAGCAATGTCTTTTTAGGATACATACTTGACTCCATCGCATGATTTTAGGTACCCTGGACTCAGGTTAAGAGCACAACCATAATTGTATGAGTTCTAGCTTAGTTGAATCGACATTTTTGCCTCTTGAGTCAAGCTCATGTATTATTACACCATTTTTCTAAAAACAAAATCCACCAAGATATTTAGTGTACATACGGTTTACAAAAATGTTTTAGTGAATCTCTTATCTTCACCAAAAAGAAAATGTTTTAGTGACAATCGCTTCTTATTTCAACTTCCATTTTCTTGAAAAGATGTTTGGAGGGTGAAAAGTAAGAGCTTTCGACTGGAATGAAAGTTATAGAAACATGTTTAGTGTAGTTGTTTAAAGCAAATCTCGTAAAAATAATGTCAATTTTGGTCGTTCTAAGTTTTAAAGTTCAGATGTTGAAAACACGACAACCAAATTTCTACCAAACGTATTTTCATTGAAAACTTGTGGAAAGAAAGGAAATTGGAAAATTTTCTCAGACCAAACATGCCGTCAGGTTCGGTCCAAATTAACCCCCAAAAAAGCGACACTGATCCAATTTTTCCATCACCTTTTGGGATGAAATCAGAACAAAGAAAGGAAAGAACAGAACATACCTGGCGATAGCTTCGGAATCGAACTGTCTTGGATATCCATGGAGGTTTCCTTGCCGTGCGGCGAGCAGGAAAACTCTAAAGCGGAGAAGTAATTTCAAGGGGTTGAAGTCGAAGTTGTTTTCTGCTCCCATGGGTCTTCTCCTTCTATAATCGACCTGGGGATGGAGCCAAAGTTCCAGCTGTAAAGACGACGTTACCCTTCTCTTTTCCCGAATGACGTCCACATCTCCAAATTTTATGACGTCAGAAATTTTATAGAAATTCCTATTTATTTTTTTTCTTTTCTTCCACCATTCCCTTCTTTGCAAACAACATATTTCCATATATTTTCGTTAAGTGCACCCGCCGTGTAAAAATTTCTTACTTTACATAAGCGGGTTTTATAGAATGACAAATAATGCGATTTTTATATTTAGCATGTATATTTATTCCATAAATAGGTTTGTGTTTCCATTTTGACATTGCTTGTATTAAAAAAGACTATTACATGGACAGTCTGCGTAATATAAATCCTATTTCAATGGGCTTTTATCTTGTACAATGGTAGTATGAAATTTTCTTGACACGAGTAGATTTTAGGTAATCAAAACAATCAATTTTTACTTTTAACGTGTAACTTTATACGGTAAATAGATTTGTATTTCCATCCTGGGATCGTATAGGCCAAAAAAAAAAAAAATTTACTTTTACAGTGACGATATATGTAATATAGATATCCATAATATTTTTATTTCCAGCCATTTGATCCATACTTTATAAACAACATGGGGAAATCATTCTCTTCACCAATTTTTCTTAACTTTTATTTTTATTGTCAAAAATCATTCTAACATAATTTGAGCTTGGATTGCGCTAAGGTGTTATTCTCCCATAAGAAAGACATTGACATATTTAATTTTACCTCGTAAGGTGAGATTATTTTCATCCTCAATTAATAAAATAATCATATACTTTTAATTAATGTAAGTATCCTAAAAATCTTAATATCAGAATTCTTTCTAAGAATAGAATGATTGAAATGGCTGAATAACCCGACTCACGGTGGACCTAGTTAATTGAACATGGAATTTATGCTTATTTTTAAAAAGTAAGGAAAATGGGAAGGACAAAAATTTTGGATGAAAAGTTAATCAATGAAATCAGCTCATTTTATATAATAAAGACGGAACGTTTTTTCCGTGTATCGCGGGCTAAGTAACATCGATACGGACATGTAATATGCAACACAATACGACACATCGACACATTATTAATCGAAAAAGAGAATTTCGATACGTTTGGACACGTTATATATTAAATGAATATTAAATACTATTCAAATTCATAAATAAATAAATAAGCCTATAACAAATCTATACTAATAGCATTAATAAATTTATTCATAAAAAATTAGAAAGATATTTTCCGACTTAAACAAATGACTAACAAGAGATTAAAGTCAAAATATATTTTAACCCACTTATTTATTTATTTTTTAGCCTTACCTATTCATTAATAAATGTATTTAGCATACGGTATTTTTTTTTTTAGCTGGGGCTAAATGGGCCCCACCCATTTATTTCATCCTCTTTGCTTTCTTCCCCCACCCCACCCACCGCCTGGTACTTGTCACTTCCTAAAATTGGAATCGCCCTGCACGAGTCTCCATCCTCCCCTCCCTTAAACAAAGAAAAGAAAAGAAAAATCACAAGTTCTTTTCATCCTTAGCCTCTCGTTTCTTCCCCAGCAGTAAGTTAGGCATCCCATCAATAATTATGACACCAGCTGTCCAACTGAATTGTTAACATTTATACTTAGACCATCAGCATCGAATTTAATGGCCAAATTGGATTCTTGCAATAAAAGATCCCTACCTTCATCTCGTCCCATCAATAATTAGGACACTCACTGTCCAACTGTACTGTTAACATTAATACATGGACCGAATTTAATGACTAAATTGTTGGAAGCACGCAATAAAAAATCAATACTTTCATATGGGGAAATCTCCAAAAAGAGCTTAAGTCTAAACCCGTCAATTAAAAAAATATATATATCTAATTAGATCTATCTTCACTAAAAAATTTAAGTGAATGAGTCTTGTGTCAACTTGGATATATTAACAACTCCACACTATATCAATTCTTCGATATGGGATTTTTTTAACACAACTCACCCACACATGCTTCCTAACAATCTCCTCATCATGCATATGGGAACTTAGTGTTTTTAGGTCTACTTCCTCTTAATCCAAGTATCAATATCTCATATTGATTAGATTGGAGGCCCATTAATCTATCATATGCTTCGATATCATTTATTGAGAGCGCGTAATAGAAGCCCAATACCTGCACCAAATGAGATAACCAAGAGAGAGCTCAAGTTCGAGCCTGTCAATATATCTAATTAAACTCAAGTTAATAAATTATGAACCAACTAAGAGATATATTAAGCATTTTACACCACACTAATTTTCTAATATAAGAATTATTTAACACAACTCGCTCACACTTACATCCTAACATGAACTTAACTCATAAGACTCAATTGATAGAATGCCTAGTAAGCTCATTGATTAGGCATGACAATGCAAATGACCCACACAGGCCATCCACAGAACATCCGGTGTGGTCATTGATCTCGAGTTTCCAATGGGCAGAGTTTAAATGAAGAACATGACAGGTGGTGATGATTAAGTGATGCAAAGTGTGCACAATTCACGGCGGAGTCAAATAGGATCTAAAACCTTAACATTAAACTTAACGAAAGTCATGAGTTCTTTTCAAAATAGATATTGTAGAATTAGGTTTATGAGACCTTCTTATTTTCATATTTTGGACCATATGTTTATCAAAGAGGTTTTATTTCTCGTTGCCATAGATCTTATCCATTTTGCATATCTTGGACCTCCTGTCATGAGTTGTTTTCAAATTAGATATTGTATCGTGAATTAGGTATGTACATATATGTATTATATGACCATCAATGGACATAGAAGAAAACGCATGATGGTTGACAATAAAATAAACAAATGCCACGTATTCAGTTGTTAATATACGACGACGCACGATTGGTAGCTGCTTGTATGAACACTGACGGGAATTTCTCATTAATGAAGTTTTAAATATTACTAAAAGAGCCAAGATGGTTAGCATCGAAGACGCGTGTCGTGGAAAACAATAGTTGCTGTTCAGAGGCCTAGTCATGGAATAGTCACCAATAATTGCACAATTCTCAAAACACGATGAAGACGATTATGAAAAGCATGGGCGGAATGGGTCTATGAGAATAAAAAGAGAATGGGCAGAGTCGATGGCGGTTACTGGAGAAGATGCAATTGCTGAGTGGTTATTACATTTTCATTATTATAAATACTACCAATTATCCAGCTAGAAAGCCCGGACAAATCAATCAAAATATTACCATTTTATCTTATTTTTCCTATACTGAACTTTAATTTCTTAGTCATAAATTTCAGATTCCCATCATTGATTAGATTATGGCATGTTTCTTTATCCTAATACCTCGTTGTTGGCTAAATTTTGATGTTGTATCTTACCATCATTAACTTGTGCCGTCAATTAAATTCCAACATAGTTTGAGATTGATCTTGTAACTTTTGGACCTTATCGTCGATTAAATTCTAGCTTGGTCAAAAATTGTACAGTGTTATTTAGAGGCGCTAGATTCCTCATTGCATAAGATATCTTCTGTTCGGAGTTGGTGTAGAACCATTGTCCCTTTTAATAGGAGAAAGATATTTCATTGTGAAAGTAATTCTGGTGAAATGATACCAAAAATAGTTTTTCTTCAAATAAACGGATCGTTTGTCTCCTTAAAATTAGTTCATTCCCATGAAACATACAAGTATCTCCCTTAAAATTAGGGAAAATTCCAAATATGGGCCTGAAGTGCCATTGTTTTCTCAAATAATGGCTTAAAGTGAAACTTGTTTCAAATTAGAGCCTAAAGTGCTCTCATTTTCTCATATAAGGGCCTGAAATAGTTATAGCAATTTCAAATAAGAACTTACTCTCTATGGCTTGTCAGCTAGCATAATATTCTAGCTGATCACAAGTATTTTCATCTAAACACATTTTTAATTTACATTTTAATTAAATTAGGTTAAAAAAAAAAGATAACCGTTTTTTTTTTTTTTTTGTCAAAAGAGTAAACATATCATTGATGGGGTGGCAGCGATAGCCGACGAGGTTGCTGGTGACCCTCGCCAAAGACAGAGAGGATGGCAACCCTCGCCTAGGCATCAACCACCCCACCGATGATGAGGCGACAACCACAAGCGAGAGAGAGCCCTCCCATCCATGTGTGTTTTCTTTTTTAAGTTTTGTTTTTTTATTTAGTTTTTTTAATGGAAAAAATTTAAAAATTTAAAAATTTTAAAAATTTTAAAAATTTTAAAAAAATTAAAAAAACGAAATTGTCCTTCATAGAACAGTGACTTCATGCTCTTATTTGAGACTGATATGGCTATTACATGCTCTTATTTAAAACAAGATTAAGTTCAAACCCTTATTTAGGAAAATGATGACACTTCGGCCTTTATTTGAAATAATATCCACTTCAGATCCTTATTTAAGAAAATAATAGCAATTTGAGCCATTATTTAAAATAATATCTACTTCAAACCTTTTTGAAAAAAATAAAGGTATTTCAGGTTTTTATTTAATATTTTTAAAATTAACAAAGAATTTTATTTTGGTGGGGTTCTCGTGCAAAAGCTGGTGCGGTTTCCATCTTTCGTTTTCAATGACTTGCAACGTTTTGGACTCTCGGATTTTCATGTAAAACCAAAAAAAAAAAAAAAAAAAAAAAAAGAAACAGAGAAAAATTGTTTTCGTGGGCAGCGTGTGTTGGAACCAAAAGAATAAACAGCGTGATTCACCATTTCTTAGAAACGAGTAGGATTGATGTAGCAACGAAAGGGCTCTTACTGGTTAAATAGCGACGGAGCGAGCACGTGCATGTTACGTTCCTTCCCCTCCAACTGCAGGACAAGCATGCAACGGTTAAGAAGATGATTGATTTTTTTCCTCAAAAGGCAGTCAATGCGGTCCTTTTGAAAATATGTTTCGCCTTTTGCACTTCATTTTTCATAAAAAATAATAATAATAATAATTTAAACGTATTTTAAAAAAATTATCGTTTTATAGATGATGAAAATATTATTTATTTATTTATTTATTTATATAACGATAGAAACAATCATTTTTTAGAAAAATGTATTACAAATTATTCATTTTTCACGAGATAAACGAAACCTTAATATTATTTTCCCAGCAATATATTTGAAGCATTAACTTCTCTTTTTCCAAGAGGGGGTGCTATTTCCGCCCTACTAAGTCAACTCCATTTTTATTTTAAAAAAAAACTAAATTGCCCTCAATCGTTTAATTGCAATTTAGAGTGGTGACCTCATCTTCTTTTTATTTATTTAGTTCTATTTCTATTTGAGATCTGATTGTCATAATTAAACACTTCACATGTTTTATGTTGTTTATTGTAGGCATCCCACTAATATTAAAGGCACTACGTTTCCTTTTTTATATTTAGATTTTACTTCCATAAAAATAAGTTTTGTTGAAAAAGTTCCAAAAAAATATGTATCAAGTGTCTTAATTTGCTACATTAAATAATTTGTCTTTTTTTCTCTACAATTGGTGAGATGTCTTTACACCAAGAATGTAAAAAAGTTATAGGAATATTTAGGAATACACTAAAAACATTGATGTAAAAAAGTTATCTATAATGAGGAATCTTGATATTTTGTCGATGCACTTCATTGATGATATTAGTTTTTGTCAATCCAAAATGAAAATTTTTTATAAAAAAAAAAAAAAATCTTATTTTATGCAATTGATATAATTAAATTTTACCTTTTAAAAGTTTCACATTGTAGAATGTAATGGTGATTTTATTTTGGTAAATCTCTAAAGATAGTCTTTATTTTTGTTTCATCCTATGGTCCCAATATATGACAATTGATAAGAAAATGTTTGATGGTGATATGCACAACAAAAGTGTAAAGTTATAAACAAGTGATTGTGTTAAAAAAAAAAAAATCTATGTTAAAATTTTTCTACACTATACTTGACGGTTGATTCATAAATTTGTTGGACAACATAGAAGAGAATTAGGTTTCTTGAAAATTTTTCTTTTTGCCAAAACGAATTTTTTAGGGAAGTAAAATCCAATATTAAAGTGCAAAACATAGTGCCAACAATTAAATTAAAAAATGTGAAATTCTTAATTATGACAACTAAATTCTACATAGAAATAGAAAAGGCCATAATTTTAAATTGCAATTGATTGGTTAGGGAAAGTGGATTTGGTCATATAGGGGTGAAAATAGTGTCATATTGTTACAAATACTTTAGAAGTGCTCAACTAGTCATCAACTCGGTCACAGGGCCATGAATCACGGACTACGCAATCATTATAGACTACGCAGAGTGCTAAATTTTTAGAATAAAATTGAGTAGATTTACACTGCATGAATGTTAATTTTGTCACCATTAATAAAAACTCCTAATCCATCCCTGTTTAGAAGAATTTTCTCCTTTGCCTCGGACATTAGACACAACCGCTCATTATCATCTCACAGATCAAAAGTTACTCGGAAATCATTGGGAAGAATCTACATCTTCAGCCAAAAAGATAACGTGGTTTCATTCCTGTAAGGCGAGTGCAGTCATAAACTAGAGATTGTGTATTTCATCAACTTCCAACCTTTTTCTTTCATCATTGACCTTAGCGTAAGAAGGTTTCCAAAGCACCACCCCAAAACTTTGGAAAAATTATCCAAAAAATCATAAGCCTATTTGCCAATCGGTCCTAAATATTTTCACTTCTTGCCAATTGAGTCTATTCGGCCAATTTTAGTCGGAAAATACTAACGTGAACACTAACGATGTCATGTAAGACCGATGACACTAACATAAATAATTTTTAATAATATTTTAATACTTTTTGAATTTTTATTGTTTTTCTTTTTTTTCTTTTCTTTTTGGCTTTTTTTATTTTCTTTTTGCCGGTGGCCAACTGGCTAGCCTTGCCCGCCAGAGATGTGGCCCAGCTGATCAAGGGTCGGCCTCGACAAGGGTCGACCTGACCCAGGCACGACCCAACGAGGGTTGGCCTCGCCAAGGCTAGGGCGGCCCCGCCAGATCTGGGTTGGGCGAGGTTGACACTTGCCTGGGTTGAGGGGAAACTCAGCGAGGGCTCCCTTTGCCAAATCTGGCAAGGCCGGCCCTTGCCCAGGCTAGGGCAATGATACGATACCTAGTGTCGCCATCGCCTAGTCAATGCCCGATGAAGCCGCCTTGGCCTAGGCGAGGCCGACCCTCGCCGAGCCACACTTGGGCAAGGGTTGCCCTCTCAGGGGTCGCCCTCGCTCAACCGAGCCTCAAGCAGTGGTTGGCCACCAGCAAAAGGAAAAAAAAAAAAAGAAAAGAAAATCAGAAAAATAATAATTTAAAAAATATTAAAATATTATTTAAAATTACTCACATCAGTGCCTGCGGTCCTTTGTGGCATCACAAAGTCTACATTGGCATTTTTCGACCAAAATTAGTTGAATGAACTCAATTGGCAAAATTTGAAAATATTTAGAATTGAATTAACAAAATTAAAAGATTTATGACTGAATTAGCAAAAGTGCAATTGGTTTAAAAAATTTTGGAGAATTTTCCCCCGGAACTTCATTGTTTGTGTTTTGTACGATTGGCGCTCGGCCAAGCAGATCGTGGACCTTGATGTCAGATTGATTACGGGTGCGTTTGGTTCAGCATTCCCAATGAACTTTCGGCCCCTAAAGCCCCTTGGGAAAATGCTGGCAATCATTTTAAATGAGCTTTTCGGCCAAATGCTAGCATTGGAAAAATTGAAAAGCCCAATGCTAGTAGGGACTAGCATTGGGCTTTCAACATGGCCAAATGCTAAAACTAATTTTTTCCTCTCAAAACTATCCTTACCAATTTATTAAATTTTTCGATTTTGTCCCCTGTTATTTCTTTTTTTTTTTTGTTAAAAAATGAGACAACATTCGTCGGTCTCGCAAAAGGCGATGGCCTTCGGTGAGCCAGATGTGGCACTAGCGGCCATCGGTTGAGGTCGCTCAAGATCGAGGACCTTTGTCGAGGGTCATGCAACCCAACCAAGGGCTGTCGGAGGTTGCATGACCTCAAGCAACCCTCGATGAGGGTCATGTGAAGATGAGGGCGACGGTTGCCTGGGTCACAGCAATTGTCGCGGGATCCTCGTGAGACCCAAGCGAGGGCCGCCTACGGTCGTGTAACCTCCGACAGCTTTTGACTAGGTCACACCACCCTCATTGGAGGTCACCCGACTCAACCAATGATCGCTTGTGCCAAATCTAGTTCGTCTACGGCCGGCAAAGGGTTTGGTTCATTTTTCTATATATATACCTAAAGCCATTGTAAAAGTTTTTTTTGCCAAATATACATTCAATTCAAAGTATATTTATAAAGAGGTTTTAACCAAACACAATTTGCATTTCTCTAAATAGCTTTGAGTTTCAACATTTGCATTACACCCAAAACTCATTTGCAAAGCTGAACTAAATGCACCCTACATGACCCGACTTCTAGGACCTTCGGTCCGAAACTCGCATCGGAGAAAAACTTAGCAACATCAATATTCTAATTTCATGTCTGAATCATGCCATCGATTCACTTAGCATGAGGACATACTTTGTACTTTTGTTATTATTTTTTTTTTGTCTCTGGTAAATTGTTTTAACCGTACCTTATTCTATCACAATTCACAAGTTATCATCTACTCAATATTAATAAAAACAGCAGTAAAAAATCAAATTTGTTAAATGTAAAAAAAAAAAACAAATTCTGAAAAAACAGCGAGCAATCATATCTTTTTCTCCTCACTTGATGGTAGTTGGATTAGTTGAGTGTAAAAATCTTTATTTATGGTAATATAGACTAGACCCTAACCAATGGGCAAGCAAGGTCAAGCTCTAGGCCATAGATCATTAGGTTCAATCCTGGCGATTGAACCATTACTTTAGTGACCAGTCCCTCTTTCTTACCAAAGAGTTCTTTCGTCCTTTGACACCACGATCAAATTGGAGTCTACACCAAGTTAAGTTGCTTCTCTTCTCGAGTTGGGGAAAGCTAGTCACGACCTATGCTCGAGGGACCGCCCTTAGGAATATATTTAGAGGTATTTGCTGAAAAGAATCCTAGTGGTTCATTGAAAAGATAGCTCGAACACATTATCTTTTCAGCTATCCAAGAAAATGTTAATCAATCAAGAGCGCAAGCTCTCTCAAGTTCATACCTTGCGTGATGTTACATTCTTTCATTTTAAGTTCAAATTAACACTATCAAAATTTTATATAAGGAGTCGTCATTAACCAATTAAGATTGGCTAGAAACCAATTGAAAAGTAGGAGTGTCATCTAATTTCTATAGAACCAGAGATCTAGGATTGAGCACTTGATTACACTAGCTATACAAATAGTGTCCTTTATACCTAAAGTTATTTATATTGTCAACTAAAGTGTTTTTCATACAATCTTTTCATCAATTTTAAGACTACTCCACTAAGCATTCATGCGATGTTTTTATTGAAATCCTAACCATGATAAAAGGAAAATAACAACCAATGTATAGAGATTGCGCAATCAAGTATAATAAAATTGAATTGTACAAGCAGCGTCCTAGCATCGTCTCTAAAGAAAAAAAAAAAATAAAACAAATCCCCATTGTAAAATTCTAAAAGCTTATTCAATTGGGTTTCAAATTTTTTTTTTTTAGGGATTTTCAAGTTTATTCAAGACTAAGAGAAGTCTATTTGAAAAGAAAATTCTAAGGTTGATTCAAGCCACTAAAAGTCGACTGGAATCAATTAAGATGATTTTCCCCAACATTTTTCCAATTTTTCATTTTTTTTTTTTTTTTTTATAAAGGAGATGGGCTTGATTTGAAGGAAGGAAACCGGCCTAACTCGTTGACTCAGACCTAATGGTCCAGGTTAGGTTCAAAGCTGGGCTGGCTTAAGGCCTAGTTCAATTTTATTGAAATCGGCCTACAAACTTTCAACCCGCCTTCGATTCAACCCAACCATGTGACCCAATCCAACTAACCGGATCCAAACTGATTCAAATTATATCCAAATTTTTTTATTACTTTTCTTTTGATTGATTTTTTAATTTTCGATTTTGTTTTCTGTTTTCTATTTTTGGTCTTCTTCTTCACCTTCTCTTCAAAAGAACCAGCACCAATATTCAGATGAGCTCTTGCGGGCGCCCAGGCCACCGTCAAGATGACCTACTGTGACGGACGCTAAACCACCATCAGCCGTTAGCTGGCCGACAGTTTTCATGGGTGTCGGACCTCCAATGAAGAATCCTCAAGCTGCAAAATTGCACGTTCTAAAGCTCTTATCAATTCTAGGCTAGAGAACACTCAAATGCACACGAAACAGATTAGCTGGAGCAGCCTCAAATGGCGGACATCACCGGCGATGAAAAGCTTTCCAGTGAAGGGGAGGCGCACACATGGCCAACTCGGACAGTGAATAATATGCCACAAATCACATGAAAAACAACGATTCAGTGACGATTCAACAATTATAAGAACAAATCAAGCATAAGCGAGGCTCTAATTATCGATTTCCATAAAAGCAATTTCGGTTCTTCATTTAGGAATTTTATCGAACAGTTAGCATGCGATTCAGGAAACGAGCTTCCGATTCGACTCCCATACAACTTTCGATCAAAATATGACGTACAGACGCCTAAATCATATTATTCTACAGCAAATAAACCCGTATTCGATCAATATTTTCTCGCCAACTCATCATTCGAAACCAATATCCCGTTCTCGCTTGAAACAGGGCACGTACAGAGCATATGAAGGAGCTCACCTGGCGGACAAACGGAAAAAAGCGATCGGCGACGGAAGAGGAGCTTAGGCTTGGTTCACTCCTTCGCGGTAGATGAAACACAATCCCTACGCAACTTCTGACTCCGGAACCGTTCGAAACGGCTCGCGAATCGAGCTTCAATCGGAACTCCAGGGCTCAACAATGAGCTCCGGCGATGATCTTTTCCGAGAAATCTCTCGCTCGAAAACGAGATAATCTCCCTCTTTCTCTCTCTCTATCTCTCGCGCCTTTTCTCTCCTTTCCGTTTCTCGGCCGAGCGTCCCTTCTCTGTTCTTCATCTTGGCCGAGCGAGCACACCCCTCCTCCTTCTCCCAAATAATCCTTTTTTCTGTTGTGTAACAGAATTCCCGGCCAGCTGTACACCTTCTAGAAACTCCGAGGCTTGCTTCGGTCACCCACCTGTTCTCACGCACTCGCTCACGGACTCCTCTCCCTCTCGGTCACCGTCCGTCTCTGTCTCTCACGTATTCTGCTCACAGACGGGAACGGGCGTGGGAGGGAAGACAACCACCGGGGGCCGGGCTTTTTGGTAATTCAGATGGGCTAGGATGAAATGAAGGAAATCGGCTAAAGGAAAAGAAAGAATTCGGGCCCAAAAGAAGTAATGAACTGGGTAAAGAGTAGGGGTGAGCGGTTCCAGGTTCCGGTTCGGTTCCGTCTGGAACCTGGAACCTACCCTCGGGTACAGGTTCCTCAAAATGAGGAACCTGGAACCTACCCGTGGGATGGCAGAGGAACCTGGGCACTCGTCACAGGTTCGCGGGTTGGGGTCGGTTCAGGTTCCAACAGTTCTTTTTTTTTTTTTTTTGTTATTTTTAGATTTGAACTATAACATATGCGCACGTTACCCAAAAAACTATAACGTACGCGCACGTTACCAAAAAAAAAAACTATAACATATGCGCACGTTACCAAAAAAAATATAACGTATGCGCACGTTACCAAAAAAACTATAACGTGCACGCACGTTAAAAAAAAAAAATATAACGTATGCGCAGGTTAAAAAAAAAAAACTATAATGTACATGTATACTACACGGTAACTTCCCATTGACATGTTATCTTGATACATTAACTTCACATTGCACAACAATAATAGAATATAATTAGAAATTTCAAAACAAATAGCAAACTAGAAAGTAGAAATAAAACACCACTAGAACAAGAATGTCTAGAGGTACAAGTTTTGAAAAAAATTTCGATTAAACCCTTAAATGAACTCAGAAAATTCTGAAATTTGGACACGTTGTATTTAAGACCTAGAGGTACAAGTTTCATGAAGAAATCGTAGTCCAATTTGTTCTGGATTAAAAGATAAAATCGATTTACTTTTCCTATTCTCTACTTGCACAGTTTTTGAAAGTTTTTTGGTTAAATAGGCAAATGAACTATAAAAATTACGAAATTTAAATATGTTGTAGGGAAGAAATGAAGAGAGATATTTCATGCAGAACACATTTCCAAAAGAACCTCATACAAAATGATATAGTCCACGCATTGCAACTTACAAGATCCGAACACATCAGATTGCACAGTTTTAGAAACATTTCCGATTAAATACCCAAATGACCTTCAAAAATTATGAAATTCGACTATGTGATAGCCAAGACCATAAGGTAGATACTTCATGAAAACATCAAAGTCAAATTCGTCCTAGATAATTAAATATGGATGGTTAAAATCCCTGTTCATAGTACCGTAATTCCAGATCTAACCATCTCCAAAGGACCACGATTTCACCTACCTATTCTTGTTTGTTTTCTCTAAATTTTTGATATGTGGTACCTCAGGGTGTCCTTTACAACTTTTGTTAAGAAACCGAAGTGAAATTTCGACAAAAAGGTTGCCTTACAGTCCATGCATTCATCAAGGGTCGGTCCCAAAATCTCCAGATCCAGTCTTTCCAAAGAATAACGATTTCGCCCACTTATACTTGTTTTTTTTGTCCTAAATTTGAGTATGTTATACTCCAAGAAGTCCTTTACAACTTTCATTTAGAGGCCAAAGCCAAACTTCAACTAGAACATCACATACAAGTCACTAGAACATCCAAGGTCGAGCTTTTTCTGCCCTAAGTAACCGGTTCCGGTTCCGGTTCCGAAACAGGTTCCGGTTCCGGTTCCGGTTCCGGTTCCGGTTCCGGTTCCGCTTGGAACCGAACCGAACGGGACCTCCGGTTCCTAGAAAAAGGAACCGGAACCGAACCGGCCCCCTTGGAACCGGGAACCGAACCGGACCCTCCTCCGGTTCGGTTCCGGTTCCCGGGTAACCCGGGAACCGCGCTCAGCCCTAGTAAAGAGAGGGAGAGTGGGCTGGACGTGTAGCGGGCCGAGAGCTTGGCTAAAAGAAAAATGGGCTAGGTAAAACCAGGCCACCCGATTTTGATTTTGATACTTACATGTCTTACTATTTTTTATTTTTATTATTTTTTATTTAACAAAAATAAGGTGTCAACAAAGCTATTGAGGCAAGTTCATTGGCTAACCTTTAGTGGAATAAAGCTATTGGCAAAACGGACACCTCACTTTTGTGTAGTTCAAAAGCAAAAGTAAGGAACTTCAATTTGATTCAAGACATAATTTATTTTAAACAGAAAGCTTTCACGTGAACTATAAATATAAAATTTTAATTTGTTTTTTTCATTTTCAAATTTCTTTGGTAGAAAATTTGGTTGCCATATTTGAAAATTTGAACCTTAGAACTAACAACAACAAAAATTTACTTTGTTCTATGCAAAGATTGCTTTTAGAAAACTACACCAAACATGTTTTTGTAATTTTGATTCTTGTGGAAAATTCATATCTTTCAATCATATTTTCAAGAAAATGGAAGGTGATATTTTCATGAAGCAAATGCATTCTAAATACCTGGAAAGATTTGATGGTGATTTTTTTTAGATGGTAATGATACATGACTCGGCTCAAGAGGCAGAAATGTTGATTCGGCTAAGCTGGCATTGATTTGGCGGCATTCCAAAGTGGCCTTGTAAGACATTGGAGCGCTATAAAATTATATATGAATCTCTATGTCAATAATTGTATAGTTAGAAAGGTTTCAAGTATTCACAAAGTTCTAAATGCAAGAGTTGCAAAATTTTAAAATAAAATAAAATAAAAGGTAAAAAGAGGATCCTTAAATTGCAAATTGAGGAGAGATTTGACGTTGACTTAGGAATTCATCTTGCTTATGGCTAATTGAATAAGAGTTATGTTAACTTAGGACTTTCTCCTTCAATCTTGATTAGTGAAATCATGCTCGCTACATCATCTTTATCTAGAAAAATATGAGAATAATAAATCCATATATACTTGTGACTTTCCTTATGGTGAAGTGGTTAAGCCCATATATATTTTCTTTTATTGCTACTTCATTTCAATATAACACAACACACTATGCAGAGAGGTTGCAGGAATTGGGCATGAGACCAGGGGCAAGTCTCTAGTGTCATTGACTATTCTCACTGCATCATCCATAAAATAAGGTCACAATAGATGAAATCCACAGGCTTATGCTTATCATTTAAATGCATTTAACATAATAAATTTACACTTTTACTTGGCAACCTTGCAAAGCCGTGAAGAATAGGAATAGGGGGGAGAAAGCAGGTGGAAAAGCAAAACAATTAGTTTGGGAGGGCTTGGAATAAAAGAAGATGTCAATGGGAGCAAATTTCTCAAGCCCCAACAAAATTGTGCATTAAAAAATTTACCCCAGGATATGTATATCCTATACCAACAAGGTATTGGCTAAAGGGCAAAAGAGTTTGCTCCTCTTCTTATGATTATGTATTCAAAACTTATTGGGAGCACTTTAAAAATAAGATTCTAAATCACCGAAGTGAAATGAAAGAGTGTGCTCTTAAAATTATTTGGAGAGGTGGATCACTTGAGGCACACAAAAATTGGCATGGACACCATCTAACCACTTAAAAAAAAAAAAACTAATGGTTTCCAAAACTTATTCACAAATTTTGCCAGTAGTTGCACTCATATTGTGACATTTAGAAAATTTCTTACGTTGATTAATATAAAAGAAGTTAGATATGATTAACGTTACGTGTAGGAATTTTTATTGAACGAACGATAGATTAGAAAACTTACTGAGTTTATGTATCGTTTCAAGGATGAGTTAGAGTTTTATCATGTTAAGTACTTCCATTTCATTTGGTAATTTTTGCTAAATGTTTTAGTGGATTTAAAATATCTTTCGTATTGCCAAAGTGAACACTAGTTTTTTCCTCGTTTACATATTGATTCACTTAATATTTTGTTAAATAATCTATTATGAAAATTAGCCTTTGAATTCCCTTGATCGATATGTTTATTTCTTAATGTACCAAAATTGTATTAATGCTCTAAATTAGGCATTAAGCTTAGTCAATCGCTGATGTCATGCTTTATGTCAAACCATACCTCATCAAATTCAACTTTAGTTCATAAATAAAATGGGTGACTCATGCACTTACTTGGCTAATGGAGAAGAGGCATTTCCAAATTATCTCCTCTTGTGGCTAACTATACTTAGCCACATAGGCCCTAGCTATTCACCTTAGGCAACATAAAACCTTCTCATTGGACCATTTGCACCCTATTACTTACTTAAGGGCCACATGAACTCATTTAATTGGAACAACAACCTCTCTAACCATAGACCTCATGAATTTACCATTGGTTAATTAAGCAACTCCATCAATTCACTTGTAAATAATTACCCTACTGAAGGTTAAGTCTTCAAACTTTAAAAGAGAGAACATTCCCTTCACTTGCTTCTAATTACACACTTCCCTTTTTGAATCCTTTGTCTTCAATACCCCCAAGAAAAGGTGTTGGCCCCATACTTGTATCATTAAAGTCTCGGTCTTAATTTCTCATGTTTGAACGAGATAACCATTAAATTTCCAACTAATTCCATGCATGAGTTTTGTCGTTTTTGGCATAATGGCTTAGTAAATGTGTATGCAGGTTGTTCCACAGTTCTAATTCCTCTTGTTGTGATAATCTTTTCCCAAATCTTGTCTCGATTAAAATGACAATCAACCTCTATATGCTTGGTCCTCCCATGAAAAACTAGATTTGCCACTAATTTAAGTGCAACATCATTCTCACAGAATAATTTGCTGGGTCCATCTACTTGTACTCCAAGGTCTGAGAGTAATCCACGTATCCAGACTATTTCACAAACAGTCTTTACCATGGCCCTATATTATGACTCAGTTGATGATAGTTATACAGTCGACTCTTCTTTATTTTCCATAAGATAAGTGATTTCCCCAATTTGATACAAAAGCCAGTAATTGATCTTCTTGTCATTGGACAAGTAACATAATTTGTATCACAGTAAGTTGTCATTTTCATATTGCAATCACGAGATAGAAAAATACCATGTCCTGGACATCCCTTCAAATACTTCACAACTTCAGTGTTGTATTCATATGAGACTGCTTCAGCTTGTGCATGAATTGGTTGAGTATTTGCACTGCGTAACATATAGCAAGTCTTGTCATGGTAAGGTAGATCAATTTTCCAACAAGACGTTGATATCTCGATGGGTCCTTAAGGAACGAATCAGTAATGGATGAAGAACAGCTCACATCATATTCATGTGTCATCAATTTTGCATTCTGTTCAATTGGTATAACGGCCGGTTTGCATATTGATAACCCTGCTTCTGAAACTATCTCCAAAATGAACTTTCATTGGCTAAGGTTGATTCCTTTATTAGATTGAGCTATCTCAATCCCAAGGAAATATATGGGAGGCCCTAAATCCTTGATGTGAAAAACAGAATGCGGATATTTCTTGAACTTGGTAATAGCCAACTCACTGTTCCCCATGATAAGGATGTCATCAACATATATTAACAAGTAAATTGATGAAGTACCTTTAGTTCATGTGAATAAGGCATGATCATGCTTGGAGTGCTAAAATCCTGCGCTGATTAGTGCAATGTTGAACTTGGCACACCACTGTCTGGAGGCCTGTTTAAGTCCATATAAGGATTTATGAAGACGACACACATGAGACTCCCCCTCTTTGTGTAAACCCTGTGGAAGCTTCATATAGATTTCTTCATCCAAGTCCCCATGTAAGAAGACGTTAATGGACATCCATTTGATGTAATTGCCAATTGCGAAAGGCAGCAACGGTTAGAAAAGAACGAACAGTAACTTCTTTAGCTACGAGAGAGAAGGTTTCATGATAATCGAAACATTCCCGTTGCGTGAATCCCTTTGCAACTAACCTGGCCTTCTATCTTTCAATAGAACCATCTTCCTTGAATTTAATCTTGTAAACCCATTTGCAGCCAATAGGCTTTCAATGTGGAGGCGGTGTAATAATGTCCCATGTATGATTTTTAGTAAGAGCCATTAGTTCAGCCTCCATAGCATCTCACCATTTAGGGTCACGTGCCGCCTCATAATAAGAAGACAGTTCTTGTTCTTCATAAATTCAATTATTGTAGCACATGTGTTCTAGTGACAACTGACTAAATGAAAGATATGAAGACACAAGATATTGTGTACCTGGACAATCCAGTGTAGGCCATATGTAGTCCTTTGTCCAAGTGGGTGGTCGGGTATGTCTACCAGCACATCGGGGTTGCTCTACTCTTGTTTCTTGAGGACTAGCAAGTGAGGGCTCATTTGAAGAAGCCTGTGATTGTTGTGGTGAAGAAATCACTGAAGATCTAGATGAACGATCTCTCTCATCTGAAAGAATAGTTGATCCACTTGCCTGATGTGATGAGTCCATTGTGACTGGCACAGGGTGTTTTGGTGCAACAATTACAAACTGAGGCTCTACAGATAGATCATTTTCTGATAGAAATGGACGATGATTTGAAGTTAAGGGAGAGGATGAAAGTGCATTTTCTTGAAACGGGAATATGTCTTCCTAAAAAAACACACCTCTACTCACAAATAAATGCCTGTAGAAATCTCCATGACTCTATAACCTTTTTGCAGAGGAGGATATCCCATAAAACGCATGGAATGGCGTGAGGATCCATTTTATCTCAAGGGCCCACAGTTGTTGCATAACACAAGTAGCCAAATACCCTAAGATGATCAATTCGTGGCTGTCTTCCATAAAGCAATTGGAAAGGAGTTCACCCGTTGTGGATCCAAGTCGGCATGTGATTAATTAAATCAGCCGATGCTTGCGCTCAACAACCCCATTTTGTTGGGGAGTGTAGGTGCAAGAACTTTCATGAATTATTCCCTCATATGACAAAAAAGACACACACTCTATAGTAAAGAACTCATATCCATTATCCATGCTGATTCGTTTAATAGATTTGCCGAATTGATTTTTAATGAGAGAGAGGAACTTTGACATATTTGAAAAGGTTTAACCCTTAGATTGCATAAGAAAAACCCAAGTGGCGCGAGTATAATCATCGACAATAGTGAGAAAGAATCATGATCCATCACGATGTGGTGTGTGGTAGGGATCTTAGATATCAATATGAAGTAAGGAGAAAGCACTGGTGGTTTGAGATGTGCTAGTTGGAAAGTGTCTTCAAGACTCTTTAGCTAGAGGGCAAATAGGACATTTTGGATAAGGGAATTGTGCACTATGACCCAAACGTTGATGAGAAATTAAATTCTTATTACTGATAACAACATTACAAGAAGTGCCTTCATTCAATAAATCAAAATCTGTTAGGAAACTGGTCCAAAAATAAAGTCCTTGAGTAACACTACCTAAGCCCATTAGTTCACCAATCGAAAGGTCTTGAAAGAAGTAGTTATCTAAATTGAATATGGCACGACAGAAATTATCTTCGCAAGTTTTTGAGATAGATAAAAGATTGAAAACTCAAATTTTGGCATATGAAGGACATTTTTTAGGACAATATTGAAACTAAGATGAAAAGTCCCAATTTTGGTGACATGAGTGATATTTCCATTTGGAAGACGGACGTAATATAAGTGTGGACTCTTATGAATATGGGAAAATAATTTTTCATTGCAAATTATGTGGTCACTGGCACCTGAATCAATTATCCACGCATCAACGTATATTGAGTTCATCTTGGAAAGGAGAGTATCTGAAAACTTGCAGCTTTGTCATTTGTGGTTAATTAATCTAGAGCCCTCATGATATTCTCGTACTGATCTTGGGTAATTGGTTGGTGCATCCCATCAGTCTTTAGTGCTGAAACCTGACAAGCGAAAAATTCTTTTCCCTTTTTTCTTTATCACCCGACTTGCCATATAATTTCCAACATGTTTCAATTGTATGATGCGAGCGTTTACAATATTCACAATATTTTCCTTTATATTTTGAATTTTGCCTGCCTAATTTATGAGATGACGTGACATTTCATGGTCCGTTGGATGTCCTACGTGCGGGTGCTGTCGTGGCTAAATAATAAGCGTTGGATTCGGGCACGTTGGATGAGACATAGTGCCTATTTGGTTCAGCTTCCCCAAGGGGCTTTGGCCCCCAAAGCCCATTGAGGAAAATATTTTGTATTTGTGAGTCACTTTTGAAAGCTAATTGGGCAAATACGAACATCCCCAATGCTAAAAGCCCATGAGCTGCATTGAGCATTCAACATTCTCCCAATACAAGTTTTACTGTTCACGCGTCGTTCATCTTCTTCCCCATGACTTTGAGTTCTCCGCCGGCCCCTTCGCCACCTCCGTCGTCGACGCCGCCTCCGCCTCCACCTCCGCCTCCACCGTCGACGCTGCCTCCCTCTCCGCCTCCACCATCAATGTTGCCTCCGCCTTTGCCGTCGATGCCTTCCTCTTCTACAACAGATCCATCCCCTTCAACGAGCACTAGTAGCACCGCGTCGACTCCTTCGGCTCGCGCGAACCAGGCCTCAGGCCGCCATATCTGGCTATCCGAAGGCCATATCTAGCGGTCCAAAGGCCAGATCTGGCCGCCGACTTCGAGTTCTCCACCGGCCTCGCCTCCGCCTCCACCTTCGATGCCTTCCTCTTCTGCGGCAAATCCATCCCCTTCGACGAGCGCGAGCAGCACCGCATCGACTCCTTGCTTCTGCACTCCGACGCCTTTGGCTCGCACGAATCAAGTCGTCCAGAAGCCAGATCTGGCCATCTAGAGGCTAGTTTTGGCCATTCGGTGGCCAAATCTAGCCTCTGTGACCGTAGACGACGACGTGTGTCGCCTAAGGTTGCGACCTCAGGTAGCCGGACGGCTAGATTTGGCTGTCTAGCGGTTGGCCAGTGTTTAGCCGGGCGCCAAATTTAACTTTTAGATCAAAAAAAAAAAAGCAAAAGCCCATTACAATTGTGAGTTTTGCCAAACGGTATTTATGCCAAGTAACATTTCAATGTTACAATTTACCAAATGGTGTAACATTTCAGAAAACCCCTTTACCTCAAAGATATTTGCATTATCCCAATGGCATTTCACCAAAGCCGAACCAAACAGGCCCATAATGGTCCTCGGATCTCGCTTGATAACCCCTGTTGGATCCAAGTAAATTGATGGGTGAGTTTGGACCATCAGATGGCCCCTTTAGATCGTGGTCATCCATCTGCTTAGGATTGCCTCCTTCACTTCTCACGGCCATCGCTCGTCCAACACTCCCGACGCTTGCAAGTCCTTCATGGCCGCCGAGTAGCAAGCTAGAACCTCCTGTGCCAAGACCCCTGGCGCTTGCAAATCCTCCGTGGACTCCAAGCAGGGAGCTGGATCCTGCTGTGAGGGCTGCAAGAGTGACACCATCGCTCGTCTTCACGTGCTCAGCCATCACCAGCCTTTGGCTCTCCTCCTAGACGGCTAGCTAGTAGATTCGGCCGAGCTACGACGTTGGCTCCATCATCAAGATCTGTGATCTGAAGGGTGAGTATGTTTCATTCAAGCTTAGCAAAAACGCGTTACTTTCTCTCTTTCCCTCAATGCCCGATACTGATGGAGCATTGTCTCAGGTCCCTCGAGCTGCTCTTAGGCTGCCTCGAGCTCGTTCCACAGAGCCAAGAGCCGATTGAAGCAAGTGGTAACCAAGAGGTTCCCTTGCTTCAATTCAGAGAGTGCATGGGTTATATTGAACAATTTCACCTGAATAAGCCTCCCGTACATTTCACGGATGCTTTCCCAGATGGTTTTTGAGTCCTCCGTCGGTGGGAGCCCGGCTGCAACTTCTGGCGAGAGGCAATTTCCAATCTAGGTACGTACTAGTTCATTACATCTCCTCCAGTGCCGCTGCATGCGATTATCGGTCAGATATGGAATTGATCTGTCATGAAATCCCTCCTTGTCTTTGGTGATAAGAGCTTGACAGGAATCTTTTGCCCAAGCGCTGTAGTTATCAGGTCCAACGAGATGGAGGTTGATGAGATGCAATTTGGCCTCGTCAGCTGGCGACATGTAGAGCGGGTCGCTAGGTTTGGGACGGCCGCCGTTCACCGGAAATGCATAGGGCAAGTATCCAGGTTGGGGCACCAAGTAGGGATTTATCCCCATATCCGATGGAATCGACCCGAGTCTGTGAACCAGTCTTCCAAAACCCGATCCTCCATTTGGGCTCAGTATTGCCTCAACTCCATCAGGCCGAATTCCTCCTCCAGACTATCCATGTTGGACCCACGCGTAGCTCGGTCCGGCGGCTGGATACCAAAGGCAAGGCGTTTATAGTGGTCAGAACCTCTGCGGGTTACAAAGTATGTTGTTTATTCGCAGAGAGATTGATTAATCTCTCTTCTTGCCTTTTTGGTGTTTCCTCCACCAAGGGAAGGGAAAAGAAAATTTGTTGCGTTGCTTTGCTTTGCTCTCACTTTACGCGGGGCTCTCTGGCTTGCTCATCTGATTCCCTTCCTCGTAGATCTTGCTTCAAGTGTTATCGGGTCTGATGATTTAGCAATCTTCTCTTTTTGTAGAGTTGATTTTTTATTTTTATTTTTTTGATACTGTATTTGGGTTTTATTGGTTATCGATCCTTGTTGAGGGAGCTGGGGTTTTAAAGATTGGGATTTGGTGTTAAATGAGATATGGGGGTGGTGATGCAAGTGATCATTGTCCAGCTGGTTCTGCTCTGTATCATCAGCTTTGCTTCAGCTGTCCAGGGATCTGTAGGTACAAAAGTTTTCTTGCCTTTTTACATGTTCGACTGTGATTTTAAGCACTTGGTGTCTTCGTTTATCAAGTTTTACTTAGCAATGGAAAGGTCTCGTAACCATAAAGAAAGTTGCACAAATATGTCCCTTCGTTGGCTCTCTGCTAATATTGTGCTGTTGCATTCAGTGATTCGTCTGCAATGACTAAGCCGGAGCATGAATTTAGGAGAGGCATCCAACAAAGGCATGTCGGATCCGTCATTTGAGCTATTGTTCTTCTCTTGATTTCAATGTGCTATTTTTATGCGAAATCGTGTAAAAATCGCACTTGGCGGTCCTTAATTGCAAGTTCTAGTTTGATGTTTTCCTGAATTAAAATCGTAGGTTTCAGCATTGTCTTTTCACAGCTAAAGCTTTCCCATCTGGGAAATGCTTGCTAGATCATGGTTTACCTCATGAACGGCCAGGCATGGTTTGCATAGACGTTTATGTTGTATATCTTCATTTATATAGGCTTTTCTGAATTTACTATTTTCTGTCATATAGTTGGTTTTTGCTAAATCTAGCTTAGCAGAGATGTAAATCTTACTTAGAACAATTGAAAGCAAAATGGAATTTAAGCTTTCATATTGTTGCATGGGCAGTTTAATAGTCAGTCAAATGTTTTTTTTTTTTTTTTAACTTACTTTTGAAATCCTTTTCACCAACGCTAGAAAAGTAGTATTATTGTCGACAACTTGCATGAAGTAAGAGCAAGAGAAAGCAGAGAACTTCTAGATCTTCTTCCTTAACAGCTGCAGACTTCGTTGCATTCGCTTGACTCAGAAAAAGTCTTCGAAACTTTGTAGCTATTCAGAACAGCCCGGATCGCTACTTAGATTTGGCACTACGTGCACCGGGTGCCGACATAAACGTCATTCAAACCACTGATTACCGGCAATTGGCAAATTTTTCCTACGCCATTTCTCTTCAATTGTACCGGAGCTAAGGAGTGAACCAAATCAACTAATTACAAACAAATTCATTTTCCCCTCCTGCCGATGCTTAACTTATGAGGCTGCGAATAATCTATCTTCACATTCATCTCGTCTATTACTACCCCTTAATTTTCTAGTTCGTTGTCTCTTGGGCCGTTTCAAACAAGGAAAGAAAGATGTGCGACCAGGGCCTACAATTTCGCACCTGAGCTTATTCTCTCGCAATTCCTACAGAAAATGTGGCACCATGTGATGGAATGCTTAGAGATCTCGACTTCCTCAATGAATGGTCATTAATGAAGTCGGCGAACTGAAGCTCTGAAGAGCGCTTTCCATCCTTTCTTTCTAGTTCCCCTCGTTAATGGGTTCCGACCACGGGCGACCCCGCAAGGGAAAATCCCCAAAAATAGGGGACGGGACATGACCATTTCAAGCTCGAAGTGCCCGCTCAAGGCCAAGATCTTATGACTCGTATTGCCATCCGAACAAGGCAAATCCCATACCTACTTTGTCTAGGCCCCCCTCTCGAAACGACGCCCGTTCAGGCCCAATTCCTAGAAAGATCGGACACACGAGAGAGAGAGAGAGAGAGAGAGAGCGCCACGCACCACGTCGCTTCTGTCGTGTCCACACATGCTCGTGGAAATCCTGGTGTGGACGATCGACGAAGAGGGAGAGAGAGGAGAGGGCCAGGTCTGGAGAGCGTAGCGTGAGGACGGGATCGCATGTCTAAGCAGGGTTAGTCGAACCCTGCTTTCGGGGAACGAGAGAGACTAGCATGGATCGTTAGAGCCCACCGTATTTTCACATTCACAATTCGCCTTCATGTCCCTTAGTTGACATGTTTCGAGGATCGGCTCATCAGTTCCCTCATAACGTGTTTGTGCCTACGCTCGATTATTGGGCAAGTGGTCCAACGGGCTACACTGCATCTTGGTTGTTTCAAAGGACGAAAGGGAAACATGTTAGAAAAATCATAAACTTAGTACATTAATGTCAATTTAATTATAAAACTTTTGATATCGTGTTAATTTAATCATTTCAGGTAATTTTAATTAGAAATTACTGATGTAAACAATTTTTTAAAATATTTTAATTTTTATTGGTTTTTGCTTTCTTCTTTCTTTTGCCAACCGCCGGCCATGGCCAATCACTGGCCTTGCTTGGCAAGGGCTCCCCTCCCCACATTAGGTGAGGCCAATCCTCACCTAAGTGAGGGTGGCCTTGTCGAGTGTTGCCTTCACTCGTACGAGACTCGACAAAGCCACCTGGCTTGGGTGAGGGCTAGCCTCACCTAATCGGGAAAGGGGAGCACTCGCCCAGGCTAGGGCGACCATGTCAAGCATTACCTTTGCCTAGGTGAGGGCTACCCTCACCATATTTGGCGAAATGGGCAAGCCTAAAGAAGTGATTTCCTTCTTGAGCCCGGCCTGCTCAAGCCAAATCATCTTCATATAGAAAAAAAAAAATATATATATATATATATATATATATATATATTATCATTGTTGATGTGAATGCTTACACGACACAGCTGGTACTATCATGGATCATTTTTAATAATTTTTAAAATTTTTTAAAATTTCCTTTCTTCTTTCTTTTGCTAGCCATTGACCATCGGCCATCACCAAGCGGGCCGGCATTGGCCTAGGCGAGGGTTGCCATCGCTCACCAAAGGTAAGGCAAGATCGGGCAAGCCCTATCTAGGGCTCCCCTTGAAAAATCTGGCAAGGCCAGTCCTCGCTTGGGCCAAGGTGGCCTTGCTGAGCATTACCTTCACCTAAGTGACACCCGATGAGGTTGCCTAACCTAGGTGAGGGCCGACCTCAACATATTTGGCAAGGGGAGCCAGCAAGACCGCCCTGGCCTAGGCAAGGGCCGACCTCACCCAATCTAGCAAGACTGTCCTAGCCTAGGCGAGGTCTGACCCCACTGGATTTGGTGAGGGGAGCCCTCATTGTGGCTTGCCTCGGCCAAGTCTCTCCTTTGGTGGGCAACAACAATCCTCACCAAGGCAAGGTCAACTCACCCTGCCATTGCTTGTGACCAGTCACTAGCAAAAGGATTAAAAAAAGAAAAAAAAAACGGACAAATAATTAAAAACAATTACAATGTTATTAAAAATTATTCATGTTAGTGACAGCCATACTATGTAAGTTAATCGACCTCCACGTCAGCAAATCCAGTTAAAATTAACCGAGGAAGGACAAAATTGGTAGTAGATCAAAAAGTTTAGGACTAAATTGACATAATTAAAAGGTTTATGATTAAATCAGTATCAATGCAAGAAGTTTATGCCCTGTTTGGCAACACTCCAAACAGTGACTAATTCTGATTTTTGTTCCCCAGAATAAGTTTGGGACGAGAATCGCGTTTGGTAAAATTTTGTTCGGAACAAATTTGTTCCCGAGAATCAGTTTTGGAGTAGATTTGAGAATAAAAAAAAATTGATTCTACGTCCGAGAATCAAAAAAAGAATCAACACAATAAAACTCTTCTTCTTTCCTTCCGTCGTCGCTCGCCGCCGCCCGCCACTGTCTACCGCTGCTCACCACCACCGGTCGCCGACCGCCGGACCGGCGAGCTCGCCGGAGGCTCACCCAGCCACTGGCGAGGTCCGGCGAGCTCGCCGAGCCTCCGGCAAGCCTCGCCGGGGCTGGGCGAGGCCCGCCTGGCCACCGGCCGAGCTCGCCTAGCCTGACCGGTGGCCAAGCGGGCCTCGCCCAGCCCCGGCGAGGCCCGCCTGTCCACCGGCGAGGCCCGCCTGTCCACCGGCGAGGCCCGCCTAGCCACCGGCCGGGCTCGCCTAGCCTGACCGGTGGCCAGGCGGGCCTCGCCCAGCCTCGGCGAGGCCCGCTTGTCCCCGGCGAGGCTCGGCCTCGCCAGATCTGGCGAGGCCGAGCCTCGCATGGGGCCGGGCAAGCGTCGCCGGCACCGGGCAAGGCTGCGGAGACGCTCGATCGACGAGGGCCGGCCTCGGCGAGGGCCGCGCGACACTGGTGAGGTTGCGGCCCTCATCCGGCCGGTCGCCGGTCCGGCGATCGGCCACAAGAAGAAAAGAAAAATAGGAGAAAAAGGAAAATTGAAAAGAAAAAATGAAAAAAAGGTAAAAAAAAAAAAAAAGTAGAAAAAATTATTTAAAAATAAAAAATAATTTGGAACAGAATCAATGGACATGTTATCAAACACAATTTTATTCGAGAATCAAAAATTTTAGACGAGTTACCAAACACGTTTTTTTACTCGAGAATCGGTTCGGGAACGAGAATCAAAAATAATAATTTCTTGTCGAATCGGTTCTAGGGAAAGTAATTGTTGCCAAACGCACCCTTAGTAATTTTTGTAAAACTTTTACCAAGAGCAAAATGGGCAAGCCTAGAGAAGCAATTCCCTTCTTGAACCCGGCCCACTAAATCCTAATCATTTTCATATAGAAACGTAATTTTTCTTTTTTAATCATTGTGGGGCTTGAACATGGATCTTCCCGCCCTGCCCATTAGTCATCAGCTCAAATCTTGCGCTTTCGAACTTTCATTTCACGTTTTCGTGTCCACAATGAATTAAAGGGAAAGAGCCACGTGACGGGTTCCCTCCAACTTGGGAGACCCTTGTTTTATATTCTTCTGACGATGACCTAGAGGGCACAAGGGCCACTAGCTCTTTATATGGAGCATTAAAAAATCGTTTGCGTTTCCGGTCAACGCATTCAACGGTCTTGATCCTTCGTCGGCGGGAACGGTCAAATTCTCCTCCGGTTGCTTTCCCTCGGGGTCTTTGTCCTTTCATACCATCCATCGTCATGCACATTTTTCAGATTGTCTAAATCTTCAACATCATTTTTATAATTTAATTTATTGCCACCTATTATTTTTATAATTAAGCACCGCTGTCTGTCTTCTTTCAAAATGCATAGTCAACGAACTGTTGTTTCGGGGAGCAAAAGGTGAAACCTGGTGTATTCGCAGAGAGAGCTGCAGCACATGGAGAAACAATGTGATTTGTTGGTATAAACATGAATGGAGAGGTTCACTGGAAGAGGGATTGACATGATCGTAGGTTAAGATAGAGAATATAAAATTGTGATGCGAATGGCCTTCTCTGATTAGATGATGAAAGTATATTTATATTGATGCCTCAAAACTAATTTAGAATGTAAGGGGGGCTTCTATTGTCTCCTGAGAGACGATACACCGTTCTAAAAGCGTTGACCTCCAACACAAAATAAGTTAGCTCATAAATAGTTCAAATGAATCCTCAAGAGTTTGATCCTTGAGTATTTGGAGAAGTGTCCATAGATTTAATCACTTGATATGGCAAAGAAGGATGAACTGGATTTGAGGGTTGAAGGAAAGGAATACCACAGAGCAATCTAGAATAGTCATTCATTTGAAAATTACCCTAATATTTATCAAACCAGATTAAATTTTGCTTGAATATTTGTTATCGCGTAGACTACGGACGAAATTCATCAGTTAAATTACAAAGGTTTTTTTTTTTTTGTCATGTCTTGAGTTTATCACTAGCTGTTTAATTTACTTAAATATAATTCATTTTGGAACATGAAATGTTGCCTAAAAAAGAAAAAAAAAAAATCCGTACTAACTTAATACAAAGGATGAGATATCGGATATATGTTGTTAATTGATCTGTTCGATTTCATATACATGTCGGGCAAATTTGATCTTATCCGGTTGCTAGCAACAGCTATCAATCATGTCAAAGTTAACATTTATATGGGGACTAATCAATGTGCTACAACTTATGATGAAAGATGCGATTTGGGTTGGGTTTTGGCGGACTCGAAGAGCAATCTCCATTGGATCCAGTAGAGTTAATCATACAATCGCTGATTTTTTGTCAAAGCACCAAGGACAGACAAAGTTCTACTTTTTCTCGTGAGCGTGGGGCTATCAAAGATTAGGTAATAGCTTGAATTTTTCCCCAGGGTGGGCTCTACTTATAATAGAATGGTCGAGGTCATCGAAATGGGCTGGGATATCGTTTGACCTGTGATTTGAAGTTCAGCTACGGATCCGTAATGCACTCGATCGAATTTTAAAGTTGTATGAAGAAAAAATGTATTGCGACTCTCTCTTTTGTGTTTCTGCCCATGTCGTACCAGGAAATTTCTCAGGTGAACGCATGCACTAGAAGCACAAAGAAGGCCAGCGCTGGTCGACCTTAGGGATTCATGATGATGGTCAGGACCTGTTCTGATGTCAAAAAAATTCCGTGGGACTACTATGGAGTGTTCTAAAAATTCAAATTGTAATATAACGAAAGTGATTTTGATTTTTGTATAAAGTCGACTTGTTTTTGGCACGTGCTGTAACACCAGCAAACCATGTATCAATGTCCATGACTCAATTGGACATAAAATTATATGCACAAACACACACACACATTAGATTTCCTTCTTCCTTTTTTTTTTTTTGGTTGTGAACTGGGATCAATTAAATCTATTAGAGTGATTTCAAGATGTCAAATTAAAAACAAAGAACACGTGAAAGTCCTGGCAAAGAGAGAATGAACAACACCGCTCTAGCTATAATTTATGTTTAATATAAGCTTGTGCAAGAACTCTTTTGCTATATTATTTAACATCACATTGGATCTCAAAGCAAACGGAGCCAGATATTCAAGGGATTATTTTTTCGAAATCCAATATGATATTGTCAATTTTACTAGTTAATAAACAAATAAAATTTAGATATCTAGCATTTTTCAAAAGAAAGAGGATTTTTCTTGCCAATGTTACATGAAAAGAATCCCATAATCTACAATATCCACCTGAAAGAGTCACAAAGACATTTTGGAATGCTCTGGATCACAATATATTTCCACCAATTGAAATCAACTATTTTTAATCATCTTATCTTCTTTTGACCATAGTTTGTGTTAAAATACACATGTGAGTTGTGTTAGAAAAGTCATACATTAAATAATTGGTATGTATAGTAGTTAATATATTTCAATTGACTTATAACTTATTCACTTAGACTTTTAAGTGAATGGCAATCTCCTCAGATTAGGTATCAGACTTCTGTTGGTGGGCCCCCAACCTGTTATAATGTTTGGTGAGTATCTCGAGGAAGAATTATGGTAACCAGCCCAATTTCCGAATAGGTGGGCCCTCCTCATTAAGAGTTATCTCAGTTGGCTCATAATTTATAAGCTTAAATTTTTGAGTAATTTAGCTCTCTCTTGGCAATCTTTCAAGTGAATGTATTAGGTTTCTACTATGCGTTCCTAATAGTTTAAGTGGACGAAGCAATTTTTTCCAAACCATAATTTTCGGTATGTGCATGGAGATTTTTTATGTGAATTTCACCGTGTAATTCCAAGACTCCTTTCATAAATTAGCGGATTGATTTGCAACCATCCAGTTTAATATGCATGATCAATTGAAGCTTGCACTGATATGGTGAGCACGTGAGCATCTCTCCTCATCACCACCACATCATCACTTTACATATTGACGTCATAATATAATAATGATGTAAACAAGTTTCTTTCCTTTAATGCCACGGACCATATAGCCCAACCTAATGAGCTAAGACGCTAGATGAATCTCCTTTTAGATATAACCCGTCTTTAAAAAAAAAAAAAAAATTGGGCCAAATTATATGATTCACCTTCAAGTAGATGAGTAATCTGCTGCTTATATAAATGAAGATAAAGTTTATATACAAATTGTCCCATAAAATGCACAAACATTGGCTTGAGTCTCAATTCTGCGCTATATTTACTTTTGTCTCATAAAAATACATCAACTTTAGTTTGTCTTTTGATTCTACG
The DNA here is from genome assembly GCA_014182885.2 of Eucalyptus caleyi. Taxonomy (NCBI): domain Eukaryota; kingdom Viridiplantae; phylum Streptophyta; class Magnoliopsida; order Myrtales; family Myrtaceae; genus Eucalyptus; species Eucalyptus caleyi. Next base: position 54,920,675 of record CM024468.2, on the reverse strand, counting down.
CCAACTTTTTTTCCCTCAAAGAAAGTACAAATTTCAGTTGGTACCCAAATCGACCCCATTAAACGTGATTGCTAAATTCAGAATCAAATGGGTTGTGTCAAATTATCTTGCAGCATAATCACATAGGCTAAGCGGTGGTGTGGCTGCTATTAATCTAGCATTGTCCTATCTGCCTTTGTTGCTGTCGTTTCATGCTCAGTTGCTGGTTGAATCTGGGTAATGAAACACAGACCCGGTTTTTCAATTTCGTGCCTTTATCAAAAAAATTGAGTCCTAGTAGATGTCCCAGACTTTAGTATCAGAATGTTTTTATTTTTTATTGTTTGGCCGGAAAGAGCCACCGATCTTTTCCACGAGTTGGCGAAGGTGGGTTTGGGCGTGTACATGTTGGCGTTCTTGAAGATGGGACCAAAGTAGCTGTGAAAGTTCTGAAGAATTAGGATTAACAGGGCGGCCGGGAATTTTTAGCTGAAGTCGATATGCCATCGAAGGAATCTTGTCAAGCTGATCGGTATATGTCCAGAGGAACGTGTCCACTGCCTTGTTTGCAAACTTTTTTCCGAATGGCTTTGTGGAATCTGATTTGCATGGTGAGTGTAGATGAATACGCAACTTCTCTAGGGTTACATACTATTGTCTCGCTCTTCATTCTGCTCACGAGGTGTAAAGCCAATGTCCATTTTCCCATGCTTTCAGGAGTTGGCAAGGAAGCTGCCCGACCAGAATGGAGCGCTAGGATGAAGGTAGCACTTCGTGTTGCTCGTGGTTTAGCCTATTTGCCTGGGGACTCGAGCACCTGTGTGATGCATGGGGACTTCAAGGCCAGCAACACGTTATTGGAACATGATTTTACGCCCAAAGTGTCAGATTTCGGTTTGGCTCGCACCAATATACATAAGAAAAACAGGCACATCTCTATGGGAACCTTCGGGTTAGGAAACTCCTCTCTTGTTGAAATAGTTCCTTTGATTTCTGATCTCGTATTCTTTGATTAATTCTAAATGTGTCAGTCGTAAATGCTGGTTTAAAGCAGCATAAGATCACTAATTATGAGGTTTCTTGGGAAGATTCTGTATCCTATTCTCTGGAACGTCAATCTTAAAGTCACAAGGTAAATCTAAAACAAACTCTGTTCTTACTAACTTTCACTTGACTTATGGTCTCAAGAGACTTACAGAAGTATCTGTTTGCCTTATAGGCAATTTATTATTTTTTAATATTTGGCCGTTGAGACGTGACCTTTGAGATTCTAAGTCGTTTGCCGTGAGGCATCTAACTTGGTCATCTTGTCACAATATTGAAAAGTCTCCGCATGTCCATTTCATTCAGGTACCTCGATCCTCCTCACATCACTGTCCCGCCAGGTGCCTGGCTTCCTGGCGCTATTCACCAAAGAAACGTCAACCTCGCTGCTGTGATCGCAGAGAGACCTGAAAGAGGCTAAAGTTTGATGGCTATGTTTTTTATGGAATTGGTGTTGGTGCTGAAGTGCACCGTGCGCAGTTGCCGGGTGAGCAGTTAGGAAGGGATGATGCGATGGAGAAGAAGCGGAGCATGAGGATCATGAAAGTGCAAGAGTAATCGATGGCAATGCGGCAAGATGGCGGATGTAAAAGCCATACAGTTGGATGAGAGGATGAGGTGCAAGTGTCGGCAGTGGGTGAAGATTGATTTCGAAGTTTGTGCTTCCATTAAACTGAAATAGCTCTTTGCTCGGTGTTGCTGCATATGAAGTTCCTTGTGTTAGGCCATTACTTGGGTGGCTATCTTGTGTAGTATAGAGAATTTGTGTGGATCATTGCTTTATTTGAATGGATGAACCCTATTGACTGTTGATGGCCATCTTGCCAATTCTTTGAAGAATTGGGTTCACCTTGATACAACAATTAGCAAAGAATGAATCGCTCACAGCTTGGGAGAAAATACCAATTGACCCATAGAGTTAAGGCGTGCACACTTGACAATATAGATTAAACTTTGGTACAAGTATGGCTAATGCCCGTACCTCAATAGTCTTAAAACATGAGTAAACACCATGATTAACAAGTGGAAAAAAATATCGCATCACCATATGTCCTTGTTCAATAGTGATAGCACAAGTCATTTCCAAATCTTCACAGGACGGAAGAGGCGAGGCCAATAGGTGGATTCAACCATTTCAACATACAAGGGAAGCTGTAGTAGTGCAGAAAATATGGCAGGGATGACCACCAACAAAGTAATGGGGATGTGAATCCACTTCCATTGTTCTCTTAGGACAATCACAAGAGCAGAGCCAAAAGCCACGAGTATGAGGACGAAAGAGAGGAAGAGAAAAGTGAGGCCCAGTATCATTTTTCTTGGTAGTGAATGAAGAAAATCTTCTGCGGCATAGCGTGAGGTTAGGATAGCCAAGAACATCGAGGTGGCGGTGACAGAGGAGAAGAGAGATAAAGCGTTTGCAACGCAAAAGACCGGGTTACCCCTATCGTCGCTTCCAGGTTCTGTAAAAGCTGCAGCAAAAGCTACTGTAAAGATGAGGGTTGATATGACGCTACAAGATGATGACGTCTCCTTCATCCATTGCCCCGCCTCTTTGACCAAATCTTTTCGCTGTTCTACAAAAACTCCCCAGTATGTCTTCCCGCTCCTTTCTTTTGTTTCTTTCAATTCCAGACTTTTAGAAGGACTGCTCTTATCTTCTTTTACCTTCATCGATCAACGCAAATGTAAATTAAAGAGCGAAAAGGGTAGCAAATCAAATAAGGTGAACTGACCTTAAATTTTAGACTTCTTATGAAAGGAGAAGTCTTATCTTCCAGCACCTTCAGAAAATAAAGGACACCTATCAATGTGATTGTAAATAAATTAAAGAGTGGTAAGCAAATGTGGTGAACCAACCTCAAACCATTGAAGTTCCCTTTGCATAAGAAAAGCTGCTCCAGAAACATCTGCTGGTACATATCCTGGGGACCATTCTACTACTGCCGCCATCAGGTCGCAGTTCCTCTCAATATCGTACCTCAATTTTGGAATTGGGTCGAATGCATTCATTACTCTAAATAACTCAACATGCCTTCCCTTCACAATTTCTCTCATCAGTTCTTTTGTGAATTCTTTATTCCACATCAACTCCGGAGAATGCTCAAGACATAACCTGACTATTTCAGAGATTCCGCTGGATGCAGCGTCAAGGGCAATGGTCGAAGTCAATTTGAGTATTTCAGGTGCTTTCATACAAGCCTTCCTCTTGTTAAAAGTTAGTTTTGCTAACTCAAGCGAGCATTCGTGGCTTACTTTCAATTCTCCAATCCTTTTGATAAAAGGTGCTGCACAAACATAAGATAAGCAATCTTGCCAGCAATAAAGAATCAAAGGATATGGACGCTTTCACATTTGTGCCGTGTTCTTCCGTACATAGTAGTTGAGAAGAGAATGATGGATTCAACATATTAATCGAGGAAGCAAACTTCGTATGGCTTGAAAATCAAAATGTATGTATCAGAGAACAGATGGATCCATTAACACAATATCATGAGAGAGAGAGTTTCAAAAAATGGGTAGACTCAGCAACAAATCAATGGATTTTTTTTTAAACTGATTAGTTTTACGTATTCTCTTGATGGGATACATATCGATTAGACTTTGAATTGCAGGAAATCCAATCATATCATAATTTACAAATCGAAAGCTGATTCATATTGATAACTATGATCTCAACAGGATATGTCGATAATATCAATTTACGATTTAAAATAGAAATCTCTACCCATGGATCAAATAAGGTCCTTTTTCTATAGATACCATAGCAGTTAGTGTACCTAGTTTTGTGGCAACATTCCAGAGTGATCTCTTGAACCAGTGAGTCGCTGGTGTCACCACCATTAAGAGGAGAGAAAAATCATGTTAGCAAATTATAAATTGATGATGAATAAAAAGATACATATCACACTCATGAAATGAAAATTGCACATGTAATTAAATTTATTAATGCTCGAATATGTGAGAAACACAACTTGGATCAATCAACCTCTATAATCTACGATCCCAATCTACTATCCCCGATAATTCTACTTGACAAATTGACATTGACTAAGTAACTCAAACTAACTTTATCAATGTTAAATTAGATATTAACTTGTATAACATATCATGGTTTAGATATTAATTTTATAGCCTATTCCTTAATTATTATTTTTTTAATGAATAAAATCTGTGAATGATATGCTTTTTCTCATGTTAGTCCATCCGATTTAAGAGAGATACCTCGAGCCATCTTCGTGTCTTTGGTGTTGTCAAATGATGTATCAACCGAGCAAGGGACACCTAACAGATAGCGTGAACCTTGTGTGGATAGAGTTGTTTGCATTGTACAAATCTAACAAAAGAAGCGCAAGAAGGACCTACATAGATAAATGCATTTTTCCCAAAAATTGAGTTTAGCTCCACTGCGGTAGTAGGACTTCACATGCGCAAAGACTTCCAACAGGCCACCGTTTTTGGTATCAACGGATGTTGCTAAGTCGTATCGGTGAGCTAAATCCAAGAGTATATCTTTTGGGACAAGAACAACAAAGTAAATTAACGTGAACGGTGAAGGAATTGAGATAAGAAAAGCGAGTGTGAAATCCTACCCAAATGGCCAGCCTTAATAAGGTTCATCACGATATCATCACTTGGGGGGGATGTTATACGCTTGGCCAGGTACCAGATAACCTCCTTTTGCTTAGGAGTACTTCTCGTAGTAATCAACAGGGCAGAGAGTGCCAAAGATCCACCTTCATCTTTTTCAAGTTTGTCTATAGATTCCTTTACCCTCTTTATTCTTCCTTTCCGGGCGGCAAACACGAAGGCATTTGCTAAGCCGTCAGCTTTACGTGCGCCTTAGCAGTTTCTCCACCAATTCATCTTGTCCAGTCAGATTCGCAATCTCGAGCACAGTATCGTCACCATCAACAGAGGTCATAAGATTGGCCGTCACTGCTTCGGGATCTTCATTGAGGATTCTCTCTATAGCTTTCCAATCACCTTTTAATGTGGCTTCAAACAATTGTCGATAATTTTCATCAACCACCGGTGTCGGCTCGACTGCAAATATTGCACATTAAAAGTCCTCAGTCTTTAAAACTTCCTGCTTTTACGATGATGCAAAACAAGGGGCAGTCCTTTACTGTTTGGAAGTCAAAGTTTTTTTTTTTTTTTTTTGGTTGGGCTTTGTCAATTACAATTCAAGATATTCTTATGATTTTAAAAACTATGAAAATATTATATTTGAATTTTTATGTTAGCATTTGGACCCCCTGAAGTTTAAAATGTTTTGTATTACACAAAGTCAAAATCCAAGAAACACAATATTTATGAAAAAGGAAAAATTAAAGGTTCAAAGTGACAAACCCCTAGGTGTTTTCTAACCGTCTTGGGATGCTTTATCAGTCACTGTGTCTTTTGAACTCCAGTCTAGGTGAATCTCTTTGTAACCAAAAAGAGAAATGAACACAAATAACCTTAAAAAAAAAATTAATTACACCTTGTATACTATAGATCATCTATTCCAGACTGATCAAGCTCATTCATTGCATGAAATTTTCTGTATTAAACTTAGATAGCGAACTTTTAAACAAGAAAAATTACACGTTAAACTGAAGGAAGGTCCTGAGTTTTTTTTTTTTTTGAGATAAGTATTATTTCATCAATTAGTTTTCTGGGACCTTCAAACTGTCATATCTTGGACAATGTGTTTTTAGTGAGTTCTTATTTTTCATTGCCATTGATCGCATCCGCTATATCATTAATAACTAATGAGCTCGATCTTTTACTCTTTCGAGGTAAATTTTTTTTTTTTTTTTTGGGGGCTTTCTTTGTATTAATTCAAGATATTATTCAAATTTTAAAAATTATGAGAAGATTAAATTTGAATTCATATGTCAGCATTTGTATGCTGTAAAATTTAAAAAGTTTCGGAGTAAAATAAACCAAAATGCATCCTCCAACACAATATTAATGAAAAATGACAATTAGAAGTTCAAAGCGAAACAACTTTAGTTGGTTTGCGACTGCCTTGGAAAAGCTTTGTCAGTTGCCGTGCCTTCTGGATTTACATTGAAGAGAATGTCTTTAATAACAACAGGAGAGGATAAGGATACGACAAGTTTCAAAAAAATTTATACGAGCATCATAACTTTTTTTTTCCATCACTCAAGTGTCATATCAGTGAAAATTTATTTATTGGAGTGCCGCGATTCATTGATTTATTGATTTTGGCAGAGTGAGACTTGTTCAACATGTATCAACTTATTATGAACGACTTAGATAAATCCTATTTAATCAATAGAGAAAGGAATGGCTCCCTTGGCAACTGCGTACCCTGCACTGCTTCATCAAGAGAATTTTGTATTTCTGAAGTATTGGTTTCTTTGTTGGAGTCCACATCCACACAAACATCTTGGATAATAGAAGGAAAAAAACCAGAGTTGACGCAAATCGTCTTTCTGAAACTTATATGTTCCTTCAATTTAGCGGGGCGAAAAAGCTGAATGGTCACCCTAGAATCTAGAATTTTTAAATGGGGACATTTTGCGTATTTACTGTTTGCTTGAAACGAATAGTCATGCCATGGGCTCGAGAAAATGAATCAACTAGCGGTATTTCGTGGCCACACATTGCTTTTGCATTTTTAGTTCGTGGGAATTAAAATTTTTCAGCCTCTGTAATTAGTTCCAATTGAATATGCCACCAAACTAGATAAAGGAAACAAAGAAATTATAAGACCACATCGCTCATACCATAAATTTTTCTGGGTTGGGACATGAACATGTCTGTACCTGGTGGTGGTTCTGCAAGATCCGAATTTCCTTGTGTTTCACTTTCTTCCGGCGCCATTGGGTTTCTCTCCTCATTGCAATCTTTCAACAACAAAGTAGACGGAAGATGCAAAAATGGGTAAGATATTCAATTATCAAAGAGTTTTAGTCTCTTCCTAGGCTGAGTTCATTCCTTCCTTTTATACAAGTACCTCCCCTAATATAAACCTACACCTAGAATAAGTAAAGTATATAATTCTTTATTCACTTTATAGCAAGTGGAATACTTTTCTTTTCTTTTATTTTTTATCGAATCGGTTGGATTACTCGAGTGTAAAAAGGATTTTTTTTTTTTTTAATGTAAAAAAGATTATCACTAGAAATAAAGACTAGACCTTTACAAGTTGGCAAGTAAGCTCAAGCTCTAGGGCCACACATAATTAGGTTCAATACCTAGTGATTGAACTATTACTTGAAGGTAACTATGTCTCTTTTTTTTATGATACAGTTCATTCTATTCCTTGAAACCAAAGGAGTCTTTTCCAAGTTAAGCAACTTCTTTCTCAAGCTCCGGAAAGTTATTCGGGCAAGTTATTTTACATGCTTTTAGCTTAATAAATCTATCGGCAAGAACGGGCATCTCACTTTGTCTAGTCCAAAAATAGGTATAAGGACATTAGAAGTATCAAAAGTTTCATCACTCATAATAGTGACAACCATTTTTATTGAAGAGTTATTTTTGGCCTAGAACAACAACATGATTTCCTTTTTGGAGATGACTATAGTGAATTGATTAGCTGAAGAATCATATCTTTAAAGGACGAGTCATGTAGTCTCTTAATGATAAGTAATTAAATGTTCAAAACCCGTTTGTTTTGCCGTACGCTCTTGAAGAAATTGCTTTGTTGGACAACCAACTGCCAATCTGATTCGCATTTCAAGTAGAAATGGAAAATAATTAGTCCTCGCAAGGTGATTGCTCGGACAAAACTTTCCGATAAGAGGAAGTTTTCTGGTAGTTAATTTTAATGAACTAGTCATTGAGTTCTTATGAGTGACGAAACTAGCTAGGATTAACAAAAAGCAGTCGCACCATCATCCAAAACTAGGAGGGAACTTGTGCAGCCAAGTCATACCAAATTTAGGATATTTGACTTTGAGTAATACGTTTTGCTTTTGCTTACTGGTTTCTTGAATCAATCAACTGTATTTGATGGCCACACATTGCTTTTGCATTTTTACTTCATTGTTGGAAATTTATTTATCTTTGGTCCCTGTATTTCGTTCCAATTACATATGCCGCCAAACTAGATAAAGGAAACGAAGAAATTATAAGACCACATTGCTTACACCATAAATTTTTCTGGGTTGGAACATAAATATGTACCTGATGGTGGTTCAGCAGGATTCGAATCTCCTTGCATTTCACTTGGTTGCGGCACCATCGGGTTGCTCTCCTCGTTGCAGTCTTTCAACAACAAAGTTATGGAGGATGCGAAAATGGGTAAGATATTCAATTATCAAAGAATTTTGGTCCCCCTAAGCGGAGTTCATTCCTTCTTTTTGTAGAAGTACCTTGCCTAATGTAAAGGTATGCAAGTAAAGCATGACTTGTTTTTATTTTGTTTTTACGTTATAGTGGTTGGATTACTTGGGTGAAAATGATTATCACTAGGAATATAAACAAGACCTATACAAGTTAGCAAGCAGGCTCAAATCATTAGGTTCATTTCCCAGTGATCAAACCATTGCTTTAAGGTGACTTTGTCCCTCTTTCTTAGGATAAAGTTCATTCTATCCCTTGACACCGATGGAGTCTTTACCAAATTAAGCCATTTCTTTCTCGGCTTAGGCAAGCTATTTAGGCAAGTTAATTTGCAAGGTTTTAGCCGAATAACGCCATTCACAAAAATGAGCGCCTCAACTTTGTCGAGCCCAAAAGCACAAGTAAGAAACTTCAATTCCATAAATTTGCTTAATGTAGAAAATAACTAGGTTTCTTCAAAATTTCTCTTTTTGACAAAATTAATTTCTAAGTAAAATCTAAAAATAAAGAGAAAACATAATGCATTTATTATATAAGGGATATTCACAATAAAGAAAAACAAAACATGTGATGTTCTTAGTTATGGCAACTAGATCCTACACAGAAATAGAAAAGTTCACAAAAGAAGGAAAGTAAATAAATTGAGGGCTACCACTTAAAATTGCAATTGAATAATTAAGGGCAACTTTGTCTTTTTAAAGAAAATGAGGTGCATTTAGTCGGATAAGGTATGGAAATAGCGGCACCCGAAAGTTTTCATCTAATATATAATGGAAATTTTCCAATATTTTCATTTCTAAATTTGTCAATAAAAGTATGTTTGGTAAAACTTTTGATTGCTGTGTTTGAAAATGAATACAGTTAAACTTGGAAAGTTTAATCACACTTTGTATGCTTTAGATCTTGCATAGATGACGGTATCGGGCTCATTCATTGCAGTGGAATTTTCTGCACAAAACTTATATGATAAATTTCTAAACAAGAAAAATTAACAGAGATCATGAGTTTTTATAAATATGTATTGAATCATGAATTGGTTTGGTGAGACCTTCTAAGTTTCATACATCAAACAATGCGTTTTTACTGAGTTTTAATTCGTAGTTGCCATTGATCTAATCCACGATATCATTCATACATTGTAAGCGTGTTTTGTTCCTCTTTGGAAGTAAAAGAGTATTTCTTTTGGGGGTTTCTCAATTATAAATATTGTTCAAATTTTTTTAAAAAAATGAAAAGATTATCTGTAAGTTTATATGTTAGCATTTGTATGCTGTGAAATTCAAAGTGATTTGGACTAACAAAAGTCAAAATGCATTAAACAAAAGGTTTATGGAAAACTAAAATTAAAAGCTCAAAAAGAGACAAACCTCTAGATTTTTTGCGACCAACTTGGGAAGCTTTATAAGTTGCCATGCCTTTTGTAGTCCCTTTTCGTGAAACTCTTTTTACCTAAAATTCAATGAATATAAATAACCTAATTAATTTTACTCTATATGCTTTAGATCATGTATACATTATTGGTATCAGGCTCGTTCATCACATGGAATTGTTTGCATGAAACTTAGATGGTAAAATTTTAAGCAAAAAAATCAACATTAAACTTAGATCGTGAGTTCTCTCTTCTTCTGTTTTTTTCTTTTATTTTTCCAGATAGGTATCAAATTAGGAATTAGTTTTGTGGGACCTTCTAGGTTCCATATATTGGATGAAATTCAAAGTAACTTGTACTCACAAAAGTCAAAATCCATGAAACGCATGATTTATGAAAAACGAAAATTAAAAGTTCAAAGTGATAAATCTCTGGTTGTTTTGCAGCCATTTTGAGAAGCTTTATCAATCGCCATGCCTTATGAGCTCTCTACTACGTGAACTTCTTTGTTACCATAAAGAGAAACGAATATAATCAACCTTAGAAAATTTAATTCCACTTCGTATGCTTTATATCATGCATACTAGCTCAATCATTGCATGAATTTTTTTTTCATTGAACTTAGATGGTAAAATTTTTAAAAAAAAATTAACATTAAACTTAACAAAGATCACGACTTTCTTTTCAATAGAAATTGTATCATCAATTAGAGGGTGGGACGTTCTAGCTTTCATATAGTGGACAATGCGATTTTGTAAGTTTTTGTCTCATTGCGATTGATCTTATCCATGATATTGTTAAGTAAATTATGAGCACATTCTTTTACTTTTCGGAAGTAAAAAAAAAAAAATTGGCCTTTGTCAATTATACTTCAAGATATTATCCAGATTTTAAAAATTGTAAAAAGGTTATATTTCAATTTATATGTCAGCATATGTATGCTCTGAGACTATAAGTATTTGGGATTGAAAAAGTTAAGATGTTGGAAAATCAAGATTTATGAAAAACAAAAATTAAAAGTTCAAAGTGACAAACCTCTGGCTGTTTTGCAACTGTCTTGGCAAGTTTGATCAGTTGCCATGTCCTCGAACTCAAGTCTATGCAAACCCTCGTGTTACCAAAAGAGAAATTTACATAAATGACTTCAGAAAAATTAATTACATTTTGTACACTTCGGTCTTAGTAGGTTGGGAAATCTCACTTTTAGCCCCTATACTTTGGTTATAAGTCCAGTCCTCATATTGTTCTATGGTGACAATTTAAATCAATTGGTTAAAATTACCGGGACAAAGAATTTTGCATCCCCCAATAATTTGGATGTAATCTCTTTTTCAAAAGGAAAATTTTTTCCGATGATTTAGTTGGACTTTCCAAATTATTTAGGAGTCATTTTCCATTAGTCACACCAGAAAATTCTAAGCAATGTCTTTTTAGGGTACGTACTTGAGTCCATTGCATGATTTTAGGTACCCTAGACCCAGGTTAAGAGCATAACTTTAATTGTATGAGTTCCAGCTTAGTCGAATCGACATTTTTACCTCTTGAGTTAGCTCATGTTTTTAAGGTACATTCGGTTTACTGAAATGTTTTAGTGAAAATTGCTCCTTATTTTAACTTCCATTTTCTTGAAAAGGCATTTGAAGGGTGAAAAGTAAGAGCTTTCAACAGGAATGAAAGTTATAGAAACATGTCGGGTGTAGTTGTTTAAAGCAAACCCCGTAAATATATTGTCAATTTTGGTCGTTTTGAGTTTTAAAGCTCAGATATTGAAAACACGACAATCAAAATTTCTACCGAACGTATTTTCATTGAAAACTTGTGGAAAGAAAAATAGGAAATTGGAAAATTTTCAAAGACCAAACACGCCCTCAAGTTCGGCACAAATTATTCTCCTTTCACACTCTTTCCTTTCTTACAAGGGTTTTCTTTATAAAGTGTCGGGATACTTGTTAAGTAATAAATAATTGCCATTTTATATTACTTAGAAATTAACCCCCAAAAAGCGACACTTTTCCAATTTTTCCAGCACCCTTTGGGATGAAATCAGAACAAAGAAAGGAAAGAACAGAACATACCTGGCGCTAGTTCTTGATCCATGGAGGTTTCCAAGCCGTGCCGCGAGCAGGTAAAACTCTGAAGTGGAGAAGTAATTTCAAGGGATTGAAGTCGAAGTTGCTTTCTGCTTCCATGGGTCTTCTTTTTTTATAATCGACCTGGGGATGGAGCCAAAGTTCCAGCTGTAAAGACAATGTAACCCTTCTCTTCTCCCGAATGACGTCCGCATTTCCAAATTTTATGAAAATTCCTATTTATTTTTTCTTTTCTTCCACCATTCCCTTTTTGCTAAAAAACATATTTCCATATATTTTGTTCAGTGTGCCAGCGGTGCAAAAATAATGACAAATATTACGATTTTTATGTTTAGCATGTAGATTTAAGGTTTGTGTTCCTATTAGACGGCTTGTATAAAAAAAGACTTTTACATCAACAATGTACATAATATAAATCATATTTCAATGGACTTTTATCCTATACAATGGCAATGTGAAATTTTCTTGACACAAATAGATTTTACATAATCAAAACAATCAATTTTTATTTTTAACACCTAACTTATACGGTAAATGGATTTGTATTTCCTTTCTCGATTGTGTACCGAAAAAATATATATACTTTTACAATGACGATATATGTGATAAAAATATCCATAATTTTGTATTCGTAGTCATTATCCGTACTTTATGAACAACATGAGGAAAATCATTCTCTTAACTACTTTTCTTTCTTAACTTTTATTTATATTGCCAACTCAAAAATCATTTTAACATAATTTGAGCCTGAATTGCGCTAATGTGTTATTCTCACAAAAGAAATACATTGACATTTTTAATTTTACCTCATACGGTGAGAATATATTCATCCTCGATTAATGAAATCATCATATACTTTTAGTTAATGTAAGTATTCTCCAAATCTTAATTTCAGAATTTTTGTTCTAAGAATAGAATAATTGGAATGGCTAAATAACTCTATTCACATTAGAACTAAGTTAACTGAATATGGAATTTATGCTTATTTTTAAAAAGTACGGAAAATGGGGAGGACAAAAATTTTTGATAGAAAGTTAATCAATGAAATTAGCTCATATTTACGTTTTTTTCCATGTACACGGGCAAGTCTGAAAATTTGCAATTCTTTATAAAATTATTGAGGACCCTTCTTGAATTGTACACGTGTCACGGGAGAAGAAAGAGAGAAAAGAGATTTGGAAAGTTATCGGAGAGTGCGTACAGGAATCGACTCTTTTATAGCCAACCCTTATTTTATACAACGCATGCTAGGGGCATTATAGACTTTGTCATGACCTAATAATGTAGAGCACCTTTAGGATGCTTTGCAGACTGGTTTGGTGTAATGCCAAACAGTGTACGAACAGTATCAAACAGTTTTGCTATTTGAGGAAATTTTCTTCCCCTTCCCGTGGCTTGTCGACTTTTTCTTAATGTAGAGCACCTTTAGGATACGTTGCAGACTGGTTTGATGTAATGCCAAACAGTAGTATTTTTTTTGGTCAGAAAAGAACCTGCATTCATTAAGACGGGGGAGTACAGCCGGCCGCTAAGGGCCTGTTTGGTAACCATCCAAACGGTGCCAAATTCTGATTCTTTGTTCCGGAATCAGTTTCGGCCTAGAATCGCGTTTGGTAAAATTTTTGTTCCCAGGGAACAAATTTGTTCCTGAACGGATTGGGAAAGCAGAATCAAGAATCAAAAAATAGTTGATTCTTGTTCCGAGAATCAATTTGAGAATCAAAATTTTCTTCTTCCCTTCGGCCATCTCACGACCACCGTCTATCGCCGCCCGCCACCGTCCGCCATCCGCCACCGCCGTCCACCGCCGCCGCCGGCCGCCGTCCGCCGCCGCCGGCCGCCGGTCCGGCGAGCTCGCCGGAGGCTCGCGGCACTGGGCGAGGTCCGTGGCGAGCTCGCGGAGGCTTGCCCGACCACGGCGAGGCTCGGCCTCCCGGATCGGGCGAGGCCGAGCCTCGCCGGTGGCCGCGGCCTCGCTGGGGGCCGGGCGGGCCTCGCCGGGGGCGGGCGAGGCCCGCGGCCACCGGCGAGGCTCGGCCTCGCCGGATCCTGGGCGAGGCCGAGCCTCGCCGGGGCGGGCAGGGGCCGGGCGAGCCTCGCGACGCCCGGCCCACCGGTGGCCGGGCGAGGCTCGCTGGCCACCGGCGAGGCTCGCCCGGCCCGCCGGTGGCGGCAGCCTCGCCCAACCCGACGAGGTCGGCGGCCACGGCGGGGCTCGGCCTCGCCCGAGATCTGGCTCGGCCGAGCCTCGGCGGGCTAGGCGAGCCTCGCCCATCGGCCGCGAGGGCTGCGGCGAGGCTCGGCCGACGAGGGCCGGCCTCGCCGAGGGCGGCGACGCTCCGGTGAGGTCGCCGGCCCCTCGTCGGCCGGTCGCCGGTCCGGCGGCCGCCGGAAGAAGAAGAAGAAGAAGGTGAGAAAAAGAAAAGAAAAAGGAAAAAATGAAAAGAAAAGAAAAAAATGAAAAAATGAAAAGAAAAAAAGGAAAATGAAAAGAAAAAAATTAAAAATTAAAAAATGAAAAGAAAACAAAGGAAAAAAGTAAAAAAATTATTTAAAAATTAAAAGAAATTGATTTGGAACAGAATTAATAAATACGGTACCAAACGCAATTCTATTCCAGAATCAGAAATTTTGGACAGTTACCAAACGGCTTAAAATGCTAGAATCAGTTCTCGGGAACAGAATCAAAAAGAATCGGTTCTGCTCAGAATCAGCTCCCGGGAACAGAATCGTTACCAAACGCGCCCTAATGCATCGGAAATAACAGATCTAAAAACATTGAAAGAGGCGAAATTTTCTTCCCCTTCCCGTGGCTTGTCAGACTTTTTCTTAGGTTGCTTTAATGCTTTTTACTGCTCTGCTCTTCTTCACTTTCTTCTTCACGTGAAGATACTTCAGATTTCTTCACACGTCATATTTGCTCTCGCGACTCGACCTCAACCCTCGGCCGAAAAAGATCCAATTTAGGATACTTTACTATGAAAAACTCCCTCACCGTATATATTTCAAAAGATACCATCACTTTATCCTTGAGATTAATCATGTGAATTTATTCGATCACGATCATGAATTCTCTTAAACTCGTACTTCGTGTAATAGCGAGAATTGTCGTAATTCACATTTATACGTGTGATATATCTTAAAAGGAGGTCAAATGTGAATAACAAAGTCATTAATATTAACTATAAAACCCTGATACACATATATACAATGCATTTAAATGATAGCCGACATCACTGAAATTTCATGTGAAATGAAAGTATGAAAAATGGCATCTAAAATCGTTATAATCAATGCTATGAGGACATTTAAAAATGAAATTGATAAGGGGACTAAAATTACTGCCAGAACAAAATATAGGTATCAAACTCGAAAATTCCCAAAAGTACGAGGATTGTAAGTGTAATTGTGTTTAGAAGCTCGTAGGCATAAGTACCACGTGTCGATAATTGGTGTTCATCAAGCATATTTCATCCACTTTTGAATAAAAAATTGTTGTCATAAGGAGACTAACTTGCGGAATAAATTGTAATGAAATATTTTTACATGACCAAAACCAAATGTTGGGTAATAATGAGGATGATTTTTGCGACTTCCGCTATTTGATTTACGGCAATGCGTCACAAGTAGAAATCCAACGTCATATATCCAAAAGAAGTTCTCTAGAACCATTAAATGGACAAGGTGATTCGATCTTGCCGAATTTATTGGAGGAAAATTGACGACTTCAACCATTACATTGACTTAATCTCCCACATTAAGTATAAGAGACGAGGGCCAATAGCTATCACCGTTAGATCAAGTGGATCTATACGATTGGATTGATTAGACTAGGATCGACATTTTGTACCATTAGATCATGAGAAATCAACGGCTGCGATTAGAGCGATTTTTCTTTTATAAATGAGCAAAACCTTATTTTAGTCTGGTATGACTATCTCCGTACATCCCCTCCTCTCTCTCTCTCCCGTTTCCACCCTTGCCGCTACGTAGCGACTATTTGTGTCCCCTCTCATGGCCTAAAAGGAACTGGCCTTTTTGGAGTCGGATTGCCAGTCGTGGATGTAATCATTGGCTTGACCTAAATCGAGCCCTCCAGTTGGGTTTAATTTGTTGCTCGGGCTTACCTCTTAAAAAACCAATACGCGGAATTTTTGAGAAGGGAAAACCAAGTTCAAGCCTCTTGAGTGAGGCTAACCTTGAAAATGAAATGCTCTTTCCTAAATCTACCCGAATGTGCCTTTATGCCAAATTGGACCAGTTGAGCATAAAGGGGCTTGCAGACTACTGGCTGAAACAAATGGGACATACATTCTAATGTGTACATTACCATTCAAAAGTTCGTAAGAAATGCATTGCATGAATAAATATATTCAAATACCTTGGTACCCCATTTAAACGCAAATTCCCCAATTTCCATAATCATTGCAGGTTGCGACAATGTACATTCCAATCATTATCACAACACTAATTATCAAAAACTCAAACTTATTATTTTTTTAAATACATTTTGCCAAATCCAATTTTGAATTTCAAATTTAGAATCATCAACTCTATAATGGCCATTCACTCTATTCCCCAGTTTCTACCTGTGAAACCCCATGAGATGAAATCGTTGATATATTCCACGTGATTCAATGAACTCGGGTCCACAAGGAAGAATTCCCCCTTCCCCCATTTTCATCCAAAGCCGAGATGGTCTTTCGGAAACCATCATGCTTTCTCGGTTCGCCCCAATCAGAGACGATCGAATTTCAACGTGCTTTTCCCCCTTTTTCTTGGCCCCACCGAACCGTCCCATGTCGATTGCCGCCGTCGGTTTCGCCAAGGCTCGAGACGAAGAGATCATCGGACGGCGGTGGGGGAGGGGGGAAGCGTACGGAGGAGGAATCCGGTGCGGACAAGACGCGTCCCCCCGCACTTGCCCCGACATTCATGACTCTCCTTCTCTCTCTCTCTCTCTTCTGCAGTCTGTCTTTCTCTCCACTGTTCTTCTTCATCTCGATCTCGTCCTCTCTCTCCTTTGACCGGACATGAGGGCAGAACCCTCGGCTCTCTCTCTCTCTCTTCCCCGCCTTTGACCATTCAAAGCTGATCCGTATAGGAAGAAAAGAAACAAAAAATATCGACTCATCACGCATATTAGATCTGCTTTGGATGGTGGACGGGGAATAGGAAGGTCGAATTCCATGTATCCGGCGGAAAGTAACTGCTGTGTTGGCGATCAAAGAAGGATCAATGAAATTAGCTCATATTTTTAAAAGGTACGGAAAATGAGGAGGACAAAATTTTGAATGGAAAGTTAATCAATGAAATTAGCTCATATTTACGTTTTTTTCCATGTACCGTGGGAGGGGACACGGGCAAGTCTGAAAATTTGCAATTCTTTATAAAATTATTGAGGACCCTTCTCGAATTGTACACATGTCACGGGAGAAGAAAGAGAGAAGAGATTTGGAAAGTTATCCGAGTGTGCGTACAGGAATCGACTCTTTTAGCCAACTCTTTTTTGGATTTCCGACGACGGAAGTTTGTTTTATACAACGCATGCTGGGGGGCATTATAGACTTTGTAATGACCTAAGGATGTAGGGTACCTTTTTAGGATGCTTTACAGATTTGATGTAATGCCTGGGGGCATTATAGACTTTGCACGATGCTTTGCAGACTGGTTTGATGTAACGCCTGGCGGCGTTATAGACTTTGATGTGATGCCAAACAGTATTAAACAGTGCTTTTGCTCCCTACTTTGAGCAAATTTTCTTCCCCTTCCGGTGGCTTTTGTCAGACTTTTTCTTAGGTTGCTTCGGGAGTCCTGTGCTCTACTTCGCTTTCTGCTTGACGTGAAGATACTTCATATTTCTTCACACATCATATTTGCTGTCGCGACTCGACCTCGGCCCTCGGCCGAAAAAAATCCAATTTATGGATACTTGATTATAAAAATTCGTTATGATCACTTCATCCTTCGAGGTTGGTCATGTGAATTTATTTGATCACGATTGTAAACTCTTTTAAGCTCGTACTTTATGTAACAGCAAAAATTATCGTGATTCACATTTATATGTGTGATATATCTTAAAAATGAGGTTAGATGTGAATAACAAAGCCATTAATATTAACTATAAAACCCTTATACACATATATACAATGTATTTCATATGAAATAAAAATATGAAAAATTGTACCAAAAATTGTTATAATCTAGCCTTTTATGAATTATGCCATTTGGTTTGAGACTTCAAAGAATTGGGAGCTATTTACTGTTCAGAATCTGAGTGGAAATAGTAGTGTATAGTTTCGACGGAGAAACGGGTAAAAAGTTGGAAATGCTGTTCACTGTCCATACAAGGACTATGAAATTTCTTGTCAATAATATATGTTAGGATTTGTGAGAATATCAATACTGTTCTGGTGGATTTTTGTTGTTCTTTTTATGTTATTGTTTATGTAGAGTGGTGCGAGAGTTGCCCTTGTCTTGGGAGACTTTAGTCTAACTCTCGCTTATATGACCTTCGATTAGCTTGGCATTGCTAGAAAAGTAACCATCAGTAGAAGCTCAACTATCATTGTTACTGATCCCTGGTGGAGTTGCTGTAATTAAGGTTTGCGAAATTCCAAAATCTTTTGTTTTCAGCACTTTGTTTGAAGAAACTAAAGATGTACAAAGCCCGTGAAATTTGAGATCCCCTAATTTCCTCAGAGATAAGATAATTGCATTTATTCATCGAAATCAAGATTCTGTAGTGCTTGCGAGTCCATCAGAAAGTTTTACAAAAGCGACTGGATAAGTATCTTATATATCTGTATTCCATAGTAAGCAATGTGCATTCAATTAAGGTGGGATGTGGTGGAACTTGAAGACTGGAAACTTAGAATAGAGGATCCAAAGTAGGCCACATATGCTGATACGAATGAAGGGAATGGAGCCTGGCGGTGTTGCAGCTTTATGTACATCTTTCCAAGTGTGTCCCTGTGTTGAGGAACAACAGGGAAAAAAAAAGAGGAGCAGGTTGGTTCTGATGTCATAGCAAAAGTATGATATCTCCAATAAGCATCCCCAGGAAGTCGTCAGTATAGGTGTGCACAGTGATCTTTGTGCCTTTTTTGGAGGATGCGTCGTGTCCTGAGCTCGACCTCAGGCCTCGGTGGACTTGGGCTCAAGCCATGTAGGCTTGAGGAAGTTATATTTTAACAACCTCTCGTGGGGTCTTGAGGAAACCATGTTCTAGGTTTTTTTTTTATTGATAACCTGCCTGATGTCTTCGATAATCTCTTGGCCATTCTAAGCGGAATGCATCAAGTAGAGGATCGTTTCTAGCATCTTGATG
Source organism: Eucalyptus caleyi (assembly GCA_014182885.2). Taxonomy (NCBI): domain Eukaryota; kingdom Viridiplantae; phylum Streptophyta; class Magnoliopsida; order Myrtales; family Myrtaceae; genus Eucalyptus; species Eucalyptus caleyi. Next base: position 54,901,561 of record CM024468.2, on the reverse strand, counting down.
TTGTTTTGGAGGTTTCTTTGTTCTTATAGTTGGTCAATTATAGATTGCAATTGCAGGCACTCCTTGCTCCTGCGAAAGCCATTACAACTAATGCAAGGAGCAGATGGTGATATCGTAGTAGAGTCAACCTGAACATGTGGTTGGGAAATCAGTTACAATGCAATGATGGGAAAATGTGAAGATCTTCTCATTGCTGGAGTGATAGATCCATGCGAGGTTTCAAGGTGCGCACGACAAAACAAAGTCTCCATTGCGGGGACGGTCCTGACTACCCAAGCGATATTGGTGGAGAAAACTAAAATGCCCAAGCCACCCATTCCACTTGTGCCCGGGATAACACCTTAAAGTAAAACGAATGAGCGGATGCGACATTGCTCAGGATAGATAACGAGTCAGAGCTCTCCTTGATGTGCTTCATGGATGCGTGCTTTCCCAAATGAAGATGGGCGTAACATGTTTCGGGGAACTGGAGAGGTGTAATCTCACTTGTCTGGCTGGTCTTCAAGATTCGTTGCTGTCATAATTGAAGAAACGATTTGATATCGAAAGTCAGATAGTTTCTCTGAATTGCTTAATGGCAATCGCATTTCTGCAATCTGAGGAACATGTGAAACTGCATCTAACCAACATTCATTGTGGGAATTCAGGTCGACCATGATGAAAAAAATGATGCTGCTCATGGAAATGGTGATCTCTCTATTAGACCGTATTTATGCACTGGCAATGACATCTACCTTGTTTGGGAACCATGCACAATGTAAGTTAAACAAATCAGCTGCAACTGTCTGGTTTGGTGCTTGTGCAGCCTATTGGGCTCGTTACCCTTTGCCCATAATATCTGAGATTCTGCTTGGACAGTACTGATTCTTTGCACATGCACTTTGCATTCCTGTCCTCTTTGTAGATTAGATATTTTTCACATTTGAGATCTGGAGAAAATAACATGGGGAGTTGCAATTCATTTGGCGTAACAGGCGTTAAAGAGTTGTAGATTTTTTGAAATAGAGTGATGAAATTCCTGATATTGAACTTTTCTGCTACGTCTTGTCTTGTTTAAGGTGTGCGATGGCACTTGTGCATCAGAGAATCAGGCGTGTGTTTTACGCTTTTCCAAATCTGAGTGCCAGAGCGATGGGCAGTGTTCACCGGCTACAAGGGGAAAAAAGCTTGAATCATCACTATGCAGTGTTCAGGGTTGTGGTGCCATAGGATATCCTCGACAAATCCAAAACATCGATATCTGGGAGCCGAGAATGAGAATGTCGAGTTGAGGATGCCTTGAATTTTGCAGGAAGAAGATAGTAGGAAGATTGTATTGCATTATCTATCTTCTTGGTCATCAGATTTTGGACTTCTTTTCCCCTTTTCTAATCTTGTTCGAGTTATGTATTGCATTTAGATGCCCATATTTAAGTGGTAGATATTCCACAGTTATTATAAATTTGGCCCTCGTGCTTTATTCTTATGAGCGAGAGAATAAAATATGCAGAGCAAGGAACTAGATAGATGGTATAGTAATTTGGAAGAAGCATCTGAAAGACTCGTTAAATGGCTTCGAAGACTAGGAGCGGCGACTTGCGAGTGTAGCATGTTGCTGAGCTCCATTATCATGTATGTTATGGCCTCCTTGACCCTTTCGTGAGATGTCTTGTTGAGTTGAATTGCCCACTGGCTTGAAATTGGCTTTAGGCTTGGGCAACTTCTTTGAAAGACCCAGTCTATAAATTATTCGAATAGTTCGTGATCCCTGTCCTTCCATTGCCTTGTAATGATGCATCTCTCCTCTTCTAAGATCTTTTGAATTATTTGTGTAACTCAAAAGTTTTTATAGCAAGGTAATTTTTGCTGATTATAGCTCGGGTAGGTCATCAGTAAGTTATCACAATACAACAGTAGATGAATTTTACTTATATTTGAAGCTACGACAATGGAATCTACAACTTATGGTGCAAAAGCCTTTACAGCCGAGCCAAGAAGAGGATACACGATAGACGCTACTTAAATGAAACAAAGATTGAATTTGCTTGAACTTTTTCCCGACCGTGGAACATCTTATTCTTCAAATCTTTACACTCATTTTGCAACCTGCATCGAGAGAGAGACTTGGCAAGTTCTATACACGAAAGGGGTCCTTCGAATTTCTTGGCAAAATTCACTTCGATGTCGAATCCTAGATTCGGCTCATATCGAGATGTCGAACATGTTCTTCACCAAGTTGTCCGTCATGGCTCATATCGAGATGTCGAACATATTTCACCAAGTTGTCCGTCATCTGATTCACGACTTCCATGGCGCATCGTATGTCCAAACTCGAATTCTCGAACTTACCATACAATGCGTATGGGGATGGGTCCTTGGTAATTTTCAGCTCATATCAAGAATTCAAGTTAAGTATCAATGATTTTGATGAAGACGAGGACTTAAAACTGATGGTTCAAAAATAGGGATTTTTTATTATAAATTTTTAAATTTAGATATGTGTGATTATGTCTACATCCTTCAATATATTATAAATTTTTAAATTTAGAAATGAAAGTGACCAATAATTCAAACAATGGAAAAAAAAAAAAAAAAAAACTCTACTTAGGTAGCCTCCACTACTAATTACAACATTCGTTTTTTTTTTTTTTTTTTTTTTAATATGTCAATTCCGAAATTTATAGATGTAAATCCACCTTTTCCGCTTTACAATATAATAATTGACGCCATATAATTATGCGAAACTTCTAAAACATTCTGGTGATCCAACACTGTTTCACTAATTTAATCTTTAAACCATGGGTAACAAGTTTTGTTAAGGTCGCCACGATCAACATCGCTTTTACAATTATTGTTCTATTTGGGTACGTGTCACCATGCACTTTGTAGCAAGGATTGTCCTTTCTCCCCGCTAAAATGACTCGATGATAATAAAAAATAAAAAAATAATAATTAATGTCATCAAATATTTAATATTTATTGTGATACGAATACCCACAATTTTTACTATGTCAAAAAAATCATAAATTATGCGCTCCACTATGCTAATATCCCAATTTTTTTGAAAAAAATAAATATATTGTATGAATGTTAATTCAATCCTATATTTTTATGCGAAATTTTAATCTAGTCCTATCACTTACATGTAGTCCAATTGTTGGTGTTAATCCTATGTAGCACATCGCCATGTTCACAATTTTTGGCGAAAATTGGCTAATAAAAATTGGTTAGAATTTCACACAAAGGTTTATAATCAAATTGGTAAAATTGAAAAGTTCAAGATCGAACTAACATTCATATAAAATATGGTTTGGGATGATTTCCCCCATTTTAATCTTAAACTTATACCAACATGACAAAAATTGAGGATTTTTTGGCACACTATGTAATTTGAAATTTTTTGTGACATATAAATTTGGGTATTGATGTTATAATGTCTATAATTTAGGATTGCTTTACGGAACTTTTTGAAAAGAAGGGAAGCATAAAAGTCATTTTTTTTTTAACATCAAAGCCAATTAAATTGGAGCTACAGCAGGCGAAAGTGAAGACAACGTGTGAGCAGGCGAGAGGAGTGTAGGGACGGACCGATAATCATTAGAATTAGACCGTGTCGGGGTACCACTGATGACGCTCTCTCCTTTTTCACTTTTTTCTTTTATTTTTCCAAAAATAAATAATTGATTTTTGTATGTATATCTATACATATACATAGCGATCTTATCCTGTCCACATCGAACTCCTGAACTCCGTGGTCCTTTTCAAAGGCACGTGCGGCATGTTGCCTTCGGTTACTTCAGCCGGTATTATTTTATTTAATTTAATATATTATTTTTCTGGGTCCTCACATTGTAATTTAATTTAATATATTAGTTCGTCAAAAAAAAAAAAAAAGATTTCATTTCAAAGTGCACCGAATTTGACAACGGTTGTGGGTAGATGCTTAAACGCGAACGAAAATTTTTTTTTTAGTTGGCATTAGTTTAGTTTTTAGTTTTTGGATTACCACAAAGAATTCTAAATTGATGCGCAACAAAATTTATTGAAAATTAATTTATTTATTATAAAAATTTTAAATCGATATATTCATGATAAATTTACCCTCCGTTTATTTTTGTTTCGTCGAAAAGTTACCTACAAAAAAACCTTTCGAAATGAAATGTAAATCGATAAAGGATGCGCCAAGAAAATTAAAGGTATGAAGATTTGAAGCAATCATGGCCGACTAAGTAAAAAAAGTATTGAAATGTAAAGATAATACGAAGATAAAATTAAATAATTTATATTCATTACTTGATTGATGGTGCCTTTACTCTAACTAAAATCCTAATACTTATAATTATTTCCGGCGGTTATAAAAGAAAGCAATACGGCTCCTAAAATTCAGTAGTCATGTTTTTTTTTTTTTTTTTGGGACAGGAGGAACCAGCTTGCACCGACAGTGCGCCGTAAACCCCCCGACGTCACGCTTAAGTCACCATTAGCAGCTAAGACTGCCCCTTGCTTCGCAGGAGATTCGAACCAAGGCCTCTAGCGGGGAGGTCTAAGGCCCTACCATCCACGCTACCGCGGTCGGTGGTTTCAGTAGCATGTATTTATATTCGGTTACTAGACAAATTCACTACTCGATAATCAACCGCACTTCTCCTCTTTTCAAATCTAGCAATTACCAATACTTTTGCAACTTGGGGCTCGACTTCCTAATGTTTAAAACGGCCCATTTTTCCCGGCTTTTATGGTCGTAAGTTTCCTAGATCTTCGGCTCCAGTACATCATGATCGTGTCAGTTCCATTTCTCGATAGCCATACAGGCTTGCCCAAGCGAACTGTGTCTGAAACTATTGGTCCCATTACGTGGACATTACCTGGTGTTCCTAGCTCGTAGTGATTTGTTTCGGTCGTGGCCTTCTTGTTGATAAAACCAAGCTTCATTCATCGACACTCGTATTTAAGGAGTTAATAATTTCCTTTCGTTTTTACCGTTTGCAAAACTTTTTTAGTCGTTGATTGTCTATATTTGCCGACTAAAAGCTCCCAACAAAATTTTACTTTTATCACGTCTTACTCGCCCTCTCCAAGTCCTAGCCGTTAGTCCGGGAATTTAGGCACTTTTTTGTGTCAACAGCTTCCCTCTAATATCCCTGTTAAAATGCAAGCATGGAAACACGTGGCAAACGACTCGGATGATCGGCTTGCAATGTGGATCTAACGTGTGAACTTAGAATAATTGGGTTTCCTGAACAACATCGTCCTCGGGAGCTTGATCTAAAGAAAATGAACTTAGATCGGCAAACCTAGTAATTTTACCTAAAAACTTCCTCACATTTTAAAAATATGCTGAATTCCCTAATTTTATCCTAAAAATTCAGTAGATTTCTCACATTAGGGTATCAACTCAAGATTTTTCGTAATACGAAAATTAGGTCGTAGTAAATATGACATTGATATATCGATTTAGAATTTTTGACAATAACAATCCTTAATTTTTTCCCCGTAACATTTTTTGCAGTCCTATAAATTGGAATTGGCTACTGGACACAATGACACAAAGAATTAAAGACAGGAGGGATATGGTAGGGCTCGAGCACACATGATCTCTCCACAGTCACATATGGATTATTGTATACTTAAAGTTGTACAGCTATATGTCTAGTCACAAGTATTTACCACGAAGGACCAACTATTTATTAGACTCGGTCCAATCTGTACATATATAGGAATATATTCACACTAATTATAACAATCATAACGTGACATGATATCTTGAATCGAATTCCACTTATCAAACTCAATCCAATCCGCCTCTTCAATCTATCTTATACAAAAGACCATTCTACATTATTATAGGAGTTGCTTCATGTAACCTAATTCGAATTCGAAGTGGTTGTCTCAATTAGGGGTAATAAATCATTCAAGCAATGCCTCATTTTAGTTTAGTAATACATTTTGAATATAATTTAGAGTGTGTTTAGTAATGTTTTTGTTTCCTATTTTTTTTTTTTTATTCTTGAGAACATAAATATAACAGAAATCCGTTTGTGTAGGTTTTTTTCTTTGCGGGATTAGATTTGGAGCATAAACAAAAAAAAAAAAAAATTGTCTCTTTATTCCCAAGAACAACTCAAAAAATAAGCATTTTCTCTTTTCTTTTCTTTCTTTTTCTCTTCCTTCTCTTCTACCCCTAGCCAATCGCCGGCCTTGGTGATGGACCAGGACAAGGCCCCGCGACCTCACCAGAGCCTTGTTGGCCCTTGGTGAGGTCCCCCCAAGCCTCGCCTAGCCACCCATGGTCAAGTGTCGTGATGGCAAGGCGGGTCAACCGGTCTTGTCGGCGGCCAACAACCGGCTAGAGGAAGAAGAAGAAGGAAAAAAAAATGAAATGAAAAAAAAAAGAGAAAAATGTTTAAAATTATTAATAAATTAAAAGAAATTTAAATCACAAAAAAATTTGGGGTTGTAAAATGTATTTTGTTTTGAGAATAAAAATTTTGTGCAATTATCAAATATTTTCAAATGTTTGAAAACTCGTTCCTGGGAACATAAATAGGAACGGAAAAAAAATGTTTCCAAATAAAAATTATTTACGCACCCTTATTGTTCATTGAAGGTTGTTTATTCTCTCGATTAGTTCTTAGATGCTTCAGGTTTATGTTACAAGAATGAAACTGAAAGCCAAGCGGTGGGGGTGGAAGAAGAAGAAATAGAAAAAGGTACTAAAAAGAAGAGAAAAAAGACAAAATGGGGAGGAGTGAATTAGCATGGGTTTAATTGATTAATTAGGTTTGGGCTAGAACGTGTTTGGGCTTTGGTGAACATGGGCTCAAAAGCTAATTTTGAGCTCAACTTCTGTTATAATAGCACTGGAAGATTTGGTGTAAAAGTGGGCTAGGTTCTTATGAGGACTGGGCTGAAATTTTTGCGGGCCGGAGGTAGCTGGGCTAAGAATAGAAAATAGAAATGGGCTGGAGGCCCCGAGTGGGCTAAGAATTTTATGGGCTGACTTGGTTAATTCAGAATGGGCTCTAGGGCTGGTCCGGATTTAGACCCAACCCGGACTGATAGGGTCTGGGTCAACTTAGTCGGGCCGGGTCACCTGGCCCGAATTTCTTTTTTTTTAATAATAATATTAAAATTCATGAAAATATTAAAAAAAGAAAGCAAAAAAATTATAAAATTATTAAAAATCTAAAAATTTCAAAAAATATTTAAAAATCATTTAGAAAATAGGAATATCCATAAAATTCCAAAAAAAAAAATTCAAAAAAATTCAAAAAATTAGAATTCCTTGAAAAGGGTTAAAAATAGTTTTTGGGTAGTTTTCTCCTAAAAGTGTGGGAAAATCTTGGATAAAAATTATGCTCAAAATTGAACAAACCTAGGGCTTTACAATAAGGTTTGAATGTTCCTTTTAGACAAATGCCTTTCATTGAGCATTTTCAATATATTGATCATTTTTTCCCCTTAGCCTAGTTAGAAACGGTTGCTGATTATTATTTTAATAATTGCGCACCCGCATGATCACCTTATATGTTAATTGATAAGCTTACTTTCAATCTCGAATGTGTGACAAAAATTTTCTTAAATTGAACAAAATTAAGTATCGAAAGAGCAACGGTTGATTCATTACTTTAATCAAGATACCGACCCTAGATTCTCTAGTTGCATAGGAAGTGAGATATATTCCAATGTCTCACTTGATTTTTCGTTGACCTCAATAGGCCAATGGCGACTCCTCATTTAAAAATCCTCATTGCGTCATTTGAAATTAAATTTGAATACCCCAACATAGCGCGATGTTTGGGCTTAAGAAAGCCTACGCCTACATGAGAGCTATGGGCCCACCTTTTAGGTAATATCCCTAGATCTATGTCCTTTCTCCTCTGGACGAAAAGGGTAGGTCGCAATAACTATGTACTAAGCATCATACATGAGGGTCAAATAAGAGGGAAAATTTAAAATAACAAGCATGTTGGTGGATTAAAAAAAATATATAAAGAGATATATAGTTTAAATAATCCTAAATGGTAGCTTCATTAGGCAAGGGGTGAGATTGAGTTGAGTGGAGATATGAGGGAAAATTGTTCAAAAAATCTTAAACTTATTAACATTTCAATTTTGCTAATTGAGTCTTAAATCTTTTCATGTTTTGCTAATTGAATACATTCGACCCACTTTAGTCAGAAATTGTTGACGTACACATTAACCATCATACATAGCATAACTAATGCTGACATGAACAATTTTAATAATACTTTTTAAAAAATTTGATTTATTTTCCCTTTTTTTTGCATTCTTTCTTTTTCCTTTTTTTCTTTTAAGCCCAACGAGGGCCAAGCGACTCTCTCCAGCCACTAGGCAAGGGCTTGCTGACCCTCGGTGCCCCTTGGGATAGGACCATACGGTCATGCCACGTAGAATGGAAGACGTTCATATCAGTGATTTCCAGTCAAAATTGGTTGAATATATTCAATTGACAAAACGTAAAAATGTTTAGGATTAAATTGGTATAATTGAAAGGTTTAGGATTGAATTGGCATAAGTGTAATAAGTTTATGACTTTTTTTGGTAATTATCCTAGGAAAGCTTGCCCTAGATTGGTGCTACTCGTGGTTTAGCCGATTTGCTTTAGGACTCGAGCCCATCGCGTTATACATAGAGACTTCAAGACCAGCAACATATTATTGGAACGTGATTTTATGCCCAAAGTGTCGAATTTCAGTTTGGCTCGCACTGCTATGGATGAAGAAAATAGACGCATCTGTAAATGTGTCATGGGAACCTTATGGTTAGGAAACTCCTCTCTTGCTCAAATAGTCCCTTTGGTTTCTCATCTCGTATTCTTTGGTTAATTCTAAATGTGTCGGTCGTGAATGTTGGTTCAAAGCAGCATAAGATCAGTAAATTCTAAGGTTGATTAGAAAGAATCGGTATCATATTCCCCGAAACCTCAATTGTAACATCACAAGGTGAATTCAAAACAAACTTTTCTCTTGCTTACTTTCGTTGGACTTATGGTCTCGAGAGACGTGCAGAGATATTCGGTAGCTCATAAACAATTTGTTCTCTGATGTTTGGCTGTTGAGACGTGACCTTTGAGATTCTAGGTTGTTTGCTTGAGAGTATATCTCATTTGGTCATCTTGTCACGACATTGAAACGTCTCCACATATCGATTGCATCTGTTGACGCCTAAAAATTAGGTTTTGTTTTATTATTATTATTTTGTTTTATTTAATTTTGGATAATAAAAAGCGCAAAAGAAAAGCGAAAGCGGAAAGGCAGCCCCTCTCCCCGCGTGGGCCTTCGGCCCATCGTCGCCTCAAGCCCGGCCCCCTCCGCGTCATCTTCTTCCTCGCGTCACTGAGGAGCACGCGCGGGCAAGCGTGACGCCGGAGAAGCTTGAGCAGAGACGGTTGCGTGCGGAGCAGAGGAGCAGGGGCGTCGACGGGATGTGACCGGAGGAGGCAATGATGGCGGATGGGACGGCGGTCCAACCGGCGGGTCGAAGCCTCGCCGACCGGCCGCTCCCGCGCCTATAAATAGGCCCTTCATCCCCGGCGAAGAGGAGGACGGACGGAGACGCCGAGAACGATCGAAGGCTGCAAGGCTTCGAGCTTCCTGCTGAGAGACTTCAGAAGGGGAGCCGAAGTCGAGCAAGCCCAGATCCGAAGGCTCTCGGCCGGAGAGGGAGAGAGGAGAGTTCGAGCACCCCCCGCCGTCGTTGCCGCCGTTTGCCGTGCAAGCTACCGTTCGCGGACAGGTAACGAGCCGCCGCCTCCACCATCACCATCGCACCCCCGGTTGTCCAGTCCTCGCTGCTGCTGTCACCACTGTCGTCGCCGTCACCGCCGCGGCCATCGTCGCCGTCGGATCCCTTCGGTCTCTTCCTCGACGCCGCGGATTCGCAAACCCTAGGGTTTGCGATTTTCCGGGTCGCGAAGCGGATCCGGACCCGGAAAATCGGGTAGGGTTTGCGATCCGGGGGGGGCGGCTGCGAGCCGGGTCATGCGCCGGATCCGGGTCGGGTAGGGTTCCGGAGGAACCGGGTCGTGGAGCAGGAAGGTGGGGCGGGTAGTCGGGCCGGGCCGGGCGTTCCCAAACGCCCGGCCACGGCGATCGACTCGGGTCATTTTTATATTATTTTAATATAAAATAAATTTTTAAATACATAAATAAATAATATTTTATTTTAATTAAAAAAAAAAAAGATAAAAAGATAAAAAAATCCAAATATATTAAAAAGTCGGGCCCTTTTGTGTCCAAAAATTAGAGAATGACTCAAAAAAATGTTTTTCCTCCCAAAATGCATGAAAAATCCCTCGAACATCCAAAAGCCTCGGGGTTTAAACAAGACTAGGTACCGAAAGGGCATTAGTGATTAACTAGTGTAATCAAGTCCCCGATCCTAATTTCTGGTTGCGCAGAGTGAGTATTTCTCCCGATACTTCACTTGGGTTTCTAATCAACCTACCCCAAATCGATTAGTGGCGACTCCATTTTAAAAATTGATATACAGGTTAAAAACTTGAACCATTAAGTCGTGAATTGGTGGACTTGGGAGAGTCCGGGCTTAACCAATTTCAGCCGAGCCATTAGCCTCCTTAGGCGTTCGTACCCGATCACGGGCGCCGAAAAAAAAAAGGTCGTGACAGCTTGGCGACTCCGCTGGGGATTCTTGAGGACTTAGGCCATTTTATCTTTGTTTAAATCCTTTGCTGACTTGGGTTTTTTTTTTTTTTCTTTTGTGCAGGGTAATAGCTTAAAGTTTTTTTTTTTATTCTGTCAAAATAAAATGTTTTGTGATTATAAACTGTTGTGCATGCTTTACTGTTTTAAACACTACACATGGCACACACAACCCGGCCGCCGGACCTGGGCCGCCATAGGATTTCTAGGATGGTGTTAAGAAAGATACGACCTCGAACGCGAGACTGCGATGTAGAGGTTGCCTTTCTTTTCCCCGAATTTCTTAGCAGAGGTTAGAAGGGTATGCTGCTAACGCGAGACTGCGATGGACGGATACCTTTTTAATTTCATCAAGCCTTCTAAGTTAGAAATCGAGCCGCACGTCCCATGTGCATGTCTTTGTGCTTGCCATTTTTCTTTAAAAGCAAAGTGATTTCTTTACTTTTACTCAGTCTTTTTATTTGGCCCATGGCAATGTAGGATAAACTTTTCAAGTCCCAGTTTATATGTGATGGGGAAAGACGATATCCAGTTCATTCCTGCTCCCAAGGCGGAGCTCTTCAGATGGTGGGGTCAATTGGATCAGCTTGCCCAAGAGCGCGTGAAAGCCAAAATCGGTCATCTCCTATCGTTGATTCAAATCACTGTTCGTCCCGAAGTCATACAGGCCATGGCACATTTCTAGTGCTTGAAGATGACTACTTTTATGTTTGGTGGGTTTGAGCTAACCCAAACTCTAGAAGAATACAGCATCATCATTGGAATGCCTCTCGAGAAAAAGCTTGTTAGGCCATCAACAGGCTTCCTCCCATGGCAAGGGTTAGCGCGACTTTTAGGAATCGAAATGCATGTCATGAGACAAATTCTTGAAGACAACCATAGTACCTGCCCATTAGAATTCATGAATGCCTGTTTTCAAAATCAGCCTATGATCCAAAAAAGTGAGATTTTCCTCTTGGGCTTTTTTGGGTTCATCATTTTCCCCCATCAAAGAAATGCCATAAGTCCTAAGATAGCATGGATAGTTGATCAGATCTTGAGCGGGGGAAATTATGTCAACATGATTTTAACTGAAACATTCTTGTCCCTTAATCGTTTTAAAGACAACACGGAGAAAATCATGCGAGCCTCTCCTGAAATTTTACAAGTCTGGTTCTTTTCTCACTTAAGCGAATTCCGAGACTTCATGCGATCGTCTGAAACAAATGCTTTCGAAAATCCGTTACAAAAATTTATGGTTTTAGGACCATATATTCCCAATCAAAGCTGTTTAAATTGGGTTGACTTCCTAAGAAAACCCAACTCCTGAGGCATTCTAATGGTGTGCTGGTTGGTTCCATGAAAAGAGAGCTCGCTTTGCTTTCAAGCGCCGTCACCCAATTCTGTTGCTCGGCCTCACCGGTGCTTTTTCCTATTTCCCACAAAGGGTGGCACGACAGTATGGAGCCCTTCAGGAGATCCCGCCATCGTTCAAGAAGAGGATCCCTCCACTTCTCTTCACTCATCAAAATTTTGAATACATGGTTGACATTTATGAAGAAGCTTGGGACAAATGCCATCGCAAAAGGATCGTGGTACTTGAAGGGCTTGAGGGAGAAGAAAAGGCCCACCACGCCTCTGCGGCCTACATCCACAACCACCGTATCCCAGCAAAATGGAAGCCATCAGTCCCTCACTCGATCGGCAAAAGCAGCCAACACGAGCAAGTAGAGCTCATGGAGAGGGATTTGGGAATGGACTGGATACACACCTCAGAGCCGGTCAAACATCTGCGCAAGCGCAAGACTCCCCATCATATATAAATTGGCAATCATGTGCCCCGTAGTGTTAATAATGTGAAAGTCTTGTCCCATTGTTTAGGGACTTTTGTTTAATATATAGTATTTCATTCTGTCTTTTCAATTTCAAGTTTTAAATGTTAGGAGTTGGCAGTCTATAAATCCTCTTTTGATAAATAAAAAAAGCAGTTAGACCATTGCCATGGGTCAATCTTTGTTTACTTTCGTTCTCATTCATTATTTTCACAACAATCAGGTAATTATGAATCGCCGGCCACCAATTGCCCGTGATTGGCCTCATGCAATAGGACACGATCAGAATGATGTACAAAATCGTCTCATTAACATTGAAGACGGCGTAGGACGGATGTCCATTGTCCTTCAACAACTCTCGAGACAAATGAAATCCACTCAAGCTGAGCCCAACTCTGTAGTTGCCTCAAACATCGTCATGACGCCCGCAAATTTGCCAGAAAATAGCCAGTACTATGGACAGTTTGAAAGGATCATGAAAAAGTTAAACCAGCTGCAGGGGCGGAATCCCATGGACCTTTCCAATCATGCTGGCATTGAAATCCCTGAAAAGCTCAAGGCACCTGAATGCGAAAGGTATGCTGATACCTCCCACCCAGAGACCTACTTGCAGGCCTACCTGGTCCGAAGGATGATTCAATCGTACCAATCGAGCTTGACTGGCCCTGCCTTGCGATGGTACATTGTCAGGAAGATTAGTCCCCTTAAAACCTTGAGGGAACTAATTCATATTTTCCATCGAGAATATGATATTGACATCTCCCCTGACATCACCTTACCCTACGAAGAGCCGATGATCGCGGAGCACGAGGAGCTGTTAGCCCCTGAGATAGGAGAGGAGCATGTCAATGAAGCCTCGCATGATAAATGGGCAGTTGAGCGACATCCTGTTACTGGAAAAATTCCCACTAGGAAAGGCAAGGAGCCTTTGTGCGAGGTCAAAGACACAGAGTCTGTTCAAGAGTGGGGCACAACTAGACAACTCCCCAAGCTTACTCCAAGAGCTAGAGTCCAAAGAATACCAACCCCTATCAACCTGGAAAGTGAATCAGACAGTGAAACTCTAATGTCTCCCACTTCCCTTGACAGAATCAAGTTAGCAAAACGAAGGGCCTTACTCAAAAGGTCTGGACCAGAAGCCAAGAAAAGAAAACCTAAGCAGATAGATTCAGCATCTACCGGCGAGCCACCGCACCAAAGCTTCGAGCATTCCCAAGAAAACAGCCTTGAGGGCCACCATCCTCTAGAGTACAATCCTGAAGACTTCCCGGCCCTAGAATACAATCCCAAAGACTTCCAGCGTTATTTCAACAATGAAACTGACGATTCATCGTATAACTGTTTCCTACTCTCATCCGGAGATGAAGGTCCGTCAGAAGAAGAAGCATACGTCTTTATCCACTACGATCCTAACGAAGTACTAAGCTCGTCCTTTGACCATGAGGATAGCTTCAATGCTTCATCCTCATTCGGGAATTTTGACCAAGAAAAAAGCAATGGAGTAATCTTGGCAGAATCCAACTTCCCTGAAACAGAAAAATTCACCACTACAACAGATATGCGGTGGGAAAACCAGCGGCCTAGCTAAGACATACCCGGCTCGTCTTGCCCTCGTAGGATCATGACCCCCATAGAAATGTGGATACCCGATCTCTGCAAGTATAACGGCACAACTTGTCCTGTGGCCCACTTGCAATATCTCCATGCGGAAATGAGTCGGTACTATGGCCCGATGTTATTCACAACTCAGGCATTCCAAGAAACTCTTACGGGGTCTGCATTGCAATGGTTCATCACGGCAAATATTTATCTCCTGAAGGATTGGAATGAGCAGACTTCCACATTCTTTCATCAGTACCAAAGCCAGATCGGAAATGAATTGCCATGTGAGAGTTTGGCTCACTTCTCAAGAAGACCAATGGAGGATTTCCAAGCATACGCAGGGAGGTGGAGAGCTTTCATGATGCAAATCTGCCCTCAACTAGCTGAAGAGGAGTTAATGAAGCAGTTCATAGAAGCTTTGTCCTGCAAGCATCGCTGTTGGCTACATGGGTTACACTTCCATAGCTTCAACGAGGTAGTCATCGCATGTGAATACTTCGAGTCTACTGAAGGCGAGGAATTCAAAGACGCTTAGCTTCAAGGCCAGCACTATCAAAGCACTCCTTTGCACAGGAGTTTTCATGGGTTTTACTTGTTTTTATAATTTCATGTTTCTTATCTTGTCTGGTGTGCTACTGTTGTATGTTTCATTCCAAGCACTCTATTGTATAGTTCTAATATTTTGTTTTAAGAACATGAGGCGGTACTCCAAACCAGCCCAGTGATGTTATCCAACCATGAAAAGAAAATAGCATCCGAAGAGAGTACTGAGGGCTGGGCTTCCTCATGCTTTTTCTCCCCCAAAGACATATTTTGAAAAAATATATATATATATTTCATCACCCAAAAGCTCTTGTTAAAACAAGATGACAAATTTAAACATATTTGTCTTTCGACTCATTCACTTCATGTCTCAGAAAATCATTCCCATCCCCTTTGACTTAGTCTGACGTGGGGCATTTGAAGCAAGCGCATCAGGCGAACTCACCAAATTCAAAGACACCATGCCAAGAAAACAAGGGCAAATAAAAAGAATCATCCTACACCAAAAGAGGGTAAGTCTTATCCTCTGAATATAATTTGGAAATGATGTCTTCTCTCTTCTATTTACAGGATACAAAAGATGAGACGTAATAGGTACAGGCATAGAGTTGAGATCGAAGCATCCATGACATACCTCACTCCTGCCCAGCTCCATCCTAAGCTAAAAGACTATCTTGTCGCACGATGCGCCCAAACGGCTAGATGTTACAGTATCGACTTCAACATAAGGAAGGAGTTCCTCCTCTTCCTTTTAAGTGATTACTGTCAACAGGGAGAAAATCTAGACAGTCAAGGCAATCTATAGCCCCACACCCTGGACAATGACTTTGGAATTTAGAAGCTTCACTCCAAACGCATATTCTCGCAAGAAGTAATTGCCAAAAGAGAATTTGAGGTTTTGATTGTCCATCTCATATTCCATAGAAGCTTGAAGTACATGACTTTGCTCAATGATGCTAATGGTCATATAGTCAAAGACAGAAGAAAAATTCCGCAGAAGGAAGGCGTTGAAGATAAATCGACAAACCATCAATCATACATACATGGCCATGAGTGAGGAAGGCCAATCGAAAGAAATGTCAAATTGTGCCAAGACGGAAAGGCTGTCATCGACATTCAAATATCCCTAGGAGTCAGCAAATACAAACTTTAGAGAAGAGTAATTTGGTATCATTTCCAATACTCTCAGTGTCTGAACTCACTTTTGACATATTTTCTTCTATTGACAGGAAGCATAGGATTCAAGAAACAAGCTTAATAGTTAATTTGGACAAATCAAATGACCCGTATTGATTCACCTAACTTGGTATAAAAAGACGTTTCGTCCATGAGCCGGTTTGGTTAAATAAAAAAAGAAGTGCCCTACGGACACCGTCGGCGCCTCTAGTCGAGTGGTATCCGGGAAGAAGCAAAACGGTCCGAAGTCGGGGGTTCGAATCCCCGACGCGGCAGTTAGCCGCTTGGTAAAAAAATAATAAAATTTTTTTTTGCTTCTCTTACGCCTACAAATTACTAGAGAGCAGATGACCTAATGAAGCAAAAGACATAGGACTTCGTGTCCCACTTGCACTTCAAGTCCATCCAATCCAGTGAAGGGTAATGTTGTATCGCTCCCAATTATTCGACTCTTGAAAGAATTTTTGACTAACATGATCCCTTTTATCTGTTGCAGGATCACTTGACCGTAAAAAATGCGAATAACAAATCAAGGAAAGACATGTCAAACCCTGATAAGCTCTCCTAAGCGAAATGGCATCCTGAGTAATCACCAAAGCAAATGACAGAAAATCTTCAAGCCTCAACTTGCCAGACTAATTGATCTACTTGTACATCTTCTCTTCTGCGGGGCAAAAGCAGAGATGCCCAATCAGATTCCCAATCCTTGGCTGATCATTCATGTGTCATATCCCTAATCAATAGGGACAACCATCGACGTCCATTTGCGAATAACCCTTTTGATGTTCAAAATCTAACATATTTGGAAACACCATTATGTTAGCCCCTAAAGTTGTCAATAGGGTCTTTTTTGAGTCAAAACCATTCACTTGTTTTGAAGAGTTCAAACTCCATCATATTCAAAATGTTGCATGTCATTTCCAGATGAATTCTGCATGATGATTTTGCCTGTCTAAGTCACTGATTTCACTGAGGATTATTAGAATAGACAGCTAAGTGAAGCATACAAGATTAATTGAGCATGCTGGATGAGGCGCGTCAGAATGATGAAAGGCAAGCCATATCCTACACATAGTCCCCCATCTATACACTTATGAGATGAGTACAGAAGATTCCATGACTGCAGGGTAAAGAGTTCTCTCGCGAATGGTACGATAACCAAAATAGTGAGAGGCATTTCATTGCTCACCCCATTGAGCCCTATACACTGATGAAATTTCTGTCCTATCCCTATCAAGAACCACCCCACACTGGGGCAGATCGGAGGCGAAGCAGCATCACAAGGTGAGAAGAGAGATAGAAATTTTCTTGCTTGCACTTGCATCAATCTTCGAGTGTCTTTATTGCATATGAACACTCGCGTTAATTTAAGTGCCCTAGAGTCATGAAGAGCAATTCTTTCTTTACGCACTTGTATTCATTGTACAACCCAAGTGAGTCTGTAATTTTACCCTCACATCGAGACAAAGCAGAAGTTATTGTCATAACCTAAGCGCCAGTTGAAGATGAAGACTCAAGAGTCTAATAATGGTGCTTCGATTAAACTTGTAAAGATCAGCTCTCAGACGACAAGAATGAAAAAACATGGGCATAAAAAAGCAGTGTACCTGGTAAAAGCAAGGTCAATGCCCATAAATGAAGAACTGGAATAAAAATAGGGGCATGAAAAAGCAGTGTGCCTAGTAAAAGCAAGGCCAATGCCCCCCAGTCAAAAATGCAGCCAAGAAAATGTTGCTGTTGTGGTCCATAGAACCTCCATTTGACAGTGAGAAGAAAGACTGGTGACAAATGCCAAGACAATCACCAGCTCTCACCTTTTTACACACGAATCAAGCCTACATTGTATCCCATTGTAAAAGTCTCTTCAGACTAGGGGCACTTCAATTAATGTAGGATTTCATATGTGCATAAGCATCGCTCGAAGAAGTACGAGCAAGACTATTCTATCTCTTTTTGCAGGACTCTTGACTTGCAAACCTAGAGATGATCGTGCGGCACTTCGTTCATGAGCCTTGACCTCGACGGTCCCATTTGATGAGCTATTGACCAAGTCTTCATCACAATTTCAACAAAGACCTCTCACATTGGTAAAGTCGTACCACTTGCGAGAATACTCAGACCCCTGCTGACATGATGACAGTGAGATAGTGTGGTCCTTATAAATCCTGCATTAATGGTCAGGATAGCCTTTTCCATGAGAGTGAGCGAAAAGTCATTTCAGACTGAAAGTCCCTCATCTGGCATGCTCAAGACATCTACATTCTAAATGAATGTTGTCTTTCAAATCTTCCCCGGTGGAAATCAGATGATGCAAAATTGACAAAATTATCATGCATGAATCTCATTTGAACTCATGAATTTACAGCATAGACAATCATGTGTGCATATTGTGCAAATAGCAAACATACTCTTAGAGATCAGAGATATTGCCAGGTAAGCATATCTCTATCCCCATTTGTCTTTGAGTACTCACCACTTGCCGGGTACTCCCTCTTAACGACACTTGACCTGTTTGAGTTGTCCCCAGAGTATTGATACTTGTGACTGACCAAGTATCCCTTTATCGTTGAATACCTACTGCTGTCTAGGTATCCCTATTGTCTTTGAGTACTCACCACTTGCCTGGTACTCCCTCTTAACGACACTCGACCTGTTCGAGTTGTCCCCAGAGTATTGATACTTGTGACTGACCAAGTATCCCTTTATCGTTGAATACCTACTACTGTCTAGGTATCCCTATTGTCTTTGAGTACCGGCCACCGTTCGGATACTCCCTTTTCCTGATACTCGACCTATTCGAGTTGTCCCCAGAGTATTGATACTTGTGACTGACCAAGTATCCCTTTATCGTTGAATACCTACTGCTGTCTAGGTATCCCTATTGTCTTTGAGTACTCACCACTTGCCGGGTACTCCCTCTTAACGACACTCGACCTATTCGAGTTGTCCCTAGAGTATTGATACTTGTGACTGACCAAGTATCCCTTTATCGTTGAATACCTACTGCTGTCTAGGTATCCCTATTGTCTTTGAGTACCGGCCACCGTTCGGATACTCCCTTTTCCTGATACTCGACCTATTCGAGTTGTCCCCAGAGTATTGATACTTGTGACTGACCAAGTATCCCTTTATCGTTGAATACCTACTGCTGTCTAGGTATCCCTATTGTCTTTGAGTACCGGCCACCGTTCGGATACTCCTTTTTCTTGACACTCGACTTGTTTGAGTTGTCTTCATAGCTAGGATGCCTACAATTGACCAAGTATCCCATTACCTTTGAGTGCCTTTCATTGTCTAGGTACTCCATTTCCGTGACACTCGACATGTCCGAGTTGTCCTCAAAATTGTATCATTGAATACTAGTAGCCATTCAAGTATTCCATCGCGTTATGCGCCTATGGTTATCCAGGTATGTTTTCTTACACTTGGACCAGCTAGAGTGGTCCCAGATCGTATCATCAAATACTTATGTTCATCCAAGTATTCCGGTACTTTGTACACCTGCGGCTACCCAGGTGTTCCAGCCCTTTTGAGTGCCTGCGGCCATCCAGGTAAGCCTTGTGCTACATTCAAGTTTATACTACCAGGAGGTGGGAGACCTTCACGAATATCTCAGGTACGCCCTCAATATTCCCAATTACCAGGAGGTGAGAGACCTTCATGAATATCCCAGGTACGTCCTCGATATTCCCAATGACCAGGAGGTGAGAGACCTTCACGAATATCTCAGGTACGCCCTCGATATTCCCAATTACCAGGAGGTGAGAGACCTTCATGAATATCCCAGGTACGTCCTCGATATTCCCAATTACCAGGAGGTGAGAGACCTTCATGAATATGCGAGGCACGTCCTCGATATTCCCAATTACCAGGAGGTGAGAGACCTTCATGAATATCCAAGGAGGTGAGAAACCTTCGTGCGAGGCACGTCCTCGATATTCCCAATTACCAGGAGGTGAGAGACCTTCATGAATATCCCAGGTACGTCCTCGATATTCCCAATTACCAGGAGGTGAGAGACCTTCAGGAATATCCCAGGTACGTCCTCGATATTCCCAATTACCAGGAGGTGAGAGACCTTCACGAATATCTCAGGTACGCCTCGATATTCCCAATTACCAGGAGGTGAGAGACCTTCACGAATATCTCAGGTACGCCCTCGATATTCCCAATTACCAGGAGGTGAGAGACCTTCATGAATATCCCAGGTACGTCCTCGATATTCCCAATTACCAGGAGGTGAGAGACCTTCATGAATATGCGAGGCACGTCCTCGGTATTCCCAATTACCAGGAGGTGAGAGACCTTCACGAATATCCCAGGTACATCCTCGATATTCCCAATTACTAGGAGGTGAGAGACCTTCATGAATATCCCAGGTACGTCCTCGATATTCCCAATTACCAGGAGGTGAGAGACCTTCACGAATATCTCAGGTACGCCCTCGATATTCCCAATTGCCAGGAGGTGAGAGACCTTCATGAATATCCGGTACGTCCTCGATATTCCCAATTACCAGGAGGTGAGAGACCTTCATGAATATGCGAGGCACGTCCTCGATATTCCCAATTACCAGGAGGTGAGAAACCTTCATGAATATGCGGGGCACGTCCTCGATATTCCCTTTACCAGGAGGTGAGAGACCTTCATGAATATGCGGGGCACGCCCTCAATATTCCCAACTACCAGGAGGTGAGAGACCTTCATGAATATCCCAGGTACGTCCTCGATATTCCCAATTACCAGGAGGTGAGAGACCTTCATGAATATGCGAGGCACGTCCTCGATATTCCCAATTACCAGGAGGTGAGAAACCTTCACGAATATGCGAGGCACGTCCTCAATATTCTCAATTACCAGGAGGTGAGAGATCTTCATGAATATGCGAGGCACGTCCTCGATATTCCCAATTACCAGAAGGTGAGAGACCTTCACGAATATCCCAGGTATGTCCTTGATATTCACAATTATCAGGAGGTGAGAGACCTTCATGAATATCCTAGGTATGCCCTCGATATTCCCCCTACCAGGAGGTGAGAGACCTTCACAAATGTCCCAGGTATGCCCTCGATACTTGTGATTATCCAAGTATCCCCCAAGAGTTTGTACCTGTGATTGTCCAGGTACCCCTTCGATACTTGTGATCATCCAGGTATCCCCAAAGAGTTTGTACCTGTGATCATCCAGGTACCCCTTCGATGCTTGTGATCATCCAGGTATCCTCCAAGAGTTTATACTTGTGATCGTCCAAGTACTATCTCCCAACAAGCAGATGCCCTGAGAAAGGTCGGCGCATCTCCCGTCAAGGCGACTGAAGAAAGGTTCGGGTCTTAGACAAAACAACTTATTGCTCTAACAGGCGACCGAAGAAAGGTTCGAGTCCTGGAAAAGCAATTCCCCGTCAAGGCGACCGAAGAAAGATTCGGGTCCTAGACAAAACAATTTATTGCTCTAACAGGCGACCGAAGAAAGGTTCGGGTCCTGGAAAAGCAATTCCTCGTCACGGCGACCGAAGAATGGTTCGGGTTCGAGACAAACCACTGATTACTCCAACAGGCGACCAAGAATGGTTCGGGTCCTGGAGGAGCAGTCTCCTGTCAAGGCGACCGAAGAAAGGTTTGGGTCCTAGACAAATCATTGATTGTTTTAATAGGCGACCGAAGAATGGTTCGGGTCCTGGAGGAGCAGTCTCCTGTCAAGGCGACCGAAGAAAGGTTCGGGTCCTAGACAAATCATTGATTGTTTTAACAGGCGACCGAAGAATGGTTCGGGTCCTGAAGAAGCAATTTTCCGTCACGGCGACCAAAGAATGGTTCGGGTCCTAGAGGAGCAGTCTCCTGTCAAGGCGACCGAAGAAAGGTTCGGATCCTAGACAAATCATTGATTGTTTTAACAGGCGACCGAAGAATGGTTCGAGTCCTGGAAAAGCAATTTTCCCGTCACGGCGACCGAAGAATGGTTCGGGTCCGAGACAAACCACTGATTGCTCCAACAGTCGACCGAAGAATGGTTCGGGTCCTGGAGGAGCAATTTCTCGTCAAGGCGACCGAAGAAAAGTTCGGGTCCTAGACAAATCATTGATTGTTTCGACAGGCGACCGAAGAATGGTTCGAGCCCTGGAAAAGCAATCTCCTCATATCACTAGGTAAGATGACGCCTTGATACTTGCCAAACTCGGGGCTCACACCCTATCTCACTCACTCCCGGTAAGTAACTACAGGTATCTTCTTATCTATCTTAGAATATATAATGTTATATTGCTATTTTTGCATAGGATAATAGGTCTCAAATAAAATATAATCTACTACGCATGTGTGGGTAAAATTTAGGCATCAGTTTGTCTTTGAATGCAACCTCTGCAAGCTCACCTTCAAAGAGGGGCAGCTGTTGACGCCTAAAAATTAGGTTTTGTTTTATTATTATTATTTTGTTTTATTTAATTTTCGGATAATTAAAAAGCGCAAAAGAAAAGCGAAAGCGGAAAGGCAGCCCCCTCCCCGCGTGGGCCTTCGGCCCATCGTCGCCTCAAGCCCGGCCCCCTCCGCGTCATCTTCTTCCTCGCGTCACTAAGGAGCACGCACGGGCAAACGCGACGCCGGAGAAGCTTGAGCAGAGACGGTTGCGTGCGGAGCAGAGGAGCAGGGGCGTCGACGGGATGTGACCGGAGGAGGCAATGATGGCGGATGGGATGGCGGTCCAACCGGTGGGTCGAAGCCTCGCCGACCGGCCGCTCCCGCGCCTATAAATAGGCCCTTCATCCCCGGCGAAGAGGAGGACGGACGGAGACGCCGAGAACGATCGAAGGCTGCAAGGCTTCGAGCTTCCTGCTGAGAGACTTCAGAAGGGGAGCCGAAGTCGAGCAAGCCCAGATCCGAAGGCTCTCGGCCGAAGAGGGAGAGAGGAGAGTTCGAGCACCCCCCGCCGTCGTTGCCGCCGTTTGCCGTGCAAGCTACCGTTCGCGGACAGGTAACAAGCCGCCGCCTCCACCATCACCATCGCACCCCCCCGGTTGTTCAGTCCTCGCTGCTGCTGTCACCACTGTCGTCGCCGTCGGATCCCTTCGGTCTCTTCCTCGACGCCGCGGATTCGCAAACCCTAGGGTTTGCGATTTTCCGGGTCGCGAAGCGGATCCGGACCCGGAAAATCGGGTAGGGTTTGCGATCCGGGGGGGGGGCGGCTGCGAGCCGGGTCATGCGCCGGATCCGGGTCGGGTAGGGTTCCGGAGGAACCGGGTCGTGGAGCAGGAAGGTGGGGCGGGTAGTCGGGCCGGGCCGGGCGTTCCCAAACGCCCGGCCACGGCGTCGTTTTAATTAAGATTTAAAAAAAAAAAGATAAAAAGATAAAAAAAATCCGAGTCGGGCCCGCAAAAAATTAGAGAATGACTCAAAAAAAATGTTTTTCCTCCCAAAAATGCATGAAAAATCCCTCGAACATCCAAAAAGCCTCAGGGTTTAAACAAGACTAGGTACCGAAAGGGCATTAGTGATTAACTAGTGTAATCAAGTCCCCGATCCTAATTTCTCTGGTTGCGCAGGAGTGAGTATTTCTCCCGATACTTCACTTGGGTTTCTAATCAACCTACCCCAAATCGATTAGTGGCGACTCCATTTTAAAAATTGATTTACAGGTTAAAAACTTGAACCATTAAGTCGTGAACTGGTGGACTTGGGAGAGTCCGGGCTTAACCAATTTCAGCCGAGCCATTAGCCTCCTTAGGCGTTCGTACTCGATCACGGGCGCCGAAAAAAAAGAGGTCGCGACAGCATCCAAGTACGTTGATCCTCCCCACTTCACTATCTGGCCAGGTGCTTGGTGTACTAGCGCTATTCACCAAAGAAACGTCTAAGCCTTTTGCTGTTGTGATCATAGAGAGACCTGAAAGAGGCTAAAGTCGTGGTGAGGCGGGAGTATGTGATTTTGATGGCTATGTCTCTGATGGAGTTGGTGCTGCTGCTAACGAGCACTGTGCACTGTTGCTGGGTGAGAAGTTAGGAAGGGGGTGATGCGGCAGAGAAGAAGCGGAGCATGATGATAATGGAAGTGTAGGAGGCATCGATGGCCAACGCGGCTAAGATGGCGGAGGTCAAAGCCAAAGATTTGGATGAGAGGATGCGGCGAAAGTGTGGGCAGTGGGTGAAGACTGATTTTAAAGGCTGAGCTTCCATTGAACTAAAATAGTTGTTTGCTCGGCTTGCCATATGAGGATTTCCTTGTGTTGGGCCACTACTTGGGTGGCCATCTTCTGTAGGATAGAAAATTTCTATGGATGAACCCTATCATTATTAAATATTGATGGCCATTTTCCCCGCTTTTTTTTTTTTTTTTTTGAAGAATTGGGTTTTACCTTAGTAGTTAATACAGTGAGCAATGAAGTAATTGCTCACCGTTTGGGGTAAAAAAACCAAATAACCCATAGAGATAAGGTGTGCGCTTGACAGTGTACATTAAACTTAAGCATAAGTATGGCTAATGTCATACCTCAATAGTCTTAAAACATGAGTAAACACCATAATATCTGCATTTCACACATAATGACAAGTGCAAACAAAGATCACATCACAAATGTCCATGTTCCATAATAATAGCATAAATCATTTCCAAATCTTCACGGGACGATAGAAGCGAGGCCAATAGGTGGATCCAACCATTTCAACATACAAGGGAAGCTGTAGGATTGCAAATGATATGATAGGGATGGTAGCCAACAAAGTAATGGGGATGTATATCCAATTCCATCGTTCGATTAGGACAATCGTAAGAGTAGAGCCAAAAGCCACGAACATAAAGGCCAAAGAGAGAAAGAGAAAGGTGAGGCCCAGTATCATTTTTGTTGGTAGTGAGTGGCGGAAATCTCTTATGGCATAGCGCGAAGTTAGGATAGTCAAGAACATCAAGGTGGCGGTGACAGAGGAGAAGAGAGCTAGAGCGTCCGCAATTGCGAATACCGTGAATGAGGTCTTCTTCAAAAAGATCGGGATCCCCGTATTGTTGTTGCTTCCAGGAACAGTTAAAGCTGCAGCAAAAGCTACTGTGGTGACGAGAGTCGCTACAAAGCTACAAGATGATGATGTATCCTTCACCCATCGTCCTGCCTCTTGGAGCAAATCTTGGCGTCTTTCTACAAATTCATCCCAGTACGTGGTCGCTCTCCTTTCCATTGAAGGATCGCGCTCATTTTTCTTCTTCTGTCAACACAAGTGTAAATTAAAGAGCACAAAAGGGTGGCAAAACAAATAAGGTGAACCGACCTCAAATGTTAGACTTTGAAGTAAAGGAGAGCTCCCATCTTCCAGTACCTTCAGAAAATAAAGGACGTCTATTAACATGAATGTAAATAAATTAAAGAGTGGCAAGCAAATATAGTGAACCGACCTCAAACCATTGAATTTCCCTTTGCATAACAAAAGCTGACCCAGAAACATCAGCCGATACGCATCCTAGTGACCATTCTACTACTGCCGCCATCAGGTCGCTGTACGTTTCCAAGTCGTACATCAATCTTCGGATTGTGTTGTATGCAGTCAATAGTCTAAACAATTCAACATGCCGTGCCCTCACAACTCCTTCAATCAATTGTTTTGTGAATCCTTCATCCCACATCAATTCCGGACATTGCTCAAGACATAACTTTACAATTTCAAATATTCCACTATATACAGCTCTAACGACAATGTACTTAGCCAATTGGAGTATTTCAGGAGGTTTCTCATGAGGCTTCTTATGACGCTTGATCTCCTCAAAAATTAGATTTGCTAACTCAGGCAAGCATTCGTGCCTCAACTTCAATTCTCCAATCCTATTGATAAGAGGTGCTACACGTAACATTAGATAAGTAATTTTACCTGCGATGAAAATTCAAAAGGTTATAGAGGCTTTTGCATTTGCGTTGTTGAGAAGAGATTGATCAATTTAACGTATTAATTGAGGAAGCAAACTTCATATGGCTTGAAAATCAAAATGCATGCATCAGAGAATAGATAGATTTATGGATGAGCACAAACAATGTCGGAGAATTTTTTTTTTTTTGAAAAACAGATAGATTCAGTGACGGATCAATAAATCTGTTTTCAACCTAGCTATTTTTACAGATTCACCTAATGGATACATATCGATTAGACTTTGAATTGAATGGAATCCAATCATATCGTAATATACGAATTGAGAACTAGTCCATATTAAAGACTATGATCCTAAAAGGATACATCGAGAATAACAATATACAATATAAAATGGAGATCTCTACCATGGATAAATAAAGTCATTTCGTAGATACCACCGCATTTTTTTTTTTTTGTCTGAAGATACTATGCCGATTCGCGTACATGATTTTATGGCAAGATTCCAGAGTAATATCTTGAACCGATGTACTGCTGGTTCTACCACCACCAAGAGGAGAGAAGAATCACATTGCAAATTAGGAATTGATGATGAACGAAATGATACATATCACATTTAAGAAATGAAAATTGCACATGTAATTAAATTTAGTAATGCGCAAATACGTTGGAAAACAACTTGGATCAATCAGCCCACATGACTTGATATTCAAATTTACGATTCTCAATAATTCTACTTCGCAATTAGACATTGAGTAAGACTTCTCAAACTAATTATACAAATGTTAAGGTTAGCCCCATTTCCACTCCCATTTTAACTAAGACACCCCTTTTTTAGTTAACTTACCGAAATACCCTCATCTCTCTTTTCAAATTATTGTTTCTTTTTTTAGTATGCTAACCCACAAAACCACATTTATTTTTATCATCTCTCTCATCAATTTCACAATACAAATGCTTCATTACACTCAACAAAATATCACTTTATCATGTAACTTATTCTAACTTTGCCTAGAGAATGTTTTCAATTTTAATTTATGGTATTATATTTTCAATCACAAGATATTTCTAATCATGATAACTTATGAACACACAATTAATTTCCTATTTTTATCAAATAGTATAATTGAAACTATATTTCAAAGTCAAAAATTAAAATTCAATTTAATTATCTAACCGATCTTGATCATAAATGGAAAAGAAAAATTGATCACATATCAAACATATTTACATTTACATTTAGATCATATCTAAATATTAACAGAGGATAAGAACTTAAAGGGGGAAAAAACTTCTTGTTGTTCTACTCCAATTATGAAGAAAGTAATTACTATCGATTGTAGATTCAATCTCATATCAAGTATACCAAAACTTTAGAATATGCTCAAAACTTTCCTTTGAAAAATTCTAGTATGAGTTTTAAAGTGAAGAAGGCATAAATAAATTTTTAACCCATATATTGTAATTCATATTAAAATGTAAAAAGCCCAAAAGAAAGCACAAATCAACGATGTTTAGACCTACAAACTTATACCGGAAAAACACTCACAATGTCAAAATCGGCTAGATAATTAGATTAATTTTTAATCTTCAACTTTGAAATAAAGTTTCCCTCAAACTATTTGATAAAGATAGGCAATTAATTGTGTATTCATAAGCCATCATAACTAGAATTTTCTACTCTTCTATGTAACTTTTGTGATTAAAATGTGATATCATAAATTAAAATTAGCAATCTTATCTAGGCACTATGATAACAAGATACATGATATTATAATATCTTTTTGGGTGTAATTTGACATTTATATTGTGAAACTGATAAGATTAGAGAGATGATAAAAATAATGGCAATTTTGTATGTTAGTATAATATATAAAGTAACAATAATTGAGAGAGAGAGAGAGAGAGAGAGAGAGAGAGAGAGAGAGAGAGAGAGAGAGAGGAGGGTATTTCGGTAGGTTCGTTAGGAAAAAAAGGAGTGTTTTATTAGATTTTTACCTGTTACACACATCATTGTTTAAATATTAATTGTATACACCGATGTAGTCCCTATCCCCTAACATTTTTGTGAATAAGATTTTTGAATGATATGCTTTTTGCCGTGTTAGTCCATCCATCAATAGATTAACAAAAATACCTCGAGCCATCTTCGTGTCTTTGGCATTGTCAAATGATGTATCAACCGATGGAGGGATACCTATTAAGGGAATAGATAGAGTGAACACTATGTAAATAGAGTTCCTCTAATCGTGCATATTTAACAAAAGAAGCACAAAAAGTACCTACATTGGTATATACACTTTTCCCAAAAATTGAGTTGAGCTCCACTACGGTAGAAAGACTTCGTGAACGCAGAGATCTCTAATATGCGTTGGCTCTCTTCGGACGTCATTGATCCCGGGTGTTTTTTAACTAAATACAAGAGTATATCTTTTGGGACACAAAAAGCAAAAAAGTTAGGTCAAGTAAATAATGAAGGAAATCAGATAAGATGAGTGAGTGTGAAATCCTACCCCAATGGCCAGCCTTGATAAGTTCGATCACAACATCAAACTCTGGGAAGAATTTTGCTTGTGTGGCCAGGTACCAGATAACCTTCTTGTGCCTAGGAGCACTTTCAATAGCAATCGACAGGGCAAAGTTTGCATCTATGTAACTGAATTCGTTTACTAATTCCTTTATGTTCCTTATTTCTCCTCTCCGAGCGAAATCACGGAGTAAAGTGGATTCATTTGTTGTCGGGTAACGCTTGACCAGGTTTTCGACGAATTGATTTTGTCCGGCCGTAACTGCAATATCTCTCACAGTAGCTGGACCACTTGCTGTGGTCAATAGTGTGGCCGTGATTGCATCGGGATCGTAATTGAGGATTTCCTCGGCACCTTTCCAATCACCTTTTACTGCGGCTTCGAACAATGATCGATACATCTCATTGACCTCGAAGTTTGGCTTGACTGCAAATATTGAACTTTAAAAGTCCTCAGTCATTCGCACTTCTTATTTTTAAGGTCACGTGCAAGTGCAAAAAGTTCCGATGAAATGCCAATCCAAATTAAGGGCGGTCGTTTCTCAACAGGCCAGTTTCCATGAGGGCCTTCGTTTACTCTTTCGAAGTCAGTTCTTTCAAGGGGTGGGGGCTTTCTCAATTAAAATTGAAGATATTATTATGATTTTAAAATTATGGAAAGATCATGTTAACTTTTATTTCAGCATTTGTACGCCGTGAATTCAAAATATTTCGAATTAAAAAAAAAAAGTAAAAATGCAAGAAACATAAGATTTATGAAAAATGAAAAATTAAAAGTTAAAAGTGACAAACCTCTAGTTGTTTTGCAACCATCTTGAGAAGCTCTATCAATTGATGTGAGCTTTTGTTTTTTGTTGTCATTGATCTTATCCACGATATCATTCATAAATTATAATTCAAGATATTATTCAGATTTTAAAATTTATGAAAAGATTTTATTTAAAATTATATGTCAGTATTTGTATGCTTTGAAGCTTAAAATGTTCTGGATTGAAAAGTCAAAATCCACTAAACGCAAGATTTATGAAAAATAAACTTTCAAAGTGACAAACCTTCGGGTGTTTCCGAACCGTCTGGGGAATCTTCATCAATTTCCGTGCCTTGTGAACTCCCTTCTTCGTAAATTTCTTTGTTACCATAAAAGAAACGAATATAATCAACTTAGAAAAGTTAATTACACTTTGTGTGTTTTATATCATGCATCTAGCTCAATCATTGCATGAAATTTTTTTTCATTAACCTTAGATGGTAAACTTTTAAACAAAAACAATTAACGTTAAACTTAACAAAGATCATGACTTTCATTTAGAGATAGAAATTGTATCATGAATTAGTGGGACGCTCTAGCTTTCATATAGTGGACAATACGATTTTACTAAGTTTTTGTCTCATTGCCATTGATCTTTGTTACCAAAAAGATAAATGAACATACATAACCTTAGAAACTTAACTACACATTGTATGCTATAGGCCATCTATTCAAGACTCGTATCAAGCTCATTCATTGCATGGAATTTTTGTATTAAACTTAGATAGTAAACTTTTAAATAATAAAATTAAACATTACACATAATAGATATCCCGAGTTTTTTTTTTTTTTTTTTTTTTGAGATAGGTATTGTTTAGTGAATGAGTTTTCTCGTTGCCATTGGTCTTATCCACAATATCATTCACAATTGATGAGCATGATCTTTTTTTTTTTAATACCGAGGAATTGCCGGAAATCACCTTTCGCTTACGCTAATCGGGATATACACGACCCTCCGATGCTCGGTGGCATCGTAGGGCCTCGCCGCAAGCCGCTATTTAGACGTAAATCTCGGGGGAAGCTAGCACATTACCCCACCACCATGGCCCCCCACTTAAGACGAGTTTGACAATGCAGAGATTCAAACTCATTCCCTCGGCGATGAGGTAGTAGAGCCCCAACCAAGCTGTGCTGCCTACCGGTGGGTCATGATCTTTTACTCTTTCAAAGTAAAAAAAAAAAAATTGGGCTTTCTTAGTTATAAGTCAAGATATTATTCAAATTTTAAAAATTGTGATGAGATTATATTTAAATTCATATTTTAACATTTTAAAAGGGAAAGAGGGGATGGGGTTTCTCTCGCTTTTGACATAGGAGGCCCCAACGGGAGGCCCACACGACAGGCTATTAGCTCAGTGAAAATATGAAAATATTGTCCATAAGTTTATATGTTAGCATTTGTATGCTATGAAATTCAAAGTGCTTTGGGCTAAAAAAATCAGAATGCATTAAGCACAAGGTTTATGAAAAACTAAAATTGAAAGTTCAAAGAGACAAACTAGTTGTTTTGCAACCAACTTGGGAAGCTTTATAAGTTGCCATGCCTTCTGTAGTCCCTTTTCGTGAAACTCTTTTTTGCCAAAAATTCAATGAATATAAATAACCTAATTAAATTTACTCTATATGCTCTAGATCATGTATACATTATTAGGCTCATTCATCACATGGAATTTTTTTGTGAAACTTAAATGGTAAAATTTTAATAAAAAAAAAAATCAACGTTAAATTTAGCAAAGATCATGAGTTTTTTCTTCTTTTTTTTATTGGTGTCAAATTAGGAATTAGTTTTGTGGGACCTTCTAGTTCCATATATTGGATGATCTGTTTTTAGTGAGATTTTATTTTTGTTGTCATTGATCTTATCCACGATATCATTCATAAATTATAATTCAAGATATTATTCAGATTTTAAAATTTATGAAAATATTTTATTTAAAATTATATGTCAGTATTTGTATGCTTTGAAGCTTAAAATGTTCTGGATTGAAAAGTCAAAATCTACTAAACACAAGATTTATGAAAATAAAAGTTCAAAGTGACAAACCAAGTGTTTCGCAACCGTCTTGGGAAGCTTTGTCAGTTGCCACGCCTTTTGAACTCCCTTCTTCATGAACTTCTTTGTTGCCATAAAAAGAAATGAATATAATCAACCTTAGAAAAGTTAATTACACTTTGTATGTTTTATATCATGCATACTAGCTCAATCATTGCATGGAATTTTTTTCATCAACCTTAGATGGCAAACTTTAAAAAAAAAAAAAAAAAAAAAAATTAACGTTAAACTTAACAAAGATCACGACTTTCTTTTCGAGATAGAAATTGTATCATGAATTAGTGGGACATTCTAGCTTTCATATAGTGGACGATACGATTTTACTAAGTTTGTGTCTCGTTGCCATTGATCTTTGTTACCAAAAAGATAAATGAACATACATAACCTTAGAAAAATTAAGTACACATTGTATGCTATAGGTCATCTATTCAAGACTCGTATCAAGCTCATTCATTGCATGGAATTTTTTGTATTAAACTTAGATAGTAAACTTTTAAATAATAAAATTAAACATTACACAGAATAGATATCTTGAGTTTTTTTTTTCAAGATAGGTATTGTTTAGTGAATGAGTTTTCTCGTTGCCATTGGTCTTATCCACGATATCATTCACAATTGATGAGCATGATCTTTTACTCTTTCAAAGTAAAAAAAAAAAAAAAAAAAAAGAAAGAAGAAAAGGGCTTTCTTAGTTATAAATCAAGATATTATTCAAATTTTAAAAATTGTGATGAGATTATATTTGAATTCATATTCTAACATTTTAAAAGGGAAAGAGATGGATGGGGTTTCTCTCGCTTTTGACATAGGAGGCCCTAGCGGGAGGCCCACACGACGGCTATTAGCTCAGTGAAAAAATGAAAATATTGTCTGTAAGTTTATATGTTAGCATTTGTATGCTGTGAAATTCAAAGTGCTTTGGGCTAAAAAAAAGTCAAAATGCATTAAGCATAAGGTTTATGAAAAACTAAAATTAAAAGTTCAAAGAGACAAACTAGTTGTTTTGCGACCAACTTGGGAAGCTTTATAAGTTGCCATGCCTTCTATAGTCCCTTTTTCGTGAAACTCTTTGTTACCAAAAATTCAACGAATATAAATAACCTTATTAAATTTACTCCATATGCTCTAGATCATGTATACATTATTAGGCTCATTCATCACATGGAATTTTTTCCGTGAAACTTAAATGGTAAACTTTTAATAAAAAAAAATCAACGTTAAACTTAGCAAAGATCATGAGTTTTTTTTTTTTTTTTTATTGGCGTCAAATTAGGAATTAGTTTTGTGGGACCTTCTAGGTTCCATATATTGGATGATTTGTCTTTAGTGAGCTTTTACGATATCATTTATAAATTATAATTCAAGATATTATTCGGATTTTAGAATTTATGAAAAGATTTTATTTAAAATTATATGTCAGTATTTGTATGCTTTGAAGTTTAAAATGTTCTGGATTGAAAAGTCAAAGTTCACGAAACACAAGATTTATGAAAAATAAAAGTTCAAAGTGACAAACCTCTGGTTGTTTTGCAACCGCCTTGGGAAGCTTTGTCAGTTGCCATGCCTTGTGAACTCCTTCTTCGTGAACTTCTTTGTTACCATAAAGAGAAACGAATATAATCAACCTTAGAAAAGTTAATTACACTTTGTATGCTTATATCATGCATACTAGCTCAATCACTACACAGAATTTTTTTCATTAACCTTAGATGGTAAACTTTTAAACAAAAACAATTAACATTAAACTTAACAAATATCACAACTTTCTATTCGAGATAGAAATTGCATCATGAATTAGTGGGACGTTCTAGCTTTCATATGGTGGACAATGCGATTTTACTAAGTTTTTGTCCCGTTGCCATTGATCTTATCAATGATATCATTAAGTAAATTATGAGCACATTCTTTTACTTTTTGGAAGTAAGAAAGTACTTTTTTTTTTTTTTTTTTGGGCTTTCTATTCAGATATAAAAAATTATGAAAATTTTATATTTAAATTTATATGTCAGCATACGTATGCTCTGAAACTTGAAGTATTTGGGATTGAAAAAGTTAAAATGCCTGAAACATAAGATTTATGAAAAACAAAAATTAAAAGTTTAAAGTGACAAACGTCTTGTTGTTTTGCAACTATCCTGGCAAGCTTGATCAGTTGCCATATCCTCGAACTCAAGTCTATGCGAACCTCTTTGTTACCAAAAAGACAAATGGACATAAATAAGTTTAGACAAATTAATTACACTTTGTATGCTTTGGACCATGCATACATGAATAGTATCAGGCTCATTCAGTGCCTGGAATTTTCTGTATTAAAATTAGATGGTAAACTTTTTTTTTTTTAAATTAATGTTAAACTTAATAGAGATTATGAGTTATTTTGGAGATCTCAGTGCCATTAATCTTATTTGCAATATTGTTCATAAATTAAGTTTATACAAAATTTATGTATCTTCATAATTCCACATGATAACTATAACACAACTATACATAAATAAAAAATTATGAATTAACTTAATCATATAGATTTTATCTATTAATAAATTTAATACATAAGTCACCATCTATACAAGATACGAGTTTGCAGCATTCATACAAATGCATTGCATGGATATTTTTTTCGTTAAATAAGTATATCGTTTAACTTTATTGGATAGACATAATGATTGGGAAAAAGAATTGGTCTAATTTTTCTTAGAAAACCCATCTTGTCTTTCTCGTTTTTGTGGCAAGAACGTTCAGCCATGCATGTATATTGCACTACGTGTTTGTTACTGAATTTTCTTTTCTAATGTTATCTTAAACTTTGTCATGAGAGTGACAACCACTTTTATTGACAAGTTATTTTTCACTCAAAATGACGCTACATATTTATTTTTGGGAGATGGCTGTTGTAAATTGACTGGTTTGGGGATCATGTATTAAAGGGATTAGTCTCGTGCAGTCTCTTGAAGATAAGTAATTAACTACGTAGAACCCATTTGTTTTTCCCTGATGAAATTGCTTTGTACGACATTGTGTGTGCTTAAAGTTTACTTGAAAGGAATAGTCACGCCCATGGGCTCAAGAAAAATGAATCAATTGGCGGGAAAAGTGTCAAAAAAGTCCTAAATTTATTGCGTTGATGTCAATTTAGTCATAAATATTTTAACTCACTACTAATTCTATCCTTTTGGCTGATTTTGGCTGGATATTATTGACGTGGGCACCGGTCGGCTAACATGGCATTGCCAGCCAAAGACATGAATAACTTTTAATAATATCTTTTGAATTTTATTTTATTTTATTTTCCTTTTCTTTTTCTTTTCTCCTCCTCCTCCTTCCTCTAGCTAATTTTCGAACCTTGGTGATCGGCTAGAGGTGAGGACCAACGAGCTCGAGGTCGACCTCACTAGAGGCCGTGAGGACGGCCTTACCGGCCATGGGTGAGGCCCGGCCTCGCCAAATTCAGCAAGGTCATGCCTCACCTGGCCACTAGTGAGGGCTCTAGCCTTGCTAGATTTGGCAAGGTTGAGCCTCGCCCATGGCCGACGAGGGCAAGCCTCACCAGTCGCCGGTGAGGCTTGCCAAAGGCCAATAACATTGACCTTGCTGACCCTCACCTTTGGTCGATCGCAGTAGTCTAGCAACCGCAACCAATTAGAGGAAGAAGGAGGAGAAGGAAAAAAAAAAAGAAAAATAAAGGAAAATAAAATAAAATAAAATAAAATAAAAATGTGGAAAATATATAAAATATTATTAAAAGTTGTTCCATGTTAGCACCAACCCTGCCATGTCAGCCGGACTGGCATCTACATCAGCAATTTTCCGCCAAAATTAGCCAAAATAATTGAATTGACACTAGGTCAAAAGGTTTTTTTTTTATTAAATTGGTATCAATAAACAGTTTATGACTAATTTGGAAGTAAGCTCTTTTTCAAAATGAAAAATTTTTCTGATGATTTAGTTGGACTTTCCAAATTATTTAGAAGTCATTTTTGTTGGTCACACCAGAAAATTCTAAGCAATGTCTTTTCAAGATACGTACTTGAGTCCAATGCATGGTTTTAGGTACCTTGGACTCGGGTTAAGAGCACAACTTTAATTGGATGAGTTCCATCTTAGTTGAATCATCATTTTTGCCTCTTGAGTCAGCTCATGTATTTAAGGTACATTCGGTTTATGGAAATGTTTTAGTGAAAATTGCTCCTTATTTCAAGATCCATTTTCATGAAAAGATGTTTGGAGGGTGAAAAGTAAGAGCTTTCAACATGAATGAAAGTTATAGAAACATATTGGGTGTAGTTGTTTAAAGCAAACCTCATAAATATACTGTCAATTTTGGTCATTTTGAGTTTTAAAGTTCAGATGTTGAAAACACGACAACCAAAATTTCTACCAAACGTATTTTCATTGAAAACTTGTGGAAAGAAAAACAGGAAATTGGAAAATTTTCTTAGACCAAACACACCCTCAAGTTCGGCACAAATTATTCTCCTTTCACACTCTTTCCTTTTTTACGAGGGTTTTCTTTATAAAGTGTCGGGATACTTGTTAAGTAATAAATAAATAAAAATGTTGCCATTTTATATATCTTAGAAATTAACCCCCAAAAAGCGACACTTTTCCAATTTTTCCATCACCTTTTGGGATGAAATCAGAACAAAGAAAGGAAAGAACAGAACATACCTGGCGATGGTTTCGGAATCGAACTGTCTTGGATATCCATGGAGGTTTCCTTGCCGTGCGGCGAGCAGGAAAAACTCTCAAGCGGAGAAGTAATTTCAAGGGGTTGAAGTCGAAGTTGTTTTCCGCTCCCATGGGTCTTCTCCTTTTATAATCGACCTGGGGATGGAGCCAAAGTTCCAGCTGTAGAGATGATGTGCACATTTCCAAATTTTATGACGTCGGAAATTTTATGGAAATTCCTATTTATTTTTTCTTTTCTTCCACCATTCCCTTCTTTGCAAACAACATATTTCCATACCGACAAAAAAAAAAACAACATATTTCCATACATTTTTGTTAAGTGCACCCGGGGCAAAAATTTCTTACTTTTACATAAGCAGGTTTTATAGAATGACAAATATTACGATTTTTATATTTAGCATGTAGATTTATTCCATAAACAAGTTTGTGTTTCCATTCGACATTGCTTGTATAAAAAAGACTATTACATCGACAGTTTGCGTAATATAAATCCTATTTCAATGGGCTTTTATCTTGTACAATGATAGTGTGAAATTTTCTTGACGCAAGTAGATTTTAGATAATCAAAACAATCAATTTTTATTTTTAACATGTAACTTTATGCGGTAAATAGATTTGTATTTCCATTTTGATATTGTATGGGCCAAAAAGAATGTACTTTTATAATGACGATATATGTAATATAGATATCCATAATATTTGTATTTGCAGCCATTTAATCCATCCTTTATGAACAACACGGGAAAATCATTCTCTTGGCCACTTTTTTCTTAACTTCATTTTTATTGCCAACTCAAAAAATCATTGTAACATAATTTGAGCTTGGATTGCGCTAACGTGTTATTCTCACATAACAAGTACATTGACATATTTAATTTTACCTCATAAGGTGAGATTATTGTCATCCTCAATTAATAAAATCATCATATACTTTTAGTTAATGTAAGTATTCTCAAAATCTTGTATTAGAATTTTTTTCTAAGAACAGGAAAAATTGGAATGGCTAAATAACCCTACTCTCATTAGACCTAGTTAAGCGAATATGGAATTTATGCTTATTTTTAAAAGGTAAGGAAAATAGGGAGGACAAAAATGTTGTATTAAAAGTTAATCAATGAAATCAGCTCATATTTATATAATAAAGATGGAACGTTTTTCCGTGTATCGTGGGAGGGGATACGGGCAAGTCTCAAAATTTGCAGTTATATATGAAATTATTTAGGATTCTTCGCAACTAAACATGACATCTTCGTACAACAATTTTTGGGCCAAACATCGGGGCGACTTAGGGGCTATTTGTTTGTATTTCTTTTTTTTTGTTCATGAACAGATTTTTCTTTTTTATTCCCAGGGAACAAAAAAAGAACAGAAATGCGTTTGTTTGCGTTTTTGATCCAAATCTATTTTTTTGTTCCCGAGAATAAATTTGGAACAAAAACAAGAAACAAAAAAACTTGTTTCTTGTTTCGGAACAATTTGGAAAAACACTTCTTTCTTTTCTTTTTCTTTTCTTCTTTTTTTCTTTGGCCAACCGCCGACCTCGGCCATGACCGGTGACTGGCCGACGAGGGTCTGCGACCTCGCCGAAGCGTGCCGACCCCCGGCGAGGCCGAGCGTCGCTGGCCCCTGGTGAGGCTCGTCCTCACCTTAGCTGGGCGAGCTCGGCCTCGCCGGATCTAGGCGAGCTCGAGCTCGCCCAACCTTGCCCCGCGCCAACTGAGCCTCGCCGTGGCTAGGGGAGGCCGCTAACCCTCGTCGGTCGGTTGCCGGCCATGGCCGAGGCCGGTGACCGGCCAAAAGAAGAAAAAAATAAAAAATAAAAAATAAAGAAAAATGAAAAATAAAAATAAAAATATTAAAAAATTAAAAGACACAAAAAAAAAACATAAATTTACCAAACGTGTTTATACGCTTTTTATTTATTTATTTCCGAAACAAGTTTATTGAACGCGTTTTTCGGTAAAAAATTATTTCCGAAATAGTCGGAACGATTTTTGAATAGAGACACAAACAAACGCACCATTAAAGGTGTCATTGAAGTCAAGAAAGCTGCCGAAATTCCTCACCCCGAGGACGTGACGTGCTTGGCATATCTCAACTGTTCTTCTGACGTCATTGATGACGTCCTCAATAAGGGGGTTACGTTCCATCCCATCATTAATTATGACACCCGCTTGCCAACCGAATTGTTAACATTAATACCTGGACCATCAGTATCGAATTTAATGGCCGAATTGTTGGAAGCCGAATTGTTGGAAGCGCGTGATGAAAAATCGATACCTTCATCGCGTCCCATCAGTAATTATAACGCTCGCTGTCCGACCGAATAGCTAACATTAATACATGGACCATCAGTAAAGAATTTAATGGCCAAATTATTAAGAGCGCGCAATAGAAAATTGGTACTTTATTACGAGGAAATCGTCAAAAAGAAGAGTTTGAGTCTAAACCAATCAATTGGAAAAAAATTATTCAATTGAATTTATTTTCACTCAAAAATTTAAATAAATAAGTCTTATGCCAATTTAGATATATTGACAACTATATACCACATCAATTCTTTGATATAGAATTTCTTTAACACAACTTATTCACACATGAATCCTAACAATCTCCCCATCATGCATATGAGAGCTTAGTATTTTTAGGTCTACTTCCCCTTAATTCAAGTATTCTTCTACATCAAGGTATCTCATCTTGAGTAGATTGGAGGCACATTAATTTATCATCTTCTTTGATACCATTTGTTGGGAGCGTGCAGTAAAAGCCCAATACCTTCACCAAATGAGATCACCAAAAGCAAACCTAATTCCGAGCCCGTCAACATATCTAATTAAACTCATATTCACTCAAAAAAGTTAAGTTAAACTAGGAGATATATTAACTATTTCACAGCACATTAATTCTCCGATATAAGAATTTTTTAATACAACTCACTCACACATGCATTCTAACATAAACTTAACTCATAAGACTCGATCGATAGAATGCCTAGTAAGCTCATTGATTAGGCATGACAATGCACAACCCTTTCATGGAATGTTTGATGTGGTCACTAATCTCGAGTTACATGACATGTGGTGATGATTAAGTTATGCAAAGTGTGCACACTTCGAGGCAGGGTCAAATAGGATCTAAAACCTCAACATTAAACTTAACGAAATTCATGAGTTCTTTTTGAAATAGATATTGTAGGATTAGTTTTATGGGACCTTCTAATTTTCATATTTTGCATATTCTTAGACCTTCTGTCATGAGTTGATTTTGCATATCCTTGGACCTTCTGTCATGAGTTGATTTCGAATAAGATATTGTGTAACATCCCGGGTCTCCACTGTACACACATTATCCGCTTTGGACACTAAGTCCTCACGGTTTTGTTCCTCTCGGGGCAGCCCATACGACTCCAAGAAAACGAACCTAAGCCTTATAAGCTAGCCCAAGACTCTCTCCCTAGGCGATGTGGGACAAGAGAGGGACCCCTTCCTTGCGCATGTTCGAGGACCGCCGCTCGGGCCGTCACACTCTCCACCTCTTAACAGAACAACGTCCTTGTTGTGGCCCCACACAAGGTCGAGAGTCAGAACAACATTCTTGTTGTGGTCCCACATGCGGTCGGGAGTCGGCTCTGATACCACTTGTAACATCCCGGGTCTCCACTGTACACATATTGTCCGCTTTGGACACTAAGTCCAAGCAACCCATACTACCCCAAGAAAACGCATATGTACAGTTAGAAGAACCCAAGCCTTATAAGCTAGCCCAGGACTCCCTTCCTAGATGATGTGGGACAAGAGAGGGACCCATTCCTTACACATGTTCGAGGACCGCCGCTCGAGCCGTCACATATTGTATTGTGAATTAGGTATTATTTTTGCGACTTCTTTCCTAAGAAAAGCGATGATATCATCATCCACAACTATAAAGGAACGTGCGGAGCCAATTCAGACCAAATTAGGAGACTGGACTTTGAGTTCTACAATTTGTGTGCCAGATATTTACTTTGAGTTATACCTGTTGACACCCACAATTGATCTAATTGACACGTGCTCAGCACAAGGGTGAGAAATATGCCACATTTAGGCAGAAATAAGTTAAGAGTTACGTGCATAATGAATAAATGCCACCTTTTATATATATGACCATAAATGGACATAGGAGAAAACGCATGCTGATCGACGATAAAATAAAAGAATGCCACGAATCCAAATATTGAAATACAACGAGGTATGGTTGGTAGCCGCTTGTATGAACATTGGCGGAAATTTCTCATTAATGGTGTTTTAACTTTTACTCAAAGAGCCAAGATGGTTAGCATTGAAGACGCACATTGTGGAAAACAATAGTTGCTATTTGGAAACCTAATCATGGAATAGTCACCGATAATTGCACAATATTCTCAAAACACGATGAAGACGATTGTGTAAAGCATGGGCGGAATGGGTCTATGAGAATAAAAGAGTATGGGCAGAGCCAGTGGCGGTTATTAGAGAAGATGCAACTGTTGAGCGGTTATCACATTTTCACTATAACTACCACCAGTTAATTAACAAGAAAGCCTTGGCCAAATCAATCCAAATATTATTTTTTTTATTTTTACATTTCCTATACTGCACTTTAATTTCCTTAGTCATAATTTTCAGATTCCCGTCATCGATTAGATTATGAGGTGTTTCTTTATCCTAATACCTCATCGTTGATTAAATTTTGACGTTATATCTTACCATCCTCAATTTGTGCCATCGATTAAATTCCAACATTATTTGAGACAGATCTTGTAACTTTTGGATCTTATCATCGATTAAATTCCAACTTGGTCAAAAACTGTATAGTGCTATTTAAAGGCGCTGGATTCCTCATTGCATAAGATATCTTATGTTTGGAGTTGGTGTAGAACCATTGTCCCCTTTAATAAAACCGAATAATGACTTTTGGTGAAAGATATTTCATCGTAAAAGTAATTTTGGTGAAACAATATCGAAAATAGTTTTTTTTCAAACAAACGGATCGTTGGCCTCCTTAAAAGAAGTTCATTCCCTCGAAATGTAGAAGTGCTCCCTCAAATAAGGGCTTGAAATGCCATTGTTTTTTCAACTAAGAACTTGAAGTGAAACTTGTTTTAAATAAGAGCATAAATTATCCTTATTTTCTCAAATAATGACCTGAAATTGTTATGATAGTTTCAAATAAAGGCATAATCTATCTAACTCGCCGACCATCAAAATATTCCGATCGATTAGAAGTATTTTAATCTAAACACATTTTTAATTTAAATTTAATTAAATTAGGTTTAAAATAAAAATTAAAAAAGATAATTTTTTTGTTGGTAAAGAAAAAAAAAAGAGATAATTTTTTTCTTTTTTAAAAGCGAAAAATACAGGTAGAAGTTCCTACCTATGGACGCCACCCCATCATTAATGGGGCAACAACGATGGTCGACGAGGTTGCCGGTGACCCTCACCAGGAACGAGAGAGGGCATCACCCCCGCCCAAAACTGTGGCAAGGACGAGCAACCCTCGCCCAAATCTAGGAGAGGGTTGCCGCCCTCTCCCGTTTTTGGCGAGCACCAACCCTCACCTTTTGTTGACAAGGGTCATCGACCCTTGCCTAGGCATTGATGACCCCACCAACAATGGGGCGGTAGTCATAGGTGAGAGAAAGCCCTCCAACCCATGTGTTTTATTTTTTATTTAGTTTATTTTTATGGAAAAAAAGAAAAAAGAAAGAAAAAAGGAAAATTTTAAAATTTTAAAAGACAAAATTGTTCTTCACTGAATAGTGACTTTAAGTCCTTATTTGAGACGATAGGCTACTGCATGCTTTTATTTGAAACAATATCAATTTCAAACTCTTATTTAAGAAATAATGTTCACTTCAAATTCTTATTTGATAAAATAATAACAATTTTGGCTCTTATTTAAAATAATGTTTACTTCAGAATCTTATTTTTTAAAAAATAAAGGTATTTCAGCTTTTTATTTAAAATTTTCTTTTAAAATTATCAAAGAATTTTATTTTGCTGGGGTTCTCGTGCAAAAGCTGGTGCGGGTTCCATCTTTTGTTTTCAATAACTTGGGACGTTTTGGACTCTTGGATTTTCATGTAAAACCAAAAAAAGAAAAAGAAAAAAGAGAGAGAGAGAGAGAGAGAAATTGTTTTTGTGGGCAGCGTGATTCACCACTTCTTAGAAACGAATGGGATTGATGTAGCAATGAAAGGACTCGCACTGGTTAAAAAGTGACAGAGCGAGCACGTGCATGTTATGTTCCTTCCCCTGCAACTACAGGACAAGCATGCACGGCCATGAAGATGATCGATTTTTTCCTCAAGTTTTACGGAGACAGTGACAATGCAGTCCTTTTGAAAATATGTTTCGCCTTTTGCACTTCATTTACTTCGTAAATAATAAATAATTTAAAATATTTTTAAAAAATCATCATTTTATAGATGGTGAATAGATGATAGAAGTGATTATTTTTAGAAAAATATTTTATAAATTATTTATTCTTCGCGAAATAAACAAACCCTAATATTGTTTTCCCGGCAATATACTTGAAGCATTAACTTATCCTTTTCCAAGAGTTGTGCTATTTCAACCCTATATATATAACTCCATTTTCATTAGAAAAATTAAATTGCCCTCAATCATTTAATTGCAATTTAAAGTGGTGACCTCATCTTCTTTTTATTTATTTAGTTCTATTTCTATTTTAGATCTGATTGTCATAATTTACCACTTCACATGTTTTATTTTGTTTAATTGTAGGCATCCCACTAATATTAAAGTCACTACGTTTCCTTTTCTATGTTTAGATTTTACTTCCATAAAAATAAGTTTTGTTGAAAAAGAAAGTTCCACAAAAATATATATCAAATTTCTTAACTTACTACATCAAATAATTTGTCTTTTTTTCTTTACTATTGGTGAGATGTCTTTACACAAAGAATGTACAGAAGTTAATAGGAGTATTTAGGAATACACTAAAAACATTGATGCAAAAAAGTTATCTATAATGAGGAATCCTGATATTTTTTCATATACACTTCATTGATGATATTAATTTTTGTCAATCCAAAATGATAATTTAAAAAAATTCTTATTTTTGCAATTGATATAATTAAATTTTCCTTTTAAAATTTCACATGGTGATTATATTTTGGTAAATCTCTAAATATGGTCTTTTTTTTTTCATCCTTTGGTCCCATTATATGACAATTGATAAGAAAA
Source organism: Eucalyptus caleyi (assembly GCA_014182885.2). Classification (NCBI taxonomy): domain Eukaryota; kingdom Viridiplantae; phylum Streptophyta; class Magnoliopsida; order Myrtales; family Myrtaceae; genus Eucalyptus; species Eucalyptus caleyi. The sequence goes on along the minus strand of CM024468.2, from coordinate 54,858,626 downwards.
TGTTTGATGGTGACATGCACAACAAAAGTGTAAATTTATAAACAAGTGATCGTGTAAAAAAAAAAAAATTATATATTGAAAATTTTCTACACAATACTTGACAATTGATTCATAAATTTGTTGGACAGCGTAGAAGAGAATTAGGTTTCTTGAAATTTTTTTCTTTTTAACAAAACAAATTTTTTTGGGAACTAAAATCCAATATTAAAGAGCAAAACATAGTGCCAACAATAAAATTAAATAAACAAAACATGTGAAATTCTTAATTATGACAACTAAATTCAACATAGAAATAGAAAAGACCACCACTTTAAATTTCAATCGATTGGTTAGGGAAAGTGGGTTTAGTCATAAAGGGGTGAAAATAGTGCCATCCTTTAACAAATACTTTAGAAGTGCTCAGCCAGTCATCAACTTGGTCATAGGGCCATGAGTCACTCACTACGCAGTCATTTTAGACACAAGAAAAAAAAAGGGCCTAGGAAGTGCTAAATTCTTAGAATAAATTTAAGTGTATTTACACTGCATGAATGTTAATTTTGTCACCATTAATAAAAATGTCCTAATCCATCCCTGTTTAGAAGAATTTTCTGTTATGCCTCGGACATTAGACACGACGGCTCATTATTATTTCACAGATTAAAAGTTACTCGGAAATCATTGGGAAGGAACTACATCTTCAACCAAAAAGACAACGTTGTTTCATTCTTGTAAGTCGAGTGCCATCATAAACTAAAGATTGGGTATTTCGTTAACTTCCAACCTTTGTCTTTAGCCATCGAACTTGAGCGTAAGAAGGTTTCTGAAAGCACCACCCCGGAACTTCCTTGTCCTTGTTCTTTACGATTGCCCCTTGGCCAAGTAGATAGTGGACCTTGACGTTAGATTGTACGCGACCCGACTTCCAAGACCTCCGGTCCGGACCTCGCGTTAGAGAGAAACTTAGCTACATCAATACTCTACTTTCATATATTTGAATCGTGACACCGAGGCACTCAGCGTGAAAACATACTTTCTACTTTTGTTATTTTTTGTCTCCGGCATTTTGTTTTAACCGAACCTTATTTCATCACAATTCACAAGTGATATGGCCATTGCATGCTCTTATTTAAAATAAGATCATTTTTAAATCCTCATTTAAGAAAATGATCGCACTTCGAATGCCTATTTAAAATAATGTCTACTTCAAACTTTTATTTGAAAGAATAAAGATATTTCAGATTTTTATTTAAATTTTGTTTTAAAATTATCGAAGGATTTTATTTTGGTGGGGTTCTCGTGCAAAAGCTGGTTCGGGTTCCATCTTTCGTTTTCAATGACTTGCGACGTTTTGGACTCTTAGATTTTCATGTAAAATCCAAAAACAAAAAAAGAGAGGGAGAAAAATTGTTTTTGCAGGCAACGTGATTCACCATTTCTTAGAAACGAGTAGGATTGATGTAGCAATGAATGTACTCGTACTGGTTAAATAGCGACAGAGCGAGCACGTGCATGTTATGTTCCTTCCCTTGCAACTACAGGACAAACATGCAACGGTTATGAAGATAATTGATTTTTTTACTCAAGTTTTACGGAGACAAAGTCACTGCGGTCCCTTTGAAAATATCTTTCGCCTTTTGCCTTTTGCATTTCATTTATTTCGCAAAAAATAATAATTTAAAAATATTCTTTAAAAATCATATTATAAATGATAAAAATATTTTTTATTAATTCATTTTTATAAACGATTGAAGCAATCATTCTAAAAAATATATATTTTGGAAATTATTTATTTTTCGAAAATGAACGAAACCTTAATATTATTTTCTCGGCAATATAGTTGAAGCATTAACTTCTCTTTTTTCAAGAGCAGCGCTAAAACCACCCTACTAAATCAACTCCGTTTTCATTAAAAAAACTAAGTTGCCCTCGATCATTTAATTATAATTTAAAGTGGTCACCTCATGTGCTTTTTATATATTTAGTTCTATTTCTATTTGAGATTTTATTGTCATAATTAAACACTTCACATGTTTTACTTTGTTTATTGTAGGCATCCCACTAATATTAAAGGCACTATTTTCCTTCTTTATATTTAGATCTTACTTCCATAAAAATAAGTTTTGTCAAAAAAGAAAGTTCCAAATATATATATAAAGTTCCTTAATTTACTACATCAAATAATTTGTATTTTTTCTTTACTATTGGTGAGATGTCTTTACACAAAGAATGTAAAGAAGTTAGAGGAGTATTTAGGAATACACTAAAAACATTGATGTAAAAAAGTTATCTATAATGAGGAATCTTGATATTTACACTTCATTGATGATATTAATTTTTGTCAATCCAGAATGATAGTTTTTAAAAAAATTCTTATTTTAAGCAATTGATATAAGTAAATTTTTCCTTTTAAAGTTTCACATTGGAGAATGTAATGGTGATTTTATTTTGGTAAATCTCTAAAGATGGTCCTTTTTTTTTCATGTTTCATCCTATGGTCCCATTATATGATAACTGATAAAAAAAAAAGGTTTGATGGTGATATGCACAACAAAAGTGTAAATTTATAAGTAAGTGATTGTGTAAAAAAAAAAAATCTATGTTGAAGTTTTTCTGCACTACTTGACAATTGATTCATAAATTTGTTGGACAACGTAGAAGAGAATTAGGTTTCTTGAAAATTTCTTTTTGACAAGAAAAGGGCCTACAAAGTGCTAAATTCTTAGAACAAATTTGAGTGTATTTACACTGCATGAATGTTAATTTTGTCACATTTAATAAAAATTCCCTATTCCATCCCTGTTTAAAAGAATTTTCTGTTATGCCTCGGACATTAGGCACGACGGCTCAATATTATCTCACAGATTAAAAGTTGATCGGAAATCACTGGGAAGACAATACATCTTCAACCAAAAAGACAACGTTGTTTCATTCTTGCAAGGCGAATGCAATCATAAGCTAAAGATTGTGTATTTCGTCAACTTCCAACCTTTTTCTTTCGTCATCGAACTTAAGCGTAAGAAGGTTTCCAAAAGCACCAAAAGCACCACCCAGGAACTTCCTTGTCCTTGTTCTTTACGATTGGCGCTCGGCCAAGCAGATCGTGGACCTTGACGTTAGATTGATTACATGACCCGACTTCCAGGAACTTCCAGGACCTCCGGTCTGGACCTCGGGTCAGAGTGAAACTTAGTGACATCAATACTCTAAATTCATGTATCTGAATCATGCTACCGATGCACTTAGCGTGAGGACATACTTTGAACTTTTGTTATTTTTTGTCTCTGGTATATTGTCTTAACCAAGCCTTATTTCATCACAATTCACAAGTTCTCATCTACTCAATAATAAAGAAACACCGCAGTAAAAGTCAAATTTGTTAAATGTAAAAAAAAAAAAAAAAAAAAATTCTCAAAAAACAGCGAGCAAGCATTTCTTTTTGTTCCTCACTTTATGGTTGTTGGATTAGTTGAGTGCAAAAATCTTCATTCATGGTAATATGGACCAGACCCGTACCAATGGGCAAGCAGGGTCAGGCTCTAGGGCCACAGACCATCAAGTTCAATCTTGGTGATCAAACCATTACTTTAATGACCTATCCCTCTTTCTTACCAAAGAGTTCATTTTGTCCTTTGACACCACAATCAAGTTGGAGTCTACACCAAGTTAAGTTGCTTCTCTTCTTGAGCTAGGGAAAGCTTGTCATGACCTTAACTCGAGGAACTGCCCTCACGAATAGATTTAGAGGTACTTGCTTAAGAGACGATCCTAGTGCTTTGTCGAAAAGATGGCTTGAACACATTCTATTTTCAAACATTTCAAAAAAGTTCATCGATCAAGAGTGCGGACTCTCTCAAATCATACCTCGCGTGGCGTTAGATATTTTCATTTTAAGTTTGGATTAACCCTATCAAAATTCTATATAAGAAGTTGCCACTAGCCAATTAGGATTGGTTAGAAACCAATTGAGACGTAGGAGTGTCATTTCAATTTCTACATAACTAGAAATCTAGGATTGAGAACTTGATTACACTACTTATACAAAAAGTGTCCTTTCAGTACCTAAACTTATTTATATTGTCAACTAAAGTGTTTTTCATGCAATCTTTTCATCAATTTTAAAACTACTCCGCTAAGCATTCATGCGATATATTTCTTGAAATCCTAACCATGATAAAAGGAAAACAACAACCAACGTATTGAAATTACACAATCAATTATAATCGAATTGAAATGTACAGGCAACAACCTAGCGTCGTCTCTAAAAAGAAAACAAATTAAAATAAATCCCTATTATAAAGTTCTAGAAGTTTTTTTCAATTGGGTTTCAAAATTTTTTAAGGATTTTCAAGTTTATACAAGATTAAGAGAAGTCTATTTGAAAAGAAAATTTTAAGATTGATTCAAGCAACTAAGGGCGCGTTTGGTAATGTTTTTGTTCAAAAATTGTTCTAGGGAATAGAAATAGAAAAAACTATTTCTGTTCCGGGGAACAATTTTGACTAGAAAAAGATGCGTTTGGTAAACTTGTTTCGGGAATAAAAAATGAATAGAAACACGTTTGGTAAATTTATATTCTTTTTTTTGTTTCTTTTACTTTTTTTATATTTTTATTTTATTTTTCCTTTTTTTTCTTTTTTTTTTTTTTCGTTTTTTTTTTTCTTTTTTTCTTCTTTTGGTCTGTCGCCGCCGGTCGACGGGGCCAACAGACCTCGCCTAGCCACGGTGAGGCTCGCCGGCCCTGGCGAAGCTTGGCCTCGCCGAATCGGCAGGCGAGCCCGAGCTCGCCCACCACCGGCGACGCTCGGCCTCGCCGGATCTAGGCCGGCGACGCTCCGGCGAGGTCGCCGACCCTCGACAGCGTCACCGGCCGTGGCCGAGGCCGGCGTCCAGCTAAAGAAAAAAAGAAGAAAAGAAGAAGAAAAGAGGAGAGAGAAGTGTTTCTTCAAAAGTGTTTCTAGAACAAAAAAAACAACTTTTTTTGTTTCTCATTTCCGTTTTTTTTTGTTCCGGGAATAAAAACAGATTTTAAACAAAAATGCAAACAAACGTGTTTGTTTGTTCTTTTTTGTTCCCGAAAACAAAAAAAAAAATTTTTGTTCATGAACAAGAAAAAGAACATTACCATGCTGCCCCTAAAAGTCTACTGGAATCACATAAGAAATACATTGACATCTTTAATTTTACCTCATAAGGTGAGAATATTTTCACCCTCAATTAATAAAATCATCATATACTTTTAGTTAATGTAAGTATTCTCAAAATCTTAATTTCAGAATTTTTTTCTAAGACTTTAATAAATGGAATGGCTAAATAACTCTATTCACATTAGACCTAGTTAACTGAATATGGAATTTATGCTTATTTTTAAAAAGTACGGAAAATGGGGAGACAAAAATTTTGGATGGAAAGTTAATCAATGGAATTAGCTCATATTTACGTTTTTTTCCGTGTACCGTGGGAGGGGACACGGGCAAGTCTGAAAATTTGCAATTCTTTATAAAATTATTGAGGACCCTTCTTGAATTGTACACATGTCATGGGAGAAGAAAGAGAGAAAAGAGATTTGGAAAGTTAACGGAGAGTGCATACAGGAATCGACTCTTTTATAGCCAACCCTTATTAGATTTCTGACGGAAGTTTATTTTATACAATGCATGCTAGGGGTATTATAGACTTTGTCATGACCTAATAATGTAGAGCACCTTTAGGATGCTTTGCAGACTGGTTTGATGTAATGCCAAACAGTGTACGAACAGTATAAAACAGTGCTTTTGCTATTTGAGCAAATTTTCTTCCCCTTCCCGTGGCTTGTCAGACTTTTTCTTAATGTAGAGCACCTTTGGCATACTTTGCAGACTGGTTTGATGTAATGCCAAACAGTAGTATTAAGACGGAGGAGTACAACCGGCCGCTAATGCATCGGAAATTAACAGATCTAAAAACATTGAAAGAGGCGAAATTTTCTTCCCCTTCCCGTGGCTTGTCAGACATTTTCTTAGGTTGCTTTAATGCTTTTGACTCCTCTGCTCTTCTTCACTTTCTTCTTCACGTGAAGATACTTCAGATTTCTTCACACGTCATATTTGCTGTCGCGACTCGACCTCAACCCTCGGCCGAAAAAGATCCAATTTAGGATACTTTACTATAAAAACTCCCTCACCGTATATATTTCAAAAGATATCATCACTTCATCCTTGAGATTAATCATGTGAATTTATTCGATCACAATCATGAATTCTCTTAAACTCGTACTTCGTGTGGCAGCGAGAATTGTCGTGATTGCATTTATACGTGTGATATATCTTGAAAAGAAGGTCAAATGTGAATAACAAAGTCATTAATATTAATTATAAAACCCTTATACACATATATACAATGTATTTAAATGATAGCCCGCATCACTAAAATTTCATGTGAAATGAAAGTATGAAAAATGGTATCTAAAATCATTATAATCAAAGTTATGAGGACATTTAAAAATGAAATTGATAAGGGGACTAAAATTATTGCCGGAATAAAATATAGGTATCAAACTCGAAAATTCCCAAAAGTACGAGGATTGTAAGTGTAATTGTGTTTAGAAGCTCATAGGCATAAGTACCACATGTCGATAATTGGTGTTCATCAAGCATATTTCATCAACTTTTGAATACAAAATTGTTGCCATAGGGAGACTAACTTGCAGAATAAATTGTAATGAAATATTTTTACATGACCAAAACCAAATGTTGGGTAATAATGAGGATGATTTTTGCGACTTCCACTATTTGATTTACAGCAATGCGTCATAAGTAGAAATCCAACGTCATATATCCAAAAGAAGTTCTTTAGAACCGTTAAATGGATAAGGTGATTCGATCTTGCCGAATTTATTGGAGGGGAATTGACGACTTCAACCATTACATGGACCTAATCTCCCACAGTAAATATAAGAGACGAGGGCCAATAGCTATCACTATTAGATCAAGTGGATCTATACGGTTGGATTGATTAGACTAGGATTGACATTCAGTACCATTAGATCATGAGAAATCAATGGCTGCGATTAGAGTGATTTTTCTTTTATAAATGAGCAAAACCTTATTTTAGTCTGGTATGACTATCTTGGTACATCCCCTCCTCTCTCTCTCTCTCTAGTTTCCACCCTTGCTGCTGCCCTGCTCTCGTAGCGACCATTCGTGTCCCCTCTCGTGGCCAAAAAGGAACTGGCCTTTTTGGAGTCAGATTGCCAATTGTGGATATGATCATTGGCTTGGCCTAAATCGAGCCCTCCAGTTGGGTTTAATTTGTTGCTCGGGCTTACCTCTTAAAAAACCAATACGCGGAATTTTTTAGAAGGGCAAACCAAGTTTGAGCCTCTTGAGTGAGGCTAACCTTGAAAATGAAATGCTCTTTTCTAAATCTACCCGAATGTGCCTTTATGCCAAATTGGACTAGTCGAGCATAAAGGGGCTTGTAGACTACTAGCTGAAACAAATGGGAAGTACATTCTAATGTGTACATTACCATTCAAAAGTTCATAAGAAATGCATTGCATGAATAAATATATTCAAATACCTTGGTACCTCATCTGAACGCAAATTCCCCAATTTCCATAACCATTGCAAGTTGCAACAATGTAGATTCCAATCATTATCACAACACTAATCATAAAAAAACTCAAACTTAATTTTTTTTTTAATACATTTTGTCAAATCCAATTTTGAATTTCAAATTTAGAATCATCGACTCTATAATGGCCATTCACTCTATTCCCCAGTTTATACCTGTGAAAACCCATGAGATGAAATTGTTGATATATTCCACATGATTCAATGAACTCGGGTCCACAAGGAAGAATTCCCCCTTCCCCCATTTTCACCCAAAGCCGAGATGGTCTTTCGGAAACCATCACACTTTCTCGGTTCGCCCCAATCAGAGACGATCGAATTTCAACGTGCTTTTCCCCCTTTTTCTTGCCCCCACCGAACCGTCCCATGTCGATTGCCGCCGTCGGTTTCGCCAAGGCTCGAGACGAAGAGATCATCGGACGGCGGTGGGGGAGGGGGAGCGGGAGGCGTACGGAGGAGGTATCCGATGCGGACAAGACACGTCTGGAATCAGAGGGGACGGCCCCAATTATTTCTCCCCGCACCTGCCCCGACATTCATGATTCTCCTGTCCCTCCCTCCCTCCTCCTCTCTCTCTCTCTTCTGCAGTCTGTCTTTCTCTCCACTGTTCTTCTTCATCTCGATCTCGTCCTCTCTCTCCTTTGACCGGACATGAGGGCAGAACCCTCGGCTCTCTCTCTCTCTTCCCCGCCTTTGACCATTCAAAGCTGATCCGTATAGGAAGAAAAGAAACAAAAAATATCAACTCATCACGCATATTAGATCTGCTTTGAATGGTGGACGGGGACTAGGAAGGTCGAATTCCATGTATCCGGCGGAAAGTAACTGCTGTGTTGGCGATCAAAGAAGGATCGAGAAGGGTGGCACAAGTTGGCGGGTAGCAGCAGAGGAGAGGAGGAGGAGCTACCGGCGCGTCAACAGTCGAACGGCAGCTGCAAGTTACAATCATCGCATTGCGTAATCTCTCTCTCTCTCTCTCTTCATTGAATTTCCGCCTATGTTGTCGCGCCCGTCTGAATCTCATAATGATGGGGAGAGATCGGACGGGAGCACGTGGGAACGCGCGCTGGTCATGTACATTGTGCGTTGCACATGGCCTAGGAACCACAACCAGGATTGGCCCACACGCAGTTACTTTCCGCCGGATACGTGGAATTCGACCTTCCTAGTCCCCGTCCACCCCCGGGTCGTTGCCAGGTTGCGAGAGGCCTCCTCCACTAGGGTTAGTCCGTGTTTAATTCTACCTCAGGTCATAATGTTCATATCATGTCATTTGTTTTGGAATTCTAACATTGCACAAGAATTGCATTCAATCTATTATAGAATGGCATACACAATATTTAGGACTTAATGTTAGTTCGCATTATATTAGGATACACATAAATGCAACATGTAATTAAGTTATATCTAAGTTGAGTTTATTTATTTATTTATTTATTTATTTTTGTGATCCAGGAACTTTGGGGGATACGAGTAAACCTAAGAGGACACGTAAGCGGGATGACCCATTACCCCCGGCGTCCCACTTAAGACCCCAAATGATCGTGAGGGGATTCGAACTCCTCCCTTTCGTGAGGAGGAGAGAGCCCAAACCATCGCGGCTACCAAAGCGGTGGTTAAGTTGAGTTTATTTTGTAAACAAGAAAACCCAAAAAAGTTAATTGATGTTGCATTTTATGCATCAACCTAAGTTATATGTTATAGTTTATAACATACATTTGATCATGTTCATACAAACTCCTAATTTATCACTGTTGTTGTCATTGTCATGAAGTATGGGAAGAAAAGAAACAAAAATATCAACTCATCACGCATATTAGATATGTATTGTAGCAATTCATTGTCGCTGCACGATCAGATTTGTTTGAGAAGTCATATCCAACAGACAAATTTGTAGGACCCCGTTTCATTGGACAATAAATAGGGATTCGCCTCCGCTTGCTCATGCATTCGAGGTTTTTGATATTTTTAATAATTTATTTACCTTTTCCAGGGTCTTTCATCTTTTCAGCATGTGATTAATCCCCTGATGGCGAATGATAAGAATAATGATAAATGCTGTACTATTTAAGAACTATAAAAGAAAATTACAAGAAATATCTTTCAAAGAAAATCAATTAAGAAAGGAAAAAAAAAAGAGCCACTGTAACAGCAAATGGGTGGGCTTGAAAGTGAAAGGGCCGGTTCAGGCCCACAATTAGGCACGAGTTCTCTCTTTCTCTCTCCGTCGAGAACGTCGCCGCTTCTTCCACTTTCAGCCGCCGCGCCGGCGAGCTTCGCCACCGCCGACGGCGTCGCGGTTTCCCGCCGCTTTTCGTGCTCCCGGCGACCGGAGAGAGCTGCGAAGAGCGATGAGCAGCGAGGACGACCATGCGTGGCGAATCGTCCACGTTCCCGGCAGGCCGCCGATTCCGCCTGATCAGCAACTCACAGGTATATTCTTCATGGACGACCGACCGAATCCTGAGCGAAAGATCCGAACTTGACGTGTTGCTGATGTGTTCTGCGCTTCGGAATTGGCGTTTCGTTGCGTTTTTTTTTTTGTTTTTTTCCTTTTCCTTGCAAGCAGTGAACGTGTTCGCAGCTCAGATTCAGCAGCCGAAGCTCACGAACACTATCATGAGGTCAGTCTCAGTGTCTTACTTTGGATTTATGTGTTAAAGCTCGTTCTGCGCTTCTCAGAAATTGCTGTGTCGTATATGGTTTGATTTTCCGCTCGAATTTTTTGGGAATCCATTGTTTGGTTGTAGGTTAGGCGTTTGAGTCAGATTGCGCCATTGGAGGACCTCCACCACGTGAAGCGGGTGAAGAAGGAGTGTCTCGAAGGAGGTACGTTCTTTGTTCATGAGCATATCGGTGTTATGTTTGTCGGAGGTGTGATTGGTCACTTAATGATATTGATATTTTGAACATCATTGTTTCTTGCATCTTTGAAATTGAGGAACAATTTTTGCTGTGCATGTCGTTATGGAATTCAAAGATTTGTGAAATCATAAGGTGAAGCTTTACTCATTAAGTGAACATAAGAGTAGTTGCTTAACTAGGTCTTTCCATCGCCTGTTGTTTATGGGTTATCCTTTAAACGTTAAAAATTGCACTGTTGTTGTCATCATGCGAGGGTTGTTTAACAGGAACAATTTCATGCAAAGAATTAAATGTCTGTTGTTTATACTCATGCGTGTAGTTCTTGATCAGACATTAGTGCCGCGTATTTACTGCTCTTTAAGTAACAGAAAAAGAGGGAATAGAATCCTCTGAACCCATGAAAGGCAATTGTCATTGGATCGAAGAAATTATATCTGAACTTTTAAACCCCAAAGTTATGAGAAAGCTTTGTCTGCATTGGAAGCATTGTAAGTTATTAACTTGAGTATAACATATCAATCAGCATTAGATATTTGAAGTCATATCCACATCATCAGTGTAATTGCTCAACAAGACACTTAGTCCTAAGCCACACTTGAGTGATGAAGCTGGGGTTTTTGTGGATGGTTTGCTTACGTTGTGGGGTGAATGAGGGGTGCTCCTTGCCTCCTCCATTCTGCATGCATACCCTGAATTTTCTTCTTCTACTGCTGGAAATTCTTTTGAGGGACTATTATGAATACAAAATGCCCGATTCAGGAAGAATGTTATCTGATGAAACTCAAATGCTACCATTTGTTTCTGGTCTTTAGCTTGTTTTCTAGTATGTATTAGCTATGCAAGGCGTTCAAAAACCTGATGAACAATTATGAAAACCACCTGTATTGCTTGTTAATGTAAATGCTCAGTTTGTTGTTTTACCCTTATCAATCATGAAAACTGATTGAATAGGCTTACAATACCTCTTATGTGCACATCATGTGCAGAAAAGGAACATTAGAAGGAAGTAAATGGGATTGAAAGATCAGAAAATTAAGAAAACAAGAAACCAAACAAAAACAGTGGCTCACTCCGAATATGATAATTTGCATTTGAGGATGAACTGGTACTTGTCTTGAAGAATCTTCTAATTATTTCCTATGCAAGGTCGATTTGATCGAAACCTGGGATAGGTGTTTGTATTTTTTCATCAACAAATCATCTTTTACCTACCCAGCTTTTCAGCACTTCTTTAACTGATTTTTTATGTATTTCTTGAACTGTCTGGTTGCTGTAATGGTTTTGACAGGAAAAATTCAGCTATCAGTGATCTTATGTCTGGCTCCTGAAAATGGTGATTTTGATGGAATTCCATGTGACGTGAAGGATGTAATCAGTTCTCATCAGTTGAGTCCTTCTGTGGCAAAAGTGGGTTGTTTTTCTTGTCAGCATTTCATGTTGATTTTCCCATGTTTTACATTATCTTCAATAACTTGTAGAGAGAACCATATGCAGCTTTGACAAGTTATAGTATCCGTGAGTAATGATGTTTACTCACGTGGCATCTTGCCCTACCGTGGACCGCTAGAATATTTGACAATGAACCGCTAGCATATTTGACGTCTGTTGATGCCTTTTCTCTTCTCCCATTTTCCAAGTTCTAGAAAATTTTATTTCACGAATTCTCCCTCCATTTTTTTTTTTATGGGACATCTCATTTAAGTAACTAATGCATATTGGGTGATATATCTATATCAAAGTGTCACTTAGCTGAAAAGAGTTCTTTTGCGATGATCTCCTTTCTGCTACTTTAGGAGGTAAAGTTGTGTTTATGACCTAAGTGGACCACTATGGGCTTCACTTGGGAATTTCTTTTGGTCTTTGTAGTTTTTTTTTTTTTTTCAATGCTTTATAGGCTATTTATGCCAAAGAGGGCTTCTTGGTATTGGTTGTTGTACACTGATATTGTTTGCTCTATTATGTCCACACATCCAGTGAACTGCACTTTCAAGTGAGTAAGTAATTGGAAAATCTTTACTGGTCGATAATAATGAAGCAACTGCAAACATCTGTATTGTCAATGGCATTTGATTCTGTAGCATAGCACTTCAGTGGCTGGATAGGATGTCACTGTATATATAGATCAATTTGGCTTTCAAACCCTGATTGTGAACAAAGTTTCTATTTTCCATCATTTTTATTTTTCATCATGGAACTTGTCTTTTTAAGTTCATTATGGCATGAAAAGAAGCCATATCCTATCTAATGTTAGGTGGAATTGTGTATCCTTCTCAAATCTTTCAAAGTACACGGATGATTTGATATTAGGAAAGTCTATTAGTTGTTAATAAAATTCTAAAGCTTTATTTTCTGTATATCATGCTTATCTTAATCAGTGTATATTTGTAATTCAAATATAAGCATAAGATGATATGCTACATAAGAACTCCCTGTAACACGTAACCTGAAAATGGCGTCATTTCACTTCATCATGTGATGGCAAAGTGGGATTTTGTTCTTTGTGCTTATTCGTGCTAATTTGCAATAGGTCTGCAAGTATGCTGCATCGTCAAAGGAAGAGTGGGTAGAACAGTGCAAGCTATGGCCCACCTCATACCATCCACCAACCTAGTACGTCTCTTTTAAATATTCCCATCAGTAATTGTAATGCATGTTCATGTCTTAAGATCAACATATTGCCATCATGTTTTAGGACATTTTTTGCTCGTTTAGGGTATTTGCATCAGCTGTGCAGATGTCTCTGATTCTAATGTTGTCTCAATTAAAGAGGCAGGTTGAGGTGGTTTTTCCAGGATAACTTTCTTATAGATTTTGATATTCTATTGGGCAGCATTGGGTGTTCCTTTCATACTTTTTACCTCCTTCAGAATTTATTTCCAAGCAGATAAGTTGGAAGTGGGAGTCTGAAAACCAAAGACTTGCAAAGAGTTGCAGTTTGAGTGGCCATCTCAAATCTGATAGGCTTTGTTTATAGAAATTTAGGATGTCATTGATTTTACTTCATTCTGCTGAGTTATATTAGTTATGGTTGCGTCTGGACTGAGAGGAGTTTTGGCTTATATATAAACGAGAGAAGTTACTTTCAAGGAATAACTAATTAAGCCATCTCCATCATGCATAATGGCTGCTAATGAATCTTGGCTATAGAGACTAAGGGTTGCCTAGTTGGTTGGAAAACACCCTTTTTAAGGCACTAGGCCAGGTTTAAGTCTTATCATTCTCCTCTCCCACCTTTTGCAGTAAAACGTAAGCTCCACCTCTTTGCGTGACTCAATTCAACAGAGTTTGTGCAAATATTTGACCTTTATTTTAGCGTTTCCTAATTTTACTTCTTGTCATTGATCACAAGGAATTATCTGTTACTCTATATTCATGTGTATAATGTGCATTTATACATACCCCATGTCATTACTGATTTGTTCTCTTAACTTCTGATTTTCGACATGGCAGCAGTATCAATGGCATAACTGGGTTTAGTGATGAAGACTCACAATTGGTTGTAAGTTTTATGAAGTATGCTCTGGAATTGGCGAAATCTCATGGTAATGTTGTAAGGTTTCGGGTTTGCCCTTGACTTGTGATTAAGGAATGTAACTTTGATTGATTTCATCAAGTTCGCAGCTAATTATATCTCTGACTAGTCAAGATCTCAGAGTTCTTGAATATGAGTACTAACCTGGCCTCCCCATCTTACCAAATAAAAAGAGAAGAAATTCTCTTATACATGGCAATCATTTCTTTCCGAGTGTCGTACTGCTTTGACAATTTGTGAGACAATTTGGCATGCTCTAAGGCCTTCCTTTTGTGCTACTTTATATTTTCCTTTGAATCAGTATTATATGAAGTAAAGCACATCCAAGTATATGTTCGACGAGTATCGTTTCTAACTGCTCCAGTGTTTGCACTTTCAACAATTTTCCCATCGAGCCATAGAGGACTCACCATAGCTCGCATTAGCTTACAAGAATCATTTTGGGTTCAGTAACAAGAAGTGAGATTTACTTGTTGCAATTAACTTGACAGGAATGTGAAGTTTTTATGTGAAAGTCACGTTTATTGACTTTGGAACCAAAAAACAAGAAGAAGACTGTTTTATAATAGTGGAGAACAATCCAATCATTTTGAAGGCTGGGTCCTTTAGACATTTAGCCCCTGAAATGTTCATGCATAGGTGTTGTAAAATAGATGTTTTGTGAAGGAAATGTAGTACTTTATGGTGCTCCCTAGTTGTGCATCCGATTTTGTTTTAAGCTGGTGTGGAACCTCTTATGTTGTGGAAATTGCACAAATTTTGCCTTTGTTACACCCTTCTCTTGTCTATAGGTGGTCAATGCTGCAGCAGTTGTAGATCCTCTATCTAATCAAGTGATTGCAAAGGCATGTGATGAAGTCTGCTATTGGCAAACTCCAGAAACAGAAGTTGGTGCTGAATGTAGTAGTTCCACCAAATCTTCTGCTGAAATGACTGGATGGATAAAACATGAATCATGTCTTCAACACTGTTCCTCAGGTGGGGCAAAGCAAGTTGAGACATCCACGATGGTGGGTAGATGAACAGACTGGCAGGAGCTCTTCATTTTGGCACCCGTTGCAACATGCTGTGATGGTGGCCATTGAATCATCTGCTGCCAGGGACAGACGCTTATTCCCTGATGTGAGATACAAAGATGAAGCTACCAAAGAGGAGTATATTCTATCTCCTGCAAAATTTCAAGCAAAAAGACAGAAAACTGATGGCAATGACGTAAGCTTTCCTCTATATGTGAAGGAAATCCTGGCAAGCCTTTCTAGCATGACAATGGCATCCAAGTATCATCTGCTTCGTTGTTATAAAGTGCATGATCTTTTCTCAACATTTGCAAATATCATGATACTATTTCATCTGTTATTGCTCAACTCAAACTCCGATTAGCTCTCAGATGGTTGGTTGGGTGCATGTTATAATCAATTTCATTGTCTTGATGGACTTGGTAATAGTCAACTCTGTATATATGATTTATTAAGTGAACACCTTTTGATGACAATGCCTACTCAGCCAGTAATACATGCACTGTCCACCAATTAACTAGTTGGCACTGAAGATGAAATGCTCGAGGATTATTTGGCTCTGAACATATGGAAACAACTATTGCATTTGATTCTATAGATTGATTCTCTGCTTCTCCTTTGCAATGAATCTGACGATATTTCATCTTGGCACTGACATCTATATCATTGTGGGAATTCAGGTCAACAATGATGAAAAAAATGAAACTGCTCATGGAAATGGTGATTCTCTATTAGACCGTATTTATGCACTGGCAATGACATCTACCTTGTCTGGGAACCATGCACAATGTAAGTTAAACAAATCAGCTGCAACTGTCTGGTTTGGTGCTTGTGCAGCCTATTGGGCTCATTACCCTTTGCCCAAAATATCCGAGATTCTGCTTGGACTGTACTGGTTCTTTGCACATGCACTTTGCATTCCTGTCCTCTTTGCAGATTAGATATTTTTCACATTTGAGATCTGGAGAAAATAACATGGGGAGTTGCAATTCATTTGGCGTAACAAGCGTTAAAGAGTTGTAGATTTTTTGAAATAGAGTGATGAAATTCCTGATATTGAACTTTTCCGCTACATCTTGTCTTGTTTAAGGTGTGCGATGGCACTTGTGCATCAGAGAATCAGGCGTGTGTTTTACGCTTTTCCAAATCTGAGTGCGGGAGCATTGGGCAGTGTTCACCAGGTACAGGGGGAAAAAAGCTTGAATCATCACTATGCGGTGTTCAGGGTTGTGGTGCCATAGGATATCCTGGACAAATCCAAAATCGATATCTGGGAGCCGAGAATGAGAATGTCGAGTTGAGGATGCCTTGAATTTTGCAGGAAGAAGATAGTAGGAAGATTGTATTGCATTATCTATCTTCTTGGTCATCAGATTTTGGATTTCTTTTCCCCATTTCTAATCTTGTTCGAGTTATGTATTGCATTTAGATGCCCATATTTAAGTAGTAGATATTCCACAGTTGTTATAAAGTTGGCCCTCGTGCTTCATCAATTACCCAAGATCAATACGAGAATATCATGAGGGCTTTGGATTAATTAACCACAAATGACAAAGCTGCAAGTTTTTAGATACTCTCCTTTCCAAGATGAACTCAATATACGTTGATGCGTGGATAATCCATTCAGGTGCCAGTGACCACATAATTTGCAATGAAAAATTATTTTCTCATATTCAGAAAAGTCCACACTTATATTACGTCCGTCTTCCAAATGGAAATATCACTCATGTCACCAAAATTGGGACTGTTCATCTTAGTTCCAATATTGTCCTAAAAAAAGTCCTTGATATTCCAGAATTTGAGCTTTCAATCTTTTATCTATCTCAAAAACTTGCGAAGATAATTTCTGTCGTGCCTTATTCAATTCAGATAACTACTTCTTTCAAGACCTTTCGATTGGTGAACTGATGGGCTTAGGTAGTGTTGCTCAAGGACTTTATTTTTGGACCAGTTTCCTAATAGATTTCGATTTTTTGAATGAATGCACTTCTTGTAATGTTGTTATCAGTAATAAGAATCTAATTTCTCATCAACGTTTGGGTCATAGTGCACAATTCCCTTATCCAAAATGTCCTATTTGCCCTCTAGCTAAAAAGTCTTGAAGACACTTTCCAACTAGCACATCTCAAACCACCGGTGCTTTCTCCTTACTTCATATTGATATCTAGGGTCCCTACCACACACCACATCGTGATGGATTGTGATTCTTTCTCACTATTGTCGATGATTATACTCGCGCCACTTGGGTTTTTCTTATGCAATCCAAGGGTCAAACCTTTTCAAATATGTCAAAGTTCCTCTCTCTCATTAAAAATCAATTCAGCAAATCTATTAAACGAATTAGCATGGATAATGGATATGAGTTCTTTACTATAGAGTGTGTGTCTTTTTTGTCATATGAGGGAATAATTCATGAAAGTTCTTACACCTACACTCCCCAACAAAATGGGTTTGTTGAGCGCAAGCATTAGCACCTCTTAGAAGTTGCTTGTGCTATTAAATATCAAGCTTTAATTCCTGAAAACTTTTGGGAAGATTGTGTGGTCATGGCAGCCTGTTTAATTAATTGCATGCCGACTTGGATCCACAACGGGCGAACTCCTTTCCAATTGCATTATGGAAGACAGCCACAAATTGATCATCTTAGGGTATTTGGCTGCTTGTGTTATGCAACAACTGTGGGCCATTGAGATAAAATGGATCATCATGCCATTCCATGCGTTTTATGGGATATCCCCCTCTGCGGAAAGGTTATAGAGTCATGGAGATTTCTACAGGTATTTATTTGTGAGCAGAGATGTGTTTTTTTAGGAAGACATATTCCCGTTTCGAGAAAATGCACCTTCATCCTCTCCCTTAACTTCAAATCATCGTCCATTTCTATCATAAAATGATCTATCTGTACAGCCTTAGTTTGTAATTGTTGCACCAGAACACCCTGTGCCAGTCACAACGGACTCATCACATCAGGCAGGTGGATCAACTATTCTTTCAGATGAGAGAGATCGTTCGTCTAGATCTTTAGTGATTTGTTCGCCACAACAATCACAGGCTTCTTCAAATGAGCCCTCACCTGCTAGTCCTTAAGAAACAAGAGTGGAGCAACCCCGATGTGTTGGTAGACATACCTGACCACCCACTTGGACAAAGGACTACATATGGCCTAGACTAGATTGTCCAGGTACACAATATCTTGTGTCTTCATATCTTTCATTTAGTCAGTTGTCACTAGAACACATGTGCTGCATTAATTGAATTTATGAAGAACATGAACTGTCTTCTTATTATGAGGCAACACGTGACCCTAAATGGTGAGATGTTATGGAGGCTGAACTAATGGCTCTTACTAAAAATCATACATGGGACATTATTACACCGCCTCCACATCGAAAGCCTATTGGCTGCAAATGGGTTTACAAGATTAAATTCAGGGAAGATGGTTCTATTGAAAGATAGAAGGCCGGGTTAGTTGCAAAGGGATTCACGCAATGAGAATATTTTGATTATCCTGAAACCTTCTCTCTTGTAGCTAAAGAAGTTACTGTTCGTTCTTTTCTAACCGTTGTTGCCTTTCACAATTGGCAATTACATCAAATGGATGTCCATAATGTCTTCTTACATGGGGACTTGGATGAAGAAATCTATATGGAGCTTCCACAGGGTTTACATAAAGAGGGGGAGTCTCATGTGTGTCGTCTTCATAAATCCCTATATGGACTTCAACAAGCCTCCAGACAGTGGTGCGCCAAGTTCACCATTGCATTAATCAGCGCATGATTTTAGCACTCCAAGCATGATCATGCCTTATTCACATGAACTAAAGGTACTTCATCAATTTACTTGTTAATATATGTTGATGACATCCTTATCATGGGGAACAGTGAGTTGGCTATTACCAAGTTCAAGAAATATCTGCATTCTGTTTTTCACATCAAGGATTTAGGGCCTCCCATATATTTCCTCGGGATTGAGATAGCTCAATCTAATAAAGGAGTCAACCTTAGCCAATGAAAGTTCATTTTGGAGATAGTTTCAGAAGCAGGGTTATCAATATGCAAACCGGCCATTATACCAATTGAACAGAATGCAAAATTGACGACACATGAATATGATGTGAGCTGTTCTTCATCCATTACTGATTCGTTCCTTAAGGACCCATCGAGATATCAACGTCTTGTTGGAAAATTGATCTACCTTACCATGACAAGACTCGCTATATGTTACGTAGTGCAAATACTCAACCAGTTCATGCACAAGCTGAAGTAGTCTCATATGAATGCAACACTGAAGTTGTGAAGTACTTGAAGGGATGTCCAGGACATGGTATTTTTCTATCTCATGATTGCAATATGAAAATGACAACTTATTGTGATACAAATTATGTTACTTTTCCAATGACAAGAAGATCAATTACTAGTTTTTGTGTCAAATTGGGGAAATCACTTATCTTATGGAAAATAAAGAAGAGTCGACTGTATCACTATCATCAACTGAGTCATAATATAGGGCCATGGTAAAGACTGTTTGTGAAATAGTCTGGATACGTGGATTACTCTCAGACCTTGAAGTACAAGTAGATGGACCCAACAAATTATTCTGTGAGAATGATGTTGCACTTAAATTAGCAGCAAATCCAGTTTTTCATGGGAGGACCAAGCATATAGAGGTTGATTGTCATTTTACTCGAGACAAGATTCGGGAAAAGATTATCACAACAAGAGGAATTAGAACTGTGGAGCAACCTGCATACATATTTACCAAGCCATTATGCCAAAAACGACAAAACTCATGCATGGAATTAGTTGGAAATTTAATGGTTACCTCATTCAAACATGAGAAATTAAGACCAAGACTTTAATGATACAAGTATGGGGCCAACATCTTTTCTTGGGGTATTGAAGACAGATGATTCAAAAAGGGAAGTGTGTAATTAGAAGCAAGCGAAGGGAATGTTCTCTCTTTTAAAGTTCGAAGACTTACCCTTCAGTAGGGTAAATATTTACAAGTGAATTGATGGAGTTGCTTAATTAACCAATGGTAAAATCATGAGGTCTATGGTTAGAGAGGTTGTTGTTCCAATTAAATGAGTTCATGTGGCCCTTAAGTAAGTAATAGGGTACAAATGGTCCAATGAGAAGGTTTTATGTTGCCTAAGGTGAATAGCTAGGGTCTATGTGGCTAAATATAGTTAGCCACAAGAGGAGATAATTTGGAAATGCCTCTTCTCCATTAGCCAAGTAAGTGCATGAGTCACCCATTTTATTTATGAACTAAAGTTGAATTTGATGAGGTATGGTTTGACATAAAGCATGACATCAGTGCTTGACTAAGCTTAATGCCTAATTTAGAGCATTAATACAATTTTGGTACATTAAGAAATAAACATATCAATCAAGGGAATTCAAAGGCTAATTTTCATAATAGATTATTTAACAAAATATTAAGTGAATCAATATGTAAACGAGGAAAAACTAGTGCTCACTTTAAACATTGGCAATACGAAAGATATTTTAATCCACTAAAACATTTAGCAAAAATTACCAAATGAAATGGAAGTACTTAACACGATAAAACTCTAACTCATCCTTGAAACGATACATAAACTCAGTAAATTTTCTAATCTATCGTTCGTTCAATAAAAATTCCTTCACGTAAAGTTAATCATATCTAACTTCTTTTATATTAATCAACGTAGGAAATTTTCTAAATGTCACAATATGAGTGCAACTACTGGCAAAATTTGTGAATAAGTTTTGGAAACCATTAGTTTTTTTTTAAGCGGTTAGATGGTGTCCATGCCAATTTTTGTGTGCCTCAAGTGATCCACCTCTCCAAATAATCTTTAAGAGCACACTCTTTCATTTCACTTCGATGATTTAGAATCTTATTTTTAAAGTGCTCCCAATACGTTTTGAATACATAATCATAAGAAGAGGAGCAAACTCTTTTGCCATTTAGCCAATACCTTGTTGGTATAGGATATACATATCCTGGGGTAAATTTTTTAATGCACAGTTTTGTTGGGGCTTGAGAAATTTTCTCCCATTGACATCTTTTATTCCAAGCCCTCCCAAACTAATTGTTTTGCTTTTCCACCTGCTTTCTCCCCCCCTATTCCTATTCTTCACGGCTTTGCAAGGCTGCCAAGTAAAACTATAAATTTATTATGTTAAGTGCATTTAAATGATAAGCATAAGCCTGTGGATTTCATCTATTGTGACCTTATTTTATGGATGATGCAGCGAGAATAGTCAATGACACTAGAGGCTTGCCCCTGGTCTCATGCCCAATTCCTACAACCTCTCTGCATAGTGTGTTGTGTTGTATTGAAATGAAGTAGCAATAAAAGAAAAAAATATATGGGCTTAACCACTTCACCATAAGGAAAGTCACAAGTATATATGGATTTATTATTCTCATATTTTTCAAGATAAAGATGATGTAGCGAGCATGATTTCACCAATCAAGATTGAAGAAGAAAGTCCTAAGTTAAAATAACTCTTATTCAATTAGCCATGAGCAAGATGAATTCCTAAGTCAACGTCAAATCTCTCCTCAATTTGCAATTTAAGGATTCTCTTTTTACCTTTTATTTTATTTTATTTTAAAATTTTGCAACTCTTGCATTTAGAACTTTGTGAATACTTGAAACCTTTCTAACTATACAATTATTGACATAGAGATTCATATATAATTTTATAGCGCTCCAATGTCTTGCCAGGTTTTTGACCAAAACAAAAATGTCTTGCAAGGTCACTTTGGAATGCCGCCAAATCAATGCCAGCTTAGCTGAATCAACATTTCTGCCTCTTGAGCCGAGTCATGTATCATCACCATCTAAAAAAAATCACCATCAAATCTTTCCAGGTATTTATAATGCATTTGATATGAGTTTTCAACAAGAATCAAAATTACAAAAACATGTTTGGTGTAGTTTTCTAAAAGCAATCTTTGCATAGAACAAAGTAAATTTTTGTCGTTGTTAGTTCTAATGTTCAAATTTTCAAATATGGCAACCAAATTTTCGACCAAAGAAATTTGAAAATGAAAACAAGAAATTAAAAATTTATATTTCTATTTTACGTGAAAGATTTCTATTTAAAATAAATTCTGTCTTGAATCAAATTGAAGTTCCTTACTTTTGCCTTTGCACTACACAAAAGTGAGGTGCCTGTTTCGCCAATAGCTTTATTCAACTAAAGGTTAGCCAATGAACTTGCCTCAATAGCTTTGTTGACACCTTATTTTTGTTAAATAAAAAATAATAAAAATAAAAAATAGTAAAACAAATAAGAATCAAAATCAAAACGGGTGGCCTGGTTTTTCCTAGCCCATTTTCTTTTAGCCAAGCTTTCGGCCCGCTACGCTGCCAGCCCACTCTCCCTCTCTTTACCCAGCTCATTACTTCTTTTGGGCCCGAATTTCTTTCTTTTTCTTTAGCCCATTTCCTTCATTTCATCCTGGCCCATCTGAATTAGCAAAAAGCCCGGCCCCCGGTGGTTGTCTTATTTGGGAGAAGGAGGGGGTGTGCTCCCGCGGCCAAGATGAAGAACAGAGAAGGGACGCTCGGCCGAGAAACGGAAATGAGAGAAAAGGCTCGAGAGATAGAGAGAGAGGAAGAGGGAGATTACCTCGTTTTTGAGTGAGAGATTTCTCGGAAAAGATCATCGCCGGAGCTCATTGTCAAGCCTTGGAGTTCCGATTGAAGCTTGATTCGCGAGCCGTTTTGAACGTTTCCGGAGTCAGAAGTTGCGTAGGAATTGTGTTTCATCTACTGCGATGGAGTGAACCAAGCCTAAGCTCCTCTTCCGTCGCCGATCGCTTTTTTCCGTTTGTCCGCCAGGTGAGCTCCTTCATATGCTCTGTACGTGCTCTGTTTCAGTCGGGAACGGGACATTAGGTTCGAATGATGAGTTTGCGAGAAAATATTGATCGAATACGGTTTATTTGATGTAGGATAATATGATTTAGGCGCCTGCACATCATGTTTTGATCGAAAGGCGTATCGGAGTCGAATCGGAAACTCGTTTCCTGAATCGCATGCTAACTGTTCGATAAAATTTATATACGAAGAACCGAAATTGCTTTTGTGGAAACCGATAATTAGAGCCTCGTCCATGCTTGATTTGTTCTTATAATTGTTGAATCGTCACTGAATCTTTGTTTTTCATGCGATTTGTGGCATATTATTCACTGTCCGAGTCGGCCATGTGTGCGCCTCCCCTCCACTGGAAAGCTTTTCGTCACCTGTGATGCCCGCCATTTGAGGCTGCTCCAGCTAGTCCGTTTCAACTTTCATGGGCATTTGAGTGTTCTCTAGCCTAGAATTGATAAGAGCTTCAGGACGTGCAATTTCGCAGCTTGAGGATTCTTCGTTGGAGGAGGTCCGACGACATAAAAACTGTCGGCTAGCTGACAGCTGGCTGTGGTTTAGCGTCCGTCACAATAGGTCATCTCGACAACGGCCTAGGCGCCGGCAAGAGCTCATCTGAATATTGGTGCTGGTTCTTATGAAGAGAAGGGGAAGAAGAAGACCAAAACTAGAAAACAGAAAACAAAATCGAAAATTAAAAATCAATCAAAAGAAAAAGCAATAAAAAAAATTGGATATAATCTAAATCAGTTCGGATCCGGCTCGTCGGATTGGGTCACATGGTTGGGTTGAATCGAAGGCGCATTGAAGGGTTGTAGGCCGATTTCAATAAAATTGAACTGGGCCTTAAAGCGGCCCAGTTTCGAACCTAACCCAAACCATTAGGGTCTGAGTCAGCGAGTCAGGCCGGGTTCCTTCCTTCAGTCCGAAGCCCATTTCCTAAAAAAAAAAAATGAAAAATTGGAAAAACGTGGGGGGAAATCATCTTAATTGATTCCAGTCGACTTTTAGCGGCTTGAATCAACCTTAGAATTTTCTTTTCAAATAGACTTCTCTTAGTCTTGAATAAACTTGAAAATCCCTAAAAGAATTTTGAAACCCAATTGAATAGGCTTTTAGAATTTTACGATGGAGATTTGTTTTATTTTGTTTTCTCTTTAAAGATGATGCTAGGACGCTGCTTGTACATTTCAATTTGATTGTACTTGATTGTGCAATCTCTATATATTGGTTGTTATTTTCCTTTTATCATGGTTAGGATTTCAATAGAAACATCGCACGAATGCTTAGTGGAGTAGTCTTAAAATTGATGAAAAGATTGTATGAAAAACACTTTAGTTGACAATATAAATAACTTTAGGTATAAAGGGCACTATTTGTACAGCTAGTGTAATCAAGTGCCCAATTTTAGATCTTTGGTTCCATAAAAATTTAGATGACACTCATATTTTTCAATTGGTTTCTAGCCAATCTTAATTATTTAATGACGACTCCTTATATAAAATTTTAATAGGGTTAATCTGAACTTAAAATGAAAGAATGTAACATCACGTGATGTATGAACTTAAGAGAGCCCGCGCTCTTGATCGTTAAACCTTTTCTTGGATAGCTAAAAAGATAATGTGTTCGAGCCGTCTTTTCAATGAACCACTAGGATTCTTTTCAGCAAATATCTCTAAATCTATTCCTAAGGGCGGTCCCTCGAGCATAGGTCGTGACTAGCTTTCCCTAGCTTGAGTAGAGAAGCAACTAAATTTGGTGTAGACTCCAATTTGATCGTGGTGTCAAAGAATGAAATGAACTCTTTGGTAAGAAAGAGGGACAGGTCACTAAAGTAATGGTTCGATTGCCAAGATTGAACCTAATGATCCATGGCCCAAGAGCTTGACCTTGCTTGCCCATTGGTACGGGTCTAGTCTATATCACCATAAATAAAGATTTTTACACTCAACTAATCCAACTACCATAAAGTGAGGAGAAAAAGATATGCTTGCTCGCTGTTTTTCGAGAATTTTTTTTTTTAACATTTAACAAATTTGACTTTTACTGCTGTTTTTATTATTATTGAGTAGATGATAACTTATGAATTGTGATGGAATAAGGTTCGGTTAAAAAAATTTACCAGAGACAAAAAAATAAAATAACAAAAGTACAAAGTATGTCCTCATGCTAAGTGCATCAGTGGCATGATTCAGACATGAAATTAGAATATCGATGTTGCTAAGTTTTTATCTGACGTGAGTTCTGGACTGAAGGTCCTAGAAGTCGGATCATGTAGGGTGCATTTAGTTAAGCTTTGCAAATGAGTTTTGGGTGTAATGCAAATATTGAAACTCAAAGCTATTTAGAGAAATGCAAATTGTGTTTGGTTAAAATCTCTTTATAAATAGACTTTGAATTGAATGTATATTTGGCAAAAAAACTTTTACAATGGCTTTAGGTATATATATATATATTTATAAACCCTTTGGCGGCCATAGACAAACTAGATTTGGCGCTAGCGATCGTTGGTTGAGTTGGGTGACCTCCAGCAAGGGTGGTGCGACCTAGTCAGAAGCCGTCAGAGGTTGCATGACCATAGGTGGCCCTTGCTTTGGTCTCAAAAGATCCCGCGACGACTGTTGTAACCCAAGTGACTGCCGCCCTCGTCTTCATGCAACCCTCGTGGAGGGTCGCTTGAGGTCATGCAACCTTCGGCGGCCCTCGGTTGGGTTGCGTGCCCTCGATGAAGGTCCCCGATCTCGTGCAACCTCAACTGATGGCCGTTGGTGCCACATCTGGCTCACTGAAGGCCATCGCCTTTCGCCAGACCGGTGAAGGTTCTCTCCTTTCCTAACAAATAAAATAAAATAAAATAACCGGGGACAAAATCAAAAAATTTAATAAATTGGTAAGGATAGTTTTGAGAGGAAAAAATTAGTTTCAGCATTTGGCCATGTTGAAAGCCCCCTACTAGCATCGAGCTTTTCATTATTTCCAATGCCAGCATTTGGCTGAAAGCTCATTTAAAATAGTTGTCAGCATTTTCCCAAGGGGTTTTGGAGGCTGAAAATTCATTGAGAATGCTGAAGCAAATGCACCCGTAATCAATCTTACGTTAAGGTCCACGATCTACTTGGTCGAGCACCAATCGTACAGAACACAAACAAGGAAGTTCCGAGGGAAAATTGTCCAAAAGTTTAAACCAATTGCACTTTTGTTAATTTAGTCATAAACGTTTTAATTTTGCTAATTCAGTTCTAAATATTTTCAAATTTTGCCAATTGAGTTATTCGATTAATTTTGGCCGAAAAATGCCGATGTAGACTTTATGGTGCCACAAAGGATTGCATAAGACTGATGTAAATAATTTTAAATAATATTTTAATATTTTTTGAATTATTTTTTTTCTGATTTTTTTCTTTCTTTTCCTTTTAGCTTTTTCTTTCTTTTTGCTGGTGGCCGACCACCGCTTGAGGCCCGGTTGAGCAAGGGCGACCCCTGAGAGGGCAACCCTAAATACCACATCATCCAGTAGAGAGCCCCCCTAAACAACACACAAAGTTCCTTTGTCTTACCCTTTTAGTTATCTTAGCCTAATTTAGTTTAGCTATAGCTTCAGATTCCTGTTATATATTCCATTCTAGTGAGTGTATATATCCAAGATAGTGTTGTTGATTAGATTCCAGTACTGTTCTATTGTCTAGTGTCGTTAATTAGCTTCCAACGTTATGTCCTCATATCTATTTAGGAGTAGTATCCACTAGGTGTTTTTTCCACTATCCAGCATTGTCGATTAAGTTCTGATGTTATGTTCTCAAGCCTAATTAAGAGCAGCACCTTCTTGGTATTGTTTTCAATGTCCAGTGTTGTTGAATCAACTTCGATATTATACAAACCATTTTGATTTTAATGGGCTTTCATTAGTATGTCATAATGAGTTTGGATCAAATTGTTGATTATATTTCGACATTAGTTATCATTAATTTTAAGCTTGTATTAAGTGATTCCATTAAATTTAGGACCATATAATATATATATATATTACACACACACACAAGTATATGTTAGTATTTGACCATTTCTGTCCAATACTAGCATAGAACCTAAGTCCCCTCAAATAAAAATCAAAATATAACATTTGATGAAAGATATTTTGTTGCGGAATCCAAAATCGACGAAGTACCAGTACATATGTTTTCATTGTTCTAATATTTTTCAGAAAAATTTAGATGCTAGATAGAGATGATGAAGCTAACACGATTTCACCAATCAAGATTGAAGGAGAAATTCTTAGGTTAACATAAATTTTAGTCAATTAGCCTTTAGCTATATAGTTTCCTAGGTCAACGTTAAATCTCGCCTCAATTTACAATTTCAAGGATTCTCTCGTTAAACTTTTTTTTTTTTAATAAATTATTTCCCATATTCTTGCAATTAGAACTTCATGAATACCTGAAACCTTTCAAAATATGCAGATATTGACACAGAGAATCATGTATAATTTTGTAGTGCTTCAATGTCTTACAAGGTCACTTTAGAATGTGCCAAATGAGTGCCAACATTGTCAAATCAACCTTTTCGCCTCTTGATTCTAAACATGTATCATTACACTGTTGCAACCTACTGAGGGAGAGAATATGTTTAGAGATACTTGCTTATGAGATGAGTCGAATGGTTCATACAAATGATGATCTCGGTTGGACCATCATTTGCTAACATCGCAAACGACTCATCAATCACAAACGTGGACTCTCTCAAGTCCATACCCCGCATGACATTAGATATTTGATTTTTATTTAACTAATCATATGTGAATTTCTATATAATAAGTCGCCATTAGCCTATTAAGGTCGGTTAAAAATCAAGTAAGATATGGGAGAATATCTCATTTTTCGCACAACCAGAGATCTTGGAAACGGGGACTTGATTACACTAGTTTTAATACTAATGGTCTTTCGGTACCTAAACTTGATTACATGCCAACTAAAATACTAGGGAGCCTACCAAAGAATTTTCGGGTTCATCCTAACAATTCTAAAAATGAACATAACGCTCAAAATATTAAAGTGCACAATCAAGTGCAATCGAAGTAAACACATAAACAACTTGATATTGTCTCTAAATAAAGGCATATGAAAAGCTCTAAAGGTTTATTCAATTTTGGATTTCAATTTTTTAAGGATTTTTCATTTTTTAATGGAGAACTACCTAACTTTTTAAGCTTTTGCCAAGGATTTCTAATTTTTCTAATTTTTCTGAATTTTATGATTTTTTTATGAATTTTATGATTATGAAATTTTTAATTATTAAAAAGGGACTTCGGACTGGGTCGGGGAACCGGCCCGGGTATGGGTCTAACCCAGACCCTAGGGTCGGGGATGGAACTTGCAATTCGGATCGGCCCCTGGGCCTAATCCAAATATGGGTCGATCTGCTGGGCTTGAACTATTGCTGTAATTCAAGCCCAATTTCTCTTTAGTGACGTTCAGCCCAAGTCCAACTAAACCTAAATCAGGCCCAACTTCTATTTCATCTAAACCATCCCCAATTCACCATAAGCCTAACCCCGAATCTGTACTTATTTCATTCAATCGGCCCAACCTTCAGCTCGTCTCATAATCTGACCCGACCCAGTTTAATTATCCGAATTTGATCCGGTCAAAATTAGAGTTGACCAACTTTTTATTTATTTTTTTCATTTTCTATTTTGTTATTTCTTTTCGTTTTTTCCACCTGCGTTGTCTTCTTCAAGCGACGCCTTCTTCCCTACAACCGGTTGACGGAAGCTTCTCCATGGACGAACTCAACACTCACCACAAGAACACACTTCGAAATCTCAACCGATCCGACGTCAGCGGCCAACCTCACCAACTGTCACAAGGTCGTCACCGCCGGTCACCTCTCGGGCCATCATCGAACCTGTTCGGCGCCATTCACACGCACTTCAAACTAAATCTATTCTAGAGAACCAACACATATATGCACATCGAAGCAAAGCAATAGGGAACTAGCTGTAGCGGCCCTTAACTGCAGGCATTCTCTGGCAAAGGGAATGGTATTTCCGGCAAGGTTTTCCTCCATGGGCGACTCAGAAAAAGCGATGGATATGCCGCGAAATCGAAGGAAAGCATGGAGAAAAGCACGACATCAGACGTAGTTCAACAATCTCAGAACAATCAAACGTTAAACTATAAAACTTCTAAGCATCGATTTGATGGAATGGATTTCGGTGTTTCATTCAAGCATTTTGTCGAACAGTTGATGTGCAAGTCGAAGTATGGGATCCGCATTACCCATTTCAAATCAAGTAACTCGCGATTTCGCCAGTGAACACTAAGTCTCAAATTTGGGCGAAACGGAGCAAGGTTAGAGCATTTGAAGTGAGGAGCTAACCTGATCAAGAATGGAGTCGCCGTTACCGTGCGTTCGCCAACGAGGCTTTAGAAAATGACCGGTATCCTTCCTTTTCGTCTGAGGAACGAGTTTAACGGACGCAAGCCTTCGGTCAGCCACGGACGGAGATGGTGGCCCATGGTCGCGAAACATGTTCTCCGGCCAGTCGAGGACCAGAACAGAAGGAAATCAGCAGATTTTTGCCAATTTTCAAAAAAAAATCTTAGGTTTCCTTTTTCAGCTCTTCTCCTGTCTCTCACTGGTTCTCACTTTGCGAACATCCTCCTTCTCTCCTTCTCTCCCTGGTTCAGCCTCTCTTTTTCTCCCTCGCCTCCTTTCTTTCTCGGCCTGACCCAGCACACCTCAAGCGAACGTCCTCTCCCCTCCCCAAACAGAATCTTTTCTTCCGTCACCAGCGCCTCACCGTGCTCTTCTCACAAGCCACGCGCGCGTCCCTTTTCGCTTCTGTCATCGCATCTGCATCACAGTCTCGTCAACGTGAGCGTGTGCGAAGGAGAAGAACATAACGAAAGGGGCCGAGCCTTTAGAGAACAAAAATGGACTCAGAATCAGGAAAGAATAAATGAAGGAAAGGGGCTGAAGGAAAAGAAATGAATTTGGACCCAGAAGAAGTAAAAAGAATGGCGCTAGAAGGAGGGCTATGCGCATGGGCTTGGCAGGCCCAGAACTTGTTGAAGAGAATGAGCTGGATCCGAATTTTATTACTATTTTTATCATTCTTTATTACTATTATTTTTTATTTTTTATTGTTGCAAAAATGGACGGACACCTAAAAATTCGGGTGTCAACTTACACATTTTTTTCTAAAAAGAAAAGATCACTATCAAATCTTTCAAGGCATTTAGGGTGCATTTGGTTCACAAAAATATTTAAATGACAATTGTATTATGTTTTCATCTTCTGTTTTCTTTGAAAATATGTTTGGAGAGATAATAGGTTTAGATAAGAATGAAACTTGTACAAAATAATGTAATTTTTGGTCATTTTCAGTTTTAAGGTTCAAATTATGAAAACGTGGCAACCAAAATTCCTGCAAAAAAAAAAATGGAAACAAGAAATTGAAAATTTTCCATTTTACATTTATATTTTGCATGAAAAACCTTTTTCTTTAGAAAGACTTTGCCTTTAATCGAATGGAAATTTCTTGCTTGTGTTTTTGGGCCAGAGAAAAGTGAGGCACCCGTTTTTGCCGATAGCTTGATACAGCTAACGGCTTGCAAATTAGTCGGCTTGAATAGCTTTTATGAGCTTAAGTAAGAAGTGTCTTAACGTGATGAAGACTCCATTGATGTCTAAAACCAGAAATTAGAATTTCCATTTCACATTTATGTTTTGTGTGAAAGCTTTTTCTTTAGAAATATTTTATCTTGAATCGAAAGGAAGTTCCTTGATTGTTTTTTCGGGCCAGACAAAAGTGAGGTGCCCCCTCTTGCCGATAGCTTTATTCAACTAAAGGCTTGCAAATTAATTTACCAGAATAGCTTTTTTGAGCTTGAGAAAGAAGTGGCTTAACTTGGTAAAGACTCCATTGTTGTCTAATAACTAGAAATTGGAAAGTTTCCATTTTACATTTACATTTTGTGTGAAAATATTTTTTTCAGAAAGATTTTGCCTTGAATCAAATTGAAGTTTCTTGCTTGTGTTTTTGGGCTCAACAAAAGTGAGGTGCCTGTTTGCAGATAGCTTTATTCGGCTAAAGGCTTGCAAACTACTTTGCCTAAATAGCTTTCCCTAGCTAGAGAAAGAAGTGGCTTAACTTGGTAGAGATTCCATCTTGAGTTGAATTGAAGTTTCTTGCTTGTGTTTTTGGGGTAGACAAAAGTGAGGAGCCTTTTTTTGCCAATAGCTTTATTCTACTAAAAGCTTGAAAGTTAACTTACCCAATTAGCTTTCCCGAGCCCGAGAAAGAAGTGGCTTAGCTTGGAAAGACTCCATTGGCGTCTAAAGCCAAAAATTGGAAATTTTTCATTTTACATCTATATTTTGCGTGAAAGCTTTTTCTCTAGAAAGATTTTTCCTTGAATCGAGTTGAAGTTCTTGCTATGTTTTTGGGCCAAACAAAAGTGAGGTGCTCATTTTTGCTGATAGCTTTATCCGTTAAAGGCTTGCAAATTAACTTGCCTGGTTAGCTTTCCAAAGTCTAAGAAAGGAGTGGCTTAACTTGGTAAATATTCCATTGGTGTCTAAAACCAAAAATTGGAAAATTTCCAATTACATCTATATTTTGCGCGAAAGATTTTCTTTAGAAAGATTTTGTCTTGAATCGAATTGAAATTTCTTGCTTGTGTTTTCGGGCCAACCAAAAGTGATGTGCCAGTTTTTGCCGATAGCTTTATTTGACTAAAAGCTTGCAGATTAACTTGCCTCAATAGCTTTCTTGAGCCTAAGAAAGAAGTGGTTTAACTTGGTAAAGACTCCATTGATATCTGAAATCGGAAATTAGAAAATTTCTATTTTACATCTACATTTTGTGTGAGAGCTTTTTCTTAAGAAAGATTTTGCCTTGAATTGAATGGAAGTTCCTTGCTTATGTTTTTGGGCTAAACAAAAATGAGGTGCTCATTTTTGCCGGTAGCTTTTTTTGGCTAAAGGCTTGTGGGTTAACTTGCCTGAGGAGCTTTCTTGAGCCTAAGATAGAAGTGGCTTAACTTGGTGAAGATTCCGTTAGCATCTAGAGTCAAAAATTATAAAATTTCCATTTTACATCTACATTTTGTGTGAAAGCTTTTTCTTTAGAAAGATTCGGCCTTGAATTGAATGGAAGTTCCTTACTTGTGTTTTTGGGCAAGACAAAGTTGAGGCGCGCTTTTGCTGATAGGTTTATCCGGCTAAAGGCTTGCAAGTTAAGTTGCTTGAATAGCTTTCTTGAGCCTGAGAAAGAAGTGGCTTAACTTGATAAAAACTCCATTGGTGTCTAAAATTGGAGGTTGAAAACTTTCCATTTTACATCTATCTTGTGTGTGAAAGCTTTTTCTTTAGAAAGTTTCTACCTTGACAGTCGAATGGAAGTTTCTTGCTTGTATTATTGGGCTAGACAAAAGTGAGGTGCTAGTTTTTTCCGATAGATTTATTTGGCTGAAGGCTTGCAAATTAACTTGCCTGAGCCCAAGAAAGAAGTGGTGTAACTTGGTAAAGACTCTATTGGTGTGTACAATCGGAAATTGGATATTCTCTATCTTACATCTACATTTTGTGTGAGAGCTTTTTCTTAAGAAAGATTTTTCCTTGAATTGAATGGAAGTTCATTGCTTATGTTTTTGGGCTAAACAAAAATGAGGTGCTCATTTTTGCCGGTAGCTTTTTTTGGCTAAAGGCTTGCGGGTTAACTTGCTTGAGGAGCTTTCTTGAGCCTAAGATAGAAGTGGCTTAACTTGGTGAAGATTCCGTTGGCATCTAGAATCAAAAATTATAAAATTTCCATTTTACATCTACATTTTGTGTGAAAGCTTTTTCTTTAGAAAGATTCGGCCTTGAATTGAATGGAAGTTCCTTACTTGTGTTTTTGGGCAAGACAAAGTTGAGGCGTCGGTTTTTGCTGATAGGTTTATTCGGCTAAAGGCCTGCAAGTTAAGTTGCTTGAATAGCTTTCTTGAGCCTGAGAAAGAAGTGGCTTAACTTGATAAAAACTCCATTGGTGTCTAAAACTGGATATTGAAAACTTTCCATTTTACATTTATCTTGTGTGTGAAAGCTTTTTCTTTATAAAGTTTCTACCTTGACGATCGAATGGAAGTTTCTTGCTTGTATTTTTGGGCCGGATAAAAGTGAGGTGCTAGTTTTTTCCGATAGATTTATTTGGCTGAAGGCTTGCAAATTAACTTGCCTGAGCCCAAGAAAGAAGTGGTGTAACTTGGTAAAGACTCCATTGGTGTGTACAATCGAAAATTGGATATTCTCTATTGTGTGAGAGCTTTTTCTTAAGAGAGATTTTGCCTTGAATTGAATGGAAGTTCCTTGCTTATGTTTTTGGGCTAAACAAAAATGAGGTGCTCATTTTTGCCGGTAGCTTTTTTTGGCTAAAGGCTTGTGGGTTAACTTGCCTGAGGAGCTTTCTTGAGCCTAAGATAGAAGTGGCTTAACTTGGTGAAGATTCCGTTAGCATCTAGAGTCAAAAATTATAAAATTTCCATTTTACATCTACATTTTGTATGAAAGCTTTTTCTTTAGAAAGATTCGGCCTTGAATTGAATGGAAGTTCCTTACTTGTGTTTTTGGGCAAGACAAAGTTGAGGCGTCGGTTTTTGCTGATAGGTTTATTCGGCTAAAGGCTTGCAAGTTAAGTTGCTTGAATAGCTTTCTTGAGCCTGAGAAAGAAGTGGCTTAACTTGATAAAAACTCCATTGGTGTCTAAAATTGGAGATTGAAAACTTTCCATTTTACATCTATCTTGTGTGTGAAAGCTTTTTCTTTAGAAAGTTTCTACCTTGAAAGTTGAATGGAAGTTTCTTGCTTGTATTTTTGGGCTAGACAAAAGTGAGGTGCTAGTTTTTTTCTCGATAGATTTATTTGGCTGAAGGCTTGCAAACTAACTTGCCCGAGCCCAAGAAAGAAGTGGTGTAACTTGGTAAAGACTCTATTGGTGTGTAAAATCGGAAATTGGATATTCTCTATCTTACATCTACATTGTGTGAGAGCTTTTTCTTAAGAAAAATTTTGCCTTGAATTGAATGAAAGTTCCTTACTTGTGTTTTTGGGCAAGACAAAGTTGAGGCGTCGGTTTTGCTGATAGGTTTATTCGGCTAAAGGCTTGCAAGTTAACTTGCCTAAGGAGCTTTCTTGAGCCTGAGAAAGAAGTGGCTTAACTTGATAAAAACTCCATTGGTGTCTAAAATTGAGATTGAAAACTTTCCATTTTACATCTATCTTGTGTGTGAAAGCTTTTTTTCTTTAGAAAGTTTCTACCTTGAAAGTTGAATGGAAGTTTCTTGCTTGTATAGACAAAAGTGAGGTGCTAGTTTTTTTTCCGATAGATTTATTTGGCTGAAGGCTTGCAAACTAACTTGCCTCGAGCCCAAGAAAGAAGTGGTGTAACTTGGTAAAGACTCTATTGGTGTGCAAAATCGGAAATTGGATATTCTCTATCTTACATCTACATTGTGTGAGAGCTTTTTCTTAAGAAAAATTTTGCCTTGAATTGAATGAAAGTTCCTTACTTGTGTTTTTGGGCAAGACAAAGTTGAGGCGTCGGTTTTTGCTGATAGGTTTATTCGGCTAAAGGCTTGCAAGTTAACTTGCCTAAGGAGCTTTCTTGAGCCTGAGAAAGAAGTGGCTTAACTTGATAAAAACTCCATTGGTGTCTAAAATTGGAGATTGAAAACTTTCCATTTTACATCTATCTTGTGTGTGAAAGCTTTTTCTTTAGAAAGTTTCTACCTTGAAAGTTGAATGGAAGTTTCTTGCTTGTATAGACAAAAGTGAGGTGCTAGTTTTTTTCCGATAGATTTATTTGGCTGAAGGCTTGCAAACTAACTTGCCTGAGCCCAAGAAAGAAGTGGTGTAACTTGGTAAAGACTCTATTGGTGTGCAAAATCGGAAATTGGATATTCTCTATCTTACATCTACATTGTGTGAGAGCTTTTTCTTAAGAAAAATTTTGCCTTGAATTGAATGAAAGTTCCTTGCTTATGTTTTTGGGCTAAACAAAAATGGGGTGCTCGTTTTTGTCGGTAGCTTTTTTTGGCTAAAGGCTTGCCGGTTAACTTGCCTAAGGAGCTTTCTTGAGCCTAAGATAGAAGTGGCTTAACTTGGTGAAGATTCCATTGGCATCTAGAATAAAAAATTATAAAATTTCCATTTTATATCTACATTTTGTGTGAAAGCTTTTTCTTTAGAAAGATTCAGCCTTGAATTGAATGGAAGTTCCTTACTTGTGTTTTTGGGCAAGACAAAGTTGAGGCGTCGGTTTTTGCGATAGGTTTATTCGGCTAAAGGCCTGCAAGTTAAGTTGCTTGAATAGCTTTCTTGAGCCTGAGAAAGAAGTGGCTTAACTTGATAAAAACTCCATTGGTGTCTAAAACTGGAGATTGAAAACTTTCCATTTTACATTTATCTTGTGTGTGAAAGCTTTTTCTTTATAAAGTTTCTACCTTGAGTTGAATGAAAGTTTTTTGCTTTTATTTTTGGGCTAGACAAAAGTGAGGAGCCAGTTTTTGCCGATAGGTTTATTTGGCTAAAGGCTTGCAAATTAACTTGCTTGTGTAGCTTTCCTGAGCCCGAGAAAGAAATTGCCTAACTTGGTAAAGACTCCATTGGTGTGTAAAATCGGAAATTGGATAATTTCCATCTTACATCTATATTTTGCGTAAGCTTTTTCTTTAGAAAGACTCCGTCTTGAATGGAATAGAAGTTCCTTGCTTGTGCTTTTCAGCCAGACAAAAGTGAGCTGCTCGTTTTTGCTGATAGCTTTATTCGGCTAAAGGCTTGCAAATTAATTTGTCTAAATGGCTTTTCCCAAGTCTGAGAAAGAAGTGTCTTAACTTGGTAAAGACTCCACTGGTGTCAAGGAACAAAATGACCTTTATTGTAAAAAAGAGAGATTGAGTCACCTCAAAGTAATGGTTCGATCACTAAAGATTGAACCTAATGATCTGTGGTCCCAAAGCTAGAGCCTATTCACTAATTTGTATAGGCCTAGTTTATATTCCATGCAATAATCTCCTTTACATTTAGGTAATCCAACCATTATAAAGTGAATAAAAAATTATACGCTTTACTTGCTCTCGGTGTAGGGGCTTACCTTTGCACTAGGCAATGTATTTTTATAAAAAGGAGGAATGAACCTCGCTTAGGGAAACTAAAACTCTTTGATAATTGGATATCTTACCCTTGTTTGCATCCTCCATTTACTTTGTTGTTGAAAGATTTCAACGAGGAGAGCAACCCAATGGCGCCGCATCGAAGTGAAATACAAGGAAATTCGAATCCTGCAGAGCCACCACCAGGTACATGTTCATGTTCCAAACCAGAAAGATTAATGGTATAAGCGACGTGGTCTTATACTTTCTCTGTTTCCTTTATCTAGTTTGGCGGCACATGTAATTGGAACTAAATACGGGGTATAAATAAATAAATTCCCAACGAACTGAAAAAAAAAACAAAAAACAAAAGCAATGTGTACACTTGATTGATTCATTTTCTCGGGCCCATGGGCATCGCTATTCCTTTCAAGAAAATAGTTAGCGAAAGCAAAATGGATTACTCAAAGTCAAATCTCCTAAATTTGATAGGACTTGGCAGCACAAGTTCCCTTATAGTTTTGGATGATCATGCAACTGCCTTTTGTCAATCCTAGTTTCGTCACTCATGAGAACTCAATGACCACCTCATTAAAATTAATTACCGGAAAATTTCCTCTTATCAGAGACCACATAAGACTTGTCCTTTGAAGACCTGACCTTCAAACTAATCAATTCACTATAGTCATCTCCAAAAAGGAAATCATGTGGTAGTGTAGTTCTAAATTACAAATAACTTGTTGATAGAAATAGTTGTCACCAGTATGACATGGTGTAAAGATAACATTATAGATGAGAATTCACAAACAAACACATTGTCCAAAATACATGCATGGTAGAATGTTCTTGCTACAAAACAACAAAAATCTATCTATAATTAATTAAGTTAATCATGTCAAGGGATTGAATGAACTATATCATAAAAAAGAGGGATAGAGCCACCTTAAAGTAATGGTCTGATCACTGGGGACTAAACTTAATGATATGTGGCCTTGGAGCTCGACCTTGCTAGCCAACGTGTATAGGTCTAGCTTATATTCCTAATGATAAACAATCACCTAGTGAGGACTCATGACCAATACATTAAAATTAATTACCTGAAAATTTCCTTTTATCGGAGAGTTTTGTATAAACAATCACCTAGCGAGGACTAAATATTTTCTATGTTTAGGTAATATGCAAATCAAATTTGCAGTTAGTTGTCCAACAAAGCGATTTTGTGAAGAGCAAAGTGCAAAACAAATGGGTTCCAAATAATTAATTACTAATCATTAAGAGACTACGTGAGACTAATCCTTTGAAGATATGATCCCCAAACCAGTCAATTCACTATAGTCATCTCTAAAAGGAAATATGTAATGTCATTTTGAGCGAAAAATGACTTGTCAATAAAATTTTTATCACTATTATGACAAAGTTTAAGATAACATTAAAAAAATGAAAATTCACTAGCAAACACATTGTGCAAGATACATGCATGGATGAACGTTCTTGCCACAAAAACAAGAAAAATAATATGGATTTTGTAAGAAAAAATTGATAAATTTTTTCCCAAATTTTATGTCTATCCAATAAAGTTAACGATGTACTAAGTTAAGAAAAAATGCATGCAATGCTTCGGCATGATAGAAATAATACTGTTGAAAACTTGTATCTTGTACAAATGGTAACTTATAAATTAATTTCATTGATTGATGAAATCGAGATGATTAAGTTAATTGTTTATTTTTTATGATGTATAATTATGTTATAATTATCACGTGGAATTGTGAAGATCCATAAAATTTTGTATAATCTTAATTTATGAACGACATTGCGGATAAGATTAATGGCAACAAGAAATATAAACTCACTAGATACACTTTGTTCGATACATCAAAATTAGAAGAACCATGAGATTGATTCATGATAATATACCTATTTAGAAAAGAACTCGTCATCTCTATTAAG
The DNA here is from genome assembly GCA_014182885.2 of Eucalyptus caleyi. Taxonomy (NCBI): domain Eukaryota; kingdom Viridiplantae; phylum Streptophyta; class Magnoliopsida; order Myrtales; family Myrtaceae; genus Eucalyptus; species Eucalyptus caleyi. Next base: position 54,820,668 of record CM024468.2, on the reverse strand, counting down.
TTTAACGTTGATTTTATTTTTCATTTTTCTGTTTCGAGTTTGCATCTAAGTTTAATACAAAAAATTCCATGCACTGAATGCGCCTGATACGAGTCATGTATGCATGATCTAAAGCATGTAAAGTGTAATTAATTTTTCTTAAGTTATTTATATCCATTTCTATTTTTGGTATCAAAGAGGTTCGCATAGACTTGAGTTCATTAAAGATGGCAATTGTTGAAGCTTGCCAAGACAGTCGCAAACCAGAGGTTTGTCACTTTGAACTTTTAATTTTTGTTTATCATAATTCTCGTGTTTCATGCACTTTAACTTTTTAATCCCAAACATTTCAAGTTTCAGAGCATAAAATGTTGACATATACATTGAAATATAATCTTTTCATAATTTTTTAAAATCTGAATAATATCTTGAGTTTTTCTAAACTGTACAAACTGTAACTAATTTTTCCAAGGTTATTTCTCTTTTTGGTAATAAAGAGGTGCACGAAGAAGGAAGTTCAGAAGGCCTGTCAGCTCTTCTAGAAGACTCTGAGATGTGGATCAAGCAAAGGTCCAGCGAGTCTAAACCCAGAGGTTTGTCACTTTAAACATTTTGAATTTCATGGCATACGATCATTAAAAAATTGAAATTTCACAAAGAAGATGGATGCATGCGTGAAATAAACTAGTGTAGATCCTGTCCAGCCGTAAAACTTAAGTTGATCAGTGGAGAGAAACTACACATATATAAACATCATATAAATCTCATAATTAAGTGCCATGGGATATTTCAACTAATTTAAATATAATCTCCACACCATTTTTAAAATCAAAATAATATCTTGAATGATGATTAAGATAGCTCAAGTGAAAATATTTTTCACTTACAAAGAGTAAGGGAAGGTGAAAACGGTTCGTTGAGTAAACCACCGCCTCTTCGATTGCATCTGCATTTTATTGGAACTTTGAGGAAGCACAATGGTTACGCTTGACCTAAAAAACAAGGAGTGCAAAAGCCTTAATTTGCAATTTTTGCAGTCACGCCGCAAGCGGTGGTCAATAAAGACCATCGATCAGGGTTTCAAGCCGCAGTGAAAGGTGATTGGAAAGAAATCGAGATGATCCTCAAAGAAAACCCCACAGCAATGATAACCAGCGTTATGAAAATAGAAAGTGATGACTTAACTATGCTCGATGTTGCGATTATGGCCGCACAAGATCAGTTGGTCGAGAAGTTGGTCAAGCACTTCCCTCCAAAATGTGAAGATCTCAATCCTGATAGAGTCCTCTTCTATGCTGCTCGGGGAGGAAGAGTAAGGATAGTAAAGGCATTAGTAAGACAAATTTGATCCTGAACCTACAATTATTCACAATGCCCTAGAATTTGCTACTAGTGTTGCTCCTAATGCTAAGGAGGTTCTCTGGTACCTAGCCAGGAGGCTAAAAAGATGTACCCCAAAGGACGAAATCATGGAGAAACTTATGATTTGCGGCCATATGGGTACGATTTTACACTTGCTCGTCTTATCTCATTTCGTCTTATCTCATTTCCTTTGTTGTTTACTTGAATTAACTTTTTTGTTCTTGTGTCCCAAAAGACATATGCCTATATTTAGCTTTCAGATACCCCGAATTATTGACATTTAGAGACACCAACGATATGATGTATTTGCAATTCTTTGCATTACTGAGTGGTTACTTCCGTAGTGGAGCTGGACTCAATTTTTGGGAAAAGTTTATTTACAAATGTAGGTATTGGTTGCGCTCCTTTAGTTAGATATATACAATTCGAGTAACTCTATTCGTATGGTATTCACTCTATCTGTTCCCATTTTCAGTTATCCCTCTATACTTGGTCGACACATCATCTGACGACTCCGAGAACACGAAGATAGCTCAAGGTACTTTTATTGATATGCTTAATGGATGGAATAACACTCACAAAAAAAAAAAAAAAAAAGCATATCATTTATGGATCTCGTTGACAAAAAAAAAGTTAGAAGACGTGGACTACATCTATGTATGCAAACTGATATTATAATCATGATGTATGTCACAAATTTAGATCTAATGTAACATTTGGAAAATTAGTGGAGATATCTTACTCAATGTCAAATTGCCAAGTAGAATTATTGAGAGTTGTAGATTTTGGATTTGAGGAAATGAAGGTTGATTGATCCAAGTTATTTTTTAACATAATCACGTATTATAAAACGGAAGCGATTTTCATTCCATGAGTGCAATATGTATTTTTTGATTTGTCACCGAATCCTAATTTGCTGATATGATTCTTCTTTCCTCTTCGTGGCGGTGGCACTACTAGTACTTAACAGGATCAAGACATCACTCTGGAATTTTGCCACAATACTAGGTACACAAAACTGCCATGTTATATACAGAAAATGACATTATTCCATCCGTGGGTAGAGACCTCTAAATTTAAAAGTGTATATTGATACTTCCAATGTATCCCCTTGAGATTATAGTTATTTATGTGGACTGGCTCTCAATTCGTATATCACGATACGGCTCATTCCAATCAATTGAATTTGAAGTTTAAACTTTATATATCCATAAGGCGAATTTGTAATAATATTCAAGCAAAAATGGGCTTACCAATATATTGCTGAATCTTTTTTTTTTTTAATTATAAAAAGAACTCTATTTTTCTCCTATTACGTTTTGTGTGTTCATCACATATCCGTCTATTCTCCGATGCATGCATTTTGATTTTCAAGCCATATCAAGTTTGTTTTCTTGATTTATATCTGAAAGCCATTATTTTCTCTCAACTCCCTTATATATACTTAAGAACATAGCATGAATATGAGCTTCTACAACCTTTTAATTCTTCATCCTTGGGAAAATTGTTTATCTGATGTTACGTGCAGCACCTTTCATCAAAAGGATTAGAGAAATGAAGTTTGAGCACAATTGCTCGCTTCACTTGGCAGAACTATTTCTTACCGAGATGAAGAAAATGTTGATGCTAATGAAATAGTCGGGATTCTATTGACTTCAGATGTTGTCCTTGACGCTGCATCTCGTGGAATCTTTGAAATTGTGGATTTATGTCTCAAATATTTTCCGGAGTTGTTGTGGAATGACGATTTTGTACAAGAACTAAAGAAAGAAATTTTGGAGGGACGGCACGTTGAATTGTTTAGACTACTGAAAAGACGCGACCCCGCTCGATGTTTCGCCGGCGATCCTTCGAAGGGCATCGCCCAAGTGGACGCTGTGATCAAATGGTCACCAAGATGTGTATCCCCAGATGTTTCTGGAGCAGCTTTTCTTCTGCAGAGGGAACTTCAGTGGTTTCAAGTCAGTTCTCCTTATTTGTTTGCCTCCTTTTTGTGTTCTTCAATTGACATTTATATTGATAGGCGTCCTTTATTTTTATGAAGACACGAAGTACTGGCGACGCTCTTTATAAATGGCTGAAATTTCAACCGCATAAAAAAACATTATGGGAAATTTTTGTAGAACAACGGAAAGAGTTGTTCGAGGAGGCAGAGCAATGGATGAAGTATACATCGTCATCTTGTAGTCTCGTGGCGACTCTCATCATTACGGTAGCTTTTGCTGCAGCTTTTACAGTACCCGGAGGCAACAATGACAGTATGGGGATCCCTATATATCTTAACAAGGGCTCATTTATGGTATTTGCGGTTGCAGATGGTCTTGCTCTCTTGTCCTCTGTCACTGCCACCTTGATGTTCTTGACTATCCTAACTTCACGCTATACAATCGAAGATTTCCTTCACTCACTACCAAGAAAAATGGTAATGGGCCTCACTTTTCTCATCCTCTCTTTGGCCTCTATGCTGGTAGCGTTCAGCTCTGCTCTTACTATCGTCTTGAGCGAACGACTCAACTGGATTTATATCCCAATTACTTTGTTGGCTGCCTTCCCTGTTGTATTGTTTGCAATCCTACAGCTTCCCTTGTATATTGAAATGGTTGAATCCACTTATTGGCCCCGTCTCTACCGTCCCCTGAAGGTTTGGAAGTGATCTCTACTATTATTGGACAAGGACATGTGATGTAATCTTTCTTTGTACTTGTTAACTGTGTGTGAAGTGTGAATAGCATGGACTGTACTCATGTTTAAAGACACTGGAAGCGTGACATTAGCCAAAGTATAATATATGCTGCCAAGTGTATACATTGTCTCAATGTTTTATTTGTGTTTTTTATTGCTCACTTTCGTATTAAGGTGAACCCAATTTTCAAAAAAAATGGCAACATGGCCATCAAATATTTCAATGGGGTTCATCCATTCGAATAAGGCAATGATCCACACATATTCTCTACAATACACAAGATGGCCACCCAAGTAGTGCCCCAATACAAGAAATTTTTGATGTAGCAAACCGAGCAAACAACTATTTCAGTTCAATGGAAGCTCAGACTTTGAAATCAGTCGTCATCCACTGTCCACACCTCCACCTCATCCCCTCATCCAACTCTTTGGTTTGACCTCCGCCATCTTAATGTGCAATTTTTGCAGTCATACCAAAACGGTGGTTGATGACAAATATCGACAATTTTTAAAAGCCGTGTTGAAAGGTGATTGGAAAACTACTGAGGAAAAGCTCAATAGAGACCAAGCAGCAATGACGGCCAAAATTATGACCATAGAAAGCAATCACTTTACTATGCTCGATATTGCGATTATGGCTGCACAAGATCCATTGGTCGAGAACCTGGTCAAGCACTTCCCTCCAAATATAAAAATCTTAATCCCAACAGGGCCTTCTGCTATGCTGCCCGAGGAGGAAGAATAAGGATGGTAAAGGCATTAATAGACAAAATTGACGCTAAACCTAAAATTATAGGCAATGCATTAGAGTTTGGTACTTTATTTGCTCCTTCCCATCTAATGATACTTTGTTCAGCATTACTCTGGCCGGCCATTTGCGTAGAATTTCACACTCACTCATCTCATTCCTTCACTATTTACCCGAATTAACATTTTTGTTCTCGTGTCTCAAAAGACTTATGCTTGTATTTAGCTCACAAATTCCGTGGTCAATGACATCCGAAGGTGGCTACTACAAAGTTTTTATAATCTTAACATTGATACTTCGTTTTTTGGGAAAAATCTATTAAAAAATGTAAGTAGTTCTTGCACTTCTATTGTTAGATATATATATATTAATTATTTCGAGCAATTCCATTTACATTGTGTTCACTCTATCTGTTCCAATCTTTAGGTATTCCTCTATGCTTGGTCGATCCATCAATTGACTACTCCAAGGACATGAAGATGGCTTGACGTATTTTTATCGATTTGTTTAATGGATGGACTTACACAGAAGGAAAAAAAAATGCATATCAATCAAGGATCTTATTGACAAAATTGTTATAGGACAAGGACAACATCTTGTCTACAGATTAATATCTTAATCATGATGTATGTCACAAGTTAATATCTAATATAACATTTGGAAAGTACGAGGAGAAGTCTTACTATATGTCAAATTACCAAGTAAAATTATTGATAATTTTGGATTTCAGGTAACCGAGGTTGATTGATTGAAGTTGTTTTCAGATGAATTCAAGCATTATAAAACATTAGTAATTTTCTTGTCATGAGTGTGATATCTATGTTTTTATTTGTCTTTGTTGACATGATTCTTGTCTCCTCTTTATAATGATAGCACTACTAGCACTTAACTGGTTCAAGATATCACTTTGGAATCTTGCCACAATAGCAGGTACACGAAAGTGCCATTTATATATATACAAAGAGAACCTCATTTCATCCATGATTAGAAATCTCTAAATTTAAAGTGCGTGCACATACTTTCAATATATCCCTTTGGAATCATAGTTAATAATATGGACCAACTCTCAATAGTATACTACCATACAATTTGATTCTAATCAATTTACTTCAAATTTATACTATATGTATGCATCGGGTGAATATGTAAAAATATTCAATCAAAAACATATCAATTGATCCACCAATGAGTCTACCCATTTCTCAAAAAAAAAAAAAGGTACTTTGTTTTTCTTTCATCACATTGTGTGTTTTCATTGATAGATACATCTATTCTCTGATGCATGCATTTTGATTTCAAGCCATATCAAGTTTGTTTTCTTGATTAATAACTCAATCCATTATTTTCTATCAACTCCTATATATACATAAGAACACGGCGCAAATGTGAAAGCCTCTTTAACCTTTTGATTCTTTCTGGTTGGGAAAATTGTTTATCTGATATTACATGCAGCACCTTTCGTTAGAAGGAGTGGGAATCGAAGTTAAGGTACGATTGCTCGTTTGACTTTGTAAAACTAGCTCTTATGGAGATAAGGCTTGCAATCAAACTGCCAAAATACTCGAGCCTCTGTTGACATCAGGCATTGTCCTTGACATTGTCCTTGACCCTGCAACTCGCGGAATCTTTGAAATTGTGGATTGTGTCTTCAACATTTTCTGGAGTTGATGTGGGATAACAATTTCGCAAAAAAAAAAAAAAAACTGATAAAAGAAGTTGTGAAGGGATGGCATGTTGAGTTGTTTAGACTAGTGAACGCACGCAACCACATTAGACATTCGCCGATAATATCTCGACCGACATAGACGCAATGGAGGCTGTGACCAAATTGTAATCAACATTTGTCTCCTCTGATGTTTCTAGAGCAGCTTTTCTTATGCAGAGGGAACTTGAGTGGCTTCAAATTAGTTCTCTTCATATGTTTGCCTCCCTTTGGTGCTTTTTAATTGACATTTACATTGATAGGCATCCTTTATGTTTCTGAAGGTAGTGGAAGCTGGCAGCTTTCCTTCTTTTAAATGGCTGAAATTTCTAGTTAACAAAATAACATACGGGGAAGTTTTTGTGAAACAACCCAAAGAGTTGCTCGACGAGGCAAGGCAATGATTGAAGGATACATCATCATCTCGTAGCCTCATTGCAACTCTCTTCATTATGGTAGCTTTCGCTATGGCTTTACAGTACCTAGAGGCAACGATGGTAGTATGAGGATCCTAGTATTCCTTGAGAAGGGCTTGTTCATGGTATTTGTGGTTGCAGACGCTCTCACTCTCTTCTCCTTTGTCATCTTGGCTATCCTAACTTCAAGCTACGCAATCGAAGATTTCCTTCTCTCAATATCGAGACAAATGACAATGGGCCTCACTTTTCTCTTCCTCTCTTTTGCCTTTATGCGGATGGCGTTCAGATCTGCTCTTATGATCATCTTGAGTGAACAATTGAAGTGGATTGATATCCCAATTACTTTGTTGGCTATCTTCCCTATCGTATTGTTCACAATCCTATAACTTCCCTTGTATATTAAATGGTTGAATCCACCTATTTGCCTTGTCTCTACCGTCCCCTGAAGCTTTGGAAGCAATCTTTATTATTATGAGACAAGGATATCTGTGGTGTGATCATTGTTGTACTTGTTACTGTGTGTGAAATGTTTTAAAACACTGGAAGTATGACATTACCCATACTCAAAAGTACAAGTTATGCTGCCAAGTGCACTCCTTGTCTCAATGTTTTTTTATTTGTACACTTCATTGCTCATTGTTGTATTAAGGTGAACCCACTTTATCCAATAATTGGCAGCAGAACCATTGATATTTCAATGGGGTTCATCCATTCAAATAAGGCAATCATCCACACAAATTCTCCATACTGCACAAGATTTGTCATGCTAGAAAGTCTTGCCAGGATTTCCTTCACATGTAGAGGAAAAGCTTACGTCATTGCCATCAGTTCTCCGTCTTTTTGTTTGAGATTTTGCAGGAGATAGAATATACTCCTCTATGGTATCTTTGTATCTCACATCAGGGAATAAGCATCTGTCCCTGGCAGCAGATGATTCAATGGCCACCATCACAGCATGTCGCAACAGGTGCCAAAATGAAGAGCTCCTGCCAGTCTGTTCATCTACCCACCGTCATGGATGTAGACAAGAAATGGATGTCTCAACTTGCTCTGCCCCACCTGAGGAACAGTGTTGAAGACATGATTCATGTTTTATCCATCCAGTCATTTCAGCACAAGATTTGGTGAAACTACTACATTCAGCACCAACTTCTGTTTTTGGAGTTTGCCAAGAGCAGACTTCTTCACATGCCCTTGCAATCACTTGATTAGATAGAGGATCTGCAATTGCTGCAGCATTGACCACCTGTAGACGAGAGAAGGGTGTAACAAAAGCAAAATTTGTGCAATTTCCACAACATAAGAGGTTCCCACCAGCATAAAACAAAATTGGACGCACAATTAGGGAGCAAGATGAAGCACTACATTTCCTTCCCAAAACCTCTAATTTACTACATCTATGCATGAACATTTCAAGGGATAAATGTCTAAAGGACCCAGCCTTCAAAATGATCGGATTGTTCTCCACTATTATAAAACAGTTTTCTTCTCGTTTTTTGGTTCCAAAGTCAATACATGTGACACATAAAAACTTCCCATTCCTGTCGAGTTAATTCCAACAAGTAAATCTCACTTCTTGTTACCAAACCCAAAATGATTCTTGAAAGCTAATGCGAGCTATGGTTAGTCCTCTATGGCTTGACGGGAAAATTGTTGAAAGTGCAAACACTGGAACAGTTAGAAATGATACTCGTTGAACATGTACTTGGATGTGCTTTACTTCACATAATACTGATTCAAAGGAAAATAAAAGGTAGCACCAAAGGAAGGCCTTAGAGCATGCCAAATTGTCTCACAAAATGTCAAAGCAGTATAATGCTCAGAAAGAAATGATTGCCATGTATAAGAGAATTTCTTTTCTTTTTTTATTTGGTAAGATGGGGAGGCCAGGTTAGTACTCATATTCAAGAACTCTGAGATCTTGACTAGTCAGAGATATAATTAGCTGCAAACTTGATGAAATCACTAAAAGTTACATTCATTAACAGCAAGTCAAGGGCATACCCCAACACTTACCATATTACCATGAGATCTCACCAATTCCAGAGCATACTTCATAAAACTTACAACTGATTGTGAGTCTTCATCACTAAACCCAGTTATGCCACTGATATTGCTGCTCTGTGGAATATCAGAAGTTGAGAGAACAAATCAGTAATGACATAGGGTATGTATAAATGCACATTATCCACATGCATATAGAGTAACAGATAATTCCTTGTGATCATTGACAAGAAGTAAAATTAGGAAATACTAAAATAAAGGCCAGAGATTTGCACAAACTCCATCGAATTGAGTCACGCAAAGAGGTGGAGCTTACATTTGATTGCAAAAGGTGGGAGAGGAGAATGATAGGACTTAAACCCGGCCTAGTGACTTAGAAAGAGTGTTTTCCAATTAACTAGGCAACCCTTGGTCTCTATAGGCAAGATTCATTAGCAGCCATTATGCATAATGGAGATGGCTTGATTTGTTATTCCTTGAAAGTAACTTCTCTGGTTTATATATAACCCCAAACTCCTATCAGTCCAAATGCAATCAAAACTAACATAACTCAGCAGAACGAAGTAAAATCAATCACATCCTAAACTTCTAAAAACAAAGCTTATCAAATTTGAGATGGCCACTCAAACTGCAACTCTTTGTAAGTCTTTGGTTTTTAGACTCCAACTTCCAAGTTATCTGCTTGGAAATAAATTCTGAAGGAGGAAAAAGTATAAAATGAACGCCCAATGCTGCCCAAGAGTATATCAAAATCCATAAGAAAGTTATCCTGGAAAAACCACCTTAACCTGCTCCTTTAATTGAGACAACATTAGAATCAGAGACATCTGCACAGCCAATGCAAATACCCTAAACCAGCAAAAATGTCCTAAAACATGATGGCAATAAGTTGATCTTAAGACATGAACATGCATTACCATTACTGATGAGAATATTTAAAAGAGATGTACTAGGTTCGTTGGATGGTATGAGGTGGGCCATAGCTTGCACTGTTCTACCCACTCTTCCTTTGATGATGCAGCATATTTGCAGACCTATTGCAAATTAGCACAAATAAGCACAAAGAACAAAATCCCACTTTGCCATCACATGATGAAGTGAAACAACGCCATTTTCAGGTTACATATTACAGGGAGTTCTTATGTAGCATATCTTCTTATGCTTATATTTGAATTACAAATATACACTGATTAAGATAAGCATGATACACAGAAAATAAAGCTTTAGAATTTTATTAACAACTAATAGACTTTCCTAATATCAAATCATCTGTGCACTTTGAAAGATTTGCGAAGGATACACACTTCCACCTAATATTAGATAGGATATGGCTTCTTTTAATGCCATAATGAACTTAAAAAGACAAGTTACATGATGAAAAAGAAAAATGATCAAAAATTCAAGAGATGGAAACTTTGTTCAAATTCAGGGTTTGAAGCCAAATTGATCTATCTATACAGTGACATCCTATCCAGCTCTAAAGTGCTATGTTACAGAACCTAACAACATTGACAATACAGATGTTTGCTGTTGCTTCATTATTATCGACCAGTAAAGATGTTCCAACTACTTATTCACTTGAAAGTGCAGTTCACTGGATGCACAGACATAATAGAGCAAACAATATTAGTGTACAACAACCAATACCAAGAAGCCCTCTTTGGCATAAATAGCCTATGAAGCACTGAAAAAAAACTACAAAGACCAAAAGAGATTCCCAAGCGAAGCCCATAGTGGTCCACTTAGGTCATAAACACAACTTTACCTCCTAAAGTAGCAGAAGCAGAAAGGAGATCATCACAAAAGAACTCCTTTCAGCTACGCAAAAAAAAAAAAAAAAGGAGGGAGAATTTGTGAAATAAAACTTTCTAGAACTTGGAAAAAGGGAGAAGAGAAAAGGCATCAACAGATGTGAAATATACTAGTGGTTCATTGTCAAATATGCTAGTGGTCCATGATAGGGTAAGATGCTCTGTGAGTAAACATCATTACTCACAGATACCATAACTTGTCAAAACTGCATATGGTTCTCTCTACAAGTTATTGAAGATAATGTAAAACATGGGAAAATCAACATGATATGCTGACAGAAAAACAACCCACTTTTGCCACAAAAGGACTCAACTAATAAGAACTAATTACATCCGTCATGTCACATCGAATTCCATCAAAATCGCCATTTTCGAGAGACAGACTTAAGATCACTGATAGCTGAATTTTTCCTGTCAAAACCATTACAACAACCAGACAGTTCAAGAAATACATAAAAAATGAGTTAAAGAAGTGCTGAAAAGCTGGGTAGGTCAAAGATGTTTTGTTGATGAAGAAAATACAAACACCTATCCCGGGTTTCCATCAAATCGACCTTGCATAGGAAATAATTAGAAGATTCTTCGAGAAAATTACCAGTTCATCCTCAAATGCAAATTATCGTACATTGAGCGGGCCACTGTTTTCATTTGCTTTCTTGTTTTCTCAATTTTCTGTTCTTTCAATCCTATTTACTTCCTGCTAATGTTCCTTTTCTGCACATGATGTGCACATAAGAGGTATCGTAATCCTATTCAATTAATTTTCATGATTGATGAGGGAAAAAACAACAAACTGAGCACTTAAATGAACGAGCAATACAGGTTATTTTTTTAATTGTTCATCAGGTTTTTCAACGCCTTGCATAGCTGATACATACTATAAAAAAAGCTAAAGACCAGAAACCAATGGTAGCATTTGAGCTTCATCAGATAACATTCTTCCTGAATCAGGTATTTTGTATTCATAATGGTCCCTCAAAAGAATTTCCAGCAGTAGAAGAAGAAAATTCAGGATATGCATGCAGAATGGAGGAGGCAAAAAGCAACTCTCATTCACCCCACAACGTAAGCAAACCATCCACAAAAACCACAGCTTCATCACTCAAGTGTGGGTTAGGACTAAGTGTCTTGCTGAGCAATTACACCGATGATGTGAATTTGACTTTAAATATCTAATGCTAATTGATTTGTTATACTCAAGTTAATGACTTACGGTGCTTCCAATGCAGACAAAGCTTTCTCATAACTTTGGGGCTTAAAAGTTCAGATATAATTTATTTGATCCGATGACAATTGCCATGCATGAGGTCAGAAGATTCTATTCCCTCTTTTTCTGTTACTTAAAGAGCAGTAAATACACAGGACTGATGTCTGATCAAGAACTACAGGTGAGAGTATAAACAACAGACATTTAATTCTTTGCATGAAATTGTTCCTGTTAAATGACCCTCGCATGATGACAACAACATTGCAATGGTTTTTTTAAACTTTTAAAGGGTAACCCATAAACAAAAGGCGATAGAAAGACCTAGTCAAGCAACCGCTCTTATGTTCACTTAATGAGTAAAGCTTCACCTTATGATTTCACAAATCTTTGAATTCCATAACCGACATGCGCAGAAAAAATTGTTCCTCAATTTCAAAGATGCAAGAAACAATGATGTTCAAATATCAATATCATTAAGTGGCCAATCACACCAGTGACAAACATAACACCGATATGCTTATGAACAAAGAATGTACCTCCTTCGAGACACTTGTTCTTCACCCGCTTCACGTGGTGGAGGTCCTCCAATGGCGCAATTTGACTCAAACGCCTAACCAACAACCAAACAATGGATTCCCAAAAAAATTTAGCGGAAAATCAAACCATATACGAAACAGCAATTTCTGAGAAGCGCAGAACGAGCTTTAACACATAAATCCAAAGTAAGACACTGAGACTGACCTCATGATAGTGTTCGTGAGCTTCGGCTGCTCAATCTGAGCTGCGACCACGTTCACCGCTTGCAGGAAAATGAAGAAAAACCGCAACGAAACGCCAATTCCGAAGCGCAAAACACATCAGCAACACGTCAAATTCGGATCTTTCGCTCAGGATTCGGTCGGTCGTCCATGAAGAATATACCTGTGAGTTGCTGATCAGGCGGAATCGGCGGCCTGCAGGGGACGTGGACGATTCGCCACGCATCGTCGTCCTCGCTGCTCATCGCTCTTCGCAGCTATCTCCGGTCGCCGGGAGCAGGAAAAGCGGCGGGAAAACGCGACGCCGTCGGCGGTAGCGAAGCTCGCCGGCGGCTGAAAGTGGAAGAAGCGGCGACGTTCTCGACACAGAGAGAGAGAGCTCCTGCCTGATTGTGGGCCTGAACCGGCCCATTCACTTTCAAGCCCGGCCATTCGCTGTTACAGTGGCTCTTTTTTTTCCCCCTTTCTTAATTGATTTTCTTTGAAAGATATTTCTTGTAATTTTCTTTTATAGTTATTGAATAGTACAGCATTTATCATATTCTTAACATTCGCCATCAGGGGTTAATCACATGCTGAAAAGATAAAAGACCCTGGAAAAGGTAAATAAACTACTCAAAAGATCAAAAAACTCGAATGCATGAGCAAGTGGAGGTGAATCCCTATTTATCGTCCGATAGATAAAACGGGGGTCCTGCAAATTGGTCTCTTGGACATGACTTCTCAAACAAATCTGATCATGCAGCGACAATGAATTGCTACGATGAAGATCTAATATGCGTGATGAGTTGATATTTTTGTTTCTTTTCTTTCTATACTTCATGATGATGATGACAACGGTGATAAATTAGGACTTTATATGAACACGAACAATGTATGATTTAAACTATAACAGATAACTTAGATTGATGTATAAAATGCAACACCAATTAACTTTTTCGGGTTTTCTTGTTTACAAAATAAACTCAACTTAGATATAACTTAATTACATGCTGCATTTATGTGTATCCTAATCTAATGCGAACTAACATTAAGTCCTAAATATTGTATATACCATGCTATAATAGATTGAATGCAATTCTTGTGCAATGTTAGAATTCTAAAACAAATGACATGATATGAACATTATGACCTGAGGTAGAATTAAACACGGACTAACCCTATGATGCAAACTATATGAAACGCTATGTCTTATTTATGAAAGCAAACCATTGAATTCTAAGATCATAAGTGTGATCTAATTAGTCTTCCCATTAAATTATATATATGATTAATAATTTAATGATGTGACACTAACCCTTTTCTTTTTGTAATCGTTTTTCACGTTAAATGAAATATACGAACATGAATAGTTCATGGGACGTGATAATTCATTAATGCTATCTCTATTGAATAGATGTGATTGGTTCCCAATTTGATCTTATCTCATTCGAAAATTGGGAACCGGACCAAAAGGACCGGTTTCTATTTTTTGGGATCATAGACTAGACTGACTGATCCTGAAACCAAGAATTGGAATCGGACTTGATCGTGGTCTGGTTCATTCTGGTGGACAGGCGACACCATGAGAGGGAAAGTCGTCAACGTCAAGCGAGGCGTGAGGTGACGCCATGAGAGGACGTCAAGCGACGTAGAAGGCGAGGCCATGAGAGGGAAAGGAGGCCTAAGGCGAGGCCGCGAGAGGACATCGAGCGAGGGGGGAGGTGAGGTTACGAGAGTCTAGTGACTAGCTCGGAGCAAGGCGTGAGGTGAGGTTGCACCTACAAGAGGAAAACTAGGAAAGGGTTGATTTCGCACAATTAGGGTTAGCGAAAGAAAAGTGGAAGGGAAAGAAATGGGGAAAGTAATGGCAAAATGGGAAAGAGAATGGAGAGTAATTGGCCTAATGATACAATGATCATTTAAAAATAAAAAAAAAATAAAAAAATATACATATCGTCCTGGTCGATCCAGTTCTCACCTTGGAATTGGGAACGGACCGACTAGCCATCAGCTCCAAAAATAAAAATTAGGGACCAAACCAACACCCCCTAGGATCGCCCAGAACTAATTGGTCCTGTCTGGTTCAATCCAATCCCTACTCTAACTTGTGGTAAAAATATACTTATTTGTATCATCACTTGATTAAGATTTCCCTACGGGTTAATGAGAAGTGTTTAACCATGCCTATGCCTATTCCTTGCTATGCTCATAAATTAAGCGAGCTTTTGGCGTATTAAAAAAAAAAAAAGTGGAAGATTTGTAAATATGTTTCTTTTACATTACTCCTAGTGCAAAAATATTAAAGTGACAATCGTTGTTTTTTTTTTGGCAATTTTAAACAAATTAAAATTAAAAAACTTAAATTAATCACACCAAATGACCTTTTGAATATGTGTTTACCAAACAACATTCTCCTAAAGTTACTTCCTAAGGTATATTTCAATTATAATTTACCAAACAATTTTTGCATTTCACCAAATCCCTTTAAACTAAGGCCTTTGCATTTTCCTAAAGATTTTATCCAAAAGTCAAACCAAATGCAGCCTTAGTTTCCTGGAATTCTTTGATCTCAAGTTGTGGGTGGGTTTGGAGAGAAGGCGATTCAGGTTTTCAACGAGATGATCATCAGTCGAATCTCACCGAGTCCCATATCCTTCGTTAGTGTTTTAGGAGCCTGAGCCTGCAGCCATGCAGGGCTTGCCGAGGATGGGAAGATGTTGTTCGACTCGATGGCAGAGGGAACATAGGATTTCTCTAGGGTGGAGCATTATGCTTGCATGGTGGATCTTCTTGGCAGGGCAAATAGATTAGATAAAGCAGCCTAAATAATAGAAGAGATACAAATTAAACCGGGTCCTAAAGTTTAGGGATCGCTCCTTGGATCGTGCAGGATTCATTGCAATGTTGAGCTTGCAGAAAGAGCGAGCCCAAGGTTTTCGACCTCAAACCCACAAATGCTGGGAATCATGTTCTAGCCGATATCTAAACGGGGGCCAAGATGGGGGATCACGTTAGAAGCTTGGAGAGCGCAAAAGGTCCCCGGTTGCAGTTGGATTGAAGTCAAAAGGAGCATATATCCCTTTGCTTCAGTTGATGAATTGAATTCACAGATTGAGCAGCTTCCTGCCTTACTGCTGAAGCTGTCGATGGAGATGAAGGAAGATGGCTACATGCCATAAACCAGAAATGTGCATCACGATCTTGACGTGAGAAGGAACGCATTTGTTGGGGCATAGTGGAAAACTACCCGTGGCCTTTGGACTCATTAACAGCACTAAGGGGGAGCCGATTCGGATTATCAAGAACTTAGGGTCATGTGCAGACTGGCACTCTGTGACGAAACTCATTTCCCAATATACAAAAATCCCCAACTCATTTTGTTGGGGATTTTTCTTTCTTACCAAAAAAAAAAAAAAAAAAAGAGAGATCCTTGTCCAGGATGTGAGTCATTTTCACCATTTCAAAGATGGGGTGTGCTCATGCCGGGATTATTGGTAGGCTGCTTGCACGATTCATTTTACTAACTCTAGAATGCCACTGCAACAAAATCATGATCGAGCTATAAATGAAGAAATGAAGGCGTCTGGATCTTACATTCGACAAGAAGTTAAATCTGCCCCTTCCATCGTGATTTACATAGAAGGTTGTCTGAGAACATGGAGAGAGCGACTTGATGTACTGTTTGAAACACACTTTACTTGTATAGCTTTTCTGTACTCATAAGATCACAATGGCGTTTGAATCGTTTTCTGTTTTGTATCTTACGGCGACTGTGATTGATGAATGAATGTTGGTTAGATTCAGTTTCTCAGTTTACTCTCTATACGTACTTGACATTCCCAAGTTACAAATAAACTCTATACGACGACATAGCAGCACCAATCTAGTCAGCATCCTCGTTCCTTCTGGCTTAGCAGAGAGTTCGTTTGGCAGAAGTCATGAACGTCTTCCCACCATCACTAATGCTTTGACAATTTGGGAACGAAAATGGAAGTCGAAATCAATGACTCCGGCTAATGGCGGCTAATGGCGGCAAATGGCAACTGAAATCCAGTGTCGTCACCTACAATCCAGAAACAAGTAAAACTCTGTGGAGCACTAGTCCTAGAGAAACCCGTTTCATTTATCATTCCCCTTTTGATTATTTATCTGATGCAAAAGATGACATACCCCTCATATCAATTTGCAAAATGGCAATCACAATGTGGGTGAAAACAAATGTCATCAAGTCACTAGCAGTCAAACCACGCGAATGATGCTTGCCGATTTCACTAGCCACCAATGTGCCTTCGTCAATGCTTGTCATGCTGCTAAAGCTTCTTATTAGGGTATACGAGACTCATGGGGATTATCTTTTTCTGGATGAAAATAGCGCAATGACCATCTTCAGAGTAGAAGGCAACTGCATTGTTCAATCTTAAGAGAAACCACAAGTCACTACTCTTCGAAGAACATTGGCTGAACAACGCTTTTTCGAACAATATGCATGTGATAGAGAGATTTTCAACGTTCCTCAGATTGCAAAAATGTGATTGCCATTAAGCAATTCAGAGAAACTATCTGACTTTCGATATCCAACCTCGGTTTCTTCAATTATGATAGCAATGAATCTTGAAGACCAGCCAGATAAGTGAGATTACACCTCTCCAGTTCCCCGAAACATGTCACGCCCATCTTCATTTGGAAAAGCACGCATCCATGAAGCACGGATAATTTTTTTATCAAGGAGAGCTCTGACTGGTATCTATCCTGAGCAATGTCGCGTCCGCTCATTCGTTTTAATTTAAGGTGTTATCCTAGGCACAAGTGGAATCGGTGGTTTGGGCATTTTAGTTTTCTCCGCCAATATCACTTGGGTAGTCAGGACTGTCCCCACAATGGAGACTCTGTTTTGTCGCACACCTTGAAACCTCGCATGGATCTATCAATGCAGCAATGAGAAAATCTTCACATTTTCCCATCATTGCATTGTAACTGATTTCCCAACCATATGTTCAGGTTGACTCTACTACGGTATCACTAGAGGTGGCAAATGGATGGGTTGGGTCGAAAATGGGTCGACCCATATTCGACCCATTTAATCCATTTTGACCTATATTCTTGTAATGTAAATATAGGGTGCGTTTGCCAGAACATTTCGTTTAAAAATCGTGTTAAAACGAAATAGAAAAAGTGTTTACATGCTGGGAGAACAATTTTGAACAAAAACGCGTTTGGTAAATTTGTTCGGGGAATAAAAAATGTAAAACACGTTTGGTAAATTTGTATAATTTTTTTTTTTTTTAATTTTTTAATGTTTTTTCTATTTTCTTATTTATTTTTTTTTTTTCTTTTTCCTTTTTTCTTTTTTCCTTTTTCTTCTTTTGGCCGTTCGCCGACTTGGCCATGGCCGGCGACCGGCCAACGAGGGCCGGCAGCCTCGCCGGGGAGGCTCGCCGACCGAGGCCGAGCTCGCCGGGTTTGGGCGAGATCGAACTCACCCAGCCCGGCGCGAGGTCGGCCTCGCGCAGCTACGGCGAGGCTCGGCCTCACCGGGGGCCGACGAGCCTTGTCGTGGCTGGGCGAGGCCACCGGCCCTCGTCGGCCGGTCGCCAGCCATGGCCGAGGCCAGCGACTGGCCAAAGGAAAAAGAAAGAAAAAAGAAGAAAAAAGAGAGAAGAAAATGGAAAGTGTTAAAATGTGTTTGAAAACAAGAAACAACTTTTTTTTTTTTTGTTTATGTTCGGATGTGTTTAACAAAAAAATAATTTCAAAACAAAAACGCACCAAAACGCATTTTGTTCATTTTTTATTCCTGTGAACAAAAAAACAAAAAAGTTGTTTAAAAACAGAAAAAAGAAACAAAAACAAACGCAACCATAGTGACCCATACCCGACTCGACCCATACCCAACCCATATTGCTAAAACCTACTAATATTCTAAAAAAAACCCGCTCTCACTTTAAGCTATATGCTAATTGGATAAAAACCTCAAATTAAATTAAAAAATAGTACATAAAATAAAATTTGTTAAAAAAACCTATAAAATAAAATTAAAAAATAGAAAATAAAATAAAAATTGTTAAAAAAAACCTACAAATTGATTTTTGATCTAGTTTTCACGGTCCAAAATATCAGCAAACAAAACAGGTGCACTAGTTAAGTATTAAGCAATCTCTTCACAATCTAATGAAGCAACCAAAACGAGCCTCTTAGCCATGGCCTTAAGGAATGCCGGAGAACAAGTTTGTCAGACTCCATGTCCACACCGAGACAAAAATTAAACCTCAAGTAGATGCACTAAATAATCCCTAGCATCATAAAAAAAGGATGAAACTCGAGAATGATGAGCTCCTTTTTACACAAAACAATCGAACACGGTTAACTTGCTTCCCACTTCAAGTTAGTCATTAACTTGATCTTTCTTCTTATTATGAGAAGTTCAAGAGGTGCAAGAGAGAATGTGAGACTTGATTTGTCCAGCTCAGCCAGAACTTCTTCCTCAGGTCTGTAAATCAAATCAATCATCCGCCATATCTGCAGTAAACAGTTTAGACCCAATCAAACATACGACTGTTCAAGATAACTTATTTGTGATGTAGAGCATATATCCAAATAGAAAGGCTACATCAATGCTAGCTATCAGCATAAAAGTCAACAGATATATCCTTTATTTCAGAACAAATTTCCAACCACCACAAGCACAAGAATGTATCATTAAGTCGTGACAATGAAATATGAATGAAGCTGTCGACATGCATTTAAGGGTAAAACCAATGGTTTGCATAAATGCGAAATGTGTGAAAGTGAAACTACCTACAGTGTACCACCTTCACCAGTACTTTCACCATCATCAGAAACACTAACTATAGTCCAGGGATCGGACGAATTCCAATGGAAGTCAACAACCTTGTCCCTATAAGCAATAAGAACATCAATTAAAGGTCAAAGTTGGAAGAACTATTGATCAACCTAAGAGAAGCAAGCAAATTTGGCACCTGTGCCCAGCATGACGGAAGAATAACCCTGGAGGAGAATTGGGTACTTTTGAACCCACGATCTCTATCTTTCTACCAATCTAGAAAGCAACAAAAGATTTATCGACAAATAACACGAAATAATGTAGGAAGTATTGTTAATAACATCAATTTATGAAAACATCAGATAACTTCAGCATTGAGTTTTTGCCATGTGATGAAAACACTAGATCTCTTTTTTACCATTGCATCCTATCCAGTACCATATCTCTTCCTCGTAAACTATCTTATCTCAATGAAGTACTTAAAGCAGCAGACTAACAACTACTAAGAAAAGTACTCACTAAACTCGTCCTATGAGGAACAACGAAAAGGACCAAGTGAAGTAAAATGAATAGCACCTTAAAAATGAAGGCAAAGCTAACAATACTGTAGCTGCTATACTCTGTTTTATGCATAAGGATGTGAAGCAAACAAACTTTGAATTCAACAAATAACGCACATGCACAAATCACAGAGAGAGTAATAGCATGCAACAAGCACCAGTAATTTTCATCTATCTCTCAAGAACAAGAATGAAGGCAAACTTGGAGAGTATTTCCTCAATGAGACAGCCAAGTTCCGACTTTTGAAAACAAATTAGTGCTACTTCAAATATGCCAGATGAAGTTGATCAATGGCCTAGGTAACTTGAGTCAATCCCACTCCACTAACATTTAAACTCAACTTAGTCACAGCCTGAAATCTTTGTGGTCATGACCACATTCAAACATGAACGGGTTTCATTCACATCATCAACCCAATCTAAACACTTGACAAGGACAACATTACCAGCATGCTTTCAAGTCTAGAAACTTCAGAAAACAGTCAACTCAACCAAATGCCGTGTCTTAATTCCAAGTGTGAATTCACACGCAATCCCTTTTATATATATTTTATTACAGTAAAACCAAAACAAGATCCATGACCCATCAACACAATAAACCAAAACAAGATCCATGGACCACCAAATTCCCTCAGCTACCACTCGAATTCATCTCAAGACAGAAATTCAGAAAATCTTACTAGATGATTTTAATATGTTAAGACCACGCATCTAAATCACCGCGTCCAATTCACCTCTTAGAAGCCCTCGCTCAGGCTACCAGGTAAAAACCCAAAAGGCCCGAATGGAGCAACATCAGGCAGAGCCGATCAAATGAAGCAGCACACTTCCATGCGTAGGAAAGACCGACAACAAAAATTAACAAACGAGAATTTAACATTCCGATATTGCGCACGGAAAAGAATAAGAAGAAGCAAGAAACAGCGCAATCAACAAGCAAACCATGAACGGCAAGAACCCCCTCTTCTAAACCCAATTGCCCGCTTCATGCAGATAAAACGGAGAGACCCCCCAACTCCAAGCAACTTCCATAGAACCAAAAAGACCCAAAACCTTTCTTCCATCCATTCTACTCTCAGAGAAAAAGAAACAGCAGAAGCGCGGTATCACCATCTGCTCCTTGCATTAGTTGCAATGGCTTCTGCAGGAGCAAGGAGTGCCTGCAATTGCAATCTGTAATTGACCACCTATAAGAACAGAGAAACCTCCAAAACAACAGCAAAATGCTAGAAACGATCCTCTACTTGATGCATTCCGCTTATAATGGCCAAGAGATTATCGAAGACACAAGGCAGGTTATCAATCAAAAGAAAAACTAGAACATGGTTTCCTCAAGACCCCACCAGAGGTTGTTAAAATATAATTTCCTCAAGCCTACATGGCTTGAGCCCAAGTCCACAGAGGCCTGAGGTCGAGCTCAGGACACGGCGCATCCTCCAAAAAAGGCACAAAGATCACTGTGCACACCTATATTGATGACTGCCGGGGGATGCTTATTGGAGATATCATACTTTTGCTAAGACATCAGAATCAACCTGCTCCTCTTGATCTTTCCATGTTGCTCCTCAACACAGGGATACACTCGAAAGATGTACATAAAGCTGCAACACCACCAGGCTTCATTCCCTCATTCATATCAGCAAATGTGGGCTACTTTGCATCCTCTATTCTAGGTTTCCGGTCTTCAAGTTCCACCTCATCCCACCTTAATTCAATGCACATTGCTTAGCATGGAATGGAGATATATAAGATATTTATCCGGAATGACAAAACTGCGTCGCTTTTGTAAAACTTTCCAATGGACTCGCAAGCACTACAGGATCTTGATTTTGATGAATAAATGCAATTATCTTATCTCTGAGGAAATTAGGGGATCTCAAATTTCACGGGCTTTGTACATCTTTAGTTTCTTCAAACAAGGTGCTGAAAACAAAAGATTTTGGGATTTTGCAAACCTTAATTACAGCAACTCCACCAGGGAGTTTGGCAATTCTTTCTGCATGCTTTTGTGAATGGTATGCACCGTCGGTTTCAGCTAAATCCTTCTTAATCTGCAAAATCCTTGCCTAGATTTCGGCTTTAGTAGAAGGATCAGTAACAATGATAGTTGAGTTTCTATTGATGGTTACTTTTCCAGCAATGCCAAGCTGATCGAAGGTCATATAAGCGAGAGTTAGACTAAAGTCTCCAGAGACAAGGGCAACTCTCGCACCACTCTACATAAACAATAACATAAAAAGAATAACAAAAATCCACCGGAACAGTATTGATATTCTCACAAAGCCTAACATATATTATTGACAAGAAATTTCATAGTCCTTGTCTGGACAGTGAACGGCATTTCCAACTTTTTACCCGTTTCTCCATAGAAACTATATACTAATATTTCCACTCAGATTTTGAACAGTGAACAGCTCCCAATTCTTCAAAATCTCAAACCAAAGGGCATAATTCGTAAAAGGCCATCAAGAAATTGAGCAAAAAGAGAAGAAAAAGAGGAACTGTTCCGCCTGCCACTGCTTGTGTCTATCCAGTCGACTTCGCCCAGTAACAGCCGTCTCTCATATGCTCCCATTCTAGCAGTCCTCTCTCGTTTGTCAAACTGGTTCCAAATTAGGGTAGATCTCTGTTTTTTCCCCTAAAACTATGGCCAGCCCTCGCCATCCATGTCCCGTGCCGTGCCATCGGTAGTCATGGTACTACTGTCAGCTCAGCACTCACCCTGCTCTCCCCTCACAGCAACCACTCAGCCACTAGCCGTTGTACGGGTAAGGGCCGTCTCTCCCCATATCCGTTTTTGAGGAATTCCTCTAAGTTCATCTCCCATCTCCCATCTTTGCAGCCCTCGTCATCGTTGCAATGCTGGTGGCTGGCGTAGCCAGCTTGGCAAAGGATGGCCACAAGCAGCCAGGCGAAGGCGAGAGGACTAAAGAGAGATTCACCAAAAAGAGAGCATGAGGAAGACTGGCCACATCCCAGGTAACCTCGACCCATTCCTGTTTTTTGAGGAATTTCTCTCGTTTGCCGGGGCTTAGCCAATGTATGGAAAAAAAGGAACTGGCCTTTTCCTTTGGCCAAACAGTGGCCAGGGCAGCGTAGCCAACTTGGCAAAGCGACGAGCAGCCAGGGTGATTCGTCAAAAAGAGAGCGTCCCCACCCCTGTCCCCATCCCTGTTTTTTGAGAAATGTCTCTGGGTTCATCTCCTTCGCAGAGGAGGTGGCCGGCTTACCCACTCTTTGGCAAAAAGAAGAAGCCTTTTTTTTTTTTCCGTTTAGCCAAAGAGTGACCAGGCCGGTGTAACCAGGTTCAGCAAAGGATGATCGATGAGCGGCCGAGAGAGACCCGTCAAAGAGACGGTGCATGAGGATGAGACGGCCCCTAGTGCTACTGACCGACTGACCGACCAGCAGCGGGCGGGCAGCGGCAAACGGCGACACGGAGAGGTCACCGCCCGAGGTGAGGGGCGCGTTGAGCTGACAAGAGAGGAGAATCTGGCGGCAGTGGACATGGGGCGCTGCCTGCCGAGGAGACGTACGCCGGGCACTACAGTAGATAGGGAAAAGGAAAAAAAAAAAAACAGGGAGATTTGCCCCTTCAGCACAACCAGCTGGTCAGTCAACAAGCGAGGGAACCGCGAGATGGGAGAGAACGGGCCTTAGCTGGGTGAAGATGTACTGAACAGTGAACATAGGCGAGCACTGGCGAGTGGCGAGAGGGGACACGAACGGTCGCCGGGTGCTGTTCGAATCTGATTATAGTGAGTAGCTGATTTTTGTGGCCAAACCACGGTACTGCTTGCTGTCTTAACATCCATGCTATTAATCTCTGAACTGAACGACCTATCCAAAGTTAACTCAAAGCATCAGAACTCGTTCTTGCAAGAAGATCCCTTTGCAGAAAAGCCAAGGTCCGCTGTAGTCAGCAATCCCAAGCGTTTAAATTCCTCTTATCACCAACAATACGAACGGTCGACCTGTAAGAGAATGGATAAACATCTCCATCCATCATGATTCCCATCTCTTTCGGTTCCAACCAAATCAAATTCACCCAGAAGCAGAAGCGATTAAAATTCTAGAAAACGAAGTAGAGACAGTAAATCTCGACAACCACGTCGCATCGTCCGAGCCCTTTCAAGATAAATTCCAGTAATCAAACCTAATTTCCCCTCGAATCAAGGCAACATGCCCCCCATCCTTCAAGGCGGAACAAAACCCCCGATTCCTTCGGGATTAAGAAACCCTAACAATCGACGCGAACGACTACCAAACGCCGCAAGCCCGACCTGGAAAACCCTCCGGCGGCGAGCGGGAGATCGTCATCGTCGAAAGAAGATGGAAACCCTAACCGGGGAACTTCTTCCTCGTCGCTACTTCGCCGGGAGAGAGAAAGGGGGGGATGTACGGAGAAAGTCGTACGAGACTAAAACAGGGCTTTGCTGATTTATAAAGGAAAAATCGTTCTAATCGCAGCCGTTGATTTCTCATTATCTAATGGTAGAGAATGTCGATCGTAGTCTAATCAATCCAACCGTATAGATCCACTTGATCTAACGGTGATATCTATCGGCCCTCGTCTCCAAAATTTAATGTAGGAGACTGGTCCATGTAATGATTGAAGTCGTCAGTTCCCTCCAATAAATTCGGAGAGATCGAATCACCTTGTCCATTTAACGGTTCCAAAGAACTTCTTTAAGATATATGACGTTGGATTTTTATTTGTGACACGTTGCTGTAAATCAAATAGTGGAAGTCACAAAAATCATCCTCATTATTACCGGACATTTGGTTTTGGCCATGTAAAAATATTTCATTACAATTTATTCCGCGAGTCAGTCTCCCTATGGCAACGATTTTTTATTCAAAAGTGGACCAAATATGCTCGAGCAACACCAAGTATCGACACGTGGTACTTATGCCTACGAGCTTCTAAACACAATTACACTTACAATCCTCGTACTTTTGGGAATTTTCAAGTTTGATACCTATATTTTGTTCCGGCAATAATTTTAGTCCCCTTATCAATTTCATTTTTAAATGTCCTCATAGCATTGATTATAACGATTTTTGGTACAACTTTTCATATTTTCATTTCACATGAAATTTCAGTGATGCAACCTATCATTTAAATACATTGTATATATGTGTATAATGATTTTATAGTTAATATTAATGGCTTTGTTATTCACATATGACCACCTTTTCAAGATATATCACACGTATAAATGCAAATCGTAACAATTCTCACTATCACATGAAGTATGAGTTTAGGAGAGTTCACGATCATGATCGAATAAATTCACATGACCAAAGAAACCTCGAACGATGAAGTGATGATCTCTTTTGAAATACATACCAAACTTTTATAGTAAAGTATCCATAAATTGAATCTTTTTCGGCCAAGGGCCGAGGTCGAGTCACGACAGCAAACATGATGTGTGAAGAAATATGAAGTATCTTCACGTGAAGAAGAAAGTGAAGAAGAGCAGGAGTCAAAAGCAACCTAAGAAAAAGTCTGACAAGCCACGGAAAGGGCAAGCAAATATGCTTAAAGTACCGTAGCAAATGCACTGTTTGATACTGTTTATATTCTGTTTGGCATCACATCAAAATCTATAATGCTGCCAGGCATTGCATCAAACCAGTCTGCAAAGCATCCTGCAAAGTCTATAATGCTTTCAGGCATCACATCGGACCAGTCTGTAAAGCATCCTAAAGTGCTCTACATTATTAGGTCATGACAAAGTCTACAATGCCCCCACCATGCGTTGTATAAAACAAACTTCCGTCAGAAATCTTATAAAAAATTGGATAAGGACTCACTTGATAACGATTATATTCGATGGAGCAGATTCTGATAAAAAATGATTATTTTTTATTCTATTATCAAAAACTGATTATGAGTAAAAGAACGCGTTTGGTTATTACCTAAAATTTCTAATTCTGTAATAGAATTGCGTTTGGTACCGTGCTAATTAATTTTGTTCTAAATCAATTTCTTTTAATTTTTAAATATTTTTTTTACTTTTTTTCATTTTTTTTTTCTTTTCTTTTCTTTTTTTCCTTTTTTTCTCCTATTCTTCTTCTTCTTGTGGACTGGCGACCTCACCGGAGCATTGCTGGCCCTCATCAGCTGAGCCTTGTCGGTGGCCAAGCCGGCCTCGCCGGGGCTAGGCGAGGCCTGCCTAGCCACCAGCGGGGCTGGGCGAGGCTTGCCTAGCCACCGGCGAGGCTAGGCGTCGTGAGGCTTGCCCAACCCTGGTGGCCAGGCAAGCCTTGCTGAGGTGGGGCAAGGCCCATCTAGCCACCAGCGGGGCTGGGCTAGCCTCGCTGGACTGGCAAACAACGACTGACGGCAGCGGGCGGCGATGGACGGCGGTCGCAAGATGGCCAAAGGGAAGAAGAAGAAAAGTTGGTTTTTAATTCTCAAATTTGTTCCTAGAACAAGAATTAACTTTTTTTATTTTGATTCCACTCACAATTTGTTCTCGGGAACAAAAATTTTACCAAACGCGATTGTCGGCCCAAACTAATTATAGGAATAAAAAATCAAAATTTGGCCATGTTTGGATGATTACCAAACAGGGCCTAAAAGAGTCGATTCCTATACACACTCTCTAATAATTTTCTAAATTTCTTTTCTCTCTTTCCTCTCCCGTGACATGTGTACAATTCGAGAAGGGTCCTCAATAATTTTATAAAGAATTGCAAATTTTCAAACTTGCATGTGTAAAAAAAAACGTAAATATGAGCTAATTTCATTGATTAACTTTCCATCCAAAATTTTTGTCCTCCCCATTTTCCGTACTTTTTTCAAAATAAGCATAAATTCCATATTCAGTTAACTAGGTCTAATGTGAATAGAGTTATTTAGCCATTCCAATTATTTTATTCTTAGAAAAAAAAATTCTGAAATTAAGATTTTGAGAATACTTACATTAACTAAAAGCATATGATGATTTTATTAATTGAGGATGAAAATATTCTCACCTTATGAGGTAAAATTAAAGATGTCAATGTATTTCTTTTGTGAGAATAACGCATTAGCGCAATTTAGGCTCAAATTATGTTAAAATGATTTTTTAAGTTGGCAATAAAAATAAAAGTTAAGAAAAAAAATTAGCAAAGAGAATGATTTTCCTCACGTTGTTCATAAAGTACGGATAGAATACAAAAATTATGGATATTTATATCACATATATCGTCATTGTAAAAGTGTGTGTGTCTATATATATATATATATATATATGTACATACAATCTGAGAAAGGAAATACAAATTTATTTGCCGTATAAGTTACATGTTAAAAATAAAAATTGATTGTTTTGATTATGTAAAATCTATTTGTGTCAAGAAAATTTCACATTGTCATTGTACGGGATAAAAGTCCATTGAAATATGATTTATATTATGTATACTGTTGATTTAAAAGTCTTTTTTTATACAAGCAGTCTCAGAATAGGAACACAAACCTTAAATCTACATTCTAAACATAAAAATCGTAATATTTGTCATTATTTTTGCACTGCTGGCACACTGAACAAAAATATATGGAAATATGTTTTTTGCAAGAAGGGAAGGGTGGAAGAAAAGAAAAAATAAATAGGAATTTTCATAAAATTTGGAAATGCGGACGTCATTCGGGAAAAGAGAAGGGGGTACATCGTCTTTACAGCTGTAACTCTGGCTCCATCCCCAGGTCGATTATAAAAGAAAGAAGACCCATGGGAGCAGAAAGCAACTTCGACTTCAATCCCTTGAAATTACTTCTCCGCTTTAGAGTTTTACCTGCTCGCGGCACGGCTTGGAAACCTCCATGGATCAAGAACTAGCGCCAGGTATGTTCTGTTCTTTCCTTTCTTTGTTCTGATTTCATCCCAAAGGGTGATGGAAAAATTGGAAAAGTGTCGCTTTTTGGGGGTTAATTTCTAAGTAATATAAAATGGCAATTATTTATTACTTAACAAGTATCCCGACACTTTATAAAGAAAACCCTTGTAAGAAAAGAAAGAGTGTGAAAGGAGAATAATGTGCCGAACTTGAGGGCGTGTTTGGTCTGAGAAAATTTTCCAATTTCCTGTGTTTCTTTCCACAAGTTTTCAATGAAAATACGTTCGGTAGAAATTTTGGTTGTCGTGTTTTCAACATCTGAACTTTAAAACTCAAAACGACCAAAATTGACAGTATATTTACGGGGTTTGCTTTAAACAACTACACCCGACATGTTTCTATAACTTTCATTCTTGTTGAAAGCTCTTACTTTTCACCCTCCAATCGTCTTTTCAAGAAAATGGAAGTTGAAATGAGGAGCAAATTTTACTAAAACATTTCTGTAAACCGGATGTACCTTAAAAACATGAGCTGACTCAAGAGGCAAAAATATCGATTCGACTAAGCTGGAACTCATACAATTAAAGTTATGCTCTTTAACCTCAGTCCAGGGTACCTAAAATCATGCGATGGACTCAAGTACATACCCTAAAAAGACATTGCTTAGAATTTTCTGGTGTGACCAATGGAAAATGACTCCTAAATAATTTGGAAAGTCCAACTAAATCATCGGAAAAAATTTTCCTTTTGAAAAAGATATTACATCCATATTATTGGGGGACGCAAAATTCTTTGTCCCGATAATTTTAACCAAGTGATTTAAATTGTCACCATAGAACAGTATGAGGACTGGACTTATAACTAAAGTATTGGGGCTAAAAGTGAAATTTCCCAACCTATTGAGACCGAAGCATACAAAATGTAATTAATTTTTCTAAAGTTATTTATGTAAATTTCTCTTTTGGTAACACAGAAGTTTGCATAGACTTGAGTTCAAAGGACATGGCAATTGATCAAGCTTGCCAAGACAGTTGCAAAACAACCAGAGGTTTGTCACTTTGAACTTTTAATTTTTGTTTTTCATAAATCTTGATTAACTTTTTCAATCCCAAATACTTCTAGTCTCAGAGCATATATGTGCTGACATATAAATTGAAATATAACCTTTTTACAATTTTTAAAATATGGATAATATCTTGAATTATAATTGAGAAAGGCCAATTTTTTTTTTTTACTTCCGAAAAGTAAAAGAATGTGCTCATAATTTACTTAACAATATCATGGATAAGATCAATCGCAATGAGACAAAAACTTACAAAATCGCATTGTCCACTATATGAAAGCTAGAACGTCCCTCCCTCTAATTGATGATACAATTTCTATCTCGAAAAGAAACTTGTGATCGTTGTTAAGTTTAATGTTAATTTTTTTTTGTTTAAAAGTTTACCATCTAAGTTCAATGAAAAAAAAATCATGCAATGATTGAGCTAGTATGCATGATATAAAGCATACGAAGTGGAATTAAATTTTCTAAGGTTGATTATATTTGTTTCTCTTTATGGTAACAAAGAAGTTCACGTAGAAGAGAGCTCATAAGGCATGGCGATTGATAAAGCTTCTCAAGATGGCTGCAAAACAACCAAAGATTTATCACTTTGAACTTTTAATTTTCGTTTTTCATAAGTCATGTGTTTCATGGATTTTGACTTTTGTTAGTACAAGTCACTTTGAATTTCATCCAATATATGGAACCTAGAAGGTCCCACAAAACTAATTCCTAATTTGATACCTATCTAAGAAGAAGAAGAAGAAGAAGAAGAAGAAGAAGAAGAAGAAGAAGAAGAAGAAGAGAGAACTCATGATCTAAGTTTAACGTTGATTTTTTTTTTTTTTTTTGCTTAAAATTTTACCATCTAAGTTTCATGCAAACAATTCCATGTGATGAACGAGCCTGATACCAATAATGTATACATGATCTAAAGCATATAGAGTAAAATTAATTAGGTTATTTATATTCATTGAATTTTAGGTAACAAAGAGTTTCACGAAAAAGGGACTACAGAAGGCATGGCAACTTATAAAGCTTCCCAAGTTGGTCGCAAAAAACCTAGAGGTTTGTCTCTTTTTGAGCTTTTAATTTTAGTTTTTCATAAACCTGTTGTTTAATGCATTTTGACTTTTGTTAGTCCAAATCACTTTGAATTTCACAGCATACAAATGCTAACATATAAACTTACAGATAATCTTTTCATTTTTTTAAAAAAATTGAACAATATCTATAATTGAGAAACCCTCAAAAGAAATACTCTTTTACTTCCAAAGAGGAACAACACGCGCTTACAATGTATGAATGATATCGTGGATTAGATCAATGGCAACTACGAATTAAAACTCAGTAAAAACGCATTGTTTGATGTATGAAACTTAGAAGGTCTCACCAAACTAATTCATGATTCAATACATATTTATAAAAATTCATGATCTCTGTTAATTTTTCTTGTTTATAAATTTACCATATAAGTTTTGTGCAGAAAATTCCACTGCAATGAATGAGCCTGATACCAGTCATCTATGCAAGATCAAAAGCATACAGAGTGTGATTAAATTTTCCAAGTTTAACTGTATTCATTTTCAAACACAGCAATCAAAACTTTTACCAAACGTACTTTTATTGACAAATTTAGAAATGAAAATATTGGAAAATTTCCATTATATATTAGATGAAAACTTTCGGGTGCCGCTATTTCCATACCTTATCCGACTAAATGCACCTCATTTTCTTTAAAAAGACAAAGTTGCCCTTAATTATTCAATTGCAATTTTAAGTGGTAGCCCTCAATTTATTTACTTTCATTCTTTTGTGAACTTTTCTATTTCTGTGTAGGATCTAGTTGCCATAACTAAGAACATCACATGTTTTGTTTTTCTTTATTGTGGATATCCCTTATATATTAAATGCAATATGTTTTCTCTTTATTTTTAGATTTTACTTCCTTAGAAATTAATTTTGTCAAAAAGAGAAATTTCGAAGAAACCTAGTTCTTTTCTACATTAAGCAAATTTATGGAATTGAAGTTTCTTACTTGTGCTTTTGGGCTCGACAAAGTTGAGGCGCTCGTTTTTGTGAATGGCGTTATTTGGCTAAAGCCTTGCAAATTAACTTGCCTAAATAGCTTGCCTAAGCCGAGAAAGAAATGGCTTAATTTGGTAAAGACTCCATTGGTGTCAAGGGACAAAATGAACTTTATCCTAAGAAAGAGGGACAAAGTCACCTTAAAGCAACGGTTTGATCACTAGGAAATGAACCTAATGATCTGAGCCTGCTTCCCAACTTGTATAGGTCTTGTTTATATTCCTAGTGATAATCATTTTCACCCAAGTAATCCAACCACTATAATGTAAAAAATAAAAATAAAAACAAGTTATGCTTTACTTGCATAACTTTACATTAGGCGAGGTACTTCTATAAAAAGAAGGAATAAACTCCGCTTAGGGGGACCAAAATTCTTTGATAATTGGATATCTTACCCATTTTCGCATCCTCCATAACTTTGTTGTTGAAAGACTGCAACGAGGAGACCCACCCGATGGCGCCGCAACCAAGTGAAATGCAAGGAGATTCGAATCCTGTTGAACCACCACTAGGTACATATTTATGTTCCAACCCAGAAAAATTTATGGTGTAAGCGATGTGGTCTTATAATTTCTTCGTTTCCTTTATCTAGTTTGGCGTCATATGTAATTGGAACTAAATATAGGGACCAAAGATAAATAAATTTCCAACAATGAAGTAAAAATGCAAAACCAATGTGTGGCCATCAAATACAGTTGATTGATTCAAGAAACCAGTAAGCAAAAGCAAAATGTATTACTCAAAGTCAAATATCCTAAATTTGGTATGACTTGGCTGCACAAGTTTCCTCCTAGTTTCGTCACTCATAAGAACTCAATGACCAGTTCATTAAAATTAACTACCAGAAAACTTCCTCTTATCGGAAAGTTTTGTCCGAGCAATCACCTTGCGAGGACTAATTATTTTCCATTTCTACTTGAAATGCGAATCGGATTGGCAGTTGGTTGTCCAACAAAGCAATTTCGTCAAGAGCGTACGGCAAAACAAACGGGTTTTGAATATTTAATTACTTATCATTAAGAGACTACATGACTTGTCCTTTAAAGACATGATTCTCGAGCTAATCAATTCACTATAGTCATCTCCAGAAAGGAAATCATGTTGTTGTTCTAAGCCAAAAGTAACTCTTCAATAAAAATGGTTGTCACTATTATGAGTGATGAAATTTTTGATACTTCTAATGTCCTTATACCTATTTTTGGACCAGACAAAGTGAGATGCATGTTCTTGCCGATAGATTTATTCAGCTAAAAGCTTGTAAAATAACTTGCCCGAATAACTTTCCCGAGCTCGAGAAAGAAGTTGCTTAACTTGGAAAAGACTCCTTTGGTCTCAAGGAATAGAATGAACTGTATCATAAAAAAGAGAGATAGAGTTACCTTCAAGTAATAGTTCGATCACTAGGTATTGAACCTAATTATGTGTGGCCCTAGTGCCTGAGCTTACTTGCCAACTTGTAAAGGTCTAGTCTTTATTTCTAGTGATAATCTTTTTTACATTCAAAAAAAAAAAAAATCCTTTTTACGCTCGAGTAATCCAACCGCTTCAATAAAAAAGAAAAGAAAAGAAAAGTATTCCACTGCTATAAAGTGAATAAAGAATTATATGCTTTACTGGCTCTAGGTGTAGGTTTATATTAGGGGAGGTACTTGTATAAAAGGAAGGAATGAACTCGGCCTAGGAAGACTAAAACTCTTTGATAATTGAATATCTTACCCATTTTTGCATCCTCCATTTACTTTGTTGTTGAAAGATTGCAATGAGGAGAGAAACCCAATGGCGCCGGAAGAAAGTGAAACACAAGGAAATTCGGATCTTGCAGAACCACCACCAGGTACAGACATGTTCATGTCCCAACCCAGAAAAATTTATGGTATGAGCAATGTGGTCTTATAATTTCTTTGTTTCCTTTATCTAGTTTGGCGGCATATTCAATTGGAACTAATTACAGCGGCCGAAAAATTTTAATTCCCATGAACTAAAAATGCAAAAGCAATGTGTGGCCACGAAATACTGCTCGTTGATTCATTTTCTCGAGCCCATGGCATGACTATTCGTTTCAAGCAAACAGTAAATACGCAAAATGTCCCCATTTAAAAATTCTAGATTCTAGGGTGACCATTCAGCCTTTTCGCCCCGCTAAATTGAAGGAACATATAAGTTTCAAAAGACAATTTGCGTCAACTCTGGTTTTCTTCCTTCTATTATCCAAGATGTTTGTGTGGACGTGGACTCGAACAAAGAAACCAATCCTTCATAAATACAAAATTTTCTTGATGAAGCAGTGCAGGGTACGCTGTTGCCAAGGGAGCCATTCCTTTCTCTGTTGATTAAATAGGATTTATCTAAGTCGTTCATAATAAGTTGATACATGTTGAACAAGTCTCACTCTGCCAAAATCAATAAATCAATGAATCACGGCACTCCAATAAACAAATTTTCACTGATATGACACTTGAGTGATGGAAAAAAAAAGTTATGATGCTCATATAAAAATTTTAACACTTGTCGTATCCTTATCCTCTCCTGTTGTTATTAAAGACATTCTCTTAAATGTAAATCCAGAAGGCACGGCAACTAACAAAGCTTTTCCAAGGCAGTTGCAAACCAACTAAAGTTGTTTCGCTTTGAACTTCTAATTGTTATTTTTCATTAATCTTGTGTTGGAGGATGCATTTTGGTTTATTTTACTCCGAAACTTTTTAAATTTTACAGCATACAAATGCTGAAATATGAATTCAAATTTAATCTTCTCATAATTTTTAAAATTTGAATAATATCTTGAATTAATACAAAGAAATCCAAAAAAAAAAAAAAAAAAAACCTCGAAAGAGTAAAAGATCGAGCTCATTAGTTATTAATGATATAGCGGATACGATCAATGGCAATGAAAAATAAGAACTCACTAAAAACACATTGTCCAAGATATGACAGTTTGAAGGTCCTAGAAAACAACTGACCAAAAAAAAAAAAAAAAAA
Source organism: Eucalyptus caleyi (assembly GCA_014182885.2). Taxonomy (NCBI): domain Eukaryota; kingdom Viridiplantae; phylum Streptophyta; class Magnoliopsida; order Myrtales; family Myrtaceae; genus Eucalyptus; species Eucalyptus caleyi. The sequence continues at coordinate 54,786,734 of CM024468.2, read as the reverse complement.
GGTCCCAGAAAACTAATTGATGAAATAATACTTATCTCGAAAAAAAAAAAAAAACTCAGGACCTTCCTTCAGTTTAACGTGTAATTTTTCTTGTTTAAAAGTTCACTAGCTAAGTTTAATACAGAAAATTTCATGCAATGAATGAGCTTGATCAGTCTGGAATAGATGATCTATAGTATACAAGGTGTAATTAATTATTTTTTTAAAGGTTATTTGTGTTCATTTCTCTTTTTGGTTACAAAGAGATTCACCTAGACTGGAGTTCAAAAGACAAAGTGACTGATAAAGCATCCCAAGACAGTTACAAAACACCTAGGGGTTTTTCACTTTGAACCTTTAATTTTTCCTTTTTCGTAAATATTGTGTTTCTTGGATTTTGACTTTGTGTAATACAAAACATTTTAAACTTCACGGGGTCCAAATGCTGACATAAATTCAAATATAATATTTTCATAGTTTTTAAAATCATAAGAATATCTTGAATTGTAATTGACAAAGCCCAACCAAAAAAAAAACTTTGACTTCCAAACAGTAAAGAAAGACGCTCACAGGAACAGCAATGTTGAGTAAAGGACTGCCCCTTGTTTTGCATCATCGTAAAAGCAGGAAGTTTTAAAGACTGAGGACTTTTAATGTGCAATATTTGCAGTCGAGCCGACACCGGTGGTTGATGAAAATTATCGACAATTGTTTGAAGCCACATTAAAAGGTGATTGGAAAGCTATAGAGAGAATCCTCACTGAAGATCCCGAAGCAATGACGGCCCAACTTATGACCATAGAAGATGGTGATGGTGACTTTACTGTGCTCAATATTGCGGCTGTGACTGGACAAGATGAATTGGTGGAGAAACTGCTAAAGCGCATCCCTCGGGAACATAAAGCTTGTGGCTTAGGTCAAGCCTTCTGCGTTGCCGCCCAGAAAGGAAGAATAAGGAGGGCAAGGGAATCAATAGAACAACTTGTAAAAGTCGAGGGTGAATCTGCGGTACACGATGCCCTGTTGTCTGCTACGAGAAGTATTCCTAAGCAAAAGGAGGTTATCTGGTACCTGGCCAAGCGTATAACATACCCCCCTTGTAATGAAATCATGATGAACCTTATTAAGGCCGGCCATTTGGGTAGGATTTCACACTCACTTTTCTTATCTCAATTAATTCACTGTTCACTTTAATTTACTTTTTTGTTCGTGTCCCAAAAGACATACTCTTGTATTTAGCTCACCAATACCGTGACTTAGCGACGTCGGTTGATACCAAAAACAATGGCCTGTTGGAAGTCTTTGTGCATGTGAAGTCCTACTACCGTAGTGGAGCTAAACTCAATTTTTGGGAAAAATGTATTTACCAATGTAGGTACTTCTTGCGCTTCTTTTGCTTTTGTTAGATTTGTACAATTCAAACAACTCATCCACACAGGGTTCACTCTATCTGTTCCCTTTTTTAGGTGTCCCTTGCTTGGTTGATACACCATTTGACAACACCAAAGACATGAAGATGGCTCGAGGTATCTCTGTTAAACCTAATTGATGGATGGACTAACATGACAAAAAGCATATCATTCATAGATCTTCTTCACAAAAAAAAGTTAGGGGATAGGGTATACAATTAATATCTAAATCATGATGTGTGGTACAACTTAATATCTAATTTAACATTTATAAAGTTAGTTTGAGTTACTTAGGCAAGTCAAATTGTCAAGTAGAATTATGGAGAATAGATTTGGATCTCAGATTATTGAGGTTGATTGATCCAATTTGTTTTTCTCACATATTTGAGCATTAATAAATTTAATTACATGCGCTGATATGTATCTTTTTGTTCATCATCAATTTATAATTTGCTAACATGATTTTTCTTTCCTCTTAATGGTGGTGACACCAGCGACTCACCGGTTCAAGACATTACTCGGAATGTTGCCACAAAACCAGGTACACTAACGCCATGGTATCTTTAGACAAAAACATGCCATGGTATCTATAGAAAAAGGACCTTATTTCATCCATGGGTAGAGATATCTATCTTAAATTGTAAATTGATATTATTGACATATCCCGTTGAGATCATAGTTATCAATATGAATCGGCTCTTGATTTGTATACTACGATATGATTAGATTCCATTCAATTCAAAGTCTAATTGGCATGTATCCCATCAAGAGAATATGTAAAACTAATCAGTTTGAAAACATATCTATTGATCTGTCGTTGAATCTACCCATTTTTCAAAACTCTTTCTTTTTTTTTTTTTCCTTTTTATCTCATGATATTTTGTGTGTTCATCAATGGATCCATCTGTTCTCCGATACATGCATTTTGATTTTCAAGCCATATGAAGTTTGCTTCCTCGATTAATATCTTGAATTCATCATTCTCTTCTCAACTACTATATACGTAAGAACACGGCACAAATGTGAAAGCCTCCATATCCTTTGATTCTTTATTGCTGGCAAAATTGCTTATCTGATGTTTGTGCAGCACGTTTTATCAAAAGGATTGGAGAATTGAAAGTAAGCCACGAATGCTTGCTTGAGTTAGCAAAACTAACTTTAAACGAGAGGAAGGCTCGTATGAAAGCACCTGAAATACTCAAATTGACTTCGACCATTGTCCTTGATGCTGCATCTAGCGGAATCTCTGAAATAGTCAAGTTATGTCTTGAGCATTCTCCGGAGTTGATGTGGAATAAACAATTCACAAAAGAACTGATGAAAGAAATTGTGAAGGGAAGGCATGTTGAGTTATTTAGACTAATGAATGGATATAACACAATCCCAAATTTGAGGTACGATATTCAGAGGAACTGCGAACTGATGGCGGCAGTAGTAGAATGGTCCCCAGGATACGTACCAGCAGATGTTTCTGGAGCAGCTTTTCTTATGCAAAGGGAACTTCAATGGTTTGAGGTTGGTTCACCATATTTGCTTGCCACTCTTTAATTTACTTGCAATCACATTGATAGGTGTCCTTTATTTTCTGAAGGTGCTGGAAGATAAGAGTCCTCCTTTGATAAAAAGTCTAAAATTTGAGGTCAGTTCACCTTATTTGTTTTGCTACCCTTTTCGCTCTTGAATTTACATTTGCGTTGATCGATGAAGGTAAAAGAAGATAAGAGCAGTCCTTCTAAAAGTCTGGAATTGAAAGAAACAAAAGAAAGGAGCGGGAAGACATACTGGGGAGTTTTTGTAGAACAGCGAAAAGATTTGGTCAAAGAGGCGGGGCAATGGATGAAGGATACGTCATCATCTTGTAGCGTCATATCAACCCTCATCTTTACAGTAGCTTTTACAATACCTGGAAGCAACGATAGGGGTAACCCGGTCTTTCTAAAAAGGGACCCATTCTTGGTATTTACTGTTGCAAACGCTTTATCTCTCTTCTCCTCTGTCACCGCCACCTCGATGTTCTTGGCTATCCTAACCTCACGCTATGCCGCAGAAGATTTTCTTCATTCACTACCAAGAAAAATGATACTAGGCCTCACTTTTCTCTTCCTCTCTTTCGTCTTCATACTCGTGGCTTTTGGCTATGCTCTTGTGATTGTCCTAAGCGAACGATGGAAGTGGATTTACATCCCCATTACTTTGTTGGTGGTCATCCCTGTCATATTGTCTGCAATACTAAAGCTTCCCTTGTATGTTGAAATGGTTGAATCCACCTATTGGCCTCGCCTCTTCCGTCCTGTGAAGATTTGGAAATGACTTGTGCTATCACTATTGAACAAGGACATATGGTGATGTGATATTTTTTTGCACTTGTTAATCATGGTGTTTACTCATGTTTTAAGACTATTGAGGTACGGCATTAGCCATACTTGTACCAAAGTTTAATCTATATTGTCAAGTGCACACCTTAACTCTATGGGTCAATTGGTATTTTCTCCCAAGCAGTGAGCGATTAATTCATTGCTAATTGTTGTATCAAGGTGAACCCAATTCTTCAAAGAATTGGCAAGATGGCCATCAACAGTCAATAGGGTTCATCCATTCAAATAAAGCAATGATCCACACAAATTCTCTATACTACACAAGATAGCCACCCAAGTAATGGCCTAATACAAGGAACTTCATATGCAGCAACACCGAGCAAAGAACTATTTCGGTTTAATGGAAGCACAAACTTCGAAATCAGTCTTCACCCACTGCCGACACTTGCACCTCATCCTCTCATCCAACTGTATGGCTTTGACATCCGCCATCTTGCCGCATTGCCATCGATTACTCCTGCACTTTCATGATCCTCATGCTCTGCTTCTTCTGCATCGCATCATCCCTTCCTAACTGCTCACCCAGCAACTGCGCACGATGCACTTCAGCACCAACACCAATTCCATAAAAAAACATAGCCATCAAACTTTAGCCTCTTTCAACTCTCTCTGCGATCACAGCAGCGAGGTTGACGTTTCTTTGGTGAATAGCGCCAAGACACCAGGCACCTGGCGGGACAGTGATGTGAGGAGGATCGAGGTACCTGAATGAAACGGACATGCGGAGACTTTTCAATATTGTGACAAGATGACCAAGTTAGATCACTTAGAATCTCAAAGGTCACGTCTCAACGGCCAAACATTAAAAAATAATAAATTGCCTATAAGGCAAACAAATACTTCTGCACGTCTCTGGAGACCATAAGTCAAGTGAAAGTTAGCAAGAACAGAGTTTGTTTTAGATTCACCTTGTGACTTTTGTTGGAAATTTCCTATAATATGGGCTTACATTAATTAATTAATTTTCTATTTTAAATAATCGGGTTAATGGATATTCCAATATTTGTTAAACCCTAAAGTGATCTGATTGAATTGGGTATTGGCATCTATTATTAACGGGCCTAGTTGAGGAGCAAAGTGTAGGCAATTGTGTTTGATTGAAGCCCGTAATGAGAAGGGCCCAGTTGACACGTTATTGATTAGGGTTTGCTAGGTCCCCTCTCTAGTCTATAAAAGATAGGTTATACCTATTAGTTGCTTTAATCCTATTAAAAACTACTATATCGAAATATGTCATAGAGAGGAAGATCTGACATTCCGACAGATCATTGGTTATCAGATTGATCTATTTTCTTCAAGTGAAGCAATGGCTCAAACAGATACGCTTTAATTCCGCTGTATTTATTGATCTCGGTGTTTTACAATCATATATAGATCCGATTCTTCTTGATTAATTAATTATTCAAGTGAATAATTTTCTACATGTGATATCAGAGCCGGTCATATATGATTGTAGAACCAAAATTTGTCTTTTTTTTTTTTTTTTTTATAAACAAATTCGAAATCTTCCTCTTTGAGCTGAATATGGGCATTATTTATTCGTATGGATTTTTACTCGATTAATCCTAAAATCATAGGGCTTTTGTTCTACATGTCGAGATCTTTCCAACCATATATAATTTGTATGGTTTTGTTGAGAATTGAGTGAGAATTTTAAATTTGAAATTCTAGGGTTTATACATAGAAAAGGTCCTAGAATTTTAAGTTACATTCTAGTGTTACCTTTGTTTTTCTCTTCAATTCAATGGTAGCAACGGTTGGTTTGGAGATTACTGTGCTTGTTTTTTTTTATGGGAAAATTCTCGTACAGTGCTTGTTTGCTCCCGAGTTGTATTGGTGCTTTTCGTTTTGTTATTTGCTCGTGTTCACGTTTGTTGTTTAGGGGCTCGTCCGTCAGAATCTGTTTTTTGGGTTACTTTGATTGCGAAATATTGTCATCAGTATCCGAAAGATTCGCTGCATGTTGGGTAGCAAAGTAAATATTGTAGAAATTGCTCCGTGCATGGGGGATTTTCTTGTTCTTGCGTTCCTTTGCGCTTGACCTTGTTTGATGGTTCCTTGTGGTGTTCTGATTCTGTCACATTGCTGACATCGTGGGTTCTTTTATTTTTGTCATGTGATGGCTTGACCTTTCTGTTGAATTTTTGAGTTATAATGGAGTAGGGAAATTTGGCAACCCGGTGGAATTTATTTGACAGAGAAAGATGATTGACAATTGTATTGTTTAGTAGCTAGTTGATCATTTTGCACTGTCGACATAACTCTGTTCTGGGAAATATTTCCAGTAAAAAGATTTGGTTGCATTAATTGCTTGTATAGCGTTTTACCCAAATCATGTGACCTTTGTCCACTGACCAAATATATGTGACTCGCATTGATTAAGCAACCTTAAGGAATCCTCTTGAGTCACATGTGGTTCATCTATGCAGATTTTTGCTGGGATTTATTTGATAGAGAAAAAGTTCTAGAATCTTCAAATTACTTGCAATTGATTGATGTTTGTTGTAAATTGTTGCATGAGTATTGTTATATATATATATATATGTTTTAGCATCTTTTGTTGCATTAAAGGTAAGTTTTTTAGGGTTTAAATTTAAGAAAACCAAATTTCGACCATGAGAGGCTTAGATCAGAAATTTTGAAGCTTATATGTGGAAGATTTACTCGGTTTTTCTTCGTTTAATTCATTCTAGTAAATTAAATTGATGTTATATGATAGACCCATGGAGAGATTTCATCAAAAATCAAGTTAATTGGTGTTTTTTCATGTTCCGGGTCAAAACCATACGATTTTGCTAATTGTTTGTTCCCTTTTGGACGAGTGATCAAGGTTTTGGCCGATTTTGCTAACTTGATCTCTGGGTTTTTCAATGCGATTCATGTTTGTAGATTAGTCCATACGCATTGCGTGTAGTTTTTTTTTTTTTTTTCATGGTTGTTGCATGATTCTCCCCATTGTGAGGCGGTTGTCCATCTCGTTTCGATGCATACATGGAGGAGGGTCCGTAGTATGAATCGCGGACTCGTGAAGTTCGTGTTGAGGCAGGAGTAATTCTGGGGAAGATAGATCCCGAGGAGGCGCGAGGATTAGGGAGCAAGCGAGGGAGAGATGAGCTCGGGTTCGCTCTCCTCCTCCCACTCGCACGACGGCATTGACGGCCACGTCTCTTAGCTCCTGCAATGCAAGCCCTTGTCCGAACAGCAGGTGGCGCTTTCTCTAACTCGCTTCCAATCGATTCCCCTTTGGTAATTTGCGGCCACCAGACTTGTGTCCTCGAGGTGCACACATTCTACCAAGCTGTAAGTTGCAGTCGATGGTATATGATCTGTCCTCTTGTCATCGGGAATGGTGTAAGGGCCCACAAACCCCTTTTAATCTGTGGAATTGGATCGGGTCCGCGGTCGAATCAAAGCTCTCGCGTCGTTGCGATGAGAAGTTGCTTCTTTTAATCAGTTTCCTTTTTTTTTTTTTTTTTTTTTTTTTTTTTTTTTTTGTGGATTTGTGGAGTTGGTCGCTTGGATTTTCTGCAATGCAACTCCTTGGCGGATCTACAATTAGGTCATGTTAGAGAGAAAAAAAGAAAAAACTGTGGCAAAAGTTGTTTGATAAATGCAATATGATCTTGGGAAGCACATGTCGTAAAATGCTTCATATTATTTGATGTTTTTTTTTGGGTATTAATTAAATGGAACATTATTTACAAATTGTTAAAGTTTGTAAATTGTTCAAGTTCCTTATTGATACAAATTAGTATATACAATTACCTGCCCAAAGGGGGTTATTGTGTATATTAATTTGAAAATTGTAGGAAGATAAATTCCAAAATTAAAAGATGGGGATGTATGACTCAAAAAGATTTATTTGCCCAAAGGGGATAAATTTTTTGAAAGTTATATGTAATTCTCCTCTATATTGATATATTAGAGATGAATGATGGGGATGTGTGACTCAAAAGGTTTATCCGCCTAAAGGGGATAAATTTTTTAGAGTTATGTGTAATTCCCCTCTATGTTGAGATAATGGAGATATATAATTTAAAGGATTTATCTGCCCAAAGGGGATTGATCCTTGAAGATTATATGTAATTCTCCTTTGTCGTCTCTATATATTGATATCATGGAGATGTATAATTTAAATGATTTGTCTGTCCAAAGGGGATGGATCATTAACAATTATATGTAATTCTCCTTGTTGTTGCTTTATAAACTTCAAGCATTGAAAAATAATGGTGCATTATACACTCTGCCCAAAGGGGAGTTTATAATGTACTAATTATTTTTGTTGAAATACTTATTGTCCAAAATTGATCTTATTGTATTATGTGTGACAAACAGTTACTTTTGCTATAAATAACAACAATGCCACGGTTAAAATGTTAATAGGATAAAATATTAGATTGTTAAGGACTTGGTCAAAAAGGGAGACATTGTGATTGTGAATATTAGAATTGAGTCCATGTTGGTTGATCCTCTAACAAAAAGGCTTATGGTCCATTTTGTTTAAAGAACATGTAAAGAATATGAGTGTCTTGGATTCTTTTGATTTCTTTTGTTAGTGGGAGTTATATAATTTGTATTTATGGATATTGTATTAATATGCAAACAGATAATGCTTTTATGATGTTTATTAAAGTATTTATTTTCAATGATTATTATTGTTGATTCTATTGTTATCCTTTCTCCTATCGACTGAGAAATGGAAGTATAAAACAGTATCTTTAAACAAATTTTAGTTTAAAGATGACTGGATGTCACTGATTATGAGATCTCATGTTGGATTATGACATAATTGTGCAATTTCATGTTGTTTAGAAATTGCGTTGATGCAGTTTCATGTTGTTGAGAAATTGCATTGAGGACCGATAAGAAATAGTGTATATTTTGATCACATGTTGGCGCTATTTCTTACTACACTACTAGGCCCATGATCCATGAAAATATAATACTTATTATATGTGATTATGGAATTCTTAACATATTGATCTTCATAGTCCTATACTGAGGTTATATAGGATTGGATTGGTATTGAGATACCATTATTGGAATATTATTTTTTAAAAGTTGTGGCCACATAAAACAAAATTTTCAGTTATTAACCCGATAGTGTCGTTTTCAAATACAAAATCCTTTTCAAAATAAAATAAGTTAATTAATGTAGCCCAAGTGGGAGAATGTTGGAAATTTCCAATAATATGGGCTTATATTAATTAATTGATTTTCTATTTTAAATAATCGGGTTAATGGATATTCAAATATTTGTTAAACCCTAAAGTGATCTGATTGAATTGGGTATTGGCATCTATTGTTAACGGGTCTAGTTAAGCAGCAAAGTGTAGGCAATTGTGTTTGACTGAAGCTAGTAATAGGAAGGGCCCATTTGACATGTTGTTGATTAGGGTTTGCTAGGTCCCTTCTCTAGCCTATAAAAGGGTAGGTTATACCCATCAGTTGCTTTAATCTCATTGAAAGCTGCTATATCGAAATAGGTCATAGAGAGGAAGATCTAGCATTCCGATAGATCACTAGTTATCAGATTAATCTATTTTCTTCAAGTGAAGCAATGGCTCAAACATGTACGCTTTGATTCCGCTGTATTTATTGATCTCGATGTTTTACAATCATATATGGATCCGATTCTTCTTGATTAATTAATTATTCAAGTGAATAATTTTCTACAACTTTAAGATTGACGTTCCAAAGAATAGGACACAGAATCTTCCCAAGAAACCTCATAATTAGTGATCTTATGCTGCTTTAAACCAGCATTTACGACCGACACATTTAGAATTAATCAAAGAATACGAGATCAGAAATCAAAGGAACTATTTCAACAAGAGAGGAGTTTCCTAACCTGAAGGTTCCCATAGAGATGCGCCTGTTTTTCTTATGTATATTGGTGCGAGCCAAACCGAAATCTGACACTTTGGGCGTAAAATCATGTTCCAATAACGTGTTGCTGGCCTTGAAGTCCCCATGCATCACACAGGTGCTCGAATCCCCATGCAAATAGGCTAAACCACGAGCAACACGAAGTGCTACCTTCATCCTAGCGCTCCATTCTGGTCGGGCAGCTTCCTTGCCAACTCCTGAAAGCATGGGAAAATGGACATTGGCTTTACACCTCGTGAGCAGAATGAAGAGCGAGACAATAGTATGTAACCCTAGAGAAGTTGCGTATTCATCTACACTCACCATGCAAATCAGATTCCACAAAGCCATTCGGAAAAGAGTTTGCAAACAAGGCAGTGGACACGTTCCTCTGGACATATACCGATCAGCTTGACAAGATTCCTGCGATGGCATATCGACTTCAGCTAAAAATTCCCGGCCGCCCTGTTAATCCTAATTCTTCAGAACTTTCACAGCTACTTTGGTCCCATCTTCAAGAACGCCAACATGTACACGCCCAAACCCACCTTCGCCGAGTATTCTCAACTCGTGGAAAAGATCGGTGGCTCTTTCCGGCCAAACAATAAAAAATAAAAAAATTCTGATACTAAAGTCTGGAACATCTACTAGGACTCAATTTTTTTGATAAAGGCACGAAATTGAAAAACCGGGTCTGTGTTTCATTACCCAAATTCAACCATCAACTGAGCATGAAACGACAGCAACAAAGGCAGATAGGACAATGCTAGATTAATAGCAGCCACACCACCGCTTAGCCTATGTGATTATGCTGCAAGATAATTTGACACAACCCATTTGATTCTGAATTTAGCAATCACGTTTAATGGGGTCGATTTGGGTACCAACTGAAATTTGTACTTTCTTTGAGGGAAAAAAAGTTGGCGTAGAATCAAAAGACAAACTAAAGTTGATGTATTTTTATGAGACAAAAGTAAATATAGTGCAGAATTGAGACTCAAGCCAATGTTTGTGCATTTTATGGGACAATTTGTATATAAACTTTATCTTCATTTATATAAGCAGCAGATTACTCATCTACTTGAAGGTGAATCATATAATTTGGCCCAATTTTTTTCTTAAAAAAAGACGGGTTATATCTAAAAGGAGATTCATCTAGCGTCTTAGCTCATTATGGGGCTATATGGTCCGTGGCATTAAAGGAAAGAAACTTGTTTACAACATTATTATATTATGACGTCAATATGTAAAGTGATGATGTGGTGGTGATGAGGAGAGATGCTCACGTGCTCACCATATCGGTGCAAGCTTCAATTGATCATGCATATTAAACTGGATGGTTGCAAATCAATCCGCTAATTTATGAAAGGAGTCTCGGAATTACACGGTGAAATTCACATAAAAAATCTCCATGCACATACCAAAAATTATGGTTCGGAAAAAATTGCTTCGTCCACTTAAACTATTAGGAACGCATAGTAGAAACCTAATACATTCACTTGAAAGATTGCCAAGAGAAAGCTAAATTACTCAAAAATTTAAGCTTATGAATTATGAGCCAACTGAGATAACTCTTAATAAGGAGGGCCCACCTATTTGGAAACTGGGCTGGTTACCATAATTCTTCCTTGAGATACTCACCAAACATTAGAACAGGTTGGGGGCTCACCAACAGAAGTTTGATACCTCATCTGAGGAGATTGCCATTCGCTTAAAAGTCTAAGTGAATAAGTTATAAGTCAATTGAAATATATTAACTACTATATATACCAATTATTTAATGTATGACATTTCTAACACAACTCACATGTGTATTTTAACACAAACTATGGTCAAAAGAAGATAAGATGATTAAAAATAGTTGATTTCGATGGGTGGAAATATATTGTGATCCAGGGGCATTCCAAAATGTCTTCGTGACTCTTTTAGGTGATATTGTAGATTATGGGATTCTTTTCATGTAACGTTGGAAAGAAAAATCCTCTTTCTTTTGAAAAATGCTAGATATCTAAATTTTATTTGTTTATTAACTAGTAAAATTGACAATATCATATTGGATTTTGAAATAAATAATCCCTTGAATATCTGGCTCCATTTGCTTTGAGATCCAATGTGATGTTAAATAATATAGCAAAAGAGTTCTTGCACAAGCTTATATTAAACATAAATTATAGCTAGAGCGGTGTTGTTCATTCTCTCTTTGCCAGGACTTTCACGTGTTCTTTGTTTTTAATTTGACATCTTGAAATCACTCTAATAGAATTAATTAATCCCAGTCACAAAAAAAAAAAAAAAAAAAAAAGGAAGAAGGAAATCTAATGTGTGTGTGTGTGTTTGTGCATATAATTTTATGTCCAATTGAGTCAGGACATTGATACATGGTTTGCTGGTGTTACAGCACGTGCCAAAAACAAGTCGACTTTATAGAAAAATCAAAATCACTTTCGTTATATTACAATTTGAATTTTTAGAACACTCCATAGTAGTCCCACGGAATTTTTTTTGACATCAGAACAGGTCCTGACCATCATCATGAATCCCTAAGGTCGACCAGCGCTGGCCTTCTTTGTGCTTCTAGTGCATGCGTTCACCTGAGAAATTTCCTGGTACGACATGGGCAGAAACACAAAAGAGAGAGTCGCAATACATTTTTTCTTCATATAACTTTAAAATTCGATCGAGTGCATTACGGATCCGTAGCTGAACTTCAAATCACAGGTCAAACGAGATCCCAGCCCATTTCGATGACCTCGACCATTCTATTATAAGTAGAGCCCACCCTGGGGAAAAATTCAAGCTATTACCTAATCTTTGATAGCCCCACGCTCACGAGAAAAAGTAGAACTTTGTCTGTCCTTGGTGCTTTGACAAAAAATGAGCGATTGCATGATTAACTCTACTGGATCCAATGGAGATTGCTCTTCGAGTCCGCCAAAACCCAACCCAAATCGCATCTTTCATCATAAGTTGTAGCACATTGATTAGTCCCCATATAAATGTTAACTTTGACATGATTGATAGCTGTTGCTAGCAACCAGATAAGGTCAAATTTGCCCGATATGTATATGAAATCGAACAGATCAATTAACAACATATATCCGATATCTCATCCTTTGTATTAAGTTAGTACGGATGTTTTTTTTTTTCTTTTTAGGCAACATGATTCATGTTCCAAAATGAATTATATTTAAGTAAATTAAACAGCTAGTGATAAACTCAAGACATGACAAAAAAAAACCTTTGTAATTTAACTGATGAATTTCATCCGTGTAATCTACGCGATAACAAATATTCAAGCAAAATGTAATTCGGTTTGATAAATATTAGGGTAATTTTCAAATGAATGACTATTCTAGATTGCTCTCTGGTATTCCTTTCCTTCAACCCTTAAATCCAGTTCATCCTTCTTTGCCATATCAAGTGATTAAATCTATGGACACTTCTCCAAATACTCAAGGATCAAACTCTTGAGGATTCATTTGAACTATTTATGAGCTAACTTATTTTGTGTTGGAGGTACGACGCTTTTAGAACGGTGTATCGTCTCTCAGGAGACAATAGAAGCCCCCCTTACATTCTAAATTAGTTTTGAGGCATCTATATAAATATACTTTCATCATCCAATCAGAGAAGGCCATTCGCATCACAATTTTATATTCTCTATCTTAACCTACGATCATGTCAATCCCTCTTCCAGTGAACCTTTCCATTCATGTTTATACCAACAAATCACATTGTTTCTCTATGTGCTGCAGCTCTCTCTGAGAATACACCATGTTTCGCCTTTTGCTCCCCGAAACAACAGTTCGTTGACTATGCATTTTGAAAGAAGATAGACATCGGTGCTTAATTATAAAAATAATTGGTGGCAATAAATTAAATTATAAAAATGATGTTGAAGATTTAGACAATCTGAAAAATGTGCATGACGATGGATGGTATGAAAGGACAAAGACCCCGAGGGAAAGCAACCGGAGGAGAATTTGACCGTTCCCGCCGACGAAGGATCAAGACCGTTGAATGCGTTGACCGGAAACGCAAACGATTTTTTAATGCTCCATATAAAGAGCTAGTGGCCCTTGTGCCCTCTAGGTCATCGTCAGAAGAATATAAAACAAGGGTCTCCCAAGTTGGAGGGAACCCGTCACGTGGCTCTTTCCCTTTAATTCATTGTGGACACGAAAATGTGAAATGAAAGTTCGAAAGCGCAAGATTTGAGCTGATGATTAATGGGCAGGGCGGGAAGATCCATGTTCAAGCCCCACAATGATTAAAAAAGAAAAATTACGTTTCTATATGAAAATGATTAGGATTTAGTGGGCCGGGTTCAAGAAGGGAATTGCTTCTCTAGGCTTGCCCATTTTGCTCTTGGTAAAAGTTTTACAAAAATTACTAAACTTCTTGCATTGATACTGATTTAATCATAAACCTTTTAATTATGTCAATTTAGTTCTAAACTTTTTGATCTACTACCAATTTTGTCCTTCTGGTTAATTTTAACTGGATTTGCTGACGTGGAGGTCGATTAACTTACATAGTATGGCTGTCACTAACATGAATAATTTTTAATAACATTGTAATTTTTTTAAATTATTTGTCCGTTCTTTTTTTTTTCTTTTTTTAATCCTTTTGCTAGTGACTGGTCACAAGCAATGGCAGGGTGAGTTGACCTTGCCTTGGTGAGGATTGCTGTTGCCCACCAAAGGAGAGACTTGGCCGAGGCAAGAAACAATGAGGGCTCCCCTCACCAAATCCAGTGAGGTCAGACCTCGCCTAGGCTAGGACAGTCTTGCTAGATTGGGTGAGGTCGGCCCTTGCCTAGGCTAGGGCGGTCTTGCCGGCTCCCCTCGCCAAATATGTTGAGGTCGGCCCTCACCTAGGTTAGGCAACCTCATCGGGTGTCACTTAGGTGAAGGTAATGCTCAGCAAGGCCACCTTGGCCCAAGCGAGGAATGGCCTTGCCAGATTTTTCAAGGGGAGCCCTAGATAGGGCTTGCCCGATCTTGCCTTACCTTTGGTGAGCGATGGCAACCCTCGCCTAGGCCAATGCTGGCCCACTTGGTGATGGCCGATGGTCAATGGCTAGCAAAAGAAAGAAGAAAGGAAAATTTAAAAAATTTAAAAAATTATTAAAAATGATCCATGATAGTACCAGCTGTGTCGTGTAAGCATTCACATCAACAATGATAAAATATATATATTTCTATATGAAGATGATTTGGCTTGAGCAGGCCGGGCTCAAGAAGGAAATCACTTCTTTAGGCTTGCCCATTTCGCCAAATATGGTGAGGGTAGCCCTCACCTAGGCAAAGGTAATGCTTGACATGGTCGCCCTAGCCTAGGCGAGTGCTCCCCTTTCCCGATTAGGTGAGGCTGGCCCTCACCCAAGCCGGGTGGCCTTGTCAAGTCTCGTACGAGTGAAGGCAACACTCGACAAGGCCACCCTCGCTTAGGTGAGGATTGGCCTCACCTAATGTGGGGAGGGGAGCCCTTGCCAAGCAAGGCCAGCTCATTGGCCATGGCCGGCAGTTGGCAAAAGAAAGAAGAAAGCAAAAACCAATAAAAATTAAAATATTTTAAAAAATTGTTTACATCAGTAATTTCTAATTAAAATTAGCTGAAATGATTAAATTAACACTATATCAAAATTTTTATAATTAAATTGACATTAATGTACTAAGTTTATGATTTTTCTAACATGTTTCCCTTTCGTCCTTTGAAACAACCAAGACGCAGTGTGGCCCGTTGGACCACTTGCCCAATAATCAAGCGTAGGCACAAACACGTTATGAGGGAACTGATGAGCCGATCCTCGAAACATGTCAACTAAGGGACATGAAGGCGAATTGTGAATGCGAAAATACGGTGGGCTCTAACGATCCACGCCAGTCTCTCTCGTTCCCCGAAAGCAGGGTTCGACTAACCCCCCTTAGACATGCGATCCCGTCCTCACGCTACGCTCTCCAGACCTGGCCCTCTCCTCTCTCTCCCTCTTCGTCGATCGTCCACACCAGGATTTCCACGAGCACGTGTGGACACAACAGAAGCGACGTGGTGCGTGGCGCTCTCTCTCTCTCTCTCTCTCTCTCTCTCTCTCTCTCTCTCTCTCTCTCTCTCGTGTGTCTGATCTTTCTAGGAATTGGGCCTGAACAGGCGTCGTTTCGAGAGGGGGGCCTAGACAAAGTGGGTATGGGATTTGCCCTGTTCGGATGGCAATATGAGTCATAAGATCTTGGCCTCGAGCGGGCGCTTCGAGCTTGAAATGGTCATGTCCTGTCCCCTATTTTTGGGGATTTTCCCTTGCGGGGTCGCCCGTGGTCGGAACCCATTAACGAGGGGAACTAGAAAGAAAGGATGGAAAGCGCTCTTCAGAGCTTCAGTTCGCCGACTTCATTAATGACCATTCATTGAGGAAGTCGAGATCTCTAAGCATTCCATCACGTGGTGCCACATTTTGTGTAGGAATTGCGAGAGAATAAGCTCGGGTGCGAAATTGTAGGCCCTGGTCGCACATCTTTCTTTCCTTGTTTGAAACGGCCCAAGAGACAACGAACTAGAAAATTAAGGGGTAGTAATAGACGAGATGACTGTGAAGATAGATTATTCACAGCCTCATAAGTTAAGCATAGGCAGGAGGGCAAAATGAATTTGTTTGTAATTAGTTGATTTAGTTCACTCCTTAGCTCCGGTACAATTGAAGAGAAATGGCGTAGGAAAAATTTGCCAATTGCCGGTAATCAGTGGTTTGAATGACGTTTATGTCGGCACCCGGTGCACGTAGTGCCAAATCTAAGTAGTGATCCGGGCCGTTCTGAATAGCTACAAAGTTTCGAAGACTTTTTCTGAGTCAAGCGAATGCAACGAAGTCTGCAGCTGTTAAGGAAGAAGATCTAGAAGTTCTCTGCTTTCTCTTGCTCTTACTTCATGCAAGTTGTCGACAATAATACTACTTTTCTAGCGTTGGTGAAAAGGATTTCAAAAGTAAGTTAAAAAAAAAAAAAAAAAACATTCGACAGACTATTAAACTGCCCATGCAACAATATGAAAGCTTAAATTCCATTTTGCTTTCAATTGGTCTAAGTAAGATTTACATCTCTGCTAAGCTAGATTTAGCAAAAACCAACTATATGACAGAAAATAGTAAATTCAGAAAAGCCTATATAAATGAAGATATACAGCATAAACGTCTATGCAAACCATGCCTGGCCGTTCATGGGGTAAACCATGATCTAGCAAGCATTTCCCAGATGGGAAAGTTTTAATTGTGAAGAGACAATGATGAAACCTACGATTTTAATTTAGGAAAACATCAAACTAGAACTTGCAATTAAGGACCGCCAAGTGCGATTTTTACACGATTTCGCATAAAAATAGCACATTGAAATCAAGAGAAGAACAATAGCTCAAATGACGGATCCAACATGCCTTTGTTGGATGCCTCTCCTAAATTCATGCTCCGGCTTAGTCATTGCAGACGAATCACTGAATGCAACAGCACGATATTAGCAGAGAGCCAACGAAGGGAGATATCTGTGCAACTTTCTTTATGGTTACGAGACCTTTCCATTGCTAAGTAAAACTTGATAAACGAAGACACCAAGTGCTTAAAATCACAGTCGAACATGTAAAAAGGCAAGAAAACTTTTCTACCTACAGATCCCTGGACAGCTGAAGCAAAGCTGATGATACAGAGCAGAACTAGCTGGACAATGATCACTTGCATCACCACCCCCATATCTCATTCAACACCAAATCCCAATCTTTAAAACCCCAGCGCCCTCAACAAGGATCGATAACCAATAAAACCCAAATACAGTATCAAAAAAATAAAAATAAAAAATCAACTCTACAAAATAGATTACTAAATCATCAGACTCGATAACACTTGAAGCAAGATCTACGAGGAAGGGAATCAGATGAGCAAGCCAGAGACCCCCGCGTAAAGTGAGAGCAAAGCAAAGCAACGCAACAAATTTTATTTTCCCTTCCCTTGGTGGAGGAAACACCAAAAAGGCAAGAAGAGAGATTAATCAATCTCTCTGCGAATAAACAACATGCTCTGTAACTCGCAGAGGTTCTGACCACCATAAATGCCTTGCCTTTGGTATCCAGCCGCCGGACCGAGCTACGCGTGGGTCCAACATGGACAGTCTGGAGGAGGAATTCGGCCTGATGGAGTTGAGGCAATACCGAGCCCAAATGGAGGATCGGGTTTGGGAAGACTGGGTCATAGACCCGGGTCGATTCCATCGGATATGGGGATAAATCCCTACTCGGTGCCCCAACCTGGATACTTGCCCTATGCATTTCCGGTGAACGGCGGCCGTCCCGAACCTAGCGACCCGCTCTACATGTCGCCAGCTGACGAGCCCAAATTGCATCTCATCAACCTCCATCTCGTTGGACCTGATAACTACAGCGCTTGGGCACGAGATTCCTGTCAAGCTCTTATCACCAAAGACAAGGAGGGATTTCTTGACAGATCAATTCCATATCTGACCGATAATCGCATGCAGCGGCACTGGAGGAGATGTAATGAACTAGTACGTACCTAGATTGGAAATTGCCTCTCGCCGGAAGTTGCAGCTGGGCTCCCACCGACGGAGGACTCAAAAACCATATGGGAAAGCATCCGTGAAATGTACGGGAGGCTTATTCAGGTGAAATTGTTCAATATAACCCAGGCACTCTCTGAATTGAAGCAAGGGAACCTCTTGGTTACCACTTGCTTCAATCGGCTCTTGGCTTTGTGGAACGAGCTCAAGGCGGCCCAAGAGCAGCTCGAGGGACCTGAGACAACGCTCCATCAGTATCGGGCATTGAGGGAAAGAGAGAAAGTAACACGTTTTTTGCTAAGCTTGAATGAAACATACTCACCCTTCAGATCACAGATCTTGATGATGGAGCCAACGTCGTTGCTCGGCCGGATCTACCAGCTAGCCGTCTAAGAGGAGAGCCAAAGTCTGGTGACGGCCGAGCATGTGAAGACGAGCAATGGTGTCGCTCTTGCAGCCCTCACAGTAGGATCCAGCTCCCTGCTTGGAGTCCACGGAGGATTTGCAAGCGCCAGGGGTCTCGGCACAGGAGGTTCTAGCTTGCTACTCGGCGGCCATGGAGGACTTGCAAGCGTCGGGAGTGTTGGACGAGCGATGGCCGTGAGAAGTGAAGGAGGCAATCCTAAGCAGATGGATGACCACGATCTAAAGGGGCCATCCGATGGTCCAAACTCGCCCATCAATTTACTTGGATCCAATAGTGGTTATCAAGTGAGATCCGAGGACCATTATGGGCTTGTTTGGTTCGGCTTTAGTGAAATGCCATTGGGAGAATGCAAATATCTTTGAGGTAAAGGCATTGAAATGCTACTTGGCATAAATATCATTTGGCAAAACTCACAATTGTAATGGGCTTTTGCTTTTTTTTTTTTTTTTTTTTTTTATCTAAAAGTTAAATTCGGCGGCCGGCTAAACACTGGCCAACCGCCAGACGGCCAAATCTAGCCGTCCGGCTACCTGAGGTCGCAACCTTAGGCAACACACGTCGTCGTCTACGGTCACAGAGGCTAGATTTGGCCGCTGAACGGACCAGATCTAGCCTCTGGATGGCCAGATCTGGCCTTTGGACGACCTGATTCGTGCGAGCCAAAGGCGTCGGAGTGCAGAAGCAAGGAGTCGATGCGGTGCTGCTCGCGCTCGTCGAAGGGGATGGATTTGCCGCAAAAGAGGAAGGCATCGAAGGTGGAGGTGGAGGCGGGGCCGGTGGAGAACTCGAAGTCGGCGGCCAGATCTGGCCTTTGGACCGCCAGATATGGCCTTCGGACAGCTAGATATGGCGGCCTGAGGCCTGGTTCGCGCGAGCCGAAGGAGTCGACGCGGTGCTACTAGTGCTCGTTGAAGGGGATGGATCTATTGTAGAAGAGGAAGGCATCGACGGCAGAGGTGGAGGCAACATTGACGATGGAGGCGGAGAGGGAGGCAGCGTCGACAGTGGAGGCGGAGGTGGAGGCGGAGGCGGCGTCGACGACGGAGGTGGCGAAGGGGCCGGCGGAGAACTCGAAGTCATGGGGAAGAAGATGAACGACGCGTGAACAGTAAAACTTGTATTGGGAGAATGTCGAATGCTCAATGCAGCTCATGGGCTTTTAGCATTGGGGATGTTGGTATTTGCCCAATTAGCTTTCAAAAGTGACTCCCAAATACAAAATATTTTCCTCAATGGGCTTTGGGGGCCCAAAGCCCCTTGGGGAAGCTTAACCAAATAGGCACTATGTCTCATCCAACGTGCCCGAATCCAACGCTTATTATTTAGCCACGACAGCACCCACACGTAGGACATCCAACGGACCACGAAATGTCACGTCATCTCATAAATTAGTCAGGCAAAATTCAAAATATAAAGGAAAATATTGTGAATATTGTAAACGCTCACATCATACAATTGAAACATGTTGGAAATTATATGGCAAGTCGAGTGATAAAGAAAAAAGGGAAAAGAATTTTTCGCTTGTTAGGTTTCAGCACTAAAGACTGATGGGATGCACCAACCAATTACCCAAGATCAGTACGAGAATATCATGAGGGCTCTGGATTAATTAACCACAAATGACAAAGCTGCAAGTTTTCAGATACTCTCCTTTCCAAGATGAACTCAATATACGTTGATGCGTGGATAATCGATTCAGGTGCCAGTGACCACATAATTTGCAATGAAAAATTATTTTCCCATATTCAGAAGAGTCCACACTTATATTACGTCCGTCTTCCAAATGGAAATATCACTCATGTCACCAAAATTGGGACTGTTCATCTTAGTTTCAATATTGTCCTAAAAAATGTCCTTCATATGCCAAAATTTGAGTTTTCAATCTTTTATCTATCTCAAAAACTTGCGAAGATAATTTCTGTCGTGCCATATTCAATTTAGATAACTACTTCTTTCAAGACCTTTCGACTGGTGAACTGATGGGCTTAGGTAGTGTTGCTCAAGGACTTTATTTTTGGACCAGTTTCCTAACAGATTTCGATTTATTGAATGAAGGCACTTCTTGTAATGTTGTTATTAGTAATAAGAATCTAATTTCTCATCAACGTTTGGGTCATAGTGCACAATTCCCTTATCCAAAATGTCCTATTTGCCCTCTAGCTAAAGAGTCTTGAAGACACTTTCCAACTAGCACATCTCAAACCACCAGTGCTTTCTCCTTACTTCATATTGATATCTAGGGTCCCTACCACACACCACATCGTGATGGATCATGATTCTTTCTCACTATTGTCGATGATTATACTCGCGCCACTTGGGTTTTTCTTATGCAATCCAAGGGTCAAACCTTTTCAAATATGTCAAAGTTCCTCTCTCTCATTAAAAATCAATTCGGCAAATCTATTAAACGAATCAGCATGGATAATGGATATGAGTTCTTTACTATAGAGTGTGTGTCTTTTTTGTCATATGAGGGAATAATTCATGAAAGTTCTTGCACCTACATTCCCCAACAAAATGGGGTTGTTGAGCGCAAGCATCGGCACCTCTTAGAAGTCGCTTGTGCTCTTAAATATCAAGCTTTGACTCCTGAAAACTTTTGGGAAGATTGTGTGGTCATGGCAGCCTGTTTAATTAATCACATGCCGACTTGGATCCACAACGGGTGAACTCCTTTCCAATTGCTTTATGGAAGACAGCCACGAATTGATCATCTTAGGGTATTTGGCTACTTGTGTTATGCAACAACTGTGGGCCCTTGAGATAAAATGGATCCTCACGCCATTCCATGCGTTTTATGGGATATCCTCCTCTGCAGAAAGGTTATAGAGTCATGGAGATTTCTACAGGCATTTATTTGTGAGCATAGATGTGTTTTTTTAGGAAGACATATTCCCGTTTCGAGAAAATGCACTTTCATCCTCTCCCTTAACTTCAAATCATTGTCCATTTCTATCAGAAAATGATCTATCTGTAGAGCCGCAGTTTGTAATTGTTGCACCAAAACACCTTGTGCTAGTCACAATGGACTCATCACATCAGGCAGGTGGATCAACTATTCTTTCAGATGAGAGAGATCGTTCATCTAGATCTTCAGTGATTTCTTCACCACAACAATCACAGGCTTCTTCAAATGAGCCCTCACTTGCTAGTCCTCAAGAAACAAGAGTAGAGCAACCCCGATGTGCTGGTAGACATACCCGACCACCCACTTGGACAAAGGACTACATATGGCCTACATTGGATTGTCCAGGTACACAATATCTTGTGTCTTCATATCTTTCATTTAGTCAGTTGTCACTAGAACACATGTGCTACAATAATTGAATTTATGAAGAACAGGAACTGTCTTCTTATTATGAGGCGGCACGTGACCCTAAATGGTGAGATGCTATGGAGGCTGAACTAATGGCTCTTACTAAAAATCATACATGGGACATTATTACACCGCCTCCACATCGAAAGCCTATTGGTTGCAAATGGGTTTACAAGATTAAATTCAAGGAAGATGGTTCTATTGAAAGATAGAAGGCCAGGTTAGTTGCAAAGGGATTCACGCAACGGGAATGTTTCGATTATCATGAAACCTTCTCTCTTGTAGCTAAAGAAGTTACTGTTCGTTCTTTTCTAACCGTTGCTGCCTTTCGCAATTGGCAATTACATCAAATGGATGTCCATAACGTCTTCTTACATGGGGACTTGGATGAAGAAATCTATATGAAGCTTCCACAGGGTTTACACAAAGAGGGGGAGTCTCATGTGTGTCGTCTTCATAAATCCCTATATGGACTTAAACAGGCCTCCAGACAGTGGTGCGCCAAGTTCACCATTGCACTAATCAGCGCAGGATTTTAGCACTCCAAGCATGATCATGCCTTATTCACATGAACTAAAGGTACTTCATCAATTTACTTGTTAATATATGTTGATGACATCCTTATCATGGGGAACAGTGAGTTGGCTATTACCAAGTTCAATAAATATTCGCATTCTGTTTTTCACATCAAGAATTTAGGGCCTCCCATATATTTCCTCGGGATTGAGATAGCTCAATCTGATAAAGGAATCAACCTTAGCCAATGAAAGTTCATTTTGGAGATAGTTTCAGAAGCAGGGTTATCAATATGCAAACCGGCCATTATACCAATTGAACAAAATGCAAAACTGACGACACATGAATTTGATGTGAGCTGTTCTTCATCCATTACTGATTCATTCCTTAAGGACCCATCGAGATATCAACGTCTTGTTGGAAAATTGATCTACCTTACCATGACAAGACTCGCTAAATGTTACGCAGTGCAAATACTCAACCAATTCATGCACAAGCTGAAGCAGTCTCATATGAATGCAACATTGAAGTTGTGAAGTATTTGAAGGGATGTCCAGGACATGGTATTTTTCTATCTCGTGATTGCAATATGAAAATGACAACTTACTGTGATACAAATTATGTTACTTGTCCAATGACAAGAAAATCAATTACTGGCTTTTGTATCAAATTGGGGAAATCACTTATCTTATGGAAAATAAAGAAGAGTCGACTGTATAACTATCATCAACTGAGTCATAATATAGGGCCATGGTAAAGACTGTTTGTGAAATAGTCTGGATACGTGGATTACTCTCAGACCTTGGAGTACAAGTGGATGGACCCAGCAAATTATTCTGTGAGAATGATGTTGCACTTAAATTAGTGGCAAATCTAGTTTTTCATGGGAGGACCAAGCATATAGAGGTTGATTGTCATTTTAATCGAGACAAGATTCGGGAAAAGATTATCACAACAAGAGGAATTAGAACTGTGGAGCAACCTGCATACACATTTACTAAGCCATTATGCCAAAAATGACAAAACTCATGCATGGAATTAGTTGGAAATTTAATGGTTATCTCGTTCAAACATGAGAAATTAAGACCGAGACTTTAATGATACAAGTATGGGGCCAACACCTTTTCTTGGGGTATTGAAGACAAAGGATTCAAAAAGGGAAGTGTGTAATTAGAAGCAAGTGAAGGGAATGTTCTCTCTTTTAAAGTTTGAAGACTTACCCTTCAGTAGGGTAAATATTTACAAGTGAATTGATGGAGTTGCTTAATTAACCAATGGTAAAATCATGAGGTCTATGGTTAGAGAGGTTGTTGTTCCAATTAAATGAGTTCATGTGGCCCTTAAGTAAGTAATAGGGTGCAAATGGTCCAATGAGAAGGTTTTATGTTGCCTAAGGTGAATAGCTAGGGCCTATGTGGCTAAATATAGTTAGCCACAAGAGGAGATAATTTGGAAATGCCTCTTCTCCATTAGCCAAGTAAGTGCATGAGTCACCCATTTTATTTATGAACTAAAGTTGAATTTGATGAGGTATGGTTTGACATAAAGCATGACATCAGCGATTGACTAAGCTTAATGCCTAATTTAGAGCATTAATACAATTTTGGTACATTAAGAAATAAACATATCGATCAAGGGAATTCAAAGGCTAATTTTCATAATAGATTATTTAACAAAATATTAAGTGAATCAATATGTAAACGAGGAAAAAACTAATGTTCACTTTGGCAATACGAAAGATATTTTAAATCCACTAAAACATTTAGCAAAAATTACCAAATGAAATGGAAGTACTTAACACGATAAAACTCTAACTCATCCTTGAAATGATACATAAACTCAGTAAGTTTTCTAATCTATCATTCGTTCAATAAAAATTCCTACACGTAACGTTAATCATATCTAACTTCTTTTATATTAATCAACGTAAGAAATTTTCTAAATGTCACAATATGAGTGCAACTACTGGCAAAATTTGTGAATAAGTTTTGGAAACCATTAGTTTTTTTTTTTTTTTTAAGCGGTTAGATGGTGTCCATGCCAATTTTTGTGTGCCTCAAGTGATCCACCTCTCCAAATAATCTTAAGAGCACACTCTTTCATTTCACTTCGGTGATTTAGAATCTTATTTTTAAAGTGCTCCCAATAAGTTTTGAATACATAATCATAAGAAGAGGAGCAAACTCTTTTGCCATTTAGCCAATACCTTGTTGGTATAGGATATACATATCCTGGGGTAAATTTTTTAATGCACAATTTTGTTGGGGCTTGAGAAATTTGCTCCCATTGACATCTTCTTTTATTCCAAGCCCTCCCAAACTAATTGTTTTGCTTTTCCACCTGCTTTCTCCCCCCTATTCCTATTCTTCACGGCTTTGCAAGGTTGCCAAGTAAAAGTGTAAATTTATTATGTTAAACGCATTTAAATGATAAGCATAAGCCTGTGGATTTCATCTATTGTGACCTTATTTTATGGATGATGCAGCGAGAATAGTCAATGACACTAGAGGCTTGCCCCTGGTCTCATGCCCAATTCCTGCAACCTCTCTGCATAGTGTGTTGTGTTATATTGAAATGAAGTAGCAATAAAAGAAAAATATATATGGGCTTAACCACTTCACCATAAGGAAAGTCACAAGTATATATGGATTTATTATTCTCATATTTTTCTAGATAAAGATGATGTAGCGAGCATGATTTCACTAATCAAGATTGAAGGAGAAAGTCCTAAGTTAACATAACTCTTATTCAATTAGCCATAAGCAAGATGAATTCCTAAGTCAACGTCAAATCTCTCCTCAATTTGCAATTTAAGGATTCTCTTTTTACCTTTTATTTTATTTTATTTTAAAATTTTGCAACTCTTGCATTTAGAACTTTGCGAATACTTGAAACCTTTCTAACTATACAATTATTGACATAGAGATTCATATATAATTTTATAGCGCTCCAATGTCTTACCAGGTTTTTGACCAAAACAAAAATGTCTTACAAGGTCACTTTGGAATGCCGCCAAATCAATGCCAGCTTAGCCGAATCAACATTTCTGCCTCTTGAGCCGAGTCATGTATCATTACCATCTAAAAAAAATCACCATAAAATCTTTCCAGGTATTTAGAATGCATTTGCTTCATGAAAATATCACCTTCCATTTTCTTGAAAAATATGATTGAAAGATATGAATTTTCAAAAGAATCAAAATTACAAAAACATGTTTGGTGTAGTTTTCTAAAAGCAATCTTTGCATAGAACAAAGTAAATTTTTGTTGTTGTTAGTTCTAAGGTTCAAATTTTCAAATATGGCAACCAAATTTTCTACCAAAGAAATTTGAAAATGAAAACAACAAATTAAAATTTTATATTTATATTTCACGTGAAAGCTTTCTATTTAAAATAAATTATGTCTTGAATCAAATTGAAGTTCCTTACTTTTGCTTTTGAACTACACAAAAGTGAGGTGTCCGTTTTGCCAATAGCTTTATTCCACTAAAGGTTAGCAAATGAACTTGCCTCAATAGCTTTGTTGACACCTTATTTTTGTTAAATAAAAAATAATAAAAATAAAAAATAGTAAAACAAATAAGAATCAAAATCAAAATCGGGTGGCCTGGTTTTACCTAGCCCATTTTTCTTTTAGCCAAGCTCTCGGCCCGCTACACGTCCAGCCCACTCTCCCTCTCTTTACCCAGCTCATTACTTCTTTTGGGTCCGAATTCTTTCTTTTCCTTTAGCCGATTTCCTTCATTTCATCCTAGCCCATCTGAATTACCAAAAAGCCCGGCCCCCGGTGGTTGTCTTCCCTCCCGCGCCCGTTCTCGTCTGTGAGCAGAATACGTGAGAGACAGAGACGGACGGTGACCGAGAGGGAGAGGAGTCCGTGAGCGAGTGCGTGAGAACAGGTGGGTGACCGAAGCAAGCCTCGGAGTTTCTAGAAGGTGCACAGCTGGCCGGGAATTCTGATACACAACAGAAAAAGGATTATTTGGGAGAAGGAGGAGGGGTGTGCTCGCTCGGCCAAGATGAAGAACAGAGAAGGGACGCTCGGCCGAGAAACGGAAAGGAGAGAAAAGGCACGAGAGATAGAGAGAGAGAAAGAGGGAGATTATCTCGTTTTCGAGCGAGAGATTTCTCGGAAAAGATCATCGCCGGAGCTCATTGTCGAGCCTTGGAGTTCCGATTGAAGCTCGATTCTCGAGCCGTTTCGAACGGTTCCGGAGTCAGAAGTTGCGTAGGAATTGTATTTCATCTACTGCGAAGGAGTGAACCAAGCCTAAGCTCCTCTTCCGTCGCCGATCGCTTTTTTTCCGTTTGTCCGCCAGGTGAGCTCCTTCATATGCTCTGTACGTGCCCTGTTTCAAGCGAGAACGGGATATTGGTTTCGAATGATGAGTTGGCGAGAAGATATTGATCGAATACGGGTTTATTTGCTGTAGAATAATATGATTTAGGCGTCTGTACGTCATGTTTTGATCGAAAAGTTGTATGGGAGTCGAATCGGAAGCCAGTTTCCTGAATCGCATGCTAACTGTTCGATAAAATTCCTAAATGAAGAACCGAAATTGCTTTTATGGAAATCGATAATTAGAGCCTCGCTTATGCTTGATTTGTTCTTATAATTGAACAAAAATAAAAATAAAAATTATTTCTGTTCCGAGAATTTTTTTTTTTGGTAAAATTGTTCTTATGATTGTTGAATCGTCACTGAATCGTTGTTTTTCATGTGATTTGTGGCATATTATTCACTGTCCGAGTTGGCCATGCGTGCACCTTCCCTTCACTGGAAAGCTTTTCATCGCCGGTGATGTCCGCCATTTGAGGCTGCTCCAGCTAGTCTGTTTCATGTGCATTTGAGTGTTCTCTAGCCTAGAATTGATAAGAGCTTTAGAACGTGCAATTTTGCAGCTTGAGGATTCTTCATTGGAGGAGGTCCGACACCCATGAAAACTGTCGGCCAGCTAATGGCTGGCGGTGGTTTAGCGTCCGTCACAATAGGTCATCTTGACGGTGGCCTGGACGCCCGCAAGAGCTCATCTGAATATTGGTGCTGGTTCTTTTGAAGAGAAGGTGAAGAAGAAGACCAAAAATAGAAAACAGAAAACAAAATCGAAAATTAAAAAATCAATCAAAAGAAAAGTAATAAAAAAATTTGGATATAATTTGAATCAGTTTGGATCCGGTTAGTTGGTTTGGGTCATATGGTTTGGTTGAATCGAAGGCGGGTTGAAAGTTTGTAGGCCGATTTCAATAAAATTGAACTGGGCCTTAAGTTGGCCCAGTTTCGAACCTAACCTGGACCATTAGGGTCTGAGTCAACGAGTCAGGCCGGTTTCCTTCCTTCAGTCCGAAGCCCATCTCCTTAAAAAAAAAAAAAAAAAAAATGAAAAATTGGAAAAACGTTGGGGAAAATCATCTTAATTGATTCCAGTTCGACTTTTAGTGGCTTGAATCAACCTTAGAATTTTCTTTTCAAATAGACTTCTCTTAGTCTTGAATAAACTTGAAAATCCCTAAAAAAAAAAAAAATTTGAAACCCAATTGAATAAGCTTTTAGAATTTTACAATGGGGATTTGTTTTATTTTGTTTTCTCTTTAAAGACGATGCTAGGACGCTGCTTGTACATTTCAATTTGATTATACTTGATTGCGCAATCTCTATACATTGGTTGTTATTTTCCTTTTATCATGGTTAGGATTTCAGTAAAAACATTGCATGAATGCTTAGTGGAGAAGTCTTAAAATTGATGAAAAGATTGTATGAAAAACACTTTAGTTGACAATATAAATAACTTTAGGTATAAAGGGCACTATTTGTATAGCTAGTGTAATCAAGTGCTCAATCCTAGATCTCTAGTTCTGTAGAAATTAG
Source organism: Eucalyptus caleyi (assembly GCA_014182885.2). Lineage (NCBI taxonomy): Eukaryota > Viridiplantae > Streptophyta > Magnoliopsida > Myrtales > Myrtaceae > Eucalyptus > Eucalyptus caleyi. Next base: position 54,758,423 of record CM024468.2, on the reverse strand, counting down.
ATGACACTCCTACTTTTCAATTGGTTTCTAGCCAATCTTAATTGGTTAATGATGACTCCTTATATAAAATTTTGATAGGGTTAATTTGAACTTAAAATGAAAGAATGTAACATCACGCGAGGTATGAACTTGAGAGAGCTTGCGCTCTTGATTGATTAACCTTTTCTTGGATAGCTGGAAAGATAATGTGTTCGAGCTATCTTTTCAATGAACCACTAGGATTAAGCAAATACCTCTAAATCTATTCCTAAGGGCGGTCCCTCGAGCATAGGGCGTGACTAGCTTTCCCCAACTCGAGTAGAGAAGCAACTTAACTTGGTGTAGACTCCAATTTTGATTGTGGTGTCAAAGGACGAAAGAACTCTTTGGTAAGAAAGAGGGACTGGTCACTAAAGTAATGGTTCAATCGCCAAGATTGAACCTAATGATCTATGGCCCTAGAGCTTGACCTTGCTTGCCCATTGGTTAGGGTCTAGTCTATATTACCATAAATAAAGATTTTTACACTCAACTAATCCAACTACCATAAAGTGAGGAGAAAAAGATATGATTGCTCGCTGTCTTTTGAGAATTTTTTTTTTTTTTTACATTTAACAAATTTGATTTTTACTGCTGTTTTTATTATTATTGAGTAGATGATAACTTGCGAATTGTGATAGAATAAGGTTCGATTAAAACAATTTACTAGAGACAAAAAAAAAAAAAAAAAAACAAAAGTACAAAGTATGTCCTCATGCTAAGTGCATCGATGGCATGATTCAGACATGAAATTAGAATATTGATGTTGCTAAGTTTTTCTCCAACGCGAGTTCCAGACCGAAGGTCCTGGAAGTCGGGTCATGTAGGGTGCATTTAGTTCAGCTTTGCAAATGAGTTTTGGGTGTAATGCAAATGTTGAAACTCAAAGCTATTTAGAGAAATGCAAATTGTGTTTGGTTAAAATCTCTTTATAAATATACTTTGAATTGAATGTATATTTGGCAAAAAACCTTTTACAATGGCTTTAGGTATACTATATATATAGAAAAATGAACCAAACCCTTTGTCGGCCGTAGACGAACTAGATTTGGCGCAAGGGATCATTGGTTGAGTCGAGTGACCTCCAATGAGGGTGATGTGACCTAGTCGAAAGCTGTTGGAGGTTACACGACCGCAGGTGGCCCTCGCTTGGGTCTCACGAGGATCTCGCGACAACTGCTGTGACCCAGGCGACCGTCGCCCTCATCTTCACACGACCTTCATCAAGGGTTGCTTGAGGTCATGCAACCTCCGGCAGCCCTTGGTTTGGTTGCGTGACCCTTGGTTGGGTTGCGTGACCCTCGACAAAGGTCCTCGATCTCGAGCGACCTCAACCGATGGCCGCTGGTGCCACATCTGGCTCACCGAAGGCCATCGCCTTTCGCGAGACCGACGAAGGTTGTCTCATTTTTTAACAAAAAAAAAAAATAAATAAATAACATGGGACAAAATCAAAAAATTTAATAAATTGGTAAGGATAATTTTGAGAGGAAAAAATTAGTTTCAGCATTTGGCCATGTTGGACTAGCATTGGGCTTTTCAATTTTTCCAATGCCAGCATTTGGCCGAAAAGCTCATTTAAAATGGTTGCCAGCATTTTCCCAAGGGGCTTTAGGGGCCGAAAGTTCATTGGGAATGCTGAACCAAACGCACCCGTAATCAATCTGATATCAAGGTCCACGATCTGCTTGGCCGAGCGCCAATTGTACAAAACACAAACAATGAAGTTCCGGGGGAAAATTGTCCAAAATTTTTTAAACCAATTACACTTTTGCTAATTCAATCATAAATCTTTTAATTTTGTTAATTCAGTTCTAAATATTTTCAAATTTTGCCAATTGAGTTCATTCGACTAATTTTGGTCGAAAAATGCCAATGTAGACTTTGTGATGCCACAAAGGACCGTAGGCATTGATGTGAATAATTTTAAATAATATTTTAATATTTTTTGAATTATTATTTTTCTGATTTTTTTTCTTTTTTTTTTTCTTTTCCTTTTGCTGGTGGCCAGCCACTGCTTGAGGCTTGGTTGAGCGAGGGCGACCCCTGAGAGGGCAACCCTTGCCCAAGCGTGGCTCGGCGAGGGTCGGCCTCGCCTAGGCCAAGGTGACTTCATTGGGCATCGGCTAGGCGATGGCGACACTAGGTATCGTATTATTGCCCTAGCCTGGGCAAGGGTCAGCCTTGCCAGATTTGGCGAAAGGAGCCCTCGCTAAGTTTCCCCTCAACCCAGGCAAGTGTCAACCTCGCCCAACCCAGATCTAGCGGGGCCGCCCTAGCCTTGGCGAGGCTGACCCTCGCTGGGTCGTGCCTGGGTCAGGTCGACCCTCGCCGAGGCCAACCCTTGATCGGTTGGGCCACATCTCTGGCGGGCAAGGCTAGCTAGTTGGCCACTGGCAAAAAGAAAATAAAAAAGCCAAAAAGAAAAGAAAAAAAAGAAAAACAATAAAAATTCAAAAAATATTAAAATATTATTAAAAATTATCCATGTTAGTGCCATCGGTCTTACATGACATCGTTAGTGTTCACGTTAGTATTTTCAGACTAAAATTGGCCGAATAGACTCAATTGGCAAGAAGTGAAAATGTTTAGGACCGATTGGCAAATAGGCTTATGACTTTTTGGATAATTTTTCCAAAGTTTCGGGGTGGTGCTTTGGAAACCTTCTTACGCTAAGGTCAATGATGAAAGAAAAAGGTTGGAAGTTGACGAAATACACAATCTTTAGTTTATGACTGCACTCACCTTACAGGAATGAAACCACGTTATCTTTTTGGCTGAAGATGTAGATTCATCCCAATGATTTCCGAGTAACTTTTAATCTGTGAGATGATAATGAGCCGTCGTGTCTAATGTCCGAGGCATAGGAGAAAATTCTTCTAAACAGGGATGGATTAGGAGTTTTTATTAATGGTGACAAAGTTAACATTCATGCAGTGTAAATCTACTCAATTTTATTCTAAGAATTTAGCACTTTGCGTAGTCTATGATGATTGCGTAGTCCGTGATTCATGGCCCTCTGACCGAGTTGATGACTTGCTGAGCACTTCTAAAGTATTTGTAACAGGATGACATTATTTCCACCCCTATATGACTAAATCCACCTTCCCTAACCAATCAATTGCAATTTAAAATGGTGGCTTTTTCTACTTCTATGTAGATTTAGTTGTCATAATTAAGAATTTCACATTTTTTGTTTTTTGTTTTTTTAATTTAATTGTGGGAACTATGTTTTGCACTTTTATATTGGATTTCACTTCCCTAAAAAATTCGTTTTGGCAAAAAGAAAAATTTTCAAGAAACCTAATTCTCTTCTACGTTGTCCAACAAATTTATGAATCAACTGTCAAGTATAGTGTAGAAAAATTTTAACATAGATTTTTTTTTTTTTACACGATCACTTGTTTATAACTTTACACTTGTGTTGTGCATATCACCATCAAACATTTTCTTATCAATTGTCATATTTTGGGACCATAGGATGAAACAAAAAAAAAAAAAGACTATCTTCAGAGATTTACCAAAATAAAATCACCATTACATTCTACAATGTGAAACTTTTAAAAGGTAAAATTTCATTATATCAATTGCATAAAATAAGATTTTTTTTTTTAAAATTTTCATTTTGGATTGACAAAAATTAATATCATCAATGAAGTGCATCAACAAAATATCAAGATTCCTCATTATAGATAACTTTTTTATATCAATGTTTTTAGTGTATTCCTAAATATTCCTATAACTTCTTTACATTCTTGGTGTAAAGACATCTCACCAATAGTAGAGAAAAAAAGAAATTTTTTTTTTTTTGGTGAAAGACAAATTATTTAATGTAGTAAATTAAGACACTTGATACATATTTTTTTGAACTTTTTCAACAAAACTTATTTTTATGGAAGTAAAATCTAAATATAAAAAAGGAAACGTAGTGCCTTTAATATTAGTGGGATGCCTACAATAAACAACATAAAACATGTGAAGTGTTTAATTATGACAATCAGATCTCAAATAGAAATAGAACTAAATAAATAAAAAGAAGATGAGGTCACCACTTTAAATTGCAATTAAACGATTGAGGGCAATTTTTTTTTAAAATAAAAATGAAGTTGGCTTAGTAAGGTGGAAATTAGGGGTGATCCAGTCCAGAGTGGGTAGGGTCTACACTTGGACTCCGTATTCGACCCTGTTATAACCAATTCCCTTTTTTTTGGACCATGTACTCGACCATGTTATAATCAGTTCCCTTTTTTTGGACATTGTACTCGACCCTATTTGTATTGGACCTTGTACTCGACTCACCCTGTTTTTTCAATCCGGTTCCAGGGTTAATCATGTTTCCATTGGAACCTGTTTTGCAATCTCCCGATATCCCATACGACTTCGAATTTTATATTAATACGCGAAAAAATAACGTAATCATCCTAATTTGTATTGAAACATTAAGCACTTGTAATAAATAAATACATGAACTTTTTGACTAAACGAAAAATTAAGGATCCATGGGGCTAATTATGATAAATAAAATATAAGACAAAGAATTAGCAACAAACATGGGTCTAATATTAATCTTATTCTCACAACTACTATATGAAGCTACTCATTTATGCAAGCAACATTGTTCGTCCGTTGGACGGTGTGAGAGGGAGCCAATGAGGGAGGGAAACAAGTGAGGAAGAGGAATGACGAAGGAGGAGTGTCGTGTGTGTTTGAGAGAACCAATATGAAGAATGCCGTGTGATTGTGGAAGTAAGAATAGAAATAAGGGGAAAAAATAGAGTTTTGGACCTATACTTACAAAATCGGTTCCAAAACCAGTCTAGGAACCAGTTCTTGGGTGGGTAATCAATCGAATCTAGTTTCCAGATCGGTTTCAACGGGAACCAGTTCCCGACTTTGTTTTCTAGGTGGGTCGGTCCGGTTCTCAGGTATACCCAGTCCGGTTGCACACCCCTAGCGGAAATAGCACCCCCTCTTGGAAAAAGAGAAGTTAATGCTTCAAATATATTGCTGGGAAAATAATATTAAGTTTTCGTTTATTTCACGAAAAGTAAATAATTTATAATGCATTTTTCTAAAAAACGATTGTTTCTATCGCTTAAAAAAATAAAAAAAAAAAAAAAATATTTTCATCATCTATAAATTGATAATTTTTTTAAAAATACATTTGAATTATTTATTTGTTATGAAATAAATGAAGTGCAAAAGGCGAAACATATTTTCAAAAGGACCGCATTGACTTTGTCTTTTGAGGAGAAAAATCAATCATCTTCATAACCGTTGCATGTTTGTCCTGCAGTTGGAGGGGAAGGAACATAACATGCACGTGCTCGCTCCGTCGCTATTTAACCAGTACGAGCCCTTTCATTGCTACATCAATCCTACTCGTTTCTAAGAAATGGTGAATCACGCTGTTTATTCTTTTGGTTCCAACACAAGCTGCCCACGAAAACAATTTTTCTCTCTGTTTCTTTTTTTTTTCTTTTTTTTTTTTTTTTTTTTTGGTTTTACATGAAAATCCGAGAGTCCAAAACGTTGCAAGTCATTGAAAACGAAAGATGGAAACCGCACCAGCTTTTGCACGAGAACCCCACCAAAATAAAATTCTTTGTTAATTTTTAAAAATATTAAATAAAAACCTGAAAACCTTTATTTTTCAAAAAAAAATACTATTATTTTAAATAATGGCTCAAATTGCTATTATTTTCTTAAATAAGGATTGAAGTGGATATTATTTCAAATAAAGGCCGAAATGTCATCATTTTCCTAAATAAGGGTTTGAACTTAATCTTGTTTTAAATAAGAGCATGTAATAGCCATATCAGTCTCAAATAAGAGCATGAAGTCACTGTTCTATGAAGGACAATTTCGTTTTTTAATTTTTTTTAATTTTTTTTTTTTTTTCCATTAAAAAAACTGAATAAAAAAACAAAACTTAAAAAAGAAAACACACATGGATGGGAGGGCTCTCTCTCGCTTGTGGTTGCCGCCTCATCACTGGTGGGGTGGTCGATGCCTAGGCGAGGGTTGCCATCCTCTCCCATCTTTGGCGAGGGTCACTAGCAACCTCGCCGGCTATTGCTGCCACCCCATCCATAATATGTTTACTCTTTTGACAAAAAAAAAAAATGTTTATCTTTTTTTAAACCTAATTTAATTAAAATGTAAATAAAAAATTTGTTTAGATGAAAATACTTTTGATAAGCTGGAATATTATGCTAGCCGACAAGCCATAGAGAGTAAGCTCTTATTTGAAATTGCTATGACTATTTCAGGCCCTTATATGAGAAAATGAGAGCACTTTAGGCTCTAATTTGAAATAAGTTTCACTTCAAGCCCTTATTTGAGAAAACAATGGCACTTCAGGCCCATATTTAGAATTTTCCCTAATTTTAAGGGAGATACTTGTATATTTCGTGGGAATGAACTAATTTTAAGGAGACAAACAATCCGTTTATTTGAAGAAAAACTATTTTTGGTATCATTTCACCAGAATTACTTTCACAATGAAATATCTTTCTCCTATTAAAAGGGACAATGGTTCTACACCAACTCCGGACAGAAGATATCTTATGCAATGAGGAATCTAGCGCCTTTAAATAACACTATACAATTTTTGACCAAGCTAGAATTTAATCGACAATAAGGTCCAAAAGTTACAAGATCAATCTCAAACTATGTTGGAATTTAATTGACGGCACAAGTTAATGATGGTAAGATACAACATCAAAATTTAGCCAACAACGAGGTATTAGGATAAAGAAACACGCCATAATCTAATCAATGATAGGAATCTGAAATTTATGACTAAGAAATTAAAGTTCAGTATAGGAAAAATAAGATAAAATGGTAATATTTTTTGATTGATTTGTCCGGGGCTTTCTAGCTGGATAATTGGTAGTATTTATAATAATGAAAATGTAATAACCACTCAGCAATTGCATCTTCTCCAGTAACCGCCATCGACTCTGCCCATTCTCTTTTTATTCTCATAGACCCATTCCGCCCATGCTTTACATAATCGTCTTCATCGTGTTTTGAGAATTGTGCAATTATTGGTGACTATTCCATGACTAGGCCTCTGAACAGCAACTATTGTTTTCCACAACATGCGTCTTCGATGCTAACCATCTTGGCTCTTTTAGTAATATTTAAAACTTCATTAATGAGAAATTCTTGTCAGTGTTCATACAAGCGGCTACCAATCGTGCGTCGTCGTATTTTAACAACTGGATAGGTGGCATTTGTTTATTTTATTGTCAAGCATCATGCGTTTTCTTCTCTGTCCATTTATGGTCATATAATACATATATATATATACATACCTAATTCACGATACAACATCTAATTCGAAAACAACTCATGATAGGAGGTCCAAGATATGCAACATGGATAAGATCTATGGCAACGAGAAATAAAACCTCTTTGATAAACATATGGTCCAAAATATGAAAATTAGAAGGTCTCATAAAACTAATTCTACAATATCTATTTTGAAAAGAACTCGTGACTTTCGTTAAGTTTAATGTTAAGGTTTTAGATTCTATATGACTCCGCCGTGAATTGTGCACGCTTTGCATCACTTAATCATCACCACATGTCATGCGCTTCATTTAGAAACTCAAGATCAATGACCACACCGGATGTTCCATGGATGGGCTGTGCGGGTCATTTGCATTGTCATGCCTAATCAATGAGCTTACTAGGCATTCTATCAATTGAGTCTTATGAGTTAAGTTTATGTTAGGATGTAAGTGTGAGTGAGTTGTGTTAAATAATTCTTATATTAGAAAATTAGTGTGGTGTAAAATGGTTAATATATCTCTTAGTTGGTTCATAATTTATTAACTTGAGTTTAATTAGATATATTGATGGGCTCGAACTTGAGCTCTTTCTTGGTTATCTCATTTGGTGCAGGTATTGGACTTCTATTATGCGCTCTCAATAAATGGTATCAAAGCGGATTATAGATTAATGGGCCTCCAATCTAATCAAGATGAGATATCTTGATGTAAAAGAATACTTAGATTAAGAGGAAGTAGACCTAAAAACACTAAGTTCCCATATGCATGATGAGGATATTGTTAGGAAGCATGTGTGAGTGAGTTGTGTTAAAAAAAATCCCACATCAAAGAATTGATATAGTGTGGAGTTGTTATTATATCTAAGTTGACACAAAATTCATTCTTTTAAATTTTTGAGTGAAGATAGATCTAATTAGATATGTTTTTTTTTAATTGCGGGTTTAGACTTAAACTCTTTTTGGAGATTTTCCCAGATGAAAGTATTGATTTTTTTATTGTGTGCTTCCAACAATTTGGCCATTAAATTCGTTACTATGGTCCATGTATTAATGTTAACAATACAGTTGGACAGTGAGTGTCCTAATTATTGATGGGACGAGATGAAGGTAGGGATCTTTTATTGCGGTTATCGAATTTGGCCATTAAATTCGATACTGATGGTCTAAGTATAAATGTTAACAATTCAGTTGGACAGTTGGTGTCATAATTATTGATGGGATGCCTAACTTACTGCTGGGGAAGAAACGAGAGGCTAAAGGTAAAAAGAATTTGTGATTTTTCTTTTCTTTTCTTTTTTGAAGGGAGAGGAGGATGGAGACTCGTGGAGGGTGATTCCAATTTTAGGAAGTGACGAGCATCAGGCGGTGGGTGGGGTGGGGGAAGAAAGCAAAGAGGATGAAATAAATGGGTGGGGCCCATTTAGCCCTAGCTAAAAAAAAAATACCAAATGCTAAATAAATTTATTAATGAATAGGTAAGGCTAAAAATAAATAAATAGGTGGGTTAAAATATATTTTGACTTTAATATCTCGTTAGTCATTTGTTTCATCAATAACTTTTGTTAAAGTTAGAAAATGTCTTTCTAATTTTTTATGAATAAATTTATTAATGTTATTAGTGTAGATTTATTATAGGCTTATTTATTTATTTATTTATTTAAGAATTTGAATAGTATATATAAAAACATTCATTTAATATATAACATGTCCCAACGTGTCGAAATTCTCTTTTTTTGAGAAATGACATGTCGACGTGTCGTGTCGTGTCGCGTATTGCATGTTCGTGCCGATGTTACTTAGTCCACGGTACACGGAAAAAACATTCCATCTTTATTATATGAAATGAGCTGATTTCATTGATTAACTTTCCATCCAAAATTTTTGTCCTTCCCATTTTCCTTACTTTTTGAAAATAAGCATAAATTCCATGTTCAGGTGACTAGGTCCACTGTGAATCAGGTTATTCAGCCATTTCAATCATTCTATTCTTAGAAAAATTCTGATATTAAGATTTTTAGGATACTTACATTAATTAAAAGTAAATGACGATTTTATTAATTGAGGATGAAAATAATCTCACCTTACGAGGTAAAATTAAATATGTCAATGTATTTCTTATGGGAGAATAACACTTTAGCGCAATCGAAGCTCAAATTATGTTAGAATGATTTTTTGACAATAAAAATGAAAGTTAAGAAAAAATTGGTGAAGAGAATGATTTCCCCATGTTGTTTATAAAGTATGGATCAAATGGCTGCAAATACAAATATTATGGATATCTATATTACATATATTGTCATTGTAAAAGTACATTTTTTTTTTGCCTATACAATCTCAGGATGGAAATACAAATCTATTTACTGTATAAAGTTACACGTTAAAAGTAAAAATTGATTGTTTTGATTACCTAAAATCTACTCGTGCCAAGAAAATTTCATACTACCATTGTACAAGATAAAAGCCCATTGAAATAGGATTTATATTACGCACACTGTCGATGTAATAGTCTTTTTTAATACAAGCAATGTCAGAATGGATACACAAACCTGTTTATGGAATAAATACACATGTTAAATATAAAAATCGCAATATTCAATATTTATCATTCTATAAAACCCGCTTATGTAAAGTAAGAAGTTTTTACACGGCGGGTGCACTTAACAAAAATATATGGATATATGTTGTTTGCAAAGAAGGGAATGGTGGAAGAAAAGAAAAAAAATAAATAGGAATTCTATAAAATTTCTGACGTCATAAAATTTGGAGATGTGGACGTCATTCGGGAAAAGAGAAGGGTAACGTCGTCTTTACAGCTGGAACTTTGGCTCCATCCCCAGGTCGATTATAAAAGGAGAAGACCCATGGGAGCAGAAAACAACTTCGACTTCAACCCCTTGAAATTACTTCTCCGCTTTAGAGTTTTTCCTGCTCGCCGCACGGCAAGGAAACCTCCATGGATATCCAAGACAGTTCGATTCCGAAACCATCGCCAGGTATGTTCTGTTCTTTCCTTTCTTTGTTCTGATTTCATCCCAAAAGGTGATGGAAAAATTGGAAAAGTGTCGCTTTTTTGGGGGTTAATTTGGGCCGAACCTGAGAACTGTTTGGTCTGAGAAAATTTCCCAATTTCCTGTCTTTCTTTCCACAAGTTTTCAATGAAAATACGCTTGGTAGAAATTTGGTTGTCGTGTTTTCGACATCTGAACTTTAAAACTCAGAACGACCAAAATTGGCATTATTTTTACAAGGTTTGCTTTAAACAACTACACCAAACATGTTTTTATAACTTTCATTCCTGTCGAAAGCTCTTACTTTTCACCCTCCAAACATCTTTTCAAGAAAATGGCAGTTGAAATAAGAAGCGATTGTCACTAAAACATTTTTGTAAACCGTATGTACACTAAATATCTTGGTGGATTTTGTTTTTAGAAAAATGGTGTAATAATACATGAGCCGACTCAAGAGGCAAAAATGTCGATTCGATTAAGCTGGAACTCATACAATTATAGTTGTGCTCTTAACCTGAGTCCAGGGTACCTAAAATCATGCGATGGAGTCAAGTACGTATCCTAAAAAGACATTGCTTAGACTTTTCTGGTGTGACCAATGGAAAATGACTCCTAAATAATTTGGAAAGTCCAACTAAATCATCGGAAAAATTTTTCTTTTTGAAAAAGAGCTTACATCCAAATTATTGGGGGATGCAAAATTCTTTGTCTTGGTAATTTTAACGAAGTGATTTAAATTGTCACCATAGAATAGTATGAGGACTGGACTTATAACCAAAGTATAGGGGCTAAAAGTGAGATTTCCCAACCTACTGAGACCGAACAAATATAATTCCTCTAGACCAAAAATGCAAAAGTTAATATAGCTCATCAAGGAACTGTAAGCACACACACAATGTCATACAAAGCAATTTCATCAGGGTAAAACAAACGGGTTCTACATATTTTACTTATTTTTAAGAGACTGCACGAGACTAATCCCTTTAACACATAATCCCCAAACCAGTCAATTCACTACAATCATCTCCCAAAAAGAAATATGTAATGTCGTTTTGAGTGAAAAATAACTTGTCAATAAAAAAAAATAACTTGCCAATAAAAGTGGTTGTCACTGTCATGACGAAGTTTAAGATAACATTAGAAAAGAAAATTCACTAATAAACGCATGGTGAAAGATACATGCATGGCCGAACGTTCTTGCCACAAAAGCAACAAAAATAACATGGGTTTTCTAAGAAAAATTAGATCAATTCTTTTTTCCAACCATTATGTCTATCCAATAAAGTTAAACAATATACTCATTTAAGAAAAAAAAAAATCCACGCAATGCATTTGTATGAATGTTGTAAACTTGTATCTTGTATAGTTGGTGACTTATATATTAATTTTATTAATCGATAAAATTGATATGATTAAGTTAATTCATAATTTTTTTATTTATGTATAGTTCTGTTATAGTTATCATGTGGAATTATGAAGATACATAAATTTTGTATAAAATTAATTTATGAACAATATAGCTCATAAGATTAATGGCACCGAGATCTTGAAAATAAGTCATCATCTCTATTAATTTCAACATTAAATTTAAAATTTTTTTTTTTTTTTACCATCTAAGTTTAATATAGAAAATTCCAGGCACCGAATGAGCCTGATACTACTTATGTATACATGATCCAAAGTGTACAAAATGTAATTAATTTTTCTAAAGTTATTTATGTGAATTTCTCTTTTGGAAACATAGAGGTTCACATAGACTTGAGTTCAGAGGACATGGCAATTGATCAAGCTTGCCAAGACAATTGCAAAACAACCAGAGGTTTGTCACTTTGAACTTTTAATTTTTGTTTTTCATAAATCTTGATTTTCAAGCATCTTAACTTTTTCAATCCCAAATACTTCTGGTCTCAGAGCATACATATGCTGACATATAAATTGAAATATAACCTTTTTATAATTTTTAAAATCTGGATAATATCTTGAATTATAATTGAGAAAGCCCAATTGTTTTTTTTTTTTAATTCCGAAAAGTGAAAGAATGTGCTCATAATTTACTTAACAATATCATAGATAAGATCAATCGCAATGAGACAAAAACTTACAAAATCGCATTGTCCACTATATGAAAGCTAGAACGTCCCTCCCACTAATTGATGATACAATTTCTATCTCGAAAAGAAAGTCGTGATCTTTGTTAAGTTTAACGTTAATTTTTTTTTTTTTTTTTTGTCTAAAAGTTTACCATCTAAGTTCAATGAAAAAAAAAAAAATTCATGCAATGATTGAGCTAGTATGCATGATATAAAGCATACAAAGTGGAATTAAATTTTCTAAGGTTGATTATATTCGTTTCTCTTTATGGTAACAAAGAAGTTCACGTAGAAGAGAGCTCATAAGGCATGGCGAAGCTTCTCAAGATGGCTGCAAAACAACCAGAGATTTGTCACTTTGAACTTTCAATTTTCATTTTTCATAAATCTTGTGTTTCATGGATTTTGACTTTTGTTAGTCCAAGTCACTTTGAATTTCATCCAATATGGAACCTAGAAGGTCCCACAAAACTAATTCCTAATTTGATACCTATCTTAAAAAAAAAAAAAAAAAAAAAAAAGAGAGAGAAAACTCACGATCTAAGTTTAACGTTGATTTTTTTTTTTTTTTTGCTTAAAATTTTGCCATCTAAGTTTTATGCAAACAATTCCATGTGATGAACGAGCTTGATACCAATAATGTATACATGATCTAAAGCATATAGAGTAAAATTAATTAGGTTATTTATATTCATTGAATTTTTGGTAACAAAGAGTTTCACGAAAAAGGGACTACAAAGGCATGGCAACTTATAAAGCTTCCCAAGTTGGTCGCAAAAAACCTAGAGGTTTGTCTCTTTTTGAGCTTTTAATTTTAGTTTTTCATAAACCTTTTGTTTAATGCATTTTGACTTTTGTTAGTCCAAATCACTTTGAATTTCACAGCATACAAATGCTAACATATAAACTTACAGATAATCTTTTCATTTTTTTTTTTAAATTTGAACAATATCTATAATTGAGAAACCCCAAAAAGAAATACTCTTTTACTTCCAAAGAGTAACAAAACGTGCTTACAATGTATGAATGATATTGCGGATTAGATCAATGGCAACTACTAATTAAAACTCAGTAAAAACGCATTGTCTGATGTATGAAACTTAGAAGGTCTCACCAAACTAATTCATGATTCAATACCTATTTATAAAAACTCATGATCTCTGTTAATTTTTCTTGTTTAGAAATTTACCATATAAGTTTTGTGCAGAAAATTCCACTGCAATGAATGAGCCTGATACCAATCATCTATGCAAGATCTAAAGCATACAAAGTGTGATTAAATTTTCCAAGTTTAACTGTATTCATTTTCAAACACAGCAATCAAAACTTTTACCAAACATACTTTTATTGACAAATTTGGAAATGAAAATATTGGAAAATTTCCATTATATATTAGATGAAAACTTTTGGGTGGCGCTATTTCCATACCTTATCCAACTAAATGCACCCCATTTTCTTTAAAAAGACAAAGTTGCCCTTAATTATTCAATTGCAATTTTAAGTGGTAGCCCTCAATTTATTTACTTTCCTTCTTTTGTGAGCTTTTCTATTTCTGTGTAGGATCTAGTTGCCATAGCTAAGAACATCACATGTTTTGTTTTTCTTTATTGTGGATATCCCTTATATATTAAATGCATTATGTTTTCTCTTTATTTTTAGATTTTACTTCCTTAGAAATTAATGTTGTCGAAAAGAGAAATTTCAAAGAAACCTTGTTATTTTCTACATTAAGCAAATTTATGGAATTGAAGTTTCTTACTTGTGCTTTCGGGCTCGACAAAATTGAGGCGCTCGTTTTTGCAGATGGCGTTATTCGGCTAAAGCCTTGCAAATTAACTTGCCTAAATAGCTTGCCTAAGCCCGAGAAAGAAATGGCTTAATTTGGTAAAGACTCCATCGGTGTCAAGGGACATAATGAACTTTATCATAAGAAAGAGGGACAAAGTAACCTTAAACCAATGGTTTAATCATTGGGAAATGAACCTAATGATCTGAGCCTGCGTACCAACTTGTATAGGTTTTGTTTATATTCCCAGTGATAATCATTTTCACCCAAGTAATCCAACCACTATAACGTAAAAACAAAATAAAAACAAGTTATGCTTTACTTGCATACCTTTACATTAGGTGAGGTACTTCTATAAAAAGAAGGAATGAACTCCACTTAGGGGGACCAAAATTCTTTGATAATTGGATATCTTACCCATTTTCGCATCCTCCATTTATTTTGTTGTTGAAAGACTGCAATGAGGAGAGCAACCCAATGGCGCCGCAACCAAGTGAAATACAAGGAGATTCGAATCTCACTGAACCACCACTAGGTACATATTTATGTTCCAACCCAGAAAAAAAGTTGTGGTATAAGTGATGTGGTCTTATAATTTCTTTGTTTCCTTTATTTAGTTTGGCGGCATATGTAATTAGAACTAAATACAGGGACCAAAAAAAAAAAAAAAATTCTGACAACGAACTAAAATGCAAAAGCAATGTGTGACCATCAAATACAGTTGATTGATTCAAGAAAACAGTAAGCAAAAGCAAAACGTATTGCTCAAAGTCAAATCTCCTAAATTTGGTATGACTTGGCCGCACAAGTTCCCTCGTAGTTTTGGATGATGATGCGACTGCTTTTTGTCAATCCTAGTTTCGTCACTCATAAAAACTCAATGATCAGTTCATTAAAATAAACTACCAGAAAATTTCCTCTTATCGGAAAGTTTTGTCCGAGCAATCACCTTGCGAGGACTAATTATTTTCCATTTCTACTTGAAATGCGAATCGGATTGGCAATTGGTTGTCCAACAAAGCAATTTTGTCAAGAGCGCATGGCAAAACAAACGGGTTTTGAATATTTAATTACTTATCATTAAGAGACTACATGAGACTTGTCCATTAAAGACATGATTCTCGAGCTAATCAATTCACTATAGTAATCTCAGAAAGGAAATCATGTTGTTGATCTAAGCCAAAAATAACTCTTCAATAAAAATGGTTGTCACTATTATGAGTGATGAAACTTTTGATACTTCTACTGTCCTTATACCTGTTTTTGGACCGGACAAAGTGAGATGCCCGTTTTTGCCGATAGATTTATTCAGCTAAAAGCTTACAAATAACTTGCCCAAATAACTTTCCCGAGCTTGAGAAAGAATTTGCTTAACTTGGAAAAGACTCCTTTGGTCTCAAGGAATAGAATGAACTATATTATAAAAAAGAGAGATGGAGTTACCTTCAAGTAATAGTTCGATCATTAGATATTGAACCTAATTATGTGTGGCCCTAGAGCCTGAGCTTACTTGCCAACTTGTAAAGGTCTAGTCTTTATTTCTAGTGATAATCTTTTTTACACTCAAAAAAAAAAAAATCCTTTTTTTACTCAAGTAATCCAACAGCTTCGATAAAAAAGAAAAAAAGTAAGCCACTCGCTATAAAGTGAATAAAGAATTATATGCTTTACTTGCTCTAGGTGTAGGTTTATATCAGGGGAGATACTTGTATAAAAGGAAGGAATGAACTCGGCCTAGGAAGACTAAAACTCTTTGATAATTGAATATCTTACCCATTTTTGCATCCTCTGTTTACTTTGCTGTTGGAAGATTGCAACAAGGAGAGAAACCCAATGGCGCCGGAAGAAAGTGAAACACAAGGAAATTCGGATCCTGCAGAACCACCACCAGGTACAGACATGTTCATGTCCCAACCCAGAAAATTTTATGGTATGAGCGATGTGGTCTTATAATTTCTTTGTTTCCTTTATCTAGTTTGGTGGCATATTCAATTGGAACTAATTATAGAGGCCGAAAAATTTTAATTCCCACGAACTAAAAATGCAAAAACAATGTGTGGCCACGAAATACTGCTAGTTGATTCATTTTCTCGAGCCCATGGCATGATTATTCGTTTCAAGCAAACAGTAAATACGCAAAATGTCCCCATTTAAAAATTCTAGATTCTAGAGTGACTATTCAGCTTTTTCGCCCCGCTAAATTGAAGGAACATATAAGTTTCAGAAAGACGATTTGCGTTAACTCTGGTTTTCTTCCTTCTATTATCCAAGATGTTTGTGTGGATGTGGACTCCAACAAAGAAACCAATCCTTCAGAAATACAAAATTCTCTTGATGAAGCAATGCAGGGTACGCCGTTGCCAAGGGAGCCATTCCTTTCTCTGTTGATTAAATAGGATTTATCTAAGTCGTTCATAATAAGTTGATACATGTTGAACAAGTCTCACTCTACCAAAATCAATAAATCAATGAATTGCGGCACTCCAATAAACAAATTTTCACTGATATGACACTTGAGTGATGGAAAAAAAGGGTTATGACGCTCATATAAAATTTTTAACACTTGTCGTATCCTTATCCTCTCCTGTTGTTATTAAAGACATTCTCTTAAATGTAAATCCAGAAGGGACGGCAACTGAAAAAGCTTTTCCAAGGCAGTCGCAAACCAACTAAAGTTGTTTCGCTTCGAACTTCTAATTGTTATTTTTCATTAATCTTGTGTTGGAGGATGCATTTTGGTTTATTTTACTCCGAAACTTTTTAAATTTTACAGCATACAAATGCTGAAATATGAATTCAAATTTAATCTTCTCATAATTTTTAAAATTTGAATAATATCTTGAATTAATACAAAGAAAACCCCCCAAAAAAAAAAAAAAAAAAAAAAAACCTCGAAAGAGTAAAAGATCAAGCTCATTAGTTATTAATGATATAGCGGATACTATAAATGGCAATGAAAAATAACAACTCACTAAAAACACATTGTCCAAGATATGACGGTTTGAAGGTCCCAGAAAACTAATTGATGAAATAATACTTATCTCGAAAAAAAAAAAAAAAAAAAAAAAAAACTCAGGACCTTCCTTCGGTTTAACGTGTAATTTTTCTTGTTTAAAAGTTCGCTATCTAAGTTTAATACAGAAAATTTCACGCAATGAATGAGCTTGATCAGTCTGGAATAGATGATCTATAGTATACAAGGTGTAATTAATTTTTTTTTTTTAAGGTTATTTGTGTTCATTTCTCTTTTTGGTTACAAAGAGATTCACCTAGACTGGAGTTCAAAAGACACAGTGACTGATAAGGCATCCCAAGACGGTTACAAAACACCTAGGGGTTTGTCACTTTGAACCTTTAATTTTTCCTTTTTCATAAATATTGTGTTTCTTGGATTTTGACTTTGTGTAATACAAAACATTTTAAACTTCACCAAAAAAAAAAAAACATTTTAAACTTCACGGGGTCCAAATGCTGACATAAAAATTCAAATATAATATTTTCATAGTTTTTAAAATCATAAGAATATCTTGAATTGTAATTGACAAAGCCCAACCAAAAAAAAAAAATAAACTTTGACTTCCAAACAGTAAAGAAAGACACTCACAGGAACAGCAATGTTAAGTAAAGGACTGCCCCTTGTTTTGCATCATCGTAAAAGCAGGAACTTTTAAAGACTGAGGACTTTTAATGTGCAATATTTGCAGTCGAGCCGACACCGGTGGTTGATGAAAATTATCGACAATTGTTTGAAGCCACATTAAAAGGCGATTGGAAAGCGATAGAGAGAATCCTCAATGAAGATCCCGAAGCAGTGATGGCCAGTCTTATGACCATAGAAGATCGAGACTTTACTGTGCTCAATATTGCGGCTGTGACTGGACAAGATGAATTGGTGGAGAAACTGCTAAAGCGCATCCCTCGGGAACTTAAAGCTCGCGGCTTAGATCAAGCCTTCTGCGTTGCCGCCCAGAAAGGAAGAATAAGGAGGGCAAAGGAATCAATAGAACAACTTGAAAAAGTCCGTGGTGAATCTACGGTACACGATGCCCTGTTGTCTGCTACGAGAAGTATTCCTAAGCAAAAGGAGGTTATCTGGTACCTGGCCAAGTGTATAACATACCCCCTTGTAATGATATCATGATGAACCTTATTAAGGCCGGCCATTTGGGTAGGATTTCACACTCACCTTTCTTATCTCAATTAATTCACTGTTCACTTTAATTTACTTTTTTTGTTCGTGTCCCAAAAGACATACTCTTGTATTTAGCTCACCAATACCGTGACTTAGCGACGTCGGTTGATACCAAAAACAATGGCCTGTTGGAAGTCTTTGTGCATGTGAAGTCCTACTACCGTAGTGGAGCTAAACTCAATTTTTGGGAAAAATGTATTTACCAATGTAGGTACTTCTTGCGCTTCTTTTGCTTTTGTTAGATTTGTACAATTCAAACAACTCATCCACACAGGGTTCACTCTATCTGTTCCCTTTTTAGGTGTCCCTTGCTTGGTTGATACACCATTTGACAACACCAAAGACATGAAGATGGCTCGAGGTATCTCTGTTAAATCTGATTGATGGATGGACTAACATGACAAAAAGCATATCATTCATAGATCTTCTTCACAAAAAAAAGTTAGGGGATAGGGTATACAATTAATATCTAAATCATGATGTGTGGTACAACTTAATATCTAATTTAACATTTATAAAGTTAGTTTGAGTTACTTAGGCAAGTCAAATTGTCAAGTAGAATTATCGAGAATAGATTTGGATCTCAGATTATTGAGGTTGATTGATCCAATTTGTTTTTCTCACATATTCGAGCATTAATAAATTTAATTACATGCGCTGATATGTATCTTTTTGTTCATCATCAATTTATAATTTGCTAACATGATTTTTCTTTCCTCTTAATGGTGGTGACACCAGCGACTCACGGTTCAAGACATTACTCTGGAATGTTGCCACAAAACCAGGTACACTAACTGCCATGGTATCTTTAGACAAAAAACATGCCATGGTATCTATAGAAAAAGGACCTTATTTCATCCATGGGTAGAGATATCTATCTTAAATTGTAAATTGATATTATTGACATATCTAGTTGAGATCATAGTTATCAATATGAATCGGCTCTTGATTTGTATACTACGATATGATTAGATTCCATTCAATTCAAAGTCTAATTGACATGTATCCCATCAAGAGAATATGTAAAACTAATCAGTTTGAAAACATATCTATTGATCTGTCGTTGAATCTACCCATTTTTCAAAACTCTTTTTTTTTTTTTAATCTCATGATATTTTGTATGTTCATCAATGGATCCATCTGTTCTCTGATACATGCATTTTAATTTTCAAGCCATATGAAGTTTGCTTCCTCGATTAATATCTTGAATTCATCATTCTCTTCTCAACTACTATATACGTAAGAACACGGCACAAATGTGAAAGCCTCCATATCCTTTAATTCTTTATTGCTGGCAAAATTGCTTATTTGATGTTTGTGCAGCACCTTTTATCAAAAGGATTGGAGAATTGAAAGTAAGCCACGAATGCTTGCTTGAGTTAGCAAAACTAACTTTAAACGAGAGGAAGGCTCGTATGAAAGCACCTGAAATACTCAAATTGACTTCGACCATTGTCCTTGACGCTGCATCTAGCGGAATCTCTGAAATAGTCAAGTTATGTCTTGAGCATTCTCCGGAGTTGATGTGGAATAAACAATTCACAAAAGAACTGATGAAAGAAATTGTGAAGGGAAGGCATGTTGAGTTATTTAGACTAATGAATGGATACAACACAATCCCAAATTTGAGGTACGATATTCAGAGGAACTGCGACCTGATGGCGGCAGTAGTAGAATGGTCCCCAGGATACGTACCAGCAGATGTTTCTGGAGCAGCTTTTCTTATGCAAAGGGAACTTCAATGGTTTGAGGTTGGTTCACCATATTTGCTTGCCACTCTTTAATTTATTTACAATCACATTGATAGGTGTCCTTTATTTTCTGAAGGTGCTGGAAGATAAGAGTCCTCCTTTGATAAAAAGTCTAAAATTTGAGGTCAGTTCACCTTATTTGTTTTGCTACCCTTTTCGCTCTTTAATTTACATTTGCGTTGATCGATGAAGGTAAAAGAAGATAAGAGCAGTCCTTCTAAAAGTCTGGAATTGAAAGAAACAAAAGAAAGGAGCGGGAAGACATACTGGGGAGTTTTTGTAGAACAGCGAAAAGATTTGGTCAAAGAGGCAGGGCAATGGATGAAGGAGACGTCATCATCTTGTAGCGTCATATCAACCCTCATCTTTACAGTAGCTTTTGCTGCAGCTTTTACAGTACCTGGAAGCAACGATAGGGGTAACCCGGTCTCTCTAAGAAAGGACTCATTCTTGGTATTTACCGTTGCAAACGCTTTATCTCTCTTCTCCTCTGTCACCGCCACCTCGATGTTCTTGGCTATCCTAACCTCACGCTATGCCGCAGAAGATTTTCTTCATTCACTACCAAGAAAAATGATACTGGGCCTCACTTTTCTCTTCCTCTCTTTCGTCTTCATACTCGTGGCTTTTGGCTCTGCTCTTGTGATTGACCTAAGAGAACGATGGAAGTGGATTTACATCCCCATTACTTTGTTGGTGGTCATCCCTGCCATATTGTCTGCACTCCTACAGCTTCCCTTGTATGTTGAAATGGTTGAATCCACCTATTGGCCTCGCCTCTTCCGTCCTGTGAAGATTTGGAAATGACTTGTGCTATCACTATTGAACAAGGACATATGGTGATGCGATATTTTTTTGCACTTGTTAATCATGATGTTTACTCATGTTTTAAGACTATTGAGGTACGGCATTAGCCATACTTGTACCAAAGTTTAATCTATATTGTCAAGTGCACACCTTAACTCTATGGGTCAATTGGTATTTTCTCCCAAGCAATGAGTGATTAATTCATCGCTAATTGTTGTATCAAGGTGAACCCAATTCTTCAAAGAATTGGCAAGATGGCCATCAACAGTCAATAGGGTTCATCCATTCAAATAAAGCAATGATCCACACAAATTCTCTATACTACACAAGATAGCCACCCAAGTAATGGCCTAACACAAGGAACTTCATATGCAGCAACACCGAGCAAAGAACTATTTCAGTTTAATGGAAGCACAAACTTCGAAATCAGTCTTCACCCACTGTCGACACTTGCACCTCATCCTCTCATCCAACTGTATGGCTTTGACATCCGCCATCTTGCCGCATTGCCATCGATTACTCCTGCACTTTCATGATCCTCATGCTCCGCTTCTTCTCCATCGCATCATCCCTTCCTAACTGCTCACCCGGCAATTGCGCACGGTGCACTTCAGCACCAACACCAATTCCATAAAAAACATAGCCATCAAACTTTAGCCTCTTTCAGGTCTCTCTGCGATCACAACAGCGAGGTTGACGTTTCTTTGGTGAATAGCGCTAGGACGCCAGGCACCTGGCGAGACAGTGATGTGAGGAGGATCGAGGTACCTGAATGAAACGGACATGCGGAGACTTTTCAATATTGTGACAAGATGACCAAGTTAGATGCCTCACGGCAAACGACTTAGAATCTCAAAGGTCACGTCTCAACGGCCAAACATTAAAAAATAATAAATTGCCTATAAGGCAAACAGATACTTCTGCACGTCTCTTGAGACCATAAGTCAAGTGAAAGTTAGCAAGAACAGAGTTTGTTTTAGATTCACCTTGTGACTTTAAGATTGACGTTCCAGAGAATTGGATACAGAATCTTCCCAAGAAACGTCATAATTAGTGATCTTATGCTGCTTTAAACCAGCATTTACGACTGATACATTTAGAATTAATCAAAGAATACGAGATCAGAAATCAAAGGAACTATTTCAACAAGAGAGGAGTTTCCTAACCCGAAGGTTCCCATAGAGATGCGCCTGTTTTTCTTATGTATATTGGTGCAAGCCAAACCGAAATCTGACACTTTGGGCGAAAAATCATGTTCCAATAACGTGTTGCTGGCCTTGAAGTCCCCATGCATCACACAGGTGCTCGAGTCCCCATGCAAATAGGCTAAACCACGAGCAACACGAAGTGCTACCTTCATCCTAGCGCTCCATTCTGGTCGGGCAGCTTCCTTGCCAACTCCTGAAAGCATGGGAAAATGGACATTGGCTTTACACCTCGTGAGCAGAATGAAGAGCGAGACAATAGTATGTAACCCTAGAGAAGTTGCGTATTCATCTACACTCACCATGCAAATCAGATTCCACAAAGCCATTCGGAAAAAAGTTTGCAAACAAGGCAGTGGACACGTTCCTCTGGACATATACCGATCAGCTTGACAAGATTCCTGCGATGGCATATCGACTTCAGCTAAAAATTCCCGGCCGCCCTGTTAATCCTAATTCTTCAGAACTTTCACAGCTACTTTGGTCCCATCTTCAAGAACGCCAACATGTACACGCCCAAACCCACCTTCGCCGAGTATTCTCAACTCGTGGAAAAGATCGGTGGCTCTTTCCGGCCAAACAATAAAAAATAAAAAAATTCTGATACTAAAGTCTGGGACATCTACTAGGACTCAATTTTTTTTATAAAGGCACGGAATTGAAAAACCGGGTCTGTGTTTCATTACCCAAATCCAACCAGCAACTGAGCATGAAACGACAGCAACAAAAGGCAGATAGGACAATGCAAGATTAATAGCAGCCACACCACCGCTTAGCCTATGTGATTATGCTGCAAGATAATTTGACACAACCCATTTGATTCTGAATTTGGCAATCATGTTTAATGGGGTAGATTTGGGTACCAACTGAAATTTGTACTTTTTTTGAGGGAAAAAAAGTTGGGGTAGAATCGAAAGCCAAACTAAAGTTGATGTATTTTTACGAGACAAAAGTAAATATAGGGCAGAATTGAGACTCGAGCCAATGTTTGTGCATTTCATGGGACAATTTGTATATAAACTTTATCTTCATTTATATAAGCAGCAGATTACTCATCTACTTGAAGGTGAATTATATAATTTGGCCCAATTTTTTTTTTTAAAAAAGACGGGTTATATCTAAAAGGAGATTAATCTAGCGTCTTAGCTCATTAGGTTGGGCTATATGGTCCGTGGCATTAAAGGAAAGAAGCTTGTTTACATCATTTTTATATTATGACGTCAATATGTAAAGTGATGATGTGGTGCTGATGAGGAGAGACGCTCACGTGCTCACCATATCAGTGCAAACTTCAATTGATCATGCATATTAAACTGGATGGCTGCAAATCCATCCGCTAATTTATGAAAGGAGTCTTGGAAATTGGCATCACACGTTGAAATTCACATAAAAAATCTCTATGCACATACCGAAAATTTTGGTTTGGAAAAAATTGCTTTGTCCACTTCAACTATTAGGAACACATAGTAGAAACCTCAAACATTCACTTGAAAGATTGCCAAGAGAGAGCTAAATTACTCAAAAGTTTAAGCTTATGAATTATGAGCCAACTGATATAACTCTTATTAAGGAGGGGACACCTATTTGGAAACTGGGCGGGTCACCATATTTCTTCCTTGAGATACTCACCAAACATTAGAACAGGTTGGGGGCCCACCAGCAGAAGTCTGATACCTCATCGGGGGAGATTGCCAAGAAAATGTTCAAGTACAAACTTGTCAACATCCCACATTCACCTAAAAGTCTAAGTGAATTAGTTATAAGTCAATTGAAATATATTAACTACCATATAACATACCAATTATTTAATGTATGACTTTTCTAACACAACTCACATGTGTATTTTAACACAAACTATGGTCAAAAGAAGATAAGATGATTAAAAATAGTTGATTTCGATGGGTGGAAATATATTGTGATCTAGGGGCATTCCAAAGTGTCTTCATGACTCTTTCAGGTGATATTGTAGATTATGGGATTCTTTTCATGTAACGTTGGAAAGAAAAATCCTCTTTCTTTTGAAAAATGCTAGATATCTAAATTTTATTTGTTTATTAACTAGTAAAATTGACAATATCATATTGGATTTCGAAATAAATAATCCCTTTGAATATCTGGCTCCATTTGCTTGGAGATCATGTGATGTTAAATAATATAGCAAAAGAGTTCGTGCACAAGCTTATATTAAACATAAATTATAGCTAGAGCGGTGTTGTTCATTCTCTCTTTGCCAGGACTTTCACGTGCTCTTTGTTTTTAATTTGACATCTTGAAATCACTCTAATAGATTTAATTAATCCCAGTTCACAAAAAAAAAAAAAAAAAAAAAAAAAAAGGAAGAAGGAAATCTAATGTGTGTGTGTGTTTGTGCATATAATTTTATGTCCAATTGAGTCATGGACATTGATACATGGTTTGCTGGTGTTACAGCACCTGCCAAAAACAAGTCGACTTTATATAAAAATCAAAATCACTTTCGTTATATTACAATTTGAATTTTTTTTGACATCAGAACAGGTCCTGACCATCATCATGAATCCCTAAGGTCGACCAACGCTGGCCTTCTTTGTGCTTCTAGTGCATGCGTTCACCTGAGAAATTTCCTGGTACGACATGGGCAGAAACACAAAAGAGAGAGTCGCAATACATTTTTTCTTCATATAACTTTAAAATTCGATCGAGTGCATTACGGATCCGTAGCTGAACTTCAAATCACAGGTCAAACGATATCCCAGCCCATTTCGATGACCTCGACCATTCTATTATAAGTAGAGCCCACCCTGGGGAAAAATTCAAGCTATTACCTAATCTTTGATAGCCCCACGCTCACGAGAAAAAGTAGAACTTTGTCTGTCCTTGGTGCTTTGACAAAAAATGAGCGATTGCATGATTAACTCTACTGGATCCAATGGAGATTGCTCTTCGAGTCCGCCAAAACCCAACCCAAATCGCATCTTTCATCATAAGTTGTAGCACATTGATTAGTCCCCATATAAATGTTAACTTTGACATGATTGATAGCTGTTGCTAGCAACCAGATAAGATCAAATTTGCCCGATACGTATATGAAATCGAACAGATCAATTAACAACATATATCCGATATCTCATCCTTTGTATTAAGTTAGTACGGATGTTTTTTCTTTTTTAGGCAACATGATTCATGTTCCAAAATGAATTATATTTAAGTAAATTAAACAGCTACTGATAAACTCAAAACATGATAAAAAAAACCTTTGTAATTTAACTGATGAATTTCGTCTGTGTAATCTTCACGATAACAAATATTCAAGCAAAATGTAATTCGGTTTGATAAATATTAGGGTAATTTTCAAATGAATGACTATTCTAGATTGCTCTCTGGTATTCCTTTCCTTCAACCCTCAAATCCAGTTCATCCTTCTTTGCCATATCAAGTGATTAAATCTATGGACACTTCTCCAAATACTTAAGGATCAAACTCTTGAGGATTCATTTGAACTATTTATGAGCTAACTTATTTTGTGTTGGAGGTACGATGCTTTTAGAACGGTGTATCGTCTCTTAGGAGGCAATAGAAGCCCCCTTACATTCTAAATTAGTTTTGAGGCATCTATATAAATATACTTTCATCATCCAATCGAGAAGGCCATTCGCATCACAATTTTATATTCTCTATCTTAACCTACGATCATGTCAATCCCTCTTCCAGTGAACCTCTCCATTCATGTTTATACCAACAAATCACATTGTTTCTCTATGTGCTGCAGCTCTCTCTGCGAATACACCAGGTTTCACCTTTTGCTCCCCGAAACAACAGTTCGTTGACTATGCATTTTGAAAGAAGATAGACATCGGTGCTTAATTATAAAAATAATTGGTGGCAATAAATTAAATTATAAAAATGATGTTGAAGATTTAGACAATCTGAAAAATGTGCATGACGATGGATGGTATGAAAAGACAAAGACCCCGAGGGAAAGCAACCGGAGGAGAATTTGACCGTTCCCGCCGATGAAGGATCAAGACCGTTGAATGCGTTGACCGGAAACGCAAACGATTTTTTAATGCTCCATAAAGAGCTAGTGGCCCTTGTGCGCTCTAGGTCATCGTCAGGAGAATATAAAACAAGGGTCTCCCAAGTTAGAGTGAACCCGTCACGTGGCGCTTTTCCTTTAATCCATTGTGGACACGAAAATGCGAAATGAAAGTTCGAAAGCGCAAGATTTGAGCTGATGATTAATGGGCAGGGCGGGAAGATCCATGTTCAAGCCCCACGATGATTAAAAAAAAAAAATTACGTTTCTATATGAAAATGATTAAGATTTAGTGGGCCGGGTTCAAGAAGGGAATTGCTTGTCTAGGCTTGCCCATTTTGCTCTTGGTAAAAGTTTTACAAAAATTACTAAACTTATTGTATTGATACTGATTATGTTAATTTAGTCCTAAACTTTTTGACATACTACCAATTTTGTCCTTCTGGTTAATTTTAACTGGATTTGCTAACGTGGAGGTCGATTAACTTACATAGTATGGCTGTCACTAACATGAATAACTTTTAATAATATTATAATATTTTTTTATCTTTTAATTATTTGTCCGTTTTTTTTTCTTTTCTTATTCCTTTTGCCAGTGACCGGTCACAAGCAATGGCGGGTGAGTTGACCTTGCCTGGGCGAGGATTGCTGTTGCCCACCAAAGGAGAGACTTGGCCGAGGCGAGCCGCAATGAGGGCTCCCCTCACCAAATCTAGTGAGGTCAGACCTCGCCCAGGCTAGGATAGCCTTGCTAGATTGGGTGAGGTTGACCCTTGCCTAGGCTAGGGTGGTCTTGCCGGCTCCCCCCGCCAAATATGTTGAGGTCGGCCCTCACCTAGGTTAGGCAACCTCATTGGGTGTCACTTAGGTGAAGGTAATGCTCAGCAAGGCCACCTTGGCCCAAGCGAGGACTGGCCTCGCCAGATTTGTCAAGGGGAGCCTTAGATAGGGCTTGCCCGATCTTGCCTTACCTTTGGCGAGCGATGGCAACCCTCACCTAGGCCATGCCGGCCCGCTTGGTGATGGCCGATGGCCAATGGCTAGCAAAAGAAAGAAGAAAGGAAAAAAATGATTAAAAATGATCCATGACAGTACTAGCCGTGTCGTGTAAGCATTCACATCAACAATGATAAAATATATATATTTCTATATGAAGATGATTTGGCTTGAGCAGGCCGGGCTCAAGAAGGAAATCACTTCTTTAGGCTTGCCCATTTCGCCAAATATGGCAAGGGTAGCCCTCACCTAGGCAAAGGTAATGCTTGACGTGGTCGCCCTAGCTTGGGCGAGTGCTCCCCTTTCCCAATTAGGTGAGGCTGGCCCTCGCCCAAGCCAGGTGGCCTTGTCGGGTCTTGTACGAGTGAAGGCAACACTCGACAAGGCCACCCTCGCTTAGGTGAGGATTGGCCTCACCTAATGTGGGGAGGGGAGCCCTTGCCAAGCAAGCCAACTCATCGGCCATGGCCGGCAGTTGGCAAAAGAAAGAAGAAAGCAAAAATCAGTAAAAATTAAAATATTTTTTAAAAAAATTATATAAGTAATTTCTAATCAAAATTAGCTGAAATGATTAAATTAACACTATATCAAAAGTTTTATGATTAAATTGACATCAACGTAATAAGTTTATGATTTTTCTAACATGTTTCCCTTTCGTCCTTTGAAACAACCAAGACGCAGTGTGGCCCGTTGGACCACTTGCCCAATAACCGAGCGTAGGCACAAACACGTTATGAGGGAACTGATGAGCCGATCCTCGAAACATGTCAACTAAGGGACATGAAGGCGAATTGTGAATGCGAAAATACGGCAGGCTCTAACGATCCACGCCAGTCTCTCTCGTTCCCCGAAAGCAGGGTTCGACTAACCCCCTTAGACATGCGATCCCGCCCTCACGCTATGCTCTCCAAACCTGGCCCTCTCCTCTCTCTCCCTCTTCGTCGATCGTCCACACCAAGATTTCCACGAGCACGTGTGGACACGACAGAAACGACGTGGTGCGTGGGCTCTCTCTCTCTCTCTCTCTCTCTCTCTCTCTCTCTCTCTCTCTCTCTCTCTCTCTCGTGTGTCCAATCTTTCTAGGAATCGGGCCTGAACGGGCGTCGTTTCGAGAGGGGGGCCTAGACAAAGTGGGTATGGGATTTGCCCTGTTCGGATGGCAATACAAGTCATAAGATCTTGGCCTCGAGCGGGCGCTTCGAGCTTGAAATGGTCATGTCCCGTCCCCTATTTTTGGGGATTTTCCCTTGCGGGGTCGCCCGCGGTCAGAACCCATTAACGAGGGGAACTAGAAAGAAAGGATGGAAAGCGCTCTTCAGAGCTTCAGTTCGCCGACCCCATTAATGACCATTCATTGAGGAAGTCGAGATCTCTAAGCATTCCATCGCGTGGTGCCACATTTTGTGTAGGAATTGCGAGAGAATAAGCTCGGGTGCGACATTGTAGGCCCCGGTTGCACATCTTTCTTTCCTTGTTTGAAATGGCCCAGGAGACAATGAACTAGAAAATTAAGTGGTAGTAATAGACGAGATGAATGTGAAGATAGATTATTCGTAGCCTCTCATAAGTGAAGCATAGGCAGGAGGGGAAAATGAATTTGTTTGTAATTAGTTGATTTGGAGTTGGTTCACTCCTTAGCTCCAGTACAATTGAAGAGAAAAATGGCGTAGGAAAAATTTGCCAATTGCCGGTAATCAGCGGTTTGAATGACCTTTATGTCGGCACTTGGTGCACGCAGTGCCAAATCCAAGTAGCGATCCGGACCGTTCTGAATAGCTACAAAGTTTCAAAGACTCTTTCTGAGTCAAGCGAATGCAACGAAGTCTGCAGCTGTTAAGGAAGAAGATCTAGAAGTTCTCTGTTTTCTCTTGCTCTTACTTCATGCAAGTTGTCGACAATAATACTACTTTTCAAGCGTTGGTGAAGAGGATTTCAAAAGTAAGTTTAAAAAAAAAAAAAAACAGTCATACAGACTATTAAACTGCCCATGCAACAATATGAAAGCTTAAATCCATTTTGCTTTCGATTGGTCTAAGTAAGATTTGCATCTCTGCTAATCTAGATTTAGCAAAAACCAACTATATGACAGAAAATAGTAAATTCAGAAAAGCCTGTATAAATGAAGATATACAGCATAAACGTCTATGCAAACCATGCCTGGCCGTTCATGGGGTAAACCATCATTTAGCAAGCATTTCCCAGTGGAAAAGCTTTAGCTATGAAGAGACAATGCTGAAACCTACAATTTTAATTTGGGAAAACATTGAACTAGAACTTGCAATTAAGGATTGCCAAGTGCGATTTTTACACAATTCTGCATAAAAATTGCACATTGAAATCAAGAGAAGAACAATAGCTCAAATGACGGATCTGACATGCCTCTGCCGGATTACCTCTCCTAAATTCATGCTCCAGCTTAGTCATTGCAGACGAATCACTGAATGCAACAGCACAATATTAGCAGTGAGCCAACGAAGGGACAGATCTATGCAACTTTCTTTATAGTTACGAGACCTTACAATTTCTAAGTGAAGCTTGATAAACCAAGACATCAGTTATCATCAGATCAAACGTTAAGTTCAATAGCTGCACCAAGTGCTCAAAATCACAGTGGAACATGTAAAAAGGCAAGAAAACTTTTGTACCAGCAGATCCCTGCACAGCTGAAGCAAAGCTGATGATACAGAGCAGAACCAGCTGGACAATAATCACTTGCATCACCACCCCCAAATCTCATTCAACACCAAATCCCAATCCTAACAACCCCAGCTACCTCAACGAGGATCTTGACAACCAATAAAACCCAAATACAGTATCAAAAAAAAAAAAAAATTCAACTCTACAAAAAGAGAAGATTGCTAAATCAACAGACTTGATAACACTTGAAGCAAGATCGTGGAGGAAGGGAATCAGATCAGCAAGCCAGGGACCCCCACGTACAGTGAGAGCAAAGCAACGCAATAAATTCTCTTTTTTCTTCCCTTCCCTTCGGTGGAGGAAACACAAAAAAAATAGGAAAGAAGAGAGATTTAGGGTGTGCATGGAAACGTTTCTAAGAAACGTTTCTGGAACACTTCTGTACGGATTTTGTTCCCGGGAACAAAAAAAGAACAGAAACGCATTTGGTTGCGTTTCTGTTCTTTTTTTGTTTTTTTGTTTCCGGAACAAAATAAGAACAAAAAAAAGAAACAACAAATTGTTGTTTTTTGTTCCATAAACAAAAATGAAGAAACGTTTCTTCTCTCTCTTCTTCTTCTCTTCTTCTTTTCTTCTTTTTTTTCTTCTTTTTCTTTCGCGCCACCGGCCTCGCCATGGCCGGCCCGGCCAATCGGCCGGTCACCGGAGCGGTGTGACCGGCCGAAAAAAAAAAAATAAAAAAGAAAGGAAAAAATGAAAAATAAAATAAAAATGTTTAAAAAATTAAAAGAAACAAAAAAGAATAAAATTTACCAAACGTGTTTCTATTCATTTTTTATTCCCGGACCAAACGTTACCAAACGCGTTCTTTTGTTAAAAAATTGTTCCCCGGAACAGAAACACTTTTTTTTTGTTTCTGTTCCCTAGAACAAAAAAAGAACAGAAACGTTACCATTCGCACCCTTAATCAATCTCTCTGCGACTAAACAACATGCTCTGGAACCCATAGAGGCTCTGACCACCATAAACGCCTACCTCTCTACCAGCATGAAATTAATTCCACGAAACTGAAACCACGAATTGAAATGCCCTGTGTACTCCAAGCAACCCCAAGAACTGAACAGTTACAGACAAGAGACACCCTTTGCCACACGCACAGAGAGAGAGAGAGAGAGAGGCTCTGGAACCCGCAGAGGCTCTGACCACCATAAACACCTACCTCTCTACCAGCACGAAATTAATTCCACGAAACTGAAACCACCCCAAGAACTGAACAGTTACAGACAAGAGACACCCTTTGCCACAGGTAGAGAGAGAGAGAGAGAGGAAGGGAGAGGGAGGTGGGGTGGGATTATTTTATACGGGGGAGGTCAGATTTGAGTGGAGTGTTAATGGGGAATAACACGAGATAAGGGGAAAAGTACCAAAATAGTCCTAAACTTTTAATATTAGTATCAAGTCGGTCCTAAATTTTTCAATTAGATCAATTTAGTTCTAAATCTTTTACATTGATACAAATTCAGTCCATCCGGCTAATTTAAGCCGGAAATTGCTGAAGTGGCCATCGATAGTCTCACGTGGCGCCACGTGAACAAATTTTATAATTTTTTTTTTCAGATTTTTTTAAATTAATTTTTCTTTTTTTTTTTTCTTTTTCTTTTCTCCTTATCCCTTGGCTAGCAAGTCGTTGGCCGGCCGACCATCGCCAGCCACAAGTTGGCCGGGGCGAGGGGCCCCACGCCCTCGTTGCCATTGGCGAGGGCCGCCGCACCCTTGTCGGCCACAAGCGAGGGCCGAAACCCTCGCCGGCCAACCGGCGAGGGCCTCTACGCCCTCGTCGGCCACAGGCGAGGGCATGGTGGCCCTCGCCCAGATCCAAGTGAGGGCATGACACCCTCGCTTGCCATGAACGAGGGCATCGAGCCCTCACCCAGATCCAGGCGAGGGCCATGGTGGCCTCGCTTGTGGCGGGCGAGGGCGTTGTGCCCTTGCCTAGATCTAGGCGAGGGCGTCGTGCCCTTGCCTAAATCTGGGCAAGGGCCGCCGTGCCCTCGCCTGGATCTGGGCGGGGGCCGACGCCCTCGCTTGTGGCCAACAAGGGCGTGGGGCCCCTCGCCCTAGGCAGCCTGTGGCCAGCGATGGTTGGCTGGCCAACGACCTTGCCGGCCAAGGGATAAGGAGAAAAGAAAAAGAAAAAAAAAGAGAAACAAAGGAAAAAAAGAAAAATAATTTAAAAAATCTGAAATATATATAATATAATATAATATAATATAATATAATATAAAATTTGTCCATGTGGCGCCACATAAGATCGCCGGTGGCCACATCAGAAATTTCCGGCTTAAATTAGCTGGATGGACTGAATTGGTACCAACATAAAAAGGTTTATGACTAAATTTGTCCAATTGAAATGTTTAGGACTGAATTGGTACCAATGCTAAAGGTTTAGGACTATTTTGATATTTTTCCCTGATACGAGAATCAATGTTAACTTAAGTTGAATTTGTACTCCCGCAGGAAGTTGGTCTGCATAATTTAATGTAGGGGTTGGGGGGGGTGTTGTTTCTCTAGTCTTGACTGGTTCGTTGTGTTCTTGTTCTTTACTGGTTTTTCATCTTCTTTTTCAAGCTCCATCTCGATGGTGATGGCGACTCCTTTCGCTTTTGGGGAAGAAGACAGTGTAATGGTGAATTCATCCGCCTGACTCATCACCCACTATTCTGCTGCTCGTCTCGGATGATCCGGAGTCGGGAGAGAAAAAGGCGAGAGGGATTTCATGGGAGGATACGATGTTTACCTGTCGGCCCCGACCTCTTGCTTCAAGCAATGGTTGAAGACTTTTGGCCGGGGATTGAAAAGCGACGGTTAAAAAGCAGAAAAAAGAAGCTAACAGTTAGAATTCACACTAAAACTGAGTATATATATATATATATATATATATATGCATTAATCCTTATTTTCATTAGTTAAGGAACCGACACCTGTGTTCAATTAGGCGAGACGGTAATGGCGCGCATGATAAAATTTCTACTTCTCTATTTCTTTGTTTCTCTATTCCTCGAAATAAATTTTAAACAGAAATTCGTTTGGTAACGCAATTTGATCTTTCTATTTATGGACATATTTACATTCCAGAAATAAATTTTGAAAAAAAAATCAGAAGCTAAAATTTTTAACTTCTTATATTCTGAAATAGAAATTGAGAAATCAATTTCTGTTCTAGAAATTTTGTCATACGCACCCTAAATGTTCGGTTTGCACAATGAAGATAGCTTTGTGTTTGGGCCACCTATTTGAATTTTGACGTATTTTGTGGATAGCAATTTACCTATCTAAATTGGGGTTTCGTGTCCCATTTTTCTTTTACAAAATCAATATTAGAATTCAGTGAGCAATCGGATCGGTCCAACCTAAAAACAAACCGGCCTTACCCAATTGGTTCCAAGCTGATTCATACAAGGATTGGATAGGTTGCTCGATAAACAACTAGAGAGTCCATCCTTAATTGATTTGGTCTCCGTTTTTACTCAAGAGCCAGCCTTACAAGTCAATACCCATTCCAAAAGTTTCGATATTGTTGTTGGAATTGTTTATTTTCCATTGAATTGAAGGTTGAAAATGGAGATTCTAAAGACGTAATCGTTTGAAGGTAGCAGGTCTTGTTGAAGCACGTTGTCGGCTATATCTTTATACACAAAAGGTAGATCTGGTGGAGCAATCGTCTTCGTTTTAGTCAAACTAATGCATGAAAGAAGATACGATGACTACACCCTTCTTCACCCTTCGTATTCAATCATTACGCACTATCAAATAAGCATCGGCCAAGTTAAAATAACCTTTTCCTTCCCTTAAAATTGCTTCTCGAGACTTTGATAAGATATTGGAACTTAGGAATATGCTTTTAATATTCCAGAATATTGTGATTATGTCGAGAAAAGGGCTAATGAGAAAGAGATTAATATTTATGAGCAATTGATTATGTTGACGTCATAACCTACTAGTAGACACCGACGTTAAAGCGCTTTAATATATATATATATATTTTATGAATCCAAGATGTTGGTACATATATCAATTTTATATATGATCTCAAGAAGCTAAGTCCTTATATCACCATATCTAATTCTATTACGGGTTTTAGGGACTATGGTGGGTTGGGTTAGAATAAAGGTTCCATTCGTTTAGGAAAAAATAAATAATTTAAAAATATTTTTCTAAAATTGGTCGTTTATATTGTTTATGAAAACGAATGAACGAAAAATATTTTCGTCTTCTATGAAATGTTTGGATATAAACTTTTGTCAAAAAAAAATATTATTGATTATTTATTTTTTGTGAAAGAAACAGAGATTGAATGTGTTTCGACAATACATGAAATGAAAAAGAATATTGAATTGGCATTGACAATCAAAGGCTATATGTTATATAAATTGCAGATTTTTTTTTTTTTTTTTGTATATTGATATTGGTCAATTCCAAATATACAATCAAGAGGGGTTTGGATTCTCATGCATTCAATCGAATCGCTTGAGCCGAGTTCTTGAATATAAGACAAAGTTAGTCAATGTCAAATTGGACATCTTTCGTTTCTTTTTAGGGTATTTGTGTCTTGTGATTATATCGGAAGAAAAAGGAAGGAAGCTCCAAGAAGCAAACGAAATTTTTTTGATGTTCAATCATGAAGGTTGATTTGGAAATCATACTGTTGTTTCGAGTGCATATCAAGCTTCAAGGTGGGCATCATGATCAGAATAGGTTTTGCCCCTATAATGTCTTGGCTCGTTGGCTTGGGAAACTTCGTGTTTAAATCAATCAAGTGCCAGCTTATATGCCTCACTAATCATCCAATTATTAGCTTGGTAGCATGACAATCCCACGATAGAAATTTTCCATTTTATGTGCTAGAATATTAATAAATATATAGAGCCCAGGATGTGTTTGGAGTATGTAATAGAAGCCCCATATCTTCATCCGAACTTATCATCAATAGAGAGCTCAATTTTGAGCCTGTCAATATATATAGTTAGACTCACATTCACTAAAAAGTTTAAATCAATGAGTTATTAGTCAAATATTAACTGTTTTACACTAAAACACTTCTTTGATATGGGATTTCTCCAATATAATTCGCATGTGCCTCTCATGTGAGTTTTAGTGTTAGGTTTAGAATGTGTTTGGTAACATTTTTATTTTTGAGAACAATTTCTTTTTAGATTCCCTGAAACAATTTCTAAATAAAATAATGCATTTGGTAATTATATAAAATTTCTATTGTTGGAATAGAAAAAGGATGGGAAGGCATTTGGTACGATGCACAAGTTTTTTTTTTTTTTTTGGTGACATAATTTTTTTTATTTTTTATTATTTTTGAGATCTTTTTCTTTTTTTTTTTTTTTTTCTTCTTCTTCCTCCACATGTCGGCTGCCAGCCGGCAACACACAACGGTGAACAGTGGGGGCAGCGGGTGGTGAGAAAGAACAATAAAAGAAAGAAAATGACTTATTTTTGGAAATTATTCCCGTGAATAATAAGTTATTTTTTTATACTTCTTCTTTTTGTTCAAATCTATTTCTCGGTCATTTTTCTATTTCAGATAATTGATGTTATCAATTTGATTTTTTTTTTTTAAATTCCGAGGAACAAAAGAAAAAAAAAAACAGAGAAATAGAAATGCTACCATGCGGAGCCTTATTCCCTTTTAATTAAAATATCCTTTTGCATCAACTTATCTTGACTTAAATTTTCACCGCCCAACTTCATCCGAGTTAGGATTTGGCATACAATTACAAGGAAATAGAGAGTAAAAACGTGAAAGCAAATTCGAGAAATAAGATTTTAACCTAATTCATCTTTAAACTAGGTTTATGTCCAATAGAATATCCCTCAATTACAAAAGGAAAAGATTGCATAAACTTAGTAGTTGTTTTTTGAGTACAAAATACTTGCATCAAGTTGAGCTTGAGCTTCATACTATATTGTGAAGGCTATTTGGGATTCGCTTAAGTATATGTCTTTTCAAATATATATACCAAGATGCTTGTTATTGGAAAATATTAACCCTCTTTTTTGCCGCATATACATAGGACGATTGGTATTAAAATGAGAAATCACATAAGATAATAGCGTATTCTCTTCTCCCCGGGACTTTCACATGTACATATTCCGTCGCATCTTATTTTACGCGGCACCTGATTAGGCTGTTGTCGGAGAATATTCTTCTTTATTTATAAATTTGCCACCGGCCCTAAATGCAATTCTTGGTGCTAAGCCAAGAAAGTGTCGAATGACTTAATAATTAAATACAGGTGATCTAACTCTCTTTTGGCATTATTGTGGTATTTTCACGGGGATGGGGACAAGTCGCACCTAGAGGAACCCCACAGGAACCCCACTTACAATTGTGGTGGTCCAGTGGAAATCTTGGGAAAACAAAAGGCTCCAAATCTTTTGGTCTTTCGTATTCTCTACATGCTCCAACACATATTAGAATAATGCTTACGTAAATCCACGTAGTTACATACATTTATATATATGTGTGTGTGTGATTTTTTTTTTTTTTTAGAAGTTTGTTGGGAAATCATGCTCGACTGAAGTTTTCAGCTTACTGGAAATGGTCAAATTTGTAGCTTAAAAGTTTTAAGTAGACGACTATATAAAGAGATCCCCTCTTGAGCAGCGCACGAAAACCGAATTGCGGCATGGCCTGACTGTGACATCATATTAAGATGTTCAATTTAAAAATTTAAACCTGTAAAGCAAGAGACGTGAGACATTTTAAGATATATAAAGTAAACTTTCAGATAACCAAATATCCATATTATCAAAAAAAAAAAAAAAATGCGGTGTTTTGGCCAAATTTCCTCCATCGACATGCAAATGCGCACAAGTACAGTCGAATGTAATCGAATGTGCCTCTACATGACATCCCTATGATAATCCAGAGGATTGTCTAAGACTATATAAATATTTTTGCTTGGTTTAGAGATCAAACTTAGGACCGAGTAAACTACTAACTCCAATTCCACCATCTAATATTCAACTAAGAGCCTGTCTTTATCAAATGAATATAACTCGAGAGAAAGGATGCTCTTAAACGTGAAAGTAATGATTTTCCCAAGCAGGCCGGATGTGTTCCTGAAGCTCCTATCTGATGTTTTGTAGTTATAGTAACAATCAGTCCGTGACTAAGAGAACTCTTTTCAAGAAATGATCATTTATAGTTGATTAAGTAAAATTGTACCCAGGAATTTAATGGTAAAAGGTAAAGATTGGGACCACCAAGAGTGCTAATTTTGATGACAGGTTCTGCCCAAAAATTCAGTGCGGACTTAATGCAAGTAGTTCTCGTTTAGCTATCTTATAGTTTCTACTTTTCAACGCATGATCGAGGTGGGTATACAGTTCCGCAAATTGAAACCTTTCGAAGCTTAAATTTTTTTTTTTTCTTTTAACTTTTATTGAGGCTGAAAAGGACTGTCTTTCAAATGAATATTCACACCATTTCAATTGAAGATGCAAGGAATCAATAACTTCTAATAGAAATATATATTTAGTTAATTCATATGACCTTCAATATAAATTTCAGCATCAAGTGCCCGAGGAGCTAGCCTTCCACTTTTAGACTTTATTTTCTCAAAAAGTGTATATGAATTTTATCTTTATATATAAATAAATAACAGGTTACACATCTACACAAAAGTAGATTATATAGAGAAAATTGTCCAAAAAGTTTTAAACATATTGTATCGCGACTAATTAATTGCTGAATCTTTCAATTATGTCAATTAAGTCCCAAACCTTTTAATAATTTCTTAATATAGTCATTTTTGTCAATTTTTGGTCAAAAATTGCAAACATGGTTGTCTAGTTGGTCCATCCTTTGTGGCCGATCTGCACTAATGTGCATAATGTTTGTATTTTTAAAACTTCTTACGAATATTTCCTTTTTTCCTTTTCTTTTCCTTTTGCTTATAGCTGGTACTTGGTCATGTTCAGTGATCAACCACAAGCAAGACTTGGACTTGCCTAGGTTGGCCATTCTAGATCTGGCAAGGGCTACAACATCCTTATCAGGCGAGGGTGTCATGGCTCTTGCCAGGTACACATCGTCTAGGCTAGGGTACCTTGCTCGTGGCAGGTTGTAGATGATGGCCAAATATCGGTCATAGGCAAAATGAAAAGAAAAAGGAAAAAAAAAAAGGAAATCAGAAAATTTTTGGAAAAATTTAAAAAATTTCCACATAGGATAACCGACGTCCACGTTTATGGTTTTGAGTCAAAATCGGTCAAAATGACTATATTGATGAATTATGTAAATATTTAGAATTAAATTAGTATAATTAAAAAGTTTAGAATTGAACTAATTACTGTACAACAAATTAGGACTTTTTAAATAATTATCTTGAATAATAATAATAATAATAATAATAATAATAATAATATGATCAAATAGAAAAATGGGTTTATATAAAAAGGAGATGGGGTGAGATGGTAAAAAGGTAGGATGATTCAATGGATCCCACAAGCCCTAGTTCTTAAGATTAATTTAATGTCTTAGCTCATGCTGTGTTGGCTTTAAAAAAGAAAGATGCTTTATATTATTATGACTACATACAAAGTGATGATGTGGTGGTGATCACATGAGATCTTAACGTTTGGCCGCAAAAATAAAAGGCGAGATGCTAACGAGCACGTGAACCAAGAAAAAATGGCACTTTTACTGTTCTTTGATGAGAAGTTCAAAAGGAAAATTATAATTAGTGCCAAAAGGCGAGACAAATCTTCATTCTCCAATAATGATGGCTTGAGAAGGTAATTTACATTGTTTAACCAAGCCACTCAAAAGCTTAGAGTGCGTGGTTACTAGTTAAAAAAAATAATTAACTCAATTAACCCTAAAAATGTTAAGCTTCACGCTAAAAAAGTTTGGTTTACCCAATTGTTACTTTGAATTTTGGTTGGGGATATTCTTAGGTTCCAGCCTATCAGCGCAAGCTTTAATTGATTATACATATTAAACTTGATGGTTGCAAATCAATCTACTCAAACCGTGCACACTAATTTGAAAGAAAAAAAAAGATGATTTATAACGGTTAATTTGGATGAACGGACATGTATTGTGATCATAAAACATTTCAAAATCTCTCCGAAATTCTTATAGGTCGTATTGTCATAGTCAATTACGGGAAATTTTTCATGTACCATTGGAAAAAAAAAAATCTCTACATATTAACTTTTGAGGAATGCCAAATTTTTAAACTTTTTACTAATTAATATTTTCTTATTAACTAAGTTGAAAATATCATATTTAATTTTTAGACGAATAAATCCCTTTGAATATCATCTCGGGTATTGTACATATAAGACACATATGATAATTATTCTATTTATATTCTAGACTTGTTTTTGGAGCAGAAATTTATTTGATAAAATTATTTCATTTTCCTTTTTTGGAATAGATTTCTACTCAAAAATAGGTTTGGAACAAAAATTAGAAGTAACAATTTCTTACTTTTCTATTTTTGGAATAGAAATGAGAAATATAATATTTTCTTATCGTTCGTTCTCGCTATTAGTCGGTTACTTATTTGTCATTGCCAGCCGCCTTTCGCCATCTGTTGTTGCTACTCCTTTCCGCCGTCGTCGTTGATCGTCACCGCCATCGAGAAAGGAGAAATTTTGTATTGTTATAAAACGAATTTCTATTCTGGAAATAGAAATTTCGTGTCGTTATCATATGTATTTTTTTTCTTAGAAACTCATCCAACAATTGAAATAAAAAAATCAATTTTTTATTAGAATAGTTATTATTCACGCCCATAACTTTTGATGTCTCGGCAATAGAACCAAAAATGGCCAAACTACGCATGTTCACCTATACCTAGTTTGGCATTATATTATGAATTTATCACTCGTGGATGTAGACAAGCCACGTCAAAGCACTGTACTCTAATACCCTGATTCCCTGTAGTATGTGGTGGACCATTGCTCCATGTGTTTGTTTGCAATATCCAACACATGCTCCGCAAAAAAACAAAAAAACAATTATTTGCTTTGTCTCTTTTACTATACCACTTTCGCCAAGAACAAAAAGAAAAAAATATGGGAAAATGATGATGTTACGATTGTCATAGCAAAGGGTAAGTCTCGATTAATCGAAGAACTTTAGTGAGAAAAAAGATTGAATTAGTGAAAGGCAAGAACTTTCGGGGGGACCATCAAGAAGGGTCGATTCATGGAGTTCTTGCCAAATCCAACTTGAACTCAAGGCAAAGTAGGCATTATTTCACTATATTGGTTTCAATGTATGCATACACAGATAATACACGTGGACGCTTTGTGTTGCTTTTGGCTTGCCTTTGTTAAGGCTGAAAAGGAACGTCCTTTAAACGCATGACCCCAAGAAGTACAAAGGCTTAATTTTCTCTCCTCCCCCACCAAAACCCCACCACACACTCCAAGCATCAAATTGCATTATTGTGGCTCTAATAAGTTATGGCCCAAAGCCAGCGTGGGTTGTGCACACAATCTTGGGTCCAATTGAGTCATGCTCACTGAAATTTTGGATGTGCTAGAAATAAGTTGATCTCAAATTTTGTTTTGAATCAATGGAGCTATCCCTCGGGATCGGATTATTATTATTATTTTGGTCGAACCCTTGGGATCAAGTTAAGATGAAATAATTCATCATGCATCCCTAAGGTTGTCGTCTGTTGGCCTTCTTTGATCAGACATTGGCACAACGACATAAGAGAGACTCGCAATACCATACTCCTCATATAACTTAGACTTGATCAAGTTTTCTAGGAAGTACATTGCAATTCATAACTGAATTTCAAATCACGGGCCAGATGGTTTGCCCTCTCCACAAAATCTATCTGATTTGCCCCAGCCCAAGAAAGAAGTTGGAATTAAGCTGAAAGGCCCATCTCACTAACCTGGACCAGTCTATGATAAGTTTTTTTTTTTTTGGTGGTCGGAACTAGTTTATAATAAGTTGATCCGACCACGGGCTTATAATAATTGGGAAACTCAAGCTATTATTTAATCTTGATAGCCCCACTCATTCGAGAAAAGCAGAACTTCGTCCGTGTGCGGGGGCTTAGACTAAACCTATCCCTTGACCATGAAAATTATGCCTATGAACACAAGCTAGATGCAATGGAGTTTGATCTTGGAGTCTATCGAACCCAACCTCAATCACATCTTTCATCACAAGTTGAAACACAATGATAGTCACCATATAAACGTAGATTTAAACAGAATTGATAATTCTCACTAAGTACCCAAGAAGACCAACATCTCGATTTATCTGATTTGTACATGGAGTTGAACAAATCGTTTGACAACATGTATTTTATACCTCATCATTCGTAATAAAATAAGTGCAGATCTCTCTCTCTCTTTTTTTTTTTTTTTTTTGGCCAACATGATTTATGTTCTAAAGCGAAGTATGTCTAAGTGAATTGAGCAACTATTAACAAACTCAAGACATGACAAAGAAAAAACAACTTTAGCAATTAAATCGATGAATTAATACCTGTAATTCCATAGGGATAATTACCATAAAAAATGCTAAATCTTTCAATTTAGCCTATTCAGTTCTAAACTATATAACGATTTGCTAATATAGTCTTTCTGGCTTATTTTAGTTGGAAATTGCAGATGCGAATGTTAGCCATTCTACGTAGCATCGGGTAAAACTGAATACATAGCTTCATGAGTTCACTAATTCGCTTTATTGTAGCTTGACAAAAATAGAAGAATTAGGGATAAGGGCTAATGGGTATTTCGGATGCATACAAAAGTTGGGTGAAGATGACAAGATGTGTGACGCCCCAGAGTGTCACGCGCTACACGTGTCATATTTAATTTATTTCTTAATAATTTATTTGCATGTGGAAGCATGACAAAATAATTATAACATGCCATATCAATATCTTAATAGCTTAATAATTACATATGTATCACTTTTGATAACATTAATTATACATTATTACTTTAGAATAAACACCAAAATACAATACACTTGGAAAGGATTATCACCTAGCTCTACTACCATACCCCCTACTCTCAAAAGCTTGCATGTACAACACTGAACTAATATCTAAGAATCGAGAACCTCACTTATCGACGGCTCATCTGCAACATAATCAAGAGTACCATCGAAGCCTCTAAGTGGTCCAAGCAAATCACCATCGAAACTCGCGTACTAGGCTACATACCGGTGGGGGACCTACTCGGTGAGTCCTACGTGGATCCATACCATAGCAACACACTTAGTATTCACTAAAACTAAATCAGGCAACAGCACATCTTCATACATGTAATCAAAATGCATTACGACTCCAAGTAGTGGTGGCGATGGAAGGGGCCATTCTACATATTTGAAAAAATTATGAAATGAACCAAGGCCTAGTAGATGAAATCTCTAAGTTTAGAATAAGAGTTCAACGACAAAAGAACGTTTCAAGTGCCATAACTTTGGCCAAAGGGACACTTAAGCGCCATAACTTACGAAAGGTACACTTAAGTGCCACATTCGAAGAAAAGCGGATCACTTGAGTGCCACTCCGGCCAAAATCCGGCCAAAACGCCAACGTGGCATTTTTCCGGCGACGCGTCCAAAACGACATTGTTTTGCACGCGACGTGGTCAAAACGGCGTCGTTTTGGCCTAACGTGGTTAAAAAAAATTAAAATTTTAATTAAATTAATTTTAAAATTAAATTTAGTTAAAATATTTAAAAATAGTAAGTTTAAAATTAAATTTAGTTGAAATATTAAAAAATAATAATTTTTTTTTTAAAAAAAAAAAAAAAGGAAAGGTGGGGAGGCGGCTGAGGGATTAGCCCTTAGCCGCCGCCGCCGGGAAGGGCCGGCGATGGCGGGGGGAGGGTCGGCCGGGGTTGCCGGGCCCTGGCCAAGGGTCGGCGACCATGGCCGACCGGCGGCGAGGGCTCGCGGCCCTCGCGTAGATCCGATGAGGGCTGCGAGCCCTCACCCGGATCCGACGAGGGGCGGCAGCCTTTGGCCCGGCCGGGCGAGGGCCCCGACCCTCGCCGACCCTCGCCAACGGTCGGCCGAGGTCGCCAACCCCTGGCCAAGGCCCGACGACCCCAGCCGACCCTCCCCCCGCCGTCGCCGGCCCTTCCGGCGGTGGCGGGCGGCGACACACGGGCCGAGGGCTAATCCCTCATTGCCTCCCCCCCTTTCCTTTTTTTTTTTTTTTAATATTTCAACTAAATTTAATTTCAAAATTATTAATTTAAAATATTTTAACTAAATTTAATTTTAAAATTATTATTTTTAAATATTTTAAATAAATTTAATTTAATTAATTATTTTATTTTATTTTTTTGCCACGTCAACCAAAACAATGCCGTTTTGGCCACGTCGGCATGCAAAACGGTGTCGTTTTGAGCTTGGTTCACCGGAAAAGTGCCACGTCGACATTTTTGCCGGATTTTCACCGGATTGGCACTCAAGCGATCCCTTTTACTCCGATTTTGGCACTTAAGTGTATCTTTCGTAAGTTATGGCACTTAAGTGTCCCTTTGGCCAAAGTTAAGGCACTACAAGGGTCCGTGCGTTAGAGTTCAACTTTGCACTCACCTTGGCATAAACAACAACAAAGATCCGAAGCAATACAATAAATGCGTGAGCACACACCTTACCTTCTTTGCAAATGTCACACGAATGCATAGTATTATCTACCAGTGCACATGAATG
Source organism: Eucalyptus caleyi (assembly GCA_014182885.2). NCBI lineage: Eukaryota > Viridiplantae > Streptophyta > Magnoliopsida > Myrtales > Myrtaceae > Eucalyptus > Eucalyptus caleyi. The sequence goes on along the minus strand of CM024468.2, from coordinate 54,714,888 downwards.
TCATATAATCTCATGATGCATCAGTATCATTTGGAGCCTTAACAACTATATGTGTGTGTGTGTGTTCATAAACATGTATTAACTTCTTCACTTCTTATCTTTAACACTCCCAAGGCATCTCGATACATGGGCATCTTCCCTCCCAAGGCATCCTAAACACACACGGGGCATCGTCGCCATCATCATGTGGATGATGGAACACTTTCTTTTTATTATTCCAAGTTATCATGGAGCATTAATGCACATGAACATATTCAACCTCAACATTTTATGCACTATATCATTTCACTTAACCATTACCAAATTACAAACAACATCATTTATGCATGCATTGTTTGCACAGATAATAAGAAGCTATTTACCTTAAATGTAACAAATATGCTTTTACTAAATAAGGATGCTTAACAAACACTTGAAAAAAGACTAATGATTCCAAAGAACAAAAAACATGTGATTTTTTTTTTTTTTTTTTAAGAAATTTAGTAACTCTCCAAATTCGATAACTTTATGCTGGAACCAAAAATTTTCCTCTGAAGTCAGCAACCTTACCCTTTTCACATACTTTTCAACAAAATACCACTAAACATCATGGAATGGAATTCACCCATACTTCTTAACAAAATAATTAGATTCATCAATACACAACTCGACAATGTCTTTATCAAAATTCACAAATTATGAACTCAACATGCCATTATTACTCTCACATGACCTTAAAACTCACTCAAAGTTAACACTCATCAAACAACAAAGTCAAGAGTACCCATTAGAACAACCTAACTTAGTTCCTAGAGTTTCATTTACCTCAAAAAACTTGCACAATGGACCAAAGCTTTAACTTTCTTTGATAAAAAAAATGAACAAAATAGAGAATTAATAATTCTAATTTGAAAAACGACAAAACACATGCCATTACCAAATAACTTGCCATTACCAAAATTTATTCTTACATGACCTTAAAACTCACTCAAAGTTAACACTCATTAAACAACCAAGTCAAGAGTACTTGTTAGAACAACCTGACGTAGTTCCTAGAGTTTCACTTATCTCAAATGACTTGCATAATAGACCAAAGTTTTAACTTCCTTTAATGAAAAATGAACAGAATAGAAAATCAATAATTCTAATTTCAAAAACGACAAAATTCATGTGTGGAATTAGTTGGAAATTTAATGGTTACCTCATTCAAACATAAGAAATTAAGACTGAGACTTTAATGATGCGAGTATGGGGCCAACGCCTTTACTTGGGGTATTGAAGACAGATGATTCAAAAAGGAAAGTGTGTAATTAGAAGCAAGTGAAGGGAATGTTCTCTCTTTTGAATTTTGAAGACTTACCCTTCAGTAGGGTAAATATTTATAAGTGAATTGATGGAGTTGCTTAATTAACCAATGGTAAGATCATGAGGTCTATGGGTAGAGAGGTTGTTGTTCCAATTAAATAGGTTCACGTGGCCCTTGTATAATAGGGTGCAAATGGTCCAATGAGAAGGTTTTATGTTGCCTAAGGTGAATAGCTAGGGTGTATGTGGCTAAATATAGTTACCCACAAGAGGAGATGATTTGGAAATGTCTCCTCTCCATTAGCCAAGTAAGTGCATGAGTCACCCATTTTATTTATGAACTAAAGTTGAATTTGATGAGTTATGGTATGACATAAAGCATGACATCAAAGCTTGACTAAGCTTAATGCCTAATTTAGAGCATTAATACAATTTTGGTACATTAAGAAATAAACATATCAATCAAGGGAATTCAAAGGCTAATTTTCCATAATAAATTATTTAACAAAATATTAAGTGAATCAATATGTAAACAAGGAAAAACTAGTGTTCACTTTAAAGATTGGCAATACGAAAGATATTTTAAATCCACTAAAATGTTTAGCGAAAATTTAGAGCATTAATACAATTTTGGTACATTAAGAAATAAACATATCGATCAAGGGAATTCAAAGGCTAATTTTCCATAATAAATTATTTAACAAAATATTAAGTGAATCAATATGTAAACGAGGAAAAACTAGTGTTAACTTTAAAGATTGGCAATACAAAAAATATTTTAAATCCACTAAAAAAATGTTTAGCGAAAATTTAGAGCATTAATACAATTTTTGTACATTAAGAAATAAACATATCGATCAAGGGAATTCAAAGGCTAATTTTCCATAATAAATTATTTAGGAAAATATTCAGTGAATCAATATGTAAACGAGGAAAAACTACTGTTCACTTTAAAGATTGGCAATACGAAAGATATTTTAAATCCACTAAAATGTTTAGCGAAAATTACCGAATGAAATGGAAGTGCTTAATTCGATAAAACTCTAAACGATACATAAACTTAGTAAATTTTCTAATATATCATTCATTTGATTAAAATTCCTACACGTAACATTAATAGTATCCGACTTCTTTTATATTAATCAATGTAGGAAACTTTCCTGATGTCACAAGATGAATGCAACTACTGGCAAAATTTGTGAATAAGTTTTGGAAACCATTAGTTTTTTTTTTAAGCGATTAGATGGTATCCATGCCAATTTTTGTGTGGCTCAAGTGATCCACCTCTCCGAATAATCTCAAGAGCGCACTCTTTCATTTCAGTTCTGTGATTTAAAATCTTATTTTTAAAGTGCTCCCAATAAGTTTTGAATACAGAATCATAAGAAGAGGAGCAAAGTCTTTTGCCATTTAGCCAATACTTTGTTGGTATAGGATATACATATCCTGGGGTCAAATTTTTTAATGCACAGTTTTGTTGGGGCTCGAAAAATTTGCTCCCATTGACATCTTCTTTTATTCCAATTCCTCCCAAACTAATTGTTTTGATTTTCTACCTGCTTTCTCCCCCCTATTCATATTCTTCACGGCTTTGCAAGGTTGCCAAGTAAAAGTGTAAATTTATTATGTTAAATGCATATAAATGATAAGCATAAGCCCGTGGATTTCCATCTATTGTGACCTTATTTTATGGATGATGCGGACACTAGGGGCTTGCCCCTGGTCTCATGCCTAATTCTCGCGCCCTCTCTCCGTAGTGCGTTGTGTTGTATTAAAATGAAGTAGCAATAAAAGAAAATAATATTTGGGCTTAACCACTTCACCATAAGGAAGGTCACAAGTATATATGGATTTATGATTCTCATATTTTTCTTGATAAAGATGATGTAGCGAGCATGATTTCACCAATCAAGATTGAAGGAGAGTTCTAGGTTGACATAACTCTTAACTCTTATTCAATTAGCCAAAAGCAAGATGAATTCCTAAGTCAACGTCAAATCTCGCGTCAATTTGCAATTGCAAGAATCCTCCTTTTACCCTTTTTTTTTTTTAAATCGCAACTCTTGCATTTAAAACTTTGTGAATAATTGAAACCTTTCTAACTATACAGATATTGACACAGAAAATCATATTAGTTTCGTAGCGCTTCAATATCTTACCAATTTTTTTACCAAAAAGAAAATTTCTTAGAAGGTCACTTTGGAATGCCACCAAATCGTTACCAACTTAGCTGAATCAACATTTCTGCCTCTTGAGCTGAGTCATGTATCACCACCATCTAAAAACAAATCACCATCAAATCTTTAAAGGTATTTAGAATGCATTTGCTTCAAGAAAAAATCATCTTCCGTTTCCTTGAAAATATGACTTGTTCCGTTTCCTTGAAAATATGATCCGTGAGTGAAAGATAAAGAGTTTTAAACAGGAATCAAAATTATAAAACATGATTAGTGTAGTTTTCTAAAGCAATCCTTGTACAGAACAATGTAAATTTCAGTCATTTTCAGTTTTCAAATATATAAATGAAATTTTCTACCAAATGAGTTTTCAATAAGAAATTATAAAATGAAAACAAGAAATTAAAATTTTATATTTATATTTTATGTGAAAGCTTTCTCTTTAAAATATATTTTGTCTTGAATCAAATTGAAGTTCCTTACTTTTGCCTTTGCACTACACAAAAGTGAGGTGCCCGTTTTGCCAATAGCTTTATTCGACTAAAGGTTAGCAAATGAACTTGCCTTAGTAGCTTTGTCGACACCTTATTTTTGTTAAATGAAAAACAAAAATAAAATAGTAAAACAAATAAGAATCAAAATCAAAATCGGGTGGCCTGGTTTTACCTAGCCCATTTTTCTTTTAGCCAAACTCTCGGCCCGCTACGCGTCCAGCCCACTCTCCCTCTCTTTACCCAGCTCATTACTTCTTTTGGGTACAGCTGGCCGGGAATTCTGTTACACAACAGAAAAGGAATATTCTCGGCCAAGATGAAGAACAGAAAAGGGACGCTCGGCCGAGAAACGGAAAGGAGAGAAAAGACGCGAGAGATAGAGAGAGGAAGAGGAAGATTATCTCGTTTTCGAGCGAGAGATTTCTCGGAAAAGATCATCGCCGGATCTCATTGTCGAGCCTTGGAGTTCCGATTGAAGCTCGATTCGCGAGCCGTTTCGAACGGTTCTAAAGTCAAAAGTTATGTAGGAACGATGCCTCCAGCCTTCACTCAAGGTTTACATAATATCTTGATATTTCAATTACATGTAATCAATTCAATACGGTGACAACACACAATCATGAATACTTTATTGAATGTGTAACACATATATAAGCTTTATTAGAGCAAAACCAAAACAACTCCCACTAAATAGCAGCATCCAATAATGCTCCTTAACTCATGTTTATGATATGTCATTTAAGGACATAAGGTTGAAAGTTTATACGTTAGAGGATGACATCGATTTTTATTTTTCATTTTACCATAATACTGCACTTCCTACCAATACAAATATATATCCAGTTGTCGACTTTTTGTCATTCTGATAGCTAGCAAAATCTACATTCGAATACCCTACTAGTTTCAAATCCTGGACATATTTGTCAACATATAGTTTTCTTGTCCTTTTAAGTGCCTCAAAGTTTCTTGATAGCAATCCAATGATCATGTTCTAGATTTGACTAATATTTTTCTAGAAGTCTGTTGCAAAAGTAATATCTGGCCTAGTACGGACTTGAACATACATGATACTTCTAAGTGTACTAACATAAGGCACATCCTTCATTTGGGTTTTCTCAAAATCTGATTGAGGCCATTGTGAAAGATTTAATTTGTCACCCTTAACATCAAGAGCAACTCCCGACTTGCAATGTTGCATCTTGAATCTTTCCAAAATACAATCAACATATGCAATATGAGATAAATCTAATATACAGCGAGAACGATGCCTATGAATCTCAATGTTAAGGACAAAAGACACCTTACCAAGGTCTTTCATATCGAAATTCTTCGATAGCATTTACTTTGTCTCATGCAATAATCCAATATCGCTACTTGCAAGCAAGATGTCGTCTATATAAAGTATGAGAAAAATAGATTTCCTCCCATTGACCTTATAGTATATACATTGATCTGCTTTATTCTCAATGAAACCAAACAAATTGACAATATTATGAAACTTCAAGCATTATTGTCTACAAACTTACTTAAGGCCATAAATAAGGTTTTTCAGTTTATACATAAGTTTACCCAAATCATCTACTATAAAACTTTCGGGCTGCATCATATAAACTTATTTATCAAAGTATCCATTGAGAAATGCAGTTTTAACATTCATCTAGCATGATTCCTTATCAAAAATGAGCTACTAATGCTATGTTTACTCCGAACGAATCTTTATAAAAGATTTAAGCTAAAAGTAGATTCATAGTCTACTCCTCTTCGAGTGAAACCCTTGACTACTAATCTTGAGTTTAAACTTCTCAATATTTCTTTTGCAGCCATTTTTAGTCTTGTACACCCATTTACAACAGATGGGCTTGTGACCTTCAAGTAATTCAACAGGCTTTCAAATACTATCATATTTCGTATATTGCATCTCGTTTTTCATAGCATTTAATCATAGATTTGATTGAGAACAAGAAACAACACTTATATAATATCGTAGTTATGCTCTTATGGATAAACTATATAGTCTAATGGTATAACTGATTATTTTTTCCTAACAGATCTCTTAAGTGGAGCTATAATTACTTCATTTTGCACTTGAGAGGCTTGACAAACTTTATCGGGAATTAGAAGCAAGTGAAGGGAATGTTCTCTCTTTTGATGTTTGAAGACTTACCCTTTAGTAGGGTAAATATTTACAAGTGAATTGATGGAGTTGCTTAATTAACCAATGGTAAAATCATGAGGTCTATGATTAGAGAGGTTGTTGTTCCAATTAAATGGGTTCATGTGGCCCTTAAGTAAGTAATAGGGTGCAAATGGTCCAATGATAAGGTTTTATGTTGCCTAAGGTGAATAGCTAGGGAGTATGTGGCTAAATATAGTTAGCCACAAGAGGAGATAATTTGGAAATGCCTCCTCTCCATTAGCCAAGTAAGTGCATGAGTCACCCATTTTATTTATGAACTGAAGTTGAATTTGATGAGGTGTGGTATGACATAAAGCACGAGATCAAAGCTTGACTAAGCTTAATGCCTAATTTAGAGCATAAATACAATTTTGGTACATTAAGAAATAAATATATTGATCAAGGGAATTCAAAGGCTAATTTTCCATAATAGATTATTTAACAAAATATTAAGTGAATCAATATGTAAACGAGGAAAGACTGGTGTTTACTTTAAACATTGGGAATACGAAAAATATTTAAATCCACTAAAACGTTTAGCGAAAATTACCAAATGAAATGGAAGTGCTTAACTCAATAAAACTCTAACTCATCCTTCAAATGATACATAAACTCAGTAAATTTTCTAATATATCGTTCGTTCGATTAAAATTCCTACACATAACGTTAATCGTATCCGACTTCTTTTATATTAATCAACATAGGAAATTTTCCAGATGTCACAAGATGAATGCAACTACCAGCAAAATTTGTGGATAAGTTTTGGAAACCATTAGTTTTTTTTTTTTTTTTTTGAGCGATTAGATGGTATCCATGCCAATTTTTGTGTGCCTCAAGTGATCCACCTCTCAGAATAATCTTAAGAGCGCACTCTTTCATTTCAGTTCTGTGATTTGGAATCTTATTTTTAAAGTGCTCCCAATAGGTTTTTAATACAGAATCATAAGAAGAGGAGCAAAGTCTTTTGCCATTTAACCAATACCTTGTTGGTATAGGATATACATATCTTGGGGTAAATTTTTTAATGCACAATTTTGTTGGGGCTCGAGAAATTTGCTCCCATTGACGTCTTCTTTTATTCCAATTCCTCCCAAGATAATTGTTTTGATTTTCTACCTGCTTTCTCCCCCCTATTCCTATTCTTCACGGCTTTGACAAGGTTGCCAAGTAAAAGTGTAAATTTATTATGTTAAATGCATTTAAATGATAAGCATAAGCCTGTGGATTTCATCTATCGTGACCCTATTTTATGGATGATGGGGCGAGAATAGTCAATGACACTAGAGGCTTGCCCCTGGTCTCATGCCCAATTCCCGCAACCTCTCTGCATAGTGTGTTGTGTTGTATTGAAATGAAGTAGCAATAAAAGAAAATAATATTTGAACTTAACTGCTTCACCATAAGGAAGGTCACAAGTATATATGGATTTATTATTCTCATATTTTTCTCGATAAAGATGATGTAGCGAGCATAATTTCACCAATCAAGATTGAAGGAGAAAGTCCTAAGTTAACATGACTCTTATTCAATTAGCCATAAGTAAGATGAATTCCGAAGTCAACGTCAAATCTTACCTCAATTTGCAATTTAAGGATTCTCTTTTTACCTTTTATTTTTAAAAAAAAAAAAAAAATTTCGCAACTCTTGCATTTAGAATTTTGTGAATACTTGAAACCTTTCTAACTATACAAGTATTGACATAGAGATTCATATATAATTTTATAGCGCTCCAATGTCTTACCAAGTTTTTGACCAAAAAGAAAATGTTTTACAATGTCAGTTTGGAATGCCGCCAAATCAATGCTAGTTTAGCCGAATCAACATTCCTGCCTTTTGAGCCAAGTCATGTATCATCACCATCTAAAAAAAAATCACCATCAAATCTTTCTAGGTATTTAGAATGCATTTACTTCATGAAAATATCACCTTCCATTTTCTTGAAAATATGATCAATGAGTGAAAGATATGAGTTTTCAACAGGAATCAAAATTACAAAAATATGTTTGGTGTAGTTTTCTAAAAGCAATCATTGCATAGAACAAAGTATATGTTTGTCGTTGTCAGTTCTAAGGTTCAAATTTTCAAATATGGCAACCAAATTTTCTACAAAAGAAATTTGAAAATGAAAACAAGAAATTAAAATTTTATATTTATATTTTATGTGAAAGCTTTCTCATTAAAATAAATTATGTCTTGAATCAAATTAAACTTCCTTACTTTTGCCTTTGAACTACACAAAAGTGAGGTGCCCGTTTTGCCAATAGCTTTACTCGACTAAAAGTCAGCAAATGAACTTGCCTCAGTAGCTTTGTCGACACCTTATTTTTGTTAAATGAAAATAAAAAATAAAATAGTAAAACAAATAAGAATCAAAATCAAAATCGGGTGGCCTGGTTTTACCTAGCCCATTTTTCTTTTAGCCAAACTCTCGGCCCGCTACGCGTCCAGCCCACTCTCCTTCTCTTTACCCAGCTCATTACTTCTTTTGGGCCCGAATTTCTTTCTTTTTCTTTAGCCCATTTCCTTCATTTCATTCTAGCCCATCTGAATTAGCAAAAAGCCCGGCCCCCCGGTGATTGTCTTCCCTCTCGCGCCCGTTCCCGTCTGTGAGCAGAATACGCGAGCGAAGAGACAGAGACGGACGGTGACCGAGGGAGAGGAGTCCGTGAGCGAGTGCGTGAGAACAGGTGGGTGACCGAAGCAAGGCTTGGAGTTTCTAGAAGGTGTACAGATGGCCGGGAATTCTGTTACACAACAGAAAAAAGGATTATTTGGGAGAAGAAGGAGGTTATGTGCTTGCTCGGCCAAGATGAAGAACAGAGAAGGGGCGCTCGGCCGAGAAACGGAAAAGAGAGAAAAGACGCGAGACATAGAGAGAGAGGAAGAGGGAGAGTATCTCGTTTTCGAGCGAGAGATTTCTCGGAAAAGATCATCGCCGGAGCTCATTGTCGAGCCTTGGAGTTCCGATTGATGCTCGATCCGCGAGCCGTTTCGAACGGTTCTGGACTCAGAAGTTGCGTAGGAATTGTGTTTCATCTACTGCGAAGGAGTGAACCAAGCCTAAGGTCCTCTTCCGTCGCCGATCACTTTTTTTCCGTTTGTCCGCCAGGTGAGCTCCTTCATATGCTCCGTACGTGCCCTGTTTCAGTCGAGAACGGGACATTAGGTTCGAATGATGAGTTTGCGAGAAAATATTGATCGAATACGGTTTTATTTGCAGTAGGATAATACGATTTAGGCGTCTGTACGTCATGTTTTGATCGAAAGTCGTATCGGAGTCGAATAAGAAGCTCGTTTCCTAAATCGCATGCTAACTGTTCGATAAAATTTATATACGAAGAACCGAAATTGCTTTTGTGGAAATCGACAGTTAGTCTCGTTTATGCTTGATTTGTTCTTATAACTGTTGAATCGTCACTGAATCGTTGTTTTTCATGTGATTTGTGGCATATTATTCACTGTCCGAGTCGGCCATGTGTGCGCCTTCCCTCTGCTGGAAAGCTATTCGTTGCCGGTGATGCCCGCCTTTTGAGGCCGCTCCAGCTAGTCTGTTTCATGTGCATTTGGGTGTTCTTTAGCCTAGAATTGATAAGAGCTTTAGGACGTGCAATTTCGCAGCTTGAGGATTCTTCGTCAGAGGAGGTCCGACGACATAAAAACCATTGGCTGTTTGTTTGCATTTCTTTTTTTTTTTGAACACTTTTTCTGTTTTTTTGTTTTGGAAAAAAAACAGCAGAAACATGTTTGGGTGCGTTTCATTTCCTTTTGTTCTTTTATTTCTAGAAATAAAAAGAAATAGAAATAATAAATAATAAATTTGCGTTTTTATTTCTGAAACATATTTGAAGTACAAAAAAAAAGGAACAAAATCGTGTTCCTTTTCTATTTCTTGCTCAGCCCTTCGAACACCGCCTCTCCTCCTGCGAGCCTCATCTCCAAACAGGCTTCGGTTGGCCGGCGCCAATCGTCCGGCTTCGGGAGCCGGTCTGCCGCCTCGGCTCGCCTTTGTTGACTCGCCGCTCCTTGTCGTTGTCGTCGTCGTCGCCGTCGCCGTCGCCGTCGTCGCTTCAAGGAGAACGAAGCACCCCACCTTTGACGCTCAAGATTCACCATCAAAGCCTTCTCAGAAATCCTCAAGCTCCTCTCGGTAGCTCGGCCATGTTCGGTGCTCGCAACGCCTTCGCCGCGTGATCTTCAGCTGCTACGGCGGTTTCCCCCGCCGGCTCCGGATAGACGATGGTGAGCAAGTTCCTCTGCGACTTCCGGTGGTTCCTCCTCCTCACCGCGGCGGTGGCGTTGATCCACATCTAGGTGATTCCTTGGTCCCGATTCTCACGCAATCTGGAATTTTTGCGGTTTTGTGTGACCGATCCACGTGCATATGTGCTCGCGGCTGCTTTTGTGTGGTTTTGTAGGCTTTTGTTGATCGCTTCTTTCTTAAACGCCATTTCGCGTGTAAAACAGAAGACTGATGCGAATAAATGGAACAAAAGTTGTTTCGTCTGCTGAATTTTCAGTTTGCTAATGCTGATGGACTGAAAATGCGGGCGAATTCAATTGCACCTTTATCTTAGCTTATGTATTTTGACCAGAGATTCTGTTCCTTTTGCGCGTGCTTGCATCAGTCGCTGAACCAAAGTAATTTACAAAATCATGCGAGATAGAAGGACTAAGGCTTCTTTCCTAACATGTGAAAGAAGTGTTCGATGTAGAACAAATGAGAAGGGGTTGATAGCACTAGATTGTCTACTCCTAGTAAAGATGTAGAAAATTATAGTGTTTGTGGGCCGTCTATTAATTGCAGAAAGTCTCGTAACTATAGAATAGCGTGATTTTAGATGTTCGTTGCCTTCTGTGCTCTGGTGTGGGGTTACTTTGTAGGAATTTTGCTTTGATGACCATGGACATGTGGTTAGGAATTTCAGCAGGAAAATTAAGAGATGCTTTGATTCAAGAGGCAAAATATGAGTCCATTAACTCAGGTATTTGATGCTGTAGCTGTAGTATTTTTGGTGAAACTCGTTTTTCTTTCCTCTGCTGGTCTGGTTTCTAGTAAAGGACAGGACATCTTATGATTGAGTACAGAATTGTATGGCCTTGTGCTCCATTCATAAATTTTAACTCATCAAGTTACCATCAAGAATTATAGTAATCCAATCCTAAAACATACTAATTTTCTATAACCACACTTAAACTATCTTTATTTGTCAGATTCACCTTCAATTGCTGCCTTTTTAGCCCTTTAACTCTCCAATTTCATGTATAAACTGTTGTTCGATGGTTAGGGAGATGCTTATCTTATGATTATCACAAACAGATATCCAAAACGGTTCTTGGCCAGGAAAAAAGATTTGTGCTAAATTTTTTTTTTCTCCAGTTTCAGTTAAATCTTTCAGTTTAGTTTCTTCCCCAACATTATCGTCTTTTTTTGGCTTTAAAGAGATGCTCCAGCATCAAGCAATGTACATATGTATGTAGCAGTCGTGTTGGCTTCCGTGATCAATTCTTCTTGCGTTGGTATGTTCATCCAATGGTTGTCCTTACTTCATTTGTTTATCCACCAAAATTATATGTTTCCTCGTTTGACTTTTATCTTTTTGTTTTTGTTTTTCTCCCTCTCTCCCGCAGATGTGTCTTTTCGCGACACAATTGGAACATGCTGATCAACTCGCTGCTGCTGGAAGTCTCCATCCTATTACCTCATCCTGGTATCTACTTCTGGATTGATGGCCATTTGAACCGCTAGCTTTGTTCCAAGAGATACACATTCAGTTATTAAGATATGTACGGTAAATTTGTTATTATCATGTGCAGCCAGCATCTAGACTTTTAATTTATGTAATTATAAGCTTAGGTGAATTTAGATCTGCAACTCACTCCGCCTAGTGAATTTGAAAAAGAAATTTGAGTGTGTGGTGGAACCCTTTCCTTGCTGTGTGGGAGGAACCTTTCTGAATTTGTCATATTGAGCAAAATTTTTGAAAACGCTGAGTGCTGAATCTCTCTTTCATCCAACGTTTAGTAAATTTACTGTCTTGCTTGAAATATCAATTGGGAAGAGTCAATCCGTTCAAGTGAGAATATTATACCCCATCAAATGATGGTAGTAATTCTCATATATTGTGTTTTTATGGTTAGTCAAGAAGTACTAATGGTGGATCCATTACATTATTTGGTTAGTTTTGTCTTCGGATGGTTTTATTGTGCTGCTGTCTTTCAGGAGGAGTAGCTTCTGAGAGGATTCACACATTAAATGATGCTAGTAGTTCCCATGTATTGTGTTTAATGATTGATCCAAGAAGTTTTAATGGTGGACCTGTTTAGACAGAGGGATGCTATAGTTCATTTTATTTCAAGTTTGAAGCTTCTTTTATTCATCTTCACAGCCTTATCAACATTTTCTTGTCGAAGATATGTGTTTCCGTCTCCATCTCTCTTTTCTTGTAATCTTTAAATACATTTTGCGGAAATCCTTTATCGATCTGATTTCTTTCCTGGACTGGGATGGCTGTTGACCAGATCTACATGGAAGGAATTATCCCCAAAGTGGCCTAAGGCATATCCTTATTGGTTTGATATATTGGTTTTAGATCACATATGTTTATAGCTCATGTGTCTCCCGAAATTTTCTTTGACAACACTAACTTTCTGGGATGACTGGTTGAGGCTACAAGAGAACCACCAAGGTCGACAATTTATTCGGCCAGAACACGTATACTTTGATGTGTGGTCACTTCAGTCTTGTGTAGTTACTTTGCAAGTTTTGCATGTATAATATAGTATGTAAATTTATAACTGATTATTCACGGCCATGCTCATGGTAGAGGGCTTATAACGGCTCCCTTACGCATTGTCCTTGCTTGTATTAATGATTCTAGAGTTGGATACTCTCTTTCTCTCTTACTCGCACAAAAGATATGATGCTTTCTCCCACGTGCAGGATGGTGTACCAAGGACAGCATATGAAGGAGCAGTAATCTCCCGGTATTCACCACCACGGCATGTGTTTCTAGTGGGTCCGGATTCTTTCAGGCTGCTTAGGATCAAACGTGTTTGATGCATTGAGGTGAGGTTCCATGGCGCTGGTAAATCATGGTGCCAGACCTGAGCTTCCTTTTTCCTCCTCAACGCCTAGTGTAACTGGTACACTATCAGAGGAACCACCGGGAGCATAGCAACTGGAGCTCGCTGATGAGCAGAAGTGTAGAAGGCTGACGATTCCTTTTGCGATTTTGATTGAGGAGAGGGAGGATTCTTCTGAACGGCAGTGTCCAGTCCATACATATGCCTTTAAATGGCCGAAGCAAGCCGTCATTCATTGGAAGAGAGCCATAGGTCATGTTAGCTTACTTTTACACTTAATAGCACGTAACCTCAACAAATTTTGTTGCTCCCGAAGAAACATACATCTGTCTCTCGCCATGTTTCCCCGCTCATTTGCCCCCGCTTTGGCAGGTTGGAGCGCGGAGGACTAAAATGTAAGGGTGCGAATGGTAACGTTTTTGGCTCCACTGGATAAGACTCTGTTGATCCTCAACGAAGAGGTGAAGGGTTCAAAACCCAGGGGAGGCGCTAGGTGTATTAAGTGTGACTTAGGGGTGGTGGGTCCTCCTGCTTAAGTGTCACCTGGGGGTTTACGGCGTGGCTGTCGGCTACAAGCTGGTTCCTCCAGTACTAAAAAAAAAAAAAAGTGTTTCTGTTAGGGGAACAATTTTTGAACAAAAGAATGCGTTTGGTAACGTTTGTTTCGGGAATAAAAAATGAATAGAAACACGTTTGGTAAATTTTATTCTTTTTTTGTTTCTTTTAATTTTTTAAACATTTTTATTTTATTTTTCATTTATTCCTTTCTTTTTTATTTTTTCTTTTTTCGGCCGGTAGCCTCGCCCAGCCACGGCGAGGCTCGCCGGCCCTCGGGGAGGCTCGGCCTCGCCGGGCCAAGGTGAGGCTCGGCCTTGTTGGCGCGGGCGAGGCTTGGCCTCGTCGGGCCGGCGAGGCTCGGCGAGGTCGCCGACCCTCGACGGCGTTGCCGGCCCTCGACAGCCGGTCGCCGGCCATGGCCAAGGCCGGCGACCAGCGAAAGAAAAAAGAAGAAAAAAAGAAGAAGAAAAGAAGAAGAGAAGAAGAAGAGAGAGAAGAGAAACGTTTCTTCATTTTTGTTTCTGGAACAAGAAACAACAATTTGTTGTTTCTTTTTTTTGTTCTTATTTTGTTTCGAGAACAAAAAAACAAAAAAAAACAAGAAAGCAACCAAACGCGTTTCTGTTCTTTTTTTGTTCTTGGGAACAAAATCCGTACAGAAGTGTTCCAGAAACTTTTCCATGCATGCCCTAAGAGACCCACACGGTCGAAAGTGGGAGTTCATGCCTGTCTTTGTATGCAAAACACGAGGAACTTCTAGTCATGTGTGTTGTGAACAAAATAGTGAGAAAAATTTGATACAAAGTTTATTTACAAAATTTTCTTCAAAGTATGCACTTATAACCATGTTTAGAATGTTTGACTTTACTCACCATGAACAAAATTAAATTGATGAGCATTTTATGATAATGAGAATTCAAAATCAAGTTTACACTTTATTTATAAAAAAAAAAAAAAAAAAAAACAATAGGGAAAATTTTGGTACAAACTTAAAAAATTTTCTTCCAAGTAAGTAAATATGATCAAGTTTAGAATGTTTGTTTTCACTTAATATGAAAAAATTAAATTGATGAGCATTTCATGAGAATGATAATTCAATACCAAGTTTACATTTTATTAGAAAAAAAAAAGAACAATTGAAAAAAAAAAATTGGAACAGAAATTTTGTACATTACCAAACGTGTGTCTCTGCTTCTTTTTTATTCCGTAAACAGAAATTTTTGCAGTTACCAAACGTGTTTATGTTCTTTTTCTATTCCGAAACATAAATTTTATACGATTCTCAAACGCGTTTTTTTGTTAAGAAATTATTCTCTGGAACATAAACACTTTTTTCTATTTCTCTTTCCTGGAACAATTTTTAAACAGAAACGTTACCAAACGCACCCCTAGTGGCTGGCGGTGGTTTAGCGTCCATCACAATAGGTGATCGATGGGGAGTGTTCGGCCACGGCCTGGGCACCGGCAAGAGCTCATCTGATTATTGGTGCTGGTTCTTTCGAAGAGAAGGTGAAGAAGAAGACCATAAATAGAAAACAGGAAAAAAAATCGAAAATTAAAAAATCAATCAAAAGAAAAGTAATAAAAAAAATTTGGATATAATCTGAATCAGTTCGGATCCGGTTAGTTGGTTTGGGTCATATGGTTTGGTTGAATCGAAGGCGGGTTGAAAGTTTGTAGGCCAATTTCAATAAAATTGAACTGGGCCTTAAGCCGGCCCAGTTTCGAACCTAACCTGGACCATTAGGTCTAAGTCAACGAGTCAGGCCGGTTTCCTTCCTTCAGTCCGAAGCCCATCTCCTTTAAAAAAAAAATGAAAAATTGGAAAAACGTTGGGGAAAATCATCTTAATTGATTCTAGTTGACTTTTAGTGGCTTGAATCAACCTTAGAATTTTCTTTTCAAATAGACTTCTCTTAGTCTTGAATAAACTTGAAAATCCCTAAAAAAAAAAAAAAAAAAATTGAAACCCAATTGAATAAGTTTTTAGAATTTTACAATGGGGATTTGTTTTATTTTGTTTTCTCTTTAGAGACGATACTAGGACGCTGCTTGTACATTTCAATTTGATTATACTTGATTGCGCAATCTCTATACATTGGTTGTTATTTTCCTTTTATCATGGTTAGGATTTCAATAAAAACATCGCATGAATGCTTAGTGGAGTAGTCTTAAAATTGATGAAAAGATTGTATGAAAAACACTTTAGTTGACAATATAAATAACTTTAGGTATAAAGGGCACTATTTGTATAACTAGTGTAATCAAGTGCTCAATCCTAGATCTCTGGTTTTGTAGAAATTAGATGACGCTCCTACTTTTCAATTGGTTTATAGCCAATCTTAGTTGGTTAATGACGACTCCTTATATAAAATTTTGATAGGGTTAATTTGAACTTAAAATGAAAGAATGTAACATCACGCGAGGTATGAACTTGAGAGAGCTTGCGCTCTTGATTGATTAACCTTTTCTTGGATAGCTGAAAAGATAATGTGTTCGAGCTATCTTTTCAATGAACCACTAGGATTCTTTTCAGCAAATACCTCTAAATCTATTCCTAAGGGCGGTCCCTTGAGCATAGGTCGTGACTAGCTTTCCCTAACTCGAGTAGAGAAGCAACTTAACTTGGTGTAGACTCCAATTTGATCGTGGTGTCAAAGGACGAAAGAACTCTTTGGTAAGAAAGAGGGACTGGTCACTAAAGTAATGGTTCAATCACTAGGATTGAACCTAATGATCTATGGCCCTAGAGCTTGACCTTGCTTGCCCATTGGTATGGGTCTAGTCTATATTTCCATAAATAAAGATTTGTACACTCAACTAATCCAACTACCATAAAGTGAGGAGAAAAAGATATGATTGCTCGCTGTTTTTTGAGATTTTTTTTTTTTTACATTTAACAAATTTGATTTTTACTGCTGTTTTTTTTTTATTATTATTGAGTAGATGATAACTTGTGAATTGTGATAGAATAAGGTTCGGTTAAAACAATTTACCAGAGACAAAAAAGAAAAAAAAAACAAAAGTACAAAGTATGTCCTCTTGCTAAGTGCATCGATGGCATGATTCAGACATGAAATTAGAATATTGATGTTGCTAATTTTTTCTCCGACGCAAGTTCCGGACCAAAGGTCCTGGAAGTCGGGTCATGTAGGGTGCATTTAGTTAAGCTTTGTAAATGAGTTTTGGGTGTAATGCAAATGTTGAAACTCAAAGCTATTTAGAGAAATGCAAATTGTGTTTGGTTAAAACCTCTTTATAAATATACTTTGAATTGAATGTATATTTGGCAAAAAAAACTTTTACAATGGCTTTAGGTATATTATACTATATGTATATGTATATGTATATATATGTGTATACATATATATAGAAAAATGAACCAAACCCTTTGCCGGCCGTAGATGAACTAGATTTGGCGCAAGCGATCATTGGTTGAGTCGGGTGACCTCCAATGAGGGTGGTACGACCTAGTCGAAAGCTGTCGGAGGTTACACGACCACAGGTGGCCCTCACTTGGGTCTCACAAGGATCCCGCGACAACTGCTGTGACCCAGGCAACCGTCACCCTCATCTTCACACAACCCTCATCAAGGGTTGCTTGAGGTCATGCAACCTCCAGCAACCCTTGGTTGGGTTGTGTGACCCTCGACAAAGGTCCTCGATCTCGAGCAACCTCAACCGATGGCCGCTGGTGCCACATCTGGCTCACCGAAGGCCATTGCCTTTTGTGAGACCGACAAAGGTTGTCTCATTTTTTAACAAAAAAGAAAAAGAAATAACATGGGACAAAATCGAAAAATTTAATAAATTGGTAAGGATAGTTTTGAGAGGAAAAAATTAGTTTCAGCATTTGGCCATGTTGAAAGCCCAATGCTAGTCCCTACTAACATTGGGCTTTTCAATTTTTCCAATGCCAGCATTTGGCTGAAAAGCTTATTTAAATTAGTTGCCAGCATTTTCCCAATGGGCTTTAGGGGCTGAAAGTTCATTGGGAATGTTGAACCAAACGCACCCGTAATCAATCCGACATCAAGGTCCACGATCTGCTTGGCCAAGCACCAATCGTACAAAACACAAACAATGAAGTTCCGGGGGAAAATTGTCCAACATGGAAGGGGGAGGTGAGGGGTTCAAATCCCTACCTTCTCAGGGGGGATGGGGTGGGGACGCGTAAGTTTCAGGAGTGGGTTTCGACTTCCGTGCCCTGCAAGAGGCAGGGCAAAAGTCTGAGAGTGAGTGTAGAATAGGCATAGAGTAGGAGACGACAAAAAAAAATGCACTTTTGCTAATTCAGTCATAAATCTTTTAATTTTGTTAATTCAGTTCTAAATATTTTCAAATTTTGCCAATTGAGTTCATTCAACTAATTTTGGTCGAAAAATGCCAATGTAGACTTTGTGATGCCACAAAGAACCGCAGTAACTTGATGTGAATAATTTTAAATAATATTTTAATATTTTTTGAATTATTATTATTTTTTTCTATTTTTTTCTATTTTTTTTTCTTTTTCTTTTGCTGGTGGCCAGCCACTGCTTGAGGCTCGGTTGAGCGAGGGCGACCCCTGAGAGGGCAACCCTTGCCCAAGCAAAGGCGGCTTCATTGGGCATTGGCTAGGCAATGGCGGCTTCATTGGGCATTGCCTAGGCAAAGGCGGCTTCATTGGGCATTGCCTAGGCAATGGCGACACTAGGTATCGTATCATTGCCCTAGCCTGGGCAAGGGTTGGCCTTGCCAGATTTCGTGAAGGGAGCCCTCACTGAGTTTCCCCTCAACCTAGGCAAGTGTCAACCTCACCTAACCCATATCTGGCGGGGCTGCCCTAGCCTTGGCGAGGTTGACCCTCGCTGGGTCATGCCTGGGTCAGGTCGACCCTCGCTGAGGCCGACCCTTGATCAGTTAGGCCACATCTCTGGTGGGCAAGGCTAGCTAGTTGGCCACCGGTAAAAAGAAAAAAAAAAAGCCAAAAAGAAAAAAAAAAAAAAAAAAAATACAAATTCAAAAAATAATAAAATATTATTAAAAATTATCCATGCTAGTGCCATCGGTCTTACATGACATCGTTAGTGTTCACATTAGTATTTTCCGACTAAAATTGGTCGAATAGACTCAATTGGCAAGAAGTGAAATGTTTAGAACCGATTGGCAAATAGGCTTATGACTTTTTGGATAATTTTTCCGAAGTTTCGGGGTGGTGCTTTGGAAACCTTCTTACGCTAAGGTCAATGATGAAAGAAAAAGGTTGGAAGTTGACGAAATACACAATCTTTAGTTTATGACTGCACTTGCCTTACAGGAGTGAAACCACGTTATCTTTTTGTCTGAAGATGTAGATTCTTCCCAATGATTTCCGAGTAACTTTTAATCTGTGAGATGATAATGAGCCGTCGTGTCTAATGTCCGAGGCATAGGAGAAAATTCTTCTAAACAGGGATGGATTAGGAGTTTTTATTAATGGTGGCAAAGTTAACATTCATGCAGTGTAAATCTACTCAATTTTATTCTAAGAATTTAGCACTTTGCGTAGTCTATGATGATTGCGTAGTCCGTGATTCATGGCCCTCGACCGAGTTGACGACTGGCTGAGCACTTCTAAAGTATTTGTAACAAGATGACATTATTTCCACCCTTATATGACTAAATCCACCTTCCCTAACCAATTAGTTGCAATTTAAAATGGTGGCTTTTTCTACTTCTATGTAGATTTAGTTGTCATAATTAAGAATTTCACATTTTTTGTTTTTTTTTAATTTAATTGTTGGCACTATGTTTTGCACTTTTATATTGGATTTCACTTTTAATTGCAAGTGATCGTTGTCCAACAAATTTATGAATCAACTGTCAAGTATAGTGTAGAAAAATTTTAACATAGATTTTTTTTTACACGATCACTTGTTTATAACTTTACACTTGTGTTGTGCATATCACCATCAAACATTTTCTTATCAATTGTCATATATTGGGACCATAGGATGAAAAAAAAAAAGACTATCTTCAGAGATTTACCAAAATAAAAGCACCATTACATTCTACAATGTGAAACTTTTAGAAGGTAAAATTTCATTATATCAATTGCATAAAATAAGATTTTTTTTTTTAATTTTCCTTTTGGATTGACAAAAATTAATATCATCAATGAAGTGCATCAACAAAATATCAAGATTCCTCATTATAGATAACTTTTGTATATCAATGTTTTTAGTGTATTCCTAAGTATTCCTATAACTTCTTTACATTCTTGGTGTAAAGACATCTCACCAATAGTAGAGAAAAAAAGACAATTTGTTTTTTTGGTGAAAGCAAAATATTTAATGTAGTAAATTAAGACACTTGATACATTTTTTTTTGAAACTTTTTTCGACAAAACTTATTTTTATGGAAGTAAAATCTAAATATAAAAAAGGAATGTAGTGCCTTTAATATTAGTGGGATGCCTACAGTAAACAACATAAAACATGTGAAGTGTTTAATTATGACAATCAAATCTCAAAATAGAAATAGAACTAAATAAATAAAAAGAAGATGAGGTCACCACTTTAAATTGCGATTAAACGATTGATGGCAATTTAGTTTTTTTTTTTTAAATAAAAATGGAGTTGGCTTAGTAAGGCGGAAATTAGGGGTGATCCAATCCAGGGTGGATAGGGTCTAGACTTGGACTCTGTACCCGACTCTATTATAACCAGTTCCCCTTTTTTGGACCATATACTCGACCATGTTATAATTAGTTCCCTTTTTTTGGACATTGTACCCAACCTTATTTGTATTGGACCTTGTACTCGACTCACCCTGTTTTTCCGGTCCGGTTTCAGGGTCAACCATGTTTCCATTGAAACCTGCTTTGCAATCTCCCGATATCCTATACGACTTCGAATTTTATATTAATATGCGAAAAAATAACGTAATCATCCTAATTTGTATTGAAACATTAAGAACTTGTAATAAATAAATACATGAACTTTTTGACTAAACGAAAAATTAAGGATCCATGGGGCTAATTATAATAAATAAAAATATAAGGCAAAGAATTAGCAATAAACATGGGTCTAATATTAATCTTATTCCCACAACTACTATATGCAGCTACTGATTTATGCAAGCATAAATCCTCTTACAAAAAAGAAATCAGGCGAGTCACTCCATGTGGTACATAAGAATTTGGTGGTGATGAACATTGTTCGTTCGTTGGACGGTGTGAGAGGGAGCCGATGAGGGAAGGAAACAAGTGAGGAAGAGGAACGACGAAGGAGGAGTGCCGTGTGTGTTTGAGAGAACCAATATGAAGAATGCCATGTGATTGTGGAAGTAAGAATAGAAATAAGGAGAAAAAAATAGGGTTTTGGACTTATACTTACAAAACCAGTTCCAAAACCGGTTCCTAGGTGGGTAATCAATCGAATCCAGTTTCCAGATCGGTTTCAATGGGAACTAGTTCCCGACTTTGTTTTCTAGGTGGGTCAGTCCAGTTCCCAGGTATAACCAGTCCGGTTACACACCCCTAGCGGAAATAGCACCCCCTCTTGGAAAAAGAGAAGTTAATGCTTCAAATATATTGCTGGGAAAATAATATTAAGTTTTCGTTTATTTCGCGAAAAGTAAATAATTTATAATGCATTTTTCTAAAAAAGATTGTTTCTATCGCTTAAAAAAATATAAAAAATAAAAAATATTTTCATCATCTATAAATTGATAATTTTTTTAAAAATACATTTGAATTATTTATTTGTTATGAAATAAATGAAGTGCAAAAGGCGAAACATATTTTCAAAAGGACCGCATTGACTTTATCTTTTGAGGAGAAAAATCAATCATCTTCATAACCGTTGCATGTTTGTCCTGCAGTTGGAGGGGAAGGAACATAACATGCACGTGCTCGCTCCGTCGCTATTTAACCAGTACGAGCCCTTTCATTGCTACATCAATCCTACTCGTTTCTAAGAAATGGTGAATCACGCTGTTTATTCTTTTGGTTCCAACACACGCTGCCCCCGAAAACAATTTTTCTCTCTGTTTCTTTTTCTTTTTCTTTTTTCTTTTTTGGTTTTACATGAAAATCCGAGAGTCCAAAACGTTGCAAGTCATTGAAAACGAAAGATGGAAACCGCACCAGCTTTTGCATGAGAACCCCACCAAAATAAAATTCTTTGTTAATTTTAAAAATATTAAATAAAAACCTGAAATACTATTATTTTAAATAATGTCTCAAATTGCTATTATTTTCTTAAATAAGGATTCAAGTGGATATTATTTCAAATAAAGCGCCGAAGTGTCATCATTTTCCTAAATAAGGGTTTGAATTTAATCTTGTTTTAAATAAGAGCATGTAATAGCCATATCGTCTCAAATAAGAGCATGAAGTCACTGTTCTATGAAGGGCAATTTCATCTTTTAAATTTTAAATTTTCTTTTTCTTTTTTTTTTCCATAGAAAACAAACTAAATAAAAAAACTAAAACTTAAAAAATAAAACACACATGGATGGGAGTAGGGGTGAGCGGTTCCGGGTTCCTTACAGTTCCGCTTGGAACTTGGAACCTACCCTCGGCACAGTTCCTCATTTTGTGGAACCCGGAACCTACCCGTCGGAATCGGAACACGGAACCTACCCCGTCACGGGTTCCGGGGTCGGTTCAGGGTCCAACGGGTTCTTTTTTTTATTTATTTTTTATTTTTAGTTAAACAAAACAAAAATGAACGCAACAATAATAAACAAGTTTATCATTTATGAGAGAGAATACAAAACAAATAAAATTGAACAGCGACACATGCAACTTTTTTCCATGTCAGCTCATCAACATGCGGGCTGCTCATCATCGAAGTCCAAATAGCAGCAGCATTGTTGATGGCAAAACAGCAATGGCAAAACAACAAGGTCTAGAAAAAGCACTAACAAAAATTTGACATTCAAAAACACTAATCTCGTTCGAGCATTTTTGTGGAATAATATCAAGGCATCCTCTAAAATCAGCCAACTCATCATCGCCTACTTTGGAAATTTGTGACAAAACTTATTAAAAAGCTTCCACATTTGGTGACCAAATGGTCTCGGCCTTAATCTTGCAAAGTGTTGAAAATAGCAGTTTTGCAGTCCGGAAGAATGCTGATGGACCAAGGCGGCAAGTCATATTGACCGTTTCCAAAATTGACTATGACAGAATACTTCGTGCCGTAGTTTGCTAGGAGGTTGCGCATCCGCTTCCAGCTTTGAACACGTGAGCCTAAGAAAAATAGAATTTGACAGGTAAAAGTTTAATTAACAACCCACAAGGCTGTGAGAGTGTTTTCATGCATATTCATTTTAAGGGGGTGTGAGAAACCAAACCTCTTGATTACTTCCAAGTGACCGCACTGCAGGATCAGCAGAAACCAGAGCCCATTCACTTTGCTTAATGGCTTTGTGCAAATCTCTCAAGTGACTCCACTTTGGTTCCCTCAGTAAACCTGCAACATTTACGCAAATTCTGATGTAAGGAAGATGACTTAGTAATCGCCATGATAGGATGTCATGAATTACTTCTAGACTTAGTTTTAAAAGGTTTAATGTTTAAGCAACAAGATGTAGATTTGCCTTCACTCGGTTAAACTTCTGATGGTGTTACCAATTACTCCAGTCTTAAAGTTGTTAGATCCATCGAATGCTCAAAGTGAAACAAATTGAGGCACATGAGCAAAGTTAGCCTTGCCCACGCCAGGATACTAACAATCTATTCCAAGTCACATACCATATTCATCAAGAGGAGCATCGTAGTCATAGCTGGTGGCAATGAAGAGACCACCAGCTATCCTGCCAAAGTTGGTTCCTCCGCAATACTAAAGACAACGAACAAGACCCATATAAAGAACAAGCAAGTATGCAATCATTTAAAAGGAGACAAAAAAGAAGGTTAATTAATTATTATAATTCGCAGGATAATGGAAAGGCAAAATCAAGTGATTGTTACAGAGCCACAGATGCTACGGAAGTCAAGATTACCATATAGTAATTGATGAATGAACCGCTGTTTTGAATGAACCTCACGACCGAGAATGCCAAATCCTCTGCTTGCCTATAAGGCACCGCTCCCCCAAACTCGGTGTACTTGGAAATCCTCATAATAATTAGCTTTGAATCTACATGACTGAGAAAGATACAGAGGAGAGGGGATAATTTCAGCTTGTTCAGATATACGCTTTTTGACGTACCAGCAATGCACGTAGACATCGGGAGTCTCATACCCACCTTCAATTTCTACATTGTCCAAACTTTTTGACTTGATTGAATGCCGTAAATGCTCCCTTGAACATACCCACCTTCACACTCCTCTCTTTTGAACGAAATGCACAGGCAGCGCAAAAAAAACAACCCTAAAGGAGAACTGAAATCTGCAGGATAGCAAAGGGCTTTGCTCAGTTTTGTGACACTTCGCAAAACGACGGAGAGAGGGGGCGGTAGAGATTACCGGCATGAAAGGTGAGCGGCGAGAGGCGTCGAGGGTGGCTGGGCGAGCGGCATCAGGGGCGATTGGACGAGCGGCGAGCGGCGTCCACCGGGGGAACGAGCTATGTTCAGTAGCGGCGTCAAGGGCGAGCAATGTCCACTGGCTAAGCTACGGGGCGAGAGGGGGTTGACGGCGTCGAGGGAGGAAAGGGCGGGGCGAGCGGGGGGGCGACTGGCGTCCAGCGACGGGACGAGCGGCGTTCGACGGCGGCATCAAGGGCGAGCGGCGTCCGGCGGTGGCATCAAGGGTGAGCGGCGTCGGGGAAGGGACAAAGGCAGAGAACGAGAGAGGAGAACTGAACTATTGATTTGGGGGCCTTTCAATTTTAAGGAACCCTAACCGGTTCTAAAGGGGCCGGTTCCGATTCCCATAAGAACCGGAACCGGAACCGAGAACCGCCAGTTCCTTGAAAAAGGGAATCGGGAACCGGAACCGGCCCCTCTAGAACCGGGAACCGCACCGGAACCTGCGGTTCGGTTCTCCGGTTCCCGATTCTACCCGGGAACCACGCTCACCCCTAGATGGGAGGGCTCTCTCTCGCTTGTGGTTGCCACCTCATCACTAGTGGGGTGGTCGATGCCTAGGCGAGGGTTGCCATCCTCTCCCGTCTTTGGTGAGGGCACTAGCAACCTTGCCGGCTATTGCTGCCACCCTATCAATGATATGTTTACTCTTTTGACAAAAAAAATGTTTATCTTTTTGTTTTAACCTAATTTAATTAAAATGTAAATTAAAAATGTGTTTAGATGAAAATACTTCTAGTTAGCTGGAATATTGTGCTAGCCGACAAGCCATAGAGAGTAAGCTCTTATTTGAAATTGCTATAACTATTTCAAGCCCTTATATGAGAAAATGAGAGTACTTTAGGCTCTAATTTGAAACAAGTTTCACTTCAAGCCCTTATTTGAGAAAACAATGGCACTTCAAGCCCATATTTAGAATTTTCCCTAATTTTAAGGGAGATACTTGTATATTTCGTGGGAATGAACTAATTTTAAGGAGACAAACAATCCGTTTATTTGAAGAAAAAATAAATTTGGTATCATTTCACTAGAATTACTTTCACAATGAAATATCTTTCTCCTATTAAAAGGGACATGGTTCTACACCAACTCCAGACAGAAGATATCTTATGCAATGAGGAATCTAGTGCCTTTAAATAACATTGTACAATTTTTGACCAAGCTAGAATTTAATTGACGATAAGGTCCAAAAATTACAAGATCAATCTCAAACTATGTTGGAATTTAATTGACGGCACAAGTTAATGATGGTAAGATACAACATCAAAATTTAGCCAACAACGAGGTATTAGGATAAAGAAACACGCCATAATCTAATCAATGATGGGAATCTGAAATTTATGACTAAGAAATTAAAGTTCAGAATAGGAAAAATAAGATAAAATGGTAATATTTTGATTGATTTGTCCGGGGCTTTCTAGCTGGATAATTGGTAGTATTTATAATAATGAAAATGTAATAACCCCTCAGCAATTGCATCTTCTCCAGTAACCGCCATCGACTCTGACCATGCTCTTTTTATTCTCATAGACCCATTCCGCCCATGCTTTACATAATCGTCTTCATCGTGTTTTGAGAATTGTGCAATTATTGGTGACTATTCCATGACTAGGCCTCTGAACAGCAACTATTGTTTTCCACAACATGCGTCTTCGATGCTAACCATCCTGGCTCTTTTAGTAATATTTAAAACTTCATTAATGAGAACGTCAGTGTTCATACAAGCAGCTACCAATCGTGCGTCGTCGTATATTAACAACTGAATACGTGGCATTTGTTTATTTTATTGTCAACCATCATGCGTTTTCTTCTATGTCCATTGATGGTCATATAATACATATATATACATACCTAATTCACGATACAATATCTAATTTGAAAACAACTCATGACAGGAGGTCCAAGATATGCAAAATGGATAAGATCTATGGCAATGAGAAATAAAACCTCTTTGATAAACATATGGTCCAAAATATGAAAATAAGAAGGTCTCATAAACCTAATTCTACAATATCTATTTTGAAAAGAACTCATGACTTTCGTTAAGTTTAATGTTAAGGTTTTAGATCCTATTTGACTCCGCCGTGAATTGTGCACACTTTGCATCACTTAATCATCACCACCTGTCATGTGCTTCATTTAAACTCTGCCCATTGGAAAGTTGAGATCAATGACCACACCGGATGTTCCGTGGATGGCCTGTGTGGGTCATTTGCATTGTCATGCCTAATCAATGAGCTTACTAGGCATTCTATCAATTGAGTCTTATGAGTTAAGTTCATGTTAGGATGTAAGTGTGAGCGAGTTGTGTTAAATAATTCTTATATTAGAAAATTAGTGTGGTGTAAAATGCTTAATATATCTCTTAGTTGGTTCATAATTTATTAACTTGAGTTTAATTAGATATATTGACGGGCTCAAACTTGAGCTCTCTCTTGGTTATCTCATTTGGTGCAGGTATTGGGCTTCTATTACGCGCTCTCAATAAATGATATCGAAGCAGATGATAGATTAATGGGCCTCCAATCTAATCAATATGAGATATTGATACTTGGATTAAGAGGAAGTAGACCTAAAAACACTAAGTTCACATATGCATGATGAGGAGATTGTTAGGAAGCATGTGTGGGTGAGTTGTGTTAAAAAAATCCCATATCGGATAATTGATATAGTGTGGAGCTGTTAATATATCCAAGTTAACACAAAACTCATTCACTTAAATTTTTAGTGAAGATAGATCTAATTAAATATGTTTTTTTTTTTTAATTGACGGGTTTAGACTTAAGCTCTTTTTGGAGATTTCCCCATATGAAAGTATTGATTTTTTATCGCGTGCTTCCAACAATTTAGTCATTAAATTCGGTCCATGTATTAATGTTAACAGTACAGTTGGACAGTGAGTGTCCTAATTATTGATGGGATGAGATGAAGGTAGGGATCTTTTATTGCAAGAATCCAATTTGGCCATTAAATTCGATGCTGATGGTCTAAGTATAAATGTTAACAATTCAGTTGGACAGCTGGTGTCATAATTATTGATGGGATGCCTAACTTACTGCTGGGAAGAAACGAGAGGCTAAGGGTGAAAAGAATTTGTGATTTTTCTTTTCTTTTCTTTTTTGAAGGGAGAGGAGGATGGAGACTTGTGCAGGGTGATTCCAATTTTAGGAAGTGACAAGCACCAGGCGGTAGGGTTGGGGAAGAAAGCAAAGAGGATGAAATAAATGGGTGGGGCCATTTAGCCCCGGCTAAAAAAAAAAAAAATTACCGAATGCTAAATAAATTTATTAATGAGTTGGTAAGGCTAAAAAATAAATAAATAAGTGGGTTAAAATATATTTTGACTTTAATCTCTCGTTAGTCATTTGTTTAAGTCGGAAAATATCTTTCTAATTTTTTATGAATAAATTTATTAATGTTATTAGTATAGATTTGTTATAGGCTTATTTATTTATTTATGAATTTGAATAGTATTTAATATTCATTTAATATATAACGTGTTCAAACGTGTCGAAATTCTCTTTTTTCGATTAATGACATGTCGACGTGTCATGTTGTGTTGCATATTACATGTCCGTATCGATATTACTTAGCCCACGATACACGGAAAAAACGTTGTGTCTTTATTATATAAAATGAGCTGATTTCATTGATTAACTTTTCATCCAAAATTTTTGTCCTTCCCATTTTCCTTACTTTTTAAAAATAAGCATAAATTCCATGTTCAATTAACTAGGTCCACCGTGAGTCGAGTTATTCAGCCATTTCAATCATTCTATTCTTAGAAAGAATTCTGATATTAAGATTTTTAGGATACTTACATTAATTAAAATTATATGATTATTTTATTAATTGAGGATGAAAATAATCTCACCTTACGAGGTAAAATTAAATATGTCAATGTCTTTCTTATGGGAGAATAACACCTTAGTGCAATCCAAGCTCAAATTATGTTAGAATGATTTTTTGACAATAAAAATGAAAGTTAAGAAAAAAATTGGTGAAGAGAATGATTTCCCCATGTTGTTTATAAAGTATGGATCAAATGGCTGGAAATACAAATATTATGGATATCTATATTACATATATCGTCATTGTAAAAGTACATTTTTTTTGGGCCTATACGATCCCAGGATGAAAATACAAATCTATTTACGGTATAAAGTTATGCGTTAAAAGTAAAAATTGATTGTTTTGATTACCTAAAATCTACTCATGTTAAGAAAATTTCATGCTACCATTGTACAAGATAAAAGCCCATTGAAATAGGATTTATATTACGCACACTGTCGATGTAATAGTCTTTTTTTAATACAAGCAATGTCAGAATGGAAACACAAACCTGTTTATGGAATAAATATACATGCTAAATATAAAAATCGCATTATTTGTCATTCTATAAAACCCGCTTATGTACAGTAAGAAATTTTTACACGGCGGGTGCACTTAACAAAAATATATGGAAATATGTTGTTTGCAAAGTAGGGAACGGTGGAAGAAAAGAAAAAATAAATAAATAGGAATTCTATAAAATTTCTGACGTCATAAAATTTGGAAATGTGGACGTCATTCGGGAAAGAGAAGGGTACATCGTCTTGACAGCTGGAACTTTGGCTCCATCCCCAGGTCGATTATAAAAGGAGAAGACCCATGGGAGCAGAAAACAACTTCGACTTCAACCCCTTGAAATTACTTCTCCGCTTTAGAGTTTTTCCTGCTCGCCGCACGACAAGGAAACCTCCATGGATATCCAAGACAGTTCGATTCCGAAACCATCGCCAGGTATGTTCTGTTCCTTCCTTTCTTTGTTCTGATTTCATCCCAAAAGGTGATGGAAAAATTGGATCAGTGTCGCTTTTTTGGGGGTTAATTTGGGCCGAACCTGAGGGCATGTTTGGTCTGAGAAAATTTCCCAATTTCCTTTCTTTCTACAAGTTTTCAATGAAAATACATTTGGTAGAAATTTGGTTGTCGTGTTTTCGACATATGAACTTTAAAACTCAGAATGACCAAAATTGACATTATTTTTACGAGGTTTGCTTTAAACAACTACACCAAACATGTTTTATAACTTTTATTCCTGTTAAAAGCTCTTACTTTTCACCCCCCAAACGTCTTTTCAAGAAAATGGAAGTTGAAATAAGAAGCGATTGTCACTAAAACATTTTTGTAAACCGTATGTACACTAAATATCTTGGTGGATTTTGTTTTTAGAAAAATGGTGTAATAATACATGAGCCGACTCAAGAGGCAAAAATGTTGATTCAACTAAGCTGGAACTCATACAATCATAGTTGTGCTCTTAACCTGAGTCCAGTGTACCTAAAATCATGCGATGGAGTCAAGTACGTATCCTAAAAAGACATTGCTTAGAATTTTCTGGTGTGACCAACGGAAAATGACTCCTAAATAATTTGGAAAGTCCAACTAAATCATCGGAAA
Source organism: Eucalyptus caleyi (assembly GCA_014182885.2). Lineage (NCBI taxonomy): Eukaryota > Viridiplantae > Streptophyta > Magnoliopsida > Myrtales > Myrtaceae > Eucalyptus > Eucalyptus caleyi. The sequence continues at coordinate 54,685,174 of CM024468.2, read as the reverse complement.
AATTTTTTCTTTTTGAAAAAGAGCTTACATCCAAATTATTGGGGGACGCAAAATTCTTTGTCCCGGTAATTTTAATGAAGTGATTTAAATTGTCACCATAGAACAGTATGAGGACTAGACTTATAACCAAAGTATAGGGGCTAAAAGTGAGATTTCCCAACCTACTGAGACCAAACAAAATGTAATTAATTTTTCTAAAGTTATTTATGTAAATTTCTCTTTTGGTAACATAGAGGTTCACATAGACTTGAGTTCAAAGGACATGGCAACTGATCAAGCTTGCCAAGATAGTTACAAAACAACCAGAGGTTTTTCACTTTGAATTATTAAATTTTGTTTTTCATAAATCTTGTGTTTTAGGCATTTTAACTTTTTCAATCCCAAATACTTCAAGTTTCAGAGCATACATATGCTGACATATAAATTGAAATATAAAATTTAAATAAATTTTAAAATCTGAATAATATCTTGAACTATCATGAGAAAGCCCAAAAAAGACATTTTTTTTTTTTTTTACTTCCAAAAAGTAAAAGAATGTGCTCATCATTTACTTAACGATATCAAGGATAAGATCAATGGTAATGGGACAAAAACTTATAGATTTACATGGCACATGATTTATTCCCCTCCAAAGAAATTATCTTGGAAATACATATGCCGGAAATACCTTATCAATTATAAAATTTGTTGAAAAAAGTGTTGTAACAATGTTGCAATTTATGTCAACACAAAAGCACCTGAGAAATAAATGAGAAACGATTACTTAGATACTCGAGTGATGGTATTTGTATTCACGACAAGAGAAGAGCCGGTAGTAATAATCCATTATAATAAGAGATTCCAAGTTATAGTGGTTTATACACTCAACTGTTTCCCTCACGTCTAATTTATACCCGAACTCCAAGTATTGATGAATAACTCGCTTAAATATAAAGCTTTTTGCGCACATCACCGGGTTCTGAGCTTCCCAAGCGACCCATACGAAACGCTTCACTGTGCGGCGTCCAAAGTTTGTCTTCGTGTGGCGTCCAAGGGAGAAGAGAGTCACTTCATCGTGCGATGAGAGCACGAAGGAACCCACTAGCGGCTACACAGACACTATCTCAAATTTGACAAAACTAAAAAAACCTTTTTAAGATGATGCCGATGCCACATAGACGCATTATCTCAAATTTGAATTGATCAATGATCACATGAACTATAGCCACATACCCTTAAAAAAAATCCCAATTTTAACTCCAAACTTAATTCTATTCTAAACTCCTTTTAGTCTCATTAAAAAACCTCAACTTTTAATCCAGGCTCGATTCTAACCTAAACTCTTTTTTTTCCTCATAAAAAGTCCTAATTTTAGATACAGTCCCAATTGTACTATGAACTTTTTTTGTCTCATAAAAAAACCACCAATTTATACTTGAGTCTTATATCTGCGCCTCTATTAACCCTCTGTCAAAATCGCCTTTAGTGATGTAGCTTTTCCACATCATTACGCTACTTCTTTTTTTGTTCCAAATATGATATCCAAAAAGATGTCTTTTGGAGATGAATTTCCATGTTAACATAAACCACGTCCCATGAGATCTGAAATTTGTGTAAAAGATAGAGCAATCAGAATTGACTTCGTTAGTTGCTCTTAGTTTTAAAATAGTCTTCTTTCTGTCTCGCTTCCAAAAATTCGTTTTTGCACTCAGTCTCATGCTCGATGGTCTTTTATGATAGAGTTTACGCTTGAGATACTCGGCTTGGGATGCTCAAGCAGTTCGTGTTTGAGTTTTCAATCTTTTGATTGTCAAGATAAGTTTTGGATAGATGGTTAACGGAGTAAATTTGCGACTCAGGCAAAATTTTGTGTTTTTTGTGAGAAAAAAAAAGTTTAATTGAGATTTTTTATGTGATAAAAAAATTAAAGTATAATTAGAACTAAAATTAAGGTTGAGGAATTTTTATTACTCGCAACATTTTGCGCTAACTCTGGTTTTCTTCCCTCCATTATCCAAGATGTTTGTGTGGACGTGGACTCCGACAAAGAAATTAATCCTTCGGAAATACCAACTTCTCTTGCTGAAGCAGTGCAAAGTGCGCCATTGCCAAGTGAGCCGTTCCTTTTTCTGTTGATTAAATAGGATTTATGCAAGTCCTTTATAATAAGCTGATATTTGTTGCACAATTCTTATTTGACCAAAATAAATAAATCAATTAGTCGCCAGAGTAGGCACTTGAGTAAATGATTTTTCATTGACATGGCACTCAAATGATTGAAAAAAAAATAGTCAAAGCGTTTAATTGAGTACCGTATGCAAGTTGTAATACTTGCGATATCTTTATCCTCTCTTTTTGGATTCAGAAAGCAGGACAACTAATAAAGCTTCCCAAGGCGCTCGCAGACCAACTAGAGGTGTGTCATTTTGCACTTTTAGTCCTCATCTTTCATAAATCTTGTGTTGGATGCATTTTGACTTATTTTGCTCCGAAACATTTTAAATTTCACGACATGCAAGTGTTGACAAATGAATTCAAATATAATCTCATCATAATTTTCAGTTTGAATAATATCTTGAATTATAAGTAAGAAAGCCCAAAGTTCTTTTATTAAGAAAGAGTAAAATATTGTGATCATTAATTATGAATGATAATGTGGATAAGACCAATGGCAATGAGAGAACTAATTAATTGTACAATACCTATCTAATAAAAACTCAGGATATCTGTTCAGTGTGACATTTAATTTTTTTGTTTAAAAGTTTACTATCTAAATTTAATACAAAAAAAAAAATCCATGGAATGAATGAGCTTGATAGTAATCTTGAATAGATGATCTTTAACATACGTTGTGTAATTAATTTTTCCAAGGTTATTTATGTTCATTTCTCTTTTTGGTAACAAAGAGATTCACGTAGACTTCGAGTTCGAAAGACATGACAACTAATAAAGCTTCCCACGATGGTTGCAAAACGACTAGAGGTTTGTCACTTTCAACGTTTAATTTTTCCTTTTTCATAAATCTTGTGTTTCTTGCATTTGACTTTTTTAATTCAAAGCATTTTAAACTTCACAGCATACAGATGTTGACATAAAAATTGAACATAATCTTTTTATAATTTTTAAAATCATAATAATATCTTGAATACTAATTGAGAAAGCCCGCCAAAATTTTTTTGACTTCCAAAGAGTAAATGAAGGCGCTCATGGAAACACGTACGTTGAATAACGACCACCCCTTGATTTGCATCGGCATTTCATCGGAATTTGGAGTAGCTGCAATAGTTACACTTGGCCTTAAAAACGAGGAATGCGAAAGACTGAGGACTTCTAGTGTTCCATATTTGCAGCCAAGACAACACCGGTGGTCATAGAAAAGTATCGACGATTGTTTAAAGCCGCAGTAAAAGGTGATTGGAAAGCTGTCAAGACAATCCTCAATGATCGTCCCGAAGCAATGACGGCCAAACTTATGACTGGAAAAGGTAGTTTTACTGTGCTCGATATTGCGGTTGTGGCCGAACAAGATCAATTGGTCGAGAACCTGGTCAAGCACATCCATTCAGAATATAAAGCTCCCCTTTTACCTGGTGCCCTCTACCATGCTGCTCGGAAAGGAAGAATAACGAGGGTCCGGGAATTAGTAGATAAACTTAAAGAAATTGATGAACGAAATGCTTTTAACCGTGCCCTGTCGATTGCTACTACAAGTGCTCCTAGGCAAAAGGAGGTTATCCAGTACCTGGCCGGGCAAACAAATTCCTGCCCAAATATTAAAACAGTCTTGAACCTCATTAAGGCCGGCCATTTGGGTAAAATTTCACTCTCACTCATATTATTAGATCCCCTTAATTGTTTCCTTGAATTAACTTTTTTGTTCTTGTGTCGCAAAAGACATACTATTGGATTTAGCTCGCAAAAACCCCAGCTTAGCAACATCCATAGATACCAACAGGTTAATAAAGTTTGCGCTGATGGATCCTTACTACCGAAGTGGAGCTAAACTCAATTTTTGGGAAAAATATATTTACCAATGTAGGTACTTATTGCGCTTCTTTTGTAAAGTATATACAATTAGAGCAAGTCTATCGACATAGTATTCATTCTATCTATTCCCTTTTCAGGTATCCCTCGCTTGGTTGATGCATCATCTAAGAACGCCAAAGACATGAAGATGACTCGAGGTATTTCTGTTAATCTGCCTGATGGATGGAATAACACAACACAAAGCATATTATTCAGAGATCTCATTCACAAAAAAATTAATAGGATGGGGACTACATCTATGTACACAGTTAATATCTAAACCATAATGTGTGGCTAATTAATATCTAATTTTACATTTGTATAGTTTCAAAAGTCTTACTCAATGTCAAATTGCCCAGTATAATTATTGAGAATTGTAAATTTAGATATAAGGTGATGGAGGTTGATTGATCCAAGTTGTTTTTTAACATATTTGAGCATTATGAAATTTAATTACATGTGCAATTTTCATTTCATGAGTGTGATATTTATCTTTTGTTCACCATTAATTCCTAATTTCTAACATGGTTTTTCTCTCCTCTTAATGATGGTAGCAACAGCAATTCATCAATTGAAGATTTCACTTTGGAATCTTGTCGCAAAACTGGGTATGTGATTTGGCATAGTGTGTTCAGACCATATATATATTTGTCGCAAAACTGGGTACGTGATTTGGCATAGTGTGTTCAGACCATATATATATATGCTGTGATATCTAAAAAGGACCTTATTTCATCAATGGTAGAAATCTCTGTTCTATCGTCGATCCGTTGTTGGATCGACCCATTTTTAAAAACTCCTTTTTTTTTTTCTCATGACATTTTATGCGTTTGTTTATAGATCCATCTGTTCTCAAATGCATGCATTTTGATATTCAAGCCATGTGAAGTATGCTTCCTCGATTAACACTTTACATTTATCATTCTCTTCTCAACTAGTATGTACATAAGATCACGGCACAAATGCGAAAGCTTCTATAACCTTTTTATTCTTTATCACAGGCAAAATTGCTTATCTGATATTATGTGCAGCACCTTTTATCAGAAGGATTGGAGAATTGAAGTTGAGGCATGAATGCTGGCTTGAGTTAGCAAAATTAGTTTTTAAAAAGAAGAAGGCTAGTATGGGAACTCGTGAAATGCTCAAATTGACTAGAGACATTTTCCTTGAAGCTGCATCTAGAGGAATCTCTGAAATTGTCAAGTTATGCCTTATGCATTATCCAGAATTGATGTGGGATAAAGAATTGACAAAAAATCTTATAGAAGAAGTTGTGAGGGCACGTCATGTTGAGTTGTTTAGACTAATAAATGGATACAACACAATTCCAAATTTAACGTATAACTTTCAGAGGGACTGCGACCTAATGGCAGCACTAGTAGAATGGTCACCAGAATATGTACCTGCAGACGTTTCTGGATCAGCTTTTCTTATGCAAAGGGAACTTCAATGGTTTAAGGTTAGTTCACCAAATTTGCTTGCCGCTCTTTAAATCAATTAGCATTCACATTAAAAGACGTCCTTTATTTTCTGAAGGTACTGGAAGATAGGTGCTCTCCTTCAATTAAAAGTCTGAAATTTAAGGTAGGTTCGCCTTATTTACTTTTCTACCCTTATGTGCTCTTTAATTTACATTTGCTTTTATAGATGAAGATGAAGAAAGAGAAGAGCGACCCTAAAAGTCTGGAATTGGAACTAACAAAGGAAAGGAGAGGAAAAACACATTGGAAAATTTTTGTAGAACAACGCAAAGATTTGCTCAAAGAGGCAGGACAATGGATGAAGGATACATCATCATCTTGTAGCCTTGTAGCCACTCTCATCATTACAGTAGCTTTTGCTGCGGCTTTTACTGTACCTGGAGGCAACGACAATACAGTGGGGGGATCCCAATCTTTCTAAAGAAGGGCTCATTTATGGTATTCATGGTTGCGGACGCTTTGGCTCTCTTCTCCTCTATCACCGCCGCCTTGATGTTTTTGACTATCCTAACTTCACGGTATGCTGCAGAAGATTTCCTCCACTCACTACCAAGAAAAATGATATTAGGCCTCACTTTTCTCTTCCTCTCTTTGGTCTTTATGCTCGTGGCTTTTGGCTCAGCTCTTACAATCGTCCTAAGCAAACGATGGAAGTGGATTGACATCCCCATTACTTTGTTGGCCGCCTCCCCTGTCATATTGTTCGTAATTCTACAAATTCCCTTGTATGTTGAAATGGTTAAATCCACCTATTGGCCTCGTCTCTATCGTCCAATGAAGATTTGGAAATGATTTGTGCTGTTATTATTGAACAAGGACATCTTTCATGTGATCTTTGTTTGCACTTGTCATTGTGTTTGAAATGTGAATATTATGGTGTTTATTCATGTTTTAAGACTATTGAGTTATGGCATTAGCCGTATTTATACCAAAGTCTAATGTCTGCTGTCAAGTGGACACCTTATCTTTATGGGTTTTATGGTATATTCCCCTAAACAGCAAGCAATTACTTCATTGCTCATTGTTGTATTAACTATTAAGGGTGAACCCAATTCTTCAAAGAACTGACTACATGGCCATCGATATTCAAAAGGGTTCATCAATTCAAATAAAGCAATGATCCACACAAATTCTCTATATTACAGAAGATGGCCACCCAAACAGTGGCACAACACAAGGAAATTCTCATATAGCAAGCCGGGCAAACAACCATTTCAGTTCAATGGAAGCTCAACCTTCAAAACCAGTCTCCACCCACTGCCCACACTTCCACCGCATCCTCTCATCCAACTCTTTGGCTTTGACCTCCTCCATCTTAGCCGTGTGGGCCATCGATCCCTCCTGCACTTCTGTGATCCTCATGCGCCGCTTCTCCTCCACCGCATCACCCCTTCTCCTAATTGCTCACCCAGCAACTGTGCATAGCGCACGTCAACTCCATAGAAACATAGCCATCAAAATCCCGCCATCCAGCCTCACCGGGACTTATAGCCTCTTTCTAGTGTCTTTGTGATCGCTACAGTGGAAGGCTTGACGTTTCTTTGGTGAATAGCACCAAGACGCCAAGCACTTGGCTGGACCGCGAAGCGTGGAGGGTCAACGTACTTGGATGCAATCGACATGTGGAGACGTTACGGCCAAACATCAAAGAACACATTGCCTATGAGCTAACAGATAATTCTGCATGTCTCTCGAGACCATAAGTCCAGTGAAAGTAAGCAAGAGCAGAGTTTGTTTTGAATTCACCTTGTGATGTCACGATTGAAGTTCCAGAGACTAGGATACCCATTCTTCCTAAGCAACCTTAGAATTACTGATCTTATGCTGCTTCAGGCCCACATATACGACTGACACATTTAGAATTAATCAAAGAACACAGGATCAGAAACCAAAGGAACCATTTGAGCAAGAGAGGAGTTTCCTAACCCAAAGGTTTCCATCACACATTTATAGATAAGAAATGATTGGACGACAATCTTTAATCTACTGTGAGAATAACAATTTATTTTGAATCACAAAAAATCAAATAACAAATAATTATAAATTGTTATGAGATCCAATTTTTCAAGAATTTTTTGCTCATAATAAGTAGTTATTCTCACAGTAGCCCATAGTGATGTGAGGCAAACTGAAATTGGACACTTTTGGTGATATGTTGCAGGCCTTGAAGTTCCTATGCAAACATGCTTAAACCATTGGCCGTGGTGGCTCCACTAGATAAGAGCTCCATTGATCCTTGCCCAAAGGTGAGGGGTTCGAAACCCAGTGGAGGCATCTGGTGTCTTAAGCAGGATGTCGGGGTGGTGTGTCCTCCGCTAGCATCCCATCAGGTTTACCTTGCCGATTGCCGGCTATACGAGGGTTCCTGGGTCATCAAAAAAAGAAAAAAAAAAACTACGGGCAGCACCAAGGGCTATCTTCAACCTAGCCTAGGGCCCCAATCTAGTCGGCAGGTTCCCTGTCAACTCTTAAAAGCATGGGAAAATAGGCATTGATTTCGCACCAGAAAAATTATGCAAAAAAAGTCATAAATTTATTGTATTTATTCTAATTCGGTCATAAAGTCTTTGATCTAGCCACTTTTGATCATAAGACACTAACATGGCGGTCTAGGTGAGGGCACTTTCTCTGGGCATCGCCCGTGGTTGGCCATCGCTAGAGATTGGCTAGCCACTAGCGAAAGGAAAGAAAAAAAACAGAAAAATAAAGGAAAAAAAAATTAAAAATTGAAAAAAATTCAGTAAAGTCGAAAATATCATATTGGATTTCGAAATAAATAAAAAATTCCTTTTGAAAGTGTGGTTCCATTTGTTTAGAGATCCAATGTGATGTTAAATAACTTAGCAAAATAATTATTGTAAAAGGTTGTAATAAACATAAATTATAGCTTTACACCAAAAAAAAAAAAAAAATAAATTATAGCTCGTGCGTTGTTGTTCATTCTCTTTTTGCCTGGACTTTCACGTACTCTTTGTTTTTCTCTTAACATCTTGAAATGACTCTAATAGGTTTAATTAATCCCAGTTCGGGGGCAAAAAAAAGAGGAAATCTAGTCTGGTTGTGCATGCAATCTTGTGTCCAATTGAGTCATGTACATTGACACAGTTTGCTGGTGTTACTACACTTGCTGAAAACAAGTCGACTTTATATGTAAACATCATAATCACGCATTTATATAATGACTTAAATTTTTCAAACAATCGGTTATAATCTCACAAAATCCTTCTTGGCATCAGAACAGGAGGCATTGAATGTCATCCCAAATCCTGACATCGACATGCGTCGGCCTTTTTTGTGCTTCTACTGCATGCGCTCACTTGAGAAATTTCATGATACGGACATATGCACAAACACGAAAGAGAGAGTCGCAATACATTATTATTCTTCATGTAACTTTAAAATTCGATCGAGTGCATTACAGATCCCCAGCTGAACTTCAAATCACAGGCAAAAAGATCACCCCAGCTCGAAAAAGAAGATGTGCTTGGAATGAAGCAAAAAGCCCATTTCAATGGCCTCGACGATGGGGAAAAAAATTCAAGCTATTACCTAATCTTTGATAGCCCCACGCCCACGAGAAAAAGTAGAACTTTGTCCGTCCTTGGTGCTTTGACAAAACCCATTCACTGACCATTAAAGTCATGATGAGCACGAGCTGCGAAAATTGAGCAATTGCATTATTAACTCTCCTAGATCCAATGGAGATTACCAAAACCCAACCTCAATCACATCTTTCGTCATGATTTGTGGCACATTGATGTGTCCCCATAAAAACATTAACTTAGACATGATTAATAGCCGCCACCAGCAACCAAATAAGATCAAATTTGCCAGATACGTATATGAAATTGAACAGATCGATTAACAACATCTATTCTGATATCTAGTCCTTTGTATTGAGTTAGCATGGATGTTTTTTCTTTTCCAAGCAACATGATTCATGTTCCATAAAGAATTATATCCAAGTAAATTGAATAACTAGTGATAAACTCAAGAGATGACAATAAATAAATTAAAAAACAACTTTAGAAGTTTAGCTGATGAGTTTCGCCCGTGTAATCCACACGATAACAAATATTCAAGCAAGATGTCCTTCGGTTTGATAAATTTTAGGGTCATTTTCAATTGAATGACTATTCTAGATTGCTCTCTGGTACTCCTTTTCTTCAACTCTTCTTTTTCGAATCCAATCCATCCTTCTTTGCCATATCAGGTGACTAAATCTCAGGACGCTTCTCCAAATCCTTGAGGATCAAACTCTTAGGGATTAGTGACCGTTAGGATCACAAAAGAACAAATTTTGATCGTTCATCGAAAACCTTTGAACAATTTATGAGCTACCTTATTTTGTGTTAGAGGTACGACGCTTTCAAAACGGTGGATTGTCTCTCAAGAGACGATAGAAGCCCACCTTACATGCTAAATTAGTTTTGAGGCATCAATATAAATCTACCTCCATTATCCAATCAGAGAAAGGCCATTAACATCACAATTTTGTTTTGTCTTAACCTACGATCATGTCAATCCCTCTCAGTTCATGTTTATACCAACAAATCACATAGTTTCTCTAGGTATTCCGGCTCTCTCTGTGTATACACCAGGTTTCACCTTTTGCTGCCTGAAACAACAGCTCGTTGACTTTGCATTTTGAAAGAAGATAGACATCGGAGCTTAAATATAAAACATGGCGGCAATAAATTAAATTAGAAAAATGATATTGAAGATTCAGACAATCTGAAAAATATGCATGACGATGGATGGTAAGAAAGGACACAGACCCCGAGGGAAAGCAACAGGGGAGAATTTGACCGTTCCCGACGACGAAAGATCAAGACCGTTGAATGCGTTGACCAGAAACGCAAACGATTTTCTTATGCCCCATGAAGAGCAACTGGTTCTTGTTCCCCCTAGGCCATCGTCAGAAGATTCTAAAACAAGGATCTCCCAAGTTGGAGTCAACCCGTCTCGTGGCTCTTCTCCAAGCTTCATTGTGTGCACGAAAATATATGTTTCTATATGAAAATGATTTGGCTTGAGTGGGCCAGGCTCAAGAAGGAAATTGCTTCTCTAAACTTGCCCATTTTGCCAAATATGGCAAGGCCAGCCTCACCTAGGCGAAGGTAACACCCATCGTGGTCACCTTAGCTTGGGCAAGTGCTCCCTTTGCCAAAACAGGCGAGGCTAGCCCTCACCCAGGCCAATGCAAACTTGTTGAGCGTCGTACGAGTGAAGGCGGCACACGGCGAGGCCACCTTGGCCTTGGCGAGGGCCAGCCTGGCTAGATGTGGGAAGGGAAGCCCTCGCCCAAGTGAGGCTAGCTCGCTGGCCATGGCCAATGGCTGGTAAAAGAAAGAAGAAAGCAAAAAACAGAAAAAAAAAATTAGAATAATTGAAAATTTTGTTCATGTCAACAATATCGGGTCAAAATTAGTCGGACTGACCAAAATGTCTTTAAGTCAAAAGTTTTAAAACTAAATTGACATCAAGACAATAATTTTATGATTTTTTTGACACGTTTCCTTTTCGCCATTTGAAATGACCAAGATGAAGCATGGCTCATTGGACCAATTCCCCCAAAATCGAGCGTAGCCATGAACATAATATGAGGGGATTGATGAGCCAATCCTTGAAGCTTGTTGAATAAGGGCATGGACGCAAATTGTGAATATGACGATACGGCGGGCTCTCACAATGCATGTCGATCTCTCGTTTCTTGAAAGTAGGGTTTGACCAATCCCCTTGAACATGCAATCACATCCTCATGCTATGCTATCCAGACCTTGTTGGTCGTTTAGGCCATCAAACGATATTCCAAGATCAACATAGCTAGAAACTTGAACATATTGAAGGAGAAGATGGAGATTTGCATACCTGATTTGTAATCCATCATTTTTTATGCAGAATGCCGACAATTCGACGCTCAGGTTCTTTTCCTCTATAGCCCTTGGATCCTATCTCGATGAGACTGCTACTCATGGTTTCCTTATGTGAGGTGAAGTGTGTTCATAAAAGTAGGAGGGTTGGAGGAGGGACCTTAGCGCTATTTATAAAGTTTTCAACTAGGCCCTCTCATCACGGGTTCGAGCCCAACTAGGCCTACATAAGCCAAGCTCATATTCAACTATTAAGAAACCTTATGCCTTACTTTATTGGACCAACCTCGTAAAATGATAAATTATAATCTCAATTAATGTAGCCCATATAAGGAAAATTCTTACATTCTCTCACTCGGGCTATATTAATTGAGACTGTACTGTATGTGCGCACCTTTATGTTAGTTTAAAGATAATTCTTAATAGTCAATCATATTTCATAAAGTCTCAAATACTAAATCATGACAGTAATTACATGTACACATACAGAACTTTCCATGGTCACGAGTGCTTTCAACTTGACTGATATGGATTTAATATTGTTGTGTGACAAATGGATAATACCTTATTTGTCATTTTCTTTGTCGGTTACTATTATCTTATTTTAAGTGTCACAAGAACCAAATGTGCCAATAGAGAATATTCTAATGAACCCACATGTGTTTTATCTTTATAGTTAACCTCTCTTTATGTGTAATCAATACATATGCTCAAGGTTAATAGCCGGATGCCCCAACCTTCACTCAAGATTTACACAATATGTTGATATTTCAATTACATGTAATCAACTCAATATGGTGACAACACAATCATGAACACTTTATTGAATGTGTAACACATATATAAGCTTTTATTAGAGCAAAACCAAAACAACTCTCACTAAATAGCAACATCCAATAATGCCTCCTCAACTCATGTTTATGACATGTCGTTTAAGGACATAAGGGCGAAAGTTTTTAATTAGTGGGTCTATAACCATATCATTTATGGAAATATGCTCTACTGTAATCTCACCATTCTGTATTATTTCTTTATGGTAAAAAATTTGACCACCATATGTCTAGACCCCTCGAGACATGTTATTATTGATATATGACACTGAAGAGTTATTGTCTCAATACAACCGTATGGGTCCATACACAAAATCATATATTGTCAACTCTTTAATGAGGTTCAAGAGCCAAATATCCTGAGTAACAGCCGAAAAACATGCTACAAACTTCGTTTATACGTTAGAGGATGACATAGATTTTTATTTTTCACTTTACCATAATACTGCACTTCCTACTAACACAAATATATATCCAATTGTTGACTTCTTGTCATTCTAATAGCTAGCAAAGTCTGCATTCGAATACCTTACTAGTTTCAAATCCTAGACATACTTGTCAACATATAGTTTTCTTGTCCTTTTAAGTGCCTCAAAATTTCTTGACAGCAATTCAATGATCATGTTCTAGATTTGACTAATATTTTTCTAGAAGTCTATTGCAAAAGCAATATCTGGCCTAGTATGGACTTGAACATACATGATACTTCTAAGTGTACTAACATAAGGCACATCCTTCATTTGGGTTTTCTCAAAATCTGATTGAGGCCATTGTGAAAGATTTAATTTGTCACCCTTAAGATCAAGAGCAACTCTTGACTTGCAATGTTGCATCTTGAATCTTTTCAAAATACAATCAACATATGCAATCTGAGATAAATCTAATATACATGAGAATGATCCCTATGAATCTCAATGTTAAGGACAAAAGACACCTTACCAAGGTCTTTCATATTGAAATTCTTCGATAGCATTTACTTTGTCTCATGCAATAATCCAATATCGCTACTTGCAAGCAAGATGTCGTCTACATAAAATATGAGAAAAATAGATTTCCTCCCATTGACCTTATAGTATATACATTGATCTGCTTTATTCTCAACGAAACTAAACAAATTGACAATATTATGAAACTTCAAGCATCATTGTCTACAAACTTGCTTAAGGCCATAAATAAGGCTTTTCAGTTTACACACAAGTTTACCCAAATCATCTACTACAAAACTTTCGGGCTGCATCATATAAACTTCTTTATCAAAGTATCCATTGAGAAATGCAGTTTTAACATTCATCTAGCGTGATTCCTTATAAAAAAAAATGAGCTACTAATGCTATGTTTACTCCGAAAGAATCTTTAGAAAAGATTTAAGGAAAAAGTAGATTCATAGTCTACTCCTCTTCGAATGAAACCCTTGACTACTAGTTTTGAGTTTAAACTTCTCAATACTTCCTTTGCAGCCTTTTTTAAGTCTTGTACACCCATTCCATTTACAATAGATGGGCTTGTGACCTTCAGGTAATTCAACAGGCTTTCAAATACTATCATATTTCGTATATTGCATCTCGTTTTTCATAGCATTTAACCACATATCTAATTGAGAACAAGAAACAACACTTATATAATATCATAGTCATGCTCTCATGGATAGACTATATAGTCTAATGGTATAACTGATTATTTTTTCCTAACAGATCTCTTAAGTGGAGCTATAATTACTTCATTCTGCACTTGAGAGGCTTGACAAACTTTATTAGGAATTAGAAGCAAGTGAAGGGAATGTTCTCTCTTTTGATGTTTGAAGACTTACCCTTTAGTAGGGTAAATATTTACAAGTGAATTGATGGAGTTGCTTAATTAACCAATGGTAAAATCATGAGGTCTATGGTTAAAGAGGTTGTTGTTCCAATTAAATGGGTTCATGTGGCCCTTAAGTAAGTAATAGGGTGCAAATGGTCCAATGAGAAGGTTTTATGTTGCCTAAGGTGAATAGCTAGGGAGTATGTGGCTAAATATAGTTAGCCATAAGAGGAGATAATTTGGAAATGCCTCCTCTCCATTAGCCAAGTAAGTGCATGAGTCACCCATTTTATTTATGAACTGAAGTTGAATTTGATGAGGTGTGGTATGACATAAAGCATGAGATCAAAGCTTGACCAAGCTTAATGCCTAATTTAGAGCATAAATACAATTTTGGCACATTAAGAAATAAACATATCGATCAAGGGAATTCAAAGGCTAATTTTCCATAATAGATTATTTAGCAAAATATTAAGCGAATCAATATGTAAACGAGGAAAGACTGGTGTTTACTTTAAACATTGGGAATATGAAAAATATTTAAATCCACTAAAATGTTTAGCGAAAATTGGGCAAATATATGCGGAATAAAATAAACTTCAAACAAAGGAGTTAGGAAAGAGAATAAGAACACAAGATTTATAGTGGTTCGGCTTAATCCAAGCCTACGTCCACTCTCCCACGCTAACAGCCTTCTTGGCTGGATTCCACTATGCAATCAACAAGAGATTACAACTTCGAGTGCAAACACTTAGTAGATCACACTATCTCACTAAGTCACTCTTTTGGTATTTCTCTCACGATCACAAACGTTTAAGCTCTCCAAAGACAAGTGTATGATCGAAAGTCACTCAGACTTTGGAATTATAAATTCTACGCTTCATCTCTTACTTGCTCATCGGTCCATGATCTCCTTAAATACTCCTCCACTTCCAAACTACCCGTTGGACAGTATCCCTGGAGAATCGTCTTCCAATATACCCATTGGACAGCTCGTATCTAGAAGATTTGGTAGCCGTTGAGTGACAAAGGTAAAATCCCAAATTGATTCCGATCGCCCATACAAACGAAATCTTGGTTTCCATAAGTAAAGCTTTTTCGTATAGAAAGTTCTTGTCTTCAAGATCCAATCGTCAATCAATTAGATTGAATCAATCAAATCAATCTTGATGTGGAATCCAAACCAGATCACTAGCCGTTATATGATTGGGCTTGAGTTACGATTCATCGAATCTAGATGTAAAGTCTGAGAGCAATAGACTTTACAATCTGAGTCTGAGTGCGATAGACTTTGCAATCTGAGTCTGAACATATTTTGCTTCGAATGCAGATTTAGCTTTAAGGTCTGTACCCAGATTCAGCTTCGGCATAGAGTCCGTCTTTCGGTTCTTCATTCATGTTCGGTTTGAAATTTGTCGAGTGAGCAGACTGACTGTGTAGAATGACTTTGACACTAAAGTCTCGCGTCTTCGGACTTTGACACGACGAAGTCTGAAATCTTCATAATATACTTTGGACATATGTTACGTTCAATCTCCCTGGCCGTCTTCGACTTTGACAATATCCTTTACATGTTCTATTATCTGCATGGTCTATTACTTAACCATTAAACATGTTAGTAGCTTTTGATTTATTTTGTCATCTTCAAAACATCATAAGGAATTTCCCTAACAAAAATTACCGAATGAAATGGAAGTGCTTAACTCAATAAAACTCTAACTCATCCTTTAAATGATACATAAACTCAGTAAATTATCTAATATATCATTCTTTCGATTAAAATTCCTACACATAACGTTAATCGTATCCGACTTCTTTTATATTACTCAATGTAGGAAATTTTCCAGATGTCACAAGATGGATGCAACGACTGGCAAAATTTGTGAATAAGTTTTGGAAACCATTAGTTTTTTTTTAAGCGATTAGATGGTATCCATGCCAATTTTTGTGTGCCTCAAGTGATCCACCTCTCCGAATAATCTTAAGAGCGCACTCTTTCATTTTAGTTCTGTGATTTGGAATCTTATTTTTAAAGTGCTCCCAATAAGTTTTTAATACAGAATCATAAGAAGAGGAGCAAAGTCTTTTGCCATTTAGCCAATACCTTGTTGGTATAGGATATGCATATCTTGGGGTAAATTTTTTAATGCACAATTTTCTTGGGGCTCGAGAAATTTGCTCCCATTGACGTCTTCTTTTATTCCAATTCCTTCCAAGATAATTGTTTTGATTTTCTACCTGCTTTCTCCCCCCTATTCCTATTCTTCACGGCTTTGACAAGGTTGCCAAGTGAAAGTGTAAATTTATTATGTTAAATGCATTTATATGATAAGCATAAGCCTGTGGATTTCATCTATCATGACCCTATTTTATGGATGATGCGGCGAGAATAGTCAATGACACTAGAGGCTTGCCCCTGGTCTCATGCCCAATTCCTGCAACCTCTCTGCATAGTGTGTTGTGTTGTATTGAAATGAAGTAGCAATAAAAGAAAATAATATTTGGACTTAACTGCTTCACCATAAGGAAGGTCATAGGTATATATGGATTTATTATTCTCATATTTTTCTTGATAAAGATAATGTAGTGAGCATGATTTCACCAATCAAGATTGAAGGAGAAAGTCCTAAGTTAACATGACTCTTATTCAATTAGCCATAAGTAAGATGAATTCCGAAGTCAATGTCAAATCTCGCCTCAATTTGCAATTTAAGGATTCTCTTTTTACCTTTTTTTTTTTTTTTAATTTTAAAATTTCGCAACTCTTGCATTTAGAATTTTGTGAATACTTGAAACCTTTCTAACTATACAAGTATTGACATAGAGATTCATATATAATTTTATAGCGCTCCAATGTCTTACCAAATTTTTGACCAAAAAGAAAATGTTTTACAAGGTCAGTTTGGAATGCCGCCAAATCAATGCTAGTTTAGCCGAATCAACATTCCTGCCTTTTGAGCCAAGTCATGTATCATCACCATCTAAAAAAAAAAATCCCCATCAAATCTTTCTAGGTATTTAGAATGCATTTACTTCATGAAAATATCACCTTCCATTTTCTTGAAAATATGATCGATGAGTGAAAGATATGAGTTTTCAACGGGAATCAAAATTACAAAACTATGTTTGATATAGTTTTCTAAAAGCAATCATTGCATAGAACAAAGTATATTTTTGTCGTTGTCAGTTCTAAGGTTCAAATTTTCAAATATGGCAACCAAATTTTCTACCAAAGAAATTTGAAAATGAAAACAAGAAATTAAAATTTTATATTTATATTTCACGTGAAAGCTTTCTATTTAAAATAAATTCTGTCTTGAATCAAATTGAAATTCCTTACTTTTGCTTTTGAACTACACAAAAGTGAGGTGTCCGTTTTGCCAATAGCTTTATTCGACTAAAGGTTAGTCAATGAACTTGCCTCAATAGCTTTGTTGACACCTTATTTTTGTCAAATAAAAAATAGTAAGACAAGTAAGTATCAAAATCAAAATCGGGTGGCCTGGTTTTACCTAGTCCATTTTTCTTTCAGCAAAACTCTCGGCCCGCTACGCGTCCAGCCCACTCTCCCTCTCTTTACGCAGCTCATTACTTCTTTTGGGCCTGAATTTCTTTCTTTTTCTTTAGCTCATTTCCTTCATTTCATTCTAGCCCATCTGAATTAGCAAAAAGCCCGGCCCCCGGTGGTTGTCTTCCCTCCCGCGCCCGTTCCCGTCTGTGAGCAGAATACGTGAGCGAAGAGACAGAGACGGACGGTGACCGATGGAGAGGCGTCCGTGAGCGAGTGCGTGAGAACAGGTGGGTGACCGAAGCAAGCCTTGGAGTTTCTAGAAGGTGTACAGCTGGCCGGGAATTCTGTTACACAACAGAAAAAAAGGATTATTTGGGGGAAGGAGGGGGTGTGCTCGCTCGGCCAAGATGAAGAACAGAGAAGGGACGCTCGGCCGAGAAACGGAAAAGGAGAGAAAAGACGCGAGAGATAGAGAGAGAGGAAGAGGGAGATTATCTCGTTTTCGAGCGAGAGATTTCTCGGAAAAGATCATTGCCAGAGCTCATTGTCGAGCCTTGGAGTTCCGATTGAAGCTCGATTCGCGAGCCGTTTCGAACGGTTCCGGAGTCAGAAGTTGGGTAGGAATTGTGTTTCGTCTACTGCGAAGGAGTGAACCAAGCCTAAGCTCCTCTTCCGTCGCCGATCGCTTTTTTTCCGTTTGTCCGCCAGGTGAGCTCCTTCATATGCTCTGTACGTGCCCTGTTTCAAGCGAGAACGGGATATTGGTTTCGAATGATGAGTTGGCGAGAAAATATTGATCCAATACGGGTTTAGTTGCTGTAGAATAATATGATTTAGGCGTCTGTACGTCATGTTTTGATCGAAAGTTGTATGGGAGTCGAATCGGAAGCTCGTTTCCTGAATCGCATGCTAACTGTTTGATAAAATTCCTAAATGAAGAACTGAAATTGCTTTTATGGAAATCGATAATTAGAGCCTCGCTTATGCTTGATTTGTTCTTATAATTGGTTTTTTTTTTTTTTTTTTTTGGTAAAATTTTTCTTATGATTGTTGAATCGTCACTGAATCGTTGTTTTTCATGTGATTTGTGGCATATTATTCACTGTCCGAGTTGGCCATGCGTGCACCTTCCCTTCACTGGAAAGCTTTTCATCGCCGGTGATGTCCACCATTTGAGGCTGCTCCAGCTAGTCTGTTTCATGTGCATTTGAGTGTTCTCTAGCCTAGATTGATAAGAGCTTTAGAACGTACAATTTTGCAGCTTGAGGATTCTTCACTGGAGGAGGTCCGACAACATGAAAACTGTCAGCCAGCTAACGGCTGGCGGTGGTTTAGCGTCCGTCACAATAGGTCATCTTGATGGTGGCCTGGGCACCCGCAAGAGCTCATCTGAATATTGGTGCTGGTTCTTTTGAAGAGAAGGTGAAGAAGAAGACCAAAAATAGAAAACTGAAAACAAAATCGAAAATTAAAAAATCAATCAAAAGAAAAGTAATTAAAAAATTTGGATATAATCTGAGTTAATTCAGATCCGGTTAGTCGGATTGGGTCATATGGTTGGGTTGAATCAAAGGCGGGTTGAAAGTTTGTAGGCCGATTTCAATAAAATTGAACTGGGCCTTAACCCAGCCCAGTTTCGAACCTAACCCAGACCATTACGGTCTGACTCAGCGAGTCAAGCCGGTTTCCTTCCTTCAGTCCGAAGCCCATTTCCTAAAAAAAAAAAAAAAAAAAAAAAAAAATTGGAAAAACGTGGGGGAAAGTCATCTTAATTGATTCCAGTCGACTTTTAGTGGCTTGAATCAACCTTAGAATTTTCTTTTCGAATAGACCTCTCTTAGTCTTGAATAAACTTGAAAATCCCTGAAAAAAATTTTGAAACCCAATTGAATAAGCTTTTAGAATTTTACGATGGGGATTTGTTTTATTTTGTTTTCTCTTTAAAGACGATGCTAGGACACTACTTGTACATTTCAATTTGATTATACTTGATTGCACAGTCTCTATACATTGGTTGTTATTTTCCTTTTATCATGGTTAGGATTTCAATAAAAACATAGCATGAATGCTTAGCGGATAGTCTTAAAATTGATGAAAAGATTGTATGAAAAACACTTTAGTTGACAATATAAATAACTTTAGGTATAAAGGGCACTATTTGTATAGCTAGTGTAATCAAGTGCCCAATCTTAGATCTCTGGTTTCGTAGAAATTTAGATGACACTCCTACTTTTCAATTGGTTTCTAGCCAATCTTAATTGGTTAATGACGAGTCCTTATATAAAATTTTGATAGGGTTAATTTGAACTTAAAATGAAAGAATGTAACATCACGCAATGTATGAACTTAAGAGAGCTCGCGCTCTTGATCGATAAACCTTTTCTTTGATAGCTGAAAAGATACTGTGTTCGAGTCGTCTTTTCAATGAACCACTGGGATTCTTTTCAGCAAATATCTCTAGATCTATTCCTAAGGGCGGTCCCCCGAGCATAGGTCACGACTAGCTTTCCCCAGCTCGAGTAGAGAAGCAACTTAACTTGGTGTAGACTCCAATTTGATCATGGTGTCAAAGGACGAAATGAACTCTTTGGTAAGAAAGAGGGACAGGTCACTAAAGTAATGGTTCGATTGCTAGGATTGAACCTAATGATCCATGGCCCAAGAGCCTAACCTTGCTTGCCCATGGGTACGGGTCTAGTCTATATTACTATAAATAAATATTTTTACACTCAACTAATCCAACTACCATAAAGTGAGGAGAAAAAGATATGCCTACTGGCTGTTTTTTGAGTTTTTTTTTTTCTTTTTTAACGTTTAAGAAATTTGACTTTGCTGTTGTTTTTATTATTATTGAGTAGATGCTAACTTGTGAATTGTAATGGAATAAGGTTCGGTTAAAACAATTTACCAGAGACAAAAAAATAATAATAATAACAACAAAAGTACAAAGTATGTCCTCATGCTAAGTGCATCGATGGCATGATTCAAACATGAAATTAGAATATTGATGTTGCTAAGTTTTTATCTTACGCGAGTTCCAAACTGAAGGTCCTGAAAGTCAGGTCATGTAGGGTGCATTTAGTTAAGCTTTGCAAATGAATTTTGGGTGTAATGCAAATATTGAAACTCAAAGCTATTTAGAGAAATGCAAATTGTGTTTGGTTAAAACCTCTTTATAAATAGACTTTGAATTGAATGTATATTTAGCAAAAAAACTTTTACAATGGCTTTAGGTATATCATACTATATATATATATATATATATATATTTATATATATCATATATATATATATAGAAAAATGAACCAAACCCTTTGCCAGTCGTAGATGAACTAGATTTGGTGCGAGCAATCATTGGTTGAGTCGGGTGACCTCCAATGAGGGTGGTGCGACCTGGTCGAAAGCCGTCAAAGGTTGCACGACCGTAGGCGGCCCTCTCTTGGGTCTCAAAAGATCTAGAGACGACTGCT
This sequence comes from Eucalyptus caleyi, assembly GCA_014182885.2. NCBI lineage: Eukaryota > Viridiplantae > Streptophyta > Magnoliopsida > Myrtales > Myrtaceae > Eucalyptus > Eucalyptus caleyi. Next base: position 54,664,207 of record CM024468.2, on the reverse strand, counting down.
GTGACCCAGGCGACCGCTGCCCTTGTCTTCACACGACCCTCGTTGAGGGTCGCTTGAGGTCATGCAACCTCTGGTGGCCCTCGGTTGGGTTGCGTGACCCTCGACGAAGGTCCCTGATCTCGTGCGACCTCAACTGATGGCCATCAATGCCACATTTGGCTCATCGAAGGCCAACGCCTTTCGCAGGACCAGTGAAGGTTGTCTCCTTTTCTAACAAAAAAATAAAGTAACTGGGGACAAAATCGAAAAATTTAATAAATTGGTAAGGATAGTTTTGAGAGGAAAAAATTAGTTTCAACATTTGGCCATGTTGAAAGCCCAATGCTAGTCCTTACTAGCATTGGGCTTTTCAATTTTTCCAATGCCAGCATTTGGCCGAAAGCTCATTTAAAATGGTTGCCAGCATTTTCCCAAGGGGTTTTGGGGGCCGAAAGTTCATTGAGAATGTTGAACCAAACGCACCTGTAATCAATCTGACATCAAGGTCCACGATTTGCTTGGCCAAGCACCAATCATACAAAACATAAATAAGGAAGTTCCAGGGGAAAATTGTCGAAAAAGTTTTAAAGAAATTGCACTTTTGCTAATTTAGTTGTAAACCTTTTGATTTTGCTAATTCAGTTCTAAATATTTTCAAATTTTGCTAATTGAGTTCATCCGACTAATTTTGGCCGAAAAATGCCAATGTAGACTTTCTGGTGCCACAAAGGACCGCAAGCATTGGCGTGGATAATTTTAAATAATATTTTAATATTTTTTGAATTATTATTTTTTCTAATTTTTTTCTTTCTTTCTTTTCCTTTTAGCTTTTTTCTTTCCTTTTGTTGGTGGCCGGCCACTACTTGAGGCCCAGTCGAGCGAGGGTGACCCCTGAGAGGGCAACCCTTGCCCAAGCATGGCTCGGCGAGGGTCGGCCACGCCTAGGCCAAGGCGGCTTCATCATCATCGGCTAGGTGACGGCAACACTAGGCATCGTATCATTGCCCTAGCCTAGGTGAGGGCCGGCCTTGCCAGATTTGGTGAAGGGAGCCCTTGCCGAGTTTCCCCCTGGCCCAGGTGTCACACCCCGAGCCCCGAGACACGTGAAACAACCCGCCATGGTCGTATAAATGCGACATTCCTAGGTAGTATCACCAACCCCATTGATTTTATTATGCGCATGCAGAACGAATTACGAAACCCCTGACAAATAAATTATGGGATAGGACAGCAGGAAGAAAAACAATTCAAAAAACAAACCAACAATTCAAATACAAACCAACATACTTTCATATAGTCAATCAGGGTTTACATACAACCAAAATGGGTCAGAGACTATGTGCATCAAAAAGGGTCAGGAGCACTCTGCGTCATCTGGTGAATCTCCGTCGGCATGCCATTCTTCACTAAGGGTGCCGCCATCTACAGCCCTATAATATTTTCCCCAAACCGGGATGAGACTTTGTCTCAGCAAATTCACCCCTCCTAAACCCCTATTAGAATGTAAATACGCCCTGGAGTGGCCTAGCCACGATATCAAGAAGACTTACCTCGCATTAGCCTGCATCTGCAGGTTAGCACAGTTCATATAATTCAACCACGTGCAATTCTGATAACCCAACAACTGAGGCATAATCACATTATCATAACAATTCAATCACTTGGATCGTCTCAGCAATCAATCGACTCGGCCGATTATATGTCATTCTAGTAAATCAATAACTGCTTCCAACCACGACCCTATAGGAAAGTTTAATAACCAGTGGCAATCATTGCCCCACTCGGCGCGACTTTTAATTAGGTGGTAGATCTCGGCCTGATGGGCACGACCTCTAATAGGTGGTCAATCACGGCCTTACTGAGCACAACCTTTAATAGGTGGTAAATCATGGCCTTATTAGGCACGACCTCTCATGGGTGGCCTATCACGGCCCCATTGAACACAACCTCTAATAGGTGGTCAATCACAGCCTCACTAGGTACAACCTCTAATAGGTGGTCAATCACGACCTCACTGAGTACGACCTCTAATAGGTGGTCAATCACGGCCATTCTCCTATCAATTTCCACACTTAGGATTTTATAAAGAATCCTTATTTATCGTAATCACACTCAATTTGCCACAATCAATCATCAATTTCAATTTCTAAATGCATAGCAGCGATCAGCGCGAAATTCTGAGCAATTGGGGTCAAAAATAAATTTTCCCTTTTTTTAATAATATTTTAATAATTTCAGATTATAATATAATATTCTACTTTCCAGAATTTCGAAGCAATTAAATAATTCAAAACTAAAATCCTATTATGTCCCATCAAGGCTTAACATTAAATAACCTCTTTTAACCTTAATTAAACATACTTTAATATAAACCAACCTCTTAACCCAATTTATAATTAAATATACTAATCTACCCACCTAAACTCACTTAATTCAAACTAAACACACTTAGGGCATTATTAACACTCTAATCAGGGTTTAGTGAGGTAAACTCACTTGATTAACTCGCCGCTTGGACCAAAACGACGAGGGTGATGCCGGGATCGACTTTTCCAAAGGCGGGCCTAGCTTCTGGGGCCGGGGAGACGGCCAAAACAGGCCTTAACTGGATTGTGAGACCCACTTCTTCTTGCTACACGATGAGGCTGAAGAAGAGGAAGAACGGTGACGGCTAAAGGCGGTAGGGGCGGAGGAGAGGCGTGGCTATCCAGGCGGTGGCTCACGGCGATGGCTGGTGGCTTGGCTGACGGAGGACGACGGTGGCAAGCTGCTGGGGACGGCCAAAGCTGCTGGCACGGCGATGAAGGGGCTGAGCGAAGGGAGAGGCGGGCGCGAAGCTGGCCGGCGCGGGACGACGCGGCAGCAACAGCGGCTCGGCACGACAACGATGGACAGTGGGGGGAGCGGCGCACGGCTGGCTGGTCGATGGGCGAGCTCCCCTTGGCCAGTTCTCTCTCTCCTCTTTCCTCTCTCTCCTTCCCAAGGTTGAAGATGATGGTGATGGCCCCCCTTTTTGGAGATTAAATCTCCACCCTCCACTTGCTAAGCTCTTAATCCTTGGCTTCAATTAGCATGACATCACCCCCATGATGTCATCTTCCACTATCTCCTCTCCCATAATATTCTTCAATGAGTGCAATATCATTTCCGCCGGGGTCCAAATCCTTGTACATCCAATTTCTTCAATTTTTCTTCCAATTCTCTTCTAATTGAATCCAATTAAAATCCACAAAAATTATCCCCTGATCCTAATAAGATGTGTGACATGACCGGGCTTCCAACTTCTAAATTCTATCCCAATTTTTACGGTTGAATCCAATTTAGTGCGATTTCAGCGCGCTTAATCTATTGTGTAGCTTTTGGGGAAATTTTCTTACATCCGACCTGAGGGTGATCAGTCCCCAAGTCTGACGCATTAAAATTCCTTAATTGCTTCACTCAATAGACTAGTTCCCTCGTGAGTGGCCAATTTTGAGAGACAAACTACATGCATAGATGAATTGCCCGACTCAATTGACTGAAAATAAAATTGAGAAAAATCGGGATGTCACACTAGGTGAGTGTCAACCTCGCCCAACCTAGATTTGGCGGGGCTGCCCTAGCCTTAGCGAGGCCAACCCATGCTGGGCCGTGCCTAGGTAAGGCTGACCCTTGCCAAGGCTGGCCCTCTATCAGCTAAGCCACGTCTCTGGCGGGCAAGGCCAGCTAGTTGGCCACCAGCAAAAAGAAAATAAAAAAGCCAAAAAAAAAAAAAAAAAAGAAAAACAATGCAAATTCAAAAGATATTAAAAATTATCTACGTTAGCGCCATTGGTCTTACATGACATCGACGGCGTTCACGTTAGTATTTTCCAACTAAAATTAGTCAGATAGACTTGATTGACAAGAAGTGAAAATGTTTAGAACTGATTGGCAAATAGGTTTATAACTTTTTGGATAATTTTTCCGAAGTTTCGGGGTGGTGCTTTTGAAACCTTCTTACGCTAAGGTCCATGATGAAAGAAAAAGGTTGGAAGTCGACGAAATACGCAATCTTTAGTTTATGACTGTACTCGCCTTACAGGAATGAAACAACGTTGTCTTTTTGGCTGAAGATGTAGATTCTTCCCAATGATTTCCAGGTAACTTTTAATTTGTGAGATGATAATGAGCCACCGTGTCTAATGTCCGAGGCATAGGAGAAAATTCTTCTAAACAGGGATGGATTAGGAGTTTTTATTAATGGTGACAAAATTGACATTCGCGCAGTGTAAATCTACTCAATTTTATTCTAAGAATTTAGCACTTTCTGTAATCTATGATGATTGCGTAGTCCGTGATTCATGGCCCTGTGACCGAGTTGATGACTGGCTGAGCACTTCTAAAGTATTTATAATAGGATGACACTATTTTCACCACTTTCCCTAACCAATCAATTGCAATTTAAAATGGTAGCTTTTTCTACTTCTATGTAGAATTTAGTTGTCATAATTAAGAATTTCACATTTTTTGTTTTTTTTTTTAAATTTAATTGTTGGCACTATGTTTTGCACTTTAATATTGGATTTTACTTCCCTAAAAAATTCATTTTGGCAAAAAGAAAAATTTTCAAGAAGCCTAATTCTCTTCTACGTTGTCCAACAAATTTATGAATCAACTATCAAGTATACTGTAGAAAAATTTTAACATAGATTTTTTTTTACATAATCACTTGTTTATAACTTTACACTTGTGTTGTGCATATCACCATCAAAAATTTTCTTATCAATTGTCATATATTGGGACCATAGGATGAAACAAAAAAAAAAAAAAAGACTTTCTTTAGAGATTTACCAAAATAAAATCACCATTACATTCTGCAATGTGAAACTTTTAAAAGGTAAAATTTCATTATATCAATTGCATAAAATAAGATTTTTTTTTTTTTTTTTTTTAAATTTTCATTTTGAATTGACAAAAATTAATATCATCAATGAAGTGCATTGACAAAATATCAAGATTCCTCATTATAGATAACTTTTTACACCAATGTTTTTAGTGTATTCCTAAATAACTTCTTTACATTCTTGGTGTAAAGACATCTCACCAATAGTAGAGAAGAAAAGATAAATTATTTAATGTAGTAAATTAAGAAACTTGATACATATTCTTTTGGAACTTTTTTTGACAAAACTTATTTTTATGGAAGTAAAATCTAAATATAAAAAAGGAATCGTAGTGCCTTTAATATTAGTGGGATGACTACAATAAACAACATAAAACATGTGAAGTGTTTAATTATGACAATTAGATCTCAAATAGAAATAGAACTAAATAAATAAAAAGAAGATGAGGTCACCACTCTAAATTGCAATTAAACAATTGAGGGCAATTTAGGTTTTTTTTAAAAATAAAAATGAAGTTGGCTTAGTAAGGCGGAAATTAGGGGTGATCCAGTCCAGGGTGGGTATGGTCTAGATTTGGACTCTGTACTCGACCCTGTTATAACTAGTTCCCCTTTTTTGGACCATGTACTCGACCCTGTTATAATCAGTTCCCTTTTTTTGGATATTGTACCCGACCCTATTTGTATTTGACCTTGTACTCGACTCACCATGTTTTTTCGATCCGGTTCCAAGGTCAACCATGTTTCCATTGGAACCTGTTTTGCAATCTCCCGATATCCTATACGACTTTGAATTTTATATTAATACGCGAAAAAATAACGTAATCATCCTAATTTGTATTGAAACATTAAGCACTTGTAATAAATAAATACATGAACTTTTTGACTAAAAGAAAAATTAAGGATCCATGGGGCTAATTATAATGAATAAAATATAAGGCAAAGAATTAGCAACAAACATGGGTCTAATATTAATCTTATTCTCACAACTACTATATGAAGCTACTCATTTATGCAAACATAAATCCTCTTACAAAAGAGAAATCAGGCGAGTCAATTCACGTGGTACACAAGAATTTGGTGGTGATGAACATTGTTAATCCGTTGGACGGTGTGAGAGGGAGCCGATGAGGGAGGGAAACAAGTGAGGAAGAGGAACGACGAAGGAGGAGTGCCGTGTGTGTTTGAGAGAACCAATATGAAGAATGCCGTGTGATTGTGGAAGTAAGAATAGAAATAAGGGGAAACAATAGGGTTTTGGACTTATACTTACAAAACCAATTCCAAAACCAGTCCAGGAACCGATTCTTGGGTGGGTAATCAATCGAATCCAGTTTCCAGATTGGTTTCAACGGGAACCAGTTCCCGACTTTGTTTTCTAGGTGGGTCGGTCCGGTTCCCAGGTATACCCAGTTCGGTTGCACACTCCTAGCGGAAATAGCACCCCCTCTTGGAAAAAGAGAAGTTAATGCTTCAAATATATTGCTGGGAAAATAATATTAAGTTTTCGTTTATTTCGCGAAAAGTAAATAATTTATAATGCATTTTTCTAAAAACGATTGTTTCTATCGCTTAAAAAAATAAAAATAAAAAATATTTTCATCATCTATAAAATGATAATTTTTTTATAAATACATTTGAATTATTTATTTGTTATGAAATAAATGAAGTGCAAAAGGCGAAACATATTTTCAAAAGGACCGCATTGACTTTGTCTTTTGAGGAGAAAAATCAATCATCTTCATAACCGTTGCATGTTTGTCCTGCAGTTGGAGGGGAAGGAACATAACTTGCACGCGCTCACTCCATCGCTATTTAACCAGTACGAGCCCTTTCATTGCTACATCAATCCTACTCGTTTCTAAGAAATGGTGAATCACGCTGTTTATTCTTTTGGTTCCAACACACGTTGCCCACGAAAACAATTTTTTCTCTGTTTCTGTTTTTTTTTTTTTTTTTTTTTGGTTTTACATGAAAATCCGAGAGTCCAAAACGTTGCAAGTCATTGAAAACGAAAGATGGAAACCGCACCAGCTTTTGCACGAGAACCCCCCAAAATAAAATTCTTTGTTAATTTTAAAAATATTAAATAAAAACCTAAAATACCTTTATTTTTTCAAAAAAAAAGTTTGAAGTAGATATTATTTTAAATAATGGCTCAAATTTCTATTATTTTCTTAAATAAGGATCTGAAATGAATATTATTTCAAATAAAGGCCGAAGTGTCATCATTTTCCTAAATAAGGGTTTGAACTTAATCTTGTTTTAAATAAGAGCATGTAATAGCCATATCAGTCTCAAATAAGAGCATGAAGTCACTGTTCTATGAAGGACAATTTCATTTTTTAATTTTTTTCTTTTTTTCCATTAAAAAAACTGAATAAAAAAACAAAACTTAAAAAAGAAAACAAACATGGATGGGAGGGCTCTCTCTTGCTTGTGGTTGCTGCCTCATCACCGGTGGGGTGGTCGATGCCTAGGCAAGGGTTGCCATCCTCTCCCGTCTTTGGCGAGGGTCACCAGCAACCTCACTGGCTTTTGCTACGGCCCCATCAATGATATGTTTGCTCTTTTGACAAAAAAAAAAAGTTTATCTTTAAAAAAAGTTTATCTTTTTTTTTTAACCTAATTTAATTAAAATGTAAATTAAAAATGTGTTTAGATGAAAATACTTATGATTAGTTAGAATATTATGCTAGCCGACAAGCCATAGAGAGTAAGCTCTTATTTGAAATTGCTATAACTATTTCAGGCCCTTATATGAGAAAATGAGAGCACTTTAGGCTCTAATTTGAAACAAGTTTCACTTCAAGCCCTTATTTGAGAAAATAATGGCACTTCAGGCCCATATTTAGAATTTTCCCTAATTTTAAGGGATTGTATATTTCGTGGGAATGAACTAATTTTAAGGAGATAAACGATCCGTTTATTTGAAGAAAAACTATTTTTGGTATCATTTCACCAGAATTACTTTCACAATGAAATATCTTTCTCCCATTAAAAGGGACAATGTTTCTACACCAACTCCGGGCAGAAGATATCTTATGCAATGAGGAATCTAGCACCTTTAAATAACACTGTACAATTTTTGACCAAGCTAGAATTTACTCGACGATAAGGTCCAAAAGTTACAAGATCAATCTCAAACTATGTTGGAATTTAATTGACGGCACAAGTTAATGATGGTAAGATACAGCATCAAAATTTAGCCAACAATGAGGTATTAGGATAAAGAAACACGCCATAATCTAATCAATGATGGGAATCTGAAATTTATGACTAAGAAATTAAAGTTCAGTATAGGAAAAATAAGATAAAATGGTAATATTTTGATTGATTTGTCCGGGGCTTTCTAGCTGGATAATTGGTAGTATTTATAATAATGAAAATGTAATAACCACTCAGCAATTGCATCTTCTCCAGTAACCGCCATCGACCCTGCCCATGCTCTTTTTATTCTCATAGACCCATTCCGCCCGTGCTTTACATAATCGTCTTCATCGTGTTTTGAGAATTGTGCAATTATTGGTGACTATTCCATGACTAGGCCTCTGAAGAGCAACTATTGTTTTCCACAACATGCGTCTTCGATGCTAACCGTCTTGGCTCTTTTAGTAATATTTAAAACTTCATTAATGAGAAATTCCCGTCAGTGTTCATACAAGCAGCTACCCATCGTGCGTCGTCGTATATTAACAACTGAATACGTGGCATTTGTTTATTTTATTGTCAACCATCATGCGTTTTCTTCTATGTCCATTGATGGTCATATAATACATATATATACATACCTAATTCACGATACAATATCTAATTTGAAAACAACTCATGACAGGAGGTCCAAGATATGCAAAATGGATAAGATCTATGGCAACGAGAAATAAAACCTCTTTGATAAACATATGGTCCAAAATATGAAAATAAGAAGGTCTCATAAAACTAATATCTATTTTGAAAAGAACTCGTGACTTTCATTAAGTTTAATGTTAAGGTTTTAGATCCTATTTGACTCCGCCGTGAATTGTGCACGCTTTGCATCACTTAATCATCACCATGTGTCATGTGCTTCATTTAAACTCTGCCCATTGGAAACTTGAGATCAATGACCACACCAGATGTTCCGTGGATGGTCTGTGCGGGTCATTTGCATTGTCATGCCCAATCAATGAGCTTACTAGGCATTCTATCAATTGAGTCTTATGAGTTAAGTTCATGTTAGGATGTAAGTGTGAGTGAGTTGTGTTAAATAATTCTTATATTAGAAAATTAGTGTGGGGTAAAATGCTTACTATATCTCTTAGTTGGTTCATAATTTATTAACTTGAGTTTAATTAAATATATTGACGGGCTCGAACTTGAGCTCTCTCTTGGTTATCTCATTTGGTGCAAGTATTGGGCTTCTATTTCGCGCTCTCAATAAATGATATCAAAGCAGATGATAGATTAATGGTCCTCCAATCTAATCAAGATGAGATATTGATACTTGGATTAAGAGGAAGTAGACCTAAAAACACTAAGTTCCCATATGCATGATGAGGAGATTGTTAGGAAGCATGTGTGGGTGAGTTATGTTAAAAAAATCCCATATCGGAGAATTGATGTAGTGTGGAGCTGTTAATATATCCAAGTTGACACAAAACTCATTCACTTAAATTTTTTAGTGAAGATAGATCTAATTAGATATGTTTTTTTTTTTTTAATTGACGGGTTTAGACTTAAGTTCTTTTTGGAGATTTCCCCATATGAAAGTATTGATTTTTATTGCGTGCTTCCAACAATTTGGTCATTAAATTCATTACTACGGTCCATGTATTAATGTTAACAGTACAGTTGGACAGTGATGGTGCGTTTGTTTGTGTTTCTGTTTAAAAATTGTTAGGAAACAGAAATAGAAAAAAGTGTTTCTGTTTCGGAGAACAATTTTGAACAAAAAAACGCGTTTGGTAAACTTGTTCGGAAATAAAAAATAAATAAAATACGTTTGGTAAATTTGTATAATTTTTTTATTTCTTTTATTTTTTTAATATTTTTATTTTATTTTATCTATTATTTTCTTATTTCTCCTTTTTTTTCTTTTTTCTTTTTCCTTTTTCTTCTTTTGGCCGGTCGCCGGCCTCGGCCATGGCCGGCGACCGGCCGACGAGGGCCGGCGGCCTCGCCCAGCCACGGCGAGGCTCGCCGTAGCTAGGCGAGGCTCGGCCTCGCCGGGCCACCGCTAGGCAACGCCGACTTGCCCAGATCCGGCGAGGCCAAGCCTCGCCGGCCGCTGGGCGAGCTCGGCCTCGCCGAATCTGGGTGAGATCGAGCTCGCCCAGCCCGGCGCGAGGTCGGCCTCGCCTTGGCTAGGCGAGCTCGAGCTCGCCTAGCGACCGGCGACCGAGCCATCGCCAGGTCGGCGTCGCCTGGCGGTGGCTTGGCGAGGCCGAGCCTAGTCGGCCGCTGGGCGAGCTCAGCCTCGCCGGGGGCTGGCGAGCCTCGCCGTGGCTGGGCGAGGCCACCAGCCCTAGTCGGCCAGTCGCCGGCCATGGTTGAGGCCGACGACCGGCGAAAGAAAAAAGAAAGAAAAAATAAGAAGAAAATAAGAAGAAAATAAAAAAGTGTTTATAAGTTTTGTTTCAGAAATAAGAAACACAAATTTATTGTTCTTATTTTTTTTTTCTTTTTTGTTCTTTAACAAAAGAACAAAAAGGAATGAGACGACGTTTTGTTCTTTTTTTTTGTTCTTAAAGAACAAAAAAATTAAAAAAATGTTCAAAAATAAAATAAAAAAAGAAACGCAAACAAACAAACCCTGAGTGTCCTAAATATTGATGGGAGAGATGAAGGTAGGGATCTTTTATTGCAAGAATCCAATTTGGCCATTAAATTCGATGCTGATGGTCTAAGTATAAATGTTAACAATTCAATTGGACAGCTGGTGTCATAATTATTGATGGGATGCCTAATTTACTGCCAGGGAAGAAACGAGAGGCTAAGGATGAAAGCAACTTGTGATTTTTCTTTTCTTTTCTTTTTTTAAGGGAGAGGAGGATGGAGACTCGTGCAGGGTGATTCCAATTTTAGGAAGTGACAACGGACAAGTACCAGGCGGTGGGTGGGGGTGGGGGAAGAAAGCAAAGAGGATGAAATAAATGGGTGGGGCCCATTTAGCCCCAGCTAAAAAAAAATATCGAATGCTAAATACATTTATTAATGAATAGGTAAGGCTAAAAAATAAATAAATATGTGGGTTAAAATATATTTTGACTTTAACCTCTCGTTAGTCATTTGTTTAAGTTGGAAAATGTCTTTCCAATTTTTTATGAATAAATTTATTAATGCTATTAGTATAGATTTATTATAGGCTTATTTATTTATTTATGAATTTGAATAGTATATATAAAAATATTCATTTAATATATAACGTGTCCAAACGTGTCGAAATTTTCTTTTTTCGATTAATGACGTGTCGACGTGTTATGTCGTGTCGCATATTACATGTCCGTATCAATGTTACTTAGCCCACGATACACGGAAAAAACGTTCCGTCTTTATTATATAAAATGAGCTGATTTCATTGATTAACTTTTCATCCAAAATTTTTGTCCTTCCATTTTCCTTACTTTTTAAAAATAAGCATAAATTCCATGTTCAATTAACTAGGTCCACCGTGAGTCGGGTTATTCAGCCATTTCAATCATTCTATTCTTAGAAAGAATTCTAATATTAAGATTTTTAGGATACTTACATTAATTAAAATTATATGATTATTTTATTAATTGAGGATGAAAATAATCTCACCTTACGAGGTAAAATTAAATATGTCAATGTCTTTCTTATGGGAAATAACACCTTAGCGCAATCCAAGCTCAAATTATGTTAGAATGATTTTTTGACAATAAAAATAAAAGTTAAGAAAAAATTGGTGAAGAGAATGATTTCCCCATGTTGTTTATAAAGTATGGATCAAATGGCTGGAAATACAAATATTATGGATATCTATATTACATATATCGTCATTATAAAAGTACATTTTTTTTTTTTGGCCTATATGATCCCAAGATGAAAATACAAATCTATTTACTGTATAAAGTTACACGTTAAAAGTAAAAATTGATTGTTTTGATTACCTAAAATCTACTTGTCTCAAGAAAATTTCATACTACCATTGCACAAGATAAAAGCCCATTGAAATAGGATTTATATTACGCACACTGTCGATGTAATAGTCTTTTTTAATACAAGCAATGTTAGAATGGAAACACAAACCTGTTTATGGAATAAATATACATGCTAAATATAAAAATCGCATTATTTGTCATTCTATAAAACCCGCTTACGTAAAGTAAGAAATTTTTACACGGCGGGTGCACTTAACAAAAATATATGGAAATATGTTGTTTGCAAAGAAGGGAATGGTGGAAGAAAAGAAAAAAAATAAATAGGAATTTCTATAAAATTTCTGACGTCATAAAATTTGGAGATGTGGACGTCATTCGGGAAAAGAGAAGGGTAACGTCGTCTTTACAGCTGGAACTTCGGCTCCAGCCCCAGGTCGATTATAAAAGGAGAAGACCCATGGGAGCAGAAAACAACTTCGACTTCAACCCCTTGAAATTACTTCTCCGCTTTAGAGTTTTTCCTGCTCGCCGCGCGGCAAGGAAACCTCCATGGATATCCAAGACAGTTCGATTCCGAAACCATCGCCAGGTATGTTCTGTTCTTTCCTTTCTTTGTTCTGATTTCATCCCAAAAGGTGATGGAAAAATTGGAAAAGTGTCGCTTTTTTGGGGGTTAATTTGGGCCGAACCTGAGGGCGTGTTTGGTCTGAGAAAATTTTCCAATTTCCTTTCTTTCCACAAGTTTTCAATGAAAATACGTTTGGTAGAAATTTGGTCGTCGTGTTTTCGACATCTGAACTTTAAAACTTAGAACGACCTAAATTGACATTATTTTTACGAGATTTGCTTTAAACAATTACACCAAACATGTTTCTATAACTTTCATTCTTGTCGAAAGCTCTTACTTTTCACCCTCCAAACATCTTTTCAAGAAAATGGAAGTTGAAATAAGAAGCAATTGTCACTAAAACATTTTCTTTTTGGTGAAGATAAGAGATTCGCTAAAACATTTTTGTAAACCGTATGTACACTAAATATCTTGGTGGATTTTGTTTTTAGAAAAATGGTGTAATAATACATGAGCCTGACTCAAGAGGCAAAAATGTTGATTCAACTAAGTTGGAACTCATACAATTATGGTTGTGCTCTTAACCTGAGTCCAGGGTACCTAAAATCATGCGATGGAGTCAAGTACGTATCCTAAAAAGACATTGCTTAGAATTTTCTGGTGTGACCAACGGAAAAAGACTCCTAAATAATTTGGAAAGTCCAACTAAATCATCGGAAAAAATTTTCTTTCTGAAAAAGAGCTTACATCCATATTATTGGGGGACACAAAATTCTTTGTCCTGGTAATTTTAACGAAGTGATTTAAATTGTCACCATAGAACAGTAAGAGGACTGTACTTATAACCAAAGTATAGGGGCTAAAAGTGAGATTTCCCAACCTATTGAGACCGAAGCGTACAAAATGTAATTAATTTTTCTAAAGTTATTTATGTAAATTTCTCTTTTGTTAACACAGAGGTTCGCATAGACTTGAGTTCAAAGGACATGGCAATTGATCAAGCTTGCCAAGACAATTGCAAAACAACTAGAGGTTTGTCACTTTGAACTTTTAATTTTTGTTTTTCATAAATCTTGATTTTCAAGCATCTTAACTTTTTCAATCCCAAATACTTCTAGTCTCAGAGCATACGTATGCTGACATATAAATTGAAATATAACCTTTTTTACAATTTTTAAAATCTGGATAATATCTTGAATTATAATTGAGAAAGCCCAATTTTTTTTTTTTTTTTACTTCCGAAATGTAAAAGAATGTGCTCATAATTTACTTAACAATATCATGGATAAGATCAATCACAATGAGACAAAAACTTACAAAATCGCATTGTCCACTATATGAAAGCTAGAACGTCCCTCCCACTAATTGATGATACAATTCTATTTCGAAAAGAAAGTCGTGATCTTTGTTAAGTTTAACGTTAATTTTTTTGTTTTGTTTTAAAGTTTACCATCTAAGTTCAATGAAAAAAAAATCATGCAATGATTGAGCTAGTATGCATGATATAAAGCATACGAAGTGGAATTAAATTTTCTAAGGTTGATCATATTCGTTTCTCTTTATGGTAACAAAGAAGTTCACGTAGAAGAGAGCTCATAAGGCATGGCGACTGATAAAGCTTCTCAAGATGGCTGCAAAACAACCAGAGATTTGTCACTTTGAACTTTTAATTTTCGTTTTTCATAAATTTTGTGTTTCATGGATTTTGACTTTTGTTAGTCCAAGTCACTTTGAATTTCATCCACTATATGGAACCTAGAAGGTCCCACAAAACTAATTCCTAATTTGATACCTATCTGAAAAAAAAAAAAAAAAAAAAAAAAAAAAAAAAAAAAAAAAAGAGAAAACTCACGATCAAAGTTTAACGTTGATCCTTTTTTTTTTTTTTTTGCTTAAAATTTTACCATCTAAGTTTCATGCAAACAATTCCATGCGATGAATGAGCCTGATACCGATAATGTATACATGATCTAAAGCATATAGAGCAAATTTAATTAGGTTATTTATATTCATTGAATTTTTGGTAACAAAGAGTTTCACAAATTAGGTTATTTATAATCACTTAAGGTCCTTTGAGACTGATATGGCTATTTTAGGCCTTTATTCGAAACAAGGTCCACTTCAAGCCCTTATTTTAAAAAATAAGTATACTTCGAACCCTTATTTGAATTTTCCTTGAAATTTAAAATGTTTTAAATTTAAAAAAAAAGTTAAAATGGATTATTGGTATCAGGCTAAAAAAAAAATGTAATTTAATCTAGATGTAAATTGTATTTCGACGAAAATACCCTTCATAGTCCCTTTGTATTTCCACAAAACTAATTCATGATACAATGCCTTTCTCAAAAAAAACTTACGATCTCTATTATTTCAACTTTAAATTTTTATTTATTTAAAAGTATTTCATCTAAGTTCAATACATAAACTTCCATGCAATGAATGAGCATGATAGGATGTTTTCAAGGTTATTTATGTTCATTTTTCTTTTGGTAACGAAGAAGGAAGTTATGAAGACATGGCACGTCCTGTGGAAGACTATTCGAGGTGGCTGCAACAGAAGCCCAGGAATCTATTAAATTCTAAAGGTTTGTCACTTTACACTTTTAATTTTCATATTTCATAAATCTTATGTTTCATGTACTGATTTATTTAATCCAAAACATTTTTATTTCATGGCAGACAAATTGTTAGAGAAGGTAATTTGACCAATGGGATGGACGCACGACTAGTGCAAATCCTATCTTTGATGTCGTGTAAGAAAGTTCAATCATAAACCTCAAGCTAATAGTTGGAGGGAGAACATATATACAAAGTATATAAATTTCATAATCAAGTGACATGGGATATATCAACATGCTGAATATAATTTTTTAATTATTTTTAAAATCCAAATAATATCTTGAATAACAATTCGGACAACCCAAAGAAAAAATACTTTTTTGCTTGCAAAGAGTAAGGAAGGTGAAAAGGTCCGTTGAGTAAACCACCATCTCTTCGCTTGCATCCATGTTTTATCGAAACTTTGAGCAAGTGATATGATTACACTTGATCTGAAAATAAAAAATTACGAAAGGCTGAGGAATTTTTTACGTGCCATTTTTGCAGTCCTACCAAGAGCGGTCGTCAATGAGAATGAGAACCATCGATCACTCTTTGATGCCGCACTGAGAGGTGATTGGAAAACAATCAAGAAAATCCTCAATAAAGATCATGCAGCATTGATGGCCAAAATTATGACTATAGAAGATGAGTCTTTTACTGTGATTGATATTGCGATTATGGCCAGACAAGATCAGTTGGTTGAGAACCTGGTCAAGCGATTCCCTCGGGTTTATGAAGATCTCAATCCTAATAGAGCCCTTCGCTATGCTGCTCAGGGAGGAAGATTAAAGATGGTAAAGGCATTAATAGACAAAGCTGATGCCGGATGTGATAGTAGAGCGCGTGCCCTAGACCTTGCTACTAATTATGCTCCTTCGCAAAAGGAGGCCATCTGGTACTTGGCCAGGCGTTCAACATGCGCCCCATCTTCTAACATCATGTTCAGTCTTATTGATGCCGGCCATTTGGGTAGGATTTCACTCTGACTCATCTTATCTCATATTTTCTTGAATTAACTTTTTTGTTCTTGCATCCCAAAAGACATATGCTTATATTTAGCTCGCAAATACCCTGGCTCAACGACATCCAAGGACACTGATGGCGTGGGCTGTTTGGATTTCTTGGCGATAGTTCCTCTTCACTTCCGTAGTGGAGCTCAACTCAATTTTTGGGAAAAATGTATTTACAAATGTAGGTATTGGCTGCGCTTCTTTTGTTGGATACGTGCAATTCAAGCAACTCCATCCACGTAGTGTTCACTCTATTTGTTTCCATTTTTAGTTATCCCTCTCTGCTTGGTCGATACATTATTTGACGACTCCAAGGACACAAAGATGGCTCGAGGTACTTTTATTGATCTGTTTAGTGGAGGACAAAACACACACACACACACACACACACAAAGGCATATCATTCAGGGATCTTATTTTACAAAAAAGTTCAGGAACAAGGACTGCATCTATGTATACAAACTAATAACTTAACGATGATTTATGTCACAAATTAATATCTATTGTAACATTTGAAAAGCTAGTGGAGAAGTGTTAGTCATTGTCAAATTGCCAAGTAGGCTTATTGAGAATTGTAGATTTTGGATTTTAGGTCATGGAGATTGATTGATACAAGTTGTTTTAAAACATAATCAAGCATTATAAAGCATGAGCAATTTTCAATTCATGATTGTGCTATGTATCTTTTTGTTCATCATCAATTCCTAATTTCCTGACATGATTTATTCTCTCCTCTTTGTGGTGGTAGTACTAAAAGCACTTGATTGGATCAAGATATCACTATGGAATCTTGCCACAATACCAGGTATACGATATTGCCATGTTATGCAAAGAAAAACAGTAATCTCTCAATTTAAAGTGTATTATAGATACTATCAGTACATCCCTTTGAGATCATAGTAATAAATATAGACTGGCTCATCATTCGTACATTACGATAAGATTTGATTCTAATCAATTTAATTCAACGTTTGAACTACATATATCCATTAGGTGAACCTACAAAAATATTCAATGGAAACCATATCTATCGATCCTCGTTGAGTCTACCCTTTTTCCCAAAAAAAAGAAGAAAAAAGGAACACTTTTTTTCTCATATGACATTGTGTGTGTTCATCAATAGATCTATCTGTTCTGATGCCCGCATTTTGATTGCCAAGCCATATCAAGTTTATTTTCTCAATTAATATTTTTTTTCTCTGAGCTACTAAATATACATAAGAATATAGTGCAAATGTGAAAGCTTCTTTAACCTTTGGATTCTTCATCATTGGAAAATTTTGCTTCTCTGATGTTACGTGCAGCACCTTTCATCAAAAGAAGTGGAGAATCGAAGTTGAGGCACTATTACTCGCTTGAGTTTGCAAAACAAGCTCTTACCGAGATAAAGAATGGTACAAGTACTCCCGAAATACTCGAGTATATATTGACTTCAGGCGTTGTCCTTGATGCTGCATCTCGCGGAGTCTTTGAAATTGTGGATTTATGTCTTAAATATTTTCCGGAGTTGATGTGGGATTCCAATTTCGCGAAAAAACTGATCATAAAAGTTGTGGAGGGACGGCATATTAAATTGTTTAGACTGGTGATCAAAAAATACCCAATTCGATATTTGGCTGACGATAATTACATGAACTTTGACCTGATGGAGGCTGTAACCAAATGGTCTTCGAGATGTGAGTCCCCTGATGTTTCTGGAGCGGCTTTTCTTATGCAGAGGGAACTTCAATGGTTTCAAGTGAGTGATCCACATTTGTTTACCCCCTTTTGTGCTCTTTATTGATGTTTACATTGATAGGTGTCCTTTTTCTTTTAAGGCAGTGGAAGATAGAGGATTTCTTGCAGTGGAACATAGAGGATTTCTTTCTTCTGAAGGGCTGACATATATGGAAAATAAAAAGTCATACTGGGAAAAGTTTGTAGAACAGCGCGAAGAATTGCTCAAAGATGCAAGGCAATGGATGAAGGAAACATCATCATCTTGTAGCCTTGTTGCAACTATAATTATTACGGTGGCTTTTGCTGCAACTTTTACGGTGCCTGGAGGCAACTCCGACGACAACGATAGGAAGGGGATCCCAATATTTCTGAACAAGGGCTCATTCATGGTATTCGAAGTTGCAAATGCTCTTGCTCTCATCTCCTCTATCACCGCCACATTGATGTTCTTGGCCATTCTAACTTCGCGCTACGCGATCGAAGATTTCCTCTACTCACTACCAAGAAAAATGATATTGGGCCTCACTTTTCTCTTCCTCTCATTGGCTTTTATGCTGGTGGCATTTGGCTCTGCTCTTACGATTGTCTTGAGTGAACGATTGAAGTGGATTTACATCCCAATTACATTGTTGGCTGCCATCCCCATCATTTTGTTCGCAATCCTACAGCTTCCCTTATATGGTGAAATGGTGGAATCCACCTTTCTACCTCGCCTCTACCGTCTCCTGAAGTTTTGGAAATGATCTATGCTATTATTGGAGAAGGACATCTGCAATGTGATATTTGTTTGCACTTGTTACTATGTGTGAAATGTGACTATCATGGTGTTTACTCATGTTTAGAGACTTTTGAAATGTGACATCAGCCATAATTTCATTATTATCTATTCATGTTGAGTCGATTTGAAAATTTTCGGTTTTACATTCCGGTTGAAATCGAGTATGATTTTTAATGCTTGATCACATTTGAGTCATGTTTTAGGTACCAAGTATGCATGTCAAGTCAACCTTGAGCTGCATACTATATCGACTACATAAATTGTGAAGCAGCCTTTTGGGATTCTTTGTAGTGTGTGTCCCTTTAAATATTCTTTGCCATCGAGAGCTTTGCCCCCCTTGTTTGCCACATATGTGATGCTTGGTATTTTAATGAACAATCAAATTAGCTGTCAGCGTATTCTCTTCTCCCAAAGACTTTCCCATGAACATTTCTCATCATATCTCATAGATTTATGTGACACATGATTCATATAATGTTGATACCTAAATTTTGACTATTCTATTTAATCATTCATCGTACAATAAATTCGAACTTATGACACTGGAATAGTCAATCATGAATTTGTTACCACCCCTTAATTTTGTCATGGCTTGTAGTAATAGTTATAGCAAACCAACAAACTATTACCAAACAAAAAATGTAGTAAATCATTACATCTGAAGCAAAAATTAAGCAAAACAAGCCAATATTAACAATACACAACTAAGTAAAAAAAAACCTTTGAGTGCTCACAAGCAATGAATTTTGACTCCAACCTTACATATTCACTATAGATTGCAATAAAAAACCTTGTTCCATACAAAATTTACAGCAAATCAATAACACACTTTACATATAAATAACTCGATACAAGTATATATTCCACATCTTTGACTGTGGTAGAAATACAAATTTCTTCTCATTACTCACTTCACATTTGAATAGACTATACAAGAGAACAACAACACAATCAACGCCTAGTAAAAGTTTCTTTAAATTTTCAGCCTTGAAATGTCATTTTTTAAATAGTCGACCAGAGATGTTAAACCATTCATTTGAGCTTGTACTAAGTTGACATCCTCCAACTTATCCATTAATGTAGCTAGAGGTTGATGTTGGCCTTTAAGTAGCTCCAAAATCACCTCTGTTGCTCAACTGGAGAATTTCACGTCAACCCATTTGAAATATTTGCATTTTGAGCCTTCTCTATACCTATCGTACTCATGGAATCTTCTTCGAGGATTTAACCAAGTTTAAGATGTTCTTCTCAATCTTGGTAACCCACAATAACAGTAACACTCACTATCTAATTCACTTTTTGGAATGAACGTGAGCCATTGCTGAAGCTTCTGCCCTCTATTTGTAAGATCAAGCTGATAATTTTGAGGAAAAATTGAAGTAGGTACTCAAATTGGCCGATTAGTGTTTTGAACTTCCAATTCTCTTTCAATTTGGGGATTTAAGGTTCTTACTTGAGGGAAAAGTGCCAAATGGCATCATTTTGTTGTTTGCATACTAACTGTACTCTCTGTTGAGCCACGTCAGCTTTAAATTAATAAAAAAGTGCTGGATTTTCGGTCAATCAGATTGGCATTAGCACTTAAATAATTATTTTTCAAACTTTTTAACAGTTAAGTGATCCAAAATAAACTTTCAGTATCAAAGTGAGCGTCATACACAACTTTAAACACTTCTAGTGTATTTTCCCCTATTTTCTACTTTTCAATGCATGATGGACTTGGATAAACAGTTCCACAAATATAAACCTTTTGAAGCTTTATTTTTTTTCTTTTAACTTTTATTAAGGTTGAAAAGGACTGTCTTTCAAATGAATACTCGCACCATTTCAATTGATGATGTAAGGAACCAATAATTTATAATTGAAATATATATTTAGTTAATTCATATGACCTTCACTATAAATTTCAACATCAAGTGCCCGAGGAACTAGCCTTCCACTTTTAGACTTTATTTTCTCAAAAAGTGTCCCTTAGGATATATGAATTTTATCTCTATACATAAATAAGCAATGCAAAAATCAATTATATAAGAAAATTATCCAAAAATTTTTAAACATATTGTATGGCAGCAAATTCATTACTAAATCTTGTAATTATGTCACTTAAGTCCCAAACCTTTTGATAATTTCTTAGCATAGTCATTCCTACCAATTTTTGGCCAAAAATTGCTAACATGGTGATCTAGTCAACCATCCTATGTGGCCAAGTGGCGCTAATGTGCATAATGTTTGGATTTTTTTAGAACTTGTTGTGAATTTTTCCTTTTTTTTCCCCTTTTTCTTTTGGCTTTTGGCCGATGATCGGCCACAGGTGAGGGTTGGACTTGCATGGGGGATGGTCGACCATTCTAGATGGGACAAGGGCTACAACAACCTTGCTGAGTGAGGGCATCATGGCTCTTGTCAGCCACACATTGTGCAAGCTAGGGTACCTAGTTTGTGGTAGGTTACTGACCATGGCCAAGTATTGATCACTGGCAAAATGAAAAGAATAGGGGGAAAAAGGAAATCATAACAATTTTAGAAAATTTTTAAAAATTAGTTAGTGATTTTTGGTCAAAATTGGTTAAAATGACTATATTGACAAATTATGTAAAGATTTAGGATTAAATTAGCACAATTAAAAAGTTAGGACCTAAATTGGTCACTGTACAATAAAATTAGGACTTTTTAAATAAGTATCTCATATTACATAATAATAATATGACCGAATAGAAAAATGGGTTTATATCAAAAAGGAGGTGGGGCGAGATGGTGACAAGATAGGATGATTCAATGGATCCCACAAGCCCTAGTTTTTAAGATTAATTTAATGTCTTAGCTCATGCTGTGTCGGCTTTAAAAAAGAAAGATGCTTTATATTATTATGACTCTATGCAAAGTGATGATGTGGTGGTGATCACACGAGATCCTCACGAGGCACGTGAACCAAGAAAAAAAATTGGCAATTTTACTGGTTTTTGTTGAGAAGTTTAAAAGGATAATTATAATTAGCGCCAATAGGCCAGACAAATCTTCATTCTCCAATAATGATGGCTTGGGAAATATTTTACTTTGTTTAACCAAGCCACTCAAAAGCTTAGAGTGTGTGGTTATTAGAAAAAAAAACTGATTAACTCAATTAACCCAGAAAATGTTAAATTTCACACTAACATAGTTTAGTTTACCCAATTGTTACTTTGAATTTTGGTTGGGGATATACTTAGGTTCTAGCCTATCAGTGCAAGCTTTAATTGATCACATATTAAACACAATGGTTGCAAATCAATCCACTCAAACCATGCACACTAATTTGAAAGAAAAAACAAGATGATCAATAACGCTTAATTTGGATGAACGCATATGTGCTGTGATCCTAAAGCATTTCAAAATCTCTCCGTGATTCTTATAGGTGGTATTGTTGTAGTCAATTACGGGAAATTTTTTCATGTACCGTTGGAAAAAAAAAAAAAAAATCTCTTCATATTAACTTTTGAGGAATGCCAAATTTATAAACTTTTTACTTATTAATATTTTCTTATTAAGTTGGCAATATCATATTGAATTTTCAGATGAATAAATCCCTTTGAAAATCATCTCGGGTATTGCACATATAGCTTCTGATGTCTCAGCAATAGAACGAAAAAGGGTTAAATTAGGCATTTTCACCTAGCCCCAGTTTGGCATTATATTATGAATTTATCACACGTGGATGTAGATTGGCCACATCAAAGCACCATACTCTAATACCCAATTCCCCGCAATATATGGTGGACCATTGCTCCACATGTTTGTCTGCAATAACTAACACATGCTCTGCAAAAAACAAAACAACATTTATACGCCTTGTCTCTTTTGTTATATCATTTTCGCCAAGAACAAAAAGGAAAATTTATGGCAAAATGATGATGTTTCGATTGTTATAGCAAAGGATAAGTCTCGATTAATTGAAGAACATTAGTGAGAGAAAGATCGAATTAGTGAAAGGGGAGAACTTTAGGGGGGACCATCAAGAAGGGTCAATTCATTGAGTTCTTGCCAAATCCGATGTGAACTCAAGGCAAAGTAGGTCTTATTTCACTATCTTGGTTTCAATGTATGCATACACCGATAATACACGTGGACGTTTTGTGTTGCTTTTGGCTTGCCCCCCCCCAAATAAAAAAAAAAAAAAAAACCCCACCACACTCCAAGCATCAAATTACATTCTTGTGGCTCTAATAAATTATGGCCTAAAGCCAGTGTGGTTTGTGCACACCACTTTGGGTCCAATTGAGTCGTGTGCATTGACATTCCGAATGTGCTAGAAACAAGTTGATATAAAATTTCGTTTTGAATCAATGGATTAATCCCTTGGGATCAAGTTATGATGAATAAATCACGAATCCCTAAGGTTGTCCTTCGTTGGCCTCCTTTGATCGGACATCGGGTCAACAACAGAAGAGAGATTCGTGGTACCATACGCCTCATATAACTTAAATTTGATCAAGTTTTCTAGGAAGTACATTACATCCAGAATTTCAAATCACGGGCCAAATGGTTTGCACTCTCCACAAAACCTACTGATTCACCCCAGCCCAAGAAACAAGAGGTGCGTGGGATTAAGCTTAAAGGCCCATCTCAATAACGTGGACCACTCTATTAGAAGTTGACCCGGCCATGGGCTTACAATAATTGGAAAAAATCAAGCTATTATTTAATGTTTGATAGCCCCTCTCATACGAGAAAAGTAGAACTTTGTCTGTGTCTAGGTGCTTAGACTGAACCTATCCATTGACCCTTGAAGTCACGCCTGTGAACACCAGCTGGATCCAAGTTCCAACGGAGTATGACCTTGGAGTCTATCGAACGCAACCCCAATTGCATCATTCGTCAAAAGTTGAAACGCACTGATGATCACGGCATAAACATAAGGTTAAATATAATCGATAATCCTCGCTGGCCATTAAAAAAGACCAACATTTCGATTTATCTGATTTGTATATGGAATCAAATAAATTGATTAACAATATATATTTTATACCTCATATTTTGAAGGTCCAGATCTTTTTTTCTGCACAACATGATTCTTGTTCGATGGCGAAGTATATCTAAGTGAAGCGAATATGACAAAGAAAAAAACTTCGGTCAGTTAACTGATGATATCATCCCTGAAATTGCACAGCATAACATTTGTTCTAACAGAATGTGCTTTGATTTTGATAATTTTAGGGGGTTATTTCAAATTCCTCTCCAGTACTCCTTTTCTCCAGCTCTTCATTTTGGAATCCAGTTCCTCCTCCTTTTTTCTATATTGGGTATTAAATCTTACGACAATTCTATAAATCCATGAAGATCAGATTCTTGGCTCCAGTAACCGTTAGAATCACAATAAATATGATATTTAATACATATCTATTCATGTCGAGTGGAGCTCAAATTTTTTGATTTTCTATTGGAGTTGAATTTGAGCATAATTTTTAATGCTTGATCAAATTTGAGTCGTGCTTCGAGTAACGAGTATGCGCGCTTGGTCAAGCTTGCGCTGCTTCATCGACTCAATTACGTCTCCTTGCCTGCATAGAGAAATTGTGAATCTGCCGTTGAGGATTCTTTAGAATATATGTCTCTTTAAATATATCTTTTTCTACCGAGATGCTTGTTATTTACATTTTTCCCTTTTTTGCCGCACACAATTGATGTTTGATATTAAATGAACAATCAAATTAGCTGCGAGTGTATCCTCTTCTCCCCAGGACTTTCCCGTGTACAGATTTTGTCATAGCTAATAGATTTACTTGTCATGTGATCGATACCATTCCAAAGAATTTATCTTGAAATTACATTTGTTGGAGTAAATCTTATTACCTATAATTTTAGGAAAAAGAATACCTTAAGTGTCTTAACTTTTGTATGACGCTTATCTTAGTGGCACAATTTTTTTCTCGATTACTTAAGTAACGTGACTTCAAAAAAACATTAACTTAAATATTATAACTTTTTTGGCAATCACCTGGGTGTCATAAATTCTAATAAAACGTTCATTCGAGTGCCATGACCATTTTAAAAATCGTTCACCTTATGTGCCAAAATTCCAACGTAGCATGGCACTAGTGGTAAACATTTTCTAAAAGTTCTAACTAAAGTTATGACATTCAAACGAATGTTTTGTAAGAAGTCATGACACTCAATAGTCATGACGCTCAAGTGATAGAAGGAAAAAAAAAAGTTATGGCACTCAAATGAACTTTATAATAAAGTTATAACACTTATGGTGTCTCTATCCTAGCCATCATACTTCAAAAAATTTGTCTAGAAAATATGATAACTATTAGTAAGTGCCATTATTACATATATGAAAACAAAGATACTTACTATTAACCAATCGAGAGCTCTTTGCATTTGAATAGTTGCTCTGGAGACAGTAGTTACAATATCGAACTTAGGATTGTACTTTGCTGCTGCAAGCATCATCTTGGCCAATTCTTCTGTTGTAGGCGCTTGAACTAATAAGATTTTTTTTTTTTTTTTTTGCTAGAAACTAATGAGAACTCATTAGTTGAGCTTACCTTCAAAGAGCGTTTGAGAGTTCCTTTCTTGGTGATTCTCCACGACAAGTGTCATCAACCTCCTACCATAATGCGAAATCCAAATAAGCTCCGGGTAAAACTGAATACAAAGCTTCACGAGTTCATCGATTCCCTTCATTCTAGCTTGACCAAAATAAAAGGATTAGGCGCAAGGGCTAATGGGTATATCGTGTGCATACAAAAGTTGGGTGAAGATGAAAAGATGAGTGTAATTGCCGGCAAAAGTTGTGAATAAGTTTTGGGAATCATTGATTTTTTTTTTTTTTTTAGTGGTTAGATGGTGTCCACGCCAATTTTTGTGCACCTCAAGCTATCCACCTCTTCAAATAATCTTAAGAACGCACTCGTTCATTTCTCTTGTGGGTTCAAAACCTCATTTTTAAAGTGCTCCCAATAAGTCTTAAATAAAAGATCATAGGAAGAGGAGCAAACTCTTTTAACATCTAGCCAATGCTTTGTTGGTGCGTGCGTGTATCTTGGGGTGGAATTCCAAAATGCACAATTTTTTTCCAAGAAATTTGCTCCCACTAAAATCTTCTTCTATTCCGTGCCCTCCCAAATAAATTATTTTGACTTTCCTACCTGCTTTCTCCCCCATTTTCCTACTCTCCACGCCTTTTAGAAGTTGCCAAGTAAAGTGTAATTTTACTATGTTAAATGCTTTTAATTGATAAGCGTACGCCTGTGCATCTCATCTATTGCGACGTTGTCTTATGGGTGATGTGGCCAGAATAGTCAATGACGGAGCCCCCGGTCCTATGCCCAATTTCCGCACCCTTTCAGTAACAGTCAACGAAAATAATTTTTAGGCTTAAGCATTTCACACATAAGAAAGGTAATCAGTTATTGACACCCAAACTCATCCTTATTGTCACGTGCTGGTCACGAGAAATGAAAACATTCAAAATCATCCTCATTGTCAAGTGCGGGCTGTGATTAACATCAACTTAGCCTATGTTAGTCATGGAAATGAAGATTGGCTGAGGATTTCAAAAGCCTTTGGGCTAGATTTCGATAGGCCTACAAGTGGAGATATGCAATTCAATGATAAAACAATTGATTGCCACATGTCCAAGTCAAGAGATGCTACTGAAGACAAAGGATTCAGATGGAATTGGCGTCAAGATTTAGGTAGGAATGGTTGATTAAAAGGGCGTGCAAAACCAAATAAGCGGTTAATACTTGTTGAGCAAGTCATGTAAGCATTGTCGAACAAGTCAAAAGACAACAAGAAATGGATAAAGTAGTTGAGCAAAGAATGTTGAACAACTTTCAAGGAGGAAGCAATCAACTACCGACAGTTACCAAATTGGCCTATAAATACCGCATGCAATCCAACAGAGAGCCCCCCTAAACAACACACAAAGTTCCTTTGTCTTGCCCTTTTAGTTATCTTACCCTAATTTAGTTTAGCTACAGCTTCAGATTCCCGTTATATATTCCATTCTAGTGAGTGTCTATATCCAAGATAGTGCCGTTGATTAGATTCCAATACTGTCCTACTACCCAACGTTGTCGATTAACTTCCGACGTTATGTCCTCATATCCATTTAGGAGCAATATCCATTAGATGTTGTTTCCACTGTCCAGTGTCATTGATTAGGTTTCGATGTTATATTCTCGAGCCCAATTAAGAGCAGTGCCTTCTCGGTATTGTTTTCAATGTCTAGTATTGTCAAATCAACTTCAATATTGTACGTTGAAGTGAGTTTGGATCAAATTGTTGATTATATTTCGACATTAGTTATCAATAATTTTAAGCTTGTATTAAGCGATTCTATTAGATTTGGAACCATATAATATATTTTTATGTATATAGATATCTATCAGTATTTGACCATCTCTGTCCAATACTAGCATAAAACCTAAGTCCCCTCATATAAAAATCAAAATATAACATTTAATGAAAGATATTTTGTTGCGGAATCTAAAACCGACGAAGTACCAGTACATATGTTTTCATTGGTCTAATATTTTTTAGAAAAAATTAGATGCTAGATAAAGATGATTGAGCTAACATGTTTCACCAATCAAGATTAAAGGAGAAAGTCCTAAGTTAACATAAATCTTGGTCAATTAGCCTTTAGCTAGATGATTACCTAGGTCAACATCAAATCTCGCCTCAATTTACAATTTCAAGGATTCTCTCGTTACTTTTTTTTCTTTAATAAATAATTTCCCATATTCTTGCAATTAGAACTTTGTGAATACCTGAAACCTTACAAAATATGCATATATTGACATAGAGAATCATGTATAATTTTGTAGTGCTTCAATGTCTTACAAGTCACTTTAGAATGCGCCAAATGAGTGCCAACATTGTTGAATTAACCTTTTCGCCTCTTGATTCTAAACATGTAACATTACACTATCGTGACCTACCAAGGGAGAGAATATGTTTAGAGGTACTTGCTTATGAGATGAGTCGAATGGTTCATACAAATGATGATCTTAGCTGGACCATCATTTGCTAACATAGCAAACGACTCATCAATTACAAACATGGACTCTCTCAAGTCCATATCCTGCATGACATTAGATATTCTATTTTTATTTAACTAATCATATGTGAATTTCTATATAATAAGTTGCCACTAGCCTATAAAATCAAGTAAGATATGGGAGAATATCTCATTTTTCGCACAATCAGAGATCTTGGAAACGGGGACTTGATTACGTTAGTTTTAAAACTAATGGTCTTTTGGTACCTAAACTTGATTACATGCCAACTAAAATGCTAGGGAGCCTATCAAAGAATTTTCGGGTTCATCCTAACAATTCTAAAAATGAAAATAACGCTCAAAATATTAAAGTGCACAATCAAGTGCAATCGAAGTAAACACACAGACAACTTGATATTGTCTCTAAATAAAGGCATACGAAAATCCTTATTAATAAAGCTCTAAAGGTTTATTCAATTTTGGATTTTAATTTTTTAAGGATTTTTCACTTTTTAATGGAAAACTACTTAATTTTTTAAGCTTTTGCCAAGGAGTTCTAATTTTTCTAATTTTTCTGCATTTTAAATTTTTTATGAATTTTATGAATTTTTTATGAAATTTTTAATTATTAAAAAGGGACTTCGGACCGGGTCGGGGAACCGGCCCGGGTATGGGTCTAACCCAGACCCTAGGGTCGGGGATGGAGCTTGCAATTCGGATCGGCCCCGGGCCTAATCCAAATATGGGTCTATCTGCTGGGCTTGAACTATTGCTGTATTTCAAGCCCAATTTCTCTTTGGTCACGTTCAGCCCAAGTCCAACTAAGCCTAAATCAGGCCTAACTTCTATTTCATCTAAACCATCCCCAATTCTCCATTAGCCTAACCCCGAATCTGTACTTAGTTCATTCAATCGCCCCAACCTTCAGCTCGTCTCATAATCTGACCCGACCCAGTTTTTTTTATCCGAATTTGTTCCGGTCAAAATTAGAGTTGACCAACTTTTTATTTCTTTTTTTCATTTTCTATTTTCTTATTTATTTTCTTTTTTCCACCTGCGCTGTCTTCTTCAAGCGACGCCTTCTTCCCGACAACCGGTTGACGGAAGCTTCTCCATGGACGAACTCAACACTCACCACCCGAGCACACTTCCAAATCTCAACCGATCCGACGTCAGTGGCCAACCTCACCAACTGTCACTAGGTCATCACCGCCGGTCATCTCTCGGGCCATCATCGAACCTGTTCGGCACCATTCACATGCACTTCAAACTAAATCTATTCTAGAGAACCAACACATATATGCACATCGAAGCAAAGCAATAGGGAACTAGCTGTAGCGGCCCTTAACCGCAGGCATTCTCTGGCAAAGGGGATGGTATTTCCGGCAAGGTGTTCCTCCATGGGCGACTCGGAAAAAGCGATGGATGTGCTGCGAAATCGAAGGAAAGCATGGAGAAAAGCACGACATCAGACGTAGTCCAACAATCTCAGAACAATCAAACGTTAAACTATAAAACTTCAAAGCATCGATTTGATGGAATGGAATTCGGTGTTTCATTCAAGCATTTTGTCGAACACTTGATGTGCAATTCGAAGTATGAGATCCGCATTACTCATTTCAAATCAACCTCAATTTCAGACGAGTAACTCGCGATTTCGCTAGTGAACACTAAGTCTCAAATTCGGGCAAAACAGAGCAAAGGTTAGAGCATTTGAAGTGAGGAGCTAACCTGATCAAGAATGGAGTCGCCGTTACCGTGCGTTCGCCAACGAGGCTTTAGAATATGACCGGTATCCGTCCTTTTCGTCTGAGGAATGAGTCCAATGGACGTTCGTTCAGCCTCACTTTTTCTCCCTCGCCTCCTTTCTTTCTCGGCCTGACCCAGTACACCTCAAGCGAACGTCCTCTCCCCTCACCAAACAGAATCTTTTCTTCCGTCACCGGCGCCTCGCCGTGCTCTTCTCACAAGCCACGCGCGCGTCCCTTTTTGCTTCTGTAATCGCCTCTGCATCACGGTCACTCCCCTCATCAACGTGAGCGTGTGCGAAGGAGAAGAATATAACGAAAGGGGCCGGGCCTTTGGAGAACAAAAATGGACTCAGAATCGGGAAAGAATAAATGAAGGAAAGGGGGTGAAGGAAAAGAAATGAATTTGGACCCAGAAGAAGTAAAAAGAGTGGCGCTAGAACGAGGGCTATGCGCATGGGCTTGGCAGGCCCAAAACTTGTTGAAGAGAATGAGCTGGATCCGAATTTTATTACTATTTTTATCATTCTTTATTACTATTATTTTTTATTTTTTATTGTTGCAAAAATGGACGGACACCTAAAAATTCGGGTGTCAACGTACACATTTTTTTTTTCTAAAAAGAAAAGATCACTATCAAATCTTTCAAGGCATTTAGGGTGCATTTGGTTCACAAAAATATTTAAATGACAATTGTATTATGTTTTCATCTTCCGTTTTCTTTGAAAATATGTTTGGAGAGATAATAGGTTTAGATAAGAATAAAACTTGTACAAAATAATGTAATTTTTGGTCATTTTCACTTTTAAGGTTCAAATTATGAAAATATGGCAACCAAAATTCCTGCAAAAAAAAAAAAAAAAAAAAAAAAAAAAAGAAAACAGGAAATGGAGAAATTGAAAATTTTCCATTTTCCATTTATATTTTACATGAAAAACCTTTTTCTTTAGAAAGACTTTGCCTTGAATCGAATGTAAATTTCTTGCTTGTGTTTTTGAGCCAGAGCAAAGTGAGCCACCCGTTTATGTCGATAGCTTAATATAGCTAAAGGCTTGCAAATTAGCTAGCCTAAATAGCTTTTCTAAGTTTAAGAAACAAGTGCCTTAACGTGATGAAGACTCTATTGATGTCTAGAACCAGAAATTAGAATTTCCATTTTACATTTATGTTTTGTGTGAAAGCTTTTTCTTTAGAAATATTTTATCTTGAATCGAAAGGAAGTTCCTTGATTGTTTTTTCGGGCCAGACAAAAGTGAGGTGCCCCCTCTTGCCGATAGCTTTATTCAACTAAAGGCTTGCAAATTAATTTACCAGAATAGCTTTTTTGAGCTTGAGAAAGAAGTGGCTTAACTTGGTAAAGACTCCATTGTTGTCTAATAACAAGAAATTGGAAAATTTCCATTTTACATCTACATTTTGTGTGAATATTTTCTTTTTTAGAAAGATTTTTCCTTGAATAAAATTGAAGTTTCTTGCTTGTGTTTTTGGGCTTGACAAAAGTGAGGTGCTTATTTTTGCGGATAGTTTTATTTGGTTAAAGGCTTGCAAATTAATTTGCCTAAATAGCTCTCTCGAGCTAGAGAAAGAAGTGGCTTAACTTGGTAAAGATTCCATCTTGAATTGAATTGAAGTTTCTTGCTTATGTTTTTGGGGTAGACAAAAGTGAGGTGCTTGTTTTTGCCAATAGCTTTATTCTACTAAAAGCTTGTAAGTTAACTTACCCAATTAGCTTTCCCGAGCCCGAGAAAGAAGTGGCTTAGCTTGGTAAATACTCCATTGGTGTTTAAAACCAAAAATTGGAAAATTTTCATTTTACATCTATATTTTGCATGAAAGCTTTTTCTTTAATTTGATTTTCTCTTGAATTGAGTTGAAGTTCTTGCTTATGTTTTTGGGCCAAACAAAAAGTGAGGTGCTCATTTTTGCCAATAGCTTTATTCGCTAAAGGCTAGCAAATTAACTTTCCTAATTAGCTTTCCTAAGTTCGAGAAAGAAGTGGCTTAACTTGGTAAAGACTCCACTGGTGTCTAAAACCAGAAATTGGAAATTTTCCATTTACATCTATATTTTGCGTGAAAGATTTTCTTTTGAAAGATTATGTCTTGAATCGAATTGAAATTTCTTGCTTGTGTTTTCGGGCCAACCAAAAGTGATGTGCCAGTTTTTGCCGATAGCTTTATTTGACTAAAAGCTTGCAGATTAACTTGCCTCAATAGATTTCTTGAGCCTAAGAAAGAAGTGGTTTAACTTGGTAAAGACTCCATTGATATCTGAAATCGGAAATTAGAAAATTTCTATTTTACATCTACATTTTGTGTGAAAGCTTTTTCTTAAGAAAGATTTTGCCTTGAATTGAATGGAAGTTCCTTGCTTATGTTTTTGGGCTAAACAAAAATGAGGTGCTCATTTTTGCCAGTAGCTTTTTTTGGCTAAAGGCTTGCGGGTTAACTTGCCTGAGGAGCTTTCTTGAGCCTAAGATAGAAGTGGCTTAACTTGGTGAAGATTCCGTTAGCATCTAGAGTCAAAAATTATAAAATTTCCATTTTACATCTACATTTTGTGTGAAAGCTTTTTCTTTAGAAAGATTCGGCCTTGAATTGAATGGAAGTTCCTTACTTGTGTTTTTGGGCAAGACAAAGTTGAGGCGTCAGTTTTTGCTGATAGGTTTATCCGGCTAAAGGCTTGCAAGTTAAGTTGCTTGAATAGCTTTCTTGAGCCTGAGAAAGAAGTGGCTTAACTTGATAAAAACTCCATTGGTGTCTAAAACTGGAGGTTGAAAACTTTCCATTTTACATCTATCTTGTGTGTGAAAGCTTTTTCTTTAGAAAGTTTCTACCTTGACAGTCGAATGGAAGTTTCTTGCTTGTATTTTTGGGCTAGACAAAAGTGAGGTGCTAGTTTTTTCCGATAGATTTATTTGGCTTAAGGCTTGCAAATTAACTTGCCTGAGCCCAAGAAAGAAGTGGTGTAACTTGGTAAAGACTCTATTGGTGTGTACAATCGGAAATTGGATATTCTCTATCTTACATCTACATTTTGTGTGAGAGCTTTTTCTTAAGAAAGATTTTTCCTTGAATTGAATGGAAGTTCATTGCTTATGTTTTTGGGCTAAACAAAAATGAGGTGCTCATTTTTGCCGGTAGCTTTTTTTGGCTAAAGGCTTGCGGGTTAACTTGCCTGAGGAACTTTCTTGAGCCTAAGATAGAAGTGGCTTAACTTGGTGAAGATTCCGTTGGCATCTAGAATCAAAAATTATAAAATTTCCATTTTACATCTACATTTTGTGTGAAAGCTTTTTCTTTAGAAAGATTCGGCCTTGAATTGAATGGAAGTTCCTTACTTGTGTTTTTGGGCAAGACAAACTTGAGGCGTCGGTTTTTGCTGATAGGTTTATTCGGCTAAAGGCCTGCAAGTTAAGTTGCTTGAATAGCTTTCTTGAGCCTGAGAAAGAAGTGGCTTAACTTGATAAAAACTCCATTGGTGTCTAAAACTGGAGATTGAAAACTTTCCATTTTACATTTATCTTGTGTGTGAAAGCTTTTTCTTTAGAAAGTTTCTACCTTGACGATCGAATGGAAGTTTCTTGATTGTATTTTTGGGCCAGATAAAAGTGAGGTGCTAGTTTTTTCCGATAGATTTATTAGGCTGAAGGCTTGCAAATTAACTTGCCTGAGCCCAAGAAAGAAGTGGTGTAACTTGGTAAAGACTCCATTGGTGTGTACAATCGAAAATTGGATATTCTCTATCTTACATCTACATTTTGTGTGAGAGCTTTTTCTTAAGAAAGATTTTGCCTTGAATTGAATGGAAGTTCCTTGCTTATGTTTTTGGGCTAAACAAAAATGAGGTGCTCATTTTTGCCGGTAGCTTTTTTTGGCTAAAGGCTTGCGGGTTAACTTGCCTGAGGAGCTTTCTTGAGCCTAAGATAGAAGTGGCTTAACTTGGTGAAGATTCCGTTGGCATCTAGAGTCAAAAATTATAAAATTTCCATTTTACATCTACATTTTGTGTGAAAGCTTTTTCTTTAGAAAGATCCAGCCTTGAATTGAATGGAAGTTCCTTACTTGTGTTTTTGGGCAAGACAAAGTTGAGGCGTCGGTTTTTTTGCTGATAGGTTTATTCGGCTAAAGGCTTGCAAGTTAAGTTGCTTGAATAGCTTTCTTGAGCCTGAGAAAGAAGTGGCTTAACTTGATAAAAACTCCATTGGTGTCTAAAATTGGAGATTGAAAACTTTCCATTTTACATCTATCTTGTGTGTGAAAGCTTTTTCTTTAGAAAGTTTCTACCTTGAAAGTTGAATGGAAGTTTCTTGCTTGTATTTTTGGGCTAGACAAAAGTGAGGTGCTAGTTTTTTTCCGATAGATTTATTTGGCTGAAGGCTTGCAAACTAACTTGCCTGAGCCCAAGAAAGAAGTGGTGTAACTTGGTAAAGACTCTATTGGTGTGTAAAATCGGAAATTGGATATTCTCTATCTTACATCTACATTGTGTGAGAGCTTTTTCTTAAGAAAAATTTTGCCTTGAATTGAATGAAAGTTCCTTGCTTATGTTTTTGGGCTAAACAAAAATGGGGTGCTCGTTTTTGTCGGTAGCTTTTTTTGGCTAAAGGCTTGCGGGTTAACTTGCCTAAGGAGCTTTCTTGAGCCTAAGATAGAAGTGGCTTAACTTGGTGAAGATTCCATTGGCATCTAGAATCAAAAATTATAAAATTTCCATTTTATATCTACATTTTGTGTGAAAGCTTTTTCTTTAGAAAGATTCAGCCTTGAATTGAATGGAAGTTCCTTACTTGTGTTTTTGGGCAAGACAAAGTTGAGGCGTCGGTTTTTGCTGATAGGTTTATTCGGCTAAAGGCCTGCAAGTTAAGTTGCTTGAATAGCTTTCTTGAGCCTGAGAAAGAAGTGGCTTAACTTGATAAAAACTCCATTGGTGTCTAAAAATGGAGATTGAAAACTTTCCATTTTACATTTATCTTGTGTGTGAAAGCTTTTTCTTTATAAAGTTTCTAACTTGACGATCGAATGGAAGTTTCTTGCTTGTATTTTTGGGCCAGATGAAAGTGAGGTGCTAGTTTTTTCCGATAGATTTATTTGGCTGAAGGCTTGCAAATTAACTTGCCTAAGCCCAAGAAAGAAGTGGTGTAACTCGGTAAAGACTCCATTGGTGTGTACAATCGGAAATTGGATATTCTCTATCTTACCTCTATATTTTGCGTGAAAGCTTTTTCTTTAGAAAGATTTCATCTTGAAAATCGAATAGAAGTTCCTTTCTTGTGCTTTTCGGCCATACAAAAGTGAGATGCTCGTTTTTGTTGATAGCTTTATTCGGCTAAAGGCTTGCAAATTAATTTGCCTGAATTGCTTTCCTAAATCTGAGAAAGAAGTGGCTTAACTTAATAAGGACTCCATTGGTGTCAAGGGACAAAATGACCTCTATCATAAGAAAGAGAGATTGAGTCGTCTCAAAGTTATGGTTCGATCACTAAAGACTGAACCTAATGATTTGTGGTCCTAAAGCCGGAGCCTACTCGCCAATTTGTATAGGCCTAGTTTATATTCCCAGCGATAATCTCTTTTACATTTAAGTAATCCAACCATTATAGAGTGAATAAAAAAATATATGCTTTACTTGCTCTAGGTGTCGGGGCTTACCTTTACACTAGGTGATGTACTTCTATAAAAAGAAGGAATGAACTCCCCTTAGGGAAACTAAAACTCTTTGATAATTGAATATCTTACCCATTTTTGCATCCTCCGTTTACTTTGTTGCTGAAAGATTGCAACGAGGAGAGCAACCCAATGGCAAAGGAGCCAAGTAAAATGCAAGGAAATTCGAATTCTGCAGATCTACCACCAGGTACATGTTCATGTTCCAACCCAGAAAAATTTATGGTATAAGCGACGTGGTCTTATACTTTCTCTGTTTCCTTTATCTAGTTTGGCGGCACATGTAATTGGAACTAAATACGGGGTATAAATAAATAAATTCCCAACGAACTGAAAAAAAAAAAACAAAAAACAAAAGCAATGTGTACACTTGATTGATTCATTTTCTCGGGCCCATGGGCATCGCTATTCCTTTCAAGAAAATAGTTAGCGAAAGCAAAATGGATTACTCAAAGTCAAATCTCCTAAATTTGATAGGACTTGGCAGCACAAGTTCCCTTATAGTTTTGGATGATCATGCAACTGCCTTTTGTCAATCCTAGTTTCGTCACTCATGAGAACTCAATGACCACCTCATTAAAATTAATTACCGGAAAATTTCCTCTTATCAGAGACCGCATAAGACTTGTCCTTTGAAGACCTGACCTTCAAACTAATCAATTCACTATAGTCATCTCCAAAAAGGAAATCATGTGGTAGTGTAGTTCTAAATTACAAATAACTTGTTGATAGAAATAGTTGTCACCAGTATGACATGGTGTAAAGATAACATTATAGATGAGAATTCACAAACAAACACATTGTCCAAAATACATGCATGGTAGAATGTTCTTGCTACAAAACAACAAAAATCTATCTATAATTAATTAAGTTAATCATGTCAAGGGATTGAATGAACTATATCATAAAAAAGAGGGATAGAGCCACCTTAAAGTAATGGTCCGATCACTGGGGACTAAACTTAATGATATGTGGCCTTGGAGCTCGACCTTGCTAGCCAACGTGTATAGGTCTAGCTTATATTCCTAATGATAAACAATCACCTAGTGAGGACTCATGACCAATACATTAAAATTAATTACCTGAAAATTTCCTTTTATCGGAGAGTTTTGTATAAACAATCACCTAGCGAGGACTAATTATTTTCTATGTTTAGGTAATATGCAAATCAAATTTGCAGTTAGTTGTCCAACAAAGCGATTTTGTGAAGAGCAAAGTGCAAAACAAATGGGTTCCAAATAATTAATTACTAATCATTAAGAGACTACGTGAGACTAATCCTTTGAAGATATGATCCCCAAACCAGTCAATTCACTATAGTCATCTCTAAAAAGGAAATATGTAATGTCATTTTGAGCGAAAAATGACTTGTCAATAAAATGTTTATCACTATTATGACAAAGTTTAAGATAACATTAAAAAAAATGAAAATTCACTAGCAAACACATTGTGCAAGATACATGCATGGATGAACGTTCTTGCCACAAAAACAAGAAAAATAATATGGATTTTGTAAGAAAAAATAGATAAATTTTTTCCCAAATTTTATGTCTATCCAATAAAGTTAACGATGTACTAAGTTAAGAAAAAAAAAATGCATGCAATGCTTCGGCATGATAGAAATAATACTGTTGAAAACTTGTATCTTGTACAAATGGTAACTTATAAATTAATTTCATTGATTGATGAAATCGAGATGATTAAGTTAATTGTTTATTTTTATGATGTATAATTATGTTATAATTATCACGTGGAATTGTGAAGATCCATAAAATTTTGTATAATCTTAATTTATGAACGACATTGCGGATAAGATTAATGGCAACAAGAAATATAAACTCACTAGATACACTTTGTTCGATACATCAAAATTAGAAGAACCATGAGATTGATTCATGATAATATACCTATTTAGAAAAGAACTCGTCATCTCTATTAAGTTTAACGTTGATTTTATTTTTCATTTTTCTGTTTCGAGTTTGCATCTAAGTTTAATACAAAAATTCCATGCACCTTGAATGCTTTGATACGAGTCATGTATGCATGATCTAAAGCATGTAAAGTGTAATTAATTTTTCTTAAGTTATTTATATCCATTTCTATTTTTGGCATCAAAGAGGTTCGCATAGACTTGAGTTCATTAAAGATGGCAATTGTTGAAGCTTGCCAAGACAGTCGCAAAACCAGAGGTTTGTCACTTTGAACTTTTAATTTTTGTTTATCATAATTCTCGTGTTTCATGCACTTTAACTTTTTTAATCCCAAACATTTCAAGTTTCAGAGCATAAAATGTTGACATATACATTGAAATATAATCTTTTCATAATTTTTTAAAATCTGAATAATATCTTGAGTTTCTGCACCTCTTTATTACCAAAAAGAGAAATAACCTTGGAAAAATTAGTTCCAAGGTTATTTAGAAAAACTCAAGATATTATTCAGATTTTTGAAAAGATTATATTTAAATGTATATGTCAACATTTTATGCTCTGAAACTAGGGGTGAGCAGCGGTCTAGGGTCGACCCTGGACCGACCCTGGACCGGCCCAACCCTGCCGGTCCTGGTCCGGTTCCCAAGGGGACGGGGTCGGTCCTTGGTCCTGAAATTCCAGGACCAACACTGTGCGGGTTGGTTCTCGGTCCTAAGAGTTTGGGTCGGTCCAACCCCTGGACCAACCCCGTATATTATATTATATTATTTATAATTCTTTTATATATTCAAACCTAAGTAAAATGTCTGTTATATTATATTATATTGAGATGTTCTATCAATAGCACTAATAGTAATTTCAATTTAAAACTTTTGTTGAATATTAATTATTGTTGTTTGTTTTGTTTTCAGGTGTTTAGAAGTTCAAGTGAATTAACAAGATGTGAAGTTATATATTCATGGTTTATATTAAATATTTTGAACTTTTTATGATTTAATTGTATTTTACTAATGAATTTCAACTGCACTTTGTTTTTCAATTTGTGTCAAATGGTAGAAGTTTTTGAAGAGTAGAGTAGTACTGCAATTGCTACGGTGATTTGTTAGTCAAGTAGTGTGAAGCTCATTTTTTGGTTGAGTGGACTCTACATAATCAAATGTAGGAAAACGCTTTTGCATATGGTGTTATGAATATTAAAGATAGATAATTACAAGAACTTTCCATCTTGTCCTATATCTCGATAAGAGGTTAGCAGGTACGAAATTTCTATTATTATGTCATCTTAAATTTGCTAAATATGTATTGGTATTTATAGTTTAGTTGCATAATGTCGCATTGTCGATGGATGTGTAATTTAAATTTGTAGGTTTGCTTTTTTAGGGAGTATAAAAAATAAGAAGAAAAAAATTATCAATCGGTCTCGGGTTAACCCTGGAACCGGACCGAACCCATTGGGTTGGTCCGGTCCTTGGTCCCAGGCTCAATAGGGTCGGTCCTCGGTCCTAAAAATTGAGGACCGACACTGTACGAGTTGGTCCTAGGGTTAGGGGGTGGCCCGGACCAACCCGGACCATGCTCACCCCTACGAAGAAGGAAGTTCAGAAGGCCTGTCAGCTCTTCTAGAAGACTCTGAGATGTGGATCAAGCAAAGGTCCAGCGAGTCTAAACCCAGAGGTTTGTCACTTTAAACATTTTGAATTTCATGACATACGATCATTAAAAAATTGAAATTTCACAAAGAAGATGGATGCATGCGTGAAATAAACTAGTGTAGATCCTGTCCAGCCGTAAAACTTAAGTTGATCAGTGGAGAGAAACTACACATATATAAACATCATATAAATCTCATAATTAAGTGCCATGGGATATTTCAACTAATTTAAATATAATCTCCACACCATTTTTAAAATCAAAATAATGTCTTGAATGATGATTAAGATAGCTCAAGTGAAAATATTTTTTCACTTACAAAGAGTAAGGGAAGGTGAAAACGGTTCGTTGAGTAAACCACCGCCTCTTCGATTGCATCTGCATTTTATTGGAACTTTGAGGAAGCACAATGGTTACGCTTGACCTAAAAAACAAGGAGTGCAAAAGCCTTAATTTGCAATTTTTGCAGTCACGCCGCAAGCGGTGGTCAATAAAGACCATCGATCAGGGTTTCAAGCCGCAGGGAAAGGTGATTGGAAAGAAATCGAGATGATCCTCAAAGAAAACCCCACAGCAATGATAACCAGCGTTATGAAAATAGAAAGTGATGACTTAACTATGCTCGATGTTGCGATTATGGCCGCACAAGATCAGTTGGTCGAGAAGTTGGTCAAGCACTTCCCTCCAAAATGTGAAGATCTCAATCCTGATAAAGTCCTCTTCTATGCTGCTCGGGGAGGAAGAGTAAGGATAGTAAAGGCATTAGTAAGACAAATTTGATCCTGAACCTACAATTATTCACAATGCCCTAGAATTTGCTACTAGTGTTGCTCCTAATGCTAAGGAGGTTCTCTGGTACCTAGCCAGGAGGCTAAAAAGATGTACCCCAAAGGACGAAATCATGGAGAAACTTATGATTTGCGGCCATATGGGTACGATTTTACA
This sequence comes from Eucalyptus caleyi, assembly GCA_014182885.2. NCBI lineage: Eukaryota > Viridiplantae > Streptophyta > Magnoliopsida > Myrtales > Myrtaceae > Eucalyptus > Eucalyptus caleyi. The sequence goes on along the minus strand of CM024468.2, from coordinate 54,624,659 downwards.
CTTGCTCGTCTTATCTCATTTCGTCTTATCTCATTTCCTTTGTTGTTTACTTGAATTAACTTTTTTGTTCTTGTGTCCCAAAAGACATATGCCTATATTTAGCTTTCAGATACCCCGAATTATTGACATTCAGAGACACCAACGATGTGATGTATTTGCAATTCTTTGCATTACTGAGTGGTTACTTCCGTAGTGGAGCTGGACTCAATTTTTGGGAAAAGTTTATTTACAAATGTAGGTATTGGTTGCGCTCCTTTAGTTAGATATATACAATTCGAGTAACTCTATTCGTATGGTATTCACTCTATCTGTTCCCATTTTCAGTTATCCCTCTATACTTGGTCGACACATCATCTGACGACTCCGAGAACACGAAGATAGCTCAAGGTACTTTTATTGATATGCTTAATGGATGGAATAACACTCACAAAAAAAAAAAAAGCATATCATTTAGGGATCTCGTTGACAAAAAAAAAGTTAGAAGACGGGGACTACATCTATGTATGCAAACTGATATTATAATCATGATGTATGTCACAAATTTAGATCTAATGTAACATTTGGAAAATTAGTGGAGATATCTTACTCAATGTCAAATTGCCAAGTAGAATTATTGAGAGTTGTAGATTTTGGATTTGAGGAAATGAAGGTTGATTGATCCAAGTTATTTTTTAACATAATCACGTATTATAAAACGGAAGCGATTTTAATTCCATGAGTGCAATATGTATTTTTTGATTTGTCACCGAATCCTAATTTGCTGATATGATTCTTCTTTCCTCTTCGTGGCGGTGGCACTACTAGTACTTAACAGGATCAAGACATCACTCTGGAATTTTGCCACAATACTAGGTACACAAAACTGCCATGTTATATACAGAAAATGACATTATTCCATCCGTGGGTAGAGACCTCTAAGTTTAAAAGTGTATATTGATACTTCCAATGTATCCCCTTGAGATTATAGTTATTTATGTGGACCGGCTCTCAATTCGTATATCACGATACGGTTCATTCCAATCAATTGAATTTGAAGTTTAAACTTTATATATCCATAAGGCGAATTTGTAATAATATTCAAGCAAAAATGGGCTTATCAATATATTGCTGAATCTATTAATTTTTTTTTTATTATAAAAAGAACTCTATTTTTCTCGTATTACGTTTTGTGTGTTCATCACATATCCGTCTATTCTCCGATGCATGCATTTTGATTTTCAAGCCATATCAAGTTTGTTTTCTTGATTTATATCTGAAAGCCATTATTTTCTCTCAACTCCCTTATATATACTTAAGAACATAGCATGAATATGAGCTTCTACAACCTTTTAATTCTTCATCCTTGGGAAAATTGTTTATCTGATGTTACGTGCAGCATCTTTCATCAAAAGGATTGGAGAATTGAAGTTTGAGCACAATTGCTCGCTTCACTTGGCAGAACTATTTCTTACCGAGATGAAGAAAAATGTTGATGCTAATGAAATAGTCGGGATTCTATTGACTTCAGATGTTGTCCTTGACGCTGCATCTCGTGGAATCTTTGAAATTGTGGATTTATGATTCAAATATTTTCCGGAGTTGTTGTGGAATGACGATTTTGTACAAGAACTAAAGAAAGAAATTTTGGAGGGACGGCACGTTGAATTGTTTAGACTACTGAAAAGACGCGACCCCGCTCGATGTTTCGCCGGCGATCCTTCGAAGGGCATCGCCCAAGTGGACGCTGTGATCAAATGGTCACCAAGATGTGTATCCCCAGATGTTTCTGGAGCAGCTTTTCTTCTGCAGAGGGAACTTCAGTGGTTTCAAGTCAGTTCTCCTTATTTGTTTGTCTCCTTTTTGTGTTCTTCAATTGACATTTACATCGATAGGCGTCCTTTATTTTTATGAAGGTATCGGGTACTGGCGACGCTCTTTCTAAATGGCTGAAATTTCAACTGCATAAAAAAACAATGTGGGAAACTTTTGTAGAGCAACGGAAAGAGTTGTTCAAGGAGGCAGAGGAATGGATGAAGTATACATCGTCATCTTGTAGTGTCGTGGTGACTCTCATCATTACGGTAGCTTTTGCTGCAGCTTTTGCAGTACCCGGAGGCAACAATGACAGCACGGGGATCCCAATATTTCTTAACAAGGGCTCATTTATGATATTTGCGGTTGCAGACGGTTTTGCTCTCTTGTCCTCTGTCACTGCCACCTTGATGTTCTTAACTATCCTAACTTCACGCTATACAATCGAAGAATTCCTCCACTCACTACCGAGAAAAATGGTAATGGGCCTCACTTTTCTCATCCTCTCTTTGGCCTCTATGCTGGTAGCGTTCAGCTCTGCTCTTACTATCATCTTGAGCGAACGATTCAAGTGGATTTATATCCCAATTACTTTGTTGGCTGCCTTCCCTGTTGTATTGTTTGCAATCCTACAGCTTCCCTTGTATATTGAAATGGTTGAATCCACTTATTGGCCTCGTCTCTACCGTCTCCTGAAGGTTTGGAAGTGATCTCTACTATTATTGGACAAGGACATGTGATGTAATCTTTCTTTGTACCTGTTACTGTGTGTGAAGTGTGAATAGCATGGACTGTACTCATGTTTAAAGACACTGGAAGCGTGACATTAGCCAAAGTATAATATATGCTGCCGAGTGTAAACATTGTCTCGATGTTTTATTTGTGTACTTTATTGCTCACTTTCGTATTAAGGTGAACCCAATTTTCAAAAAAATTGGCAACATGGCCATCAAATATTTCAATGGGGTTCATCCATTCGAATAAGGCAATGATCCACATATATTCTCTGCAATACACAAGATGGCCACCCAAGTAGTGCCCCAACACAAGAAACTTTTGATGTAGCAAACCAAGCAAACAACTATTTCAGTTCAATGGAAGCTCAGACTTTGAAATCAGTCGTCATCCACTGTCCACACCTCCACCTCATCCTCTCATCCAACTCTTTGGTTTGACCTCCGCCATCTTTTAATGTGCAATTTTTGCAGACATACCAAAAGCGGTGGTTGATGACAAATATCGACAATTTTTTAAAGCCGTGTTGAAAGGTGACTGGAAAACTACTGAGGAAAAGCTCAATAGAGACCACGCAGCAATGACGGCCAAAATTATGACCATAGAAAGCAATCACTTTACTATGCTCGATATTGCGATTATGGCTGCACAAGATCCATTGGTCGAGAACCTGATCAAGCACTTCCCTCCAAAATATAAAAATCTTAATCCCAACCGGGCCGTCTGCTATGCTACCCGAGGAGGAAGAATAAGGATGGTAAAGGCATTAATAGACAAAATTGATGCTGAACCTAAAATTATAGGCAATGCATTAGAGTTTGGTACTCTATTTGCTCCTTCCCATCTAATGATACTTTGTTCAGCATTACTCTGGCGGGCCATTTGGGTAGGATTTCACACTCACTCATCTCATTCCTTCACTATTTACTTGAATTAACATTTTTGTTCTCGTGTCCCAAAAGACTTAAGCTTGTATTTAGCTCACAAATTCCGTGGTCAATGACATCCGAAGGCGGCTACTACAAAGTTTTTATAATCTTAACATTGATACTTCATTTTTTCCACAGTGGAGCTAGACTCAATTTTTGGGAAAAATCTATTTACAAATGTAAGTAGTTCTTGCACTTCTATTGTTAGATATAAATAAATAAATAAATAAATATATTAATTATTTCGGTCAATTCCATTACATCGTGTTCAGTCTATTTGTTCCAATCTTTAGGTATTCCTCTATGCTTGGTCGATCCATCAGTTGACCACTCCAAGGACACGAAGATGGCTCGATGTATTTTTATTGATTTGTTTAAAGGAAGAAGGAAAAAAAAATGCATATCAATCGGGGATCTTATTGAAAAATTATAGGACAAGGACAAATCTATATCTACAAATTAATGTCTTAATCATGATGTATGTCACAAATTAATATCTAATATAACATTTGAAAAGTACGAGGAGAAAGTCTTACTCTATGTCAAATTGCCAAGTAAAATTATTGATAATTTTTTATTACGTAACTGAGGTTGATTGATTGAAGTTGTTTTCAGACGAATTCAAGCGTTATAAAACATTAGTGATTTTCATGTCACGAGTGTGATATTTATGTTTTTATTTGTCTTTGTTGACATGATTCTTGTCTCCTCTTTATAATGATAGCACTACTAGCACTCAAATGGTTCAAGATATCACTTTGGAATCTTGCCACAATAGCAGGTACACGAAAGTGCCATGTTATATATATACAAAGAGAACCTCAATTCATCCATGGTTAGAAATTTAAATTTAAAGTGCATGCACATACTTTCAATATATCCCCTTGGAATCATAGTTAATAATATGGACCAACTCTTGATAGTATACTACCATACAATTTGATTCTAATCAATTTAGTTCAAATTTATGCATCGGGTGAATTGTAAAAATGTTCAATCAAAGACATATCAATTGATCCACCGCTGAGTCTACCCATTTCTCAACCCAAAAAAAAAAAGAATTCTGTTTTTCTTTCATCACATTGTGTGTTTTCATCGATAGATACATCTGTTCTCTGATGCATCCATTTTGATTTTTAAGCCATATCAAGTTTGTTTTCTTGATTTATAACTTAATCCATTATGTTCTCTCAATTCCTATATATACATAAGAACATGGCGCAAATGTGAAAGCCTCTTTAACCTTTTGATTCTTTCTCGTTGGGAGAATTGTTTATCTGATATTACATGCAGCACCTTTCATTAGAAGGAGTGGGGAATTGAAGTTAAGGCACGATTGCTCGTTTGACTTTGTAAAACTAGCTCTTATGGAGATAAGGCTTGCAATCAAACTGCCAAAATACTCGAGCCTCTGTTGACATTAGGCATTGTCCTTGACTCTGCAACTCGCGGAATCTTTGAAATTGGGGATTTATGTCTTCAACATTTTCTGGAGTTGATGTGGGATAACAAAAAAAAAAAAACTGATAAAAGAAGTTGTGAAGGGATGGCATGTTGCGTTGTTTAGACTAGTGAACGCACATAACCACATTGGACATTCGCCGATAATATCGCGACCGACATAGACGTAATGGAGGCTGTGACCAAATTGTAATCAACATGTGTATCCTCTAATGTTTCTGGAGCAGCTTTTCTTATGCAGAGGGAACTTGAGTGGTTTCAAATTAGTTCTCTTCATATGTTTGCCTCCCTTTTGTGCTTTTTAATTGACATTTACATTGATAGGCATCCTTTATGTTTCTGAAGGTAGTGGAAGCTGGCAGCTTTCCTTCTTTTAAATGGCTGAAATTTCTAGATAACAAAATAGCATACTAAAGAAGTTTTTGTAAAACAACGCAAAGAGTTGCTCAACGAGGCAAGGCAATGGTTGAAGGATACACCATCATCTTGTAGCCTCATTGCAACTCTCTTCATTATGGTAGCTTTCACTATGGCTTTTACAGTACTTGGAGGCAATGATGGTAGTATGGGGATCCTAGTATTCCTTGAGGACTTGCTCATGGTATCTGTGGTTGCAGACACTCTCACTCTCTTCTCCTTTGTCATCTTGGCTATCCTAACTTCCAGCTACGCAATCGAAGATTTCCTTCTCTCAATACCAAGACAAATGACAATGGGCCTCACTTTTCTCTTCCTCTCTTTTGCCTTTATGCGGATGGCATTCAGATCTGCTCTTATGATTGTCTTGAATGAACGATTGAAGTGGATTCACATCCCGATTACTTTGTTGGCTGTCTTCCCTATTGTATCGTTCACAATCCTATAACTTCCCTTGGATATTAAATGGTCGAATCCACCTATTTGCCTTGTCTCTAACATCCCCTGAAGCTTTGGAAACGATCTTTATTATTATGAGACAAGGATATCCGTGGTGTGATCTTTGTTGTACTTGTTACTGTGTGTGAAATGTTTTAAAACACTGGAAGTTCGACATTACCCATACTCAAATGTATAAGTTATGCTGCCAAGTGCACTCCTTGTCTCAATGTTTTATTTGTACACTTCATTGCTCATTGTTGTATTAAGGTGAACCCAATTTTTCCAATAATTGGCAACAGAACCATTGATATTTCAATGGGGTTCATCCATTCAAATAAGGCAATCATCCACACAAATTCTCCGTACTGCACAAGATTTGTCATGCTAGAAAGTCTTGCCAGGATTTCCTTCACATGTAGAGGAAAAGCTTACGTCATGGCCATCAGTTCTCCGTCTTTTTGTTTGAGATTTTGCAGGAGATAGAATATACTCCTCTATGGTAGCTCCATCTTTGTATCTCACATCAGGGAATAAGCGTCTGTCCCTGGCAGCAGACGATTCAATGGCCCCCATCACAGCATGTTGCAAAAGGTACCAAAATGAAGAGCTCCCGCCAGTCTGTTCATCTACCCACCGTCGTGGATGTAGACAAGAAATGGATGTCTCAACTTGCTCTACCCCACCTGAGGAACAGCGTTGAAGACATGATTCATGTTTTATCCATCCAGTCATTTCAGCACAAGATTTGGTGGAACTACTACATTCAGCACCAACTTCTGTTTTTGGAGTTTGCCAAGAGCAGACTTCATCACATGCCCTTGCAATCACTTGATTAGATAGAGGATCTACAATTGCTGCAGCATTGACCACCTGTAGACAAGAGTAGGGTGTAACAAAAGCAAAATTTGTGCAATTTCCACAACATAAGAGGTTCCTACACCAGCATAAAACAAAATTGGACGCACAATTAGGGAGCAAGATGAAGCACTACATTTCCTTCCCGAAACCTCTATTTTACTACGTCTATGCATGAACATTTCAAAGGATAAATGTCTAAAGGACCCAGCCTTCAAAATGATCAGATTGTTCTCCACTATTATAGAACAGTTTTCTTCTCGTTTTTTGGTTCCAAAGTCACTAAATGCGACGCATAAAAACTTCACATTCTTGTCAAGTTAATTGCAACAAGTAATTCTCACTTCTTGTTACCAAACCCAAAATAATTCTTGAAAGCTAATGCGAGCTATGGTGAGTCCTCTATGGCTTGACAGGAAAATTGTTGAAAGTGCAAACACTGGAGCAGTTAGAAATGATACTCGTCGAGCATGTACTTGGATGTGCTTTACTTCACATAATACTGATTCAAAGGAAAATAAAAAGTAGCACCAAAGGAAGGCCTTAGAGCATGCCAAATTGTCTCACAAAATGTCAAAGCAGTATAACGCGCATAAAGAAATGATTGCCATGTATAAGAGAATTTCTCTTCTTTTTTTATTTGGTAAGATGGGGAGGCCAGGTTAGCACTCATATTCAAGAACTCTGAGATCTTGACTAGTCAGAGATATAATTAGCTGTGAACTTGATGAAATCACTCAAAGTTACATTCATTAATCACAAGTCAAGGGCATACCCCAACACTTACCATATTACCATGAGATTTTGCCAATTCCAGACCATACTTCATAAAACTTGCAACTGATTGTGAGTCTTCATCACTAAACCCAGTTATGCCATTGATATTGCTGCTCTGTGGAATATCAGAAGTTGTGAGAACAAATCAGTAATGACATAGGGTATGTATAAATGCACATTATACACATGCATATAGAGTAACAGATAATTCCTTGCGATCATTGACAAGAAGTAAAATTAGGAAATGCTAAAATAAAGGCCAAAGATTTGCACAAACTCCATTGAATTGAGTCATGCAAAGAGGTGGAGCTTGCATTTGATTGCAAAAGGTGGGAGAGGAGAATGATAAGACTTAAACCCAGCCTAGTGACTTAGAAAGAGTGTTTTCCAATTAACTAGGCAACCCTTGGTCTCTATAGCCAGGATTCATTAGCAGCCACTATGCATAATGGAGATGGCTTCATTAGTTATTCCTTGAAAGTAACTTATCTGGTTTATATATAACCCCAAACTCCTCTCAGTCCAGATGCAATCAAAACTAACATGACTCAGCAGAACAAAGTAAAATCAATCACATCCTAAATTTCTAAAAGCAAAGCTTATCAAATTTGAGATGGCCACTCAAACTGCAACTCTTTGTAAGTCTTTGGTTTTTAGACTCCAACTTGCAAGTTATCTGCTTGGAAATAAATTCTGAAGGAGGAAAAAAGTATAAAATGAACACCCAATGCTGCCCAAGAGAATATCAAAATCCATAAGAAAGTTATCCTGGAAAAACCACCTTAACGTGCTCCTTTAATTGAGACAACATTAGAATCAGAGACATCTGCAGAGCCAATGCAAATACCCTAAACCAGCAAAAATGTCCTAAAACATGATGGCAATATGTTGATCTTAAGACATGAACATGCATTACCATTACTGATGAGAAGATTTAAAAGAGAAGTACTAGGTTTGCTGGATGGTATGAGGTGGGCCATAGCTTGCACTGTTCTACCCACTCTTCCTTTGACGATGCAGCATATTTGCAGACCTATTGCAAATTAGCACGAATAAGCACAAAGAACAAAATCCCACTTTGCCATCACATGATGAAGTGAAACAACGCCATTTTCAGGTTACATGTTACAGGAGTTCTTATGTAGCATATCTTCTTATGCTTATATTTGAATTACAAATATAAACTGATTAAGATAATATACAGAAATAAAGCTTTAGAATTTTATTAACAACTAAGAGACTTTCCTAATATCAAATCATCTGTGCACTTTGAAAGATTTGAGAAGGATACACACTTCCACCTAACATTAGATAGGATATGGCTTCTTTTAATGCCATAATGAACTTATAAAGACAAGTTACATGATGAAAAAGAAAAATGATAAAAATTCAAGAGATGGAAACTTTGTTCAAATTCAGTGTTTGAAAGCCAAATTGATCTATATATACGGTGACATCCTATCCAGCTCTAAAGTGCTATGTTACAGAACCTAATGACATTGACAATACAGATGTTTGCTGTTGCTTCATTATTGTCGACCAGTAAAGATGTTCAAACTACTTATTCACTTGAAAGTGCAGTTCACTGGATGCACAACATATAGAGCAAACAATATTAGTGTACAACAACCAATACCAAGAAGCCCTCTTTGGCATAAATAGCCTATGAAGCACTGAAAAAAAAACTGCAAAGACCAAAAGAGATTCCCAAGCGAAGCCCATAGTGGTCCACTTAGGTCATAAACACAACTTTACCTCCTAAAGCAGCAGAAAGGAGATCATCACAAAAGAACTCCTTTCAGCTACGCAAAAAAAAAAAAAAAAAAAGGCAAAAAATTTGTGAAATAAAACTTTCTAAAACTTGGAAAAAAGGAGAAGAGAAAAGGCATCAACAGATGTCAAATATACTGTCAAATATGCTAGTGGTCCATGATAGGGTAAGATGCTCCGTGAGTAAACATCATTACTCACGGATCCCATAACTTGTCAAAACTGTATATGGTTCTCTCTACAAGTTATTGAAGATAATGTAAAACATGGGAAAATCAACATGAAATGCTGACAAGAAAACAACCCACTTTTGCCACAAAAGAACTCAACTAATAAGAAGTAATTACATCCTTCATGTCACATGGAATTCCATCAAAATCACCATTTTCGGGAGCCAGTCTTAAGATCACTGATAGCTGAATTTTTACTGTCAAAACCATTACAACAACCAGACAATTCAAGAAATACATTAAAAAAAAAAGAGTTAAAGAAGTGCTGAAAAGCTGGGTAGGTCAAAGATGATTTGTTGATGAAAAAAATACAAACACCTATCCCGGGTTTCCATTAAATCGACCTTGCATAGGAAGTAATTAGAAGATTCTTCGAGAAAATTACCAGTTCATCCTCAAATGCAAATTATCGTACATTGAGTGGGCCACTGTTTTCATTTGCTTTCTTGTTTTCTCAATTTTCTGTTCTTTTAATCCTATTTACTTCCTGCTAATGTTCCTTTTCTGCACATGATGTGCACATAAGAGGTACCGTAATCCTATTCAATCAATTTTCATGATTGATGAGGGATAAACAACAAACTGAGCACTCTTTACCAAAAAAAAAAAAAAAAACAACAAAAACAACAAACTGAGCACTTAAATGAACGAGCAATACAGGTTGTTTTTATAATTGTTCATCAGGTTTTCCAACGCCTTGCATAGCTAATACATACTATAAAAAAAGCTAAAGACCAGAAACCAATGGTAGCTTTTGAGTTTCATCAGATAACATTCTTCCTGAATCAGGCATTTTGTATTCATAATAGTCCCTCAAAAGCATTTCCAGCAGTAGAAGAAGAAAATTCAGGATATGCATGCAGAATGGAGGAAGCAAGAAGCACCTCTTGTTCACCCCACAACGTAAGCAAACCATCCACAAAAACCACAGCTTCATCACTCAAGTGCTTGGGTCTTGTTGAGCAATTATACCAATGATGTGAATATGGTTGAGCAATTATACCAATGATGTGAATATGACTTTAAATATCTAATGCTGATTGATTTGTTATAATCAAGTTAATGACTTACGGTGCTTCCAATGCAGACAAAGCTTTCTCATAACTTTGGGGCTTAAAAGTTCAGATATAATTTCTTTGATCTGATGACAATTGCCATGCATGAGGTCAGAGGATTTTATTCCCTCTTTTCTATTACTTAAAGAGCAGTAAATACACAGGACTGATGTCTAATCAAGAACTACACAAGTGAGGATAAACAACAGACCTTTAATTCTTTGCATGAAATTGTTCCCGTTAAATGACCCTTGCATGATGACAACAACATTGCAATGGTTTTTTTAATACTTTTAAAGGGTAACCCATAAACAAAAGGCAATAGAAAGACCTAGTTAAGCAACTACTCTTATGTTCACTTAATGAGTAAAGCTTCACCTTATGATTTCACAAATCTTCAAATTCCATAACCAACATGCGCAGAAAAAATTGTTCCTCAATTTCAAAGATGCAAGAAACAATGATGTTCAAATATCAATTCCGGTTATCAATATTCAAGTGGCCAATCACACCAGTGACAAACATAACACCGATATGCTTATGAACAAAAAATGTACCTCCTTCGAGACACTTCTTCTTCACCCGCTTCACGTGGTGGAGGTCCTCCAATGGCGCAATTTGACTCAAACGCCTAACCAACAACCAAAAAATGGATTCCCAAAAAATTCGAGCGGGAAATCAAACCAGATACGAAACAGCAATCTCTGAGAAGCGCAGAACGAGCTTTAACACATAAATCCAAAGTAAGACACTTAGACTGACCTCATGATAGTGTTCGTGAGCTTCGGCTGCTCAATCTGAGCTGCGACCACGTTCACCGCTTGCAGGAAAAGGAAGAAAAACTGCAACGAAACGCCAATTCCGAAGCGCAAAACACATCCGCCTGTGAGTTGCTGATCAGGCGGAATCGGCGGCCTGCCGGGGACGTGGACGATTCGCCACGCATCGTCGTTCTCGCTGCTCATCGCTCTTCGCAGCTATCTCCGGTCGCCGGGAGCACGAAAAGCGGCGGAAACCGCGACGCCGTCGGCGGTAAAGAAGCTCGCCGGCGGCTGAAAGTGGAAGAAGCGGCGACCTTCTCGACAGAGAGAGAAAGAGAGAACTCGTGCCTGATTGTGGGCCTGAACCGGCCCATTCACTTTCAAGCCCGCCCATTTGCTGTTGCAGTGGCTCTTTTTTTTTCTTTTTTCTTTTTTCCTTTCTTAATTGATTTTCTTTGAAAGATATTTCTTGTAATTTTCTTTTATAGTTATTGAATGGTACAGCATTTATCCACATTCTTAACATTCGCCATCAGGGGTTAATCACATGCTGAAAAGATAAAAGACCCTGGAAAAGGTAAATAAATTACTCAAAAGATCAAAACCTCGAATGCATGAGCAAGCAGAGGTGAATCCCTATTATTCATTGTCTCCTGTGAATGAGGGGTCAAACAAATCTGATTGTCTCCTGATATGAATTGCTCGAAACAAATCTAATATGCATGATGAGTTGATATTTTTTTTTTTTTTCTTTCAGATCTGATGATGATGAGGACGATGATAAATTAGGAGTTTATATAAACATGATCAATATATGATTTAAACTATAACAGATAACTTAGATTGATGCATAAAATGTAACACTAATTAACCTTTTTGGGTTTTCTTGTTTACAAAATAAACTCAACTTAGATATAACTTCATCACATGTTGCATTTATGTGTATCCTAATCTAATGTGAACTAACATTAAGTCCTAAATATTGTGTATACCATGCTATAATAGATTGAATGCAATTCTTGTGCACTGTTAGAATTCTAAAACAAATGACATGATATGAACATTATGACCTGAGGTAGAATTAAACACGGACTAACCCTATGATGCAAACTATATGAAACGCTATTTGTTATTTATGAAAGCAAACCATTTAATTCTAAGACCATAAGTATGCTCTAATTAGTCTTCCCATTAAATTATTTATATGATTAATAATTTAATGATGTGACACTAACCCTTTTCTTTTGTAATCATTTTTCACGTTAAATGAAATATATGAACATGAATAGTGCATGGGACATGATAATTGATTAATGCTATCTATATTGAATAAAGGTGATTGGTTCCCAATTTGATCTTATCTCATATAAAAATCAGAAACCGGACTTGTCGCGACCTACCCTTGAGGGGAAGGAACAGGTTTAGGGATATTGCCTAAAGGACGGACCTAAGGCCCATGATTAGGCGCGGGCTCTCCCAAGCCCATACCTCGCGTGACATTGGGATATTCTTAAAAATTTTGCACAAAAGGAGTCGCCACTAGCCTATTGGGGTCGGCTAGAAACCAAGTGAGGCATGGGAGCGTGCCTCACTTTCTACGCAACCAGAAAGTCTAGGATCAGGGACTTGATTACACTAATTAACCAATTAGTGCCATTTCAGTACCTAATCTTGTTCATTTTTAAAAAAAAATGATTTTTTTCAGGCAGTCTGGATTGATTTTATACATATCCACTAACATGTGAGGTGATCATACGGGTGTACAATCATTAAAATAACAATTAGCAACTAAGAAAAGCGATTAAATAAATTGCATGAAAGAGCAAAAATTCAACACCAAAGAAATGATAAATACTAATCCTAACTAAATTAAAGAGAAGCCAAAATCAACATATCAATATTATGCATTCAAAGGCATTTGTTCCCAATGACAATTGAAATCTTAAGGTAAAGCCCGAAAGGCTTAATCAAACTTAAACACAATTCTAAATTGAAAGGTTTCCTATTTTTAGGAAAAAATTACTCTAAAGATTAATTTCAACCTTTTGAGGAGATTTAATTTTTTTTTTAGATTTTTCTATTCTTTGAATAAAAGAACATTCGAATTTTCCCAAAAAAAAATGGATTTTTAAATTTTTAAATTTTTAAATTTTTTAAAATTTTTTAAATTTTTAATTTTTTTTTAAAAAAGGTCGAATTTTTAATGTTTTCTGAGTTTTTGAATTTTCGGAATTTTTTGATTTTTTTATTATTTTTCGAAATTGTTGGTTTTTTTTGAAAATTTTTGAATTCTTGAAATTCTTAATATATTTTTTATATTTAATATTATTATATTCGGATAAAGGGTTCGGATCGGGTAGATCCGATCCGGCCATTGACCCGACCCAAAACCAGATTCGCCATTTCGGTTTGAAAGAAAAATAAGATTTTTAATTAATTTTTTTAGTTTGTCTCAGTTTTTTTTTTTTTTTTGGGCTTCTCCTATGTTTTGTCTTTTCCCTGCACTATCCTCTTCATCCACGCCGCCTTCACCGAACGTCTGCCTCCCCACGTCTTTTCCACCTTTCTATTTTTGTTTTCATTTCTTTTCATTACTCTTTTTATTTCTTTTATTTCTTGTTTTTCTTTTAAGCTTTTTTAGGTCGTCTTCTTCCCTGGTCTTCTCCACCTTCGCGTTTGCCCACTGCACGCCCGAAGCTTCTCTTCCCAAAACATGGCCTCATCGAGATTCAACCAAACAACAACCCAGCTCGGAACAATCGGCGACCCTTCCACCGCCGAACTTCCGTCGGCCACTAGTTGGCCGGAGATCGTCACCATCATCGGCCGAGCATACCCTCCTCAGCCAAACACCGAACAAGCAACAACGACGATGGGAACGTAGCGAACGACCACACGACCGACGCCCAAGGTCACCCAACACCACCGGAATATCATAAAAGAGCGCGACACGCCCGGACAACTCGATTTCAGTCAAAGACAAAACCACGGAGACTAGATCTCGTTGCAGCATTCTATCAAACAGGCGGAGGGCGCTCCCGAATCACGCGGTTTCTAGCTCAACTAGGACCCGAACCCAAACCGAGACTCTCACCAACAAACAATAAAACATACAGCAACCAAAGAGGGAGTGAACAGGGCCGGAGTTCACGCAAACCAGTCGAACGTAAACTCCGACTCGGGATGCACGGAACCGGGTGAAAACAGGGCGCAAGGAGGACGTACCGGGTCCAATTTGAGGACGTTGGCTGAGGGGTCGTTCGGCGGGGCTCGCACGCAGCTGAAGCGACGACTGAAGCTCCCTTGCTTTCCCTTAGTCGCTTCCTCGCTCGGACTTCTTTTCCTCTCGGTTTCTCTCTGGTTCCTCTCAGCTCCTCCTCAGCTCTCTCGGTTCCTCATAGTTCCAGAAGAAGGGCGTCGGGGAACCGGATTCCGTGCACTGTCGAGCCTCTCTTTGGCTCTTTACCCTCTCTCAAGTGCTTCTGTCGCTCCAGCTCTCACTCTCGAGCCTCTCTCTCGCTCAAGCTCTCCCCGTTTTTTTTTTTTGCAAATGAGCGAGACCCTCACTTTTGAGGGTGACCAGCAGGCGCGCATGGCCTCTGCCATTGCTAGCTTGCTGGCCAGACCGATCCCGACCCGCGGATCACGCCGCCATCTGCCCCTCGCGATCTCCTGCTCCTCTTTGTCTTCGCTGCTGTTTCTTCTTTTTTGCAGGTTTGAGCTCAAGAGAGAGAAGACAGATGAGATGGGCTGCAAAGGAGGAAAAGATGCCGGGCTGGGTCTAGGCCCATGCGAGGGGAAAAGAAGAGGAAGGAAGTGGGGCAAGTCGGGCCATGGCCGGATCCGGCCCGACCCGACCTCTAGGCGTTTTTTTATGTTTTTTTTTTTTTTACTTACTTTTTTTTTTGCGACTAATTTCTAATTTTATACATGATTAAGTCCTAAATAAAATTGTAAAATTTAGGTGCCAATAGGACCGGAAGGACGAGTTTCCATTTTTTGGGATCGTACTAGGAACCGGGACCGGACCCGGTCATGGTCCGGTTCGGTCTAGTGGACAGGCGACCCCATGAGAGGGAAAGTCGTCAACATCAAGTGAGGCATGAGGTGAGGCCATGAGGGGACATCAAGCAATGCGAAAGGCAAGGCCATGAGAGGGCAAGGAGGCCTAAGGCGAGGCTGTGAGAGGACATCAAGCGAGGGGGGAGGTGAGGTTACAAGAGTCGAGTGACTAGCTTGGAGCAAAGCGTGAGGTGAGGCTACACCTACGAGAGGGAAACTGGGAAAGGGTTGATTTCACACAGTTAGGGTTGGCGAAAGAAAAGTGGAAGGGGAAGAAATGGGGAAAGTAATGGCAAAATGGGAAAGAGATTGGAGAGTAATTGGCTTAATGGTAAAATGATCATTCATATTTTTTTTCAAAAAAATAAAATATATATATATACATGAATGGTTGGTCTAGTCCTATCTGTCCGGTCAATCCAGTTCTCAATATATATATATATGAATGGTTGGAATCAGGTCAATCCGTTCTCACCTAGCGGGAACCGGACCGACTAGCCATCAGCTCCAAAAATAAAAATCGGGGACCAAACCAACACCCCCTAGGATTGCCCAGAACTAACCGGTCCCGTTTGGTCCAATCTAGTTCTGGTTAAGGCAGTTCCTGTTGCACACCTCTAATATTGGATGCATATTGAAAAGTAGTCCTAAAATATGTCACCCACTAAAAGATGAGTAACGTGCGACCTAAACAATATAGAACTAAATGCAATCTATACCATACCCTAAGAACATCTTTGTTTTTGTTTTGATTTTATTTTATCAACAAAAATCAAAATATCCTAAGTATGCACGATACTAAATAGAAATAATCTCTTTTATAATTTCCCGAATCACTTTTCCTAAAAAGATCAGGATTTCCAAAGCGATAAAAGCATGGGAGATATATGTATTTTCAATCCACTCGTGGGGAGGGATTAGATTAAAATTAGGTTCGACTCTTGATCTTTGGTAGGAGATAATGATCAAGACAGAAACAAACCTTACATAACTAGATCTCCTTATCTTGACCAAATTTTTGAATCAATCTCAAACTCAAATTAATTTGAACCAATTCAATTTAACTCACCATAATCTAATCAATGTTCAATTGATCTTGGAATGTCCAATCCCCCGTCTTGAAGTTCCAAGAAAGTTGGAAACTTGACTGATTTTAAGCTCATTACACGTGTCGGTCACACGTCATGTACACCTCCAATCCCATGTAACATGATTCATCCTAAAATGCATTGAAATATATCTTAAATGCAATGCAAATACAAATCATGCGTATGATATTTTTGTTGAAGAGTTGGAATCGATCCTTAATTTTCTTATGTGATAAATGACTAAGTGAAATAGTCAAAATTTAAGTGTCCACACAAATCTTTTCGGTCCCTTTTCTTTTTTGATGAAAAGGTTTGCATGCTATCTTTATTGATTATATTACCTAAACTATTATCATGTAAAACTGATCATGCATAGTGCACAAACAATAAAGATAAATGCCTAATAATTGATAAATAAATATGAGAGTTAACTTAGTTTGATAAAGAGAGAAATGGGAGCTCTAAACCTCAGTGGGTCAAGTATTTCAAATAATCTAATCGATATTAATTTTGAAATGTGATTTTTACATTTTTTTGTGAAATTTGGCCAAACTTCAATTGGCATATTTTTTTTTAGGGAAGTTGGCCAGATGCTTTGGAACAAGTACACCATCGCCTCAACCATCGCCACCTCTTTAACCTCCATGTCACTAGCTTGTAGTTAGCTCTCTCTCTCTCTCTCTCTCTCTCTCTCTCTCTCCCTCTCGATATTGTGAAGAGTCAAAGACTCACCTTAATGACCGTCCAAGAAGTTTGGACCTCCGAAGTCTACATTTGATTGAGCTTGAGATTTGGGGAAATGACTCTTTGGCTCGAGGTGTATTTGCTTAAAGCAAATATCGTTAGTTGAGTGATGTTGGCATAGTTATTTTAAAAATAGCTTTGAAGTTTGGGGAAAAAAAAAAAGTAAAGACAAAGGAACTTCATGGATGTCCTTTGATTTTTCATCAAAAAGAATTTCATGAAGTACATGGACCTCCTCTAATTTTCATACAGCGAATCAATTTTTTTGTAACTTAATTATATTGTAAAGGAAAAATAATAATGATAATTAGGTTAGATCTTAGTAATTGCACTCTTTTTTTCTAGCTTTATTATTGATAAAAATAATAGATCCATCACATAGGTCATTCTTTAATGCATTAAATGAAAAAAAAAAAAAAAAAAGGAAAGAAAAGAAAAGTGATTGCACATGTATTGCACGTGTATAGCATGTCTATTGCATGTGTATTGCATACATTTTGCAATCAAACTTAAGCTCTACCTCTTTGCATCACGCAATTCAATGGAGTTTGTGCAAATCTGTGTCCTTTATTTTTGCATTTCCTAAGTTTACTTCTTGTCAATGATTGTAAGGAGTTATCTTTTCCTTGAATTTTATATGTATTATGTGCAATTATCCATCCCCTCTATCAATACTGATTTGTTCTCTTTACTTTTGATTTTTCACATAGCAGTTGTGATGAGCTTTCATCATGTGAAAAGCCATTTGGTGGAGACGAGTTATCAGGCATTCTTGTTGTTGATGTTCAATGTAGGAGAAGAAGGAGAGAATGAGGAAAATGGGCTAGGAGCGGTCGACGAAGTTACGAAGAAGAGGACGAGGAAGATGTGCTGGGAATACTAGACCATATAGAACAAGAAGATGACGTGGAGGCTGGGAAGTTGTGTTGGGAGCAGATAATATGGAGCAATCTGACACGAGGAAGATGTGTTGGCTTCTGCTCCAATCGACGAAATTGAAGAAGTACCAAATGAAGATTCTTCAAGCACATTTGAGGCTAGTGGTAGCAAAATCGACAATCATCATTGTGATAGGTCCGTTTTGATGTCTCACTCTTTATTTTTTTATAAAACAAGTATCAATTGGGTATCGGTACAGTGGACATCGAGTACTGGTGTAGTGGACGGTGCTTCATCTCAAGGATTTGCTAGGTGATCTTCTTTTTCGCCAAGCTGGGACCAATCATAGTAGTGCACTACTTGGAGAGCTTCTCAACAAGGTTGTGTCTGCAGGGCTACACAATTAGCGTCGGTGTGAAGCAGTCGATGAGTATAGGACTATCACCAACATACATGTCGTTGAATAGGCCGATCACCCTCGATAGGTAGCCTTGATGTTTGCAGGGATCGTGTTCATCGAGTGGCTAGTACTTTATTGCTTGATGCCCGAGACTAATGGGTAGACATGGGAAGAGATCGAACAATTGCTCGTTCACCGTGGTGAGAGAGTTGGAACTGCAAACAATCGACACAGTCGTGGCGAGGGAACAGTGAGGCACACATTTGGGGCTAATGGTAGCGACCCTTCTCAGTTGTGACAGTGGAATCCAGACGAGATGGATAATGATCATCACAGATTCACAGGTTTGTTTTGACATCTTTATTTCTTATGAAGCAAGTATCATTGAGTATTGGTACAATGGAAATATCATTGAGTTTTATAATACTGACGGTGGAAAAAGCAAGGGTTATTTTCTCTTAAGATTGTACATATATTGCACATGTTCAGTCTGATTTTTATAAATTCGCGATCACTTTTTTTTTATATAAATAAAAAAAAAAAAATGCCTTTAAAAAAAAAACAAACCATGTTTTTAAACAATTAGGTCGTATGATTTTTTACCATGGACATTAAATGAAAAAGTTACTGTGTGGCCAAATTTCATATAAAAAAATACGTAAATACCACTTTTCAAAAGTAATCGCAATTAGAAGATTTGAAATGTTTGACCTTGTGGGATTTAGAGCTTTCCAATCACCTAGACTCAATGGGACATTAGATGGAAAAATATGCCAAGTTTGGTAAAAATGACGTAAAAATCACTTTTAAAAATTAAATTAAATTAGATAAATTGAAATTATTGGCCTTATGAGATTTAGAGCTCCCTTGCAGAGGCTATAGATCCCCCGAACTCCATTCTCAAATATGGTTTTTGTGTGGAAAGAGCGAGGGCTATTTTCAGCCAAATAGCCCGTATGGTCATCAACCCAGAATATTATCGGATGTCTTTGGACAAACTGATTATTCAAGTCTCCGCTTAAGCATGGAAGCATGTGTGGCTGAGACACTTCCGTCACCGTTAGGCAAATAACATACAGTTACAATATACATGCAAAACACATGCAAAACTATTGATTATCCATATCTCTCAAGATTGCACGTGTATTTGGTCCTATTTTTAAAAATTTGTGATCCCAATGTCTTTTTTTTTTTAAATCAAAGAGCACTTTGAAACACTTGGGTTATATATTTACCATAGGTAAAAAAAATCATATGGGCAAATTCCATAAAAAAAAAAAAAAAATACATAAATACTACTTTTCAAAATTTGTCCCAATTAGATGACTTGAAATGCTTGACTTGAGAATTGGAACTTTCTAATCATCTAGTGGACCCGGGCGCTACGGAGGAGGAGATGTACACCAGGCATAATAGTCAGTAGCAAAGAAATATCAAAGAGATTTTTCCCATTCAGCGCAACCAGCTGGTCAATCAACGAGTGAGGGAATTGCCAGATGTGAGCGAATTGTCTTTAGCTAAGCGAAAATGTACTGAATAGAGGGGACACGAATGGTCGTCGGGAAGAGTAGGGCAGTGGCGAGGGTGGAAACTAGAGAGGGAGAAAGGGATGTATGGAGAGAGTTGACTGAGAGAGAATAGAGTTTCCTTATTGGTATAAAAAAATTGTTCTAACTACAACCGTTAGTTCTCTATGATCTAACGGTAGAGGATATTGATTCTCATCTAATCGATTCAACGTTAGAGGTCTACTTGAACCAATGGTGATAGATATTGACCCTCATTACTTGAATTAATGGAGGAGGTCTATCCAACGGTTGAGGTCATTAATGCCCGTCAAACAAATTCAATGCTACAAATGGAATCACTTTGTTGAGGTAACCATTCTAAAGAACTCCTAGCTGAAATTCAAATCACAGGCCCAAAGATCAACCCAGCCCATTTCGATGACCTCGCTCATTCTGTTACAAGTTGAGCCCACCAAGGGGAAAAATTCAAGCTGTTACCTAATCTTTGATAGCCCCACTCTCACGAGAAAAAGTAGAACTTTGTCAGTCTTAAGGCTTTGACAAAACCCATTCATTGACCATTAAAGTCATCACTTATGAGCACGAGCTGGGAAAAAAATGAGCAATGGCATTATTAACTCTACTAGATCCAACGGAGATTGCTCTTCGAGTCTACCAAAACCCAGCCCCAATCACATCTTTCGTCATGAGTCGTAGCACATGAATAGATTCTTATATTAACATTAACTTAGACATAATTGATAGCCGTCACTAGAGACCAAATAAGATCAAATTTGCCCAACACATATATGAAATCAAACGGATCGATTAACAACATAAATATGATATCTCATCCTTTGAATTTAGTAAGGATGTTTTTTCTTTTCCAATTAACATGATTTATGTTCCAAAAAGAATTATAGCTAAGTAAATTGAACAACTAGTGATCAACTCAAGACATGACAATAAATGAAAAGAACAAACAACTTTAGTAGGTTAATTAATGAGTTTCGTCCGTGTAATCCATGCGATAACAAATATTCAAGCAAGATGTACTTCGGTTTTGATAAATATTAGGGTCATTTTCAAATGAATGACTATTCTAGATTGCTCTGTGGTACTCCTTTTCTTCAACCATTCTTTTTGAATTCAATCCATCCTTCTTTGCCATATCAGACGATTAAATCTCAGTACACTTCTCCAAATCCAAGGATCAAACTCTCAAGGGTCAGTAGAACAAATCTTGATCGTTCATTGGAAACATTTGAACTATTTATGAGCTACTTTATTTTGTGTTAGAGGTACGATGCTTTTAGAACGGTGGCTCGTCTCTCAAGAGATGATAGAAGCCCCCCTTACATCCTAATTTAGTTTTGAGGCATCAATATAAATCAACGTCCATTATCCAATCAGAGAAAGACCATTAACATCACAATTTTATATTGTCTATCTTAACCTACGATCATTTCAATCCCTCTCAGTTCGTGTTTATACCAACAAATCACATTGTTTCTCTATGTATTCCAGCCCTCTCTGTAAATACACCAGATTTCACCTTTCGTTATCTGAAACAACAGCTCGTTGACTTTGCATTTTGAAATAAGATAGACGTCAGAGCTTAAATATAATACAAGGTGGCAATAAATTAAATTAGAAAAATGATGTTGAAGATTCAGACAATCAGAAAAATATGCATGACGATGGATGGTATGAAAGGACAAAGACCCCGAGGGAAAGCAACCGGAGGAGAATTTGACCGTTCCCGACGACGAAAGATCAAGACCGTTGAATGTGTTGACCGGAAACGCAAACGATTTTTCAATGCCCCATGAAGAGCAAGTGGTCCTTGTTCCCTCTAGGCCATCGTCAGAAGATTACAAAATCAAGGGTCTCCCAAGTTGGAGCCAACCCATCATCGCGTGGCTCTTCTCGTTTACTTCATTGTGTACACGAAAATATGAAATGAAAGTTCGAATGCACGAGATTTGAGCTGATGATTAATGGGTAGGGCGGGATGTTCAAGCACCACAATGATTAAAGGAAATTATGTTTCTAGAAGAAGATGCTTAGACTTGAGCGGACTGGACTCAAGAAAGGAATTGCTTCTCTGGCCTTACCCATTTCGCCCTTGGTAAAAATTTTATAAAAATTTCTTAACATATTGCATTGATGCCAATTTAGTCATAAAGATTTAATTGTACCAATTTAGTTTTAAACTTTTTATCTAATGCCAATTTTGTCCTTTCGATTAATTTTATCCAAATTTGCTAATGTGGACGTTAGTTGACTTACGTGGTATGGTTGGCATTAACATTGACAATTTTTAATAACATTTTAATATTTTTTTCAATTTTTCATTTGTTTTCCAAATCTTTTCTTTTCTTCTTCCCTTTATTGGTAAACCAGTCACAAGCGATGGCCGGCCATCAACCATGGTTGGGTGAGCTAGCCTCACCTGAGCGAGGATCGTCGTCACCCACCAAAGGAGTGGCTCGACCTAGGTGAGCCCGGTGAGGACTCCCCTCGCCAAGATCCTGGTGAGGCCAGCCTTGCCCAAGCCAAGGTAGTGTAGCCAAGCTCCCCTCACCAATTTGCTAAGGTTGGCCCTTGCCCAAGTCAAGTGGCCTTGTCGAGTGTCACGTGGGTGAAGGTGATGCTTGGCAAGGCCACCCTGGCTTGGGCGAGGACCGACCTAGCTAAATTTGGCAAGCGGTGCCCTACATAGGGCTTGCTTGACCTTGCCTCACCTTTAGTGAGCAATGGCAACCCTTGCCTAGACCATGCCAACCTACCCGATGATGGCCAATGGCCAGTGGCTGGCAAAAGAAAAAATAAAGGAAAAAATAAAAATAAAAAATCGAACAAATCTTAAAATATTATTCATGACAGTGTCACAATGCCACATAAATCAGCTGACTTTCATACAAATAATATCCAGCCAAAATTAGCCGAGATAACTTAATTATCACTAGGTCAAAAAACTTAGGACTAAATTGACATTAATATAATAGATTTAAGACATTTTTAATATTTTTTCCTTTTGCCTTTGGAAACGACGAAGACAAAGTTTAGCCCATCGGACCACTTGCCGACAATGGAGAGTAGGCACAAACATGATATGAGGGAACTGATGAGATCCTTAAAACTAGTCGATCAAGGGCACGAACGCGAATTGTGGATACGAAAATCCGAAGGGCTCTCACGATGCACGCGAGTCTCTCGTTCCTTGAAAGTAGGGTTCGACCAACTCCCTTGAACATGCGATCCCGTCCACACGCTACACTATCCAGGCCTAAGCTCTCTCCTCTCTCTCCGTCTTGGTCCATCGTTCACACCAAGATTTCCGCGAGCACGTGTGGACACGACAGAAACGACGTGGAGAGAGCCATGCGTGGCTCTCTCTCTCTCTCTCTCTCTCTCTCTCTCTCTCTCTCGCTCTCGCTCTCGCGTCCAATCTTTCTAGGAATCGGGCTTGAACGGGCGTCGTTTAGAGTTGGGGCCCTAGACGAAGTGGGAGTGGGATTTGCCCTGTTCGGATGGCAATACGAGTCATAAGATCTTGGCCTCGAGCGGGAGCTTCGAGCTTGGAAAGATCATGTCTCGTCCCCCACGGTTGGGCGTTTTCCCTTGCGGGGTCACCCGCGGTCGGAACCCATTAATGAGGGGAAATAGAAAGCGCTCTTTAGAGCTTCGGTTCGCCGACCCCATTAATGACCATTCATCGACGAAGTCAACATCTGTAAGCATTCCGTCGCGAGGTGCCGCATTTTTTACGGGAATTGCCAGAGAATAAGCTTGGGTGTGACTTGGTAGGCCCCGTTCGCACGTCTTTCTTTCCTTGTACGAAATGGCCCGAGAGACGACGAACAAGAACAAGAAAATTAAGGGGGTAGTAATAGATGAGATTAATGTGAAGATAGATTATTCGCAGCCTCTCATGAGTTAAGCATAGGCGATGGGGGGAAAATGATTTTGTTTGTCATTAGTTGATTTGGAGTCAGTCCATTCCTCAGCTCCAGTACGATTGAAGAGAAAAATGGCGTAGGAAAAATTTGCAAATTGGGGTATTTAGCGGTTTAAATGACGTATATGTCGTGGTGCACGTAGTGCCAAATCTAAGTAGCGATCCGAGTGGTTCCGAATAGCTACAAAGCTTCGAACACTCTTTCTGAGTCATACGAATGCAACAAAGTTTGCAGCTGTTAAGGTGGAAGATCTAGAAGTTCTCTGCTTCCTTGCCCCTACTTCTTGCCAGTTGTCGAAAATAATACTACTTTTCTAGCGTTGGTGAAAAGGGTAGGCTACTTAAATTGGATGAGTCGAGATTAAGATTCAGATATCTCGTCGTACCTAGAGAAGGAGGAAGAGGAGAAGAAGAAAATGAGGGGTTTGATGAATATGCATATCCATGATAGCGCAAGTTCTCGATCATTCGATAGAAATCACATCACGAATCAAGTCAATTGCTTTCCAGCCTCACCAGCTTGATAGTTGGAAATAAGATTACCTAGACAAAGTTCTAGATCCATTGTTTGTTGCGTGAAAATCTAAGAAACTCGAGGTCAGTTGTGGAAGACTTTTAAAAATAGAGAGGACAACCAAAAAAAGAAATGGGCTTATTTCAGTATATTTTCAGAGTTCAAATTTTTATTCGTTATAGAAGTCATGTGGTATTCTGAACCAATTTTCGTAAATCAGATTAAGTCCATCACTTAAGTATATCCAAAGGTAGCTCATCCATGTCGAGATTAGAGTACTTACAAGGAGTTACCTTTTTAGGCTAGCCTTTTAAGTAATTTTGTCGAATAGAAATCAGATTAAAGACCTCACGCTTCTTGAGTAAACCACTTGCCAGCTTGTGCTTTGGACATTACTTTCAACCTCATGTGAATAAATTTTTTAACTTCTGATATGTGGTGTTGAGCTAATACAGGTGAGTTAAGTAACTATAACTCAAGCTGAGCATTTAATGATTGGTGTAGGACCTTAAAATACAGCTGAAAGGGGATATTTGGGCTGGTCGTCCCTCCTCACAATTTTATTGATGTAAAGAAAAGGTCAGAGGGAGTGAGGAGGCGATCAACGTTGATAACCTTCTAGACATCACCGTAAAAGTAATGCTGCTATAAAAATGTTCGATTTAGCTTATAATTACTCATTATCATCCAAGACATAAAAGTTCAAAATTTGCAAGTCCCTTATTATAGCTCGCTAACATGTCCGTAGTATGTAACTATATATATGAGGTAAAATCGCCAAGTCTCAAGTTAGCCAAAGGTTCGTACATACGACTAGTGAAAAACTTCATGAAAGATATGTGAGCATGAGATCAAAGAGCTTACCAAATTTTGGGTGGTTATCCATCTACTGACTTTTTCTTTAGTGGGCAAAAGCTCTAAAATGTTATTATATGGTTTTTACATTCATTATGGATGTTTAATATGAGCCACAACTACTCCATTCAATTTGGAGCATGAAGGTCCAAGATCGATGAGCTCATTACTATCTTTCTATCGTGGCAAAAGTTAAAAAATCTCTTCATATGAGGTATCAAATTCAAGGCACGTGTTAGCCAAAAGCTCACTCTTGGAATAATCTAAATTTGTGTATCTCAAAAAAGATAATGTGACAATATTGCCCTGGACTATCCCGTATAATTCATCTTTTACTAGTGGAAAGTCCTCTTGGGTATTGCTCGTGAGAAGTAGGGACAAAGATTCGTGGGGGTCCTCGCCGCCAACTGTGCCAGCTGACAAACGCCATAGACGCAACTTGAAAACCCGTTGACTTTGAATTTGTGATGGCACCACATACTACAAACCATACAATATCGATTGATTGTCAATAATACCACAAAATAAATATCATGTTTTTATTTCTCCTTAATAACATGATTGTTCGATCATCGCTGGCTATCCTACGTGATATACAGCCATGTTAGCAACTTCCGGTAAAAATGGATCAGAAGGATTACATTAGAATTTCGTCATGCGCTAGATTTAGAATTAATCAGATAATTTCACCAAAAGAATTGGTTATTATCATTGATTACTTTGGATGGGCTGCTTTGTTTCTTCGTTTGACTAATCTGAATAGGCACTTGTATTAGGGAGGGTCCTCAAGAATGACTAGTCTCCCTAATTGACCAACGCCTAATCAAAGCAGTGGTCATTATAAGCTACCACTCTTATCTATATCACAAATATATGAATTGCATGTTTTTCCTCTTGTCCAAGGTCCAAACTAGACACATATCGGAGAGAAGGAGAGGATAATATTCTCAACAACTCAGAGAAAAGTCAAAGGCCAGAGAAAATAATTTATAAACTCTTGTGTGTTCACATTGCATTGTGACCTAATTACATGGTAAACTCAAACCCGATGACCCGTTGAGGCTTTCTAGAAAAAACTTATTCAAGCGAACACTTCCAAAAGTGGTCCAATAACTAATTTAATATGATGATGGGGCCACAAGTTGATGTTAAAATTTTATGTCAAAATTTACTATATTAAGGTTTCGAGACATGCTAGTTTACGGTTAATTGAATCTATGTGATGGGTTGGCCTTGATATTGTATTATATGGTGTTTGTATATGGTTTTTCTTACCATGACTAGATCGTATGACCAGTCTTGAATTGCACGTGTGAAAAGACAAGGATTATCTATTGATTTCTTGTATGACCGGTGTGAACGTGAAATACCTTTCTGAGTTTTTTTTTCTTTTATTACAGTAGAAAATTAATATAATCGGTGGGGTTAAATTCGGGTGTGAGGAGTGGGGACAAATAATAATTTTAAAAATATAAAGGGACAGGAATAACTTAAGGGAGAGAGGAAAAGGACCCGCTGCCTTCCTCCCTTGACCCTCTTCCAAAATCCTCACCACCGTGGACTTTGACCACTACTTTTCTCTCTGGTTTGGTGGCTGCTCTCTCTCTCTCTCTCCCATGGATCTTTCTTTCGATTTGTGGGGGCAGTCTCCAGCTAGAGGAGCATGTCAACAATATTGGGAGGCAAAATATAAATGAATAAAAGAATTTTCAGACCCAATTCATCTAAATGGATACGTGTAATAGCGTTGGTTCAGTGCATCAGATGAGATTTTGCTCACAAGGCAGCGAGCTTGACCTTTACAAGTAATGTTGCGATTCAAACATGTTAATATCATATTTTGACCAAACTTTCCATAATTTATGGCAACTTACAAGGGTTAAGAGGAAACATTGTGCAAGGTGCTTGACTTATAGGAGTCATTTTTTCAGATAATACATTTAATGGGTCTAATATTAAGTAAAACAATCCACGTATTTAAGGTTAAAGCGAGCCCCATAGGCACTATGCGATTAAGTTCATTATGTGCAGAATACAAGAAAAATTAAAATAGAAGAATGAGAAGTAAAAATGAGCATGAATACACAACCATTTTGCTTTGACGTGTTAATTGGATGTTGTCCAATTTAAATTTGACAATATCAACTATCATAATCAAATAAAAGTTTGATTAATTCCACTCGTATATTTACAACACAATCGACTTTTTCCTCGTGCAGATTTTTAGGATTAGTTCCCACTTAGTATGTCAATCTTTTTCAAATTTTGATTAACTTGATTCGATGGAATCAGTATTTATCATAAGCTCTCCCTCTCGTTAATTGACAACACGATCGATTTTTTCCTCGTACAGATCTTTAGGATTTGTTCCCACTGGGTATGTCAATCGTTTTCGACTTCTGGTTAACTTGATTCAATGGAATCAGTCTTTATCATAAGCTCTCCCTGTGTCTAAAATTTCCTTCTTTTTTGGTTCTGTAAGACCCTCTCTCCCCCATAAAGCCTCGTGTACTTTTCAACGGCCCTCCACCTCACCCTCCCAAAGACTTCCTCTTCTCCTTGTTCCAGAATGGACCCTGTCATCCCTCCTCAGCACCTAACCCTTGGAAGCAAGACATAACCTTAATTAAATTTGGCTGCTTAGACTCTCTCTCTCTCTCTCTCTCTCTCTCTCTCTCTCTCTCTCTTCCCCCTTTATATATACCTGAGAATACTTTTCCGAAGCTGGACAAGGGTAGGGACACCCACCATCAAGATGGCCTGAAAGCGAGAAGAAAGCAGAGAGGAGGAGAGAGACGATCTGAAGAAGCATATAAAGGGATCTCTACGTGCATGCAACATCAGTCCACCCTCTCTCTCTCTCTCTCCATCCCTCCGCTTCATCGCCATCGGCTCCGCCTTCTCATCTCATGGACTCGGCGTTCCTCCTTGACGGCGATGCCCGCTCCAACGTCCTCCACCTCATCGCCCAGTCGTTCGGTTGCAGATACATCTGTCTCTGGTCTTACTTAACTCCGACAAGGTCTCCTCTCTCGCTGCTGATGTTTGATTAGTACTTTTCTCGGTGTTCGTGTTGGCTGATGATCTTGTCCTTTTCTGCAGCTGTTTGTGCTACTTGGATGGTCTCTTCCAGGAAGCTGCCGCCGCAAGTGGCGGTAACGATGACAACGTTCAAGCCAGGCGACTTTTTGATGAATATAGGCAGTCCTTGTTCATCCTTCATCCGAACAGGTACTGCACGATCTAAACTATACGGGTTACAGTTTAGGAGTTGACCCAATTTAAGACTTTGTTTGTTTTTTATGCTCTTCCGCTCCGTAATTCGCAGCAGCCACACCCAAGTCCCGGGATTGGCCTTCAGGAACAGCAACCCCTACATTGAATTGAGAGAGGAAGACCTTTCGAGATTGGCCTCCAACTCCTGTCAAAGAGAGTTCTATCAAGTAATGCCTCGCACGCCCATCACATAATTCTCGTTCTTGATGCTGAATCTGATGATTTTGCATCATCTTACTGACTCAGAGATGCTAATTTTCTGTCTGTCTCTCTCTCTCTCTCTTATCTTGGCTGTAGGAAGCATCCATCAAGGTAGGTGTATGCAAAAAAAAAAATGTGCTTTTTGATGAGCATTTATGTAGTTTTTTTCCGAAAAAATCCTGCAGATCCTAATGATGCTTAAATCTTTCTCAAGATCGCAGTATTCATGGGATGCAGTAGCGGAGAGATTGAGCTAGGCTTCTCCAACATACCTCAGGTACATGAATTCGGGACAATGTTTTATGTAGATGAATCAAAATGAAGAAATCAGTACGATTAATCTCAGAACTGATTACTTTTGCAGGTTGACATACAAACGCAGATGATGAACTTGTTCCCAGAGGATTTCTCAAGACAAATGGCGATGCGCGAATTGGCCCGAGCCACTGAACCAAACACTACCGCTATGACAAATCCTCCTTCGTCTTCCTCGTCCTCTCTAAGATCGCTTTCCATGGACAGCCCCGAATACTCGTCTCTTCTCTTCAACATACCCACCACCACCAGTTCCTTCATTAACCCAGAATTAGCCCTCGGAGACCCTTCAATTGCAGAGACTATTACCACACAGTCGATGCCAATTATGACTACCACGGATACTCCTGGTACTAGTACAACTGGTACTAGTTCTCACCCGTTACAAGCGATGCACGAATATGCGAGATCACTCGGGAACATTCAGTTCCCGATTGTCCCTGAGAGCGAACACGCTGCTATGACGCGAGCCTTCCTCGCAGTTCTATCATCACCTTCTTCATCTTCTTCCTCGTCGCAACTACAGCAACAACAGACAAATGTCGAAAACCCAAGACCAACCGCGTTCAGGAGGTATTCACCAGGGCTTCCAAGACCGCAGATCAAGCACGGCCCTCAGAAGCACAGCATGCTCAAGCGGTCAATCGCATACTGCCGGAGCATGAACTTGATGCGGATCCGCGAGCGATTGCAAGTCGGGAGCCGACAGCCGTCGACCACTCAGCTCCACCACATGATGTCGGAGAGGAAGCGGCGTGAGAAGCTCAACGAGAGCTTCGTCGCATTGAGATCACTTCTTCCTCCTGGAACCAAGGTATGTAAGCTATCTTGAGACTCTCATTTTACAGAAAAGAAGAAAACCAGTCTTGCTACTTTCGGCATCTATTTAAGAGGTTGTGACTTGAAGAAGTAATTTAGGTTTTTTCTGGGTCACATCGGATTTGATATTTCATGTGACCTTGTAAATCTTGAACTGATTATAAGGGACGCATTATAAGTCGCGAACATTTGCAATTTCAAAGGCAAAAAGTAAACCTTATGCAGCTCATCAAGTCGAGTGACAGTTTGTTCAATGATCAGCTTATGATGTTATATACCAATTCAAGATGCATTCACATTGTGTAGAAAGACAAAGCATCCTTGCTCGCGACCACGAGGGAGCACCTCGGCTCGTTGAAGGAACAAGTCGAGGATCTCCGGCGAAAGAACACGGTCCTCCAAGCCCAACTCTTGCCACCGAAGGAACCCACGAGCAGCGGCTCGCCGGGCGACGGCTCCAGGGTCGAGGTCCAGACGAGAACCGTCTCGGAGTCCACGTCGCAGGACCGGACGGTGGATCTGCAAGTGACCGTGCGGGGAGACTGTCCGGCGATGAGCCTGGTGATTCGAATCCTCGAGTTCTTGAGGCAAGTGAGGAACGTGAGCTTGATGTCCATGGATGCCGACACCCAAGTGCACGAATCGAACATCGTCAGTCGGGTCAACCTAGACTGAACGTCGAGGTATGCGCGATATACAATGATGCGAAGCTTGTCATATCTTGGACCAATTATAATTTTAAATTCAAGATAGTAATTATTAATTAGCGGTAATATCTTATGGACGTTTTCGTACTTATGAGACTTTTTTTAATAGTTTACACATCAAAGAACAACATAATCAATTTTTTTCTCATTATAAATTTAGGGTTAGTCATCACTCTTAAACATATCATTCACCTCCAAAATGGGTCTACATATAATATATTTATATGCAAATTACAATTGTATGCATCTTTTAAGGACGCAATTTGATGAGTTTAATTGGTATGTTAGTTTGTAAGTGATGTTACATACTATTCACATTGATGAATAATATCACTCAATATCCCAAAAAAAATTACCCGAAATTGGTGAATTTTTATGAACTGCACGTGTCCCAAAAAATGGTGAATTAAATGAACTGTTTTATTCCCTTTCCTTGTCTTGCATGAAAAGAGAGGGGGAGATTAATTATAATTTAGATTATTAGAATTATCTTAGTTATGTGAATCTCTAGATTAATTATTTATTTTAATGGCAAGTTAAACAAAAATCTTGTCTTTACATTATTGTAGGGAGGCGAATGGGACGAGCCGGGCTTCCAGGAAGCAGTGAGGAGGGTGGTTGCTGACCTGGCACAATGACATTTTCTTCCCCACCTTTTGAACCAGTTCCAGGTTTTCCAAGGGGTAGGTAGTAGTTATACCATGCGGCGGCGCACCCCCGGTATTTGACACGGCCAGCCCATCTCCACCGCTCATCAACCGGCCGTCACCTATTCTCGGCCGTCCATTTTTGCTCACACGAAGTAATCATACATGATTTCATGATTCTCTTCTCCTTCCTTGTCAAACGTTCTAGTTCTTACTAGTGGAGTGCCGCCCTTCTGATTTTGTAGCCATAACATAGCTTTTTCTTCTTGGGGATAATATAGCCAATAGATAATCAATTTTAAGTATTCTTTTTCTATGAGAAATATTTGGACCGATTACGTACAGTATCCATTTGATTATGTGAGATTCTTACCCGTTCCATTCGCGATGGACAATCGATGCCTAGTTTTGCATGTTGAATAGACTAAATCAATATTTCCGATTCTTCCACACAAAAGCAATTGGTATTCACTTAGATATTTTGTCTCGTTCCGACAACGTAAAATTAGGGTCAAAATAGAATTAAGCAACAAAAAAAAAAAAAGCTTCGAGCCGTTATAAAGATGCCCAATGCATTCTCAAGTCATAGACAACGAAATGTCATCGTTTTTGTTGGGAATTAGGGGCGAGATTTAGCCGCCAGGAAGAAAATGAAAAGGGGAAAGAGGAAAAAAAGAAAAGAGCAAAAAAAAAGGGAACTTTTCAAAATCCCATCATGTGTCGCCCAAATTGACTGCAACTCGTAGGAGAGGAGACCATTATATGTGAGAGCACCGAACACATGGACAAAAACATGGATGGAACTGAAGATGTTGTCGTTGTTCAAAGCCGGTCAAAAGGTCAAAAGATTGGAAAATTTAACAATGGGGACACTTCTTCCTCGAGTGGGGCCCACCCTCCAGCCACGGGGAAAAAAGTTTATCAAATTATGACGTCATCTCTCACGGCTTCTTTGTCGAGGAATAATATTCCATGGGTTGGACCCGTGACGTGGCACCTCGAAACGCTTGGCTGTGCTCCCATCCGGGGAATTCAAAAAATAAAAAAAAAAAATTAGGGTCACTTTCCTTGTTTTCCACATACAAATCCAAAGGACTTTCAGACGGCGCTATTGACCGGACCTCCCAAAACCAAAAAAAAAAAAAGGTGACGTCCGTCGTCACTTCTGTTCAAGCAAAAATTTAGGGTTTTGTCGTCCACTGTGGACATATAGACCAAAAGACAAAAAGGACCGATGGAGAGGTAGCACGTATATAGAAAGCGTACGAGAAATTCGATTAGGAAAGTTCATACAAAAGCGAAATAAACCGGAGTGGAACCCGACTATAATACTATATTGCTCTAAGTCATTAGGTAGATAGAGATGCACGTACAGTAAATCCTATGAACAAGCGTCGGCGTCGGATTCTTCCAAACTATAATAAACAGGCACAGCTTTTGGTTATAATATGTGACGGTGCGTGAAGGTCTACATCAGCCTAGGAAAACTCCATCGACGTTAGAAGAAGGAAAACGCTTATGCAGGAAGAGAACAAATGGAGAGAGTTCATTGAATGAAAAAAATAAATAAACAAGTAAAGCCCTCTGTGATGATCCACGAAGTGCTATCATTCTTTTTGTGGAATAATAAGATAATTTAAAGTGACGTACTAAATTACAATATCGTGTTCCGAATTAGATCCTTGTTTTCTTGGAGGCAGGCTAGAATTAGTCATTCACGTCTGCCTCAAAGAAGATTGTTGGAGAATCACATCATCGTAACCCCATCCGAAAAATAATCTCTTTCAAAATTGCATTTCATTTATCAATTCGTCATCGGGATTGTCCTATTGCCGTCAATCCTACACATCGTATTTTGCTATATACTATAGTTAGGTTTGCATTTTCACCCAATATGGAAAGCCATAAAATAGTTATATCCTATGATAGCGACAAAAATTTGTGCAAAACATTGTATACAAGTAAAATGTCCAAAAAAGTGTCCCAAGACATTGCACTTGCAAGGAATTTGCATGATAAGTCAAATAGGACAATTGTCAAATCACCTCAACTTATTGTACAAACATCGATTGAGTCCATAATATTTCAATTTTATCAATTTATTTATAAATATTTACGTAAAATTTCAATATAATCATTCCGATCAACTTTTAGGGCGATATATAACGTTAGATGGTTAGCAATGTCCTGTGCTTATTAATGCATACATGCATAATATATTAAAAAGTTATATTTTTCCTTGTTTGAAGGCATCCTAAAAAAAAAAAAAAAAGATGGTGGATCCCACTTCTAGAAATTCAATTGCGACACCCTCTTTTATCTTTGTTTTTTAATCCCTCCCGTCTTTTCTACTTTTCTTCCGTCTAGAGTCCACATGTCCCCATCATGAATTGACAAAGTGAACAAGAAATATGATTATTGAAGAAAATTAGGAGCAGCTCCAAAGATGAGGTTTCCAAGAAGCTGGCTCCTCTTGGCAAAATTGCTATCTTTGCGCGGTTTCGAGGAAGCATACAACTTCAATTTTCTATGGAGAATAGACAGTTTTTATTGACCCTCGTGTTTCAACAGTTTACAAAAAGAAAATAAGAGCATTTGAGACCAAAATCAGCAAAAAGCGGCAAAGCTTTACTAGGATAGTGTAACCTAGGGTTGAGTTTGACTATGTGACTCTCAGTCAAATTCTAACCATTCCTAAATTTTGATAATTATAAATTTGGACGTGCCTATTATATAACTATTTAGGGGATGAAGCAAAGTCCAAAATTGATTGCATATGCTATGTTAAAGCAAGTGAAGGAGGTTCGTGTTGCACGATTTTTTTGGATTTTGTGCTCAATTTAATAGATAAAAGTATCTTTTCTATCTTACTTAGTTTTGAAAGTTCTAACTCAAATTAACAATTCTTCTATCAAATGGATTTCAATCATTGGCATGGCATGAAAATCGGACAAATTACCCGATCAATCTTTAACCCATTGTATATATGTCAATTTAGATCTAAACATTTTAATTTTGTAAAATTCCAATATAATCCTCCTAGTCAATTTTTGCTAACATTGCTTACATGACGATACGGTCATTAGAATTTCGCGCAAAGGTTCAAGGTTTAATTTATAAAATCGAAAATTTTATGACTTAATTGGCATTCATACAATAAGTTTAGTCCTGATTGAGACAATCTCACCCATAAAAATCAAGCATAAATTTGAATGTTTTTAGAGCATGGTTGAACTATTTTTTGAGTTGAGGAGTATAGCATGGATAATTTTTTTCGCCCAAAAGTTCGGTGTAAACACTAAATATGAAAAAGATGTATTCATCATTTGGGAATTCCTATATCCCCCGAGAAACTAAATCTCAAGGATTGATATCAATAGACTTTGGGTTTGTTTGTTTCCTAAAAAATGAATAGAAAAAGAAGAAGAAGAAGAAGCTATATCCTTTGATTTGCGTAATGTCCTCTTCCGCTTACTGACTTTAATCGCCCCGCCAAAATCACTAACATCGACTGCTCATTTGTATGAATGTTTGACCGGAAAAAGGGGTTACGTTCAACAAGGTTGACCGTCGCCAATAGAAAGTGCTGATGTATGCTGGGTTGAGAGCGCAATTACGTAATTGACTGTGAACTTGTTTTGGTGACCAGTTTGGA
Source organism: Eucalyptus caleyi (assembly GCA_014182885.2). Taxonomy (NCBI): domain Eukaryota; kingdom Viridiplantae; phylum Streptophyta; class Magnoliopsida; order Myrtales; family Myrtaceae; genus Eucalyptus; species Eucalyptus caleyi. Next base: position 54,589,803 of record CM024468.2, on the reverse strand, counting down.
GCCTTGAAAGACAGATACTTATGCGTATACATCGCACTGAAAGAGAGATGCTGTCTGATCATGAAATTGACCAGTTCTGTTGAATTCAAACAGGGGATTCTTGGGGAAAATACGTCGAAGTCCCAGAAGTCAATTGATGCTGCCAGCCTCACCCTGAGGGTACTAGGGAGAGTGATGTTCGAGTCACAGGCCGAACATTAAAGTATCGATGACTGGCCGGGGAGTATTTTTGGAAAGTTTGACATCGGTTATTCAATGCGATGTAAGATGGTTAGCATAGACCTAATTAACTCGTGACTCGGCTAGTCATCCTGCAAAGTACATTGAATCCAACTCGACTCTTTGAAATCTTTCCCATGATGGGAGCATTTGTGTTGTGTTGCGTTTGGCAATAGAAGGTTCCGAAGTTGGTCGTTGATTAATGGGGCTCTTGATGTGGATCGGTGTTCAGTGAATATGAGGGGTGACCAGAAATGCAGTTACATGAAGCAGGGAAAAAGCTCATCAGATCATTCAAATCTCGAGTCTTGCCGCAATTCCCGAACCTGTAAGCTCTAGCAATATATTGGATGCAGAATCTAGGAGTTCTTGGAATATTAATATCTCCCCAAACATTTGAAACATTCACATCCTCACTAGAAGGAAAAGAGGGAAGGGGAAAACAACAGTGACAGCTGTGGGAAACCATGTGAGGACCTCCGTCCCTTGCGCTATGTTCCTACCAAAAACGACCTTACCAGCTTGGTTACATGTACTATATTAGCTGGAATTGCTGTTCTGTCTATGTATAACTTGAGCTATTGACGGTCAAGTTGCAGAATATCTACAGTAAGATACAGCATAGGAAAGAAACCGTTATGTTACCATGTTACCGCATGCATAATTAGGCTTGAACTGCAGAAGCCAAGTCCTCATCCGTGGAAACTATTTCCTCCGGCTTTTGGCCTTCATCTTCTGCATCTTTAACCACCGTCTCAGCCATGAGCTTTTCCCTGAGTTTAGTTGTGAGTTCTTCTCGGATGCTCTCATTGCCGTCCAAAAACTGTTTCAAAGTTTCTTTGTTGCGGAAAGTCAGATCATTTAGTCCATATGTTGCCCCAGATTTAGTGATGAATTTGTGCTTCAAAGCGAGATCAATGATCTCTGGATTCCGAGATATCCCCTTGCCAAATTCCAGTTCAAGTTGTACCGTTCTAAATGGAGGGGCAAGCTTGTTCTTCAAAATTTTGACCTGGACTTGTGTGCCTGTAGTCTACACAATAAATCTGGAATAAGCAATATGATCCGAACCACAATGAAGAATTATTAGAATACAGTGCCCAGAAGACAATATACTAAAATGCTCCTGAAATGACTATGAATATGAGAAATGATATAATTGATCACGCAATTAAAAGACTACTCAGAGAATCCAAACTTGAAGTACAGGAGAATCGAAGTAGAATGATATATTTCAGCCAACCTCGTATACGAATAAAAGAGGCGAAAATGCATTTATAGATCTGATACCTCTTCACCCCTTTTGATAAACCCTGTTCTTTTAATGTTTAGGCGCACAGAAGCATAAAACTTCAAGGCATTTCCACCACAAGTAACTTCAGTGGGTCCACCAAAGCCTCCAAAGGTAGAAAGCTTGGATCTCACCTGAAAGAAAATGAAACTCAGCTAGGTAGATAATTGAAAACTTCACTCCATCAATTGCACCACAAGCGCACAGGAAAATCTAAAAAGAAGACAAGAAAAGAAAAGGAAGCATGGCGGGAGAATTCATGGTGGAAAAGAAAAGAAAAGAAAGTGTGAAGGGAAAATTCATGGTGGTTATTGCAATTTCCTGTGCTATGATGCGCCTCTATTTTTTTCAGCATACATCTGCCATGAAGTTAGGGATTCTTAAACTCTTCAAAGCAGCAACAGGGAACCAACCAGATGTAATACTCAAGCATAAATCCAAGTTATACTTCTGATCAACCGAAAAGCAAGCTTGAACTATTCATTCTAGCTGGACCGATCATATCTCACGCACAGGCATAAACAAAAATATAGTTTGTGCTCTCACTAGGGGTGTATAAAACAGACTGCCCGAACCGGGAACCACCTGAACCAGACCAAACCAGCTGGTTTGATCTGGTTCCCGGGAGTGTCGGTCCGATTGCCACTTCCCAAAAGTGAAACCAGTGTCCGAGAGGTTCAGTTCTCGGTTCCCCCTTCCAGTTCCCGGCTCCAATGGGGAACGGGACTGGACCGATTAACTATACTTTTTAATTTTATTAGTTCTTAAAAAAAAAAAAAAAAAGTGCACTAAACACTATTTCCGTCTAGTTTCAAGTAGTGGGAAAAGAAGTAGTGGAAAAAAATAAGTGATTGGTTCTATTGGACCAGACCAGACTGGTCCCTGGTTCCGATTTTTGGAACTGGACCAGACTGGGAATGAAAACATTTAAACAGCTTGGAATGCCCTTAAAGAAAACTCTCATCCATGAAGGTAGTTGAATATGACAGATTAGCTTTTAACATTAGGAATTTATAACCATGATTACAATTGTCCAATCTCCAGAAGCTATACCTGATTTACAAAGATTAATATAGCTTGTGACAGTGATAAGGAGTGACTCAGTTTCCGAAGTGCCTGGCTCATCAGCCTAGCTTGCATTGCCATGTGAGCATCCCCCATTTCACCATCGAGTTCTCCTTTTGGCACAAGTGCAGCTACCTACAAATAAAGTTAATTTAATACTCATACCTCAGCTTGAATTTTAGTTCCGTGATAAAAAGAAGATTCTAACAGTTAGAATGGTAGAATAACCGAGTTATTCAAACCTACACCAACATTGGCACTGCTTCTGTCGTCCAAGTATTGACCTTCTGCAACAGAATTTCCATATACTATTGATGTAATGGATCTGGCAGTGTTGACTACATACACTTCCAGTAAAGAGGCCTTACACTGTCCACAACAACGACATCTACAGAACCACTCCTTATTAAAGTGTCCACAAGACTCAAAGCTTGCTCGCCGCAATCTGGTTGGGACAGAAGCAAATTCTCCGTGTTCACTCCAATAGCCTCAGCAAGTGCAGGGTCAAGAGCGTGCTCCGCATCAACAAAAACACAATAACCTACAGATAATGATTTGCTCACATAAGGCAAAGTTTCAACATGTTGAGAGTCCGCCAATAAGCCTCACTCCTGACTCAACCACTACAAATAAAGAAAAATGATGATTATCCTTGAGCACAGTGCACTATGAGATACTAGTTATTATGATATGCTCCAGTTCAGCACTAAAATAAGGGATTCCAAGAACAATGAATGTGCAAGTCCCCAGATTTCCTGAGTTACATGTACCAACGAATACATTGCGTACACATTAAATATGCAATTGACACTTTCCTATGCATTAAGACAAGTTTTATCGATAGCAACAGCATATCAATCTGTGCTAGTTGTAATACTTCAAAGAAAGTATAAGCATTTCATAGTAACAAGCATGGAAAAACTAAAGAGAATATGAGACTACTGAATGCATTAAGTGTAAAGCTGAATGAGCTGCCTGTTGAACACATATACACACTGGATAATCATGTTCTTTTTCTTTAATAGCCAGCATAATTGAGAGAGAGACTGTAGGAGTTTAGAGAGTCACCTCCTTGCTTCTGTGCTTCAGCAATCACATGTAATGCAAGTGTTGTCTTTCCTGAAGCCTCAGGACCATATATCTCTACAACACGCCCCTATGGAATTCAAGAAGCATCACGGAACTATTAACATATCAGACATGAGAATTGCATATCCAATTTATACTTTCTGTAAGAAAAACATATAATTTGAGAGCCACCTGCATCAAATGAACCAGAAACTTTATTGCGTTAAAAGAGTATCCAAGTACCTTTGGAAGTCCACCAATTCCAAGAGCCATATCCAAAGCAAACGAGCCCGTGGAAATGACTGGAACTTGCTTATGAGAGACACATCGACCAAGCCACATGATTGACCCCTTTCCAAAGGAGGAGGTAATCTGATCCAAAGCTTGTTGCAAGGCCAAATCTTTCTTAGACATGTTCTCCTCATTAGACTCCCTCCCATCAGAGGTGGATCTCGTCCTACCTTCGTGCAGGCAGAAATTGACCGTTCAGATGGAAAGTACTGCTTTCATGTGTAAACTCAAAGGTGGAATGCTCTCTTGATCCAGCATAATCCTGTTTCATTCTATTATCAAGTTGCTGTGACAAACTTTAGTAGATCTCTTGTCCTTCCAGGAAAAAAGAAACATTTTCTTTTCTGAGGGTGCCCTCCAACTAAAGAGAATTGCGGACGCTATATGGTCTAGGGTGACTTACGTCTATGAAGGACTTATGCATTCTTGATTAATGCATGTTAGGCAGCACTACTTATATTTGCCAAATAGGAGCACTACCTCTAAAGGTCGCGGCCATAACCATTAAAATTAAGCAACTTGTCATATAACCACGAAATTTTTTTGAGCAATGGACACTAAAGGAGACTTCACTGGTGCAGCCCAAGAGCGTGGCCTCGTCACACAACATAAACAAATGCAAAATCTTATAAGGTTCATTGGAAAAAAAGAACACCTCCGGAAGAGAAGTCACGAAACTGAGAAGTTGTTCTCACCAGCCCTCCCCAACGGCCCTGCAGTCCGAGAAAAAGTAGAATGACTAACCCCAAAAGAACAAGACCACCAATGCAAGAGTGAAGTGAACCCACGACACAGCAATTCCCTCTCCTAGAAAGTAGCAGGAGCAGGGACAACCTCTGACTTCAGATCAGTGCAAAGGGCATAAAAAACAAAGCATCTCCAAACCCGGTACAGTACAAATCCCCACTCTTTCCAGTCAGCCAAGACCCACCATTACAACCACACGCAAGAGCAAACCAAACACAACTTCAACCTTTTCCCCCCTTCTCACAAGCGAGCAACTTCAGCAAGCTCAATCAAAAGAGAGGAAAATTCGAACAAAGGGTCAAAAGTACACAATCACATGGACGCAAACAGAGTAAGACCACGGACGCGACCAAATTCAACCGTCAACTGCGGAACGATCACACAGGAAGCTCGAGAATTGTCGAAGTACACGAACAGGGGACAAGAAAAAGATGGGACCTCCGGCTCGAGCAAGAAGCGTCCGAGCGAACAAGCGCCCCGCAGAGGCCTCGCCATCAAGCGATCGCACGCAGCCCCACCATGGAATATCAAGAAGTGGGTTCGTCAAGCTGGCGTCGAAGCCTCGAATTGCCGCCAAAAGGAGGACGACGATGCGGCGATTCGAATTCTACTGTAGGGACGAAGCAGCGAGCCTTTTCGATGCCGTCGATGTTTTCTCCGTGCGGCAAGCGAAGCCGAAAAGGTGAGACTTTGCTGTTTTTCCGTGCGACGATCCGTAGGATGAACTTTCGGACTGGATGCGGGGTACAAAAGACGGCTTTTGCAAGTACTAAAATGCATTCACAGTATTAGGATATACGTCGAATTCAAAGGTTCAATGAATAATTGCTCGTGTCATGATGATTGATGTGCCTTGTCGCGGTTCCGAAATTGAAGATGCCATAGGAGCCTCGCAGGCGAGGCTTGAGTATGAAATGATGATGAAATTGATAAATTATTAGGTAATTTAGGGACCATATATTTTGAAATTATTTGAGCCATTACATTCAATGAGCCTCACCTAAAAATTGATGGGAACCTTCTAATTTATAGCTTCAAATGGTCTTAGGGATGCAAATGCTCCGACTAATATGCATGTTGAGTGAGTCTGCTCCTTAAGTAGTCGACCTAATAGTTAAGAATGGACACGTTTGATAACGTTTCTATTCTACTAACAATTTTTTAATAGAAATAGTTTTTTTTTTTTTATTTACGGAAACAATTTTTGAATATAAGAAACGCTTGTAGAATCGTAAAAAATTTATATTAAAAGGGAATATAAATGTGTTTAGTAAACATGTATAAATTTTTTTATTTCTTTTAACTTTTTATATTTTTATTACATTTTTCTTTTTTTTTCTTTTTTCTTCCTTATGGCCGATTGCCGGCCTCGACCATTGCCCGCAACTAGCCGACGAGGGCCGACGACCTCGCCGACGCCCAATGAGGCTGGCCTAGCTCAGCCTCGCTAAGCCAAGCCAAGGCCGACCTTGCGTCACATAGGCGAGGTCAAGCTTTGCCGGTGACCTTGCCTAGCCACCGAGGCCATTGGTGAGGCTTGGCCTCGCCCAAGCAATGCGAGGTCGAGCCTCGTTGATGGCTGGGCAAGCTCAAGCTCGGCCTCGCCGAGGGCCGGCAAGGTCACCGGTCATAACCGAGGCCGGCAACGGGCCAAAAGGAAAAAAAATGAAAGAAAAAAGAAAAAGAGAAATGAGAAGAAAAAAAAAGTGTTTATCGGAATTATTCTAGGAAACAAGAAAATAAAATTTTCTACTTCTTATTTTTATTATTTGGAAACAAAAAAAAATAGTCTTACCAAACACGTTTTTGTTCTTTTTTTGTTTCCCGAAACAAAAGAACAAAAAAATTTGTTCCGGAAAAGGAAATAAAAATAAACAAATAGGCCCTAAATCCAAAAGCGAGGATAGAAGGACAATTCAATGAAAGATGAGGGGTTTGGTCCCAACGGAAAGTGGGGGAAAACATGGTGAAGATCATGTTTCGATTTCTTATTCGGCTCACATAAGATCACCTATCAATGCTCTAAAAACTCTTTCTTTGAAGCAGTGATTATCGGGTCTCGAGCTGGATCGCGACATAATACGAGCTCGTCCGGTGCGCAGCTCCGGTGGAGCTACTACAGTCGAGGCCAAAGCCAAGTTATAAGGCGTCGGAAATGCGTTCGACTGTGCGTGAAAGTGTCGAAGCGATGAATTATCAATGCATCCAGGATGGCATTGACAACTCCATGGCCGTCCTCTTTTTCTCTCTCTTCTGATATTTTTCGTGTTAAACCTTCGGCTGGAGCGACCCCATCCGTGAACTAAGCGCCAACTCACGTGCAATTATTGATTCCAAAAATAATGTGCGATTATTGCTCCATATTTATTTTCATTTGGATTTATTTTAAATCTTCTACATTGTTTTACTTTATTCAGATCCTATGAAGGGCATACTTTTTTTTAACCCATCATCACGTCCGAAAACTTTCGCGAAATCAGCTTCACGTCTAATTTTTTTGATTACCAAATTTTCATTATGGCAAGAAGATGATTTTGTCATTTGCGCTTTTGACAAAATGTAATCTAATGCGCTGAAATGTTCATAATGTCGCTCGATCCCATCCCGTTAGATCAATATCGATTATTATTACAGTTCCAAATTTTTCATAAAAAAAGAATAATTTAAAAATTATTTTCTTAAAAATAATCGTTTAGATCACGTAGACTAATTATTTTATTGACAATCAGCTTACCGATATACTTGTTATATTGACAGTGAGGCGTTTAGATACTATCTTCTACTTGCAATCTCCTATAGAATTAGATCTTGTTTTGTTTAGTGATGAAGTTGAAAAAGTAGATTTTAGATGTTAATTTTTTTTAGTTTTGCACCTTATATTTACCAAAAAAATAACAATTACTCCATAAAATAAAAATTTAACTTCCGCAACGATACAATGAAAGCATTCTTCTTTCATTCCTTTTTCTGAAGTCACACAAGCGATCATTTTCACACAAATACTTTCGAAATCATTCATTTTATGCGGAGCAAGTGCACCTCGAGTTAGTAATCATCATCCTAAGGAGATAATTGCGCCTCCATTTCATCTCCAACCCAGAGGGGGAATCAACTTTTGGGTCATCATTTTTCACCCTCCGAACAGACAGGGCAGCCAAGATATAAAGCCTTCGAAGTGTCCATAATGTCATCACATTGAATATATCATGCTCTTGCCCATAATGTCATCATATTGAATATATCATGTTCTTGCCCACCTTGGCAACAGCATGATTTGAATTTTCAGCACTCCATACCCTTAACACTTAAGAGAACATTATCAGAGGGCAGGCAAAGATGGGAGTCATGATTTGCTCAAATCCAACAGCAGAGGTGGAGTCCAGAGAGAGAGATTCAGAAAGAAATACTATGAATCGACTTTTTAATACCAAATAATCAGCAGTCCGACGATCACAAATACAGTAGCACTAAGGAGACATTTCGTTGGAACAAATTTGAAGATACGGAGATCCTAAAAGCAGACGACTTTAAACACATGATTTGCTATCATTTTCAAGTTCCCTAGACATGCTCTGCGCTTTTCCCTGCGCACGGTGTTGACACATAATCCACACCTCCCCAATCAAACGAACGACTATACCACAATAGAAATTTCCCTCAATCAATCACCCCACATACCAGAAGAGAAACAAACTAGACCGACCAAAACTGCAAACACTTCACCCCCCATACTCCCTCAATTGATGATGAGCCGCTTCAGACTCTTGTGATGCGATCAAGCAATGCATCACTGTTGCTTGCACTCCGGAGGCCTCTCTCCCTGTTGGCCATCCTCATCCTCCTCTTCTGGATCTTCCGACTCTCCTCCTTGAATATCCTCCCCTGTCAACCATGAGGCTGCATGTGGAATGATCTTGCCCATTGCTCTGGCAGCTATCTGTAAATTACCAAACACCAGTATATTTAGGATATCAAAGACAAAATCCAGTTGGTATGAAAAGTGAACCAAGTAAAAGTATATGTATAAAGGGAATCAGCATACCTTCCGTCCGGATGACTGCAGTGAATTCCCAAAGTTCATGAAATATGAATAGAAATTAGTTCAGCTCTAATCAGAATTATCAAGCTGTGAGATAATAAGCATATAGAAATACCCAATATCAAACAGAATCTCACCTTCTTTTTACTCTTGCTTGTTGTGTCTTCCACTTCATCCTCGTCTTCCTCTTCTTCGTCCTCGTCCTCATCTTCATCCTCATCCTCGTCAATATCTTCATCCTCATCCTCCTCTTCTAGATCTTCGAACTCTTCTCCTTGAATAGCCTCCCCTGTAAACCATGAGACTGCATGTGGAATGATCTTGTCCCTGATGGTTGACCTGCAAGATGCACACAAGTCAGAAACATAAGTGTGAAGCAACCACAGGAAGCAATCGAACTGTCAAAGCAAGCATAAATCAAAGAATACCACATTTCATTCACTGCCATTAACATAGGCTGGCTACCACCAAAGAAAGCTAAAATGACATGCAAGCATCTTGGATTAGGACAAGTCATGAGGTACCTACCCAATATCATAATCTTGTTCCATCAGATTTTGAAGTTCCTCAGCCTGAAAAAGAAATAGCACAGATCAAATAAACCTAATGAAAATGAAGAATAAAGCAAATATTGCTTAATCAATTCTGCTGCCATACAGTCTCTTCATCAATGTCTTCATCTTCTTCAGGGACTTGAGGTGGACTGAAGAAATTAAAGAAACTTTCACAATTTTCTGTTTTAGTGATAGGCTTCGCATTCTTTGACCCTTTCTTTGGCTTTTTCTTGAGGAGCTTCTGAGTCAAGCTTTTTCCTGGATACCATTTGATCTCCGTCCTATAAGAACCGAATAGTTTCCGTAAAGATTAGGATATCAAACTGAAGACAAACGATAAAAAGAGTTCTTCTCAGAACCAAAGGAAAACCACACTTCCACTACACAAAAGGAAAAGCCACTTACCCTATTGCTTTCTCCAGTATAGGTTCGTCTTCATCTATCATGTGATAGATCTTCGTCAAGACAGAGTTCTTGAAGTAGGGGTTTGTATCGAAGAAGAACTCAAGTTTAAACCCTTTGGGTTCATCTATTCTACACCACTTAATATCTTTGAGATATTTGAGAGCGCCTTCGTCTCGGTCGGAGATCTGATCAACAAAAGTTAAATGATAAATCTAGTTAGATAAGTAGTCAATATTTGGTGTCAGTGCTTGAAAGAAGCATTTGCAATCTACACACACCTCCTCAGCTAAGACCTCATTGTTTTTCATAGCAGAAAGCCAGAAATTAGGGACTCCTTTCTCTGCAAAGAGAAAAAAGTGCGCATGTCATATAACTTGCACCAAGTGAAAATAATGATGTAGGAGGGTCATCAACTAGATACCTTCATCGGCTTTGTCCTCCTCTTGCTCCTTTGCTGCCTCATTAGTAACTCCTTCAACTTCGACAACACCATTCACAATATCATATCTCTGCATTTCAGCATCCCCGACCCCAAACACATAAGAAAAAAGAGTATGAGAGATAATAATTATAAATATGTAGAAAGCTGAGAGAGGATATCTCCTCTTCACTCTACAGAATCAATAAGTAGAAAACGAAAACAATACCTTTGTGTACAGAGGTTGATACAGCTTTTGATATTTCGCTTCCAGTGCAGCTCTCTCCTCAAAGAATTTTGCCTCCAGTTCGTCATGCTGGCTCTGTTCATTTCAAATGCTCAGGTTCAGTAAAACCCACTTGGGCCAATTCACATCTCCTCACAACATGAATGCTTGCAAATAGAAAAAATCAACAGACAAGTAACCTGGTAAAGTTTTTAGAACAAAATCATCTTTTTAAACCAACTTAATCATTCACGAAAAAGGAATGTTGAAAATTATACAACTTTTAAAGGCCATTACCTCCACAAAAGAACAATTATGTTAATTAGAGGCAACAAACATTACGCATGTGTCCCCACACATTTCTGTCCTTATCTCACGATGAAGCAATCTAAGAACTTGAAAGTACTTCGCAGGGCTTAAACAATATGAAAATGCTAATTCACAAAGTAGAACAACCAGTAAAAGGCGTAAACTCAAGAAGAAGCGAATCTTAGCAGCAGATAACAAGACTTAGACAGCAAGTTCTCTTTTTTTCTCCCAATCGACAAGAGGAGCGTGCCTGGATCTCCCTCAGGACCTCCACGCGCTTCCGGACATTGGGCGCGAGGCTCTCGAGCACATCCGAGTGCTGCCCGGCCAACGTCTGCAGCTTATCCTGCAAAAACACCCCCCCACAAAGACAAGTCAGCACCGGTGCCGAAACCCGAAAAACACAAGCCGCCACGAGTTCAAGCCCGAGGCACGAATCGCCACGATCCGACGAGTCACAAACCAAGCAACCAAAGGGAACCCAAAAGAGGCAACTTTCCCCGCAGCACGGACAACCGTCCCGGAGAAGCGCCGCAGCGGACAAGACTAGAGTCCCCGCCTTTCGCCCTAACCAAAGTAAACCCACGAAAGAAAAAGGGGAAAGGGGGCGGGCGGAATTCCACTTCACTTCAAAACTGACCTTAAGAGCATTCACGAGGCCCGCTCGATCCTCGTCGTTGAGAGCTGCACGCACAGAAGAAGGGGGGGAAACCAATCATCGTCACATCACGAGCTCGACACAAACAAAGGGCGGAGATCGTTCCGGCGAGCCTTACCGGAGGTGAGATCGGCGACGTTGAAGTTGTCCTTCGCGTTGCTCATGGCGGCGCGGCGCGGCGCGGCTTGGGGAGGAGCGAGGGCAGCCGCCGGCGGAGGAGGAGGAGGAGCTTAAACCCTAGGATTTGGGAATTGGGCTAGAGAGAGAGAGAGGGCGGTGGGGGAGAGAGAGAGAGAAAAGGATTTGGGCGAAGAGGAGAGGCGAGTTTGGCCTGCTTTTAAATCTATATCTCCTCCCCCTCTTCTTCTCCTTCTTCTTCTTCTCTCCTCTCTCTCTCTCTCTAGAAACCCTAATTACAACCTGGTCTATTTATGGAGCGGTGAAGCGGATTCCCCTTTCTTAATACGTTCGGATTTTTCATTTTCATTTTGGTATATTTATTAATTTTCAGATTTTTCATTTTCATTTTGGTATATTTGTTAATTTTCGGGTCGAATTCTGGATTTTTATTTCTACTGATGGGTTTCTTTTATTTTTCGGCATTTTTATTTCTTTTGGAGGGGATTGGACTTGAAGGCCGCTTGGGGAATTTCATTAATTTTAGAAAACCTGTAATGGGGGAAGAAGGGATTTTTTCCTGCATTTATTCACAATTTTGTCGTAGATTTTCCATTCTCGATATTCCCGTTCTAGTCCATAAGTAGATTTTCATTTCCAATAAAGCATCTCTAAATAAATTAGAAATCAATTCACAGGATTTGTTCAGGGTTACCAAATTAAGAAGGCTCGGATAGGTAAACCAAATCTCGAATAATTAATTGAAGCAATGCACTTAGTGAAGGAATTAGGTGATTTTTGTAAATTTTCGAAAGATTTTGGCAACATTCATTTTTCAATATTGCTTTGTTGAGCTTGATCTCTCAAAAATCGGTTGAAAATACTAGAAAAGAAAATAGGAGGAGAAAAAGGGTTTACTCTGTTTTACTTGTATATGACGAAAATTTGTGCTGGCATTTGTATTGTGATATCGATTTTTTTTTTTCGGAGCGATTTTTGTAATTTAGGGGCTTTCAATAAATCTAATTTTTTTATGAGAGATTGCAAAAAGTTCTCTGTGCAGTGACACAGCTATTCCCATGTTGTGAATCCAAAGTCCCACATCTTCTCAACCTAAGTCGAGTAAGAATAGATCGTCGCCCGGTAGGTGTAAATTGAAGGGTCATTGATTAGGGTTCTTACCTGGATCAACACCTTGAGGGTGGATGTTCAAACAAAAGTTAGGTCAAAAACCAAATGTTCACAAGGGTGTTGGTTGTCCAATGGGTCCCAGAGCCACGATTGCAGTCGTCCCGAGCCCGCTCGCCCGTCGTGGTTCATGACCACTTGAGATGGTCGTCGCGAAGTTCTCCAATTTCCATGATCTAAAACAAACGGAAGATCATATGTTTATATGAACAAGAACTAGCAAAACAAAAGTTTGAGAGGAATTTCCTAGCTGGCCGTAGCTTGGGACACTATATATATGTCAAGAGTAATTATCGTGTTTCGTGAAAGAACAATTTCTCGTTTTGGCCGTCTATCCGTACGCTATATATACACGAAGAGCGATGACCCTATTTCACAAGCTCGCTTTTTAAAATGGATCAGATCAATGTATTCTCGGCATTTTTTCACATTATCAGTAAGTAGTCCTCCCAAAAATTCTTTTTCCATTACTAGGCCGATATTCACATTAATAAGAAACTAACATGAATGTTAAACGTAAGCAATGACGTAAGATTATTATGACTAATTGGGTAAATGATACATATAGTCCGAGAGCTAGATTAAGTAAGTATCAAAAGTTTATACACCATATTGAATAGATTAAAAGTTTATGAACAACATTTTACATTAAGTTTAAATTCAACAATCACATTAAACAACTGTAAAATTCAAGGACCACATAGCATATTAAGCCAAAGATGAGGGACCATTTGTGTCATTATTTCCATCCAATTTCATCTTCAAAAGTACTCAAAAGACTGCAACCAAGTTAAAACAAAAATGACCAGTGCCATCAGCGTTCATACAAGTACTGAAAAGATCAATGTTCTTTAGCATTCTCTTGTAATAGTCTGGAGACTCCGGACGTGTCCTCCGATGTCAATTTGATTGCACAACCGACACCCATTAAAACTCTCGAGGATGGCAACGGCCAATCATCTCAGCATCATTTGCATTACAGAGCAAAAGGGAGACGCCTCTAATTCTGTAGACCTTATCTACGGATGAATCGTCGTTGTCGCTTTGCGGCGTAGATCGCATAAGATCCGAGGTAAATAGGAAGCGACAGAAGACTGAACCCTGACGACACCAACGCAGGACTTACTGTCGTTTGCACCGACGAGAGAAGTAAGCGGGGTAAGGACAGGGACTCGTGTAAGAATGGAGGACAAGCAGTTCACCTCACAAAAGCAAAGCGATGGTTTCAGGATCATGAACATTCGCTGGATCAACCAACCCCTTAAAAGACATGCGGTGTATAGCATGCACCAAACAAGTTGTTATTTCCTGCACGCAGTCGTGCCTAGCATTCTGGAGCAGGTGGCAGTCAATTTGTACAGAATACTATCCTTAAAATTAGAAAACAAACTCTCACAGACCCTAAGTGAAATGATATGCAAAAAATTTTAAGGAAACTCTAGAATAGTGAAAGTAATTGAGACTGCCGCGACTGAGTTTAACGGGGTAGTCTTGCCGCCTCAAGCATTTGCATCTTCGGGGGTGGATTCATCTGCTTTGCTGGGAACAGCTTGTTTCTCAGGACTTATGACACGTCCAGTAAGTGGATCGACAGGACGCATGTCCCGCGGCCCACCCTTGCGTCCCATTGCCACCATGGGTGGAGGAGGCAGGAGACCAGCTCTGAAAAGAATGCGTTGGACGGGGTCCGAAGGTTGAGCGCCAACCGAAAGCCAATACCTAGATGAATCAGAAGATATTATAATCAAGCATGATTGAACAAGTACATTGGCATGAAATTAAGGAAACTTACAAAGAGAGAAGACAATCAAAACAAAACAAAAGAAAACACAAGCATATGTGCACGTATATACAGAGAATTGTGGAACAGGAGAACTATTAAGAGAGCTATTGCCCTTTCTAGCTCCACACGCCCAGAATATTATTTAAGTCAGATAATGGAGGACATTTACGACACACACACATGGACCTCACTAGGAATTAACAAAATATCTATTTGCCATCCATGCCTACTAATAACCAAGTTCCCAACATAAAATATCAAAGATGCACGATGAAGGGAAAGCTTAGATTTGACCAAAGAGAATTTCTTATGCCCCTTAGCCTTAAAGCAGCCTTGGAGTAAATACTCCAGGCAACACATCGAAATCTTGAAGCTGAGCAAGGCATTTTTAGATATGAATTCCTAGGTTTTCTATATTCTTACACAAAACTATCAGAAACAAGACAGAGAGAGGGGATCTCAGTTAGATGCATGTCATGGTTGGGTAAGAATCGCCCAATCTAAGTATACATGGAAGGAAGCACCTACAGGTGCATCCTATTTGTCAAGAAGAGAAGCTGCATTCATCAGTTCAAAACATCTGAAGAGGCAAAAAGCCATTCAGCGCTTGTAGGGGACATAAATGACCAAACCTGTTACCTAAATAGTAAAGGATATTATTGCTATGCAAGAACTCTTGAAAGAATCAACCAGATTAAGGGTCACACTGCTACTCAATGCTAGAGAACTAGATGACTGTACCCAATAAAGAGGAAAAAAGACAGAAGACTAATGAGGCCTATTGAGCGTCACCAGGAATTCCAACAACATTACTGCCTCAAGTGCAAACCACTCCAGCAACGTTCTAGATTGCGATCAATCCAACTACTTCAAACATACATATATCAATTGACAAAGCAAAAACGAATGGATAGAGGAGACTTACTTCACTCTGTCAAATTTGAGACCCATCCGCTTTCCACCATCTTGACCTACTCATACCCAAGAAATTCCAGAGCAATTAGCAAATGGTCATCACCCCCATCATCGTCAAGTCTAAAAACAAACATGGATTGACAAGCAGTCATAAGATACCAATCTTCATATGTCAGTCCTCATTCTCTAATTTTTATTTGCATCTCGGGCAAGGACTTCCACTCATCAAAAACATAGCAATCGGATACAAACAACCAAAAGATAACAAAATGACAAAACTTTTCCACGCATTGGACCCTGCCAGGACTTGTAACAGGGGAGCAGGGGATGGCGAGTCAAGTTCAAGAAGTTCCACCCGAACACTTAAAGGAGGTGAAAGTTGGAAGTCAAATTTCTTTGAGGAATTTCATCGAACACTTGCCCTATGACCACACAATATGATAAACATAACTAAGAACCTCAACCACAAGCGAATCGAAACAAAGGGGAGAAAAACCAATCCAGCAATGAAAAGATTCCCAGCTCTCTTTTTTTCACTTCTTCCAGATTCATGCAGTTTCGACATCCAATCAACGATCTCCGACCTTCGCTATCCAAACCAATCGCACGCAGCTCGCTTGTACTTCCTAACCCACATACTCAACACTTCCCTCACTACCCACCCGACGAAACCCGACAGAACCCACCCGAGAATAACGCCGGCGGGCCCTCTTTCTCACCGACCCAATCAAATTCAATCAACCGTTCGACGAATGAACCCACAGGCCACGAACTCCAAGCACTACCCACGAACCCACCGTCGCTTCACCGTCACCCAGACACGAAAAGAAGAGTAAAGAGAGAGAGAGAGAGAGAGAGAGGGGAGTATACCGGGCAAGGGATTGTAGTAACCCAGAACTTCGAGGTGCTTGCCGTCGCGAGGAGATCGGCTGTCGGCGGCCATGACCCGGTAGAAGGGCCGGTTCTTGCACCCGAACCTCGCCAACCGGATCCGAACCACCATCGTTTTTCCGTCTTCTTCTTCTCCTCCCCTGCTTCGCTTCGCTAGCAAGAGGAACTGAGTTGCAGTCGCGGTCGCTCTTCCGGGGTTGAAAGTCGAGGCGCGACTGATGAGGGTTCTGGGGTTTACGGAGTGGTTCCGCAGCCGCTTCCATTCGCCATTTCTCCCCCTTTCTCTTTTTCTGTTTTACAATTTCCCCCCCTGCGATTTTATTAGAGTTGTTGTTAATTAATTTTAAAGCATTTACTGAGCAAATAAATGGACCGATATACTTGCAATTTTTAATTTATTATCTTTTTTCGTTTTGTGCGTGATTAATATGTGAAAATCACAACGCCCTCCTTTTTCGGTGTTGATTTTTCATTAAATTATGAAGAAATTAAGTTTCTAGAAAGGAGCAACAAAAGGAAATGGAAACAACAAATTCGGATGGCAATCTGGGTATAAGTTATTAATTGTTATCCTTTAAATTTATGAAATTACAAGTTTATCGGTCATAGGTCGAGATAATTTACTATGAGAAAGGAAAAATGGCAATACAAAAAATAAGAGCATCTCGCTTTTCTTGAATTTTAAAGAGTTTTATTAAAATTATATGGCAATTAAATGCTGCTTCCTTTTTGCTTGTGCGATATTTTCTGATGGACAGGTCCTTTTTTTTTTTGGATGAGTAATAGACAGTTCGAGAGGAAAACAAAAATATTTGAACTTTTGTTTTCTTTTAAAAGAACGATATAGATGGAGATTAATGGATTTTGTTGAACTTTAATATTTTGCATTTTATGAGTATAGATAACTAGTCCTTTTTAAACTATCATCATATATCGAAAATTAAGTCTATATAATCCAAATAAGTATTTCATAGATAATTTGAAATTATCAACTATCAAAAAGTTGAAAATAAGTAAGTATAAGGAACTAAGTTTAAAGGAAACTAATTAGAAATATGTAGAAGCAACTGAGTTTAAAGTTGAGGAGGGGAGTGCAACTGGACTAGGTATACTCGGTTCCCAAACCAACCCACCCGAAAAATAGGGTCGGGAATGGGTTCCCGTTGAAACCGGTCCAGGGAACCGATTCCCAATCTAGAACCGGTTTAAACCGGTTTTGGAACAAGTTTCGAGTAACGACCCACCTGGAAACCGGTTCCTGGACGGGTTTTGGAACGGTTTATGAACCGGTTTTGTAAGTAGAGGTCCAAAACCCTTTTTTTTTCTTCCGATTTCTATTCTTAATTCCGCAATCATATGGCATTTTTCCTCTTGACTCTCTCAAACACACACGGCACTCCTCATTTGTCATTCCTTTTCCTCACTTGCTTTCCTCCCTCACCGGCTCCCTCTCGCACTGTCCGATGGACGGACAGTGTTTGTCGCCGCTAAATTTTTGTGTATCACATGGATTGGCTCGCCTAATTTCTCTTTTGTAGAAGGGGTTATGCTTGCATAAATAAGTAGTTTCATGTAGTAGTGAGAATAAGACTAATATTAGACCCATATTTGTTACTAATTCTTTGCCCTATGATTTTATTTATTATAATTAGCCTTGTGGATCCTTAATTTTTATTTAGTCAAAAAGTTCGTGTATTTATTTATCACAAATGCTTAATGTTTCAATACATATTAGGAGGATTACATTATTTTATCGAGTATTAATATAAAATTCGAAATCGTATAGGATATCAAGAGATTGTAAAATAGGTTCTAGTAAAAATAGGGTTGACCTTATAATTGGATCGAAAAAACAGGGCGGGTTGGGTATATGATCCAATACAAACAGGGTCGGGTATAGGGTCAATAAAAAAAGAACCGATTATAACAGATTGGGTGGGCGTGGTCTGCAGGTCTATACCCTACCCACCTGAACTCGATCACCCCTAGAAAACGGCCAAGCGCAGCCAATACAACATAATGGGGGCTTTGAAAAAACTTTCCAAATCGTACCAAATTACAGCCTATTGAAATCGGAATTATGAGTAAAGTTTGTAAATTTGGAAGTGCTATTTTTATTTGATTCGACTTAATCTTCTTGTAAAATATAATATGTCAAACAAGATTTTTCAAATATATATATATACTTATTTATTTATTTATTTATTTTTGGGAAGTTCGGACTAGGCCGTACCCAATTTAATTGGACCATATCAGTTCAATTCGGGCAGGGCTTTTGGCGTTGGATCGGTTCTAGCTTGTTAGCTCAAAACCAACGAAATTTATTTTTATCATATGCTTTGCAGATTTTATGAGTAAGATTCTTAACAAATTGTTAATTTTGCATTCAAAATTAGTAGAAACTTGTTTCATGAAAATTACTTCTAGAGTTGAAATATCAATTCACACTTAGAAACTTTATTGCCTACTATAAGTTTCTTCTAATTATATGGTTTATTGACTGCTTGTCAAACTTATGGACAAGTAAAAGAAGATATTTATATTCCTAATAAATTACAAACCAATGTGAAAAATTTATTTGACGTTATATTTTTCAATTTACCCAATATGTTCGTAGGTAGTAAGTAATTTTGGATAGATATAAATTATTCTTAAGTTAAGAAATTAGCAATAAGTTTAGGAATTAAAAATTACTTAAAGGAGCAAACTTACTTTTCATATTGTGAATATAATTATAATTACACATCGAAGTAACTTTCAAAATAATAGTTTTCCAAAGGATCTTTTAACGTTGTTGTGGCACTCATTCAAAAATTAAATGTTATCAAATAATTCAACCATATGATTGAAATTCACTTTCACAAAGGAAATTAAATTCGTTTTAGAAAAGATGAACAATTATTAACGGTGAAACTAGAGATGAACTTCCAACTTAATTATATCCAAGAAAAATAATGATTCTAAATTTAAAAGTTCATGATAACACAAATGTTTATAAATTTACTCACATTAAAAACCACACATTCTTAAAAACATATCTATGATGTTTTAACATCAAAGGGTTGTTATAATTAATTTTGAAAACTAAATTATCTAAATTTAAAAAGTCTCATTTATTAACCACATATTCAATTTCACCATAAATGTAAAATTTCTTTGGCGTTAACCCTATATTAACCACGTATGGAGCATAGTCAAGTTTGAAACTTGGCATCCAAGTTAGATTGAATTAGAGTCATCTCTCTACGTTTATTGACGAAGCAGTTGGTTTGTTTGAATCTTCCCCACAACAAACAGAATTCAAATAAAGCAATAGACAAAGTTGAATTCTATAAGGATATCGTGCATAACCCATTTAAATGACTCAATTTACTACATATGATGTCTCTATTGGTATAAGTGCCGTTACCTTAATACATTTATTTAACTTCATGCTATTTCCACTTAATCCAATATTATTGCAATAGCTCTGAATTTCCAGTTAATACAATGAAAAACCGTAAACTAATACAATCATAACATAATTATCCTCTATTAGCTTCCATCAAATTTTACCATGAAATTGCCAAGTTGAATAACATATGACAATAGTAAGTCTACAAGGAAATCTTTATCAGTTTGGGGTAAATTTTTTAGTGATCTACCAATTTGGGATTTTTGATAACCAAACATTAGTTAGGAATAAAATTATCACATGTGCATTATTTAAAGTTTTTGGTGACTCAAACATTATTTTGAGTTAAATTTATTATAAATTTACCAGTTTGAAGTTTTTTTTTAATATTAACTCTAACTTTTTATATGATGAAATACATTCTTTAAAACCCACTTACGAATGCGGTTGCAATCAATTTCTTGTTGGGCACATAAAGAAAATCCTTAGTCATTGGCACGTATCCTACCACAGCCACTCGCGATTGTGGAGATATTCTTAGAAACCCATTTTGCTTTGGGAAAAAAAAAAAAAAATCTAAATATCGTATTCATTCAGAAGGAAAGCAAAAATTACATAAATAAAAAATAAATTAACTTCATAGATTTTTTTGAATTGTTCAAAAATAATGGCGGCATTATCTAGCAACTATATATAATGGAGGCATTTGATCGATATAAGATGATGCTGTCATAGTATTTTTTTTAATTGATATAAAAGATGATGGAAATTGGATCATTTGCCATTCTAAGTCGGACGAAATCGATAGTGCATGTTTTGACCAAATTCGGGGATTTGAGAGTATTTTAAAATGTTTCAAGTGACTTGATAAGATTCAATACCTAGAGCTAACATCATATGACCCTTTTTTTTTTTGGTCAAACATATAACCTAGTTGGAATAGAGTAAGAGCTAAAGAAGCTTCTAGTAATATTGTTATTATATAGATTGAAGATACGACATTCAATACTTAAGGAACGATGGCTAATGATGAAAGCGTTTCATTGGGTAGACGTATGAAAAGTTGGGTAATGAACTCATATATTCCTCGAGCCCCTAGATATTCTACATCATTTTTCCAAACACACTTTCATTTTGAATCAAGATCTTTCGCCTTTCTCCTATTTTATATTCTAAATATTTAATCTTACAAATTGACATAATCAATTAACCTACAATTAGAATAATCATAATCAAATCATACCTCCTATTCTAATCTAATATTCTGATGACAGAATCAAATCATATCTCGTACTCTAATATAATATTCCGATGGTTCATCAATAATATTATCAAACTTATCAGTATTTAACTATGCGTAGCGATGGCTGGCCTTGACTCAATCCCATTTCTGTCCAACAGGCGAGGGGCGATTCCCAATCAAGTTGCTGTTTGGAGACGGAAAGAGGTTGCTCCTTCCCTCCCTCAAGGTCCCGTCTGGAATCAATTGCTCGGATACATTGGGACTTTGGCGATCCAAATAGATACAAAGTCTTACTGGCGTTCATGAAAAAGGGAATCCTCCAGAAGGGCAAGAAGATGAGGCAAGGTTCTGGGGGAGCCATAACTCCCGAGATAATTTACTACGAGAAAGGAAAAACAGCTACATGAAAAATAAGAGCATCGTGCTCTTCTTGACTTTATAACAGTTTTATTAAAATTAGATGGCAATTAAATTTTGCATTTTTTTTCTCAAGCGATATTTTCCGGTAAACACGTCATTTTTTTTATTTTTTTTATGGGATGAGTAATAGACAGTTCGAAAGGACAGAGAAAATATGATGCAAAACAGATTTGGTAGGGAGGAGAGGGAGACTTGTTGGCAGAGCGGGCCCCACGGTGCCACTTGTCTTCCATTGAATGGACTAATGTATTTATTACGTGGCTAGTAGCCTACTACTAGTGTATCCAATATTTTCTCGGATTGGGTAGGTGAAAATTTTGTCATTTTTGGCCTTTCTATGACGTGTTCTATTTAACTAGAGCTGGCCGACCCCTTTTCCGTCCAACAGGCGAAGGCAAATTCCAGTCGGGTTGCTGTATGGAGAAGGAAGGAGGTCCCTCCTCCCCTCCCTCATGGTGCAGTCTGTCCCGTTGGAGATTACTCATTCACCGGATACCTCGGAGCTTCAGCGATGCAGATAGAAACAAAGTGTTACTGGCGTTGGGGGAAAAAACGAATGCTCTGGGAGGGCAAAAAGATGAGGCAGGGTTTTCGGGGAGCCATCGGGGAGTCCAGCCGTCCATACAGATGCGACGTGTTCCTGAGCTTCTGCGGCGAGGACACACGCAATGGCTTCACCGGCCACCTCCATGCAGCGCTGGACCAGCGAGGGATCGCCGTGTTCATGGACGAGGAGGAACTCTGGAAGGGCGAGGAGATCGCGCCGGCGCTCCTCGAAGCCATCGGGAATTCGAGGATCTCGATCGTTGTGTTCTCGGAGAACTACGCGTCCTCTAGCTGGTGCTTGGACGAGCTGGTGAGAATCGTGGAGTGCAGGGATACGATGGGGCAGATCGTGCGGCCGGTGTTCTACAAGGTGGATCCGTCGGATGTGAGGAACCAGACGGGGAGGTACGGACAAGCGCTAATTGAACACGAGGAGAGGTTGAAGTCGAACGGCGGCGATTTGGAGAAGGTGAAGAGGTGGAGAGAAGCACTGACTAAAGCTGCTAACATGTCTGGCTGGCACTTGGTTGACGAGTAAGGCTCTCATTTACTCCTTTCTGAGTATGCTTACTGTTTGTTCTGTGGCAGAAGAAAAAAAAAAGAAGCTGTTGATTACGGAATTACACTAATTCCATGACAATAGTTTCATGGCAATGCTTTTGCATAAAATGGGAAAAATATCAATTCACGGTCATTGAAGCGGGAAAGCTTCTTTATTAATATTCTCGACAAGCAAGTCATGCGTCGAGTGTATAATTATGCAGGTGGACCACGTCCCTCTACAAGCCCGTTACTGCTTTAGATGTCAATTGCTTGAGACTGAATTTAATCTGGTCTATAGTGCTTGAGATAGTAACCGTGGTTTGATCTTATTGGCGATCAGCTTACTATTTTTTGTATCAAATATCTTTGAATCTACCAGGCGTGAGTCTAATGTCATTCGGAGCATTGCCAAGGGAGTATGGAATCAGCTGAATCGCAAGCAGGTACACATTCCCGAAAACGTGGTTGCCATGGACTTGCATGTGGACCACATGCGTACTTTGCTAGACATGGAATCAAATAAGGTTCACATGGTCAGAATTTGCGGATTTGGAGGAATAGGGAAGACGACTATTGCCAAAGCTACTTACAATGCTTTTGCGCATAAATTTGACTGTTGCAGCTTTCTTTCCAATGTTAGAGAAACTTGTGAGAAATTCGCAGACCTTGGCCTACTTCGGCTTCAAGAGGCACTTATTTCCGAGGTAATGTTGGATGATGATCTGAAGTTTGGCAATGTCCATAGAGGTATGAGCATGATAAAGAGCAGACTTTGCAAAAAAAAGGTCCTCATTGTCATTGACAATGTGAACCAATTGATCCAATTGGAAACACTAGCTGGAGGACCTGATTGGTTTGGTCATGGAAGTAGAATCATCATAACGACTCGAGATGATCATTTACTTGTTGCCCATTGCGTAAAAAGTATATACAAAGTCGAACCGTTAGCTTACTCTATGGCGCATGTGCTCTTGAGTTCGATTGTTTTCAAGGATTTTTCTCCTCCTTCAGATTATGAAGCGCTTTTATATAATGTATTGGCTTACACCAAAGGACTTCCATTAGCTATTAAAGTTTTGGGTTCTTTTCTTCGAGGTAGAAGCTTACTTGAATGGAAGAGCACATTGGATAAATTGAAGAGAGTTTTCAATGGAGAAATCTTTAGTGTGCTGAGAATAAGCTTTGATGGTCTAGATGATTATGAGAATGATATTTTTCTTGATATTGCATGCTTCTTCAATGGAGAGAGTAAAGGTTATGTGAGAGATATTTTGGAGAGCTGTGATCTCTACCCGGATGTTGGAATTGATGTTCTTATAGATAAGTCGCTCATCACTATTGAGCGTGGCAATTTGGAGATGCATGATATGATTCAAGAAATGGGAAGAGAAATTGTTCGAAGGGAATCTCCCAAAGAGCCAGGGGAGCACAGTAGATTGTGGTCCTATGAGGATGTGCTTCGTGTGCTAACAGAAGGCATGGTAATGAGTTATAATCTTTTGTTTTTGGCAATATATATGCTTGTTTGGTAGGGTTAAAGCCTCAGAAGAAGTTCTGTTGTCCTTCTGCAAAAATAGAAGTGTATGAATATATATACACACACATATATCAACATATCTTTTTTTTTTGGCTAAGTAAGAGAATGACGTAATCATCCCAAAAGAATCACTTTTTGCACATTTCCATCCTGAGATCTAAGATTTGTACTATTAACCTCTCCCAGAAAGGAAATTAGAGAAACATCTCTAGGAACTTATATACCAAGTCTTTTTTTTTTATAAATTTTTTATATGATTTGAAGTGTTTATAAAACTCCCGTGTCAAAAGCAAATTTTGAAAGCTAAGAACAAATGGCACCCAAAGCACACTACATCTTATTTATTACTAGTTAAGCCCTTGCACATACACCTTTGCAGTTAAATTGTCTACTCATCTATGTGCTGCCAGGGAACTAATAAAGTAGAAGCAATAATGCTCAAGTTGGCTGCTCTAGAAGAAGTATGCTTTAGTGCTCAAGCCTTCACAAACATGAAAAGGCTCAGACTTTTTTTGGCTCGCAATGTATACCGTTCAGGTGATCCCGTATGCTTTCCCACTGAATTAAGATGGCTGGAATGGCCCAACTACTCTCTACCATCCATGCCATTCAATACAGGCCACAAGAAACTTGTACATCTAGACATGAGTAAAAGCAGCATAAGAGAATTGGGGAAGGGATTTATGGTACGTACTTGCAATATTCTATTTTGTCAAGATAAAAGATGAAAATGTGAAGATCTTAAAAAAAACTACTTATATGTGCCATCATTTACCGTGCAGTCTTATAGAAGTTTGAAGTCTATTAATTTCAGCCACTGTACATTGCTGAGTGAAATTCCCGATGTATCGCCATTGCCAAATCTTGAGATTTTGGATCTCCAAGAGTGCACCAATCTTGTTGAGGTTCATCAGTCTCTCGGATGTCTTGAGAAGGTCGTACATTTAAATTTTATCAACTGTTGCAATCTTAGCCATTTCCCAAGCAGTTTGAATTCAAGATCTCTTGAAAATCTGATTCTTAGAGGTTGCTCAAAGCTTTCGAGGTTGCTCAAAGCTTTCAAGGTTCCAGATATTCTTGTACAAGCGAAACATCTCAAAGAACTTGTGCTTTATGAGATTGCCATCGAAGAGCTACCCTCCTCTGTCGCTAATCTCATCGAACTGAAAGAGTTGTGTCTAACAAACTGCACAAATCTTAAAAGCCTTCCTTGTAGCATCTATACATTGCAGCATCTCAAGGGTATTTTGGCTGATGGTTGCTTACAACTTAGCAAGTTCCCAAAATGTTTGTGTGAATCAAGTGATTGCATCGATTTCTCTCTCCCGTCAGCCCTTCCGAGCATTATTTACTTGAATGTGCAAAGATGCAGCTTATCAGAGCTTAGTTTCTTGAAAAATCTTCATTGCATGTCCTCATTGACAATTTTAAATCTGTCGGAGAACAAGTTTGTCAGCCTTCCTACTTGCATTAGTCAATTTACTAAGTTGCAGCAGCTTGATTTGACGCATTGCAAGCAGCTTCAAGAGATTCTAGCTCTCCCACCAAACATAACATATTTACTTGCGAAAGGCTGTGAATCGTTGGAAACATGTGTGGACTTATCACACATGTTACGATATAATCTAGATGAATCACCTTGGCTCAGACGAATTGACTTCTTTGGCTGTCATAAGCTGATCCAGGATCAATGCTCCAGCAATTGTAATATGCTATCAATTGAGCTCTCTCTCTCTCTCTCTCTCTCTCTCTCTCCACATGTTTCTGTCGCAAGTGTGAATATTCTGCAATGGCAGGGATTAATTGGAGAGACTCGGGTTGACATTTTTCATCCAGGAAGCAAGATCCTAAAATGGTTTGTCCATCAAAGCATGACAGGATTCATAAGATTCCTTGTATCTTCAGAATTATACCGTGACATAGCCGGCTTGGCCTTTTGTGCGATTGTTGGTTCAACTAATCGGAAGGAAACCAATATTTCATGCGAGATCCTGTTGTTTGTCAACAATCAATCAACTTATGGTTGTGTAGATTGTTTTTCCTCGTTGGAGTTTGACCACATGTGGATTTTATACATTCCACGGCGAATGATGTGGGGATTGGACGCGAAATTGCTGAATCACTATAGTCAATTTACAGTACTATTTCAAGCAATGGACGGGACTCTAAGAAGCTGCGGTGTGCATTTGGTGTACAAACAAGTTAATCAATCCAATGACCCAAAGATGGACGAAGACATTGATCCTTTGAATTCAAACACAAACCTTACAATTCCCGAATTTGGAGCCGCAAAAGGAAGGAAAGATTTTTAGACTCCCAACATGGTTACTATGAGTCGAAATTAGCTTGTAATTTATTGTAGGGGGTCATATTAATGCCCTTTCGAGTAGCTTTGATTGTGTGTTTCCTCATAGCGGAAGTAAACTTGCTGTTGTGTTTTTCTTAACCGTCAAGATTATGTAATCATCTTCCATCGTTTCTCCACTAAGAAAGTGCAAGGATGTTCCTGTCTAGTCAATATTCCTAAATTTGCTTGTCGACTCACATCATGTCACGACCAATCTTAAGAAAGAGAACCCAAAGAACAAAGAAGGGATTCAAACAGAGAACTAGCATTTACAAATTGGCCCAATCTATCTGCAAGACATTGCACGATTTTGGTTCTACAGGGTTATGATGTACTTGGTCATCAAAACATTTTAGTTGCTCTTGGTCTAAGGATAGATCCGCAATTACAATTGAACAGTTATTAGAATGAAGGATGGGCCATGCAGTTCGCTCAGCTACATGGTAGTGTCTGCTTTGGCGTTGTCTCCGATTCACCTCAAGCATGATTGCTCATGAGCCTCAAGAAAGCATGACCATATGTAAGTAATCATAGTACCCCATCGGTTGTCATGTCCACTGCTACCGCCTCCTTTGCAGTGGCTTAAGTAAAAGGAGTTTTTGCAAGAATCGCAGCATGTTTGGTTTGTCTGATCGTCTCCATAATGCTTGCAAGCCGCCCATCATACCCAAAGAGCAGTGACAACAAACATGTCTTGTCGTGTGAACACAATTGAGCCGGACTTGGAGGACTATGAAAAGCAATAATCAGATTATCGTCCCATTCTCAACATGAACTGACTCCGGATGACCCATGCCCTCATATTCCACCAAGTCAAAAGGTCTGTTTTCCCTTGAGAAAAGTATGGTCTGACACACTTTATTCTCTCTCTCTCTCTCTGTCATGGTCCTGCACCTTTATTCTATCGTACAAAAACCAAAAAAGGGGAAAAGGAAGCGGCTTTAGTAAGAGTGAGAAGGCATTGTTACAAGCCCTCAGGTGTGGTTGTTGTTCTGCTTTTTATTTCGGGTCAAGTTTCCTCCATTTGCTTGACAATAATGAATTCATTTCCGTATGCTCATAACATTTACCCAACTTAATGAACTCACATATCAATGTCATGTTTCATTGATCAATCTCATAAAGTTAGACGTCGATGGACCATCGACCAATCTAATAATTAATATCCGGCTATGGTCTCACTTACGCCAGTGACAAATATGACAAATGTTTACCCATGGGCTATGTCTCCACTTATATCAATTGGAGGTTCGACCAGGAGGACGTCTCAAAAACGACATGCGTACTTACCCCCTTATAGGATTCTAATCATAGCAATATGAGCATAATCCACTAATATCATCTTCCAATAATCCACAAAACAAATCCATAACTCATCTCATAAATCGGTTTCACAATTTGAATCTTTGTTATGAAGAACGCATTTCATAAAGTATTTAATAAATCAATACATATAACATTTTTGGGGCAAAGTACAGCCTAAGTGCCAAAATTTGGCATGAATGGAAACTTAAGTACTAAAAGTTAGGAAAGTAACACTCAAGTGCCACTTTTTTTGAAAAGTGAGACACTTAAGTGCCATCTTCGGCGAACCTTACCGAAAATCCTATGTGGTAATTTTTATTATTGTTTTCGTCCATGTGGCTCGCCAAAATGCTGACTCAACAAAAAAAGGCAAAAACGACGTCTTTTTTGAGCGGATTTGAATGTTAATATAAAAATTAATTTAATTAAATTATAAAAAAACAAATAATAATTATTATCTTAATTTATTTTTAAAAAAGGTGGGGGAGAGGAGGCGCGACTAGGGGTTGAGCCCTCGCCGCCACCACCTCCCCGCCGTCGCTGCCTCTTCCCAATGGTAGCCTTCGCCCAGATTTGGGCGAGGGCTTGTGGGCCCTCGCCGCCACTCGGCCGGGGCTGGTGACCCTCGCCGACCCTTCCCACTCCTTGGCCACCCCTTCCTGGCGGCAACGGCGAGGGCTCGGCCCTCAACCATCTCCCTCCCCCTTTTTTTTTAGTATTTGTATTTTTATTTTTAAATGTTTTAAATAAATTTAGTTTTAAATTTAATTTAATTACTTTTTATATTAATTTTTTATCACGTTAGAGACAAATAGGTTTCAAATAATGCAATATGCAAAGTTGAATTCTAATGGATATCATGCATAACCCATTAAAATGACTAAATTTACTATATATGATGTCTCTACCGGTGTAAGTGCCGTTACCTTAATACATTTATTTAACATCATGCTATTTCCACTTAATCCAATACCATTGCAATAGCTTTGAATTTCGGGTTAATACCTTGAAAAAACATAAACTAATACACTCGTAATATAATTACCCTTTGTTAGCTTTTGTCAAATTTTACCATAAAATTGTCAAGTTGGATAATATATGACGATAACTCAATTGACATAATTGGTTCACATGAAAATCTTTATCAGTTTGGGGCAAATTTGTTATTAATATATAAATTTGGGGTTTTCGATAAACAAAAATTAGTTTGGAATAAATTCATCACATATGCATTAGTTTGAAGTTTTTGATAACTCAAAAATTAGTTTGAGTTAAATTTATCATAAATATATTGGTTTGAAATTTTTGTTAGTATTAACTCTAACTTTTTATATGATGACATGAATTCTTTGAAACCCACCTAAGAATGCGGTTGCAATCAATTTCTTTCTGGGCATATAAAGAAATTGCTTATTCATGGAGATGTTCTTAGAAACCCATTTTGCTTTGGAGGATAAAAATGTAAATATCGTATTCATTTAGAAGGAAAGCAAACATTACATAAATTAAAAAAATAAATTAACTTCATAGATTTTTTTGAATTGTTCAAAAATAGTGGCGGCATCATCTAGTGCAGTTGATTGATACAAGATGATGCCCTCATAGTATTTTTTTTTCAATTACTGAAAAAGATGATGGTAATTATATCCTTTGCCATTCTAAATCAGACGAAATTGATATTTTGGCCACAGTTGGGATTCCAGAGTGTTTTAACATGTTTCAAAATGTTTTCAAGTGACTTGATAAGATTCCATATCTAGAGCTAACATCATATAACCCAGTTGTTTTTTTTTTTTTTTTTTTTTGGTCGAACATATAACCCGGTTGGAATACATCTCTTCAAGCAAGAGCTAAAGAAGCTCCTAGTAGTATTGTTATTATACCTATTGAAGATACGACATTCAATACTTAAGGAATGAAGGCCAATGACGAAAGCATTCCGTCGGGCTGACATATGACAAATTGGGTAATGACCTCGGATATCCCATCTCCTTTTCAATAAAGAGATGGGATTCGGTCGGAGAATATTTTGTCATCTTTGGCCTTTTTGGCCCTGCATGTTTTCATTTCTTGTTTCTGTTTATAAACAGATTTTCTGTTTTTTTGTTCTAGGGAACAAAAAAAGAACAAAAACGCGTTTATTTGCGTTTGTTCGTTTTTTTTTTTTTCATTTCTGGAACAAAATTGAAACAAAAATTAGAAACAACAAAAAGTTGTTTCTCTTCCGTAAAACACTTCGGCAAACCGAAAAGAACAAAAATAAAGAACAAAATTGAAACAAAACGGGAACACTTCTTCGGTCCCTCGTTCGTGCCCGTGCAAAGCTTCGTTCGTGCTCTCCCCGACGTCTCCCCTCTCCGGCGCCTCCCACTCGGGCGGACTCTCCGCGACTCCCCCCGGCGACTCTCCGGCACCTCCCCACTCCGATCACTCTCCGGCGCCGACAGGTGGTGCTCCGTCAACCGGCTGAAGCTTCCGAGTCCAGGTAATTGCTGCTGCTGCTCCTCCATCTCCGTTCGAAGAGGGCTTCGGCGACAGCAACCTTCGCCGACTACCGCCGGACGCTCGCTCTAGCCTCGAGCGAGCGACGCCGACCCCCAAGGGAGCCGTCGCTCAGATCTGCCAGATCTGGGCGACGGTTGCTCGCCGGAGCTGCTCTGTCGAGCGAACCAGACGAGGAGGACGAGACTCGGCGGTGGAACTCACAGCAGGACTTCGTGGAGGTCACCCTCGAGCTCGAGGACGACTCCATTGTCGTCCGTAGCGTCACCCCGACGAGCAACCACAACCGGGCGCCCGCCGCCGCCGCTGACAAAGCTGATCCCGCCGCGGCGCTGGACAGGAACAGGAACCTCTCGGTTACGACGATGATCCGGAGGAAGTTCCCGTGGCTGCGGTCCGGGTCGTCGCGGGCCGGGTCGGAGGCGGAGGCCCCGACGGCGGCGGCGGCCGCGAGGGAGGCGCGGAGGGCGAGGGCGAAGCTGGACCGGAGCCGGTCGAGCTCGCAGAGGGCGCTGAAGGGTCTCCGGTTCATCAGCAAGGCCAACTTCTGCCCGAGGGACGCCGAGGAGCTCTGGCGCCAGCAGCTCGGTCGAGCGAGCTGCTCTGCTAGCTCGCTCGACCGTCGCTCGCTCGGAGCAGCTCGGTCGAGCGTGGCTGCTCTGCCGAGCGAGCTGCTCTGCCAGCTCGCTCGACCGTGGCTTGCTCGGAGCAGCTCGCTCGACCGTGCCCCTCAACTGTTTCCGCTTCCTGTCCTCTCTCTTTTCTGTATTTTCTTTTCGTCTCCTTTGACCCGCGAAAATGCAGGCTAGAGGTTGTGGTGGCACCCAAGTACTCAAAGAAGGGGCTAGAGGTTGTCCGTAGGAAGTTGAAAACGTTGAGGATTCTGGAAGCGAAGAACGGAAAAGGGGAGCTTTCATTGAGACAGGTCGGTGGGGGATGGCCGGCTCAGGATTCCGATGATTTTAACTCCCGTAGACATCCAATTCAATGCGGTCTCAGGGATAACTCCGCAAGAGAGCGAGCTTGAAGATGTAGAGTCTGCATGGCTCTACGTTGAGCCTGTTGTATACACTTGCAGTGCAAATTTTAAGACTCTTAGTGCAGTCACCAAAGAGATTGGATAATGGAGATTGTTTATGAACATTTAGATATGATATAAAAATAAAAAATAAAAAAAGTATATGAAAAAATTCGATACAAACTTTACTTACAAAATTTTCTACCAAGTATGCCATATGATCATGTTCAGAATGTTTGTCTTCATTCACTATGAACAAAATTAAATTAATGAGCATTTCATGAAAATATGAATTCAATATCAAGTTTAAACTTTATTAAAAAAAAGCATTTTTTGAAAAATTTAAAACATAAATTTTGTACAAGTTACCAAACATGTTTACATTCTTTTTTATTCTAGGAACAGAAATTGAGTGCAGTTACCAAACGTGTTTCTGTTCTTTTTTTATTTCAAGAACAATTTTTTTTTACACTTACCAAACGCGTTCTTTTGTTCAAAAACTATTTCCGGAACAGAAACACTTTTTTTTGTTTCTGTTCCCTGGAACAAAAAAAGAACAGAAACGTTACCAAACGCGCTCTTTATGACCTGTTGTTTTTGACTATGTGAACAGCTGGCCGACCTTGACTCAATCCCATTTCGGTCCAACAGGCGAAGGGCAATTCCCACTTAGGTTGCTGTTTGGAGATGGAAGGAGGCCGCTCATTCCCTCCCTTGGGGTTCTGTCTGGAATCAATATAGAAACAAAGTGTCACGGGCGTTCATGGAAAAGGGAATCCTCCGGAAGGGCAAGACCATGGGCAGAGTTTTGGGGGAGCCATAACTCGAGATAATTTACCATGAGAAAGGAAAAACAGTTACACAAAACATAAGAACATCGCGCTCTGCTTGAATTTCTAAGAGTTTTAGTAAAATTAGATAGCAATTAAATTTCGCATTTTTTTGCTCACACGATATTTTCCGGTAGATATGTATTTTTTTTTTTTTTGATGAGTAATAGACAGTTCGAAAGGAGAGAAAAAACACAATGCAAAACAGGGTTCCTGCACGTGAAGGGGAAGAAAATTTGCTCAAAATAGTGTAGCAAAAGCACTGTTTGATACTGTTTATATGTTTGGCATTACATCAAACCAGTCTATAAAGCATCCTAGAGGTACTCTACATCATTAGGTCATGAGAAAGTCTATAATGCCCCCAGCATGCGTCGTATAAAACAAACTTCCGTCAGAAATCCAATAAGAGTTGGCTAAAAGAGTAGATTCCTGTACGCACTCTCCAATAATTTTCTAAATCTCTTATTTCTTCTCCCGTGACATGTGTACAAGGGTCCTCAATAATTACATAAAGAATTGCAAATTTTCAGACTTGCCCGTGTCCCCTCCCACGGTACACGGAAAAAACGTAAAAATGAGCTAATTTCATTGATTAACTTTCCATCCGAAATTTTTGTCCTCCCCATTTTCCTTTTTTCTTTAATAAGCATAAATTCCATATTTAGTTAACTAGGTCCAATGTAAACAGGGCTATTTAGCCATTCCAATTATTCTATTCTTAGAAAAAAATTCTGAAATAAAGATTTTAAGAATACTTACATTAACTAAAAGTATATGATGATTTTATTAATTAAGGATGAAAATATTCTCACCTTACGAGGTAAAACTAAAGATGTCAACGTATTTCTTTTGTGAGAATAACATATTAGCGCAATCCAGGCTCAAATTATGTTAAAATGGTTTTTTGAGTTGGCAATAAAAATAAAAGTTAAGAAAAAAAGTAGTGAAGATTAGACAGTTCGAAAGTAGAGAAAAAACGTGTAAGGGGGTGTTTGGTTCAGCTTTCCCAAGGGGCTTTGAGCCCCCAAAGCCCCTTGGGAAAAATTTAAGGGTCTTTGGTTCGGCTTTCAAATGCTACTTGGCAAAATGTTTGCATTTGGAATGCTGAAAGCCCAAAGCAGGTGGGGACCTGCTTTGGGCATTTCAGCATTCTCGGCATGCTGATGGGAGGGTTAACAAATTTGTGCTTGTTGTCCATTTTACCCTCAAAATTTTGTTAAAACTCCAATTTTACCCTACCCCAAAACAAAACCCTACCTTCTCGACTGGACGCTCTTTCCTCTCCTCTGTTCTACAGTCCATCACGCGAAGCTCTTTTCTTTTCGTTGATTCTCGCAGCATCCGTTCTCGCCGATTCTCGCAGCATCGCATCCGCTCTCGCCGATTCTTTTTCTCTCCTCTCTTCTACCTGGTATGCCCCTCTCTCTCTCTCTTCCTCCCTCTTTATTCCTTTTCGTCGCTGGATGGTAAACGCTATTTCGGTCTTCTCGGTTTGTTCCCTCTCTCTCTCTCTCTCTCTCGCACACCCGATCCCTCTCTCTTTTCTCCCCCTGTTCTTGTTCGTCCGTTCAGGTGTATATCTTGCCTCATCTTCATAATTTTTCCTGGCAAGATTTCTCTTATACCGAAAAGATGGAAAATCCAATGATTTGGCTTCTTCGATGCCTGAGATGGATTGATTAGGATCCAATAGAATGAGCCCAAATGCTAGATAATTACTGCAGAACCACCTAGTTGCCTTCAAACGAGATGAATTGTCTTTCAGCTTATTCAGCTTGAAGACAGCAGTAGTTCATGGTATTTGTCTAGTACTGTGCCATGGGAAGTTTGATATAGCTGTTGTTTTCAGTTAATTTCAAGTGACATGGGGCTTAGGATGCATATATATACATGTGCATATTGTGAATGACCAAATCCAGTTCATTATGTTTTTCATCATTTTCCTAAAAGTTGACTGGAATCCTTCGCAGCAATTACATGTATTTTGCGGTCAAAAAGTTTCAGAAAATTGATTTAGTCAAAACAGAATATCATCACCCAAGAAGTTGATAGTTCTCTGCTTAATTGCTTTTATCGGGATTAGAAAATATAGTTTTTTCAAAGTTCATATCCAAGATCTTGTTAATAGTTACAAATCATCCACTTGTAGGCAATGAGGCAAAGGGATGAAGCTTTAGAGAAGGAGGTGGAACTTCTTAAGCAAAAACTTAAAGAGCTTGAGCAACTTGCCAAGGGACGAGGCCTTTCCGGCCTTTTCAACTTCAAACAGGCTATTAGTGAAGATGCAAAAATAGCGAAACCAGTTTGAGGCTTTGACCAGCAAAGTAGGAGCCTTTACTATAATAAAAACATGATTCATCCATACCATCCTCTCAACTTTGAAAAGCAATTCTTCCGGTCTCTTTTTGTCAATTCTTTGATTTGTATCTTGCTTGGTTTGTTTCTTCAAAAATAGAAGGCCACATGGTCAGACATTTTTGGAAGATGAGAGGAAGGTGCTTACTCCTCGAGATTGTAACAATTGTTCCTTGCAATAACATTAGAATTAAGAGTGCCATTCTCGTAGATAACTGTTATATATTGTAATTTAACTTCGTTGACCCGAAATCTGATCATGCCAATTTCACAAGCAATTGAATGCAACGGTGGAGGATCCGTGTCACAGAACAATTAACATTGAAGAGTTTGTTTTCTTATTTCAACCTGCATCTTAGCTGAAAATCGGATTCTACAGCAGATTTGATGAACTAATTGCAAAAAGTCACCGACATAATAATCTCGTAGATTTTGCTTTTCATCTAAAACCGGGTCATCATGGTCTATAGAGGACAATTTGAGCAGCAATGCCGCATATGCAGGATGTGCATCAAAATAAGAACAACCGTCGGTTGGGGTTCGAGAAAATCAAGAAATTTTACCGCTCATCAAGGAAAAAAATGCTTTTTTTTTTCTACCAAAAAAATTCAAGGGCAGCAAATGTTCAACCATAGAAATTTCATGATAAACCGTCAAGAAATCATCATTTAAGCATCTCAATAAATGTTTTGGGACATCAATCGGTCTCAATTCTTAACAAGAATGACAGTCTCCAGTTATTTTCTTTCTTTTTGACAAAAGTCTCCAGTTATTTTCAAGCAATATAATTTCTTCTGAACTTATGTTCAGACGAAATGGTGAACTTAGTACGTATTTCTCATGTAAAAACATGTAATTTTACTAATATGTATCTTTTATATTACTTTCAACATGAAAATGTAAAATGTTATATATTCATTATTTCTTTTTGCAATTTTAAAAAAACTAAAACTAAAACACTTAATTTTAAATGGTTGGCTTTTCAAATGCAAGTTTTACCAAAAAGGTTTGCAGATTTCCCAAAGATTTTTAGTTTTAGTTACCAAACAAATCAAAGATTTTAAAACCCTTTTCTCTCAAAGGTATTTGTATTCTCCCAAGGGCATTTCCCTAAAGTTGAACCAAACGGACCCTAAATGGGTCAGAGATTCAAAATTTGCTCGGCGCCCTCTGGTCCCTTTCCCGTAGACCTGGGCCCATCACTCTGCACACTCTGACGCTCTCTCTCCTCCTGAGACTCCTCGAGGGGGAGACTTGCCTTGCTTGCCGTCAGAGCGGGCCCCACGGTGCCACTTGTCATCCACTGAATGGACTAACGTATTCAGTACGTGGCTGCTATTAATATATCCAATATTTTCTCGGATTGGATAGGTGAAAATTTTATCATTTTTGACCTTTCCAGGACGCGTTCTATTTAACTAGAGCTGGCCGGCCTTGAGAGTCGACCCCTTTTCCGTCCAACAGGCGAAGGCAAATCCCTGTCGGGCTGCTGTGTTTGGAGATGGAAGGAGGTTCCTGGATACCTTTCTCATTGTTCCTTAAGAGCAGACACCCTCATCGAATACCTTGGGGGTTCGACGATCCAGATAGAAACAAGGTGCTACCGGCGTTCACGAAAAAGCGAAAGCGAACGCTCCGGAAGGAGGAAAAGATAAGGCAGGGTTTTCGGGGAGCCATCGGGGAGTCCAGCCGTCCATACAGATACGACGTGTTCCTGAGCTTCCGTGGCAAGGATACACGCAACGGCTTCACCAGCTACCTCCACGAGGAGCTGAAGCAGAGTGGGATCGCCGCGTTCATGGACGAGGAGGAGCTCCGGAAGGGCGAGGAGATCGCGCCGCCGATTTTCCGAGCCATAGGGGAGTCGAGGATCTCGATCGTCGTGTTCTCGAAGAACTACGCGTCCTCTAGCTGGTGCCTGGACGAGCTGGTGAGAATCATGGAGTGCAAAAAAACGATGGGGCAGATCGTGTGGCCGGTGTTCTACAAGGTGGATCCGTCGGATGTGAGAAGGCACAGGGGGAGGTACGGACAAGCCCTAATCCATCACGAGGAGAGGTTGAAGTCGAACGGCGGTGATTCGGAGAAGGTGAAGAGGTGGAGAAAAGCATTGACCAAAGCAGCTGACGTCTCCGGCTGGCATCTGGTTAAACAGTAAGCCGACCATTTAATCCCTTCTGAGTATGCCGACTGTTTGTTCTGCGGCCAAAAAAACAAAAAAAGTTATTGATTACGGAATTTCACTAATTTCTATGGCAATAGATTCTTATGCATAAAATGGGAGAAAAACTAATTCACACTAATTGAAGCAGGAAAGCTTATGTATCTTGACAAGCGACTGAGCAAATCGTGAGTTGAGTATATAAACATCCAGGTGGACCACGTCCCTTTCCCTCTACTAGCCCGTTTCTGTTTTAGATGTCAATTGCTTGAAACTGAGTTTAATATGGTCTATAGTGCTTGGGATATTGACCGCGGTTTGATTTTATTTGAGATCAGCTAAGTACTTTTTGTATCCAATGTCTTTGAATCTACCAGGCGCGAGTTTAAGGTCATTCAGAGCATTGTCAAGGACGTATGCGCTCAGCTGAAGAATCGCGACCAGTTATCCATTCCTGAAAACGTGGTTGCCATGGACTCGCATTTGGTCCACATGCGTACTTTGCTGAACATGGAATCGAATGACGTTTGCATGGTTGGAATTTGTGGACCTGGAGGAATAGGGAAGACAACTATCGCCAAAGCTACTTACAATGCCTTTGTGCACAAATTTGAGTATTGTAGATTTCTTTCCAACGTTAGAGAATCTTGCGAGAATATGACAGAGAGTGGCCTACTTCGGCTTCAAGAGGCACTTATTTATAAGGTAAGGTGGGATGATTGTCTGAAGCTTCACAGTGTCGACGAAGGTGTGAGCATGATAAAGAGTAGACTTTCCAGAAAAAAGGTCCTCATTGTCATTGACGATGTGAACCAATCGATCCAATTGGAAAAACTAGTTGGGGGATGTGATTGGTTTGGCTGTGGAAGTAGAATCATCATAACAAGTAGAGATGAACGTTTACTCACTGCTCATATCATAGCAACTAGAGTTGAACGTTTACTCACTCCTCGCATTTACAAGGTTCGACAATTGGATCGTTTAGCAGCTCGTAAGCTCTTCAGTTCGATTGCTTTCCAGAATTATCCTCCTCCGGATTATGAAAAGCTTTCTTATAATGTAGTGGATTACACGAAAGGACTTCCATTAGCCATTAAGATTTTGGGTTCTTTCCTTCAAGATAGAAGCTTACTTGAATGGAAAAGCACTTTAGATAAATTGGAGAGAGTTTTCGATGGAGAAATCTTCAATGTGCTGAGAATAAGCTTTGATGGTCTAGATGAATATAACAAGGATATTTTTCTTGACATTGCATGTTTCTTCAAGGGAGAGAGTATAAGTAAGGTGACAGAGATTTTGGACAGCTGTGATCTCTCGCCGAACATTGGAATTGCTGTTCTTAAAGATAAGTCGCTCATCACTATTGAGGATGGCAAGCTGGAGATGCATGACATGATACAAGAAATGGGAAGAGAAATTGTTCGGAGGGAATCTCCCAAAGTGCCAGGGAAGCGCAGCAGATTGTGGTTCTATAAGGATGTGCTTCATGTCCTAACAGAAGGCAGGGTAATAAACTGAATCATGATCTTCTGTTTTCGACAATATGTATGCCTGTTTGGTAGGGTTAAATCTGCTTAAGAAGTACCTTTTGGCCTTCTACTAAAAAGGGGTGCGAATATTTTTCTGCTAAGTAATATAATGGCTGATGGTCCCATAAGAATCACCTTTTCCACATCCCACCCTAAAATGTAAGGTTTGTACCATTGACCTCTCCCCAGAAAATATATTATGAAAGAATCTGTAGGAGCTTAATTACTGTGCTTTTTTTTTTTTTTAATGATTTGAGGTGTTAATAGAACCCATAAGTCAAATGCTAAAGTATAAGCAAATATGAAAGCTAAGAACAAAAGGCGCTTGAAGCACACCAAATCTTCTTTTTATTCCTAGTTAGGTCCTTGCATAACCTAGGCACCTTTGTACTTAACTTGTCTATTCATGTGTGTGCCGCCAGGGAACTGATGAAGTAGAAGCAATTATGCTCAAGTTGCCCGCTCCTGATACAGTGCACTTTAGTGCTCAAGCCTTCACAAACATGACAAGTCTCAGAATTTTCTTAGCTCGCAATGTAAAACATTCAGGTGATCCCATATACTTTCCCGCTGAATTAAGATGGCTAGAATGGCCCGAGTACTCTCAACCATCGATGCCGTTCAATACAGGCGACAGGAAACTTGTAGGCCTAGACTTGAGTAAAAGCAACATCCGCATATTAGGGAAGGAATTCAAGGTACGTACTCACAATTTTCTCTTCTGTGAAGATAAAACTATGAAGATCTTGAAAAGACTACTTATATGTCTCATTATGTATTGTGCAGCTTTTTAGAAATTTGAGGTCTGTTAATTTTAGCTACTGTGTATCACTGAGAAAAATTCCTGATGTATCGTCACTGCCAAATCTTGAGAGTTTGGATCTCCAAGAGTGCACCAAACTTGTTGAGATTCATCAGTCTCTTGGGCGTCTCACCAAGCTCGTATATTTGAACTTTTTGAACTGCTGCAATCTTAGCCATTTCCCCAGTAGTCTGAAGGCAAGTTCTCTTGAAAATCTGATTCTTAGAGGTTGCTCAAAGCTTTCAAGGTTTCCGGATATTCTTGTACCAGTGAAACGTCTGAAAACACTTGCGCTTCATGAGACTGCCATTGAAGAACTACCGTCTTCTCTGGCAAATCTTGTCGAACTAAAAGAGTTGTGTTTAAGCGATTGCTCGGACCTTAAAAACCTTCCTTGTAGCATCTATACACTGCAGCATCTTGAGCATATTTTTGTTGATGGATGCTCCCAACTTACCAAGTTCCCGGAATGTGTATGGGGATCAAATGATTGCACCAATGTCTCTCTCTTGTTAGCCCTCTCAAGCGTTATCAACTTGAATGTGCAAAGATGCAGCTTATCAGAGCTTAGTTTCTTGAAAAATCTTCACTGCATGTCCACATTGACAATTTTAGATCTGTCGGAGAACAAATTTGTCAGTCTTCCTACCTGCATCAGTCAATTTACTAAGTTGCAGCAGCTTTGTTTGATGAACTGCAAGCAGCTTCAAGAGATTCTAGCTCTCCCTTCAAACATAACATCTTTACATGCAAAAGGTTGTGAATCTTTGGAAACATGTGTGGACTTGTTAGATGTGTTACGATATGATCCAGATGAATCACCTTGGCTCAGACGAATTGACTTCTCTGGCTGTGAGAAGCTAATTCAGGATCGATGCTCCAGCGATTGCACTATGCTGTCAATTGAGGTCTCTCTCTCTCTCTCTCTCTCTCTCTCTCTCTCTCTCTCTCTCTCGGCATGCATGCACATGTTTCTGTCTCAATTGTGAATATTCTGCGTGGCAGGGATTGCTTGGAGAGACTCGGATTGACATTTTTCATCCAGGAAACAAAATCCCAAGGTGGTTTAAACATCAAAGCACGACAAGACTCATAAGGTTTCCTGTACTTTCAGAATCATACCAAGACATAGCAGGCTTGGCCTTTTGTGCTATTGTTGGTTCACCTAATCGGAAGGAAGTTGATATTTCGTGTGAGATCCAGTTATTTGTCAACAATCAAGAAACTTATGGTTGTGTAGATTGTTTTTCCTCGTTAGAATCTGATCACATATGGCTCTTATACGTTCCACGGCGAATGATGTGGGGATTGGATGCGAAATTGCTGAATCTCTGCAGTCAATTTATGATACTGTTCCAAGCATCGGAGGGGACTCTAAAAAGCTGCGGGGCACATTTGGTGTACAAAAAGGTAAGCAACCAAATGACCCAAAGATGGACGAAAACATTGATCCTCTGAATGCGAACAAGAACCCTACAAGTTCTCGTGGTCGAAGACTCAAAAGGAGTGAATTGTTTTGAGACTCCTGATACCGTTACTATGACTCGAAATTAGCTTGTAATTTATTGTAGGGGGTTATATTAATGCCCTTACGAGAGGTTTTGATTGTGTATTTCTTCATAGTGAGAGTAAAGTTGCTGCTGTGTTCTTCTTTACCATCAAGGTCATGTGATCACCTTCCATCCATCTTTTCCTCACCAAGCAAGTGAAAGGACGTTCCTGTCTAGTCAATATTCCTTAATTTACTTGTCGACCGGTATCCTGTCACGACCAAGCTTAAGAAAGAGAACCCAAAGAAGAAAGAAGGGCTTTAAACAGAGAACTAGAATTTATAAATTGACCCAATCTTTCTTCAAGAAATCACACTATTTTGGCTCTTTAAAGTCATGACGTACTTAGTCGTAAAAACAATTTAGTCGCTCTTTCTATTTTTTGGCCCAGCTCTAATCTCGGCCTAAAGGTAGATCAGGAACTACTACTGAACAGTCATGAGAACGAAGGATGGGCCGTGGAGTCCGCACAGCTACATGGTCGTGTCTGCTTTGGCCTCGTCTCCAATTCACCTCAAGCACGATTCCTAATGTCCTTTGAGAAAGCATGACCATATATAAGTTATCATAGTACTCCATCGGTTGTCACGTCCACTATTACCACCTCCTTTGCTGCGGCTTAACTAAAAGGAGATTTTTCGACGATCGCAGTAGGTTTGGTTTGTTTGATTGTCTGCATAATGCTTGCAAGCCGCCGGTCATCCACAGAAACCAGCGGCAACAAACATATCTTGTCGTGTGACCTCAGTTTTACTAGACTGGATGGAATATGAAAAGCAACAATCAGATCATCATCACATTTTCAAACATGAACTGACTTTGGATGATCCATGCTCTCATACTCCACCGAGTCAGGAGGTCTTTTTTCCCCTGAGAAAAGTATTTTCTGACACATTTTATTCTTTTTTTTTTTTGTCATAGTCCGACGCACTTTATTCTATCGTATGAAAACCAAATAAGGGAAAAATGAAGTGGCTTTAGTAAAAGTGAGAGGGCATTGTTACGGGCCCTCGGGTGTAGTCGTTGTTATGCTTTTTATTTCAAGTCGAGTCTCTCGTATGCTCATAACATTTACTCAACTTAATTAACTCATATATCAATTGCTCATAATCACACTTAACACCCGTGATAAGTGCAACAAATGTTTGCCCCTTGATTATGTCTCCACCTATTTAGTAGGAGGTTCAAAACGAAAAGACGTCTTGACTTACCCTTCAATGGATTATGATCATAGCAAAATGTGCATAATCCACTAATATCATTCTCCAATAACCCAAAAAACAAATCCATAACTCATCGCATAAACCTATTTCACAAATTGAATTCTTTATCGAATAGAATGCATTTCATGAAGCATTTAACAAATCAATACATATTACTTTTTTATAATCCCTTTCACAACTTAATTTATCAAATAAAATATGTTTCACAAGGCTTTGTTTAAACTATTTAAGAATTCATTTGATAAACTAGATCCACAAATAAATATATTCAAAATTTCAAAATGATTTTTTTTTTTTTTTTTTGTGCTGGAGGAATCGCTTTGGCTGACAGTCGTTACGTAAACCCTCATGTGTTGCTAGCGGGGAAATCACAACCCTGACACCACGCGTCAATCACCTAATAGCCTGCTAACTCCCTGCAACTTGCATTGCAGGGGCTTCGAACTCCTAACTTTCCCTCAAAGGACTGAAGCCTACCCAAGCGAAGCCACCACAGCCAGTGGTAACAAATATGCTTTTTCATAATTCATAATCTATCAAATTTTTGTCATTTTCAAGACATGAATTTAAAAATTTATAGAATAGGTAGCACAACTTATTTGGAATTACCAAAAACCAAATAATGAAGGCTACTTTAACCATCAAACTCGCAATGCTATCAAATACATCATCTCCACTATGAATGGACTAAACCAAGTGTACTTGCTAACAAATGACTCCTACGTTCTATAAAAACTTTCTGTCCACAATTCGGAGCTTAAGTGCCAATTTCGGAATTTCGCTTTGACTAAATTTTTATTCTAAATTGACTACCGTCAAATTCCGCGGCTCTATAATGCTCTCATTTATCTTTTTTTATGAACTCCCTCAACTTAACACTTCAAAAATCAAGTCTTCAAAGGTCATATGATTTCTAAATTGTGCCATACTTTCGAAAACTATTTTGATTATACAAACGAAGGTCTTGAATCCGGACATTGTAATACCTAATTGATTCGACTTGACGAAACCTCCGTGGCAGACGTGATTCTTTCTCTTCTTTCTGTTTTTCCTTCCTTTCCTTCATTCCCCTTTTCTCCTCTTTTTCCTTTTTCTCTTTTCCTTCTTCGTCCCGTGGGCTGTTCTCGGCCACATAAGCGTCCACTTTTCCCCCAAATATCTCTTCTTTTTTCTTTTTCTTTTTCTGGGGCCCACTTTGATCTAGTCAAAGTATAATGCTTCGAAGACCCGCCTAAGAATGCTGTTCACGATCAATTTCTTGCTGCGCAAATAAAGAGATCCTCAG
Source organism: Eucalyptus caleyi (assembly GCA_014182885.2). NCBI lineage: Eukaryota > Viridiplantae > Streptophyta > Magnoliopsida > Myrtales > Myrtaceae > Eucalyptus > Eucalyptus caleyi. The sequence continues at coordinate 54,547,026 of CM024468.2, read as the reverse complement.
TCCAGGGCGCGTCTCCCACACTGACACATTCCATTGAGAGATGGCCGACCGTGAATCAACCAGTTTCAGTCCAACAGGCGAGACCATTCCCGGTCAGATCGCTGGTCCGATGGAAGGAGATGGCCTCTCGGATCCCGAACCGCTCGCTCAAACTCTCCACACGGGGGGATCTATTCACCGGGTGCCCGAGGACTCCGGCGACCCTGACGAAGGAGAAGTGTCACTGAGCTCCTTCGACCAGGGCGCTTTCGTTTCGTTCCAGAGCGCAACGACCCCGATGCCTTGGGACGATCTAGACATAAACAAAGGCCGAGGAGATGATCATGCACGGATAGCCGCGTTCATGGACGACAAGGAGCTCAGGAAGGCCGAGGAGATGATCATGCCAGCGAATTTCGGAGCCGTCGTCGGGGAGTCCGGCCGTCCGTACAGATATGACGTGTTCCTGAGCTTCCGTGGCGTGGACACGCGCAACGGCTTCACCGGCCACCTCCACGCGGCGCTGGACCAGAGAGGGATCGCCGCGTTCATGGACGAGGAGGAGCTCTGGAAGGGCGAGGAGATCGCACCGGCGATGTGCGATCCTCCGAGCCATCGGGGAGTCGAGATCTCGATCGTCGTGTTCTCGAAGAACTACGCATCCTCCAGCTGGTGCCTGGACGAGCTGGTGAGAATCGTGGAGTGCGGGGATATGATGGGGCAGAGCGGGTGGCCGGTGTTCTACAAGGTGGATCCGTCGGATGTGAAGAAGCAGAGGCGGAGGTACGGACGAGCGCTAATCGATCACGAGGAGAGGTTGAAGTCGAACGGCGGTGATTCGGGGAAGGTGAAGAGGTGGAGAAAAGCATTGACCAAAGCAGCTAACGTCTCCGGCTGGCATCTGGTTAAGCAGTAAGCCGACCATTTAATCCCTTCTGAGTATGCCTACTGTTTGTTCTGTGGCCCCCAAAAAAAAAAAAAAAAAAAACTGTTGGTTACGGAATTTCACTAATTTCCATGGCAATAGATTCATAGGGTTGTTGAAAATCGAACCAAGCATAACTGAAAAGTTCGATTTCTTTCCATTCAGTTCTCATTTAGTTCAGTTTTTCGGTTTTTAACCGAAGTAAAGCAAAAAAATCTAAAAATTTTTCATTTTATTTTTCCTTTTCTTTCTTTTTCTTCTCCTTCTTCATTGGCTGGTTGCTGGCCACGGTGGCCGGTGGCGACAGGCCAATGAAGAAGGAGAAGAAAAAAGAAAGAAAAGAAAAAAAATAAATAAAAATTGATTTTTATTAAAATAAAAAATTGATTAAAAGGGGTTCATGTAGGAAAAAAAGCATAAGTAAAAACCAAAAAATTGAACCAAACTAAACTGGGATTTTGCTTTGGTTGTTTTGGTTTGGATCGGATTTCAGCTCAATTCAATGAATTTTCTTATCAGTTTAGTTCAGTTCGGCTTTCTAAAAAAGCCGAATCGAACCGAACCATTTACACCTATCATGGCAATGCTTATGCATAAAATGGGAGAAAAACCAATTCACGCTAATTGAAGCAGGAAAGCTTATGTATCTTGAGAAGCGACTAAGCAAATCGTGAGTTGAGTATATAAACATGCAGGTGGACCACGTCCCCCTACTAGCCCATTTCTGTTTTAGATGTCAATTGCTTGAAACTGAGTTTAATATGGTCAGTAGTGCTTGGGATATTGACCGCGGTTTGATTTTATTTGAGATCAGCTAAGTGCTTTTTGTATCCAATATCTTTGAATTTACCAGGCGCGAGTCTAATGTCATTAAGAGCATTGTCAATGGCGTATGGGCTCAGCTGGATTGCAAGCAGTTACATGTTTCCCGAAAACGTGGTTGCCATGGACTCGCTTGTGGACCGCATGCATACTTTGCTAGACATGGAATTGAATGAGGTTCGCATGGTCGGAATTTGCGGATCTGGAGGAATAGGGAAGACGACTATTGCAAAAGCTACTTACAATGCTTTTGCTCACAAATTTGAGTGTTGCAGCTTTCTTTCCAATGTTAAAGAGACTTGCGAGAAATTTGCAGAAGGTGGCCTCCTGCTTCAAGAGGAACTTATTTCTGAGGTAATGTGGGATGATGGTCTGAAGCTTGGCAATGTCCACAGAGGTACGAGCATGATAAAGAATAGACTTTCCAAAAAAAAAAAGGTCCTCATTGTCATTGACGATGTGAACTAGTCAATCCAATTGGAAACACTAGTTGGGGATGTGATTGATAAGGTTGTGGAAGTAGAATCATCATAACAACTAGAGATGAACATTTACTGGCTGCCACTTACTAAAAAAAAAAAAAAAAAATTTACTGGCTGCCCGTAACATACAAAGTGTGTACAGGGTTCAACCATTAGATCATTTAACAGCTTGCAAGCTCTTCAGTTCGATTGTTTTCCAAAATTCTCTTCCTCCGGATTATGAAAAGCTTTCGTATGAGGTAGTGGAATATACCAAAGGACTTCGATTAAGCTTTTCATAATAGTGATGACCATGGCTATTTCATGAACCTACATTAAGATGCAGCAAAAGAATCATCTCATCATTGGTACGTAGCCACAAATTCCATAAAGCAAGAGAAACAAATTGTAACCACAAATTTCATAAAGCAAGACAAACAAATTAGAGAGGGACTGCGAAAGGCAACACCCACCCAAAGAAGAGAAGCATGATAGGATAGAAGAACACTTTGGAATGCTTGTGAAACAAATATAAAACAGATTTACTCATTTGAGCTAGCATGAATCTAGTCAAGGGATCACACTAATAGCTGTGAAAAACACAACTCTAAAGACCTAAAAAAGTTGCCCATATTCGGGAAACGAAGACAAACACATCAACAACAAAGAATAGAGCAGGAATAAATAAAAAAACAGAAACAAGACACACTACACAAAAAATTGTAGCACAAACTTAAAGAGGCCCATCTGCATCATATTTACATATATTTGTATGTTAACACACCCAATCCCCAGAAGAAAAAAACGGAAATCATATTTTTACACTAGAAGTGACATTATAGAAGAGCTAAGGAAAAACTAGAAGCGATTTAAAAAGATGCCATTGGTGGAAGAGATATATTTGCGAACTTAGTAGAAAGAAGAGACATGAGGATGTTACCTTGGTTGAAGACTAGCACAGATAAATAAGTTCAAGACAAGAAAAAAATCAACCTCATCTAAATCGATAATCAATAGACAAAGAGTCAACAGGCTAGTCGAATAATCTAAAGAATTTTCATCCGTAAAATGTTCGCTTATGTAGGAGAGGCCAAGCTTTCTCTCGTTGCTATGCTTAGAATCAGAAGTAATAAACCAGCGATCTTTTAATTTCTTTTTCCCCCAAAACAAAGATGCGAATATAAAAACCCGGGAAATAAATTCGAACTTGATTTGTGGTGGCTGATTTAGGGCTTCTTGAGGGACTGCTTTGAGCAGAAAGCAAGTCGTTGATGGAAGATTAGACAAGAGGGCTGAGTGATTGCTTCTCGGTCACGAGTTAGGGAGGATGGAGAGAGGTGAGCGAAATCGGCCATCGGGAGAGAGCGCGATTTAGGAAGAAAGAGCTTGTGGCAGTGCATCGAGAGAATGCAGTCCAGAGGATGAGGCCGTCTAGTGGAGAGAGAAAGGCCATTATCGGGAGGGAGCGATGGTTGTTGGAGGAAGCGCTAGAGAGGAAGGTTCAGTGTGTCGGGGTAAAGTGCAAAGAGAGCATTGGAGGAGGAGGAAGAGAGAGCAGGTAAAGAGGAGGGAGAAGATAAAGAGGAAAGAGAACACTGTACCCTTCACCTGCACTTGTTTGAATTGGGACGATGTGGACTTTTTTTTTTTTTTGGACAAGTGACGATGTGGACTTGCTCGGACAACTATTAGCTGCTGAGTGGTTAAAAGTAAAAATGACGTGGAGCTGTTAAGGTATCTAATATTTTCTTGACAAGTGAGGTGAAAAGGACGATACAATATATGTTAATAGCTAAACGCCCACTTAATTCACTCCTCTTTCGATTTCCAAGGGCTTCTACCTTTTATGCCCCCCCCCTCCCCCTTCCTCTTCCTTTTACGTTTCTAAAACTCTTTTTTTCTTTTCAACTTCCAAGGGCTTCTTCACCAGTTTGTCTGTCGGTCATAAAAAAGAAAGCTTGGATTTTAATTTTTAATTTTCCATCCCTATCCTTGTCCATGTTAGAGGACACGTGTCATCTTTTGAGTAGAGCTAACTAAGCGTACTCACACCGTGGTTATAAACTACTAAATATTTTCTCCTTCGTTATGGATTCTCAATTTGTTTTTAGAAAAAAAAGGGGAATAAAGATCAATTCAATGAGCGGATCCATGTTTGATCAACTCATAATATAAATATCACAATAACCAAGCTCAATTGACCATCTCAAAATTGAAACTTGATTTGGGCATTTTGTAGAATAGTTGGTGCACATTAAATTTCCTCAAATAGCTTCCTTGAGCAATATTCATGGCCTTCAATCTCGACCCATGTGCAATCCTAAATGGAACTAAAGCATTAAAATTATATTAATACATTCAAAGAACAATATTAGATAGAATTTAGAGCCCAAACCACACAATAACACAACTGCAATTAGCCTCAAATGTGTGGGTCTAACCTATTTTTGTAAAGCTGGGTTTGAACTCAGGTCAAGTAAACAAGTTGCATGCCCGGGTTCAAGCCCCGGCACTCATCACATACGCAACTTATGGGAAAATACACTCGATCCAAATGAAATTTGGTAACATGAATTTTCAAACATGATTAATACATCAAAGAATGGTCAAATACGCACATCAAACCAACCTTTCAAAGTAACCTTCCACATTGGCCAGCCATGAACTCATGGGGATCGGCTAAGCTTTCAGTTCAAACTCTAAACACTCTCATGGTTCACGTGGAGATTTAAAGACCAAATCAAGTTGACCCAAGCATCATTTGCACTTATAACATTCATCAAGCTAACGAAGATAGATAATGCATGCAAAGTGGGGTACCAAAGTAAAAAATGCATGGCTTTTGGAAGAGGCTTCAACATTGGAAAATTTCCAGCCTCAGAAATTAATTAGCCTGGGTGGCTTTCCTTTTGATTTCCCATGGTCAAACCACGGTCTGCATTGAACAAAAACTCATCTAGGGGCCTTACCTTTCTTCCTAATTTCTGTGTGAAGTATCTTGGCCGACGAAGCCAAAAAATTGTCCTCTAAAGGCACTTGGAAGTTGGCCCCTTCAAGCTGGAAAATGAGACTCGCGGAGATGAAAACCAACAACGAAGGCTTTGGTTAGCCACCTTGACCAGGTTGGAAGACCCATTTTGTCAACTCCTTTGACATTTACTCCAACTATATGTATTGTAGTTTAATATAAAATCAACTTTTTGCCTCAAATGTCCCTTATTTCCTCAAAAAAACATTTGTTGTGCCTCACCAATAACCATCTACTTGTTACATTATAAAAAAATTTCTGGGTGTCATCCCTTCCAAGAAAGTAACACGATTTTCGAGAGGCTTTTGAGTGCCTTCTTGACCATCATTTTTGACGTGTAACCTATGATTGGAAATATATTTAAGTATAGGGAAAATGTCACAAATGGTCCCTATACTTTTGCCCAATGTGCAATTTCGTCCTTGAACTTTCGATCGACTCAATTTGGTCCCTGAACTATTGATAAATGTCCAATTTAGTCCCTGAACTTTTGACGGCTCAATTTGGTTCTTGAACTATTCATAAATGTCCGATTTAGTCATTCGTTACTGTTTTTTATTTTTTTTATTTTTTTAATTTTTTTTAAATTTTTTTTCTAATTTTTATAATTTTTTATAATTTTTTTGCTTTTTCCCTTCCCTCCGCCGGAGCCGGTGGAGGGAAGCCGGCGTCCGGCGAGGGTCACCCCGCCGCCGTCGGCGAGGGCCGTCCCCGTCGGACGAGCGAGGGTGGCCCTCGCGGTGTCGAGTGAGGGGCTCCCTCGCCGACGCCGGCGAGGGGCTCCCTTGCAGATTTGGCGAGGGAGCTCCCCTCACCCGATGCCGGCGAGGGGAGCCCCTTGCCAGATCTGCGAGGGAGCCCCTCGCCGGCGTCGGGCGAGGGCCGTCCTCGCTGGTGTCGGGGTGCTCCCTTGCCGGTGTCGAGCGAGGGGCTCCCTCGCCAGCGTCGGGCGAGGGTCGTCCTCGCCAGACGCAGGCGAGGGCGGCCCTCGCCCGACGCCGGCGAGGGGCTCCCTCGCAGATCTGGCCTTGCCGGTGTTGGGCGAGGGAGCACCCCGGCGTCGAGTGAGGGGAGCTCCCTCGCACTCGCCGGCGTCGGGCGAGGGAGCCCCTCGCTCGACGCCGGCGAGGGAGCACCCCGGCGTCGGGCGAGGGTCGCCCCGTCCCAAGGCGTCCGGTGAGGACGGGTCGCCCGACGTGTCCGGCGAGGGGCGACCGGCGAGGGCGACGCCGGCTTCCCTCCGCCGGCTCGGCGGGAGGGAAGGAAAGAAAAAAAAAAAAAGAAAAAAAAATTTAAAAAAAAAAGAAGGAAAAACAGTAATGAAGGACTAAATCGGACATTTATGAATAGTTCAAGGACCAAATTGAGCCGATTAAAAGTTCAGAGATTAGATTGGACATTTATCAATAGTTCAGGGACCAAATTGAGCCGATCGAAAGTTCAGGGACGAAATTACACATTAGGCAAAAGTATAGGGACCATTTGTGACATTTTCCCTTAAGTATATGTGACACCCCGAACCCTTCGCAGGTCGTCACCAGCGCCGGTGTTACATCTTTTACCATCTCTATCTCTTGGCTAAATTAAGCCTTGCCAGATTACAGGCATTTTTTTTTTTTTTAAAGCGGTCCCATGCGCAACTCATAGCGGAAGCAAAATTCACATCGTCATCTATCTCCCTTCTAACCCATGATACAAATACACACCAGCTACACGTCAGGATTTTATATACGAACATCGACACTTTATTTACATATTCTTTTAGGATGGGACTCCTCCTTTCTCGGGTCGATACAAAACAAGAAAAGCGAGGACTCTGCCATGTCCTGCCTAAAATCTCAAAAAGAAACTATCAACCCTCTACATCAAGCGCACAAGCTCCCATCAAAGGTGTCGATTATCTACATCAAAAGCTCGGCTCCTACTGTCGCGCGTGAGTTTCACACCCAACCCGGTGCATCAGGTGGTGGCGGCGGCAGCATCCCTCGCATAGCACCATCTCAACGGACGTGAACAGAAATGAACTCTTGTATGACAGGGCCCCCAGCCAGGCCGATATCATACATAACTAAGCATCGCACTCGGATGAACGTCAATCCGGGCACAGAGGGACAATCTAACTCCGTACACTCCACCTCAACATCAGACGGTAGACCGTAAAATACCCCACGCGAAACAGCAGGTAGCGGCATAGTGCTAATCTGAAATGTTATCCCCAAAAGGGGTGAGTACAGCCACTCAGCAGATAGGGAAATCCAATAACAACTCAGTGCACCATGCATACCATCATACAATGCAGGCATTGCTTACCTTTTTGATGTCAAGCGTATTCATGCATCATCATAGCATATATATATCATCATCATGGCATCTCATATATCATTATCATCACATCATCATTAACCATGCATCACCATGCATATCGCATCATATCATCATTAGGCATGCATCACCATGCATATCGCATCATATCATCATAATCCATGCATCACCATGCATATCACATTATCATTAACCATGCATCACCATGCATATCACATCATAGATCAATTTCCATTTTTATTTATCAATTGATCCCCACATTATCTTTTCTCAAATCATCAAATTCGCCATCATCACCATCCCTTCGGGCAGAAACCTCCGACAGGGATCCCAGTATCCCAGCCATCTCATGGCCACTGGGCTTCCGGCCCCCCACATTCCGGGCATCTCGCATCTCAACTAGCATCACGAGGCATTCCCTTCGGGCATAAACCTCCGACAGGGCTTCCGGCCTTTACCCTTCTAACTGGAGATCTCGCACCCTAATCCTGGCATCGCGAGTCACTCCCTTCGGGCAGAAACCTCCGACAGGGCTTCCGGCCCCCCACATTCCGGGCATCCTGAAACTCCCAGGGAATCTCTGGAATTACGCCACCAGCCCACCAAACAACATCCTCCACCACAACCTCATTCTCATCCACATTTATCCTTTATCTCAATTTAACATGGAAATTTGGCATGGCATCAAACATATCACACTTGCATTTCAATTCACATGTCATGCACATGTCATAGCTTAATCATATAAGCATTTCAATTCACGTGTCATGCACATGTCATAGTTTAATCATATAAGCATTTCAACTTAATGCATGTACAAAGACCTCATCACACAAGTGCCACACAAATGGAATTGAATCCATGGCCAAATAAAAATCTATTTTATTTTATTATTATTTTATTATTTTATTATTATTTTATTATTATTTTATATTTATTTATTTTTCATAAATAAATATTTAATATCCATGATTTTCCCAAAATCATAATATTCAAAAATCATTTATAGGATCACAATTTTATATAAAATTCGTGGCCAAATCGAATTTCTTATAATTTCACAATTTCCTCCAAAAACATCCTAAAATTCTCGGAATTTAACCCACTGCACAGTTTCCGAATTAATTTAATTAAAATACCCAATCGGTCTCCAAAAATTACGAAACTTTACAGGGTGATATCCAACACATTTTCGCACCTTTTTCATTAAGAACTTTAAGCCAAATTCCTTTTAGATTAATTTCCATAGTCCTACGAAGCTTCTGGAATCTCTACCGCGACGTCCAGAACACACTCCTCCGTATTTCTCAGATTTCACCCATCAAATCTCTTTCGTTCCTTCTGAAATTTAAGTATGTTATGTAAAAATGTGTCCTTTACAATTTTCGTGAAGGGATCTAGGTCAAATACCCAGATTATGGTCACCATTTTAACCCATGAAGTCTCGGGTGTCTCGGTACACCTCACCAGAATCAACCATCTCCAAGATCTAACCGATTCACCAAGTTATACTTGTTCTTTTTTCCTCATATTCGAGTATGTTGTAGATTAGGGTGTTTCCTACAACTTTCAAGAAGACAACAAGGTGAGATCTCCAACAGAAATCAACATGCAACCAAGAAATCAACAAAAGGTCAGTGAAAATTTCGTAGATCTAAGTCTCCGTATAACAGAGCTTTTGACCCCACATATTACCATCGTTTTCCATGAAATTCGAGTATGTCATACTACAAGATGTTAGCTTCAACTTCCATGAGACACCGAAGCCAAAATCGCACTCCAAGTACACATGCAAGCTCGAATAAGATACTGTCTACCACCAACCGAACGGAAACAGCCACATAACATGAACACATTCAACCCTTACTTCGGTATTTCGCTCAAATCACCCTTAAAACCGAACATGCAACCATCAAACAACATGCAAGAGAAGTTAAGGACCCCCCACTTGCCTCCAAAATGAACGAACAGCAAGCACAAGGCGGCGTAGGACGGTCAGACAAAGCGGCGACGGCGGACGGGCGGCTCCTCACTCTCGGCTCCGCCTCCTCTCTCTCTCTCGAATTCTCTCCCTCACTCTCTCCTTTCTTGGCCAAATGAAGAAAAACCGCTCACTCTCTCTCTCTTCATCCCTCTTATACTCCCCTAGGCTCATCATAGGTAATGATTGATCCACCACACCCATGGCCAATGCATGCTCTTCCTTTGGCCACTTGTAATTTCAATTTTTTTTTGAATTCAATTTGGGCTTGGGCTTAGGCCCAACCGGCCATTCCCCCTTGGGCTGGTCGAACTCCTCTCTTGGGCCCAATGGGCCGACTAGCTTGGCCCACCAAGCTCTAGGCTAATGGGTCCAAGGCCCATTTCGAAAATAACCCTATTTTCTCTTCTTTTTTTTTGAATTCCTTTTAATTAATATTTCTAAATTCAAATTTCATCTTGGCCAAAACCTTGGGATATTTTTAATCATTGAAATTTAAATCATATGGCCAAGCATTTAAATTTAAATTTCCACAACACAAGCAAAATTCATCAAATTAAAAGACAAATTGGCCAAAGCATAAGCCATAAAATTCTATCACTTAATTAAAGACATTTAACACACCTTAAGGCTCGGCTTTGAATTTCCGGGATGCCACAGTATAATTCCACTTTCTAATTGAGGGTTTTGGCTAGTTTTAGCTGGAAGTTCATGAAAATTTCGTTTTTTTTCTCTAAGAATCCTTCTGAAATTTCTAGGTTAAGGTCCTTTTTGAGTTGCTCATGGGGGTGCCTTTGGGGGACGATCGTGAGCTCCCTCTTGTCTCCAACCTTTTATGCCTCAAAATAGCTTGCTTTTGAGAGATTATTTGCTGAATTAAGCAACCTTTTGCTTGCCATGCCCACATGACAAGCTTGCCAACTGAGTTGCTCTATTAGCTCTCCGATAGTGAAATCTTCAAACTTTTGTAGCTGTTGAGTGAACAACTTTGGCTACAATTTTCACATGTCTTCAACAACTTATCCCTAGCCAAAGTTTGTCCATCTGCACTCTTAATGAGAGCATTCCACCTAAGCTAGAGATTAGGCTGATCAGGAGCTAAGTGGGATATGGTGGGGCCACAAATATGCTTACTTAATCACTTTGAATTGTGGCCAAATCACGGATTGGATTTTGGCAGCTAGATTAAACTTTTCAATCCATCCATTTTGGCTCAATTTTTTACTAGTTGGCACATTCAAGTATATTAATTTGTCTCTTACTATACTTTGCAATTTTTTCTATCCAATTTTGTATGAAAATCCCTCAAAGTTGGCCATTTTCTTGCTTAGAAATGACCAACTTGATCCAAATTGGTCCTTGTGGCTTGATTAGATTAATTCAAGCCATGCCATGTTCAATTTCAAGCTTAAATAGGGGTCAAAATGATAAAAATGATGATTTAAAGGCTTGGGCATAATTTTAAATTTTGCAAATTGGTCCCCCAACTTTGGAAATTGCATTTTGGAACAACTTGCTAGTTCAATTGCAATCTAACCCCTTAGGTCTTGACTAATCACATGCGGATCCTTGGCCCCAATTTTTTTTAACATGTTTAACCAAAAAGTTAACTTGAAAGTCAAATTTTGACTTTTTAGCAAAATGACATCTAAGGATTCTGACGACCCTTTTCAGCCAAGAAAAGGGTTCCGTCGCGATTAAAATTCCCAAAGTTTTGATTTTTTTTTTTTTAAACTTAAGACTTGTTAGCCAAAATTCAAGTATCAACATTGGTAGGCTTATAAGATGGTGAAGGGGGTGGGATTGAACCGAACTATGCAATGAATACAGGGAGCGATTTTAGTATATATATATATGAAAACTGAAATTAATTCTCAAAGACTCATTTTGACGTAACTGAAAGCTTAGCTTTGATACTTCAAAGTTAAGCGTGCTCAAAAGGGAGCCCTCCTAGGATGAGTGACCTCTTGAGAAGGTGCTTACCTATACGCCAAAGGACAAAATCATGAGGCTCTCAAATTTTTTATGTGAAATTTGTTGACACCTATTTTTAGTAAATCTAGGAAAATAAGGAAAATAAAAATTGCATTGGAACAAATAAAAGGAAAAAAAATATAAAAAAACGGGGGAAATTTATTTAATTGATTATGCATGGAAATTTAAAATTCTGATGATCATTCGGATTTCGTTAAATGCAGAAGTAATTTAAAAATCAAGTGAATAAGAGGCAAGAATTTTGCAAAATGGAAGAAATCTGGGCCGGATCGAGCTGATTGCGAAATCACGTTCCGATTTGCGGGCTTGATTTAATGCAACAGAAGGTGGAAAGTCGAAAGTTGCTATAAAAATGGCCATCTGAAAATCACTATAAAAGGAGCCATAATTTTCGTGAGCCGAGGAGGGATTCGGAGGAGAGATTGAGAGCAAAAAAGGTTTCGGAGAAAAATTCGTGAAAGAATCGTGCAAAAAAGGAGAAGCCTCGTCCATCTCCGGTCAACAAAAGGGGTCATTTCCCTTCTTCTCTGACAGGCTGCCAAGGAAAAAGGGAAAAGTCAGCAAACCTACAGTGAGGGAGACGTAAAGGGGACGTGCGAACAGAGAGTGAGAAAAGAGAGCAGAGAGAGAGAAAAAAAAAGTAAAAAGAAGAGTTTACTGTTTCTCTTCTTCGGTGAGCCCCTCGCCAATCCTCAACGACGCCGGAGCTCCGAAGCTTGCCGCTCCCGACCTCGCCGTGCCACCGCGCCGCTCGCCTCAGCCCAGCACCCGGTGCCTCCGACGCCCGCACCTTCCTGCCGCCGCACCTCAGCCCGTGCCGTTCCGCTCGACGCCGCTGGTTGCCGTGCCAAACACTTGCAACGTCGTCACCGCCCCTGCCCTCAGCATCACCAGTAGCCCCGTCACCACCTAGCTTCGCCGGAGCTCCGACCGTGACGCCCTCACCATCGATCCGAGCCACCCCTGGTCGAACCCCACGGCTGCAAGTCCTGTTTTTTAAAAAAAAAATCAAATTAGATAGATTTACATTATTTTATTATGCAGATTTATTTTATCTATATTTTATTTATTTCTTGTTTTCCTTTAGCTGAAATGTTTCCCTATGCATATTTAGAAATTATGACATGCCACATGATTCGCAACCGCACCTGAATTTTATATTTCATCTATAAGGCTTTAGATGAAATAATTAATTAAGCGGGAATAAAATTGATATTTTGATCTTTAAGGCTTAAGATCAATTTATTGATATTTTGATCTTTAGGCTTAAGATCAATTTATTGATTTTACTAGCGAAACATTGTCCCTCGATCTGAATATTGTATGATATCTTTGGTTTGGTTTGTCTTGATTGCTTTGTTTATTTTGAAATATGTTTGAATTAGAATATTGCATGATTTAGGGTTATCTTGCATGTTTAGGATAGGAGTTTTATTATTTCGAAATTTTAAAATAAAAAATAAAAAAAATCAAATCAATCAATTTAGGTTGCTAGATTTTTAATTTGGATTGCATGTTTAATTATTTGGCGATTATTAATTTCGAAATTAAACAAAAAAAAAAAAAAATCATCATATACGTGTCATGTAGTGTTAAAGCATATTTTGCAAGTCATTGCATATTAGGATTAAATTGCACTTAGTTTAATTCTAGATAATATTTTTTTTAATTTGTTATAAGTTTAGGTATTTTTAGATATATCGCATTTTAGAATTATTTAGGTTAAGATAATGTTTTAGTTTAAATTAGGATTTGGCTCAACCTAATTCCTAATATAAAGTTAAATAGGATCTTAATCTAATTAGGTAAATTTTCACATTTCACCAAATTTCGAATTTTATGAAAAATACAAAAAATGTCATAGGTTAAATTATTTTTATGATAAAATGCATTCTTTTAGGAAAAAGAAAAAAAATGTCATATACATGTCATTAGGATTAGATTCATTGGGATGCATGTCATTTAGTATTTTTGCTAGGCCCATTTAATTAGAAATTGCATGTCATTAGAATTAGGTCATTTAGTTATATTGCATTGCATATTGCATGACTCATTAAATCAATGAAAATAAAAAAAAGAAATTGCGTGTTAATTAGAAACCATATCTAAGGTTGTTGATGTGGATTTTGAATTAACATTGCAGATGCTTTCGTTGTTTCGAGGTAAGTTTTTGCAATTTATTTATTGTTTATCTGGGTGTTAAATTGATGGATTGCGCACCCGCATGATCACCTCACATGTTAGGAAAATAAATTTAAACTCAATTTAAGCTGCTTGCAAAAACACTTTTTGAAAATAAAAGAACGGTACCGAAAGGGCATTAGAGAAATCTAGTGTAACCAAGTCCCCGTACCCATAGTCTCTGGTTCGTAGGAGTGAAGTGAAACTCCCATTACTTTACTTGGGTTTCTAATCGACCCACCAAAAAAATAGATTAGTGGCGACTCCTGTTTAAAAAATAAATTGCATGTTAAGAACTTGAATTTAAGTCGCGAATTGGTATGGGCTTGGGAGAGCCCGAATTAAGTCTAGGCTTAATAATCCATTAGCCAAATTTTAGGTGGTTCACACCTCGAAAAATTGGTCGTGACAGCTTGGCAACTCCGCTGGGGATTTTTTGTTAAAACACTTAGTGGACTTAGGCCAATTTTCTTCTTTTTGAGAAATGATTTTTGTTTGGCAGCGAGGATCCCAGGTACGTCCCTAACATTTAAGATGTTAAATGTTTTTGCAGATGAGGAGATATAAGGGGAGTAGTCTTTGCTAACCCTTGTCTTGCAGGTTGGAGTTGGAAATGAATGTTTTAAATTCAAGTTATTGAAGTGCTGCTTGATATAAACTGTAGTGCATGCTTTGCATTTTTCACTACACTTTTGCACACACAACCCGCCGCCGGACCTGGGCCGCACTAGGATACATAGGATGGCATTGAGTTGGATACGACTTCGACCGCGAGGCCGCGTAGTAGAGGTTGCCCAACTCAATCCCGAAAGTTTTTCTTGGTGTCAAGAATGTTTACCTTTGCCCGCGAGGCTGCGTCGCATTGGGGTATCATTCTTGACTGAGCCGGAGTTAGGAGGGCTTGGCTTAGTATGCGAGGCTACAACTAAGTCATCCCACCCTTTTAACTCCACTTTGCTAAGCCATCTAGATAGAAATCGAGCCTCACATTTCATGTGTTTGTCTATGTGGTTGCTTTAATCATATGGTAAAGTAAGCTCTCTATCCTTTACTCTTGCAATTTACTTATTTACGTCTTTGGTCGGTCCATTATATTAGGTTGGTCGAGTCCTGGTCTATAAACAATGGGAAGATCCGACATTCGATTCGTGCCTGCACCAAAGGTTGAACTCAAGTCATGGTGGGATCGTCTAGACCACGAAGGCCAAAGCTATGTAGAGAGCAGACTTGGTCGCCTTGTTCCCCTCCTTGACATTGATGTCCAGAGTGGTGTCATGCAAGCACTTGCTCATTTCTGGAGCCCCCAAACATCAACGTTTATATTTGGTAAGCATGAGCTGACTCCGACTCTCGAAGAATACAGCATTGCCATAGGAAAACCCTTGGAATTGGAATTAATAAATCCACCCGTCGGGTTAGAACCAGAATCAATTTTGTCAGATTTTCTTAAGATGGATAAGAATTTGATAAAAAGAGTGCTGAAAGATAATTGTTTTGCATGTCCTTTTTCTTTCCTAGATCAGAGTTTTGCTAGTGCTAATACTCTCTTAAAAAGTAGGATTTTCCTCCTAGCTTTTTTCGGATTTGTTATTTTCCCTCTTCGTAAGGGCGCCATTAATCCTTCTATTGCATGAGTGGTCAAACAAGTGTGTGCTAGGATTAGTTTTGTCAATACTATTCTAGCTGAAACATTTTTGTCACTTACCCGATTTAAGGAAGATGAAGATAAAACCTTTTCGTGCACCAATTGAACTTTTACAAATCTGGTTCTTTTCTCATATGAGTAAGGTCAATATTCGCATGAATATTATTAATATCACTGATTTCCATCATCCCATCGAAGTATTTAAAAATCATCAAGATCGGACTCCAAATCTTTCTTACTCAAAATGGGTCAAATTATTGAAAAATCCGAATACCAAGACTTTCCTATGGCATGCTAAATGGTTCCAAGTCTCCAAAGCGCGTCTCTCTCATGGTAATGATGAGCCGATCCCGCTATTGGGGATCACCGGTGCCACTTCCTACTACCCACTCCGAGTGGCTCGTCAATATCGAGTTGTGCAAGATCTACCACCCCCTCTCAAGCTGGGTTCGTTCCAAGTCCAATTCACTGCTAAGGATGGTGATCACAGGGGGAACTCCGCTATATCGAACAAGCTTGGATTGCATGTCGTGAACAAAGGTTGAGCTTACCTGAAGATGAGCTCGAGGGGAAGGAAAAGACCTACTATGCCACAGCTCGATACATCCGTCAGCACAAAATTCCGACCGAGTACCTCCCAAAGGTGCCAGATGTGACCGAGAAGCCCACTTGGCAAGCGGAAGCTTAACCGTCACAAGAGAAAGATTGAAGAACTTGAAGAGCAAGCCAAGAAAGACGCTAAGGAGAAGAGGCAATTACGTCGAGCGTTGGCTTCCCATATGTTTATAGATTAGGCCAAATAAAGTGGCTTGAATCTATTCAGTCTTTTTACTTTAGCTTAATGTTTAGAAAGTTGAGTCGTTTACTTGATCAGTTTAAGATTTTGCAAGCTCTTTACATTACTGATGTCAAACAATTTCAATAATAAATAAAAGTGGTTAGACTTTCGTCATGGACCGGCATTGTTTTATATGAAGTGCTTATGTGTATTCATTTATCAAATTAGGTGGCAACGGATCCCCACGCTCACCCATTATCACGCGATTAAGAGCAAGAATGGCCGACCAAAGCGAAATGCGTGATCGTATGTCTGCCGTGGAGACTCAACTCCAACAAGTACTCGCCTCTATACAGCTTGTGACGGATCAACTCCAATTCCTCCAAGCAAATTCAGCAGCTGCACCCACTCTTCCTGAGATAATCGTCCCAAAGCCGGCAAACAAGGCCCAAACAGGTGAGGATGACATGCCCGGGCTGGAAGATGATCCATTCCCGATCAATGTGGAAAAGGCTAAGCTTGTCAACATCCCTAAGATAGATCAGGATGAACGCGTTGCAAAGCTAGAAGAGAAAGTGAGACAACTGCAGGAGTCACAAAGCTCACTCCCATTTGACCTCTCGGTCTATGAGAAGGTTAAAATGCCGAGCAAGTTCAAAATGCCAGAATTTGGGAAGTACGACGGGACATCTTGTCCGAAATCTCATTTGCAGATGTATCATGTGCGCATGGCCCAGCACGTAAAAAATGAGCCCCTTATGATCCAATCGTTTCACGCAAGTTTGACCGGGCCCGCACTAAACTGGTACGTGATGAAGAACGTAAATCTTCTTGAAACCTGGAATGAAGTGGCGGATGCATTCCTCAAACAGTACAAGTTCAACATGGACATTGCGCCTTCTCGAGAAGACCTGGAGCGGATGGAAAAGAAAAGGAGTGAGTCATTTAAAGAATATGCTGTGAGATGGAGAAACTTGGCAGCTCAAATTACTCCTGAGCCTACCAACAAGGAGTTGATGAAGTTGTTCATGAAGACCCTTCCATCTGAGTTCCGTAATCGAATGGCCAGTACGTATGTCGAGAGCTTTAATCAGCTTATTCCTGTAGGAGAGCAGATCGAGATGGGGATAAGGGAAGGATGGTTTTCTGAGCCATCCACCAAAAGGTTCTCTACCAAGAAGGAGAAGGAAGCAGCCGTGGATGTGAACGTGGCTTATAGCCAAGAAAGTGCCAAACGTGCCCCGGCTATACAGGTGAACCCAAGACAGCAACAACCCGCTGGCCGTCAATCATTCGCCCAAGCGAATAATAGAAGGCAGTTCTCTCCTCTCCCTAGGTCTCCATCCCAAGTGCTGACAGTCCTTCGAAAGAAAGGTTTGCTTACTAATGAACCAAAGCGCCCTAACCGTGAAGGCATTCGTGGTTACGACCCGACGAAGAAGTGTGACTACCATAACGGTGAATTGGGGCATTCAACTGATGAATGTTTCACCCTCAAGCACAAGATCCAAAATCTCCTCGATACAAAGGCCTTTTCATTTCAAACTGCTCGGCCAAACGTCCAAAAAAATCCGCTACCAGAGCATGAGGGTACAGTGAATGCTATCCTGGAACCTGAAGTCGGACGGATCAGGAACTCAAAGGTGCACGTGGCGGATGCCTACAATGGGCTAGTGAGAGCTGGGTATTACCGAGGTCAGGGAGATGTCCCTCTATCGGTGATGAGAGAAAGAGTCGCCAAAATGGTAGATGATGGCATCATTGTGTATGCTGATCGTAACTGCATAGTTTCCACTATCTCCCACCTCATCATTGATTGGGAGGAGGAGCAGGCCACACTTGATGATGACAAAAAAGAGGTTGATCCTTCGCTTATAGACATGCCCCCATTAGAGGATGCATCTGACGAAGAGATAGTGATAGAGGTGCCTCAACCATATGAGTATGTCAATGATAAGGCAGTGCCTTGGTCCTATGACCTGGATGTGGACCTTGTTACAAGGTCTGGTCGGACCTATGGTCAAGTCGGTGCTCAACTTGCAAAGCCGGTCACTAATGAAGAGGCTAAGGAGTTTCTGGCTGTAATCAAAGCAAGCGAGTATAACGTGGTTGACCAACTACGAAAGATGCCCGCTCAAATCTCCTTACTCGAGCTCTTGATGACATCCCCCGTTCATCAGAAGTCGCTAATGAAGGTGCTGAGTGAAATTCGTGTGCCAGAGACAGTTGAAGTAGACAAATTGGAAGAATTTGTGGGATCGATCCTTCTTAAGGATTTGATTGCTTTCTTTGATGAGGAATTTCCTCTTGAAAGTAGGGGACATAACAAAGCACTCTACATATCCGTTAAGCACAAGTCTTCTCATGTGTCCCGAGTACTCATTGATAATGGGTCCGCTCTGAACATTTGTCCGTTGGCCACTCTTCATCGCCTTAAGGTAGACCCGTTAAGGATACATGCCGCGAAGACTTCGGTGCGAGCTTTTGATGGAACAAGAAAGGAAGTGATTGGGGAAATCCATCTCGATGTACAAATAGGACCGGTCGTCTTCAACATTCCCTTCCAAGTGCTGGACATTCCTACTGCATTCAATTTTCTATTAGGGCGACCATGGATACACACTGCTGGAGCAGTGCTTTCAAGTCTACATCAAGCTGTGAAATTTGTGATTGAAAGGAAGTTGGTCACCGTGTATGGTGAGGAAGACCACCGAATTTATCACGAGACGGCTATCCCCTATGTGGAGCTGGATTCCCAGTTTGAATCAAGTTACCACTCATTCGAGTTGGTGTCCACTATACATGCTTCTCGGGGTTCATCACCGCCTACCCCTGAAGTATCAAATGCTGCCCTCATGGTAGGAAGAGTTATGGTTGGGAATGACTTTGTCCCTGGCAATGGTCTTGGGAGAAATGGTCAGGGCATTCGAAGCCCCATTGAAGCCCCTCAGAGGTCCCGTTCTGCTGGTTTAGGGTACCATGGACGAGGTGGGAGAAGTTCTAAAGGATGAAGACAAGAGAGGCGGAGCTCGCCACCTAGCCAAGGGAGAGAGAGGCAAAACCCACTACCCCCGAGCATTCACGAGACATTCCCTGGTCCTCCAAGAATGATGCATGAAGAAGCGGAAGTGATAGACACTTTGGGGCAGCCTAGTGGCAAATTTGATTACCTGGTGAAGTATTCAACCCCTCCTAGCTACTACATTGATCCTAGTGAGATAGTCTCAGATGGATGGAGTGGCATGGATGATTCGACACCCTCGAAGGCAGAGAGCCCTGATGATGAACTAGAAGGAGTTGCAAGCCTATTCGACAACCTCATCATAGGAGCCATTGATGAAGGACCCCCTGAAGAGATGGGCCTTGGCCCACAAGAGTAACTCTTTTGCTGCTTTTGCACATTCCCCTGCGTGGGAATTTTTATTATTTTCTGAATGATGTTTTCAGTTTCTTCTTTTATTGATTGAGTGTTGCATTTTCTCCATTCAATAAATGTAATTGATTGATGAATTTCAATGAAATTACAAATTTTATTTTGAGGGTATGATGAGGTATACCAAACCAGCCCGGTGATGATATCCAACCGATAAAAGAAAAGAAAAATCCAAGGAGAACACTGAGGCCTGGGCTTCATCATGCTTCCTTGTGACAAAATGTTTCAAGAAATGTTTTTGCCGAAGAATTTTTTTTTAAAAAAAAGAAAAGCAAAGATGCAGATTACTCTGTTTGTCTTTCTAATTCATCTACCTCATGTTTCAGGAACAATCCTAGGGCATGCAATGATGCGAAAATGGTCCAATCCATTGCAACAAGTGTTGATAATGATAGTCCTGAAGACTTGATCAAAGATTCCATTGAAGTGCAGTGTAGCTGGGAACAACATGAAAAAGCTAAGGCCTTCACATCTGAGCAGACCATCACTATTAATTTGAGTGACACTGGAGAAGCCAAAAATGTGAAAATTGGGGCAAGCCTCCCCAAAGATGAGGCTGAGCGCCTAATTCAATTACTGAAGGAATATCAAAACATTTTTGCATGGACCTATGCTGACATGCCTAGACTAGACCCATCAATTGTGGAACATTCCCTGCCTACTAATCCGGACATGCCACCTAAGAAGCAAAGGCTACGGAGGACTAAGCCCGAGCTCTCGAAAAAGATAGAGGAGGAGGTGATGAAGCTTTTGAATGTGGGATTTATTGAAGTCTCACAGTACCCCGAATGGGTGGCTAATATTGTGCCAGTGATGAAGAATGATGGTCGAGTTCGAGTTTGTGTTGACTATCGAGATCTGAACAAAGCTAGTCCAAAGGATGACTTTCCATTACCACACATAGATGTCCTTGTGGATAGTACTGCTGGTTTTGAACTATTCTCATTTATGGATGGTTTTTCTGGGTACAATCAGATAAGGATGAAGGAGGAAGACAAGGAGAAGACTGCATTTATTACCTCGTGAGGAACCTTTCATTATAAGGTCATGCCCTTCGGACTCAAGAATGCGGGAGCAACCTACCAGCGAGCCATGGTTGCCTTATTTCATGACATGATGCACCAGGAGATTGAAGTTTATATTGATGATATGATTGCAAAGACTCGACCAAGAAGAAGCCACATTGAAACCTTGAAGAAGTTGTTTGATCGACTTCGGGAGTTCAAGCTTCGTCTAAATCCCGCTAAATGCGTGTTCGGAGCAACATCCGGTAAATTACTCGGATTTATTGTGAGCAGTAAAGGGATTGAGATCGACCCTTCCAAGGCCAAGGCCATATGTGAATTACAACCTCCATCAACGGTGAAAGAAGTTCGGAGCCTTTTAGGGAAATTGAATTACATAGCGAGATTCATTTCCCAACTCTCTGAAACTGCCAAGCCATTCTTTAAGCTTCTAAAGAAGAATGCACAAGTTAGCTGGGATGATGAGTGTCGAAAAGCGTTCAACAAGCTGAAGCAGTATTTAATGAATCCACCAGTTCTTGTCCCACCCTCACCGGGGCATCCTTTGATTCTTTATCTCACTATTCATAGTGAGTCATTGGGTGCAATGTTGGCTCAAGAAAGTCCTGTTGACAGAAAAGAACGGGCCGTTTATTACCGTAGCAAGAAATTCACTGTATCGGAGTTGAAGTATTCTGAGGTTGAAAAGACTTGTGTGGCATTAGTGTGGGTGTTGCATAGATTGCGACAATACACACTACATTATCAGACATTCCTCGTGACTGAGAACAACCCTATCAAGTACTTACTTGATCGGCCAGCTTTGGTGGGTAAGTTGGCCAAATGGCAAATCTTGATTTCTGAATTTGACGTACAATTCATGCCACAAAAGTCGGTTAAGGACGAGCGATCGCTGATCTATTGGCCGAGAATTCAAGAGTCCCTAATGATGATGATAGTTTCCTTGATGACCGTGTCTTGAGTGTAGATGAAGACTCATGGAGGATGTTCTTTGATGGAACTGTAAACTTATCCGGTTCGGGTACTGGGGCAGTTCTAATATCTCCAGATGGGCAACACTATCTGATAGCTACAAAATTGATATTTCCATGCACTAATAATGTAGCCGAGTATGAAGCTTGCATCCTCGGGCTTCAAGCCGCAATTGAAATGGGTGTGGCTAAGTTAAAAGTGTTTGGAGATTCTGCATTAATCATACTGCAGACCGTGGGAGAATGGAAGACCAAGGATGCCAAGTTACTCCCATACCACAAGTATTTAGAAAATCTGGTGAAAGAGTTCAAGGATGTTTCGTTTGAATACTTGCTGAGGTCTCATAATCAATTTGCAGACGCACTTGCGACGTTGTCCTCTATGCTCCAAGTCACTGATGGTTTGGAGGTTGAGCCTCTGAAAATAGAAGTTTTGCCAAAACCGGCTTATTGTATGATTGTGACTGAAGAATCTGATGGAAAACCATGGTATTACGATATCATGAATTACATTAAAAAACAAGAATTTCCTAAAGGAAGCACTCGGGCTGATAGGAAGTACATCACAAAGACGGCCTCGAAATTTTTCGTCAGTGGTGAGAATTTATACAAGAGATCTTACGATTCTGTCTTGTTGCGATGTATAGATGCAGTTGAAGCCACTCAAATCATGCAAGAAGTGCACGAGGGGGGATGTGGCCCCCATATGAATGGACACATGTTGGCCAAGAAGATTATGAGATTAGGATACTATTGGCTCACACTGGAAAGTGACTGCATCCGGTATGTTCGGAGTTGTCATCGCTGCCAGATTCATGGAAATAAAATAAATGTTCCTCCAACTGAGCTGCATCAGTTTTCCGAGCCATGGCCTTTCTTGATGTGGGGTATTGATGTGATTGGCCCAATCAATCCCAAAGCTTCAAATGGACATCGATTCATTTTGGTGGCGATAGACTATTTCTCCAAATGGATCGAAGCTACATCCTTTGCAAGTGTCACTGCTCGTAATGTGGTGAAGTTTGTCAAACGTGACATAATTGCTCGCTATGGTGTTCCTAAAGCAATCATCACTGATAATGGGACCAATTTGAACAACAAACTTGTTGATGAGTTGTTCGGAGAATTCAAAATCAAGCATATGAATTCGTCTCCTTACCGCCCTCAAATGAATGGGGTTGTTGAAGCGGCCAATAAGAACATTAAGAAGATTTTGGCTAAGACAACCGTGAATTATCGAGATTGGCACGACAGGTTGCCCTTCGCACTGATGGCGTATCAGACATCGATCCGCACTTCCATTGGGGCAACCCATTTTGCTCTGGTATACGGCATGGAGGCAGTTTTACCTGTGGAAGTGGAGATTCCATCTCTGAGAGTTCTATCCCAAGTGGATTTGTCTGAGGCGGAATGGTCACAACAAAGATTCGAGCAGTTGAACTTGATTAACGAGAAAAGACTGAAGGCTCTTTGCCATGGCCAAGCATATCAGCAGAGAGTAGCTAGATCTTTCAACCGGAAGGTGCGGCCGAGACATTTCGAGGTAAATGACCTAGTCCTAAGGAAGTTGTTGCCAATTTTTCCAGATCCCGGAGGCAAGTTTGCTCCAAACTACAGCGGTCCATATGTGATAAAGAAGGTACTGCCTGGCGGTGCCTTGATCTTGGCAGAAATGGATGGTCGTGAGTTTTCCACTCCTGTTAATTCAGATGCTGTCAAGAAATATTACCCATGATAGAATTTGTCATGTCATGTTTTGAACTGCAAGCATTTCAATGATAAATAAATTGCTTCAATGAGTTCAATTGTTCAAATTTATTGTAAATCTTGCATTTTTCTTGATGAATTGTGTGAGATGAATTAAATGTGTCAAATGAAGTACTTTGGAATGACGAAAGGCAAACCTTGTTCCATACACTGTTTCATACACTAACCCCCAGTGAGTCGTGTGAAAAAATTCCATGCCCGCAAGGAAGAGGGCCTATCTCGCAAAGGGTACGTCAACCAAGGTGATGAGAGGCATTCTTTTCTCTATCCTAAACACTACAAGTGATCCATTGCTCAACCCCTTTGAGCCCCATACACTTATGGAGATTTTTTTTAAAATTATCCCTGTCAAGAATCATCCCACATTGGGACAATTTGAAATGAATGGTAGGAATCTTCTTGCTCCCACTTGCATCAATCTTCGAATGTTGCTTTTGCAGTGTGACTCGTACGGTAATTTGAAGTGCCTTAAGATGATGAAGAGCAGTTCTTTCTTTATCCTATACACTTCTATCCATTGCATAACCCACTTGAGCCTATGAATTTATTTCATATTAAACCCAGTTGGTGATCATTCCCCATACTGGGGCAAGGCAAAAAGAACCATTCAAGTAACATGGCTTAGAATGTTGTCCAGGATGGTTGTGCAAGTTCAAAGTGCAAAATAATGGGGCATGAAAAAGCAGTGTGCCTGGTAAAAGCAAGGCCAATGCCCAAAAAAAAAAGAAAAAAAAAAAGAAAAAAGAGATCAAACTCTTGAAATACTAAGTTGTATCCCCAGCAAGGTGGTACCAAAAAACTCTCAAATGCTGTTGCAATCAATGGAGTTGTGATAAAAATCTTTGATAGTAGAGAAATAAAGTGGTGGAAATGTCAAGATGATCACCAACTTTAACCCCCCTAAACACTTTTTGAGCCTAATGATCATTTCATTTCTCAACCCATGAACCAAGCCTATGGTACGTCCCTTGCAAAGTCTCTTCTGATTATGGCACTTGGATTAACCTAGGGTTCACATGTTTTAAGCATCTCTCAAAGAAGTGCGAGCAAGATTATTTCTTTCTCATTTTGCAGGGTTCTTGACTTGTAAACCCAGAGATGATTACAGAATATTACTCATTCTTTCGAAAGCCTTGACTCAAAGAGTCCCTTTTGTTAAGCCATTGACCAAGCCCACATTACGGTCCTTGTTCAAGACCTCTCAGGTTGGTGAGATCGTACCACTTGCGAGATTGTTCAGACCCTTGTTTGGCATGACGATGGTGAGATAGAGTAATTGACAAAATCCTGCATCAAAGGTTAGGATGAAATGGCCATTTTAATGAGGATGAGAGAAAAAGTCCTTTCAGACCAAAGGATCCCTCATTTGACACATTCATGACACTCATGTGTTCAGAATGGGAATTAAGTGATGCGAGATTAATGGAAATCATCATGAACCTCCATTATATTGATGCATGTTTATGATTACAAATGCATGTTGCCTCTCCTACGACCATGTTTTGCAGGAGACGTATCCCGAAAGATCGGAGATGTTACAAAGTATATCTCTATCCATACCTTGAATATTTGTCATTGCACAGGTATTCCCTTTTAAACATACCGACACTCAATTGAGTTGTCCCCCAAAGATTTTTTCCTCTAGATTCAATCTGATTAAGGCGACCGAAGAATGGTTTGGGTCCTCGGAGTCGCAAGGCTGGGCGACCGAAGAATGGTTCGGGTCCTAGCTCAAAACCTCGCTCTAGGCGACCGTAGAATGGTACGGGTCCTAGACAACTATTGCTCAGGCGATTCGTAGAATGGTACGGGTCCTGAAAAATCATTTTTTCGTCAAGGCGACCGTAGAATGGTACGGGTCCTGGAAAATCTTTTTTTCATTTAGGCGACCGTAGAATAGTACGGGTCCTGGAAAACAAATCCCTGTTTAGGCGACCGTAGAATGGTACGGGTCCTAGACAACCTCAGTTCAGGCGACCGTAGAATGGTATGGGTCCTGGAAAGTCATTTTTTTTTTTCGTTTAGGCGACCGTAGAATAGTACGGGTCCTAGACACAACCAAACAATGCCATACTAGGCGACCGTAGAATGGTACGGGTCCTGGGAAAGCAGTCTCTTTGCAAAGCCATGTTACTATTCTGGGCGACCGTAGAATGGTACGGGTCCTAGACATGTAACGCCAATCTATCCTGAGTTACTCTACCCTCCTTGAAGATAAGTAATTTCAGGTAAGTTCCTTTATCATTTACATTAGCATTTTCATGCATCATATAAATTTCATTTAAAAATGGGATTTTTTAAATAAAAAAAACAAACAAAAAGTCACTAAGTATATGTGCATGACTAACATTTAGGTCTCAACTTGTCTTTGAAGGCAACCTCTACAGCTCACCTTCAAAGAGGGGCAGTTGTTGACACCTATTTTTAGTAAATCTAGGAAAATAAGGAAAATAAAAATTGCATTGGAACAAATAAAAGGAAAAAAAATTAAAAAAAAAAAACGGGGGAAATTTATTTAATTGATTATGCATGGAAATTTAAAATTCTGATGATCATTCGGATTTCGTTAAATGCAGAAGTAATTTAAAAATCAAGTGAATAAGAGGCAAGAATTTTGCAAAATGGAAGAAATCGGGCGGATCGAGCTGATTGCGAAATCACGTTCCGATTTAATGCATAAGGATTGATTTAATGCAACGTAAGGTGGAAAGTCGAAAGTTGCTATAAAAATGGCCATCTGAAAATCACTATAAAAGGAGCCATAATTTTCGTGAGCCGAGGAGGGATTCGGAGGAGAGATTGAGAGCAAAAAAGGTTTTGGAGAAAAAATTCGTGAAAGAATCGTGCAAAAAAAGGAGAAGCCTCGTCCATCTCCGGTCAACAAAAGGGGTCATTTCCCTTCTTCTCTGACAAGCTGCCAAGGAAAAAGGGAAAAGTCAGCAAAGCTACAGTGAGGGAGACGTAAAGGGGACGTGTGAACAGAGAGTGAGAAAAGAGAGCAGAGGAGAGAGAAAAAAAAAAGTAAAAAGAAGAGTTTACTGTTTCTCTTCTTCGGTGAGCCCCTCGCCAATCCTCAACGACGCCGGAGCTCCGAAGCTTGCCGCTCCCGACCTCGCCGTGCCACCGCGCCGCCGCCTCAGCCCAGCACCCGTTGCCTCCGACGCTCCCGCCCGCACCTTCTTGCCGCCGCACCGACTACGCCGGAGCCCAGCCCGTGCCGTTCCGCTCGACGCCGCTGGTTGCCGTGCCAAACACTTGCAACGTCGTCACCGCCCCGCCGCCCTCCGGCATCACCGCAGCCCCGTCACCACCTAGCTTCGCCGGAGCTCCGACCGTGACGCCCTCACCATCGATCCGAGCCACCCCCTTGGTCGAACCCCACGGCCGCAAGTCCTCATTTTGAAGAAAAAAAAAAAAATCAAATTAGATAGATTTACATTATTTTATTATGCAGATTTATTTTATCTATATTTTATTTATTTCTTGTTTTCCTTTAGCTGAAATGTTTCCCTATGCATATTTAGAAATTATGACATGCCACATGATTCGCAACCGCACCTGAATTTTTTATTTCATCTATAAGGCTTTAGATGAAATAATTAATTAAGCGGGAATAAAATTGATATTTTGATCTTTAAGGCTTAAGATCAATTTATTGATTTTACTAGCGAAACATTGTCCCTCGATCTGAATATTGTATGATATCTTTGGTTTGGTTTGTCTTGATTGCTTTGTTTATTTTGAAATATGTTTGAATTAGAATATTGCATGATTTAGGGTTATCTTGCATGTTTAGGATAGGAGTTTTATTATTTCGAAATTTTAAAATAAAAAACAAAAAAAATCAAATCAATCAATTTAGGTTGCTAGATTTTTAATTTGGATTGCATGTTTAATTATTTGGCGATTATTAATTTCGAAATTAAACAAAAACAAAAAGAAATCATCATATACGTGTCATGTAGTGTTAAAGCATATTTTGCACGTCATTGCATATTAGGATTAAATTGCACTTAGTTTAATTCTAGATAATATTTTTTCTTAATTTGTTATAAGTTTAGGTATTTTTTAGATATATCGCATTTTAGAATTATTTAGGTTAAGATAATGTTTTAGTTTAAATTAGGATTTGGCTCAACCTAATTCCTAATATAAGTTAAATAGGATCTTAATCTAATTAGGTAAATTTTCACATTTCACCAAATTTCGAATTTTATGAAAAATACAAAAAATGTCATAGGTTAAATTAGTTTTATGATAAAATGCATTCTTTTAGGAAAAAGAAAAAATGTCATATACACGTCATTAGAGCCAGATTCACTGGGATGCATGTCATTTAGTATTTTTGCTAGGCCCATTTAATTAGAAATTGCATGTCATTAGAATTAGGTCATTTAGTTATATTACACCGCATGACTCATTAAATCAATGAAAACAAAAAAAGGAAATTGCGTGTTAATTAGAAACCATATCTAAGGTTGTTGATGTGGATTTTGAATTAACATTGCAGATGCTTTCGTTGCTTCGAGGTAAGTTTTTGCAATTTATTTATTGTTTATCTGGGTGTTAAATTGATGGATTGCGCACCCGCATGATCACCTCACATGTTAGGAAAATAAATTTAAACTCAATTTAAGCTGCCTGCAAAAACACTTTTTGAAAATAAAAGAATGGTATCGAAAGGGCATTAGAGAAATCTAGTATAACCAAGTCCCCATACCCATAGTCTCTGGTTCGTAGGAGTAAAGTGAAACTCCCGTTACTTTACTTGGGTTTCTAATCGACCCACCAAAAAAATAGATTAATGGCGACTCCTATTTAAAAAATAAATTGCATGTTAAGAACTTGAATTTAAGTCGCGAATTGGTATGGGCTTGGGAGAGCCCGAATTAAGTCTAGGCTTAATAATCCATTAGCCAAATTTTAGGTGGTTCACATCTCGAAAAATTGGTCGCGACAAAATTGTTGACATGTTGACCCAACTCCACTCCTTCGAATGTTTATTTTGGTCTGTGATGTTTCTACTTAAATTTTTGTTTTCATTCACACATCTTGTGCTTTTTCAAGGTGTCATTTCGCATAAATTCAACAGGCCTCATGTTTCAATTTATTGTATTGTCTGGATACATGCTGTTCCAGTTATTTGACATGGGGAAATCTAGTGTAGTTCCGCCACTAATATCTGTAAATATGCGGGAACCTCATTTTTGTCAAAGATGTCTTGATTCGCAGAACAAAGGCGCTTGCCTCCGAACGAAGGCGCTCGCCTCTGCCTCCAGAGCCCCATCGGCGGCTTTTCCTCGAGAAGCCCCGCCCTCGCGACCTTCGCGCTCGCAAAGGCCGAGCAAGAAGGTTGGTCCTTCATTGGGCCATGCCCTAAACTGCTGGTGCTGCATTACTCCGTCTTGTGGAATCTCTCCTGATTTGCCTGCAAAAACTCCTGCTAATAGAGGTTCGCTCGAAATCAGTCAATTAATTCGCACGTGCAACATTATTTGATGGTTGAATAATAGGTAATTCTAAACTCATACTATTTATAATATATTTGCTTTCTCAAGAAATTGATGAGATGTTATTTTTCATGTAAATCACTACATTAAATACTTTTAGTTCTTCACTTGCAGCATGAAACTGAATATTTAGAAGATGTAACTCATGATTTGAAAAAAGATTTTGAATTTACTGTAACGAATAGTTTTTGCAAGTGAACTTGAAGCATATCATAAACATGTGATGTATGCAATAGGTAAAAAATTTGGAGTGGGGAAGGCTAAGACTAGACAAAACAAAAAAAAATGAGAAATAAATTGATGAACTTTTGTGTGTAATTGTGAGAGGTGTACAATCAACTTATCTGGTCAAGAAAGAACATATAAAAGACTTAAAGTTAGATGTGGTTGTTGAGCTTTCATTAGATTTAAGATTGAGATTAGCGTTTATGAAGCCATAGAGTATGTTCCCGAACATAATCATGAATTTATACTGGAACATCAAAGTATATAGGTAGAATTCTTTTGCGCTGTTTGGGAAGCTTGGTTATGGAATGGTAATGATGAAAGTCGATTTTTGGAGATTAGTTCGGAACTTAATTCGTTGCTTTTTATGCTTGTTAGGACCTTCTTTTTCCTTTATGCACATTAACGTGTCACCTTCGTAATGCAAACGACTTTATCGTTTTGTTGAGCAGTTTTAGCTATTCCTTATGCTTTGAAGGCGTGGGAGTTACCGAAGGAAAGACCACAACATAGATCTCATATTGACTGAAGTGGATTTGTCGTCAATATCTTGATATGCTCTTCTTACTCTAATTATGGAGCATAACGTATGCAAAATATTCCAGTCATAAGTACGTCTCACCTATCTATGCATGACTTTCTTTACTGGTGTCATGGTCCAACAATGACTTATGTATTATCTATGGGGATATTGCAGTGATGTCTACACAGGATGCACGGTGTACAGGTGCATGTTAAGAGGTGCTGCCGACTATCTTGTTAAGCCTATTAGGAGAAACGAACTGAAGAACTTGTGGCGACACGTGCGGAGAAGACACCACATTATTAATTACTTTTTGTGCTTGTTTGTATAAGTTTATCACTGCAACTAAAAGGAAAATTCATATTCCTTCATTGAGGCTTTAGACATGGTGAACTTAAAATAAGCAATAAGTTTTTTGTCCAATTGATTGTTGTAGATAATTCGCTGTTAGTGTTCAAATCCGCTTTTCTTGAATAAGTGTACTCTATTTTTACATTAACAGAAAATAGGTTGTTTGCTCACAAGTTCGGTAGTTAAAATGACAATTGACAGATGAGCTACCGATTGGGTGTTGACTTTTATCCCCAGAAGTTTGGCACCCTATGTTGTAAATGCCTCACCCTATGTTCAACTAGTCCCACCTTTGAGTTTGTAAAATCAGTCCTAACACGCACCTATAACAAGTAACCAAAATCATTTTGGGATGTGTTTGTATCATAAGAACTCAATGATATAATAAAATGCTTGTCGGTAAAACATTTTTAGAAATATGGTTAGTTTTATTTTATTTGGTGATATATGATCAAAAATATTTTCTGTTATTTAGATATTATTGGAAAATGATATTCTATTTCATGACTTTATTTTATGCAAAAAAAAAAAAAAAGTTTGAGTTCTTTAATTTTTTTTTAAAAAATTCGATTTTTAATTATTTTATTTCTCTCCTTTTATTTTTATTTTCTTTTGAAAAATGATATTTTAAATTATTTTAAAATTTTCCTTTTCTCTTTCCTTTTATTTTATTTTCTTTTTCTCCCTTCCTCCACCACTATCGGTAGGTGATGGCCACAACTCTGCCTCGCCAAGACTGGGTGAGGTGTGAGATTGCTGACCTCCATGTAGCCCAAGCTCACCTGGATCTAGCGATCCCCGAGCTCGCCAGCCTAGGCCAAGCTTAGACTCCCTTGGATTTGGTGAGTTGTGAGCTCGTTGGCCTCAATGAACCTTGGGCTGGTGAGCTCGAGCTTGCTTGGATTTGGCGAGCCCAAGCTGGTCGGCTCACCGGTTAGTGTCTTGGCCAATCATCACTTGCGAAGTAAGAAGGGGAAGGAGGAACAAAAAGAAAAAAAAAAGAAAGAAAAGAAGTGAAAAAGAAAAAGAAAGAAAATGAAGTAAAATAACAAATAAAAATTCAAAATTTGTAAAAAATAATTAAAAATTATTTTTATAAGAATAAACTCATTAACCAAGGATCCTAAGACTAGAGAAACATTTTTGAAAATGTTTTCTGGTTCTTTTAAAGGAAAAATCATTTTCATGAACTTAAGTTTGGGTAGGAAAATATTTTATGTTAACTCATTTTTCTAAATAAATCAAATGCTAGAAAATTAGAAAAACGATTTCTTGGAAAATGAGAAAAATGTTTTCCTCAAAACAAAGTGCACTCTAAGAGAATAGTTTACTACTTCTCCAAATACGTAATGAACACATGAAAAAAAAATCCAAGGACGCCATTGCGACTGACTCAATTTGTAGACTTTCGTGCGTGTAACGAAGAGAACAATTTACTACTCTTCCAAATTGTAGAAGGACAAAAACAAGATCCAATAGATATGTACTTAGCTAGAAGTGCTATTCAACATTTAACTTGGTTGTTCCTATGCAGCATAATGCCCATTGTGACAAATCTATTCAAAATTTTATTCGTGATACCAAGAACTCCAAATTTATACTCTGAGTGAAATATTTACACCTCATTAAAGTTACAAATCTAATATGAATTTGACGTGACATTAATAATTTCTTTTCAAGGAAGGGGCACTAATGTAATTGTCAGAAAAAAGATTAACAAAAAGTAAATTCGCAGTTAATGTTCATTGTAAAGTTACTGTTCATTGTCTTTGAAGTTACTATTCATCGTCTTCAAGCTCACGATTGCTTGGCCAAAATTCCTTTGGCGCTCGTTCGTCAATGCCCACTGTCGCCAAAACCTTTGGTGGCCTTGGTCAGCCCTCGTTTGACCACTTGTGAGATGATCATTGCTTGCTCTCAACTCTCAAATTTCATATCTACGCAAGCGTATTCGGAGGGGCGAGACAGAGAGGAGGACGATTCTCTGATCTAGCCGCGGCAAGCTTCGAAGCTAGATCTGACCATAGCAATAGCTTCAGCCTAAGAGTCTGCAATCTATATGGAGGCTTGGGAGTCGAGAGTCTTGAGGGATTAGAGGTAAAGTCACTGGGCTTAGCCCATGCTTGGATCATTGTTCGAGCTGATAACGAATCGGTGTTGCCCATGTTATTATTTGAAATGTTCCTTTTCTTTTCAATTTTTCACTTGGTGCTCGTGTGGCGCCACAGCAGCTCTAAAAAAAACAAAAGTGTAACTACGAGTACAAATTAGGTTTCGTGATGGCTTCCAAATGCATAAAACAAAGATAAAGCAGAAAAGGAAAGACGCTTTGATTGTCATGTCACACGAAAGCAAGATGTTGAGATGGCAACTAAAGTAAACGACGCTTGGCCCACGGGTCGATAACAAACATCCAATCATGACTAAGTAATAAGGCCTGTATCGTTGCCCAGTCCGTACCTCCCTAGATGTGGGGAAAAAGAACAGATTCTCGACTGGTCCTTTCCCCGTGTCTCTTGTTTTATATTCTCAGTTTTTCCGGAGACCCATTGCTGTTTTTGTCTTTCTATTTTTTGTGCGAATCTATAAGGGATAATTAGTTCCCGATCGGTCCAATTTCCACTTAAGAATCAGACCAATGGGATCAGTTCCCAATTCTCTTCAATTGAGAATCAAATCATTTGATTTTGAAATTGAATTGATTGGTCCAATAAATTTGATTGCCTATTTTTTTTCTCTCTTTTTGATTCGTCATGCATGATATCTTTGATAGATGCCTTATCTACAAAGCTAAGACTCCCACTGTTAAGTGGGTTAAAGAACTCTCTCTCTCTCTCTCTCTCTCTCTCTCTCCATATTAGGACTTCTTATTTTTATTTTTTATTGAATACATATTTTAAGAAAGCAAAAAGATTTGACTTGGTCACTTATTCTAATTTTATGGAATTGGTTCAGTATCAAGGGAATCGCCTAAACCGACCAATTCGGTTCCATTTGAGCGATTCTCAATCTGAATGATTCCTTTTGCTCTCCCTTATTTGCCATTGGAGAGCTCTTCACTCACTTAGTGGCTATTCCCTCATTATTTTCTTTTAGAATTTTATTAGCACATAAGTTATTTGTTATAAGTCACAAATTCCTTTAGGAGTGGACCTCATAATAATTTATAATTACTTATTATTTGATTTTTGTGACCCAAAACCTATTAGATTAAAAAAATTATGAATCAATCATTTCTCTTTCTTTTATTAGTGAGGAAGACACTTTCAAAAATAAAAATTAAAAACCAAAAAAATTACTTCTGAAAAAGAGAATTAAATTATAGGTAGCACAAGACTATATATATGATGTTAATTAAAATTGATGGATTAGCGATGAGGATTACTTGCACAAACGAATTATATTGAGAAGAAACTTGAACCTCGATACTATATTAGAAAATCCAATCTAAAAATTTAAAGTTATATATGATTAGAGACTAGATGAATGTAAATAGCCTTGTTATAATCCAAGAAAATGATTTATTAGGAACAAGATATGCTATATCTTATGATGACACTATCGTCACGAGATTTTCTGTATTCGCTTATACAAGTCAACCTGTTCGTTGAAAAAAATGGCTTTGATTATTTTTTTCGTCCAAACGATGTTAGACATCAATTCATGTTATCAACCACCCTATCACGACTCTTTTAATATTAAGAAACTTCAAAAAAATAGAATTAATAATCATCCAACAACCTTAATCTTTTAATATTAAAAAAACGTAAAGATGGAATTAATAAATCTTAAAATATCTGCCGCTAAAATGGTGACAGAAAAGACTCCCCGAGACGCAAAAGACAAAAAAGAAACGTGGTGGCCCTCGGCTCGCAGGAGCACATGCAATAAATCTGTTGGAGGGGCCCACATCCCTTGGAATATACGTGGCAGTGACTGCACCACCGTCACTCTTCCAGGGTAACGGTGCAGTCAGCTTATCAATTTGCTTTTCTCACGAGTATACAAGTCCACATGCCATCGCCCTTGCCCGTCGCCCGCTGGACTTGAACTCCACTTGAAATTTGCTCATATTATCTCCACCTTCTGAACCAGAACTCGAGCTCCTGACACCCCCCCCAAAAAAAAAAAAAAAGGGAAAAAAAACCACGAACTCGAGCTAAAATTGATGACGGCATTTCACGGCGGCTCTTGCGGTTGTTCCCCTGGCCGTGCCAATGGATCTTGCCCATGGTTTTCCGAAACCTTCTTTCGAGATTCAAGTCTTGAGCTAGAAAAGGCAAAAACTTTCGCAAGGTCATGGGAAGAAATCCCGTCCTTCGCTGTTCTTGGTGGCGGCGACCATGGCGAGATAGGGTCCCGGTCGCCCTTGTACCCGGACTTAAGCCGAACCGATTCTTCTCGGTCACAATCAAAGGCCCGTGAAGGCGAGCTAGGATGCTGTGGGTTGCTTTCCCATTCGGGTCCATTGCCACAAGTAGCCATTGGCGATGGCAAAATTGAAGCTGGACCGCCCTTGCATTCATGCCTGACCCGGCCCGAACTCTGTTCGTCTCTGGCCATGCAGGCGGTGAAGATCAAGGAGGAATTGGAAAAGGAGAAGGTGGCGACCACTGCTGATCCCAGGGATGCGGCCATTTTATCACCGTCATGCTCATGGCCGGCAGCAGCATACGAAGTGGCAAAGCCGATGGAGGATCTGGGGGTGGTGGGGCCAACGCCGTTCCTGAGGAAGACTTACGAGATGGTGTCGGACCCGGGTACAGATCCAGTGGTGTCGTGGGGCTTGAGCCAGGATAGCTTCGTGGTGTGGGATCAGCAGCAGTTCTCGAAGGAGGTCCTGCCTCGATACTTCAAGCACTCCAACTTCTCCAGCTTCATCAGGCAGCTCAACACTTATGTCGGTACTTCTTCATGTTTTGATATGAGCAAACCTATGTTATTTGTTGCGGTCGTTATCTTTTGTATGGATCTGTATAAAGTATGTCTGTGTATGAGCGTTTTGGTTTAACTCTTCGGTTCTTTTTTGATGTCGTCGAGAGCGTGGTCCTCTTAAAACGTTTGTTCAGGCGTCCAGACTTAATTTAACCCACTTTGACTTTCTCGGTTACTATTTGTGCTGTACCCTAGTTTAGGGGACTAGGAACCAAGAAACCTGAAATGGTGGGCGAGATACACAGATTATCTAAGAAATTTCGTGAATCATGTGGCACATGTTCACAAAAACATCGAGTGGCCAGTGGACAATGGCCCCTATTAGGCCCTCAGTAATCATCATATTCAAGTGATGATGCTTTAGACGGTAGTTTGCAGAAACTACCATGTCAACCATGACATCAAATCACCAGTTAGAGATTATCTTTGTACTGGATTTAGAAATACGCTACAGCAATTCCCTTATAGTGGTTAGTATTTTGCATTTTACAGCTTTAATTCTTCATTATGTACTTTCTAGCTGAAGACAAGTTTCCTTTGGCCATTGCTTTGTTTCTATCCGGTGTTTTGTAGTACCTTTCTTCTTTTTGGGCAAGACCAGAAGCATAATTCTGCACTGTTGTATTCATAATATATCTAGTAGTAGCTAGATTGATTTTGAGTTGTTTGTCTTTACTCTTAAAATTTTCCACTCTTTGTACTGGTATTTGGATATTTGTAAGCGATCTCTTCTTGACGTGCAGTATAATCCGTGTACTTTCTATATTGGCCTAGTAATACCCCCTGTGCACATCTTCCACTGAAACTTTCTTGGCCTTCATTCTGCTTATTTTCTACTCTTTAGCCTTTGGTTCATTATGAACTCCTAGACATAGCTTCTTCCTATCTTCTATTCTTCATGCATCATAATTAAAAATGTGTCGCAGGGTTTTAGGAAGATCAATCCAGATCGATGGGAGTTTGCAAACCAAGTTTTTCAGAAAGGGAAGAAGCATTTGCTGAAGAACATAAAGAGGAGACGCAACTTAAACAAGCATAGAAAAAAATCGAGTAGTACTGTCACCTCTGATTACCAGAAAGCTGAAAAGGAAGCGGAACTCAAAATGCTTAAGAAGGACCAGGAAGCGTTGAAGACCAAGATCCTTAAGCTAAGAGAAGAGCAGGACAACTTGCAGCATGAGATCAAGCAGGTCGCTGAAGGGGTTCGCCATGCCGACTGCAGGAACCAGCACTTATTCCTCTTCCTCATAAAAGCAGTCAAAAGCCCCAACTTTATCCTGAATTTAACCCCGAAGAAGAAGCAGAAGAGAGATTTAGAGACCTGTGAATCGAGCAAGAAGAGAGAATTGCTTGGTCCCGATGCTGAAGCCACCAAATGCTTGCTAGAAGCAATGGATCACATGATTCAAAGCCCAAAAGTTGATTGCCTGAAAATCAGTGACGATTTGGCACAGATGGAGCGTCGGCCAAATAGTGTTGTGCCGGAGCATTTTGGCACCTTTCAGATGCACAATCCGCGGCCTTCGATGGATGGTGAAGATTTCAGGGTTGCGCAGGGCCAGACGCCCAATCAGATGACCGGAGCTAGCTCATCTGATTTGTCTTCGGTATTCCATGGGATTTCCGAGAAACTCCTCAAGGAAGACGTGGTTATTGGCGCCGATGCGGACAACATAGAAGTAGAAGACCACCTGACGTTGAATGACACGGGAATCTATCTTGAACTGGAGAGTCTGATTGATGGAATGGGTACACAAGTGAACTCATGGAGCAAGCGGGAGGACTGATGCCCTAAATTTTCATGGACTCCCGCGCTGCCCTTTCTGTTACTTTCTTGTCCTTTTGGGTTTCGTTTTGTTATTAAGCTGGACATTAGAGTCCTTGTTGCTGCTGTTTTATTGTGACCCAGATGACATGATACAGCTCTTGCATAATTGGAGAGAGATACTGAAGTGAAGCGACTTTTTGCTTGACGGCATGAAGGTACATGCTGGAAACAGGAAGGAAGAGAGAATCCAAGTCATAAACTAGGTTTTGATGGGTCAATGGAATATGCTTGTACATATGTTGTAGTTTCTATCTTTTTCACCATTGTATCGAAGTCCTTTCAGTGTTCTTTTCTCAAGTTAGCACAAACTCTGTGTGTGTGTGTGTGGTCCCAGTTATGTATAAGTAGAAGCGTTAATAGTGCGAAAGTTCATTTTCAGTTTTAATGAGAAGAACTTTCCGAAATGCTTTACATTACCAAATTTTAACTAG
Source organism: Eucalyptus caleyi (assembly GCA_014182885.2). Lineage (NCBI taxonomy): Eukaryota > Viridiplantae > Streptophyta > Magnoliopsida > Myrtales > Myrtaceae > Eucalyptus > Eucalyptus caleyi. The sequence continues at coordinate 54,509,910 of CM024468.2, read as the reverse complement.
AACTTACAAGATATGTTCCATGTTTCTTTTCTTTTCTTTTTGTTTAAATCGCAGGTGCTTCTTGTGAATCTAATATGTGTTCTTATTGAAAGCTTCAATACGCCAAGAAGGGAGAGGTTGATTGATGCCGTAATTGGTCCTTTTTCCATGAGAACACTGCCTAGTCACATCGGTAATCATTCAAACTGCTCGAAACTGATCAAAATGAAAGGCTTTTTTTTTATAATCATTGAAGTTTTAATTCCCCAAAAGAGTTGGCAAACTTTTCGAGAAATTTTCAAACAGCCTTTATGAAGGGAAGTCGTTCTTTTTAAAAGTTTTCAAAGTGAACCCTGTTTCAAATTAGTCTTTAAAATGAACAACTAAGTTTCAAATCACAAGTTTCAAATCACTCCTAGCTTACAAACCAACTATCATCGCTCATTAAGCATGTGCACCTCACGTGGCACTTTCTGTGGAGGCTGATGATACAACCAAAGGGGGTGAATAAGCTGATTTTCAAAAAAAAAAAAAAAAAAATTATTTTCTTCTTTTCCGTGGAATTACTTAAACTATATTTGATAGATGCAAAAACAATGGATAATATAAGATGCAAGATATTTCTATAAGATAAATGGTGAAATAAGTAAAGAGATAAAATACAATGCTAGCAGATTTTATGGTGGTTTGGTTTATAACAAGTTTGCGTCTTTATTCACCACAAATAGGCTGGAATCTATTAATATTCTAGTTAGTGGTTACACCAAAGCACGTGCTGCTTCTATCCAAAATTGATAGATCCCACTATCAATAGACAAGCACTACCTATATTTGTACACTCCTCAAATTACAAATTACACTGAACAATGACAACTCTCAAAGGAGTAGATCACAAGTGAATAAAATCATGCTTACAACATAAAAAGAATGTGACCACATCGATACTTACAACTTTCTTAGTTTTACATAAATTATTCAGTGTGTATCAATCTTCTTATGTAGTCTTCAGCCTCCAAATTAACTGTTAGAGAATCCTTAAGAGGATAAATTAGCCATTGAAATTACAAACGCAATTATTATGAGATCTGGTCACCCATATGATCAAATCTTCTAGGTAATAATGAGGTTTCCCTAAATAGAATAAGCTATGTGGCTCAATAATCTATTCTTCTAATTGATTGAGTAACATAGGTAACAATCAAATTGATTTCTCTCCATATCTTCACTTTGAGATTCCAAGCCTTGAAAGCTAGCTATTTATAACTTCTAACTCGCAAATTAAGTGAAAAGAACATTGGTCTTCTTATCCAGATTGCTTGAACTAGTGAAAAATATTTTTCTCCATAGCTGATATAATAAGCCGTTTCTATCAGCAATTGACTTGCATATTGCTATCCATGGGTACACTAATGTTCAAGACTTCACTCATTATTCACCTTATCACGATACCTCTAAGTTATTGTGAACTTCCCATTCTTCTAAACCTGTTTACACTCTATCATAATCCATTCGGCTTCTAGTAATCTTCATCCTTCAAATTCCATCAATGGTGATGGAGCGTCCCTTATATCAACATTACTTGAAATAAGACAACATTTACATCTATAAAATTATAATTAGAAACCTAGCCACAGGTAGTGCAGTTGGTGTGAGTTCTCTCTCTCATCACAGAGGTCAAGGGTTTGAACCCTCTTGTTGCTAAAATGTCTAAAGTGGGGGGTCTTGGGGTCTTGGGCTAGCCTTCCCCGAGATTTACGTCTAAATAGCGACTTGCAGGTCTCGACGGATGATCTCCAGCAGTTCCTCGGTTAACAAAAAAAATTATAATTAGAAATAGAATATTTTGTCAATTTCAAAATATTATAGAGACATTTTCGTACAAGGCATTGTTTCTCTTTTCTTTTGTTATTCTTTCCTCTTTTCTCTCTTTTTCTTTCTTACTTCCGCAACGTCACACCAAGACCTCCCTATTTGCCTTCAACGACCTATTTCATGCCTTTTCTCGCCTCAATCGCGACATCTCCAAAGAAATTGCCTTCAATGTGCTCATTGCCCGCTTTTTACAGTCTTAGTTGCCGTGATGAAGCCCCGCGCACGATCAAGACAATGGTGCGTAGTGGCTTTGGCCTCAACTTCGGAATCCTATCAGCATGGGCAGCCACTTACAAGCCTCAGTCGACAGGGTCTACCTCGATAGGCAGCCAAGCGGGAGATCCAAAGAGGAAAGCTAGTGTCCACAATGCCTCGAGTTCTTCGTCCACACCGTCAAAGCAAGTCACTTGCAAGAACTCCATTTCCCTACCTCTAGATCTGTCAGCAGAAATATGACTGGGAAGAAGAGTGGAGTTAGATTTTGAAGCGTGATAATACTCTCTTTAAAACATTATTTATCCCCAACGTTGCAAATAGTTATTGAACAAAATCGATACAACAAAATCTCAATGAGAATACCGGATAGCAATTTTCATATTTCTCCGAGAACTCTTAAAAGGAAACAATTAAAATAAATTGTTGAAATTTTTTGAAAGAAAATCGACAGGACTAAAGAAAATATGAGACAAAAAAATGATGAAGTCTTTTAGAATTATTGTGAACAGATGCTTTCTTCAAAGACATTTTTGGAATTCCTATTAAATAATAATAAGGATAATAATATATATTTTTTAATTATGAATTTTAAAACTTCTGAAAAGACACGACTTCTTAAAGATTCTAAGATGCTGAATAACCTTTAGGAATAAAATTCAAAATTAATTTATAAAAAACAACCATAACCCAATTGCGAATTACATCTAATTACTGCATACCGGCATGTGCTTATTGTAGGGTCCAACCCACTAAACCCATCATTTCCATTTGAAAAGTGGAAGGCTTTCACACTTATATATTGACACACGCACTTCTAATTATTCTATGTGGGAGGAGGAACTTTCAAATTTGTTTTACAAATAAACTACCAACAAAATCTACAATGGACCGTCGACAAGAAGTCGCCAGGACACCAAAATCTTGCAACTGCACGCAGCCATCACCGTGATAGCATTGCCTCATCTTATGTTGCCTCGTCTGATGTTGTCGCCCTTCCCCTTTTCTGTGTGCCGTCATCACCCTCGTCTCCCTCTGTGAGCGTTCTCTCCACCATCTCTTCTGCGCGCATCTCTCTCCTTGCCCATCAGCCATCGTCATATCAAGAATTAAATAGTGGCAACCACAAGCGTCAAATGTTGACATGCTCGTGCTTGATTTGAGCCTTAGATCTCGCCTATAGGGCACGGATCAACCTCCATCCTAAATGAAAATGTCTTTAGTCATGGTTTGGTTACTGTCACATGAGATTCACGTGCTTGTCCGTCGGCAAATAATTGATTAGCAGGCGAGTTGTGGGTGATTGAAGACTGAGTCGCTTACTTATGGACTTCTTCATTTTAAAGAACCTTATGAGAAAATGTTCCATTTTAAGGGCTATTTGAATAAAATTTACTGAGTCTTTGGAGAATCTTTTATAAAGTAGATCAATCACGCGGTTTCCATCTCATCATTGATATAATTCGCATATTCAAAGTTAATGCCGTCCAATCCTCACCCAAAAAAAGAAAAACTTGACCACGGAAATTAGGCCAGGTGTCGTTGTAAAGTCTGCCTCAAGAGATTTTTATCTATATTTGGTGAATCTTATAGTACATCAGATGTGACTCTTACCGAATTCGGATTAGGAAGTGACTAAATAAAGTGGACAAACACAAATGATGGACTAGGACAATGATAGCAGCGACCCTGGAATGCTCCCAAAAGGTGATCACTCCCTGAAGTCTGTCTGAAGTCTTCCTGAGTGAACATAAGACATTTCCAGCTAATTTCTCAGCGTCTCTTTCTGTTCTCAATAGAGCTTTTTCTTACGGACTCCATATGCACCAGATAATATTTCCGAGTTTCGAGAGAACGAGAGTACGTATGATGCATCTGATATGGCTAGTAAAAGTACCTAGAAGGGGGGTGAATAGGTATAAAGAGTAATTTCTCACGATAATCGCACAATGCTAAACAGTTGATAGAATTGAGACAATTTTTTCTCGTCAATAAACAAACAACAATCAAAATAAGACTGAGAGTAGGGAAGAGAAAATTGAACGCAAGGTTTATAGTGGTTCGACTTATTTCAAGCCTACGTCCACTCTTTTGCACTGACAGCCCACTGGTTGGATTCCACTATGAACAAAGAGATGTTACAACACTGTTCTCCCTTGATTTCACGATGTAGAAGATCTACCACACTCCCTCAAGGTATCACTAAGTATAGACTCTCTTTTGTGAATACAGTTTTGCTTAATATGAATCGACTAATAATCAAGGAGCTTCAGACTCTAGAACTTCTCTATTGTGCATCTTCTAGAATAGCTAGAACGTCTTCCTTTTATACTCCTTTATGCCATCATACCCGTTAGCACTTACCAAAGGAATTCTTCCAATCTTCCCGTTGGACAGAATCAATTAAGAAGATCATTCGAGCTATTAAAGGAACATGTCGATAGCCCATCAATCCTATTCACCCATACAATCAGGATCTTGGTTTCCAAGAATAGAACCTTCCAAGAATATTTCGTCAATCATCGGATCTTTAAATAATCTTGATTTTGAATAAAAGAATCCGTTATATCATATCCAGCCAAGAGATCTTCTCAAGTGGATAAGACCAAATCCTCAACCAAACACTTTAGCTCTGGATCGTCTTTGTCGTTGGATTAGAAACTGTCAATGAGAATAGTCTTGAGTCTTGAGTCTTGTGTGCTGAGTCTGGTGATCTAAAGGTCTTCAGACTCTAAATAGAATGGTCTACAATGCTCCAAACTAGATTGATAGAAACGTTTTGTCAACTTCAAAATATTTTGGAAAGATTTCTCCAACATCATCTAGGTGCATCCATAAGTACTCTGTACTTCTGCATATTGAACTGCGTGCTTTTTCTGTGCATCCTAACCAAATTTTGGTGTGAGATAGTCTCCTGTGAATTGTGATATTCCATGTCGAAATTAGTCGGGCTACAATTCTTTGACCCCATATGCACTTGATCATTTACTTGCGATATTTCCTGCTAAGACAGCCAAAAAAAATTGAAATGGCCCTCGCGATTCTCACCAAATTTAACTTTTAACAAAAACTATAACACCACCCCTATCTTTTTGAATGACCTGTTAAAAAACCCCGGTACAGAGACAGAAATTGGCAGATGCAAAACCAAGAGAAAAGAAGTTTATATTACAACAGTACATGCATTTCTGAAATCTTACAATGATCTGTTGTTCATATGGAGCTTTTCCTTAGGCCTCGTTGCTCCTGAAGATGAAGATGGTGAAGAGGAAGAAACGTTTGATTTCTCGAACTTGTCCTTATCCTCATTGAAAGCCTAGATAAAAGGCCTCTTGAATTTCTGCAAACCTTCTCCTCTTTAGAAGTTGTTCTTCCGGACTGCCAATGTCAAGGCATGCCAGCCGAGGACAATCATTGGCATCCATAATCTTATTGAGTACATTCGACCATCGGGGAAGGAGTTTTGCTGAGTTCCGCTGTTCAAATGAAGGTAGCAATCAGGCAAACATAATCCGCAGTTCCATACATTGAAGATGCACGTTATTTGTCCTATGAGAAAAACTCTGCCGATGGTAGTGAATTACATGCAAGTCAAAAGTGTCTTGGTTCCCAAAACCCTACATTATCTTATGTTATCATGAAGTGACAAATTCTCAAAAGGTAAAAATTCCTCGAGCTGGTGTCGCATTTATCTTATAAGAAGATAAAGCCAAAACTTTAATTAGAGATTAATCAACTAGTCAACATAAATAAAATCCCCTTACTTTTTGCAGGAAAAGTTCGATACACCTTGCACCCGACTATTGTCTGGCTCTGGCCGATGTTCGCAACCGAGAATCGCTCTATATGCTAGACAAACGTACTTAGTTTTTTTTTTTTTTTTTTTTTTTTGGTAAGAATAATTAATATAATGAGCTTTGAGCCAACATTTACACAAGATCTAGCACCACAAAATTTGCACTCAGCACGACACCGAGTTAAAGTGAGTGGAAGGGTGCCGGATGCAAAAGAAACCGCAAGAGCGGGCCAAAGCGAGAAAAAGCCTAAACAATAGGTAGAGAAAGGCCACGTAGGGCCAAAGGACACGAACCTCACCTAAACAACCAACAAGGCACGGAAAAGACAAAGAAAGAAAAAACACCAGGTCAGGAGACACCGCCGAAGACGATAAGAAGCCAATCCAGCGAAGACGGTCAGATCCGAAAGAAGAGGCGGTAGACTGTAGCAGTGATATGCACATGATTTGCACAGTGATATTTTTAGGGAAAAACTACAAAATACCCCCAACTATGACACAGTTACCTAATTTTTTTTTGTATAATACCAAAAATCTCAAGCTTGTATCCGAATAACAAATTTATTTCTGTTCGGGTTATGTTAAAAATCTGACATGGATTCAATGTGGCATTCTTAGTGCTTTTCAAGGACAAGAGGCACCCACGCAAGCACCACACATAAAAAGATTAAAAAATAAAAACTAAAAAAAAATAAAAAATTGAAGTTAGTATTCATCGTCCTCAAGCTCGGGATTGCTCGGCCAAAGCTCTCTGGCGCATGTTCATTGCTGCCCACTGCCACCTAGACCTCTGGCGGCGTTCATCGGCCCTTGCATGACCACCCACCAGAGATCCGACTCGGAGCTACCTATGGAAATTCGTGACTCATTCCGGACTGGTTCAAGAAATAAAAAGATGAAAATGAAAGAGAAAAAGTCGAAGGTGTGCAATCCAGAAGATATGAGTCACCCTTCTTCCAAAGGAAGCTATCAGGATTGAGATGGAAGTGCGTGCAGAAGGAAAGTATGGTCTCTGATCGAAAGGATCCCATTAGAGAACCTGAAATTGTTGTGGCTTCCGGTCAAAGCATATGGAGCAGAAAATCTTCTGAACCTTAACAGGCCTCTTTGACATAAAAGCTTGTGGAACTTGTTCAAGAGGAAGTAAAAAACATACTTTCCCCCATGAAGCAGACCCTTAGGCCAAGCTTCAAGCTCGAGTGGCCATGGCAGCCGTGAGCTTAAAAGCTAGATTAAACCTCAAAGCTCGCAGCCGTCATGGCTAGATCTAGCAAGTGGTCGAGCAAGGGTTGGTGAATGCTTAGTTACATTTGGCTCCCCAACATGTTCTTCCTGCATTAGTCCTTGCCAAATGATAAGAAATGTTTAATACACAGATTATAAAAGAATATGGTTAATATTAACAAAAAAAAAATTCCTAAAAATGATAAATTCATGTTGTATTTATTTCAAATTAATTTTCCGAATTCATAAAGATGCATTTAGAGTATGTGTACAAGATCCCCTATCATTTTTTTCCCTTAAAAAAAAGGGGGATAAACCAGTTCCGTTCAAAACATCACAAGAGCATATGTAAGGTTTTGTAGGATTATTGTCCTCAGAAAGGACTAGCCGCGGCAAGCCTAAAATTCAAGTCCGCTGGCTTAAGATGTTCCACCAAGTAGACAAAATTAAAGGGAAGAAGACGCAAGGATGAAGTTTTTTTCTCAGAAGCTTCTGGTTATCTTGTCCGTTGCACCAATTTTATAAAAGATGTGGTACTTGTTTATCGGCTTAAGATTTTCTGTGGCACGAAAATTAATTTGAGTAAATGCCGCATCCTAATATTTTGAGATGCATGCCGTCGCGAGGAGATTTGCTATCAGCGGCCATGACCCGATAGAAGGGCCCATTCTTGCACCCGAATCTCGCTTAACGGATCTGAACCACCATTCTTTTTCTCCTCTCTTCACTTCACTCGAAAAGCAAATCGAACGCAGTCACTGTCGCTCTTTTGGGTGGAGTCAAGGCGCAATCAGGGTTTTGGGGTTTATGATTTTCGCCATTTTTTTTTTTTTTTTTTTAATAACTTTTTCAACTTGCAATTTTGTTAGAGTTCTTATATGAATTTAGTTGCTGAGCAACTAAATAAATAGAGCAATATTTCAATTTTCCAACTCATAATTATTTTCATGTTATGCCTAACTAATATATGCAATTGAAAAAACTCCTCTTTTAGTGTCAAATTAGGTTTTGAAGCTGGAAATGCATCCATAACTATCAAAGCAACAATCTCAGTAGAATATGGATATTGTGGAAATCGTCCATTATTAGCTTGACTATGATGGAAGTTTTCAATCAAGTCACACTGTTGAGAATCCCGGAAATGATTCATTTCTCCTTTCTGCAATTCATGGATGCGTTTTTGTGTCTGAACATTAACACATTATTTACTGATAATACATAAAATATGCATTGGCTACTAATAGGTGACTTCAATGAAACAAGAGATACAAATGAATGGATTGAATCTAATATCCGATGGACTTTTGGAATACATGAGCTAGACACTAAGATTGAGGAGTTTACGCTCATGGAGCCTCATTCCACAAGCCCTTTTTTCACATGGTTATATAAAAGGTTCAATGATGATCATACAGTGAGCAAGATTGACAGGGTCTTCATTAAATGCAAATTGGGAACACACAGGTACACTCATTATTTGGTAGAATTTTTGCTACCACGTGTTTCAAATCATCCCCCCTGCTTGATATGTCTCAACACTGCTCTGAGAGAAGGAAGCCACCTTTTAGATTCTTCAATTTTTGGACCGAAAGCCACGATTTTCTACCAACAGTCAATGCTTTCTGGCAACAGGAAATTAGAGGATTGAAAATGTTTATTTTGGTGAAGAAGCTCGAAGCATTGAAACAACAACTCAATCACCTTAATAAATCTCAATTTGGTGACTTGCGTATGAAGGTCAAGAAAGCCAAGGAAAACCTACAGTGGTAACAACAAGTTCTAGCATTGGACTGTGACAATATGAGCACTCAAGAGGAAGAAAAGGCACAATCGGGGCAACTACTTACCCTTAGCAAACATGAAGAATTTCTCCTAAAGAAAAAAATCTAGAAATCTATGGCTTAAGGAGATGGCCAACGACAACTAGATTTCTTTGCCTCCATGATGAGTAGTAGTGCCTAGAACAGAATTACTTAGCTCTCACTTGATGATAGAACAAAATTACTCAGCTCTTGGGGATACAATTGTCTCCTATTACTATCACATACTTGGCAACTCTTGACACATTCATATCCCTTATAAGCAGTATGCCTCCTTATTCTTGGAAGATGTAAGTGACCTCATGGCTTCACTAGGCTTTCAAAAAGCTGAGATCCTTAGAGTTCTGAAAGGCATCAACAACTTCAAAGCTATGGGTCCATATGGATATAACAATTTATTCTACAAAAAAGCCTGGCCCATCATAGGATGACATAGTGGATGCTATAATGGACTTCTCCTCCTCAAGGAGGATGTTGAAAACTATAAATTCTACTAGGGAGAAGTATACCCCAAGTGCCAAAATTTGGCAAGGAGGGATACTTAGGTGCTAAGAGTTAGGAAAGCGGCACTTAAGTGCCAAAATCAGAGCAAAATGGATTACTTAAGTGCTACTTCAACCAAAATCAGGTCAAAATGTCGATGTGGCGATTTTTCGGTGAAGTAAGTACAAAACAATGCCGTTTTGCACATTGACGTGACTATATAATACAAAAACGATGTCGTTTTGGTGTTGACGTGATAAAAAATAATATTAATATAAAAATTAATTAAATTAAATTTAAAACTAAATTTATTTAAAACATTTAAAATAATAATAATATTAAAAACTAAAAATTTAAAATAAAAACAAAAAAGAGAGAGAGAGAGAGAGAGAGAGAGAGGCAAGTGGCTCAGCCCTTAGCCGCCTGCCCTCCTCTCTCTTTTTATATTTATTTTTTTTTTTAAATGTTTTAAATAAATTTAGTTTTAAATTAAATATAATTAATTTTTTATATTAATTTTTTCACCATGTCAACACTAAAATGACGTCGTTTTTGTATTGTTTAGCCACGATAGCGTGCAAAACGATGTCGTTTTGCACTTGCCTCATCGGAAAATCGTCACGTCAACATTTTGGCCGTATTAGCACTCAAGTGATTCATTTTGTTCCAATTTTGGCACTTAAGTGTCACCTCTATGCCAAGTTTTAGCACTTCAGGGTGTTCGTACCTCAATTCTACTATGATATCTCTTGTGTTGAAGTTCCTGAATCCATCTCACATGGAAGATTTTAGACTCTACCTCATGCTGCAATGTTTTATATAAAATCATATTGAAGCTACTTACCAAAATAATCAACTATATAATTCTTTTGGTCGTTGGCCTTAACCAAACTGCTTTGATCTCGAGTCAACAAATTTTGAAGCATATTCTACTTTGCTAGGAGCTCCTTCACAGCTACCATAAGGGCAACAAAGGTAACCGTGTGGCAATAATTGACCTCATGAAAGCTTTTAACATGGTAAGATGGGTGGCAGTACTCGAGGTTCTAAGAGCTATCAATTCACCATAGCACTTGATTGATTTGATAGCTCAATACATAACTACACTGAGGTTTTCAATAAGCCTCAACGGCGAACAAGTTGGCTACTTTGCTAATACCAATGGACTATGGCAAGGCGATCAACTCTGTCTTAATTATGGAGATTCTTAACAGAATTATCTTTGAGAAAGTGGTCATATCTTCTTTCAAGTATCATTGGTGCTGCAAAACAAGAAAAATTACACTTTTGCTTTGCCAATGATTTGTTTCATCTTGCTCATGGAGATGCCGATTATGTTATTTGCCTTGTCAAAACAATTGATGAATTTGCAAGTCTCACATTACTACATTTTTACCTAGATAAATGTCAAATCTTTTTCTCTAGTCTGGCCGAGGTCAAATAGGGTATTCTATTGGATCACACCCCTTTCCTCACAAGTATCCTTTCCATTAGATACCTTGGTGTTCCTCTTGTCACAAGACAATTGAAGCACACAAATTGCAAGAGTACGGCTGATAAAATTTTCAAAAGAATAGAAGGCTAGGGCATACAACATATAAGCTATCCCAGTCATCTGTAGTTGGCCATCAATACTTATTTTCATCTGTACTTATTTGATACAAATGTTTTTACATCCAAAGCAAACTATATACGAAGTGAAGATGAAGATTAGGCAATTCTTATGGGTTGGAAATATGGAAGGCCACAGATTGCATAAAGTTGCTTGGAAAATTTTTTGCTTGCCAAAAAGGGAGGGAGGAATAGGGTTGCTCAATTTAAATTTGTGGAACAAAGTTTTACTAAGTTGAGTGCTCTAGAACCTTATAAATTTTCCATCCTCTTCCTTATGGAGTAAGCTAGTTCACAGTACCAAATGTAGAGGCATTTCGATCATGTAGCTCTCAAGGGTTGTATGGTGTGGAGTTGGTGTGGCATTGGCGTGGCATTCTTAAATTGAGACTGACTTTAGAGTAAGCTATGTCTAGGCAAAGATATTGTTGCAAAGAGTTATACAGTGAACTTAAGAGTGTGGGATCAATAACAGGATGGTATCAACTGATATAGATAGGCAGGGTCAACAAATGCAATTTTATTGGGTGGCTAGTTTGTGGAGATAGATTACCAACAGTGGACATCGTATCACCTTAGAATCCATTGTAATTTATGTTTGGCTGGTCTAGAAAATCGAGAACATCTATTATTTTAGTGAAGATGAATTGAAAGCATATGGCGTATTATCCTCACACAATACAAAATCTATTATTCTTTAGGATGATGGAATGATTAACTCCAATGGATAATTAGGGCCATCAGAGGCAAGGACTTGGCAACAAAGCTTCTCAAGGTAATTTTCTTAGTAACCATTTAATATATTTGGATAGAATATAACCATAAATGTTTCCAAAACAAGTCAAATAATGTCTTTATCATCGTGGCTAAAGTTCATAAACTTGCCAAAGGGCAAGCTTCATATTACAAAAATTTAGATCTTCCAAAACAAATGAAATATTGGCTACTATATGGAGATTCCCTCACTCCATTTTTTTTTTCATGTCCTTAGTTATCTTTGTAATGTTGGGGAATGCCCCTAAGCTCTCGTACATCATCTTATAAATGATACCGACATTTCAAAAAAAAAATTATCAAATTATTACAAAATTAAGATTGTAAAAGGGAAGGAACAACAAAATGAAATGGAAACGATAAAATTGGATGACAATATAGATATAAACTATTAACTATTATCCTTTAAATTGTCTGAATTACGTGTCTATTAGTGCAAGCAATTTTGCAAGATGGATATTAAATGAAAAAGGAAGAACTGCTTGATGAAAATAATAGCCAATCGCCCTTTTTGAATTTTCAAGAGTTTTCTTAAAATTATATGGCCATTAGTTTGTGATTTTACATTTGTTTGCTCATGTGCTATTTTCTTATAAATATAATAGCAGAAACTTCTGTTTTTAATATAATAATATAGATGGAGAATATATCTCATTACACTTTAATATTTTGCAGGGTATAGGTAACTGGTCCATTAAAATATATCGTCCATATATTTATAACATTTTTCAACGTATTTAAAAAATTAGCCTATATTTTCTCACTTAGAGGAGCAAACTTATTTTTGTAATAGTGAAAATGTTTTTGATCACACATCTTTTAATATGAAGCAACTTTTAATACAGGAAATAATTAATTATATGTGATTAGTAGCTTTTTGTTTACTATAACATCCACATGTGACGAATAATTTCATTTTCAAATTGAAGTAATTTAAATAATACGAAGTGAAGCTAAGCTTAGAAAGGTAAAAAGAATATGTAATGAGGTTAGTAATTTTTCAATCACTCAAAATATTCAAACTTGTTTGGTAATTTCCCAATGTTGAAATGATTTTGATTTTCTTGGTAACTTTTTTTAAAAAATCATAAATTTTATGTGCTTAGTAATTTTTATTAGGGAAAAAGCCATCAAAACCCAAAACTATGCCCATTATGACACATTTATTATGAACCTCTTTTCCATGGCACTAATCCAAAACTTATATCTATATGTTATATTTACTTTTAATTAAAGTTATGTTAATGAGAAGGGTTAATAATCCTCTTACATAAACCATTAAAAATTTGCCTACATGGAAATAAAAAAAAAAGTAAATGTTATTGATATGGTGCGCACATGACTTAAGTGGAATAAAAAATTCTGTTGCTTTAGCCATCTAACGGACCTTGGAGGATAAATGTTTTATATAGATATAAATTTTGGATATTTTGCATCGCAAGAAAAAAATAGGGTAATTGTAATGATTATAATTTGAACTTTTTGTGATTTTTTTTTAATTATGCTTAATGCACGTAAAAGGATTCCTCATTCGTGGGCACGTCTCTCACCACAAGCTGTTCACTGGTGCAACCATGGATCGGCCCTGTATCAACCAATTTCAGTCCAAAAGGCGATGCATTTCACACGGTCAGACTGCTGTTTGAGAAGGAGGTCCCTCTCCCTTCCGTCTCTCATCGCTCATGTCGAGCTCGAGCCCGGAGGCCTCCGGCGACGCTCCGCCCTTGTCCTTCTGGCCGTCCATGCGGGTAAAAAGTGTTCCTAAGCTACCATGGAGCCATAGGGGAGTCGAGGATCTCGGCCGTCGTGTTCTCGGAGAACTACGGGTCCTCTGGCTGGTGCTTGGACGAGCTGGTGAGAATCGTCGAGTGCAGGGATACGATGGGGCAGATCTCGTGGCCGCTGTTCGACAAGGTGGATCCGTCGGAGGTGAGGAACCAGAGGGGAGGTATGGACAAGCCCTAATCGGTCACGACGAAAGGTTGAAGTCGAAGGGCGATTCGGGGAAGGTGAAGAGGTGGAGAGAAGCAATGACTAAAGCTGCAGACAACTCTGGCTGGCATTTTGGTTTGACAAGTAAGACTCTCATTTACTCCTTTCCAACTGTTGATTAAGGAATTTCACTTACTTCGTTGGAAATAAATTCAGGGTAATCTTTATGCATAAAGGGGAAAAAAATCAATTCACTCTAATTGGAGCAGGAAAGCTTATGTATCGTTTCTTCACTCTAAAAGGGGAATTTCAAGCCCCTTGAGGTTTGCAGGTTTATCAAAAAGGAAGGTAATGATCTGTTTATTGACTAAACTTAAGGCTGACTGAGTATTTATCTGTTTAATTAGGGATCCAGAAAGTTGATTTCCATATCTTCTCTTTTGGGTGCCGATTGCTTGGAACTGAATCTGGTCTATAGTGCATGAGATATTGACTGCGAGTTGATCTCATTGGAGATCAACTTAGTATTCCTTGTATCAATTGTATTTGAATCTCCTCGGGTATTCTTCATTGGTTTTATGCATGGAATCTACCAGGCGTGAGTCTTATGTCATTCAGAGCATTGTCAAGTGAGCAAGGCCTAAGCTGTACAATGAGCAGTTACATGTTCCCGAAAACGTGGTTGACATGAATTTGCATGGGTCTGATTTGCGTACTTCGCTAGACATGGACTCAAATGAGGTTTGCATGGTCAGGATTTGCAGATTTGGAGAAATAGGGAAGATGACGATCGCCGAAGCTACTTACAATGCTTTTGCTTGAAAATTTTACTGTTGCAGCTTTCTTTCCAATGTTAGAGGAACTTGCTAGAAATCCACAGAAGGTGGCCAACTTCAGCTTCAAGACACACTTTTTTCTCAGGTAAAATGAGATGACATTCTCAAGTTTGGCAATGTCCCCAGAGTTCTGAACATGATAAAGAGTAGACTTTGCAAAAAAAAGGTCCTCATCGTCATTGACAATGTGAACCAGTTGATCCAATTCGAAACACTAGTTGGAGGACATGATTGGTTTGGTTGTGGAAGCTAAAATCTCATAATGACTCAAGATGAACATTTACTGGCTTCCCATCACATAGAAAGTATATACAAGGTTCAAGTGTTACATCATTCTACTGCTTGTATGCTTTTGAGTTGGATTGTTTTCATGAATCTTTCTCCTCCTTCAGATTATGAAGAGCTTTCAAATAACATAGTGGATAACATCAAAGGACTTCCATTAGCTATTAAAGTTTTGGGTACGTTTCTTCGTGGCAGAAGCTTACTTGAATGGATGAGTGCATTAGATAGTTTGAATAGAGTTTTCAGTGGAGAAATCTTCTGTGTGCTGAGAATGAGCTTTGATGGTCTAGATGATTATGAGAAGGATATATTTCCTGACATAGCATATTTCTTCATGGAAGAGTGTATGAGTTATGTGAGAAAAATTTGGGAGAGCTGTGATCTCTACCCGGATGGTGGAATTGCTATTCTTATAGATAAGTCGCTCATCACTATTAAGTATGGCAAGCTGGAGATGCATGATATGATTCAAGAAATGGGAAGAGAATTTCTTTGGAGGCAATCTCCCAAAGAGCCAGTGGAGCGCGGCATATTGTGGTTCTATGAGGATGTGCTTCATGTGCTAACAGAAGGCATGTTAGTAAACTGAATCATGGTCCTTTGTTTTTGACAATATAATGCCCGTTTGGTAGGGTGAAAGCTTCTCACAAAGAAGTTTTGGCCTTTGTTAAAAATTTGAATGTGCACAGAAGCATGATTTGGTATTGATGATAGTTTGTGGTCTGAATGTGTGTTGCATATAATTTGTATATGATGGACAAGGGAAGGGACGAGATAGGATAGTTGAAGGGATAAAGGCAAGTTTTTATGGGACCATAATAGTTTCACTAGTTTATAAAAATAGTTTTACAATAGTTGAAGGAAGTGTTGGCTAAGAGCTTCATGATGTGGAGTTTATTCTCATAATCCTCTCACACATTTACGCGAATGGGCTAAAGCCTTTTCATAGGCCTTTCCACCTACTAAGTACAACTGCCTTAAAGGATTCTAGACTTCTCCTGGATGCAGTCCACGTAGGCTTCATCTTGCAGCCACCACCACATCTCTGACTTGTTCAGAGATTGTTAGCTTATTACATGCTGGATATTTTCCAGCCACAATCTTTAACTACCCAAAAACTTCATCTAGGGAATTCTAGATTGTAGTTTAGTAACTCTAGGAAACTCTAGAAAAATGGATCACCATTTCCAACAGCCTTCTACTAAAAAGATATGTGAATATATTCTGCTAAGATGATGGCCTTGGTGGTCCATAATAGTTGCTTTTTCCATATCCAACCCCGAGATGTATGGTTTGTACCATTGACCTCTCTCCATAAAGTAAATTGTGAAAAATCTGCAGGAACTTAAATACTGTGTTTTTTTATTTATTTATTTATGATTGAGGTCATTTATAAAACTCTTGTTTCAAATGCTAAAGTAAAAGCAGATTCTGAAAGCTAAGAACGAAAGGCACCGGAAGCATTGCAAATCTTATTTACTACTAGCCAAGTCCTTGCATAACCTAGACACCTTTGCACTTAAATTGTCTCCTCATATATGTGCTGCCCGGGAACTAATAAAGTGGAAGCAATAATGCTCAAGTTGGCTGCTCCTGAAGAAGTACACTTCAGTGCTCAAGCCTTCACAAACCTGAAAAGGCTCAGAATTTTCTATATACCATTCAGGTGATCCCATCTACTTTCCTGTTGAATTAAGATGGCTGGAATGGCCCAGTTACTCTCCACCATGGGTACCATTCAATACAGGCCACAGGAAACTTGAAGGTCTAATCCTGAGTAAAAGCAGCATCTGCATACTGGGGAAAGAATTCTAGGTACATGCTCGCAATTTGCTCTTCTGTTGCGAATCTAGTCAAACTGAAAGAGTTATTTTTAAGGGACTGTGCAGACTTTAAAAACCTTCCTTGTAGCATCTATACACTGCAGCATCTTGAGCATATTTTTTCTGATGGATGCTCACAACTTAGTAAGTTCCTGGAATTTGTGTGGGGATCAAGTGATTATATCAATTTCTTTCTCCCATTAGCCCTTCCGAGCATAATTTACTTGATTATGCAAAGATGCAGCTTATCAGAGCTTAGTTTTTGGAAAAATCTTCATAACAGGTCATTATTGACACTTTTTTAGATCTGTCGGAAAACAATTTCGTTAGCCTTCCTACATGAATCAGTTAATTTACTAAGTTGCAGCAGCTTTTTTTGACACGGTGCTTGCAGCTTTGAGAGATTCTAGCTCTCCCGCCAAACATAACATCTTTACTTGCGAAATGTTGTGAATCGCAGGAAACATGTGTAGATTTATCACGCATGTTAGGATATATTCCAGACAAATCACCTTGACTTAAACAAATTGACTTCTCTAGCTATCACAAGATGATCCAGGATCAATGCTCTCTCTCCCTCCCCCCGCCCCTCACGCACATGTTTTTGTGTTTGTGTCGAGTGTAAAATGGTGTAAACTGTACCAATTAGCAGGGACTGCTTGGTGAGTCTTGGGTTGACATTTTTTATCCCAGAAGCAAGATCCCAAAACTGTTCATCCATCAAAGCATGAGAGGACTAATAAGGTTTCCTGTATCTTCCAAGTTATACTGTGATATAGCCAGCTTGGCCTTTTGTGCCATTATCAGTTCAGCTAATTGAAAGAAAGTCATTATTTCATGCAAGATCCAGTTGTTTGTCAATAATCAAGAAGCTTATGGTGGCGTAGATTGTTTTTGCTTGTTACAGTTTGACCACATATGATGGGGGGATTGGGCTCTCAATTGTTGAATGATAGCAGTCATTCTACGGTACTGTTTCAAACATAGGAAACTGCAGGGTGCATCTGGCGTACGCACAAGGTAAGCAACTAAATGAAACAAAGATTGACAAAGCGTCGATCCTCTGAATTCGAACACGGACCTTGCAAGTTCCGATGTCTGAAGCTCCGAAACAAAGGTAAGATTTTCAGACAGTACACTAGGATTTGAAATTAGCTTTCTCGCAGTTTCAGTTAGGGGGTCATGTTGAAACCCTTTTGAATAGCTTTGATTGCGCGTCTCCTCACAGCGGAAACAAACCTGCTGATGTGCTTTTCTTTACCCTCAGATTTATGTGGTCTAAGTCAATATTCAGAAATTTTCTTGTCGATACGTATCACGACCAAGCCCAAGAAGAAGGGCTTTAAATAAAGAAATATAATTCCCCAATAGGCACTAATCTATCTTTTGTTAGTCTTCGTCCAATCACGTCACACGCAGATTTGAAGAAACCAGATATGAAGAAAATGAATTGAGACTGAGAGCAAAGTTAGCAGATTTTAACAAATTCCCCAATTTACGGAAGGTAGGTTTGACACTAGCGTACTGATTTATAATTTTTTTTATGATGTGAAAATATTTTTGGGATAAATGTGATAGAGGCACCCTAATTTGGGATTTTTTGTAATACGAAAATTAATTTGGGACAATTGTTGTACCTATTTCGAATTTCCATGACATGTTAATGTATCAATCTACAAAATTTTTATGATATTAATCCGTTTCAAATATTCATGACCATAAGACATTGTAATGCTTCAAATGTACTTAGGCTTTTTTTCTTTTTTTTTTTTTTTTTTTTTGTAAAATACTTTGGTTCCGCTTATTTCACAAAAAAAATATTATATTTTTGGAAAATATTCTTTTACACCATTGCTTATTCTTGCGTGCTCGATGACCAGGCATGGGTCCTCAATGATCAAGCTGAGGTCCATTAAGGTCGGACTTGGGCAAGGGTACCAGAGTTTGAGGCTTGACCTTGATAGACCTAGGTCCAAGTGTTGAAGAGGTCCTCGACCCAACCTCGATGGACACAGGCACCAGGGTCTAGGGCCTCGATCTCATTGGACATAGGCTCTGGTGTGTGGGAGTCTTTCAAATTTAAAGTCCACCCATATTTTCTTATTCTCCAGGTTGACAATGGTTCCGAACCTCAAAGGTTTAGAGAGATCTAGGTGCACCCTTGCTTTGCCCGCATTTGCCCGACCAAATCCTTTGGATTCCATCTTCACTTCCTGCACTCTGCCTATTGTCGCGGCTATATCTGTGATTGATTGTATAGTAATACGACCTCTAGGTAGTCCCAGGATGTGTACCCAAAAATCACAGTGTGTAAAAACATAGGAGTGGTCAGGGGTGTCAGGATCGCACTGTTTTAGGATTAAGAGATTGCTGGAAAAAGACCAAGGACTTGAAGATAATATTCTATTTTTTTTTCCGTTGCTGACTCAAAGGTAAAGGAAAAAAGCCCTGGTCCTAGGATATCACACAAGACCGATTTTTATTTCCACGCCCTTTTCATTGTGCTGAAGAAAGCCTGAAGATTCACATTTGGCTTCGAGTATAGTTTGCCTATGAGTGTTAATTCACATTCTCGTTTTTTTTTCTGCAGGAACATCTCCTCTAATGGTAACTACATCCTCCTCGGACCATAACTCCCCCAGACTTCTACTAGTGGGAAGAGACTTTAGTATGCTGTTGATTGGATGTCGGTGGCTTGTCAGTTGGATGTTGGTGGCTTCCTGGGTAGGATTCGAGCAAGATCTGGTTGCAGCCACTTGACTTACTCCAAGGCGGGACTCCCGAACAACAAAACTCAAGGATTGAGGGGAGTGGGGTGACATTATGAAGTAATCGAACTGTAATTTCATAGATGGGTTTCTAGGGTGTTGTGTCTAAGAGAAGTGGTTCTTCATTTTGGGAAAATGATGTTTAGGTTTCTGTGATTTGGGTGGAAAGTTGAATGGGCGATACGAATTTCTAGGGTTTGTTTGGGCATACTATCACCAATTGGATAGGGGGTAGCTCACCGGGGTGAGAGAGATTCTCCGATGGTATAGAGAGATTCTACCCATGGCTTGATTCGAAGCGAATTCTTCGGCGAACAGCCGAATCGCATAGAACAAAGCCAAGTCGAACGTGGGTTTTGAAACGATTCAAAGAAAAGCTCTCAAGAATCCACGGTTGCATCATGCATGTTCCATTTCAATCTTTGACAAGAGGGAAGAGAGAATTCTTCGGCGAGCAGCAGAATCCCAAATCATCTTGATCTAAAACCGTTTGCATCTGCACAAAATTCCATTGCACGGATGCAGAGCAAGAGAGCGTCCGAGTTTTTTTTTTCTTTCAATAGCTGATTATCCTCCTTGCGTTAATTGTCTTACCCTTCAGGAGTTCTCTCGTCAATTTTCTGTGAGGGGGGCTGGTGTTCACTATGTGTAGAGCTGTTGTATTTAACTATGTGTAGAGCTGGCCGACCTTGAGTCAACCCCATTTCGGTCCCAACAGGGGAGGGGCAATTCCCACTCAGGTTGTTGTTTGGAGATGGAAGGAGGCCGCTCCTTCCCTCCCTCGGGCTTCTGTCTGGACTCAATTGCCCGGAAGGGCAATTATATTTTGCATATAGAAACAAAGTGTTACCGGCGTTCATGGAAAAGGGAATCCTCCGGAAGGGCAAGAAGATGAGGCAGAGTTTTGGGGGAGCCATAACTCGAGATAATTTACCACGAGGAAGGAAAAACAGCTACACAAAACATAAGAGCATCGCGCTCTTCTTGAATTTCTAAGAGTTTTACTAAAATTAGATGGCAATTAAATTTCGCATTTTTTTGCTCACGCGATATTTTCCGGTAGACATGTATTTGTTTGTCTGTTTTTTTTTTTTTTTTTTTTGGGGGGATGAGTAATAGACAGTTCGAAAGGAGAGAGAAGATACAATGCAAAACAGAGTTCCTGGGGAGGAGAGAGAGACTTGCTGACAGAGCGGGCCCCCACAGTGCCACTTGTCGTCCATTGAATGGACTAACGTATTGAGTACGTGGCCACTATTTTCTCGGATTGGATTAGGTGAAAATTTCATCATTTTTGGCCTTTCCAGGATGTGTTCTATTTAACTAGAGCTGGCCGGCCTTGAGAGTCGATCCCTTTTCCGGCCAACAGGCGAAGGCAATTCCCAGTCGGGTTGCTGTTTGGAGATGGAAGGAGGTCCCTCCTCCCGTCCCTCACGGTGCCCTGCGAGCTTACCCATTCCCCAGATACCTTGGGACGATGCAGATAGAAACAAGGTGCTACCGGCGTTCACGAAAAAGCGAATGCTTCAGAAGGACAAAAAGATGACGCAGGCCATCGGGGAGTCCAGCCGTCCATACAGATACGACGTGTTCCTGAGCTTCCGTGGCGAGGATACACGCAACGGCTTCATCAGCTACCTCCACGCGGCGCTGGACCCGAGAGGGATCGCCGCGTTCATGGACGAGGAGGAGCTCTGGAAGGGCGAGGAGATCGCGCCGGCGATCCTCCGAGCCATCGGGGAGTCGAGGATCTCGATCGTCGTGTTCTCGAAGAACTACGCGTCCTCTAGCTGGTGCTTGGACGAGCTGGTGAGAATCGTGGAGTGCAGGGATACGATGGGGCAGATCGTGTGGCCGGTGTTCTACAAGGTGGATCCGTCGGATGTGAGGAAGCACAGGGGGAGGTACGGACAAGCGCTAATCGATCACGAGGAGAGGTTGAAGTCGAACGGCGGCGATTCGGAGAAGGTGAAGAGTTGGAGAGAAGCACTGACTGAAGCTGCTAACATCTCCGGCTGGCATTTGGTTGACCAGTAAGGCTACCATTTAATCCTTTCTGAGTATGCGTACTGTTTATTTTTTCGCAAAAAATTGTGTTTTAACTGTTGATTACGGGACTTTGTGGCAAAAAAAAATGTTGATTGCGGAATTTCACTTATTTCCTTTGCAGTAAATTCATGGTAATGATCTGCTTATCTGTTGAACTTAAGGCTGACTGAAATTTATTCTGATCAATTTCTTATCCATAAAGTTGATTCCCCTGCCTTCGTTTTAGGTGCCAATTGCTGAAAACTGAATTTCATCTGGTCTATAAAAATGTGATTGGAGATTAACTTAGTACTCCTCATATCAAATGTCTTTGAATTTCCTTGGGTATTCACAATTGGCTTTATGCTTTGAATCTACCAGGCGCGAGTCTAATGTCATTCAGAGCATTGTTAGGAGAGTATGGGCTCAGGTGAATCACAATCAGTTACATGTTCCTGGAAACGTGGTTGCCATGGATTCACATGTCCCGTATGCGTACTTTGCTAGACATCAAATCAAATGAGGTTCGCATGGTCGGAATTTGCGGATTTGGAGGAATAGGGAAGACGACTATCGCCAAAGCTACTTACAATGCTTTCTCGCACAAATTTGACTGTTGCAGCTTTCTTTCCAATGTTAGAGAAACTTGTGAGAAATCCGCAGAAGGTGGCCTACTTCAGCTTCAAGAGACACTTTTTTCTCAGCTAATGTGGGATGATGATTTGAAGCTTGGCAATGTCCACAGAGGTTCGAGCATGATAAAGACTAGACTTTGCCAAGAAAAGGTCCTCATTGTCATTGACGATGTGAACCAGTTGATCCAATTGGAAACACTAGTTGGAGGATGTGATTGGTTTGGTTGTGGAAGTAGAATTATCATAACGACTAGAGATGAGCATTTACTGGTTGCCCATCATGTAGAAAGTATATACAAGGTTCGACCGTTAGATGATCCTAGTGCTTGCATGCTCTTGAGTTTGATTGTTTTTGACAAACTTTCTCCTCCTCCAGAGTATGGAATGCTTTCACATAACATAGTGGATTACACCAAAGGACTTCCCTTAGCTATTAAAGTTTTAGGTTCTTTTCTTCAAGGTAGAAGCTTACTTGAATGGAAGAGCGCATTGGATAATTTGAGGAGAGTTTTCAATGGAGAAATCTTCAGTGTGCTCAGAATAAGCTTTGATAGCCTAGATGAGTATGAGAAGGATATTTTTCTTGACATCGCATGTTTCTTCAAGGGAGAGAGTATAAGTTATGTGACAGAGATTTTGGAGAGCTGTGATCTCTACCTGGATGGTGGAATTGCTGTTCTTATGGATAAGTCGCTCATCACTATTGAGTGTGGCAAGCTGGAGATGCATGATATGATTCAAGAAATGGGAAGAGAAATTGTTCGGCAACAATCTCTCAAAGAGCCAGGGGAGCGCAGCAGATTGTGGTCCTATGAGGATGTGCTTCATGTGCTAACAGAAGGCACGGTAATGAACTGAATTATGATCTTTTGTTTTTGACAATATATATGCCTATTTGGTAGGGTTAAAGCCTCTGAAGAAGTCCTTTGGCCTTCTGCAAAAATAGAAGTTTATGAATTTTTTTTTTTCTTTTTGGCTAAGCAAAGAGATTGGCCTGATCTTCCCAAATTAATCGCTTTTTGCACATCCCACTCTGAGATCCAAGTTTTGTACTGTTGACCTCTACCAGAAAGGAGATCAGAAAAAAATCTCTAGGAACTTATATACTAATTTTTATTTTTTTTAATGATTTGAAGTGTTTATAATACTCGTGTAAAATGCTAAAGTAAAAGCAAATTCTGAAAGCTAAGACCAAATGGCACCCGAAGCACACCAAATCTTTTATATTATTACTAGTTAAGTCCTTGCATAACCTTTACACCTTTGCACTTAAATTGTCTACTCATATATGTGCTGCCAAGGAACTAATAAAGTAGAAGCAATAATGCTCAAGTTGGCTGCCTGAAGAAGTATGCTTTAGTGCTCAAGCCTTCACAAACATGAAAAGGCTCAGACTTTTTTTAGCTCGCAATGTATACCATTCAGGTGATCCCGGATACTTTCCCACTGAATTAAGATGGCTGGAATGGCCCAACTACTCTCTACCGTCCATGCCATTCGATACAGGCCACAAGAAACTTGTACATCTAGACATGAGTAAAAGCAGCATCAGAGAATTGGGGAAGGGATTTATGGTACATACTTGCAATATTCTATTCTGTCAAGATAAAAGATGAAAATGTGAACTTTACCCAAAAAAAAAAGATGAAAATGTGAAGATCTTCAAAAAAACTACTTATATGTGCCATCATTTACTGTGCCAGTCTTATAGAAGTTTGAAGTCTATTAATTTCAGCCACTGTACATTGCTGAGTGAAATTCCCAAGGTATCGTCATTGCTAAATCTTGAGAGTTTGGATCTCCAAGAGTGCACCAATCTTGTTGAGGTTCATCAGTCTCTTGGGCTTCTTGAGAAGGTTGTACATTTGAACTTTTTGAACTGCTGCAATCTTAGATGTTTCCCAAGCAGTCTAAATTCAAGATTTCTCGAAAATCTGATTCTTAGAGGTTGCTCAAAGCTTTCAAGGTTTCCAGATATTCTTGTACAAGCGAAACGTCTCAAAGAACTTCTGCTTTTTGAGACTGCTATCGAAGAATTACCCTCCTCTGTCGCTAATCTCATTGAACTGAAAGTGTTGTATCTAACGGACTGCACAAACCTTAAAAACCTTCCTTGTAGCATCTATACATTGCATCATCTTGAGCGTATTTTCATTGATGGTTGCTTACAACTTAGCAAGTTCCTGAAATGTTTGTGTGAATCAAGTGACTGCACCAATATCTCTCTCTCGTTAGCCCTTCCAAGCGTTATTAACTTGAATGTGCAAAGATGCAGCTTATCAGAGCTTAGTTTCTTGAAAAATCTTCATTGCATGTCCTTCTTGACAATTTTAGATTTGGTGGAGAACAAATTTGTGAGCCTTCCTTCCTGCATCAGTCAATTTACTAAGTTGCAGCAGCTTCATTTGATGCATTGCAAGCAGCTTCGAGAGATTCTAGCTCTCCCACCAAACATAACATCTTTACTTGCAAAAGGTTGTGAATTGCTGGAAACCTGTGTGGACTTATCACACATGTTACGATATAATCAAGATGAATCACCTTGGCTGAGACGAATTGAATTCTTTGGTTGTCATAAGCTGATCCAGGATCAATGCTCCAGCAATTGCAATATGCTATCAATCGAGGTCTCTCTCTCTCTCTCTCTCTCGGCATGCATGCACATGTTTCTGTCTCAAGTGTAAATAAACCGTGTGGCAGGGATTGCTTGGAGAGACTCAGATTGACATTTTTCATCCAGGAAACAAAATCCCAAGGTGGTTTAAACATCAAAGCACGACAAGACTCATAAGGTTTCCTGTACTTTCAGAATCATACCGAGACATAGCAGGCTTGGCATTTTGTGCTATTGTCGGTTCATCTAATTGGAAGGAAGTTGATATTTCTGTGAGGTCCAGTTGTTTGTCAACAATCAAGAAACTTATGGTTGTGTAGATTGTTTTTTCTCGTTAGAGTCTAATCATGTATGGCTCTTATACGTTCCACGGCGAATAATGTGGGGATTGGATGCGAAATTGCTGAATCTCTGCAGTCAATTTACAATATTGTTCCAAGCATCAGAGGGGACTCTTGAGAAGTTGTGGGGCACATTTGGTGTACAAACAAGGAAAGCAACCAAATGACTCAGATGGATGAAAACATCAATCCTCTGAATGCGAACAAGAACCTTACAAGTTCTTGGGGTTGAAGACGCAAAAGTAGAAAATTTTTCAAGACTCTTGACATCATTACTATGACTTGAAATTAGCTTGTAAGTTATTGTAGGGGATTATATTAATGCCCTTTCGAGCGGCTTCGATTGTGTGTTTCCTCATAGCGAAAGTATAACTCGCTGCTGTGTTATTCTTTACCCTCAAGATTATGTGATCATCTTCCATCCATCTTTTCCTCACCAAGAAAGTGCAAGGATGTTCCTGTCTGGTCAATATTCCTAAATTTACTTGTCGCCTCTGAAGAAAGAGAACGCAAGGAACAAAGAAGGGCTTTAAACCGAGAACTAAAATTTACAAATTGGCCCAATCTTTCTGCAAGAAATTACACGATTTTGGTTCTATAAGGTTATGATGTACTTAGTCATAAAAACATATTTGTCGCTCTTTCTGTTTTTTTGTCCAGCTCTAATCTCGGCCTTAAGATAGATCGGCAACTGCTACTGAACAGTCATGAGAACTTAGGATGGGCTGTGGAGTCTGCTCAGCTATGTGGCAGTGTCTGTTTCGCCCTTGTCTCCGATTCACCTCAAGCATTATTGCTCATGTGCTTCAGGAAAGCATGACGATATGTAAGTGTCAACATCAAAAATGGCTTAGCGGGCTAGCGATCGCCAACAAAGCCCACCAGGCCCAAACCAAACACACAAGTCCAAAAGAGTCGAGGAAGAGCCGCTGTCTTAATTACCGACGGCTCGATACCGACGATTACTCGGGAGTAAGAAGATAAGAGGTACGCCAGCTGCTGAAATGCTCGGTTCTAATTACGGGTGTGCAAAAAAACCGGGACCTGCCCGGACCGGAACCGGACCAGAACCGCCCGGAACCGGTGGTTAAGGAAACCGGTTGCCCAATTATTATGACCCGGTGGGTGTTGGTCAGGTTCCGGCCCACGGGCGGATCCCCCCCACCACTCCGGACCGGATAGGTTATATTATAACAATATATTAATTTTTAATATTAAAAAAATTTGAAATTAGCAAATCTAAAATTTAGGGCTCCAATCATCATCTTGTCTCAATTCACTACTTTTCCACTCCATCTCGTCTCTCTCAGTTCAAAATCTCCCCAAGCTCCCTCTTCCTCTCCAATTCACCTCCGGATCTATTTATTTCCCTTTGAGTCCTAGTCCGAACTCGGAGAAACAGTGAGTTGATTCTCTTTTTCCTCCCTCAAATTTGAACTCTCTCTCCACGTCGTTGCCACCTCCGCATTCACTGTCACTATCGTCCTCTTCGTTGTTGGGCTCGTCCTGCTTCTACCTCCCCTCTTCCTCCTCCCCCTCCTCAAGCTTCTCCCCATCATCCTCATCTTCGGGGATGGGCGAACTCCAGGTCTAAGAACGGCTCATCGTCTCCATTGTCCTCCTCATTGTCGGTCTCGAGGGAGGAGTGGGAGATGGCAGAGGCGGTGGCGAAGATGGTGGTGGTGGCCGGGACGGAAGTGGAGCGAGGGTCGCGATTGTCACGGTGGCGGCGCTAGTACTTGAGGAGAATAAAGTTACCATGGTCGGGAGAGCTAGAATAAGCAGATGTGAGGAGGGTGAAAAGGGGAAGGCGCGGAGGTTGGACTGGTTCTATGGATCCACCTGGGAACCGAATCGGATTGGTGGTTCGGTTTCGGGGTGGATCCATGCAACTAACGGGCAGTTCCCGATTCTAATTTTTCGAAACCGGTTCTTAGCAGGCGGTTCTCGGTTCTAGGTCGGGAACCACCCGCCCGGACCATGCACACCTCTAGTTCTAATTGTGGATAAGACAATACAGTTATCGGTGAAGTACCGAGTATTTTGGGCAATTTGAAATTAAACAACGGTCGAAGCGGTTATTTTCTTGGTTTGACTATAAATAGCTGAAAAGAAGTCATTGTAAAGAGATTGCAAAATTGAATAAGAAAATCTCAAGATACTTAGTTTTCGGTTATCTTTCTTTAGTTATCTTTGCTTCACATTTGCTTTCCATTGCATTAGATGTATCCTTTATTTATCGCACTTGTAGTAGAATCCATAACTTCCTTTTGGAAGTGACATAGGACCTGATACAAACAAAAAAGCCGAAGAGCCATCCTTCGGTGAAAGATATTTTGTCTGAGAACATTAGCGGCAAGATATCTTTTTCGCATGCCCGATGGGACCTTTGTGTTCCGTTTTGAGGAATGTTGATGGCAAAGACAAGGAGTCAGGAGAATTGCACCATTGTTATCGAGGACAGTCCGTCCCTGCAGTGGATAGGTTAAAGACCCTCCTGATATGAAGCGTCTAATGTGAATGTCGACCCGGTTGATTATGTCAATTTGGGAGCAACTTTGGCAGGCATTCCTCGAAATCTCACCGAAGATCAAAGGAGAGAGTTGGCCCTAGATCCAGTTCTCATGGCCACCATGACAAGGATGTTTGAAGAACAATAAAGTGATTTGGTTAATCATATGGTCAATCATTTATCGGGGGTAATTACCTGCTACTCGTGAACAAGAAAATATTTTTTTAGCACACCCGTTGGGACCTTTTTGTTCCATTTTGAGGAGGCGTTGATGGCAAAGACAAGGAGTCAGGAGAATCACACGATTGTTGCTGAGGACAATTTATCCCCGCAGTGGATAGCTGAGAGACCCTCCCGATTTGAAGCGTCTAATGTGAATGTTGACCCGGTTGATGAAGTCAATTTGGAAGCAACTTCGGCAGACATTCCTCGAAATCTCACTAAAGATCAAAAGAGAGAGCTGGCCCCAAGTCCAGTTCTCGTGGCCACCATGATAAGGATGTTTGAAGAACAACAAAATGATTTAACTAATCACATGGTCAATCATTTATCAGGGGTAATGACCCCATTACGAATTTGGTGACCGAGTTGATGTCAAGAGTCGGAATGCCGAATCAACCCCTGATGAGCCAAGGCGCCCCAATGGCCGCAAGATCTGTTCAGGCAAGTCTTTCCGCCCAGTTCAATGGTGTTGGTAACGCCGGGCAACTGCATGCAGTTAGGATATTACAAGGGCCTGGTGTCGGGAGTGACTAGAATCAAAGTGGTCAAAATGACATTAGTCGAGCGGGTCTGAGTGCACCGGCAAATGGGTTCGGACGTTGTCAGGATGATAAAAATAATATTAGCCCTGGGAGGGTTACTATAGATCCGACGACAACGGTGGTAGACTCGCAGGGGATGGTAACTCGACCCCTCAGTGCAGACATCACCCGACCAACAGGTATCGCTGCCCTATCCAGTGGGAAATACAAACCCGATAAACAGCGACACCATTCTCGTGCCTATTCCAAGGTATCAACCTTACAGGCTGCAAGGCGATTTTAGGGAATTTGGGGCTTGTCCTCCGTCACCGCCAAGGGAGCATTTTAATTAAGGAAATTAGGCGCAAGACCTTTTGAGAGACCAACGCATGATAGCACAAACTGCTTATTTGGTGATGCAGCGGATAGGTCTAGATGGGGGTACACCAAGACCGGCGTATCGTAAGCTTTACCCAGATTGGGTAGATAATATCTAGTACAGAAGAGGTTATTAAGTGCCGGACTTTAGCGTCTTCACTGGAGAGGATGATCAATCAACAATGGAACACATTAAAAAATTCACGGCGCAATGTGTGGATGTCAACAATGATGGTAGGATGAAAATAAGGCTATTTCCCTTATCACTATCCAAGACGGCCTTCACATGGTATATCGGGCTTCGAGCGAATTCGGTTTAGAGTTGGGAGGATATGGAGAACAAATTTCATATCCAGTTTTATCCTCCAATTCCTGAAGTAACCCTATTGGATCTAGCAATGTTAGGCAGTTTAACAATGAGACCGTGGATTAGTATGTCGCCCAGTTCAAGAAAAAGAGGAACCGATGCTTGTTCTTCCTCCCTAAAAAGGAACTTGCTGAAATAGCTAACAATGGCCTCAAGTTTGTCTTGAAGGAGCGACTCGCTGGCCAAAAGTTTACAGATTTATTCTCCCTAATTGCCACAACAACTCAGTACGAGAATTTGTGGAAAGAAAAAGATAAGAAGCCATATGAGGCTTATAAAAAGAATATGATTGTTTATGACCCTAAAGAAGACTCAGGGGAACAGAATGACCAAGAAGAGGCTACAGTAATCGCGGTTGCTAAAATGACCCTAGATCTAGATAAGCCCTACGTTTGTCAGGCTTGAAGCCTGCTAGAATAAAGGAGTCAATAACGGCGAGGGCAACAGACACACAGAGATATTCATTAGATGTAACAAAATTGGATGAAATCTTCGACCTCCTTGTAAGGGATGGAGTAATAAGGCTTATCGAGGGTTAGACCATTCCTAATAAAGAAGAAATTGCCAACAAAAGATATATTGCAAGTGACAGTCATTCTTGGAGTCACAGCATTAACTATTGCAATGTCTTCAGGAAAGCAGTGTAAGAAGCAATACGTCAAGGAAAGATCAAATTTGTGGAGGAAGGGGACGAGAATGGAGGTAGATACATATCCCTTTCCACAAATGGTGGGGATGGTAGCGACAGTTGTTAGAGTTATGTCTTGTTACGCATAAATAAATATTAACCATAAAGATAAGATATATATATCTTCATCGATACATAAGGTTTTGTAACACTTAAGGAAAGGGAATGTTAATTGAAAAAGGAAATGAAACGTAAGGTATTGCTCTATATGAAATGTTATCCATTTATCACACTACCATATTGAATCCATATCAATAGAGTTAAAAACACTTGTGAACATGGAAGACTTTATATGTATATATGCAGTTACTATTATGATTCATTATTTGAGACTTCATGAGATCGGATTAACTGTTAAGAATTATCACTAGATCAACATAAAAGCGCACACATATAGTATAATTTCAAGTAATATAGCCCAAGTAGGATAATATAAGAGTTTTTTTTTTTTTTCGGATGTGGGATATATTAATTGATATTATAATTTACTATTTTACGAGATTTTTCTAATAAGGTGAGATATAAGATTTCTTAATTAATTTAATATGAGACTAACTAGTGTAGGCCGTGAAAAGCCTAATTTGTGATGAGAGGGCCTGTGGTTTAAAATTTCATAAATAATGCTCAAGTCTATCTTCTAATCCCGATGTATAAATATCCTCACATAAGGAGCATTTACCAAACAAACTCTAAGAGTGATGGATAATTTTATTGAATCAAGTGATATAGAGGGCAATAGAGAAAAAAACACTTAAGTTTTGGATTGTCGCTGTTTTGCGTCAAGAACGATGGATTTCAAATTAGGTATGTGGATCTCTTTATTCGATTATATGTGTTCTTGTTTTTAGATATGGAAATCTTGGGTGTCTGTTTTTGCGGCTTACAACTGCAAGCGCAAAGGCACAAAGAACGTGCTCGGCACTAGCACCAGTAGGTGCACAGGAAACACCCGCCCGAGGAAGACGATGTTTCATTTCCTTCTCACCTTTTTGGACTCTTTTCTTTTTTTTGTTTTTCCTTCTACGTCGAAAGTGCGTTCTCTCCTTTGAGGGTATAGAATTGACCAAGAGAAAAAGTGCGTTCTCTGACGCAATTTCTCTCCCATTCTCCGGCCGTGTATTATTGCGTATATTCTGCGAAGCTCCCTCAATGTGGCCGTGTATTTCAGCTGCGTGGCTCCAGTTTATAAACTCTGCTACCCGACGAGTGCATATATTTTCTCATTCATATTAAACGACTCTTCCTTAGCTCCCTTTCCTCAAGATCCAACGCTTCTTTTTATTCGTTTCCTTTTGTTTCTTTCGATTTTTCCTCCTCATTGACCGTAGAAGATACACCAATGTATGCTTGAGATCGAAATGATCTTCCCATCTCTCACACACGAGCCTGGTGATTGCTTAAGTTTCCAAAATTTTTGTAACGTAATAGCTGAATTGAATTTTCTAAATTGAGCACCCCACACGTATAATATACATGAAATTCGCCCAACATATGCAAAGCGCTAGACAATTTCAGCCACGGGCTTGGTTTGATCAATTCAATTAAGCTCAAAACCATTCATTTGAGTCCATCCACCTACAGTTTGATAAATATGCGTACTATATGGGCTTAATGAAAATGCTTTCAATATTTATATGCGATTAACTAATATTTTTGTTTAGGATAGAGTTGATTCCTAATTTTTATATGCAATAAACAACTAACTAGGTAGCCAAAATTTAAGTGTTAACAAATATTTCTCAAGCCATTTTGGAATTCTTTTAACAAATCATATTTACAGATAAATATCTATAACATTTCAAAACATCTTTAATTAAGCGCTCCTCAAGCCATTCACAAATAACCGAAAAATAGTAAGTGTTAGATCCAAACTTTTATGCAATAAACATGTGTTTTTTATAATTCAAAAACTATCGAATCTCTATCATTTTTAAGATAAGAACTTAAAAATTCATAGAAGAGATAACTTCATCCACTTGGGAACACTCAAAAACCAAACAATGAAGGTTACTCGAACTATCGAACTCGCATTGTTATCAAATAAGCTAAAAAGCAACAAAAACGAGTAAAACACTACCTCAACTATGAATCAGCTAAATCAAGCTTATTCGCTAACAATAACAAAACTCTCGGCTGAAGCAAATATTTGAAACTATCTGCAACATCTTCGTCTAAATAGCTATTCCAAATCGACTTTTGTCAAACACGAAGCTCCACAGCATTCTTATCTATCATTTCCATGAAATCTCTTAGTTTAACAACTCAAAAATCAAGTCTTCAAATTTCGTGGAACTTCGAAATTGTGCCCTAATTCTGAAAGCTATTCCGATTAGACAAACGAAGGGCTTGAATCTGGACACTGCGATGCCTAATTGATTCAACTTGACAAA
This sequence comes from Eucalyptus caleyi, assembly GCA_014182885.2. NCBI lineage: Eukaryota > Viridiplantae > Streptophyta > Magnoliopsida > Myrtales > Myrtaceae > Eucalyptus > Eucalyptus caleyi. The sequence continues at coordinate 54,477,798 of CM024468.2, read as the reverse complement.
GCCTCCATGATGTGTCCGCGATTCTCTCTCTGTTTTTTCCTCCCCTTTCTCTCCCTTTTCTCCTCTTTTTCCTTTTGTCTTTTCCTTCTTCCTCCAGTTCGCTGTTCTCGGCCGCGTCCCCTTTTCCCTAAAATATCTCTTCCTTTTTTTTTTTTTTTTTTTGGGGCCCACTTTGACCTACTAAAAATATTACGCTTCAAAGAGCCGCCTAAGAATGCTGTTTACGATCAATTTCTTGCTGGGCAAATAAAGAAATCCTCAGTCGAGGGCATGTCTCCTGCACTGATACATTCCATTTAGAGATGGCCGCCCATGAATCAACTGTTGAGAAGCAAATGGATGTACAAGTAAAATAAGTACTTTTTTTTATAAATAATATTACAAATTCTCTATACCATTACACTCTCACAACTATTTACTTTACTTGCTCACCCACTCACTTCACAAACCACACACGAACACAACTTTTGTGCACACATCCACTCACTCTCTATCACCCTACACTCTACACTCACGCCACCTACTCCACTCACTCACACGTTGGACTTCTTACTTACACTCTTAGTTGGACACACACGAAACAAGTTGCTCTTATTTATAGGATGGAAAGTTCGTGACTTTGCTGGCTTTCTATACTATTCTATAAGTATTATTATTTTATTATAACTGATAATTAGATTTTTTTGGAGAAGTCTCGACACACACGGGAGGAGCGAGTTGCTATTTATAAGATAAAAAGTCGGGGACTTTGCTGACTTTCTACACTATTTTACAAGTATTATTATTTTATTATAGCCTGACCACTAAATTTCTTTGGAGAAGTCTAGAAGAGGCGCAGCTGAATTTTGCTAGAAATTTCTGGAGAAGGGAGAGAGAGTGGCGGTGCTCTCTTCGACATCAACCAGTTTTAGTCCAACAAGCGAGGCCATTCCCGGTCAGGTCGCTGGTCCGACGAAAGGAGATGGCCTCTTGGATCCCGAACCTCCCCGGCGATGCTGACGAAGAAGAAGTGTCACTGAGCTCCTTTGATGAGGACGACTCCACCGTTTTAACCGAGGGCGCTACCGCTAGTACCAGTATGCCCTGGGACGATCTAGACAAAAACGAAGTGTTACTGAGCTCCTCTTTCGAGGACCGTGCATGGACAGCCGCGTTCATGGACGACGAGGAGCTCAGGACGGCCGTAGAGATGATAATGCCGGGGAATTTCGGAGCCGCCGTCAGAGCGTCCCGACCGTCCGTACAGATACGGCGTGTTCTTGAGCTTCCGTGCGTGGACACGCACAGCGACTTCGCTGGCCACCTCCATGCGGCGCTGGACCAGCGAGGGACTGACACGTTCATGGATGACGAGGAGCTCCGGAAGGGCGAGGAGATCACGCCGGCGATCCTCGGAGCCATCGGGGAATCGAGGATCTCGATCGTCCTGTTCTCAGAGGACCACTTGTCCTCTGGCTGGTGCTTGGACGAGCTGGTGAGAATCGTGTAGTGCAGGGATACGATGAGGCAGATCGTGTGGCCGGTGTTCTGCAAGGTGGATCCGTCGGAGGTGAGGAGACAGAGGGGGAGGTACGGACGAGCCCTAAATCAAGCACGAGGAGAGGTTGAAGTCGAACGGCGGCGATTTGGAGAAGGTGAAGAGGTGGAGAGAAGCACTGACTACAGCAGCGAACATCTCTGGCTGGCATTTGGTTGAACGGTAAGGCTATCATTTAGTCCTTTCTGCTGCTTCTTGACAAGAAAGTCATGCTCTGAGTAAATAAACATACAGGTGGACCATGTTCCTCCACAAGCCCATTAAAGGAGGAAAAGAAAAATTAGGGAATTTTTTCGTTGTCTTAGGAGTGATCTGTATGTGATTGAACTTAAGGCTGACTGAATTTTTATCTGATTAATTAGGTATTCAGAAAGTTGATTCCTGTACCTTCTTTTTCAGGTATCTGATTAATTGCGAGAAACTGAATAATAATCTGGTCCTTAGTATTTGAGAAATTGACTGCTGCTCGATCTTATTGGAGATCAACTTAGGACTCATTGTATCAAGCATCTTTGAATCTCCTAAAGTATTCTCAATTGGCTCTATGCTTTGAATCCACCAGGCGGGAGTCTAATGTCATTCACAGCATTGTCAAGAGTATATGGACTGAGCTGAATCGCGATCAATTACCTGTCCCTGAAAACGTGGATGCCATGGATTCACGTGTCCCATATACTTTGCTAGACATGGAATCAAACGAGGTTTGCATGGTCGGAATTTGTGGATATGGAGGAGTAGGGAAGACTACTATCGCCAAAGCTACTTATAACGCTTTTTCGCACAAATTTGAGTGTTGCAGCTTTCTTTTCAATGTTAGAGAAACTTGGAAAAATCTGCAGATGGCCTACTTCAGCTTCAAGAGACACTTATTTCTTGGGTAACGTGGGATGATTATCTGAAGCTTGGCAATGTCCACAGAGGTACAAGCATGCTAAAGAGTAGGTCCACATTTTCATTAACGATGTGAACCAGTTGATCCAATTGGAAACACTGGTTGGAGGACATTATTGGTTTGGTTGTGGAAGTAGAATCATCATAACGACTAGAGATGAACATTTACTGGTTGCTCATGGCGTACATAGCATATAAAAGGTTCAACCATTAGATCTTTTAATGGCTTGTATGCTCTCCAATTCAATTGCTTTCGAGGATATTTCTCCTCCTCTGATTATGAAGAGTTTTCATATAGCGTAGTGCTTTACACCAATAGTCTTCCATTAGCTATTAAAGTTTTGGGTTCTTTTCTTCGAGGTAAAAGCTCTTTCCAATGGAAAAACACATTAGATGAATTGAAGAGAGTTTTCAATGGAGAAATCTTCAGTGTGTTGAGAATGAGCTTTGATGGTTTAGATGATTATGAGAGGGATATTTTTCTTGACATAGCATGTTTCTTCAAGGGAGAGAGTATAAATCATACGAGAGAAATTTTGGAGAGCTGTGATCTCCATCCGGATGGTGGAATTGATGTTCTTATAGATAAGTCGCTTATCACTATTGAGCACGGCAAGCTGGAGATGCATGATATGATTCAAGAGATGGGAAGAGAAATTGTGCAGAGGGAATCTCCCAAGAAAGCCAGGGGAGCACAGCAGATTGTGGTTCTATAATGACGTGCTTCATGTTCTAACAGATGGCACGGTAATACATTGAATCATGATCTTTTGTTTTTGACAATATGAATGCCTGTTTGGTAGGGTTACAGCCTCTTACAAAGTACTTTTGGCCTTCTATTAGAAAAGAGCGTGAATATTTTTCTGCTGAGTAAAGATAATGGCCCGATGGTTCCATAAGATTCACTTTTTCCATATCCCACCCTAAGATGTAAGGTTTGTACTATTGACCTCTCCCCATAAAGTACTGTTGGATTTTTGCGGAAGCGTGTGGGTGTGTAAGTGTGGCAAGGGAGCTAAGGAATGAAGTGAAAAATGAATGATAGAACAAACTAAATTTTATTCAAGGACTTATGTGGTACAAAAGATACTGGGATTGGGATTGGGATGAAGAGAAGATTGAGAAGAAGTGTTGACTTCATCTTATTCATTGATGACAACACTTGAATGACGTGGATCTACTTTCTTCGAGAAAGATCGAAGGTTTTCTCTATTTTCAAGAACTTCAAGAACCACGTTGAAAATGCCGCTTGGAATTGGGATGAAGAGAAGATTGGGAAGAAGTATGTCAACCTACCAGACATATCTCCTGCACGTGAGGAATCAACACCACAAGAAAAAAGTCAAAATTTTTAACATGGTATTAGAGCTACATAAATTTCTTCTTGAAAATATCCATTTAGGAATGCTGACTTTATATCTAGTTGATGGATCTTCCATTCTTTTTGTGCTGCTAGAGCTATGAGTGCCCGAATGGTATCAAGCGAGCAACAGGAGCGAAAGTTTCAGTATAGTCAATATTGTTAATACCTAGTTGTTGCAAGTATGCTTTTGCTCATGTTGCTCGCCTTGATACCATCCAAGTACTCATAGCTCTAGCAGCACAAAAAGAATGGAAGATCCATCAACTAGATGTAAAGTCAGCATTTCTAAATGGATATCTTCAAGAAAAAATTTATGTAGCTCTGATACCATATTAAAAATTTTGACTTTTTTCACCGTCATACAGCTGTAAGACAACTCATTTTCTTATTCTCCAAGTACTCTTGCTGCCCACGTACTCTTGATCCTTCTTTCTTCATGGTTAAGCAGCCATTGTTGACTTATTTTCAACATTTTCATGCACTCATGCACGTAGACTTCTCTAGTTTGTTGACTTTAGTTTACTTCATTAACTTGACTTCTTGCTGCCCACATAGTCTTGCTGCCCACGTGGTACCAGAAACTTCTCCAACGTATGAGTCTTCACTTTTGACTTGACTTGCCTTTTCTTGCATTTCACATTCATTGTTGCCGACTTGTTCCTTTGCCGTTAAGTTAGTAGTTGTCCCATGTCTTTTATGCCGTCTTCGTTCCACGATCCCTTGCATTCTATGATCCCTTGCATTCTTTGTCGGAACACTTGCACCTACCTTTGAATGTGCATGACTTTTCTTCAATGATGGCCCAAGACATCAAAATGCTCTTAGTTGTAGTTGTTAGCTCGGGTTCTAGCTCTGGCTCGGTTTTGATTCTGGCTCTAGCTCCGGTTTGGCTCTCGCTCGGGCTATGGTCTTTTATTCTAGCTCTGGCTCCGACTCTGGCTCTCTTGGCCTCGCTCGGGCTCTAGCCTTTTTAGCTGAGGATGGTGAGGACAAACGCCCAAAACTCCGTCCAAATATGCCTAGCTCTGGCTTCATGGTGGCTCAGTTACGGACCTGGGCGCATCTAGCTCTGATACTATGTTAAAAATTTTGGATGTGTGTGTAGAAGCATTGGTATTGATGATAGTTTTTTATTAGTGATGTGTGCAAGTGTATGATATGGTTTATAGTGGATGGACAAGGGACAAGATAGGATAATCAAAGGATATAGAACATGGGATATAGGAAATAGTTTCATTAGTTGAATAAACTAATTTGATGGAGGCATGGTGGAGGTCTAAGACTTCTCACGGTGGAGGGCTCACCCCACACAAGGTGGAGGGTTCACCTCACACGCTCAAATGGTCAATTACAAGCTTATTTATAGGCGTGAGTTACCGCCTTACTCTACCGACTTTGAGTACAAAAATTAATATAAAATTTCAGCTTACTTCTTTGTCTCCTGCTTGTTGCGGCTAGTCAAAGTACAAGTTGGACTTTGCTTTCCTTTTCTTCTTTCTTTCAGATCTTCTCGTTGCGTCTTCCTTATTCTCCATTTTTCTATTCTCTGCTGCTCCTTTTGTTGACTTTAGTTTACTTCTTTAACTTGACTTCTTGCTGCCCACGTAGTCTTGCTACCCATGTAGTACCAAGAACTTCTCCAACATATGAGTCTTTACTTTTGACTTAACTTGCCTTTTCTTGCATTTCACGTTCTCTGTTGCCGACTTGTTCCTTCTCCATTAAGTTAGTAGTTTCTAGATAGTTTTAGAGAAAATTGATCACAATTTCCAACAAGTAAATTATGACAAAATCTGCAGAACTTAAATACTGTGGTTTTTTAAGATTTGAGGTGTTTATAAAACTCATGTGTCAAATGCTAAAGTAAAAGCAAATTCTGAAAGCTAAGAACAAAAGGCGCCTGAGGCACAAGCACACCAAATCTATTTATTACTAGTAATCCCTGCAAAATGTAAATACTTAACTCGTCTACTCATATATTTGCTGCTAGGGAACTGATAAAGTGGAAGCAATAATGCTCAAGTTGGCTGCTCCTGAAGTGCACTTTAGTGCTCATGCCTTCACAAACATGAAGAGGCTCAGAATTTTCTTAGCTCGCAATGTTTCCCACTCGGGGGATCTACATACTTTCCCGCTGAATTAAGATGGCTCAAATGGCCCGATTATTCTCCACCATCGGTGCTGTTCAATACAAACCTCGGGAAACTTGTAGGTTTAGACCTGAGTAAAAGCAGCATCCGCATATTGGGGAAGGAATTCAAGGTACATGCTTGCTATATTCTCCTGTCAAGATAAAAGATATAACTGTGAAGATCTTGAAATAACTACTTATAGATATCATTATTTACCATGTAGCTTTTTAGACATTTGAGGTGTGTTACTTTCAGCCACTATAAATTGCTGAGTGAAACTCTCGATGTATTGTCCCTGCCAAATCTTGAGAGTTTGGATCTCGAAGGGTGCACCAATCTTGTTAAGGTTCATCAGTCTCTTGAGCGTCTTGACAAGCTCATATATTTGAACTTTCTGAATTGGTCCAATCTTAGCTGTTTCCCCAACAGTCTGAAGTCGATATCTCTTGAAAATTGGGTATTTAGAGGTTGCTCAAAGGTTTCAAGGTTTCCAGATATTCTTGTACCAGTGAAACGTCTGAGAACACTTGCACTTTATGAGACAGCCATTGAAGAACTACTATCTTCTGTCGCGAATCTCATCAAACTGCAAGAGTTGTATATAAGGGACCGTGTGGACCTTAAAAAGCTTCCTTGTAGCATCTATACACTGCAGCATCTTGTGCATATTTTTTATTGATGGATGCTCACAACTTAGCAAGTTCCTGGAACCTATGTGGAGATCAAATGATTATACCAATCTCTCTCTCCCATTAGCCCTTCCGAGCATAATATACTTGAATATGCAAAGATGCAGCTTATTAGAGGTTAGCTTCTTGCAAAATCTTCATTGCTTGTCCTCGTTGACAATTTTAGATCTATCGGAAAGCAAATTTGTCAGCCTTCCCACATGCATCAGTCAATTTACTAAGTTGCAGCGGCTTCTTTTGGCATGTTGCATGCAGCTTTGAGAGATTCTAGCTCTCCCGCAAAACATAACATCTTTACTTGCAAAAGATTGTGAATTGCTAGAAATATGTGTGGACTTATCACACATTCTACGATATAATCAAGATGAATCACCTTGGCTCAAACAAATTGACTTTCTGGCTGTCATCAGCTGATTTAGGATCAATGCTCTAGCAATTGTAACGTGCTGTCAATTGAGCTCTCTCTCTCTCTCTCTCTCTCTCTCTCTCTCTCTCATGTTTGTGTCCCAAGTGTAAAAGGTTCCAACTAGTAGGGATTGGTTGGAGAGACTCGGGTTGACATAATTCATCCTGGAAGCAAGATCCCAAAGTGGTTTGTCCATCAAAGCATGAGAGGACTCTTAAGGTTTCCTGTATCTTTAGAATTATACTGTGACATAGCCAGCTTGGCCTTTTGTGCTATTGTTGATTTTGCTAATATGAAAGAAGCTAGTATTTCATGCGAGATCCAGTTGTTTGTCAACAATCAAGAAACTTTTGGTTGTGTAGTTGATTGTGTAGATTGTTTTTCCTCATTGGAGTCTGATCGCATATGACTTTTATACGTTCCACGGTGAATGATGTGGGGATTGGATGCCAAATTGCTGAATCATTGTAGTCAATTTATAGTACTGTTTCAAGCAATGGAGGGGACTCTAAGAAGCTGTGGGGTGCATTTGGTGGAAAAACAAGTTAAGCAACCAAATGACACAAAGATTTATGAAAGTGTTGCTCCTCTATGTTAACCTTGCAGGTTCCCATGTCTGAAGCTACAAAACGAGGAAAGATTTTCAGACTTCTAATACAATACACTGTGATTCAAAATTAGTTTTCTTGTAGTTTAGTGTAGTAGTTATGGCTAATACCTTTTTGAGTGGCTCTTATTATAAAATTGCTGTAGTGTTTTACTGGACTCTCAGATTATGCAACGTCCTTTAGTCTTTCCCTCAGAAAGAAAGTGCAGGGATGTTCCCGTCTAGTCATTATTCCTAAATATAACTATTGACTCGTATCAAGATTAAGCCCAAGAGAAACCCATAGAAATAAGAAGTGCTTTAGACAAAGAATCAAATTTTCACATAGGCCAATCTTGTTGGCAACTTCTTTTGGAAAAGGAAGGATTTTCTATCGTCCATTTCCCAACATCTTCGTTATGAGAAAATATTATGTAGTTTGTAACTTGCACGTCACCGGCCCATCTAAAGTGCATGAGCTTGGTCAACACTATTTAAAGGGTGACACGTGTCCTCTAACATGCACATCGTCATGGATGAAAAATAAAAAATTAAATTCTGAAACTTTCCTTTCTATGATAGGTAGATAGACTTGTGAGGAGAAAATATTAGATACCTTAACAGCTTCCACGTTATTTTTACTTTGAACCACTCAGTAGTTGACAACTGTCCGAGTGGGTCTACGTTGTCTCAGTTCAAACCAGCATGGGCGGAGGGCAGAGCGTTCTCTCTCCTCTTTACTTGCTCTCTCTTCCTCCTCCTCCGAAGCTCGACACTCTCTTTGCACTCTACCCAGACACACTGAACCTTCCTGTCTAGCGCTTCCTCCGACGACCATCGCTCCCTCCCGACGATGGCCTTTCTCTCTCCACTGGACGGCCTCGTTCTCCGGGCTGCATTCTCTTGGCACACTCCTGCAACCTCTTTCTTCCCAAATCGCGCTCTCTTCCGATGGCCAATTTCGCTTGCCTCTCTCCGTCCCCCCTTACTTGCGATCGAGAAGCAATTGCTCCACCCTCCTGTCTAATCTTCCGTTGACGACTTGCTTTCTACTCTACTTGAAGCGGTCCCTCGAGAAGCCCTAAATCTACGACCGCAAGGTCGATTTTATTTCCCGGGTTTTTATGTTTGCATCTTTGTTTTGGGGGAGAAAGTACTTAGAAGCTCGCTGGTTTATTGCTTCTGATTTTAAGCACAACAACGTAAGAAAACTTGGCCTCTCCTACATGAGCGAACATTTTATGGATGAAAATTCTTTAGATTCTTCGACTGGCCTCGTTGACTCTTTATCTGCTAATTATGGATCTAGATGAGGTTGATTTTTTTTTTTTTTTGTCTTGAACTTATTTATCTGTGTTAGTCTTCAACTAGGGTAACATCCTCATGTCTCTTTTTTCTACTAGGTTTGCAAATATATTTCTTTCACCAATAGCATATGTTGACAACTAAATTTTGGCAAAATATTTGAAATTAAATTACATAGAAAATTATGGACCAATTTGGCCCTAACAAAAAAAAAAAAATTCGTATCACCTATGTATTAATATCATTTTTTTTTTTAGGTTTATTTTCTATTTTATTTTCCCTATTTTCGGATAAATTAATGTTTAAAAAATTAATACTTAAAAAAAGGGGTCCCACAGGGGCTGGGCTTCCACGCCCAGCCCCTTCTTCTTCTTCTTCTTTTCCACGCGGGCCCAAGGCCAATTCCCTTTGGCCCGGCCCCCTTCCTTCTTCCTTCTCCTTCCCTCTGCCACTCACGCGCGCCTTACCATGGCAGAACAGGACAGGCCGGTGGCTGAGGGGACGCGCCATCAATGCCGAGCAGGCCTCCGTGGAAAAGGTGGGAGCTGACACCAGTTCGGCCGACGGGGAGAGGCCGGTCGGCGCACCAAAGACCGGCGGTCGAGGCTCCTCCGTCGACCGGCCTCTCGCCTATAAAAGGAGGGGGAAGCCGAGGACACCAGAGGACACGCAGAGAGAGATCGGAGGTCGCGAGCTCAGGACTTCCCCCGAGACTTCAGGGGAGGCCCGAGAGCGAGCAAGCCGAGATCAGAGAGAGAGAGAGCTCGTGGGCGGAGGGGGGTTCTGATCCGGAGAGAGATTTGCGAGGGGGCAAGGACGAGGGAGAGCCACCGCCAGCCACCACGTCTGAGTCGCGGTCGATGACCCGTCGCTGTGCTCCCTTTCCCTCCACGACAAGCTCCAGTAAGAAGGCTCTGTTTTGCCCTGTTTCGAACGTACCGTGTCGAAGCTCACGGCTGTCAGACTCGTGTGAGCTCCGGCCCAGGCCGTTCTTCTTAATTCTGAACCTCGGTTGGTTCATGTCGCTCCCGGCGTCGTCTGTCCATCGTCGTCCCTGCCGCTGCCCGCCTCCATCGGCGTCGCCCTCCCAAAACCCTAGCCGCCGCCCCCTACATCTCGGCTCGGATTGGACGAGCTAACTGCTCGCCACCTCGCCGATCCACCACCGTTTGCTGTTGCTGCCACCTCGCCATCGCGTCCGCCGACGCGAGCTGCAGCTGATTTGCCTCGCGCGGCCATGACGACGGACGTCCCTCTTTGCGGCGAGCTCTGTCGGGTGTCGCGGAAGAGAGAGACGAGGGAGTGATTCGGGTCGGCGACTTGGAACCGGATCGGGTGTGTGGATCTCATCCGGGTACGGTTCTGAATAATTCGGGCCAGACGCACGCGGACCTTGCAAGATTGTGGGCTTGTTTTTTTTTTTTTTTTTTGGGCTTGGAGTGTTTTTTTAAGAAAAAGGGAAGCCCTGGGTCAGGCCCACGCCTCAGGCCCATCAGGGCCGGCGGTCGGCCATTCCGGCCGGCGGTCAGCGATCCGGGACGGTCCCAACCCGGGAACCGACCCGGGTCGTTTATATAATAATATATTTAAAAAACAAAAAATATAAAAATATAAAAAAATAATTTATTTTTTAAAAATCAGAAAAATCCAAAAACATTTTATATTTTCCCAAAAAATCAGAAAAAGTCAAAATGATTTACATTTGTTGAAATCTGATTTTTAGTCGACACATCATTAAAAGATAAAAAATCGAGATTTAGGTTTTAATCACAATAAAGCCCCATCTCTCGACTAAAAAGTGTAGTTTTTCATTTCTTTCTTTTTCGTTATCGTTTTTAAGTAGTTTTTAGATCATTTTCAAGAAAAACTCGAAAAGTCAAACAATTGACTTTTGAGTTGACTTTTTTGTCAACCCTTTAATCAAAAGTCAACCCCAGGTCAAAATTTGATTTTTAACCCAAAAAAATTCCATTTAGTTTTAATTTCACTTTTTCAAATTAATTTTTGAAAATTCAAAGATTTGATCAAAAAATCGACATTTTAGGAAAAGTCAACTAAATGGTTGACTTTTGGTCAAATTTTTGACCAAAAAATAATAAAAATAAAAATGCATAAATACATTTCTTTTAATGCCAATTTGACTTTTGTGTCAAAAATTTCACAAAATTCGATTAAGAACCTTAATTTTTGGATTTTTCAGTTTTAGATTCTAAATCAACTAAAAATAAAATTACTTTTATTCTAGTCATAATTAGGTGTAGTTTCTTTTCTGACATTTGGTTTAGAGACTATCTAAAATCTGTTTGAGCATTTAATTTCGCAATTTATCGAGTCAAAATGCAAATTGCCATTTTGAGCCCTAATTAGGGGATCAAAATCAATCATTCATAACTTGCAAACGGACGATTGTTTCTCACTCATTTTCTTAAGATAAGTACAAATTCAAGATCGATTTTGTAAAATTCACACAAGAACTCATCAATTTGAAGAATTTTATCCTCCCAAGCATTAGAAAATCAAGAAATTAAGCTTCAATCGACAAAATTCGAATTGATCCATTCATGGCTATGGTTTAATTTCATGAATCTAGGTCCAATTTTAATATTAGGCTTAGATCCATTTTTGACATAAGTTCGAGCACTTTAATTCAAGGTCAATTTGAATATGATAAGTGATCTTACATATGGGTAGCTCATTAGATAGGGAAATTGTGACACTAATTGAGTTTAATTTTAATTAATTTGCAATTTTACCCATTGAACTGCAAATTTTACCATTTTAGTCCTTTAGGCCCAATTCAAAGCACTCATGGTTTCGACTTATTTTTCTCCACGATAGTCATTCAATTAGGTCAATAAAAGACCCCTAAATCACGTTCATAAGGTTTGATTAGCTTAATTGTATCTTAATTGGTCAATTTCTTCATAAAAAATGATAAAATTCCTTTTCAATTTGGTCATTTAGGGGTCAAATTGCATAAATCTTTTACCCACAAAGGTCACAAGTGGACAAAATAGCAGGAACCGGACCAAATCGGTCAAAATCCGGCCGAACCGGACCCAACCGGTCCGACCGGTCTGACCGGCCGTCGGTAGGACTGGCTTGTTCAGGCCCTTGCCGACCGGTTATTGGCCTCCGGCGACCGGTTCTGGAACCCTCTCAATCCCAATTTCACTTCTACACCTTCAATTTCCCAAAATTTTACAAATTGGTCATTGAATTTTGTCAAATTGCAAATTAACCCATAATTAGACATTTTTACGCAATTCCCGATTTTGGCTTGGTTTTTTACAAATCAAACCCACTAGACCAATTACCTAACACCTTGAGATCATGATGGAGTCTTCGAAATGGATTTTTGACCGTTGGATCGAGATTTCGACCGTCGAGTCGAACCGACGGCTAAAATCACTTAATGTGGGAGTATATAAATGAAATCTCTTCTATTTTTAGGAATGAGTTCATTTTGCACGAAAATTTTCTCTCCTCTCCTCTCTCTCTCTCTCTCTCTCTCTCTCTCTCTCTCTCTCTCTCTCTTTTCTCCCTCTAAACTCCCGCCCAAACAGATCACACGCTTTCTCTCTCTAGGTTCGGTTCATCTATTGGACCGGTCTCGTTCTAGACTTGAACCAGCGGTCGCCAGAGCTCCCAACCCTTCAAGTTGCTGATGATCTACAGTAGCAGAGGTCTTTGACCTTTCTGTGGACAGAGGAGGTTAGATCGGTAACCGAATTTTCATCGGCGGCCCGATCTTCACCGGTGAGTCAAGGCCGGTCCATTTTGGATCAGTTCTTCCTTTTTTCCTTGAGCCGGTGGTTTGATTGATCCTGATCCGAGCCATGGTGAGATTCTTGGAGTCCCTATCGTGATCCGGCGGCTTGATCCGATTGATTGCGATAAAAATTGACGAAAATCGCGACAAAAGGTAACGATTCGAAACTCGAATCGGATGAAGCGAGATTGAGTTAGTTGGTCGAGGCTAGGATTCAAGATTAAGAGCTTTTACATGATTAAGATTGATGAGTATGAATGCTGCAATGATTTGTTGATGATTTGAATGATGATTATGATTTTGAGCCTAATTTGTGATTTTCGTAGGCCTGTACATAGGTCACTGTTTTGGCCAAAACGAGGTTCAAAACGACCTCGTTTCAGCTCAACTTCTCTTAGGATTAGATAATAGACATCTCAAGCTTCGAAATAATAGGTCGTACGCCCTAATCGAGCATCATTTGATCCTCGAAAAATACCTCCGAAGATTAACGATTCTGTAGTAGTTTAGGCATTTTTTCAGTTCTGATTTTGTTCTGCCTTCCGGCTTTGTTATTTTTGTGCTGACTTTCATAATCATTTTTTGATAAAATTTTCTTCATGAGTTTTGTTCAAAATCGTCTCATACATCTTCTGTATTTTTTTTTTTAATGATTTTTGGATTTGTTCAACTAGGTCAAATCTACTTAGATCTAGGCTTAGGTCAATATGTTCCATATCGATCTCTAATTTTGCTATTTTTGTGCTGATTTTTGTGTTGAGTTTTGGAACAACTTTCCTTTATCAAAAAGTTGCTCGTACAAGTGTTGTGCATGTCCTGTATTTTTTTTTCAAAATTTTTAGACATGTTTAGTTAGGTCAAAATCGTTTAGATTTGAACATAGGTCAGTCTGTTCTGCATTAATCCGAGACTTGTTTTGATGAAATTGAGTCCATAAATGCACCTATTTGGTCTCAAATCCTTCATGAGAGTTGAAATACATGATATATATGTTCAATTGATACTTTCTTTGCAAGGTTTTTACATTGGCAAAGTGAGTCAATTGCATGCATTAGAGTAAAAGGTACTGCAGCAATATATGCTAGATATATAGATTGGTCTGTTTTGTCATTTTTGCCACGACTCATGTGATCTTAATTGAGTTTTGATCTCTTAATGAGAAATCTTCATAATCATATGCTCTGTATGTGAGATTTTTGGTAGGATTTATGCATGTCTTGAGGATGGCTGAAATCATGCTTGTTCTGTAAATTTAATGCTGAAATGAAACCTTGTCATATGTGCACATTTCCATGCTTGTTTGAGTCATCGAAAGATCAAATCTTACGATCATGCCTTATTGATGATTGAACTGCATGTTGCAAGGTTCGCATATGTGTTTAAGTCATGTCATTTGAGTTTCATCTTGCACATTAAATTGTCTCACAAAAAGTGTTCATCACACTTAGAATTCCCAAGTATATCATTAGGAATCATGAATATCTCATAATGTCATTTAAATTGTATAACATTTTGCATGCCGACTTAGGATTAGATGACTATCCAAACTTTCCATCGCATCCAATCCTAAGTCCCGTGTGATTTCTTCATGCCATTTAGGCATTCTTTAAGTGAAGGTTTTCTAATGAATGCTTATGTTTGGTTTTCTTAATTACTGATGCGCACACTTTTAAAGATCTCAATTTTAAGATACCAAATTGACCTAGTTTGGACTCGAGCTCTTCTAGGAAGATGTAAGACACGCTTAAAAGTTTCTAATGCCGCTGATTTCATGCCAATTTCTCATCGTTTGGACCAATTTTCAATTTTTTCAAAGTCAGACTACAATCTGGATAAGGGATCAAATTCGGACCCTTGTTCTAACCCCTGTTTGGACAGACATTTGATATTTTTTTTTCCATTTTTTCTATTTGGAATCTGAACTTGGCCTTTGAATGAAACTTTCTTGTCATCATGTTGGCTATGTTGTGTATAAATTTGATGATTTTTAGGCATGTTTTGATAGGAAAAATCCTCGTGACATTAGCTGAATGTCCTGTTGTTTTGGCAAATTTCTTATGTGTTGTTGCTTGTTGTTTGATTTTTGTAAAACCATGTGTACATTGTTTAAGAAAACTTTCTTCACGAAAGTTGTTTGTCATCATGTCATGCATGTTAGGAAATTTTTTTATTGCCAAATTGTCATTAGGTATTGCCCAATTTTGCTGTCCTTACACGTTTGTTCTGAAATTTCCTGATATAAATATGATTGTGATTGTTTAGTTATACCTTTTAGGTTAGTTTGTGCATGAAATTAGGCCATGCCATCTCCATGAAAATTGTTCTAAATGCTTTGATATTTGTTGTTAAATAATCGGCCTTTTCAAATTGCATCTTTGAAAAAAAAAAATGCTTTGGTACATGTGATGTTTCTCAAAAACGATTTCTAAAAAAGTTATTCTCCAAAGTTCAATTTGGCTTAAGGAAAAATCGTGATTTGGACCATATTCAAAATGCCTGCGACGCTTGTGAGTGTATTTATGCGAGCCCCGAGCTAGCCTTGGCAATTGAATGTGTTCCATAACCTAGATATTCTCTAATCCTAAATATTTTCAAATCTTTTTTAAAAAATCCTGATTTGACATCGTGAAAGTCACAGTTTAAATTGTATTCAAAATGCCTGCAATGCTTCTGAGTGCATTTATGCGAGCCCCAGGCTAGCCTTGGCAATTGAATACCTTTCATAGCTCAGATATCACCTTGTCTCAAAACTTTTCATGAATGATTTCGAGATATGTTTTTGAAATATCACATGTACCCTTCATACATATAATCTCATCATGCATTAGAAATTGCTTGTGTTTGTGATTGGCGCATGCCCTTGGTAATAAGTGACCCGCCGACGGTTCACTTTCTTGCTTGATTGGTTGAGAAACAATGTTCAAAAGACCTACATGCATGTTTAAATTTTTGCAATGCATGTGATTTTTAGATGAATAATAGGGTCGATGCATGATATCGAGGGAAAACCCTAGGATCACATAGATCGCTTGATTAGGAGATTTATAAGTGTTATTGGCCATGCGAGAATACAATTGGTCAACAATTGCTATAAGTCACAAAAAAAAAAAAAAAAAAATGGATTGGGCAGGTGTCTTAGTAGGACCTTCGCATGAAAGACAAAGGCCGATCCCGAGGCCCCAAAATTTGACTTTCGTATTGCACTTCCTTTAAATGATTGATCTCAACATGATATCTTGTTTTTTTATTATTTTGATGTGTATGCTTGTTACTTTCCATTGTATGCACCTAGTTATAAGTTTCTTAGATTAGGTTTAGATTAGGACCCTAAAGATGGAGAAAGCGTGAAGACGGTGGAGGTCGATGTCCATTTCGACCATTATCATGTACTATTCATTTCCCCGACATAAGTCTCGGGTTCCATTTGTTGTATAAAACCCGCAAACCCGACGAGTTGTGGGTTTTCTCTCTTTCTCTCATCTTTTTCAATTGTGTTTTTCTTTTATATTTTCTAGGATTGCATGGTAAATTTATTGATTTTCTTGATTGTTTACTTACTGTCTTGTAATTTCAATTCCATTGATTACTTTCTTTTCTTGTTTTTCTAGAAATAGAATAGAATGAAAATGACCACTCACGAATGATCGCGTAGTTTAGGATTAATGATCTCAAAAATGTAAAAAGAAACGCATGGGCGTGTTAGGAAAACACAACATACTGTTTAGGTACCGAAAGGGCGCTAATAAAAATATTAGCGTAACCTAAGTCCCCGAACTTAGATATTTGGTTGCGTAGGCATTGAGGGAACACTCCCGACCCTTGATTGGGTTTTCTAGCCAACCCCCAAAATGAGGCTAGTGCCCGTCTTATTTTTAGGTTGTCATAGACAACTAGACCGTATAAATAAACCCGTTGCGCGGGGTATGAGTTTCGATGAAACTCACCATGGTTTAGCATACTTGATATGGAAGTATCCCAAAGGATGAAGTGATGCCATCCTTATGGGCGAGACGTACTGTCTAGAGGGCTACCATGGTAAAGGTACCCTTAAATCCGATATCCACACCCCATTACTTTTTCTAAGGTGTGTCGCTCATGTGGGTATGGATCGCGACACTTCGCTGTTACGCGGGGTACGAGCTTGGGAGAGCTCGCGATCTCATGGAGGAAACTCACGAAAGGCTTGATCTGAAAGGCGAGGCGATGATGTCTTTTGAAACACGAGCCATGATGGAACTCTCGTGATCAAGTACCTCTAAACTCGACCTTTCCCCATTTTCTCTCCTCGTGATGATGAGGGATTCGAGGGCGGCGAGATCAGGTCGCGACAACATTTCCGAAAAAAAAAAGAAGCAAAAAAAGCATAAAAGATATTTTGTTACAAAATGCATGGAAAAATCCTTGAAAATCCAAAAAGCCTTAAGGTTTAAACAAGATTAGGTACCGAAAGGGCATTAGTGATTAATTAGTGTAATCAAGTTCTTAATCTTAATTTCTCTGGTTACACGGGAGTGAAATATTTATCATAATATTCCGCTTGAATTTCTAATCGATCCACCCCAAATTGATTAGTGCGACTCTTATTTAAAATTAACTTGCAAATTAAAAACTCATACTTTAAGTCGTGAATTGGTGGGCTTGGGAGAGCCCGGGCTAAACCTAATAGACTTAGTCAAGCCATTAGCCTTCGTAGATGCCCGTGCGCATATGCGGGTGCCTAAAAAAAAAGAGGTTGCGACAGCATCTTTTCAAATCGCTTCTAGTTTTTCCTCAGCCTCTTTTGTAATGTCATTGCTGGTGTAAAAATATGATTTCCGTTTTTTTCTTCTGGGGAGTGGGTGTGTTAACATACATATATATGTAAATGTGATGCAGATGGGCCTCTTTAAGTTTGTGCTACAATTTTTTGTATAGTTTGTCTTGTTTCTTTTTCTTTATTTATTCATGGGCTATTCTTTGTTGTTGATGCATTTGTCTTCATTTCCTGAATATTGGCATCTTTTTTAGGTCTTTAGAGTTGTGTTTTTCACAGCTATTAGTGTGATCCCTTGACTAGATTCATGTTAGCGAACTCAAATGAGTAAATCTGTTTTATATTTGTTTCACAAGCATTCCTAAGTGTTCTTCTATCTGTCATGCTTCTTTTCTTTGGGTGGGTGTTGCATTTCTCAGTCCCTCTCTGATTTGTTTCTCTTGCTTTATGAAATTTGTGGTTACAATTTGTTTTTCTTGCTTTATGGAATTTGTGGTTACGTACCAATGATGAGATGATTCTTTTGCTGCATCTTAATGTAGGTTCATGAAATAGCAATGGTCTCAGCTATTCATGATAGAAGTTTTAATGATTATATGCTAAAAGTATAGGAGGTTGTAACTCATAACGCGATTATAGAATATTCCAAATTGCTATCTCCACTTTTTCTAGCCCTGGTTTCTAATGGGTGCTTTGCTATTGTGGCTGATAGGATGATTGGCAAAAGGAAAAGCCTAATTTTCTTCAAAGCTTAAGCCGAAGCTGAGACCATTGCTATTTCATGAACCTACATTAAGATGCAGCAAAAGAATCATCTCATCATTGGTACGTAACCACAAATTCCATAAAGCAAGAGAAACAAATTGTAACCATAAATTTCATAAAGCAAGAGAAACAAATCAAAGAGGGATTGAGAAATGCAACACCCACCTAAAGAAGAGAAGCATGACAGGATAGAAGAACACTTAGGAATGCTTGTGAAAATAATATATAAAACAGATTTACTCATTTGAGTTAGCTAGCATGAATCTAGTCAAGGGATCACGCTAACAGCTGTGAAAAACACAACTTAAAGACCTAAAAAAGTTGCCCATATTCAAGAAATGAAGACAAACACATCAACAACAAAGAATAGACTAGGAATAAATAAAAAAGCAGAAACAAGACACACTACACAAAAAATTGTAGCACAAACTTAAAGAGGTCAATCTGCATCATATTTATATATATGTATGTTAACACATATATATATATGTATGTTAACACACCCACCCCCTAGAAGAAAAAACGGAAATCATATTTTTTACACTAGAAATGACATTACAGAATAGGTTGAGGAAAAACTAGAAGCGATTTAAAAAGATGCCATTGGTGGAAGAAATATATTTGCAAGCTTAGTAGAAAGAAGAGACATGAGGATGTTACCCTGGTTGAAGACTAACACAGATAAATAAGTTCAAGACAAGAAAAAAATCAACCTCATCTAGATCCATAATCAACAAACAAAGAGTCAACAGGGCTAGTCAAAGAATCTAAAGAATTTTCCTTCGTAAAATGTTCGCACATGTAGGAGAGGCCAAGTTTTCTCACGTTGCTGCGCTTAGAATCAAAATCAATAAACCAGTGAGCTTTTAAGTACTTTCTCCCCCAAAACAAATATGTGAACATAAAAACCGGGAAATAAAATCGAACCTGACTTGCGGTTGCATATTTAAGGCTTCTCGAGGGATCACTTCGAGCAGAGTGGAAAGCAAGTTGTCGATGGAAGATTAGACGAGAGGGCGGAGTGATTGCTTCTCGATCATGAGTGGGGGGGAACAAAGAGAGGCGAGTGAAATTGACCGTCGGAAGAGAGTGCGATTTGGGAAGAAAGAGGTCGCGGGAGTGCGCCGAGAGAATGGAGCCGAAGGATGAAGCTGTCCAGTGGAGAGAGAAAGGCCGTCGTCGAGAGGGAGCGACGGTCGTTGGAGGAAGTGCTAGACGGGAAGGTTCAGTGCGTCGGGGTAGAGTGTAGAGAGAGTGTCGAACATCGGAGGAGAAGGAAGAGCGAGCAGGTAAAGAGGAGAGAGAAGATAAAGATGAGACAAAATGCTCTGCCCTCTGCCCGTGTTGGTTTGAACTGGGACGAAGTGGACCTGCCCAGAAAGCTGTCAGCTACTGAGTGGTTCAAAGTAAAAATGACGTGGAATTGTTAAGGTACCTAAAATTTTCTCCAGGTAAGGTGAAAAAACGACGATACAATAAATGCTAACAGCTAAACACTCACTTAAAACTCTCACTCCTCTTTTCAATTTCCAAGGGCATAAAAGGGCTTCTACCTTTTATGCCCTCCCTTCCTTCCTGTTCCTTTTACGTTTCTGAAACTCTCCTTTTTTCTTTTCAACTTCCAAGGGCTTCTTCACTTGCTCTCTCTCTCTCTCTCTCTCTCTCTCTCTCTCTCTCTCTCTCTCTCCTCTTGCATTTCTATTTTACCTTTAAATGTTTGCATTTATAGCTTTGTCCGTTTTCATCTCACCAATTTGTCTATCGGTCATAGAAAAGAAAGCGTCGATTTTAATTTTTTATTTTTCATCCCTATCCTTGTCCATGTTAGAGGACACGTGTCATCTTTTGAGTAGAGCTGACTAAGCTCACTCACACCACATAGGTTGGTCACACGATGGTTACAAACTACTAAATATTTTCTCCTTCATTATGGATTCTCATTTTTTTTTTTCAGAAAAAGAAGGGGAAGAAAGATCAATTCACTGAGCCGATCTATGTTTGATCAACTCAGAACATGAATATCACAATAACCAAGCTCAAATGACCATCTCAAGATTGAAACTTGATTTGGGCATTTTGTCGAACAGTTGGCGCACATTAAACTGCCTCAAATAGCTTCCTCGAGCAATATTCATGGCCTTTCAGTCTCGACCCATGTGCAATCTTAAGTGGAACTAAAGCATTAAAATTATACTAATACATTCAAAGAACAATATTAGATAGAATTTAGAGCCCAAACTACACAATAACACAACTGTAATTAGCCTCAAATGTGTGGGTCTAACCTATTTTTGTAAAGCTCAGTTTGAACTCAGGTCAAGTAAACAAGTTGCATGCCCAAGTTCAAGCCTTGACACTCATCACATACGCGACTTATGGAAAAATACACTTGATCCAAATGAAATTTGGTAACATGAAATTTCAAACATGATTAATACATCAAAGAATGGACAAATACGCACATCAAACCAACCTTTCAAAGTAACCTTCCACATTGGCCGGCCATGAACTTATGTGGATCGGCTAAGCTTTTTGTTTAAATTCTAAACACTCTCATGGTTCACCTGGAGATTTAAAGACCAAACCAAGTTGACCCAAGCATCATTTGCACTTACTTATAACATTCATCAAGCTAATGAAGATAGATAATGCATGCAAAGGGGGGTAGCAAGTCAAAAATGCATGGCTTTTGGAAGAGGTTTCAACATTCGGAAAAATTCCAGCCTCAGAAATTAGTTTCTTGGCTGCCTTTCTTCTTGATTTTCTATGGTCAAACCATGGTCCACATTAAACAAAAACTCATCTAGGGTCCTTACCTTTCTTCTGTGTGAAGTATCTCTTGGCCAACGAAGCCAAGAAATTGTCCTCTAAAGGCACTTGGAAGTTGGCCCATTCAAGCTGGAAAATGAGACCTGTGGAGACGAAAACCAACAACAAAGGCTTTGGTTAGCCACCATGACTAGGTTTGAAGACCCATTTTGTCAACTCCTTTGACATTTACTCCAACTATATGTATTGTAGTTTAATCTAAAATTAACTTTTTGTCTCAAATGTCCCTTATTTTCCTTAAAAACATTTGTTTTGCCTCCCTAGTGACCATCTACCTATTACATTATAAAAAAATTTATGGGTGTCCACTCCTTCCAGCAAGTAACACGATTTTCGAGGGGCTTTTGAGTGCCTTCTTGACCACCATTTTTGACATGTAACCTATGGTTAGAAAGATATTTGAGTATAATTTCACTCTCTAGTTGAGGGTTTTGGTTAGTTTTAGCTGGAAGTTCATGAAACTTCCGTTTTTTTTTTTCTCTAAGAGTCCCTATGAAGTTTCTAGGTTAAGGTCCTTTTTGAGTTGCTCATGGGGGTGCCTTTGGGGGACGATCATGAGCTCTCTCTTGTCTCCAATCTTTTATGCCTCAAAATAGCTTGCTTTTGAGAGATTATTTGCTAAATTAAGCAACCTTTTGCTGGCCTTGCCCACATGACAAGCTTGCCAACTGAGTTGCTCTATTAGCTCCCCAACAGTGAAATCTTCAAACTTTTTAGCTGGAGAGTGAACAACTTTGGCTACAATTTTCACATGTCTTCAGCAACTTATCCCTAGCCAAATTTTGTCCATTTGCACTCCTAATGAGAGCATTCCACCTTAGCCAGAGATTAGGCTGATTGGGAGTTAAGTGGGATATGGTGGGGCCATAAATTTGCTTACTTAATCGCTTCGAATTGTGGCCAAATCACGGATTGGATTTTGGCAGCTATTTTAAGCATTTTAATCCATCAATTTGGCTCAATTTTTTGACCAGTTGGCACATTCATGTATATTAATTTGTCTCTTACTGTACTTTGCAATTTTTTCTGTCCAATTTTGTAAGAAAGTCTCTCAAAATTGGCCATTTTCTTTCTCAAAAATGACCAACTTGATTCAAATTGGTCCTTTTGGCTTGATTAGATTAATTCAAGCCAACCTAGGTTCAATTTCAAGCTTAAATAGGGGTCAAAATGATAAAAATGATAATTTAAGGGCTTGGGCATAGTTTTAAATTTTGCAAATAAGTCCTCCAACTTTGAAAATTGCATTTTAGAACCAACTTGCTGGTTCAATAACCCCTTAGGTCTTGACTAATCACATGTGAATCCTTGGTCCCAATTTTTTTTTAACATGTTTAACCAAAAAGTTAACTTGAAAGTCAAATTTTGACTTTTTAGCAAAACGACATCTAAGGACTCCTACGACTCTTTTTAGCCAAGAAAAGAGTTCCATCGCGATTAAAATTCCCAAAGTCTTGATTTTTTTTTTTTTTTTTAACTTAGGACTTGTCAGCCAAAATTTAGGTATCAACACTGGCAGGCTTCTAAGATGGCGAAGGGGGTGGGATTGAACCAAACTGTGCAATGAATATGGGGAGCGATTTTAGTATATATATGTGAAAATTGAAATTAATTCTCGAAGACACATTTTGACGTAACTGAAAGCTTAGCTTTGGTACTTCAAAGTTAAGCATGCTCAAGAGGGAGTTCTCCTAGGATGGGTGACCTCTTGGGAAGGAGGAAGGAGCTTACCTATACGCCAAAGAACAAAACCATGAGGCTCTCAAATTTTTTATGTGGAATTGTTGACATGTTGACCCACCTCCACTCCTTCGGATGTTTATTTTGGTCTGTGATGTTTCTACTTAAATTTTTGTTTTCATTCACACATCTTGTGCTTTTTCAAGGTGTCATTTTGCATAAATTCAAGAGGCCTCATGTTTCAATTTATTGTATTGTCTGGATACATGTTGTTCCAGTTATTTGACATGGGGAAATATAGTGTAGTTCCGCCACTAATTTCTGTAAATTTACGGGAACCTCATTTTTGTCAAAGATGTCTTGATTCGCAGTAAGAAGGCGCTCGCCTCCGCCTCCAGAGCCCCATCGGCGGCTTTTCCTCCAGAAGCCCTGCTGTCGTGACCTTCACACTCGCAAAGGCCGAGCAAGAAGGTTGGTCGCGAGCACGAAGGTTGGTCCTTGATTGGGCCATGCCCTAAACTGCCGGTGCTGCATTGCTCCGTCTTGTGGAATCTCTCCCTGATTTGCCTGCAAAAACTCCTGCTAACAGAGGTTTGCTCGCAATCAGTCAATTAATTCGCACGTGTAACATTATTTGATGGTTGAATAATAGGTAATCCTAAACTCATACTATTTATAATATATTTGCTTTCTCAAGAAATTGATGAGATGTTATTTTTCTTGTAAAATCACTGCATTAAATACTTTTTGTTCTTCACTTGCAGCATGAAACTGAATATCAAGCGGATGTAACTCATGATTTGAAAAAAGATTTTCAATTTACGGTAAGAATAGTTTTTACAAGTGAACTTAAAGTATATCATAAATATGTGGCGCATGCAATAGGCAAAAAATTTGGAGTGAGGAAGGCTAAGACTAGAAAAAACAAAAAAACAAAAAATGAGAAATAAGTCGATGAACTTTTATGTGTAATTGTGAGAGGTGTACAATCAACTTATTTGGTCAAGAAAAAACATATGAAAGACTTAAAGTTAAATGTGGTTGTTGAGCTTTCATTAGATTTAAGATTGAGATTAGCGTTTATGAAGCCACAGAGTATGTTCCTGAACATAATCATGAATTTATACTGGAATATCAAAGCACTTAGGTAGAATTTCTTCTATGCTGTTTGGGAAGCTTAGTTGTGGAATGGTAATGATGAAAGTCGATTTTTGTAGCATAGTTCGGAACATAATTCATGCTTTTTATGCTTGTTAGGACCTTCTTTTTCCTTTATGCACATTAACGTGTCACCTTCATAATGCAAACGACTTGATCGTTTTGCTGAGCAGTTGCGGCTATTCCTTATGGTTTGAAGGCGTGGGAGTTACCGAAGGAAAGACCTACAACATAGATCTCATATTGACTGAAGTGGATTTTTCGTCAATATCTTGATATGCTCTTCTTACTCTAATTATGGAGCATAACGTATGCAAAATATTCCAGTCATAAGTACGTCTTACCTATCTATGCATGGCTGATTCATGTTCTTTACTGGTGTCATGGTCCAACAATGACTTATTTATCATCTATGGGGATTTTGCAGTGATGTCTACACAGGATGAAGGTGTACAGGTGCATGTTGAGAGGTGCTGCTGACTATCTTGTTAAGCCTATTAGGAGAAACGAACTGAAGAACTTGTGGCAACACGTGTGGAGAAGACACCACATTATTAATCACTTTTTGTGCTTGTTTGTATAAGTTTATCACTGCAACTAAAAGGCAAATTCATATTCCTTCATTGAGGCTTTAGACTTGGTGAACTTAAAATAAGCAAGTAAGTTTTTTGTCCAATTGATTGCTGTAGATAATTCGCTGTTAGTGTTCAAATCCGCTTTTGTTGAATAAGTGTACCTTATTTTTACAATAACACAAAATAGGTTGTTTGCTCACAAGTTCGGTAGTTAAAATGACAGTTGATAGATGAGCTACTGATTGGGTGTTAATTTTTATCCCCACTAGTTTGGCACCCTTTGTTGTAAATGCCTTACCCTGTGTTCAACTAGTCCCACTTTTGAGTTTGTAAAATCAGTCCTAGGACACACCTATAATAAGTACCCAAAATCATTTTGGGGTGCGTTAGTATCATAAGAACTCAATGATATCATAAATGCTTCTCGGTAAAACATTTTTTAGAAATATGATTAGTTTTCTTTTGTTTGTTGATATATGATCGAAAATATTTTCTGTTATTTGGATATTATTGGAAAATGATATTCTATTTCATGACTTTATTTTATGCAAAAAAAAAAAAAAAAAGTTTGAATTCTTTAATTTTTTTTATAAAAATCCGAATTTTTAATTATTTTATTTCTCTTTTTATTTTTATTTTCTTTTGAAAAATGGAATTTTTAATTATTTTAATTTTCTTTTTTCTCTTTCCTTTTTCTTTTCTTTTCTTTTTCTCCTTTCCTCCACCACTATTGGCAGGCGATGGCCACAACTCCGCCTCGCCAAGAGTGGGTGAGGCGCGAGCTTGCCGACCTCCGTGTAGCCCAGGCTCACCTGGATCTAGGGATCCTCTAGCTCGCTGGCCTTGGCCAAGCTTAAGCTCGCTTGGATCTGGTGAGTCGCAAGCTTGTTAGCCTCAATGAAGCTCGGGCTGGTGAGCTCAAACTTGCTTGGATTTGCGAGCCCAAGCTGGCCGGCTTGCCAGCTAGCGTCTTGGCCGATCACCACCGAGAAGGAAGAAGGGGAAGAAGGAGGAACAAAAAGAAAGAAAAAAAAAAAAAAAAAGAAAAATAAAGAAAATAAAATAAAATAACTAATAAAAAATCAAAATTTGTAAAAATAATTAAAAATTAGATTTTTTAAAATTATTTTTATAAGAATAAACTCATTAACCAAGGATCCTAAGACTAGGGAAACATTTTGGAAAATGTTTTCCGGTTCTTTTAAATGGGAAATCATTTTCATGAACTTAAGTTTTGGTAGGAAAACATTTTCTGTTAACTCATTTTTCTAAATGAATTAAATACTGGAAAATTAGAAAAATGTTTTTCTGGAAAATGAGAAAAATGTTTTCCTAAAAAACGTTTTCCTCAAAACAAAGTGTACTCTAAGAGAATAGTTTACTACTTCTCCAAATACGTAATGAACACATGAAAAAAAATCCAAGGACGCCATTGCAACTGACTCAATTTGTAGACTTTCTTGCGTGTAACGAAGAGAACAATTTACTACTCTTCCAAATTGCAGAAGGACAAAAACAAGACCCAATAGATATGTACTTAGCTGGAAGCGCTATTCAACATTTAACTAGGTTGTTCCTATGTAGCATAATGTCCATTTTGACACATTTACTCAAAATTTTATTTGTGATGCTAAAAATCTCAAAGTTATACCCGAGTGACGCATGGACGCTCTATTAGGGTTATGTTAAAAACCACTGTTAAAAATCTAACATGGATCCGACGTGGCATTAGTAATTTCTTTTCAATGAAGTGGCATTGATGTGGCCTTATTAGAAAAAGATTAACAAAAAGTAAATTCAAAGTTAGTGTTCGTCGCGAAGTTACTGTTCATTGTCTTTAAAGTCACTATTCATCGTCTTCAAGCTCACGATTGCCTGGCCAAAATTCCTTTGATGCTCGTTCGTCAATGCCCACTGTTGCCTAAACCTTTGGTGGCCTTCGTTAACACTTGTTTAACCACCTGCGAGGTGATCGTCGCTTGGTCCCAAATCTCAAATTTCAGATTTAAAATTAGGATGAGTGAGATAGACTGGTGGGGTGAGTCTCTTGATGATGATCTAGCTGTGGTGAGCTTTGAAGCCAGATTTGGCCATAGCAATTACTCAAGCTCAAAGCTTGGCCTAAGAGTCTGCAATCTAAATGGAGGCTTGAGAGTTGAGTCTTGAGCAATAGGAGGTGGTTGGCATGAAAATATGAGTGTTGAAGACAATCATTGAGCTTAGCTCATGCTTGGATCATTGCTCAAGTTGATATGAGCGTTCACGTGACGCCACAATAACGCAAAAAAATTTGGAGCAAATGTGTAATAGCATATATAAATTAGGTTTGTGACAATATATAGGACAAAAGTTAAATAAAAAAGAAAAAATAGAAACACGCTTTTATGTCATGTCCAGACACGATCGCCAGTGATGGCGACTAAAGTACATGTTGTTTGGTCCACGTGTCGATAGCAGACATCCAATCATAACTAAGGAATGTCCCTCCCTTCTCCCAAAAAGTTGGGAAAAAGAACAAATTCTCGACTCTTCCTTTCCCCATATAGAGACCTTTTGATGCTTTTGTCTTTCTATTTTTCGTGCGAATGCCTTAAGGGATGATCAGTTCCCAAATTATCCGATTTCCACCTAGGAATTAGAAATTGAGAATCGGACAGATGAGACCAATTCCCAATTATCTAAAATTAAGAATCGAATCATCTGATTTTGAAATTAAACTGATCGATCTAATTCCCAAGTGGTCCAATTAAAATTGGTTGCTTATCCTTTTTTGTTTTTTTTCGATTTTTCATTGTATGCACAATATCTTTAACAGACACCTCATCCACATAGCCAAGACCCCGCTATTAAGTGGGTCAAAGAATGGTTCTCTCTCTCATCGTTTGATTGTTTTTGTATCTTTTTCCATCGGTTAGTGTTTTTGAAGATCAATTCGTGATTTTTTTGTCACTCGAGCATTGTACAAAAATGAGAGACAAATTAGGCCTTTCTTTACAAATATTTAAGAAATAAAAAAGATAATCGGTTTGGTCATTGATTCCAATTTTATGGAACTGGTTCAGTCCTTAAAGAACCGCCTAGAATCGGCCGGTTCGGTTCCATTTGGGCGATTCCTTATCCGGACGATTCCTTTTGCTCACTTCCATTGGGAGAGCTCCACTCACTTAGTGGCTACTTCCTCACTATTAAAAAACTTCAAAAAATAGAATTAATAATCTTCAAACCACCTGAATATTCTGATATTAAGAAAACGTAAAGATGGAATTAATAAATCTTAAAATATCTGCCGCTAAAATGGGGACAGAAAAGCCTCCCCGAGACGCAAAAGACAAAGCGTGCCGGCTCTCGGCTCGCTGAAGCACATACAATAAACCTGTTGGTGGGGCCCACATCAGTTGGAAAAATACGTGGCGGTGAATGCACCGTCACTCTTCCTGGGTGACGGTGCAGTCACCTTATCAATTTCCTTTTCTCACGAGTATATAAGTCCACATGCCATCGCCCTTGTCCGTCGCCCGCTCCACTTTTCAAGTCGAGCTCTCTCTTAGTGTCTGTCGAAGCCCTACCATGTATGTTCATTCGCTTGAAATTTGCTCATATTATCTCCACCTCCTGAACCTGAACTCGAGCTCCTGACCACCCCAAAAAAGGGAAAAAAACCATGAACTCGAGCTTAAATTGATGACGGCGTTTCATGGCGGCGCCGGCGGTTGTTCCGCCGGCCGTACCAATGGATCTTGCCCATGGTTTTGGAAAACTTTCTTTCGAGATTCAAGTCTTGAGCTAGAAAAGGCAAAACCTTTCGCAAGATCACTGGAAGAAATCGCGTCCTTCGCTGTTCTTGATGGTGGCGACCATGGCGATATAGGGTCCTGGTCGCCCTTGTACCCGGACCTAACCCGAACCGATTCTTCTCGGTCGCAATCAAAGGCCCTTGCAGGCGAGCTAGGATGCTGTGGGTCGCTTTCCCATTCGGGTCCATTGCCACAAGCAGCCATTGGCGATGGCAAAATTGAAGCTGGATCGCACATGCACTCATGCCTGACCCGGCCCGAACTCTGTTCGGCTCTGGCCGTGCAGGCAGAGAAGATCAAGGAGGAATTGAAAGAGGAGGAGGTGGCGACCATTGCTGATCCCAGGGATGCGGCCATTTTATCGCCGTCATGCTCATGGCAGGCAGCAGCATACGATGTGGCAAAGCCGATGGAGGATCTGAGGGAGGTGGGGCCAACGCCGTTCCTGAGGAAGACTTACGAGATGGTGTCGGACCCGGGTACAGATCCGGTGGTCTCGTGGGGCTTGAGCCAGGATAGCTTCCTGGTGTGGGATCAGCAGGAGTTCTCGAAGCAGGTCCTGCCTCTATACTTCAAGCACTCCAACTTCTTCAGCTTCGTCAGGCAGCTCAACACTTATGTGGGTACTTCTTCATGTCTTGATATGAGCAAACCTATGTTATTTGTTGTGGTCGTTATCTTTTGTATGGATCTGTATAAAGTATGTCTGTGTATGAGCGTTTAGGTTTAACTCTTCGGTTCTTTTTTGATGTCGTCGAGAGAGTGGTCCTCTTACAACGTTTGCTCAGGTGTCGAGACTTAATTTAACCCACTTTGACTTTGTCGGTTACCATTTGTGCTGTACCCTAGTTTAGGGGACGAGGAACCAAGAAACCTGAAATGGTGGGCGAGATACACAGAATCTCTAAGAAATTTCGTGAATCATGTGGCACATGTTCACAAAAATACGCATCGAGTGGCCAGTGGACGATGGCCCCTATTAGGCCCTCACTAGTCATCATATTCAAGTGATGATGCTTTAGACGGTAGTTTGCAGAAACTACCATGTCAACCATGACATCAGATCACCCATTAAAGATTATCTTCGTACTGGATTGAGAAATGCACTACAGCAATTCCCTTATAGCGATTAGTATTTTGCATTTTAGGGCTTTAATTCTTCATTATGCACTTTCTAGCTGAAGACAAGTTTCCTTTGGCCATTGCTTTGTTTCTATCCGGTGTTTTGTAGTACCTTTCTTCTTTTTTGGCAAGACCAGAAGCATAATTCTGCACTGTTGTATTCATATTATAACTAGTAGTAGCTGGATTGATTTTGAGTTGTTTGCCTTTACTCTTAAAATTTTCCGCACTCTTTGTTCTGGTATTTGGATATTTGTAAGCGATCTCTCCTTGACGTGCATCATAATCCGTGTACTTTCTATATTGGCCTAGTTATACCCCTTGTGCACATCTTCCACTGAAACTTTCTTGGCCTTCATTCTGCTTATTTTCTACTCTTTAGCCTTTGGTTCATTATGAACTCCTAGACATAGCTTCTTCCTATCTTCTATCCTTCATGCTTCATAATTAAAAATGTGTCGCAGGGATTTAGGAAGATCAATCCAGATCGATGGGAGTTTGCAAACAAAGGTTTTCAGAAAGGGAAGAAGCACTTGCTGAAGAACATAAAGAGGGGACACAACTTAAACAAGCATAGAAAAAAATCGAGTAGTACTGTTACCTCTGATTACCAGAAAGCTGAAAAGGAAGCGGAACTCGAATTGCTTAAGAAGGACCAGGAAGCGTTAAAGATCAAGATCCTTAAGCTAACAGAAGAGCAGGACAACTTGCAGCATGAGATCGAGCAGGTCACTGAGCGGACTCGCCATGCCGACCGCAGGAACCAGCACTTATTCCTCCTCCTCACAAAAGCAGCCAAAAGCCCCAACTTTATCCTGCATTTAATCCCGAAGAAGAGGCAGAAGAGAGATTTAGAGACCTGTGAATCGAGCAAGAAGAGAGAATTGCTTGGTCCCGATGCCGAAGCCACCAAATGCTTGCTAGAAGAAATGGATCACATGATTCAAAGCCCAAAAGTTGATTGCCTGAGAATCAGTGACGATTTGGCACAGATGGAGTGTCGGCCAAATAGTGTTGTGCCGGAGGATTTTGGCACCTTTCAGATGCACAATCCGTGGCCTTCGATGGATGATGAAGATTTCTGGGTTGCGCAGGGCCAGACGCCCAATCAGATGACCGGAGCTAGCTCGTCTGATTTGTCTGCGGTACTCCATGGGATTTCCGAGAAACTCCTCAAGGAAGACGTGGTTATTGGCGCCGATGCGGACAACATAGAAGTAGAAGACCACCTGACGTTGAATGACACGGAAATCTATCTTGAACTGGAGAGTCTGATTGACGGAATGGGTACACAAGTGAACTGATGGAGCAAGCAGGAGGACTGATGCCCTAAATTTTCATGGACTCCCGCTCTGCCCTTTCTGTTACTTTCTCGTCCTTTTGGGTTCCGTTTTGTTATTAAGCTGGACATTGGAGTCATTGTTGTCGCTGTTTTTTGTGACCCAGATCACATAATACAGCTCTTGCATAATTGGAGAGAGATACTGAAATGAAGCGACTTTTTGCTTGACGGCATGAAGTCACGTGCTGGAAACGGGAAGGAAGAGAAAATCCAACTCATAAACTAGGTTTTGATGGGTCAATGGAATATGCTTATACATATGTTGTAGTTTCTATCTTTTTCACCATTGTATCGAAGTCCTTTCAGTGTTCTTTTCTCAAGTTAGCACAAACTGTGTGTGTGTGTGTGTGGTCACCAGTTATGTATAAGTAGAAGCGTTAATATTGCGAAAGTTTATTTTCAGTTTTAATGAGAAGAACTTTCCGAAATGCTTTACATTACCAAATTTTAACCATAACTTACAAGATATGTTCCATGTTTCTTTTCTTTTCTTTTTGTTTAAATCGCAAGTGCTTCTTGTGAATCTAATATGTGTTCTTATTGCAAGCTTCAATATGCCAAGAAGGGAGAGGTTGATTGATGCCGTAATTGGTCCTTTTTCCATGAGAACAATGCCTAGTCACATGGATAATCATTCAAACTGCTCGAAATTAAAGGAAATCAAATGAAAGGGTTTTTTTTTTTTTTTTTTTATAGAGCATTGGAGTTTTAATTCCCCAAAAGAGTTGGCAAACTTTTCGAGAAATTTTCAAACAGCCTTTATGAAGGAAGGTCATTTTTTTTTAAAAAGTTTTCAAAGTGAATATTGTCTCAAATTAGTCTTTAATATGAGCGACTAAGTTTCAAATCACTCCTAGCTTACAAGCCAACTATCATCGCTCATTAAGCATGTGCACCTCATGTGGCACTTTCTATGGAGGCTGATGATACAACCAAAGGGTGTGAATAAGCTGATTTTCAAAACTTATCTTTCTTTTCTTTTTTTTTTTCACTGAATTACTTAAACTAGATTTGATAGATGCAAAAACAATGGATAATATAAGATGCAAGATATTTCTATAAGACAAATGGTGAAATAAGTAAAGAGATAAAATACAATGCTCGTAGATTTTATGGTGGATTGATTTATAACAAGTTTGCGTCTTTATTTACCACGAATAGGCTAAAATCTATTAATATTCTAGTTAGTAGTTACACTGAAGCACGTGCTGCTTCTGTCCAAAATTGATAGATCCCACTATCAATAGACAAGCACTACCTATATTTGTACACTCCTCAAATTACAAATTACACTAAACAATGACAACTCTCAAAAGAGTAGATCACAAGTGAATAAAATCACACTTGCAACATAAAAAGAATGTGACCACATCGGTATTTACAACTTTCTTAGTTTTACATAATTTATTCAGCATGAATCAATCTTGTTATATAGTCTTCAGCCTCCAAATTAACCATTAAAGAATCCTTAAGAGGATGAATTAGCCATTGAAAATTACGAACGCAATTATTATGAAATCTTTCAAGTAATGATGAGGTTTCCTAAATAGAGTAAGCTATGTGCCTCAATAATCTATTCTTCTAATTGATTGAGTAACATAGGTAACAATCAAATTGATTTCTCTCCATATCTTCACTTTGAGATTCCAAGCCTTGAAAGCTAGCTATTTATAACTTCTAACTCGCAAATTAGGTGAAAGGAATATTGGTCTTCTTATCTATATTGCTTGAACTAGTGAAAAAATATTTTTCTCCACAGCTGATATAATAAGATGTTTCTATCAGCAATCGACTTGTGTATTGCTATCCATGAGTACACTAATGTTCAAGACTTCACTCAATATTCACCTTATCACGATACCTCTAAGTTCTCATGAACTTCCCATTCTTCTAAACATGTTCACACTCTATCATGATCCATCCGGCTTCTAGTAATCTTCATGCTTCAAATTCCATCAATGGTGATAGAGCGTCTATTATATCAACATTACTTGAAATAAGACAACATTTGCATCTATAAAATTATAATGAGAAATAGAATATTTTGTCAATTTCAAAATATTATAGGAACATTTTCGTACAAGGACTTGTTTTTGTTTTATTTTGTTTTGTTTTTCTTTCCTCTTTTCTCTCTTTTCTTTCTTACTTCCGCAACGTCACACCAAGACCTCCCTCTTTGCCTTCAACAACCTCTTTCACGCCCTCTCTCGCCTCAATTGCAGCATCTCCTGTAAGATTGCCTTCGATGTGCTCATTGCCGGCTTTTTACAGTCTTAGCTGCCATGAGGAAGCCCCGCGCACAATCAAGACAATGGTGCATAGTGGTTTTGGCCTCAACGTCGGAACCCTATCAGCATGGGCAGCCACTTCCAAGCCTCAGTTGACAAAGTCTACCTCGATAGGCAGCCAAGCGGGAGCTCCAAAGAGGAAAGCTAGTGTCCACAATGCCTCGAGTTCTTCGTCCACACCGTCAAAGCAAGTCACTTGCAAGAACTCCATTTCCCCACCTCTAGATCTATTGGCGGAAATATGATTGGGAAGAAGAGCGGAGTCAGATTTTGAGGCATGATAACACTCTCTTTAAAACATTATTTGCCCCAAACATTACTAATAATTTTTTAAAAAAATCGATACAACAAAATCTCAATAAGAATACCGGATAGCAATTCTGGTGTTTCTCAAAAAATTCTTAAAAGAAAAAATTAAAATAAATGGCTGTAATTTTTTGAAAGAAAATTGACAAAACTAAAGAATAAATGAGACAAAAAAACAATGAATTTATAGTAGTCTTTTAGAATTATTTTGAATAGATACTTTCTCCAAAGACATTTTGGGAATTCCAATTAAACAATAATAATTCTGAATTTTATAACTTTTGCCTCTTAAAGATTGCAAGATGCCGAATAACCTTTAGGAATCAAATTCAAAATTAATTAATAAAAAATAACCGTAACCCAATTGCAAAGTGCACCTAATTATTGCATACCGGCATGTGGGCATTGTAGGTCCAGCCCACTAAACCCATTGTTTCCACTTCTATTAGCATGGGCAGCCACTTCCAAGCCTCAGTTGAAAGAGTCTACCTCGATAGGCAGCCAAGCGGGAGCTCCAAAGAGGAAAGCTAGTGTCCACAATGCCTCGAGTTCTTCGTCCATACCGTCAAAGCGAGTCACTTGCAAGAACTCCATTTCCCACCTCTAGATCTATCAACAGAAATATGATTGGGAAGACGAGTGGAGTCAGATTTTGAGGCGTGATAACACCCTCTTTAAAACATTATTTGCCCCAAACATTACTAATAATTTTTTTAACAAAATTGATACAACAAAATCTCAATAAGAATACCGGATAGCAATTCTGGTGTTTCTCAAAAAATTCTTAAAAGAAAACAATTAAAATAAATGGCTGTAATTTTTTGAAAGAAAATTGACAAAACTAAAGAATATATGAGACTAAAAACAATGAATTTATAGTAGTCTTTTAGAATTATTTTGAATAGATGCTTTCTCCAAAGACATTTTGGGAATTCCGATTAAATAATAATAATTCTGAATTTTATAACTTCTGCCTCTTAAAGATTGCAAGATGCCGAATAACCTTTAGGAATCAAATTCAAAATTAATTAATAAAAAGACAACCGTAACCCAATTGCAAAGTGCACCTAATTATTGCATACCGGCATGTGGGCATTTTATGGTCCAACCCACTAAACCGATTGTTTTCACTTCTATCAGCATGGGCAGCCACTTCCAAGACTCAGTTGACAAAGTCTACCTCGAAAGGCAGCCAAGCGAGAGCTCCAAAGAAGAAAGCTAGTGTCCACAATGCCTCGAGTTCTTCGTCCACACCGTCAAAGTGAGTCACTTGCAAGAACTCCATTTCCCCACCTCTAGATCTATCGGCAGAAATATGATTGGGAAGAAGAGCGGAGTCAGATTTTGAGGCGTGATAACACTCTCTTTAAAACATTATTTGCCCCAAACCTTACTAATAATTTTTTAACAAAATCGATACAACAAAATCTCAATAAGAATACCGGATAGCAATTCTGGTGTTTCTCAAAAAAATCTTAAAAGAAAACAATTAAAATAAATGGTTGTAATTTTTGAAGAAAATTGACAAAACTAAAGAATATATGAGACTAAAAACAATGAATTTATAGTAGTCTTTTAGAATTATTTTGAATAGATGCTTTCTCCAAAGACATTTTGGGAATTCCGATTAAATAATAATAATTTTGAATTTTATAACTTCCACCTCGTAAAGAATGCAAGACGCTGAATAACCTTTAGGAATCAAATTCAAAATTAATTAATAAAAAACAACCGTAACCCAATTGCAAAGTGCACCTAATTATTGCATACCGGCATGTGAGCATTGTAGGGTCCAACCCACTAAACCCATTGTTTCCACTTCTATCAGCATGGGCAGCCACTTCCAAGCCTCAGTTGACAAAGTCTACCTCGATAGGCAGCCAAGCGGGAGCTCCAAAGAGGAAAGCTAGTGTCCACAATGCCTCGAGTTCTTCATCCACACCGTCAAAGCGAGTCACTTGCAAGAACTCCATTTCCCCACCTCTAAATCTATCAACGGAAATATGATTGGGAAGAAGAGCGGAGTCAAATTTTGAGACGTGATAACACTCTCTTTAAAACATTATTTGCCCCAAACCTTACTAATAATTTTTTAACAAAATCGATACAACAAAATCTCAATAAGATTACCGGATAGCAATTCTGGTGTTTCTCAAAAAATTCTTAAAAGAAAACAATTAAAATAAATGGTTGTAATTTTTTGAAAGAAAATTGACAAAACTAAAGAATATATGAGACAAAAAACAATGAATTTATAGTAGTCTTTTAGAATTATTTTGAATAGATGCTTTCTCCAAAGACATTTTGGGAATTCCGATTAAATAATAATAATTCTTAATTTTATAACTTCCGCCTCTTAAAGATTGCAAGACGCCGAATAACCTTTAGGAATCAAATTCAAAATTAATTAATAAAAAACAACCGTAACCCAATTGCAAAGTGCACCTAATTATTGCATACCGGCATGTGGGCATTGTAGGGTCCAACCCACTAAACCCATTGTTTCCACTTCTATCAGCATGGACAGCCACTTCCAAGCCTCAGTTGACAGAGTCTACCTCGATAGGCAGTCAAGCGGGAGCGCCAAAGAGGAAAGCTAGTGTCCACAATGCCTCGAGTTCTTCGTCCACACCGTCAAAGCGAGTCACTTGCAAGAACTCCATTTCCCCACCTCTAGATCTATCGGCGGAAATATGATTGGGAAGAAGAGCGGAGTCAGATTTTGAGGCGTGATAACACTCTCTTTAAAACATTATTTGCCCCAAACATTACTAATAATTTTTTAACAAAATCGATACAATAAAATCTCAATAAGAATACCAGATAGCAATTCTGGTGTTTCCCAAAAAATTCTTAAAAGAAAACAATTAAAATAAATGGCTGTAATTTTTTGAAAGAAAATTGACAAAACTAAAGAATAAATGAGACAAAAAAACAATGAATTTATGGTAGTCTATTAGAATTATTTTGAATAGATACTTTCTCCAAAGACATTTTGGGAATTCCAATTAAATAATAATAATTCTGAATTTTATAACTTTTACCTCTTAAAGATTGCAAGACGCCAAATAACCTTTAGGAATCAAATTCAAAATTAATTAATAAAAAATAACCATAACCCAATTGCAAAGTGCACCTAATTATTGCATACCGGCATGTGGGCATTGTAGGGTCCAGCCCACTAAACCCATTGCTTCCACTTCTATCAGCATGGGCAACCACTTCCAAGCCTTAGTTGATAGAGTCTACCTCGATAGGCAGCCAAGTGGGTGCTCCAAAGAGGAAAGCTAGTGTCCACAATGCCTCGAGTTCTTCGTCCACGCCGTCAAAGCGAGTCACTTGCAAGAACTCCATTTCCCCACCTCTAGATCTATCGGCGGAAATATGATTGGGAAGAAGAGCAGAGTCAAATTTTGAGACGTGATAACACTCTCTTTAAAACATTATTTGCCCCAAACATTACTAATAATTTTTTAACAAAATTGATACAACAAAATCTCAATAAGAATACCGGATAGCAATTCTAGTGTTTCTCCAAAAATTCTTAAAAATAACAATTAAAATAAATGGCTGTAATTTTTTGAAAGAAAATTGACAAAACTAAAGAATATATGAGACAAAAAACAATGAATTTATAGCAGTCTTTTAGAATTATTTTGAATAGATACTTTCTCCAAATACATTTTGAGAATTCCGATTAAATAATAATAATTTTGAATTTTATAACTTCCACCTCTTAAAGATTACAAGACGCTGAATAACCTTTAGGAGTCAAATTCATAATTAATTAAGAAAAGATCGTAACCCAATTGCAAAGTGCATCTAATTATTGCATACGAGCGTGTGGGCATTGTAGGGTCCAGCCCACTAAACCCATCGTTTCCACTTTTAAGGGTAGGAGGCTTTCACACTTATATATTGACACACACACTTCTAATTATTCCATGTGGGAGAATAAACTTTCAAGTTTGTTTTACAAATAAATTACCAACAAGATCCACAATGGACAGCCAACAAGAGGTCGCCAGGACACCAAAATCTTGCAACTGCACGCAGCCATCACCATGATACCATTGCCTCATCTTACGTTGCCTCGTCTGATGTTGCCGCCCTTCCCCTTTTCTGTGTGCCGTCATCACCCTCGTCTCCCTCTATGAACGCTCTCTCCACCATCTCTTCCGCGCGCATCTCTCTCCCTTCCCATCAGCCATCGTCATATCAAGAACGAAATAGTGGCGACCACAAGCGTCAAATCTTGACATGCTTATGCTTGATTTGAGCCTTAGATCTCGCATCTAGGCATGGATCAACCTCCATCCTAAATGAAAATGTCTTTAGTCATGGTTTGGTTAGTGTCACATGAGATTCACGTGCCTCTCCGTCGGCAAAGAATTGATTAGCGGGTGAGTTGTGGGTGATTGAAGACTAAGTCGCTTACTTATGGACTTTATTTGAAATGAAGTTTATTTTAGAGAATCTTTTGAGAAAATGTTCTATTTCAAGGGCTATTTGAATAAAATTAACCGAGTCCTTGGAGAATCTTTGACAAAGTAGATCAATTACGTGGTTTCCATCTCATCACTGATATAATTCGCATATTTAAAGTTAATGCTGTCCAATCCTCACTCAAATAAAAAATTTTACCGCGGAAATTAAGCCAAGTGTCGTTGTAAAGTTGGCCTCAAGAGATATTATCTATATTTGGTGTATCTTTTAGCACATCACAGATGTGACTCCCGCCAAATTCGGACTAGGAAGTGACTCCTACCAAATTCGGGACTAGGAAGTGACTAATTAAAGTGGACAAACACAAATGATGGACCAGGACAATGACAGCAGCGACCCTGGAATGCTCCCAAAAGGTAATCACTCTCTGACGTCTGTCTGAAGTCTTCCTGAGTGAACATCAGACGTTTCCAGCTAATTTCTCAGCGTCTCTTTCCGTTCTCA
Source organism: Eucalyptus caleyi (assembly GCA_014182885.2). Lineage (NCBI taxonomy): Eukaryota > Viridiplantae > Streptophyta > Magnoliopsida > Myrtales > Myrtaceae > Eucalyptus > Eucalyptus caleyi. The sequence goes on along the minus strand of CM024468.2, from coordinate 54,439,555 downwards.
ATAGAGCTTTTTCTATGCACCAGATAATATTTCTGAGTTTCGAGAGAACAGAGTACGCATGATGTATCTAGGTGCATCCATACGTACTCTGTACCTCTGCATATTGAACTGCAAGCTTTTTCTGTGCATGCTAACCAAATTTTGGTCTGAGATAGTCTCCTGTGAATTGTGATATTCCATGTCGAAAGTAGTCGGGACACAATTCTTCGACCCCATATGCACTTGATCATTTACTTGCAATACTTCCTGTTAAGACGGCCAAAAAAAATTGAAAGAACTACACCAGTTCACGGAAATGTTGAGAGAAATGGCCCTTGCGATTCTCACCAGATTGAACTTTTAACAGAAACTATAACACCACCCCTATCTTTTTGAATGACCTGTTAAAAAACCCGGGTACAGAGACAGAAATTCGCAGATGCAAAACCAAGAGAAAAGTAGAAGGTTTTATTACAACGGCACATGCATTTCTGAAATCTTACAATGATCTGTTGTTCATATGGAGCTTTTCCTTAGGCCTCGTTGCTCGTGAAGATGAAGATGGCGAAGAGGAAGAAACGTTTGATTTCTCGAACTTGTCCTTATCCTCATTGAAAGCCTAGCTAAAGGCCTCTTGAATTTCTGCAAACCTTCTCCTCTTTAGAAGTTGTTCTTCCGGACTGCCAATGTCAAGGCATGCCGGCCGAGGACAATCATTGGCATCCATAATCTTATTGAGTACATTGGACCATCGGGGGAAGGAGTGTTTGCCGAGTTCCACTGTTCAAATGAAGGTAGCAATCAGGCAAACATAATCCCCACTTCTACATTGAAGATGCATGTTATTTGTCCTATGAGAAAAACTCTGCTGGTGGTAGTGAATTACTTGCAAGTCAAAGTGTCTCGGTTCCCAAAACCCTACATTATCTTATGTTATCATGAAGTGAGAAATTCTCAAAAGGTAAAAATTCCTCGAGCTGGTGTCACGTTTATCATACAAGAAGATAAAGCCAAAACTTTAATTAGAGATTAATCAACTAGCCAACATAAATAAAATACTCTTCCTTTTTGCAGAAAAGTTTGATACACCTTGCACCAAACTGTTGTCTGGCTCTAGCCGATGTTCGAAACCGAGAATCACTCTATATGCTAAACAAACGTACTTAGGGTTGGTTAGATTTTTGGGGAAAACCTTTGGGAAAATGTAAAGGACTTTAAATTAAAGTGGTTTTCCAAAATGCAAATTGTGTTTGTTGAATCATAATTTAAAAGTCCATTGTGAAGTACGTTTGAGTTAAGTTGTGTTTGGAAAAATTATACTCATACAAAGCACTTTAGTTATTAAAAAAAAAAAAAAAAGTTGCCCCTAACAGACTAGATGGCCGTCGACGAACCAGATTAGTCGTCGGTGGATCGTCGGCGACCGTCGTATGCCCCCGAGGACCACTGGCAAAGGTTGACTCAGGCGACCCCAACGAGGGCCACTTGGGTCGAGCAAACCCAGGCAACCCTTGCTGACACAACCCTCGCAAAGGTCGCTCAACTCCAACGAAGGGCAGCTAGGTCATGCGACCCACGCAACCCCTTGCCGAGGTCGAGTGACCCCGGCGAGAGCCAGCTGGGTGGCACTCGCTTGACCTCGACGAGGGCTAGGTGGGTCATGCAAACCTAGGCCCTCGCCAGTGTGCGATCGCTTGACCCTGACGAGGGCCAGCCGGGTCGCCCGACACCAGGCAACCCCTTGCCAATGTCCCACGACCACCGAGGGCTATCTGCTGTCTGGATTAGGTGACCTTAGTTGGTCTCGTGAGGGTCGCACGACCCAGAAGGCACTCGCCTAGGTCGCGCGACCCCCCAACGACGGTTGTGCGACCGCTGACGACGGTCGCTTGGGTCGCCAGCAACGTCATCGGCCTCTCTTTAGCCCATGGCCGAACCCTCGTAGTCATAGCAAACACGCCGGCCAGCCCTAGGGAGAAGAAGATGATCAACAAGGGCAACGTCGGAAAATAAAAAAATCAGCGAGGATAAAATCGGAAGAAATTTTTTCACTTCCCCTACCTTTCGAGAAGGCTGAAAGCCCAAGGCAGCCTAGGACTTGCCTTGGGCTTTCAACTTTTCAAAGGCAAACTTTATCTCAAGTTGGGTGTAAAATTTTTTACCAAACACCCCAACATTGGCCCAATGATCCTTAGACCCCAAAGCTAGTACCAAATGCAACCTTAGTTTTGAACTCAAAGGAACCCATGATCTGCACAGTGATATTTTTAGGGAAAAACTACAAAATACCTCAAACTATAACACATTTACCTAATTTTTTGGTGTAATACCAAAAACCTCAAGTTTGTATCCGAGCAACACATTTATATTTTATTAGGGTTATGTTAAAAATCTGACATGGATCCAATGTGCATTCTTAGTGCTTTTCAAGGACAAGAGGCACCCACGCAAGCACCACACCATAAAAAGATTAAAAATAAGAACAAAAGAAAAAGAGAAAAAGAAAATTTGAAGTTAGTATTCATCGTCCTCAAGCTCGGGATCGCTCGGCCAAAGCTCTCTGGCGCATGTTCATTGCTGCCCACTGCCACCTAGACCTCTGGCGGCGTTCATCGGCCCCTGCTTGACCACCCGCCAGAGATCCGACTCGAAGCTACCTATGGAAATTCGTGACTCATTTCCGACTGGTTCAAGAAATAAAAAGATGAAAATGAAAGAGAAAAAGTCGAAGGTGTCACCCTTCTTCTAAAGGAAGCCATCAGGATTGAGATGGAAGTGCAGAAGGAAAGTATGGTCTCTGATCGAAAGGATCCCATTAGAGAACCTGAAATTGTTGTGGCTCCCAGTCAAAGCATATGAAGCAGAAAATCTTCCGAACCTTAACAGGCCTCTTTGACATAAAAGCTTGTGGAACTTGTTCAAGAGGAAGTAAAAAAACATACTTTCCTCCATGAAGCAGACCCTTAGGCCAAGCTTCAAGCTCGAGCGGCCACGGCAGACGTGAGCTTAAAAGTTAGATTAAACCTCAAAGCTCGCAGCCGTCATGGTTAGATCTGGCAAGTGGTCAAGCAAGGGCTGGCGAATGCTTAGTTACATTTGGCTACCCAACATGTTGTTCCTGCATTAATCCTTGCCAAATGATAAGGAATGTTTTATACACAGATTATAAAAGAATACAAAAAAAAAAAAATCCTAAAAATGATAAATTCATGTCACATTTATTCCAAACTAATTTTCCGAATTCATAAAGATGCATTTAGAGTATGTGTACAAGATCCCCTATCATTTTTATTTTTTTTCCTAAAAAAGGGAATAAACTAACTAGTTCTGTTCAAAACATCACAAGAGCAGAGATAAGGTTTTGTAGGATTATTGTCCTCGGAAAAGGACTAGCCACAGCAAGCCTAAAATTCAAGTCCGCTGGCTTAAGATGTTCCACCATGTAGACAAAATTAAAGCAAAGAAGACGCAAGGATGAAATTTTTCTGAGAAACTTCTGGTTATCTTGTCAGTTGCACCAATTTTGTAAAAGGCTAACTTGCAAAGAATTGTTTCTAATGAAGTAACTTATGTTAAAATTTAGGGAAAAAGCTACAAAACACTCCAAACTTTAGCCACTGTGACACATTTATCCGAAACTATTAAACCCAAAACTTGTACTCCTACGACATATTTATCCCAAACTTTTTTATATGACGCCAAAGTTTTCGGATAAATATATCACACACATATAATTTTGGGATTTTTGGTGTCACAAGAAGAAATTTGAGTTAAATGTATCACATTATATAAGTTTGTGATAAATGTGTCACATAAGTATAAGTTTGAGATTTTTTTGTGTCACAAAAAGAAAAAAAATATCTGGAGTAAATGTCTTACAGTTGGCATAGTGTAGAGTTTTTGGTGACTTCTACCTTAAAATCTATCAATTTTCTCCCTTCCAAAGTGGATTTTTTTAATATAAAAATTAATTTGGGAAAGATGTGGTACTTGTTTATTAGTTTGAGATTTTCTCCGGCACGAAAATTAATTTGGGTAAGTGTGGCATCCCAATACTTTTAGATGCATGCCGTCGCGAGGAGATTTGCTATCCGCGGCCATGACCCGATAGATGGGCCGATTCTTGCACCCGAATCTCGCTTAACGAATCTGAACCGCCATTCTTTTTCTCCTCTCTTCGCTTCACTCGCAAAGCTAACCGAGTGCAATCATTGTCGCTCTTTTGGGTGAAGTCAAGGCGCAATCAGGGTTTTGGGGTTTATGATTTTCGCCTTTTTTTTTTTTTTTTAACTTTTTTCAACTTGCAACTTTATTAGAGTTCTTATAATGAATTTAGTTGCTGAGCAACTAAATAAATAGACCAATATTCACAATTTTCCAACTCATAATTATTTTCATGTTATGCCTGACTAATATATACAATTTAAAACACTCTTCTTTTAGCGTCAAATTAGGTTTTGAGGCTGGAAATGCATCCATAACTATCAAAGCAACAATCTCAGTAGAATATGGATATTGTGGAAACCGTCCATTATTAGCTTGACTATGATGGAAGTTTTCAATCAAGTCATACACTTCCTTGTTGAGAATCCAGGAGATGACCCATTTCTCCTTTCTGCAATTCATGGATACATTACTTTGTGTCTGAACATTAACACATTCTCTACTGATAATAAATAAAATGTGCATTGGCTACTAATAGGTGATTTCAATGAAACGAGAGATACAAATGAACGGATCGGATCTAATATCTGATAGCCTTTTGGAATAAATGAGCTAGACACTACGATTGAGGAGCTTACGCTCATCGAGCCTCATTCCATAGGCCCCTTTTTCACATGGTTATATAAAAGGTTCAATGATGATCATAGAGCGAGCAAGATTGACAGGGTCTTCATTAAATGCAAATTGGCAACACACAGGTACACTCATTATTTGGTAGAATTTTTACTACCAGGTGTTTCAAATCATCCCTCCTGCTTGATATGTCTCAACACTACTCTGGGAGAAGGAACCCACCTTTTAGATTCTTCAATTTTTGGACCGAAATTAGAGGATTCAAAATGTTTATTTTGGTGAAGAAGCTCGAAGCATTGAAACAACAACTCAATCATCTTAATAAATCTCAATTTGGTGACTTGTGTATGAAGGTCAAGAAAGCGGGGGAGAACCTACAATGGTAACAACAAGTTCTTGCATTGGACTGTTACAATATGAGCACTCAGGAGGAAGAAAAGGCATAATTGGAGCAACTACTCACCCTTAGCAAACATGAAGAATTTCTCCTAAAGAAAAAAATTTAGAAATCTATGGCTTAAGGAGATGGACAACGACAACTAGATTTCTTTGCCTCCATGATGAGTAATAGTGCCCAGAACAGAATTACTCAACTCTCACTTGATGATGGAACTATTATCACAAATGAGGGGACTCTTAGGGATACAATTGTCTCCTATTACTATCGCATACTTGGCAACTCTTGCCACATTCATATCCCTTATAAGCGGTATGCCTCCTTATTCTGGAAGATGTAAGTGACCTCATAGCTTCACCAGGCTTTCAAAAAGCTGGGATCCTTAGAGTTCTTAAAGGCATCAACAACTTCAAAACTATAGGTCCATATGGATATAACAATTTATTCTACACAAAAGCCTGGCCCATCATAGGATGACATAGAGGATGCTATAATGGACTTCTCCTCCTCAAGGAGGATGTTGAACTATATATTCTACTATGATATCCCTTGTGTTGAAGGTCCTGAATCCATCTCACATGGAAGATTTTAGACTCATCTCATGTTGCAATGTTTTATATAAGATCATATTGAAGCTACTTACAGAAAGAATCAACTATATCATTCTTTCGGTTGTTGGCCTCAACCAAACTGCTTTCATCTCGAGTCAACAAATTTCATATTCTACTTTGCCAGGAGCTCCTTCACAACTACCATAAGGGCAACAAAGGTAAACATGTGGCAATAATTGAACTCATGAAAGCTTTTCACATGGTGAAATGGGAGGTAATACTCGGGGTTCTAAGAGCTATCAATTCACCATGGCACTTGATTGATTTGATTGCTCCATACATTACTACACTGAGGTTTTCAATAAGCCTCAATGGCAAACAAGTTGGCTACTTTGCTGGTACCAATGGACTATGGCAAGGCAACCGACTCTCCTTATTTGTTTGTCTTAATTATGGAGATTCTTAACAGATTTATCATTGAGAAAGTGGTCGTATCTTCTTTCAAGTATCATTGGCGCTGCAAACAAGAAAAATCACTCACTTTTGCTTTGTCGATGATTTGTTTCATCTTGCTCATGGGGATGCCGATTCTATTATTTGCCTTGTCAAAACACTTGATGAATTTGCAAATCTCATAAGACTACATTTTTACTGAGATAAATGCCAAATCTTTTTCTCTAGTTTGGCCAAGGTAAAATAGGGTATTATATTGGATCACACACCTTTCCTCACAAGTACCCTTTCCGTTAGATACCTTGGTGTTCCTCTTGTCACAAGGCAACTGGCGCACACAAATTGCAAGAGTATGACTGATAAAATTTTCAAAAGAATAGAAGGCTGGGGCATGCAACATGTTAGCTATCCTAGTCATCTATAGTTGACCATCATGACTTATTTTCATCTGCACTTATTTGATGCAAATGTTTTTACTTCCAAAGCAAACCATATACGAAGTGAAGAAGAAGATTAGGCAATTCTTAGGAAATGGAAATACGGAATGCCACAGATCGCATAAAGTTTCTTGGAAAAAATTTTGCTTGCCAAAAAGGGAGGGAGGAATAGGGTTACTCAATTTAAATTTATGGAACAAAGTTTTACTATGCTGAATGCTCTAGCCTTATAAATTTTCCGTCCTCTTCCCTATGGAGTAAGCTAGTTCGCAGTACCAAATGTAGAGGCATTTCGATCATGCAGCTCGAATAGCAAGGGTAGTATGGCGTGGAGTTGGCGTGGCATTCTTAAATTGAGACCGACTTTAGCATAAGCTATGTCTAGGCAAAGATATTGTTGCAAAGAGTTATACAATGAACTTAAGAGTGTGGGATCGACAGCGGGATGGTATCAACTGATATAGATAGGCGGCATCAACAAATGCAATTTTATTGGGTGGCTAGTTTGTAGAGATAGACTACCAACAATGGAGATCATATCACATTAGAATCCATCGTAATTTATGTTTGGCTAGTCTAGAAAATTGAGATCATCTATTATTTCAGTGCACATGAACTAAAAGTATATGGCGTATTATCCTCACACAATATAGAATCTGTTATTCTTTAGGAGGATGGAATGATTAACTCCAATGGATAATCAAGGCTATCAAAGGCAAGGACTTGGCGACGAAGCTGCTCAGGGTAATTTTCGCAGTAACCATATATTGCATTTGGATAGAATATAACTGTAAATGTTTCCAAAACAAGTCAAATAATGTCTTTATCATTGTGGCTAAAGTCTGTAAACTTGCCAAAGGGCAAGCTTCATATTACAAAAGTTTAGATCTTCCCAAACAAATGAAATATTGACTACTATATGGAGACTCCCTCACTCCATTTTTTTCATGTCCTTAGTTATCTTTCTAATGTTGGGGAATGCCCCTAAGCTCCCATACATCATCTTATAAATGATACTGACATTTCAAAAAAAAATTATCAAATTATTACAAAATTAAGATTGTAAAAGGGAAGGAATAATAAAATGAAATGGAAACGATAAAATTGGATGGCAATATAGATAAAAACTATCAACCATTATCCTTTAAATTGTCTGAATTACGTATTTATTAGTGCAAGCAATTTTGCAAGATGGATACTAAATGATAACTCGTTATAGTTTTCAATAAAAAAGGAAGCACTGCTTGATGAAAATAGTAGCCAATCGCCCTTTTTGAATTTTCAAGAAAATAGTAGCCAATCGCCCTTTTTGATTTTTCAAGAGTTTTCTTAAAATTTTATGGCCATTGGTTTGTGATTTTACATTTGTTTGCTCATGTGATATTTTCTTATAAACGGCTTGAGGAAAAATAAAATAGCAGAAACTTCTCTTCTTTTTTTTAAAATAATATAGATGGAGAATATATTTCATTACACTTTGATATTTTGCAGGGTATAGGTAACTGGTCCATTCAACTATACCATCCATATGTTTATAACATTGGTCAACGCATTTAAAAAAATTAGCCTATATTATCTCACTTACGGGAAAAAACTTACTTTCGTAATTGTGAAAATGTTTTTGATCATACATCGAAGCAACTTTTTATATGTTTAGCAACTTTTAATACAGGAAATAATTAATTATATGTGATTAGTAGCTTTTCGTTTACTATAAAATCCACACGTGATGAATAATTTCATTTTCAAATTGAAGTAATTTAAATGATACGAAGTGAAGCTAAGCTTAGAAAGGTTAAAAAATATGTAATGAGGTTAGTAATTTTTCAATCACTCGAAGTATTCGAACTTGCTTGGTAATTTCCGTAATGTTGAAATGACTTTTGATATTTATTGGTAACTTTTTGTAAGAAATCATAAATTTTATGTGCTTAGTAATTTTTATTAGGGTAAAAGCTACCAAAAACCCAAAAAACTATGCCCATTATGATGTATTTATTCTTAACCTCTTTTCCGTGACATTAAAAATCCAAAACTTATATCTATGAAATATTTGCTCTAAATTAAAGTTATGTTAATGAGAACCGTTAATAACCTCTTACATAAACCATTAAAAATTTGCCTACGTGGAAATCAAAAAGTAAACGTTGTTGATACGGTGTGCACTTAGCTTAAGTGAAATAAAAAATGCTGTTGTTTTAGCCATCTAATGGACCTTGGAAGATAAATGTTTCATATAGGTATAAATTTGGGATTTTGTGTATAGCAAGAAAAAATTTAGGGTAATTGTAATGGGCATAATTTGAAATTTTTTTGTGACTTTTTATTTTTTATTTTTAATTATGCTTAATGCACGTAAAAGGATTCCTCATTCGTGGGCACGTCTCTCACCACAAGCTGTTCACTGGTGCAATCATGATCGGCCCTGTAGCAGCCAGTTTCAGTCCAAAAGGCGAAGCATTTCACACGGTCAGACTGCTGTTTGAGAAGGAGGTCGCTCTCCCTTCCGTCTCTCATCGCTCATGTCGAGCTCGAGCCCGGAGGCCTCCGGCGACGCTCCGCCCTCGTCCTTCTGGCCGTCCATGCGGGTACGACGTGTTCCTGAGCTTCCATGGAGCTATAGGGAGTCAAGGATCTCGATCTTCTTGTTCTCGGAGAACTACGGGTCCTCTCGTTGGTGCTTGGACGAGCTGGTGAGAATCGTCGAGTGCAGGGATACGATGGGGTAGATCGTGTGGCCGGTGTTCCACAAGGTGGGTCCGTCGGAGGTGAGGAACCAGACGGGGAGGTACGGACAAGCCCTAATCGATCACGAGGAGAGGTTGAAGTCGAAGGGCCATTCGGAGAAGGTGAAGAGGTGGAGAGAAGCAATGACTAAAGCTGCTAAAATCTCTGGCCGGCATTTGGTTGACGAGTAAGGCTCTCATTTACTCCTTTCCAACTGTTGACTGAGGAATTTCACTTACTTCCTTGGAAATAAATTCAGGGTAATGTTTATGCCTAAAAGGGGAAAAAATCAATTCACTCTAATTGGAGCAGGAAAGCTTATGTATCGTTTCTTCACTCTAAAAGGGGAATTTCAAAAGTCGTGCATTGAGTAAATAAACATGCAGCTGGACCATGTCCCTCTACAAGCCCATTGAGGTTTGCAGGTTTAGCAAAAAGGAGGGTAATGATCTGTTTCTTGATTGAACTAAAGGCTGACTGAGTATTTATCTGATTAATTAGGTATCCAAAAGGTTGATTCCCTACCTTCTCTTTTAGGTGCCGATTGCTAGGAACTGAATCTGGTCTATGGTGCATGAGATATTGACCGCGAGTTGATCTCATTGGAGATCAACTTGGTACTGCTTGTATCAAATGTCTTTGAATCTCCTTGAGTATTCTTCATTGGCTTTATGCTTGGAATCTACCAGGCGCAAGTCTTATGTCATTCAGAGCATTGTCAAGAGAGTATGGGCCAAGTTGAATAATGAGCAGTTTCATCTTCCCAAAAACGTGGTTGACATAAATTTGCATGCGTCCCATATGCATACTTTGCTAGACATGGCATCAAATGAGCTTCACATGGTTGGGATTTCCGGATTTGGAGGAATAGGGAAGACGACTATCGCCAAAGCTACTTGCAATGCTTTTGCTCATAAATTTTACTGTTGCAGCTTTCTTCCCAATGTTAGAGAAACTTGCAAGAAATCCGCAGAAGGTGGCCTACTTCAGCTTCAAGGGACACTTTTTTCTCAGCTAAAATGGGACGATAGTTTGAAGCTTGGCAATGTCCACAGAGGTATGAACGTGATAAAGAGTAGACTTTGCCCAAAAAATAAAAATAAAATAAAATAAAAAAGTCCTCATTGTCATTGACAATGTGAACCAGTTAATCCAATTGGAAACACTAGTTGGAGGACGTGATTGGTTTGGTTGTGGAAGTAGAATTCTCATAACGACTAGAGATGAACATTTACTGGCTGCCCATCACATAGAAAGTTTATACAAGGTTCAACCGTTACAACATTCCAGTGCTTGTATGCTTTTGAGTTTGATTGTTTTCAGGAATCTTTCACCTCCTTCAGATTATGAAGAGCTTTCAAATAACGTAGTGGATAACATCAAAGGACTTCCATTAGCTATTAAAGTTTTGGGTTCTTTTCTTCGAGGTAGGAGCTTGCTTGAATGGAAAAGTGCATTAAAAAAAAATGAAGAAAGTTTTCAGTGGAGAAATCTTCAGTTTGCTGAAAATTGATGGTCTAGATGATTATCAGAAGGATATTTTTCCTGACATAGCATGTTTCTTCATGGGAGAGTGTATAAGTCATGTGAGAAAATTTTGGGAGAGCTGTGATCTCTACCCGGATGGTGGAATTGCTGTTCTTATAGATAAGTTGCTCATCACTATTAAGTATGGCAAGCTGGAGATGCATGATATGATTCAAGAAATGGGAAGAGAAATTGTTCGAAGGGAATCTCCCAAAGATACAGGGGAGCGCGACAAGTTGTGGTTCTATGAGTATGTGCTTCATGTGCTAACAGAAGGCACGGTAATAACCTGAATCATGGTCCTTTGTTTTTGACAATATGTACGCCTGTTTGGTAGGGTTAAAGCCTCTTACAAAGTACTTTTGGCCTTATACTAAAAAAGTGTGTGAATATATTCTGCTAAGTAAGATAATGGCCTGATGGTCCATAATAGTCACTTTTTCCATATCCAACCCTGAGATGTAAGGTTTGTACATTGACCTCTCCCCAGAAAGTAAATTATGGAAAAAATCTGCAGGAACTTAAATGCTGTGGTTTTTTATGATTGAGGTGTTCATAAAACTCTTGTTTTAAATGCTAAAGTAAAAGCAGATTCTGAAAGCTAAGAAAGAAAGACACCAGAAGCACAGCAAATCTTATTTAATACTTCCTTGCATAACCTAGACACCTTTGCACTTAAATCGTGTGCTCATTTATGTGCTGCCAGGGAACTAATAGAGTGGAAGCAATGATGCTCAAGTTGGCTGCTCCTGAAGAAGTACACTTCAGTGCTCAAGCCTTCACAAACATGAAAAGGCCCAGAATTTTCCATATACCATTCAGGTGATCCCATATACTTTCCTGTTGAATTAAGATGGCTGGAATGGCCCAGTTACTCTCCACCATCGGTGCCATTATATACAGGCCACAAGAAAATTGTACGTCTAATCCCGAGTAAAAGCAGCATCCGCATATTGGGGAAGGAATTCTAGGTACGTGCTTGCAATATACTCTTCTGTTGCGAATCCAGTCGAACTGAAAGAGTTGCATTTAAGGGACTGTGCAGACCTTAAAAACCTTCCTTGTAGCATCTATACACTGCATCATCTTGAGCATATTTTTGTTGATGGATGCTCACAACTTAGCAAGTTCCTGGAATTTGTGTGGGGATTAAGTGATTATACCAATTTCTCTCTCCCATTAGCTCTTCCGAGCGCAATTTACTTGAATATGCAAAGATGCAGCTTATCAGAGCTTAGTTTCTTGAAAAATCTTTATTGCAGGTCATCATTGACAATTTTAGATATGTTGGAAAACAAATTTGTTAGCCTTCCCACATGCATCAGTCATTTCAGTTGCACCTTTTTTTTTGACGAGAGATTCAGATAACATCTTTACTTCAAAAGGTTGTGAATCATGGGAAACATGTGCGGGTTTATCACACATGTTGGGATATAATCCAAATGAATCACCTTGACTCAGATAAATTGACTTCTCTGGCTGTCACAGGATGATCCAGGATCAATGCTCCTACAATTGTAATATGTTGTCAATTGAGGCCCCACTCTTCTCTCCCCTCTGCGTACCCCCCTCCCTTCTCTTGGCACATGTGTTTGTGTGCTTGTGTCAAGTGTAAAATGGTGTGAAATGTTCCGAATGGTAGGGACTATTTGATGAGACATGGGTTGACAATTTTTATCCAAGAAGCAAGATCCCAAAGTGGTTTGTCCATCAAAGCATGAGAGCACTCATAAGATTTCCTATATCTTCCAATTATACCGTGATATAGGCCAAGCCTTATGGTTGTGAAGATTGTTTTTTCTCTTTACAGTCCTGACCGCATATGGCGTGGGGATTGGACTCGTAATCGTTGAATGATGGCAGTCATTTCACGGTACTGTTTCAAGCATCAGAGAGGACTTTAAGGGTGCACATGACAAAATTTCTGAAATGGAAATTGATTTCTGGCCAGAAACAGAAACTGAGAAGCTAAAAATTTTAGCTTCTTATTTCTTCTTCAAATTATTTCCGGAATAGAATTCTGTTTTAGAAATAAAGAAATCAAATTGCGTTACGAAACGGATTTTTGTTCCAAACCTGTTTTGGGGAACAGAGAAATCAAGAAATAGAAATTTTATCATGTGCAGCCTAAGAAGCTGCAAGGTGTATCTAGTGTACACATAAGGTAAGCAACTAAATGACACAAAGATTGACAAAGCGTCTGTCCTCTTAATTCGAACACGGACGCAAGTTGCGTCCCCATGTCTGAAGCCGCGAAACAAAGGAAAGATTTTCAGGCCGTACAACATGATTTGAAATTAGCTTTCTTGTAGTTTTAGTTAGGCGGTTATGTTAAAACCCTTTTGAATAGCTTTGATTGCGTGTCTCCTTATAGAGAAAATAAACTTGCCGATGTGCTTTTCTTTACCCTCAGATTTATGTGGTCTAAGTCAACATTCAGAAATTTTATTGTCGACCCGTATCACGACCAAGCCCAAGAAAGAAGAAGGGCTTTAGACAAACAATTAGAATTTCCCAATTAGCACAAATTTGTCTTTTGTGAGTCTTCGTCCAATCACGTCACGTAGATTTGAAGAAACCAGAAATGAAGAAAATGAATTGAGATTGAGAGCAAAGTTAGCAGATTTTAACAAATTTCTAATTTACGGAAGGGTAGATTTGACGCCAGAGGTCTGGTGTATAATTTTTTGTGACGTGAAAATATATTTGGGATAAATGTGGTAGAGGCACACTAATTTGGGATTTTTTTTTAACATAAAAATTAATTTGAGGCAAATATTGTACCTATTTCGAATTTTCTGTGACATAACAATTAATTTGAAGGTAATATGATGCAAATATATCAGTCTGCAGAACTTTTATGATATTAACCCATTTCAAATAGGCATGATCATAAGACATCGAGGTACTCCAAATGTACTTAGGCTCTGTGTTTTTTTTTTTTTTTTTTGGGGTTAGATATTTAGGCCTTATTTGTTTCACGAAAAATGTTATATTTCTATTTCAGGGAAATTGCAACTTTTTTTTATGTTCGACAAAAATCTTTAAAACGAATTGGAAAATATTTTTCATTGTTTGGAAAGGAAAATCTTATCTGAGTTTCCTAAATACATATACACTTTTGGGGTGCTTGTGACTTGCGCATGGATAACCGAGGAACTAGGATCCCGAATCCAACCTTGATGGACCCCAACCCAAGCACCGTGGACCCATGTAAGGCCACTTGGTCCCGAGCAAGAGTGCAGGTACCAATTTTGCATCCATAGAAGCCAAATCGAGAACCTAATGCCCATGCACAACTTCTTGACGCGCTAGTGCCTGTGCTCAAATCCCCAACACCCGAGCACGATTCCACAAGGGCCAAGTGAGGAAACCGATAACCCGGGTCCTTGGTGCTCGAGCTCAAGTCCTCAACACTCGAGTCCTAATCCATCGAGGCTACCATCGAGACAACATTGCCTATTCCTAGGTGTCTGATGACTAGGCGTGGGTCCTCAATGACTGAGCTTAGCTCCATCGAGGCCAAACCCAGGCATGGGTTCCGGGGTCCCGAGCTTGGTCTCAATAGACCTAGGTTCAAGCGCCGAAGACCCAAGCATGGGCATCGCGGTCCTAGGCCCAGCCTTGATGGACTTAGACACCAAGGTTTGGGGCCTCGATCTCGTTGGACTTAGGCTCAGGCATGGGGGATCCAAGCATAGGCATTCGGGTACTGAGCCTTATTTTATGGACTTGCGTTAGGCCACTAAGTCCCAAGCCCAGCCTCAATGGACTAGAGCACGGGTGCTAGGGACTTGGTCATGGGCACCAGGGTCTTGAGGCTAGTCTCGATGGATAGAGGCATAGGCACTAGGGTCCCGGGCCTTGGCCTCGATGGACCTAGCTTTGAGTACGAGGGAATTTGTGCATGGGAACTAGGGACCCAAGCACTCCTTGATGGACCCGAGCCAAGGCACTAGGGATCTAAGCATAGGTATGGAGGTCCTACCCTCGGTCTTTATGGATTCGGCTCTAGTATCAAGGTAACGAGCACAGCGGTGGGGCCTCAAGCCCGACCTCAATGGACCCAGGCATGAGCGCTGGAGACCCAAGCACCGACACCAGGTTCTTGGGCCTAGCCTGAACCCGGGCAAGGGCACAGGTGACCTTGGTCTAGACGTCAGGGACCAAGTCCTAGGCGGGTGGACTGGGGTCACAGGCCTAAGCCACGAGCCCAAGCCACGAGTACCTGAGAATGAGTGTTAGGGTTCCGATGTCCAAGCACAGAATTTCTGATTCAAATGTTGATATCTAATCATTATTTTATAATGATTTTTTTTTTTTTTTTAAATCAATTTTCTAAATTTCCTTTTTTTGGTCGTACCATTTTCCTAATTTATGCATAATTTTTTCATTAAATCAGGAAACTATTTTCATTTGCTAATTTTTCTAAACGGTTCAAATGCTGGAAAATTTTTCTGTTAATCAAGAAATTATTTCCATTGAACGAACAGTTAAAAAAAAAAAAAAGAGCCTAAATGTTAATAAATAAATAAAAACGCTTTGGCTGTCATGTCACAAGAATGCAAGCGAAGTCAGATGATTGAGATGGCAAAGCAGAAAATGATACTCTGCGTAAGGCGTACATGTAGATAACAAGGCATTAAATGATAATTAAGGAATTAAATCCTGGTACGGTTGCCCAGTCCATCTTCCTTCTCACAAAAGGTTGGCAACTTCATTGGGAAAAGAAAGATTTTCAAATGTCCCTTTCCCAATATCTTTTGCTATATGTTCTTTGAAGCGCTCCGCGAAATTACTTTCAGGGAACTCCAGAAAAGTGAAAGCAACTGAGATTGCAGCCGCTGAGTTTCACTGTCTAGTCTCCTCGCCTTGAGCATATTTGCATCTTCAGGGGTGGATTATCTTCTTTGACGGAAGCAGTTTGCTTCTCGGGATCAACAGGATAGTCCACCATTGCGTCCCACTGCCGCCATGGGTGGAGGAGGCAGCGACCAGCTCTGAAGAGAATGCGTTGGACGGGATCAGAGGGTTGAGCGCCAACCGAAAGCCGATACCTAAATGGAGTACGGAATATTCTAGTCACGCATGATGGAACATGTACATTAGCAGCAATTAAGGTAAATTACAGATACAAAAGACGATCAAAATAAAACAAAAGAAAATGCAAGCATATGTGTGAATGTATATGCATAACAGAGAATTGCGGAACGGGAGAATTTTGAAGAGAGCTTTTGCCCTCTCTAGCTTCATAAACACCTAGTGTATCTTCCATCGTAAGCTTACATTATCATGTAAGTCGATAGAGGTGAATAGTTACGACAGGCACATACGGGCCTCACTAGCAATTAACAAAATATCAATTAGGCTTCTGCACCTCTCTTAAGATTGCAACTGATCAGAAGAGCACAAATGTATCTGTAAAATCTTTTGGACAAGTTGATACTTGATACTATCGACAACAAATTTAGAAAATCAATTAATCATCTCTCACATGTATCCCAAGTTCCCAACATAAAACCTCAAAGATGCACAATGAAGGGAAAGCTTGGATTTGACCAAAAAGAATTTCTTATAACCCTTAGCCTTGGAGCAGCCTCCTTTTTGACGCCACCAAAAAAAAAAAAAAAGAGCAGCCTCCGATTAAATCCCTCAGGGAACATACATCAAAATCTTTGGCAAAGTATGTCATTTAAAAAATTGAAGTCCTAGCGATTTGAGATTATTGCACTATCATATCATAAACAAGACAGGGAGAGGGAATCTCGGTTAGATGCATGCCGTGGTCCGGTAAAAATCGCCCCATCTAAGTATACGAGAAGTTAGCATCTAGAGAGTCATCCTATTTGCCAAAAGAGAAGCTGCACTGCATCAACTCAAAACATTTGAAGAAGAATAAAACCATTCAGAGCTTGCACGGGACATAAATGAATTGTTACCTAAATGGTAAAGGAAATTGTTGCTATTCAAGATCTCTTGAGAGAATCAAGCCAGAGTACAAATCACACCGATGCTCAATGCTAGAGAACTGGATGACTGCATCCAATAAAGTAAAAAAGAACAGGCAAAAGGAGCATGAGGCCTTCTGGGTGTCACCGAGAATTCCAGTAACATCACTACCTCAAAGTGCATACCACATGCATTGGTCAATTTATTAAGTTGCAGGTTTTCATTGAGAATTTTAGATCTGTCAAAGAACACATTCGTTAGCCTTGCATTAGTCAATTTATTAAGTTGCGGCAGCTTTTTTTTTTAAACGTTGTATGTAGTTTCAAGAGATTCTAGCTCTCCCACCAACAATAATTTCTTTACTTACGAAAGGTTGTAAATCGCTTGAAACATGTGCGGACTTATAACACATGTTACGATAATCCAAATGAATCACCTCGACTCAGAAGAGTTGACTTCTTTGGCTATCATAAGCTGATACAAGATCAAAGCTCTAGCAATTACAGTATGCTGTCAATTGATCTCTCTCTCTCTCTCTCTCTCTCTCTCTCTCTCTCTCTCTCTCTCTCTCGTGCACATTTTTGTGTCTCAAGTGTATATTTTCCGCATGGCAAGGATTGTTTGGAGAGGCTTGAGTTGACATTTATCATCCAGGAACCAAGTCCCCAAAGTTGTTCGTTCATCAAAGCATGAAAGGACTCACAAGGTTTCCTATGTCTTCAGAATCATACTATAACATAGCCGACCTAGCCTTTCATGCTATTGTCGGTTCAACAATAAGAAGGAATTTAGTATTTTGCGCGAGATCCATTTGTTTTTTGACCATCAAGAAACTTTTGGTTGTGTAGATTGTTTCTCCTCATGGGATTCTAACCACATACGGGTTCTATACATTCCACGGCAAATGCTGTGGGGATTGGACTCGAAATTGCTAAATTAATGCAATCAATTTATGGTACTGTTTCAAGCATTAGAGGGGACTCCAAGAAGCTGCGACATTCATTTAGTGTGCAAACAAGTTAAGCAACCAAATGACATGAAGATTGATGAAAGCATGGATCCTCTAAATTCAAACACGAAAGTTACAAGTTCTCATGCTCGAAAACACAAAATAAATGAAAGATTTTCAGACTCTAAACACAGTACTCTATAATTTGAAATTAGCTTTCTTGTAATTTAGTTCAAGATAGAGAACCCAAGAAAGAATAAGGGCTTTAAATAATGAATTAGAATGTTCAAATTGACCTAAAATTGCACAATTTGGTTTCGGGAGGTTATGATATATCAGCCATAGAAACATTTTAGTCATTTTTTTTTTCCTTTTGCCTTGTTCTAATCTTGGCCTCAAAATAGATGTGCTCTGCAGTCTGTTCACTCAGGTGTTGTTTGGTAATGCTTCGAGGAACACTTGTTTCTATTATTTTGTTCCTTGGAATAGAAATAAAACAAAAACGCATTTGGTAATTTTTTTGTTCTCGGAAACAATTTGTTCCCGAGAATATATTTGGAATAGAAATAAGAAAAAAAAAAGGTTGTTTCTTATTTCCGAGAACAACTCAAGAAACAAGAAACAAGCCTTTTTTTTTTTTCTTCCTTTTCTTTCTCTTCCTCTCTTCTTCCCCGCGAAAGGCCGGCGACCGGCTAGACAAGGCTTAGCGACCTCACCGAAGCCTCGCCGACCCCTGACGAGGTCGCCTTGAGGTCACCGGCCACCGGCGAGGCTTCCTGAATCGCCTCGCCTAGCCAGGGCAAGGTCGAGCCTCGCCGAGCCATGGCAAGGCTGGGGAGACCTCACTAGTGGCCGGCGAGGCTCCCCCGAGCCCGGCGACTTCATTGGCCCTCGTCTGGCCAATCGGTCATGGCCAAGGCTGGCAACCAACTAGAGGAAGGAGAAGAAAAAGAAAAAAGAAAAGAAAGAAAAAGAACAATGTAATAAAAGTATTAATAAAGTCATAAAAATATTTTGGATTGTATCAAACACATTTCTCTTCCGAGAATGAAATTTTTGTTTAGTTATCTAACGTATTTAAATGCTCATAAACTGTTTCCGAAAACAGAAATGGAAAAAAAGTGTTTTTAAAAAGAAACTGTTCTCGGAAACAGAAATGTGACCATATGCACCCTTAATGATCATATATGAAATACATGTTTGCTTTGGGCTTGTTTCCAATTTGCCTTAATTATGTTTGTGCATGAGTCTTAAACATGCATAAGTAATCACCATAATCCAAAGGTTAAAAGTCACAAAAACCTTAATTTATGTAAGCAATATCTATTATGACACATTTACCCAAAAAATTTGTGGCACCAAAAACCACAAATTTATAATTGAGTGGCATATTTATACTTTATTAGGATTTTGGTAAAAATTGTTGTTAAAAATATGATGTGGCATTATTAATTTTTCTTCAAGGACAAGTGGCGATAAAGTGGCATCATAAAATAAAAAGATTAAAAAAGAAAAAAAAATGAAGTTACTGTTCATCATCTTCAAAGTTATTGTTCATTGTCTTCAAGCTCGCGATTGCCTAGCCAAAACGCCTGTGTCCCTTGTCCATCAATGACAAAAGTTGCCTAGACCTCTTAGGACATTAGTGAGCCCTTGCTTAATCACCCATGATTGTTGCTTGCTCGCAGATCTAAAATTTCATATCTAGGCAAGTGTTTTAGGAGAGGCGAGTCCCTTGACGATGATTTAGTTGTGGTGAGCTTCGAAGCTAGATCTAGCCATTGTGGTTGCTTAAGCTTGAAGCTTGACTTGAGGGCTTGTAACCTAGAGGGAGGCTTGAGAATTAAGAGTCTTGAGTGATTCGAGGTCGTTGGGCTGAAAATATGAGTTTTGAAGACAATTGATGGACATTAACTTTGGATTTTATATTTCTTTTAAATTTTTTAATGTAGCATTTGTGTCGCGCCACATCAACGCAGAAAAAAGTTTGAAGTAAGTGTATTTTAAGTGTAACATGAAGTTTGTGATGCCCCTTTTTCTATTCTAAACACTGTTGACACATAAATTGTCACTAAATATTTAAGATAAAATTGTATAAAAAAAGTCAGGGACCAATTTGGCCTTAACAAAAATATTTTGATAATTTGGTTAATATCCTGAAAGCCCCCAACTTCAAATTTAATTAATAAATTAAATGACACGTGACAATTGTCCAGTGTATCAATTTGAAATTTTATTCTTCGTTTGTTACAGTTATATAATTTTTGTGATTTTTCGTGATATTAATCTAATTTAACGGATGATATATTTATTACAAATTTTAGGATTTTTGGCGGTCGAATAAATTAGTTTGAAGTAAATTTATTATAAGTGTACCAATTTATAATTTTTATGATTAATCGAGTAAATTTGTCACAAATGTACCAGTTTAAAGTTTCTCATAATTAAAAAATTAATTTTGGATAAATTTATATACCGGTTTATGATTTTTCAGGTAGTAACCATTTTATTTTCTATTTTATTCTCCCTTATTTTACCCTACTTTCGAATGATTATATTAAAAAAAAAAAAAAAGTAGGCTTTAGGGAACCACAGTCCCTTGCGCAGAAGATTAAACGAGCGCAGGCTACCTACGGCAGAGAGACGAGGGTCGACAGGCGATGGAGGGGATGTCTGGGCAGACGCCTTCAATGCTCGCCTTCAATGCCGAGCACGCCTCCGCGAAGAAGACGGGATGGGACACCGGTTCGGCCACACCAAGGCCGGTCGGCGCGCCAAGGACCGGCGACTGGACTACTTCCGTCGACCGCCCCCCTTGGCCTATGAATAGGGCGTTCAAGAACCAAGAAAGGACACATAGAGAGGGCAGCGAGCTCAGAGGACTTCCCCGGAGAGACATCGGGGGAGGCCCAAGGGTGAGCAAGCCGGAGAGGAGGGAGGCCGGAAAGGAAGAGAGTGAGATCTGGGGAGAAGGTCGAGGAGAGACGGTGAGGGAGGCTGAGATCTGAGATAAATCTGTGAGATTTAAGCGAGAAAGAGATTTGAGAGCTGTGAGCGAGGGTAGAGTGTGAGGAAGAGAGCCTCCGTCGGCCACCACGCTTGAATCGTCGCCGACGACCCGTTGCCACGTTTCTTCACGTCCAAGCCGCGGTAGGTTTCATTCGGATCTGCCCCCCAGCTTTTCTGATTTGGGGTTGATTTTCCGAGGATCCCGGCTTGGAGACGTGCGGGGCGAGTGGTGGACTCAGCCCGATTTATCGAGCTTGTCCGTCGTCCGACGTCCCCGTGACAGGTAGGGGCATCGCCGGCCACCCCTGTTCTGCTTTCTTTTGTGCCCTGTTTCGGGCTCGCCGGACCGGTCTGACGTTCTCCAATTCGTGCGAGTTCCGGCTCGCTTGTATACGTGCTGCTATCCTGGTCCATGCTTGTTGTTTGTCATGAGTCCCAGTCCAGGTTTGAGTCTCGATCAAGGCGGAAACCTCTAGGATGCTCCAACTGTTCGATGAAATGCCTCACCTAGATCTGCGAACATCTTCTTAAATTTGATATGCTTCTGGATATTTTGGTTGTTTCGTGCATCCTTTGTTCATGCCGTGACAGGGTCGTGGAGGGGTAGCATTTGCAAGGGGGAACTAGGGGTCAGCTTGGCCCAAGACCTTTTCGTGTCGATCGTTCGCGGCCGTGTTGGCCAGCGTCGCCGTGGCTGACTTCGACCAATGGAGGAGTCGGGTCTGTCTCTGTTTGGCCTTACTAGGTTATGTCGAGCGTAGATCGTTCACAAAAGCGTTCCAGTAGCCGTTGGTGGTCGTTGAGGATCGGGCGATCCTTCATAGTTATTATTTTCTTTTCGTTCTGGGTTCATGGGATGCTGAGGATCGGTCCCGGGGTAGCGTGAAGAAGAAGAGACCAGAGAGAGAAAGGGAGAGAAAAAAAAAATCAAAAGAACGGATAAAAATGAAAGGAGACAATAGGCGGGCTGGGTGGTTAAGGGAGAGCATGGTAATGCTTCTTAGTCGGAAAACAGTTTCTTTTCAAAAATAATTTTTTTATTTTTATTCTGAAAAATAATTTTAAAGTAAAATAAGGTATTTTGTAATTATAAAATTTTTATTTTTAAAATAAAAAAATAAAAATGTGTTTAGTTAGATTTTATATTTTTTATATTTTTTTATTTTTTATTTTTCCTCACAGTCGCCGACGGGCAGCGACTGATGGTGGCTTTGGGAGATTGGAGGTGACCACGGCAAGAGAGAGAAAAAAATAAAAATAAAAAAGAAAATGAGTTTATTTTTAGTAATTATTTTCGGAATAATAATCTTTTTTTTGTTTATATTTCAAATCTATTTTCGGAAATAAAAATAAAAAAATTATTTTCAAAAATAAAAATTTTATCAAACGAATTTTTGTTTTTATTTTTATTTCAGGAACGAAAGAACAGACAAAAAAAGAACAGTAGGAACAGAAATGTTACTATCCAGCTACTAAGGAATCCCTATCTCTTTCCCTAGTCTGGCATGTGCAGAGAAGTAAAAAGACAAGACAAGAGAGAGAAAACGCGAGAGACATAAAAAGGAAAAATTGAAGAAAGGTCATAAGTAGTAAAAGACCAAAGTGGAAGAGGACAAAAGGGGTCTCTCCCTTCTCATCTAGTCTGACAATGTGAGAGAGAGAGAATATAAAAAATATAAACAAAAGACCAGAGGAAGAGAGAAAAGAATAATAGAAAAATCAAGTGAGGGAACTCTCTTCTCTAACCATTCGGAGGCGCGACCCGCGTTCGGCCGAGCTGGATCCGAATCGGGTGCTGAACAGATTCAGGTTTATTTTGGACATGGAATCCGCCCGTTTGAGTCGCGGGTCTGATCAGCCCGAGTCACTAATATTATTATTATCTTTTTCATATTTATGTTTTTCCAAAAAAAAAAAATATCTTTATATTTTCTATAAAAATCAGAAAAAGTCCAAAAAAAAAAAAAAATTTGGTTAATTGTCTCCACAAATGTATGGAAAAACCTTGAAAATCAAAACAAATAAAAAAGTAAGAAATTAAACCTCAAGCTTTAAACAAGGTTAGATGTCGAAAAGGCATTACAAGTTCACATTCCTAGTTTCTCTAGTTGCATAGAAGTAAAATATTTCTCTCGATATTTCATTTGGATTTGTAATCGACCAACTTCTAATCGATTAGTTGTGACTCTTATTTAAAATTGACTTGCAGGATAAAAACTCGAACCATCAAGTCGTAAATTGATAGGCTTGGGAAAAGTTCGGATTAAGCCTAATACTCAGTCGAGCCATTAGCCTCGCACGTGTCCGCACATAAGAGCGCCCGAAAAGAGAGGTTGCCCAAAAAGGGAGGTCCCGACAAACACACATTTTGGTTGTCATGTCAAGTGAAGCGAGATGATTGAGCTGGCAACCAAAGTAAATGATGATTGGTCCACGCTTCTATAATACACATTAAGTGATAATTAAGGAATCAAAACGCGTGCCATTGCCCCCTGTCCATCTCCCTTCTCCCAAAGCGTTGGGAAAAAGAAGAAATTCTCAACTGCTCCTTTTCCCCCTTCTTATCTTTACTTTTATACTCTCAGCTTTTCTCGAGACCTTGGTAGCTACTTCCTCACTGTTTTCGTTTGCTAGTGGGGAAAAAAATTAACACTTTCAACAATTAAGAAAAAAAACCTTAAGAAAAAAAGAAATTGGTCTAATAGGTAGCACGAGCCTACATAAACATAATGTTAAATAAAATTTCATGGACCAGTAATGCGAATATTCGCATAAATGAGGACAAAACTTGACTCCAATACTGTACTAAAAAATTAAATTGAAAAGTTTAAACCTACATAGGAATAGACACTAGATAAATGTAAATGTAAATAGTCTCATTATAATCTAATGAAAGGATATAATTGAGAACTAGATTTGAATGAGCTCTATCCTATGATGGCACGATTCATGCATAATTTTCTATACTCACTCATCCAAGTCAGCCTAAGATAACTTGTCCCATTGAGTTGAAAAACAAAATATTAAAACTGACATAAAATGTCACAATTTTCTATTGTTAAGCATCAATGATATCATGAAATAACTTGAAATAAATTTTAAATGCTTTTATGCTATTTATGCCATGCGTCATTTGATTTGATAACAGTAGTTATAATACCGGACTGTTAGTTTATAAATGGTCAAAATCTCTAAACATAATCACATGCTTTTTTGAGGAGACTTTAATGACCTCACTTTTAAAATACTTAAAAGGAAGTCACTTGTTCTTGTTGGTTGAGCAAATATGGCTGTTGTTATCTTATTTGTCCGCATAATCAATCTTATACAGCAACTGGACGTGATTAGGTATGCTAACGTGACTTTTTTTATTTAAAAAACTTATAAAATAGAATTGATTATTATTAAACCATGCCAACATGAATCTTTAATATTAAAAACCTTAAAGATAGAATTACAATAGAGTTAATATCATGAAATACCGTAAATCGATATACATGTGACAAATTTATCGGATACACATGTAATAAATGTATCCAAATGACCAAAAAAATTCAAAAACTGATACATTTATAATAAATTTACCCATTGACTGCAAAAAAACCCCAAAATAAAATATTTGTGACAAATATACCATTCATTAAATTAGATTAATGCCACAAAAAATCATAAATTTGTACAACTGTGACATACGAAGAGTAAAATCATAAACTGATATACTATTCAATTGTCACGTATAATTAAATTTAGTAATTTAATAATATAAAGTAAATTTATCATAAATATATTAATTAAAAATAAATTTATTAAAAATATATTAATTTTATTTATCATATATATATATACCAATTTGAGAGTTTTCAAGATGTTAATCCTTAACAGCGTCGGGGAAACATTTCTAGGACGCAAAAGACAAAAGCATGGTGGCTCCTCGACGTTTCCCCTATAAGGCCACCTACCATCGCCGTTGTCACTTGCGCACTCCACTTTTCAATTCAAGTTCCCTCCCTCTCTCTCGAAACCCTACCATGGATATTCACTCGCTTGAACATTTCTCATGCTATCTCCACCTTTGAACCTGAACTCGAGCTTCTGACGGGAAAAAAAGAAGAAGAAAAAAGCTTGAACTCGAGCTCAAGTTAACGACGGCGTCTCACGGCGGCGCCGGCGATCATTCCGTCGGCCGTACCAATGGATCTTGCGTGTCGTTTTCCAAAAACCTCTTCCAAGAATCAAGTCTTGAGCTGGAAAAGGCAAAACCTTTCGCAAAATCACGGGAAGAAATCGCGTCCGTTGCTGTTCTTGACGGTGGCGACCATGGCGAGATAGGGTCCCAGTCGCCCTTGTACTTGAACCTAACCCGAACCGATTCTCCTCGATCACAATCAAAGCCCCGTGCAGGCGAGCTAGGATGCTGTGGGTCGATTTCCCATTCGGGTCACTTGCCAGAAGTAGCCATCGGCGATGGCAAAATTGGAGCTGGGTCGTGCTTGCATTCGTCCCTGACCCGGCCCGAACCCTGTCCAGCTCTGGCCGTGAAGGCGGCGAAGATCAAAGAGGAAGTGGAAGAGGAGGAGGTCCCGGCCATTGCTGATCCCAGGGATGCGACCATTTTATTGCCATCATGCTCGTGGCAGGCAGTAGCGGACGATATGGCGAAGCCGATGGAGGGGCTGGGAGAGGCGGGGCCAACGCCGTTCCTGAGGAAGACGTATGAGATGGTGTCGGACCCGGGGACAGACCCGGTGGTGTCGTGGGGTTTGAGGCGGGACAGCTTCGTGGTGTGGGACGAGCAGGAGTTCTCCAAGCAGGTCCTGCCTCGATACTTCAAGCACTCCAACTTCTCTACCTTCATCAGGCAGCTCAACACTTACGTGGGTACTTCTTCATGTTTGGATAAGAGCAAACCTATATCATTTGTTGCGGTCGTTATCTATTGTATTGATGTGTATAAAGTATGTATGTGTGTGTTTTGGTTTAACTCTTCGGTTCTTTTCTTGGATGTCGTCGAGGGTGTGGTCTTCTTACAGCAGCCAGCGGGTAGTCCCCGGGGCAATAGGCTAGGCTCCGAGGGACTCCACTCAAAACGATTGCTCAGGTATTGAGACTCAATTTAACCCATTTTGTCGGTTACTATTTGTGCTTTACCCTAGTATAAGGGAAAAGGAACCAAGAAACCTGAAATGGTGGGCGAGATACACAGATTCTATATGAAATTTCATGAATCACGCGGCACATGTTCACAAAAATTTGCATCAAGTGGCCGGTGGACGATGGCCCCTACTAGGCCCTCGGTCTGTCATCATATTCAAGTGATGATGCTTTAGACGGTAGTTTGCAGAAACTACCAACCGTGATATCAGAACACCCATTAAAGATTATCTTCTTACTGGATTCAGAAATGCACTACAGCAGTTCCTTTATAGCGGTTAGTATTTTGCATTTTACTGTTTAAATTGTCCATTTTGCACTTTCTAGCCGAGGATAAGTTTCCTTTGGCCATTGCTTTGTTTCTATCCAGTGTTCTGTAAAGCCTTCGGATACCTTTCTTCTTTTTAGGCAAGGCCAGAAGCATAATTCTGCACTGTTGTGTTCATATTATATGTAGTAGTGTCCGGATTGATTTTGAGTCGTTTGCCTTTACTCTTAAAATTTTCCACACACTCTTTGTACTGGTATTTGGATCATTGTAAAGGATCTCTCCTTGAGGTGCATTGTAAACCGTGTTCTTCCTATGTTGGCCTATTAATACCCCTTGTGCACATCTTCCGTTGAAACTTTCTTGGCCTTCATTCTGCTTATTTCTACTCTTTAGCCTTTGGTTCAATATGAACTCATAGACGTAGATTCTTCCTATCTTCTATTCTTTATGCATCATAATTCAAAATATGTCGCAGGGTTTTAGGAAGATCGATCCAGATCGATGGGAGTTTGCGAACCAAGGTTTTCACAAAGGGAAGAAGCACTTGCTGAAGAATATAAAGAGGAGACGCAGATCCAGCGAGCATAGAGAAACATCGAGTAGTACCGTCACCTCTGATTACCAGAAAGCTGAAAATGAAGTGGAACTCAAAACGCTTAAGAAGGACCAGGAAGCGTTGAAGACCAAGATCCTTAAACTAAGAGAAGAGCGGGAGAACTTTCAGAATGAGATTGAGCACGTCACCGAGCGGGTTCGCCATGCCGAGTGCAGGAACCAGCAGATATTCCTCTTCCTCACAAAAGCAGCCAAAAGCCCCAACTTTGTCCAGCATTTAATCCAGAAGAAGAGGCAGAAGAGAGATTTAGAGACTTGTAAATCCAGCAAGAAAAGCAAATTGCTTGGTCCCGATGCTGAAGCCACCAAATGCTTGAATGAAGCAATGGATCGCATGATTCAAAGCCCAAACGTTGATTGCCTGAGAATCAGCGATGATTTGGCACAGATGGAGCATTGGCCAAATAGGGTCATGCCGGAGGATTTTGACACCATTCAGATGCACAACCCGTGGCCTTCAATGGATGCTGAAGATTTCAGAGTTTCGCTGGGTCAGACGCCCGATCAGATGGCCAGAGCTGGTCCCTCTGATTTGTCTTCAGTATTCCATGAGATGTCCGAGAAACTCCTCAGGGAAGACGTGGTTGCTGGCGATGACGCAGACAACATAGAAGTAGAAGACCACCTGACAGTGAATGACATGGGAATCTATCTTGAACTAGAGGGTCTGATTGATGGATTGGGTACTCGAGTGAACTGATGGAGCAAGAAGTGAGACTGATGCCCTAAATTTCCATGTACTCTCGCGCTGCCCTTTCTGTTATTTTCTTGCTCTTTTGGGTTCCTTTTTGTTATTTTAAGCTGGACATCAGAATCATTGTTGCTGCTGTTTTTTGTGACCCAGATCACATAATGCAGCTTTTGCATAGTTGGAGAGAGAGTGGAGTGAAGCCACCATTCGCTTCACGGCATGAAGGTATATGTGCCGGACACAGGAAAGAAGAAGAATCCAACCACTGAACTAGGTTTTGGTGGGTCAATGGAATATGCTCGTGTACATTTGTTGTAGTTTCTTACTTTTTCATCGTTGTATCAAAGACCTCCCAATGTTCCTCCCAATGTTCTTTTCTCAAGTTTGCACTAACTTTTTCGTTCTTTCTGAGCTTATGGATTTACCAGTTATGTATAAATAAAAGCGTTTATAGTGCGAAAAAGTTCATGTTCACTTTTTAGGGGAAGAGCTTTCCGATATGTTTTACATGACCAAATGCTAACCAGAAGTTACAAGGTATGTCCATGTATTCTCTACTGGGAGACATGTTTCTTTCTTTTTTTCTTTTCTGTTTAAACTCAGTGTGCTTCTTGTGAATCTAATATGTGTGCTTATTGCAAGCTTCAATGTGCCAAGAAGGGAGACCTATCCAAGTTGGCAAACGCTTTTGTAACCCTAGACTCCTTACGCTGTTCGACTAAACTTGTTGACTCTGTGTCCATCGAAAGTCAGTAACCTTCGTTACAGTCAGCATTTGGTACTCTCGATAGCTTCAATAGTTCATTGAAAGCCTTTGCTTTGGTGTAATGAACCGCACGAAACCAAGCCTCAGCCACTGACTAACTGATGGATTGACTGACTTGGGCTACCTTTAACTTGGAGATCAACTCTCCTCTAACCTGCCAAAGAGTTCTTTATCGGTCCTATTCTCATCTATCTGACCGATGAGCTGTTCCAATCATTGCTGGATGTGGTTGATATCGTAATTGGACCTTATTCATGAGGACACTACTTAGTCATGAGGACCTAATGCAAACTGCTCAAAATTAAAGGAGATCAAATGGAAAGCATTGTAAATCACACATTCTTCTAATAACTTAAAGCCTTTAGAATAATTAGCGACGGTCTTACAAAATTTTATATGATATTAAAGTTGGAGATTCTGAATTCATATCTTTACAAGTCTTATTTGCTTTTTCAATTAAATATGTCCACATTTAAAAAGACCAATCTAAGCATGAGAGAGAGTGTTAGAATAATTTAAGTAATAAACTATGTTTTTATCTAATGGCTTAAGTTTTTAGAATAGTTGGCAGTGGTCCCGCAAAATCTCACAGACATATTCTTTAACATTAGAGTTTTAATCCTTCAAAATGGTTGGCAAAGCTTTTCGTGAAAATTTCAAATAGCCTTATGAAACGAGGTTGTTCTTTTAAAAGAGTCCTCAAAGTGAATATTTTCTTTAAATTAGTCTCTAAAGTGGGTGACTAAGTATCAAAATTACTCCTAGCTTACTAGCCTACTATCGCCGATCGTTGAGCATGTGCATATCATGTGGCATATTTTGTTGACGCTAATAATACAACCAGATCGGGTGAATAAGTTTTTTTCAATACATAACAAATTTTCGTGGAATTACTCAATCTAGGTTGATAGATGCAGGAACAATAGATGATATAAGATGCAAGATACTTCCATTAGATAAATGATAAAATAAGTAAAGAAATAGAACACAATGCACTCAAATTTTTATGGTGGTTTGGTTTATGTCAAGCCTACATCCATTCTCCCAAACTAATAGCAATCAATACGCTAGGGTCCATTGATAATTTAGTGAGTAGTTAATACGAAACACATGTTGCTTCTATTCATCAATAAACAATTTCTACCTACATACTTGTACACTCTTCAAATTACAAATTAAAGTGAGTAATGACAACTCTCAAAAGAGTATATCACTATAGATCATGCTGCATGTGACTATATCGGTATCCATAACTTTCTTAATTTTATATATTATATTAAAAGTGTATTAATCTTTTTATATAGTTTTCGATAGGGGTGAGCATAATTTCAGGATAGAACCTAGAACCTAAGAACCAAACCGATAAGAACTTGTCTAGTTCTAGGTTTTAAGATATACAGAGTGGGTTCCAAGTTAAAAAAATTGAGGAATCTGTTTCGACGAGTAAGTTCTAAATTCTAGATTTGTGAAACATGGAACCTAGAACCTATAACCTAGAGTCCAGAACAATTTTTTTTATGTTTTTCTTGATTTATGTCGTGATTTTACGGTATTTCATGTCATTGGATGATGAATGTATAATCTTGAACCATTAATCTAAGTTTCTATTTTATGAAGGAGACTTTTACTTTGTTGATATTTCAATTTTTTCGAGTGTCTAAATATAAGTTATGGTCAGTGAATTGTAGTAACAAATGATGATTATTAAAGGTGATAATTCGCTACAATCATTTAATGAATAATAAATGTTAAACCTGGGTGAATTGGAACCGACCTTGGAGCTATGACAAAGTAAGTTCCAGATTCTAAATTATGCATGGTAGGTTCCAAGTTCCAAAAAATAAGAAATATTTCCTAATGGGTAGATTTCAGGTTCTAGGTGAAACCTTCACTGAACTTGGAACTGTTCATCCCTAGTCTTCAACCTCTAAGTCAATCGTTAGAGAATCTCTAAGAAAATCAATTTGTAGTTGGAATTTATGAACATAATTACCGTGAAATCCGATCGTCCATATAATCAAATTTTCTAGGTAATGATGAGGTTTCCCTAAATAAAGTAAGTTATATGCGACACTAATCTCTTCTTCTAATTGATCAAATAACATAGGTAACAATAAAATTGATTTTTCTCCATATCTTCAATTCGAGATTCTAGGCCCCGAAATTAGCTATTTATTCATTTTAACACACAAATTAAATCAAAGGAATCTCTAGGTCTCCTAATCCAAATTGTGTAAACATGTGAAAAAAAAATATCTTTTTTTCCTCAATCGATATAATGAGCTACTTTTATAAGCAATTCTTTGAGTCTATACAAACTTCTTGTTGATAATTGCCTTACATATTGCTGCCCAATTCTTCTTGAGCACGCTAGTACTCAAGACTTCACTCAACATTCATTTTGTCATGATACCTCCAAGTCCTAACAAACTTCCATTTTTTTTGTCATATCCAAGATCTGACCTGGCACAATCTTGTGAGTGCTCATGTCCTCCGAGGGCCCGACAGGCCCTACGGCAACCACCGACTATACCCAGAGGGGAGCTGGCCTAGGAACTCACCATCAGGGCTTCCCACTTAAGACGCTAGCGATCGGAGATTCGAACTCGTTTCTCGGCGATGATGTAGTAAAGCGCAAATCATCATGGCCACCTACCGATGAGTTAACAAACTTCCCGTTCGTTACTAAGACCGACAAGAGTCTACCCGAGGGAATGAAGCGCAAGAGCTCGATACTGGGGAGGCTGATAAAGGTGTCGAAGTGAACAACGGGGGTGAAGCAGAATGAAGAAGATGTTGCAGCGAGGAAGATGAAGAAAGAAAGAGAGACAATAAAAATAGATAAATAAATAAAAAGCCTCTTGATGAAAAAATGTCCGCTGATCATGACCTTGGGAAGCGTCACATGTCATGCACATGCTTGCCGGCGTATGCTGAGGGTTATTTATTTATAATGAAGCCTATTTTCAAGACTCTTTTTGAGAATACGTCCAATTCCAAGGGCTATATACCGAATCTTTTGGAGAATCTGCGACAAAAGTGGGATCAATTTCAAAGTTCTTGCCTCATTATTGAGAAGAAGAAGGAAAATGCGCACAATCGAACTTTCACCACCGAAATCAGGCCAGGTGTCGTCGTAAAGCCCGCCCCAATAGATATTATTATCCATATTTAGTGCAGCTTCTCAGTACATAACAGATGTGACTCCTACCAAATTCGGACAAAGATGTGATGAGATAAAGCAATACCCACGAATGACGGACGAAGACAAATGAAAGCTCCAACCCCATTATGTTCCCAAAAGCTAATCACTCCCTTAACGTCTCTCTTAAGGCCATCTCATGTTCCCATTAGACATTTCCAAGCTAATTTCTCAACCATCCCTTTCCGTTCTTAATAAATTCTTGAATGAATGCCATAAAAGATCCCAAGTCGATATTACTCAAAACTAATTTATAATTTTCCATAAATTGATACGTTCGTGACGTATATACATTTCATGAACTTATTTCAAATTTTAGTATAAAATTGCTGAGTTAAATAACACGTGACATTAACTCAACCGATATGATAAGTTCACATGAAAATTCATATCAATTTGGAATTTATTTATTACAGATGTACCGGTTTGAATTTTTTGAAGCGATTTAGGATTTTTTTTTTTATGGTACTAATCCTAGATTCTTCCTATGGGGAGAACAAGAGTGCGCATGATGTATGTGTATCCCTACACATATTAGGCAAACATAATCCTCAGTTTCATGCATTGAAGAGGCACGTTATTTGTGCCCTACGAGAAAGACTCTGCTAATGGCAGAGAACTACATGCAAGTGAGGAGTCTCTTGGTTCCCAAATATTTACTATATTTTATGTTATCATGAAGTGATAAGTGCTCAAAGTTAAAATTTTTGGAGCTGGTCTCACATTTAGCACATAAGAAGATACAGCAAAAGCTTCAATTAGAGATTAATCAAGTAGTCAACATAAACAAAATCCCCTTCCTTTTTGCAAGAAAAGTGTGTTACACATCGAAACAGACTGCTGTCTGGCTCTGGCCTCGATGTTTTCAACCGAGAATTACTCTACATATGCTCTATATCCAACATGGGCTCTTGTTGCAAGCATCCCATGTCAAGAAGGAAGAAGTTGATTGATGGTACACCGGAATTGGACCTTTTTAGTGAGAACACTGCTTTAGTCAATGGTAGTAATCATTAGTCGGTTGAAACTACAGGAGATTAGATGAAGGGCATACGTTTAAGCATTGGAGTTCTACTCCCTTGAAACAATGTTAAAACACGATCAGATAAGCTTATACAAAGTTTAATAATGTTACAATATGATACGGGATGAATTATGTAAAGTTTTTTCTGCTAATTAAGATTGTGATTCTTAGCAATTTAAATTGCGTGAAATAAAATTGGAAATTTCTTTTAATCAATAAGAAGTATACGTTAGATGCTATAAAGGAGGAGAGAAAGCCGCAAAGCAAACTTAGTAATTTCCCAATAAAGCTCAAAAGTTGAAATTATCAATGATTTTTCAATGTACACGCTGAATCAATTTATGAAAAATCGAAAGAAGGGCATTTGTCATTTAAGATTTCCTATCGGTCGAGAAATTTTCTATCATTAAGTACTGATTTGAAATTCCAGGCATATTACGACGAAAATTGTAGCAAAACCAAGTTTCCAATTACCGTACAAGATACGTAGAACTCGATTATCATCCTGTTGGAGATAAGATGCAACAAGGACCTGTGAAGCCAGGCTACGTGCCTACAAGATTACAGCTAGGCAAATAGGAAAGGAGACTTTTGAAGATATTGCCAAAAAGCTTGGCATGAAGGAATTCAAGACAACAGCTTAAGGGAAAAAATTATGAAGCCCATTTGGACTGTGGGGTCGTACGAGATCGAACGTTTGGCATCCTAACTCCCACTTTGAATCGTTGCACCTTGCGACAGACTGCCGTCTGGCTCTGGCCGATGATTTTTCGACCTAGATTTGCTCTATACGCTTGACAAACAGACTGCCATCTGGCTCTATGGGCTCTGGCCGATTCTCCCTCCAATGAGACAGACCTTTGACGACCCACGTTAGGCCAGGTGTCCTCCGAAGAGAGAGCTTATCCACCACATTCATTGCATCTTTGACTAACAACAGTGACCAGAAGATGTGGTACCAATGACCACCCAAGCTAGGCCAGGTGTCCTCCTGTTGAAGCCTGCCTCAAGAGACTTTCGTCTCCATTGGGGACACCCTCTGAGCACACAAATCGCTCGCAGATATTGTGGGTTCGTACTAGATTCAGACAAGATCTCACCAGAGAGAGCGGTAAAAGACACAGATAAATGGGCCCGACAAGACGAATGTACAAGCTTCCATGAACCTTCGGAAAAGAGGGATCCTTCTAATGTGATCCCCATGCTTTCCAAATTCCTATGGAATCCATTTAATAATATCATGTTGGAATTTTTTTTATAACGTAAAGAAAATTTGAGGTAAAAATAATTTGTGATTTTGTGATTTTGTGAAATTTTTTTTTTTTTTTGCTTTTTTTGTCTATTGGCAAATGCCTCCTAGTAATATCAATTGCAGGAGGAAAGAGGGGCGATGAACAATACCGAAACAGGTAAGTGTGTACAAAACAAGAACAATTTTTTTGGAAAGTATGCGTGAATGTCACAACTAGTAGCATAAAAACTCTGGGCATCTTGATTGGAAATCACCCAATTTGTCCGTTTCTTTTAACACAAGAATCAACTCTTGTTCAACGGCCTTGGGCTGTGCTGTGTTTGTTGTTTCCATTGGCTTTTCTTTGGCTCCCTTACACTCTTCCTGTTGTTCCAGCTAGAGTGTAAGTTTTGGCGCCAATTTTTGTATATTTGTCCGTAGCTCAATATATTCTTACCTCTTATCAAAAAAAAAAAAAAAAAAAGAATCCGCTTTCCTCTAGCATCAACGTATCAATTGCTTGAGTTGCATCATTTCCTTTGGCAAAGAAGGAAAGTTATTTCCCAAATCCTATTTAACTTCGTTAAATCAGAGATGGGATATGGCTTTTTAGTTTTGAGACTAGCAGCATCACATAGATCGTTCTTCAAATGAGAAATGAACGACCAGCTCATCTGAAAATTTATCTTACAAAAGGTGGAGACACTAACATAAGTTAGCAGAGGATGCCTCTGCTGCCAACTGATCCATTTGCCACAAAACTCAAGCGGATATAAAACAAGGAAAATAATGTAGATTAACCTAGGAACCCAACTAAAAAGGCTAAGCCGGTAACATTGAACTCAGCAAACACCTAAATGAAACCATAAAAAGGGGGATAACTCGCAAGATCTTCGTTGTCATCCTAATATAATCAATGTGATCATTGTCATGCTAGACACTAGAAATTTTTCATTGAGAAAGTTTCAAGCTGCAAAGGAAGAAATGGATCCTCAACCAGACTAGTGGTTATATAACAAGGGACTCTTTGCATAAGATATGCTTCAAGACAGCTCATCTTAGAGTCACTCTCTCTCTTGTTCGCACACATGCACTCTCCACAAATTTGTAAGATGATGGCCATTGATAGCATGAAGAAAGTGGCAAATGAGTTCCAAAGCACCACAGCTCTGTCGATATTAACATCTGAGATCAATGCCAATGCCACCTCCCACCTATGACTCCATAAGGAACGCTAAGAGCGCTAAACAAATAATATGCTGGAGCTTGCAAAGAGCATTTATGTAAACAAAGAACTTCTTGGGAGATAGCAATTAATCCAAGGAGGCTATTGACATGCAGGTTCTTCATAGGTACATGCACTTTTATTAATAACCGATGGTATTGCGAGGAAAAGAAACTGGGCTTCTCAATCTGCATATTAAAAAAGGACCACTGAAGTCGAGGAGGAACAAATAGAATCCAAGTATCTTACCTTTGTTTTTCAGGATACAACAATCTCATTCGCAGATCATCGCCTGCCGTAGCAAGAGCAAAGGATGCTTCTCCAAGTTAAGGTTCTCTTCGTTCGGCTTGTTCCAGTATCTTGACTGTAATTTTTATCTTTTGGCGAAGGCTTTCCTTGCTCGACAGACTCCAAGCAGTCTGCAGCTTTTGTGTGCCTCTTACATAGGTGGAGCTTTTCTAACATCCAGAGTGCGATGAGAAGGCTGTGCGTCCTTAGTGAGAAGAGCCAATATAATCCTTGGCTCTTTCCTCATCGTAGCGACGTGCAAAACTGTGAAGCCTCTTGCATTTCTACTATTCACATGGGCAATTCCGAGATCAAGAAGTTCCGGTCATGGTCTCCGGATCACAGTATGCTTAGGCATAGTGAAGTGCATATGCATCATCCAGAGTGGTATAGCGCTCCTTCGTCAAAGATAGCATGAAGCAAGCCTTTCTCTAAAGTTACAGTTTCGAGATCAGATCTCACAAAAAATTTCTATACAATGTGCCAGCAATCCGTGACTTTCATCATCGCATACCCGTGCAGCGGATAGCACAAGCAAAATGTCGTCTGGGGTAACCTTGTGAGAATGTCAAGTAGGCGCCTCTGCAAACGAACGAGTTTGATTCAGTTATGCTGCATGTCAACAAAACAAAAAATATCCATCATCTCTAGCCGTAATCACCGATGTGGATTTCTTTATCGTAGTCTCCTCAGCTAGTTTCTTTTGCAGCTACCTGCTGCGCTACTGTGCAGTTTGACAATGGACAGGATTCCCCTTCCCGCAAATCATCGTATTGAAGGGGGTGTCGAAACAAACAATTCTCCCTATGAATAATATCAAATAGGACGGGAATTAATCAACCATAAAGTTGACACAACCGACCCATAGAGTCAATTTATACTGCGGAAGGGTAAAATGAAAGAGCTCCAAATTGTCAGGTGCTCTTTACTGATGTGGGTCATAGGTCTAATCGAAGTTATCTCACTTCTAATATGCCTTAGTATATTATGTAAGAATAATTATGACACATGATATTATCTAAATACTGAAAAAGACTATGAAAAGTTGCAATTTTTTGGTAAAGCATGCGTCAGTCCTCTGAATTTGAACACGGACGCTGCGAAACAAAGGAAAGATTTTCAGGCCGCACAACATGATTTGAAATTAGCTTTGCTGTTGTTTTAGTTAGGGGGTTACGTTAAAACCCTTTTGAATAGCTTTGATTGCGTCTCCTTATAGCGAAGATAAACTTGCCGACGTGCTTTTCTTTACCCTCAAATACATGTGGTCTAAGTCAACATTCAGAAATTTTCTTGTCGACCCGTGTCACGACCAAGCCCAAGAAAGAAGAAGGGCTTTGGATAAACAATTAGAATTTCCCAATCGGGAGAAATCTGTCTTTTGCGAATCTTCGTCCAATCACGTCACACGCAGATTTGAAGAAACCAGAAATGAAGAAAATGAATTGAGATTGAGAGCAAAGTTAGCAGATTTTAACAAATTTCCCAATTTACGGAGGGGTAGATTTGACACCAGCGTTCTGGTGTATAATTTTTTGTGACGTGAAAATATATTTGGGATAAATGTGGCAAAGGCACACTAATTTTGGATTTTTTTAACATAAAAAATAATTTGAGGCAAATTTTGTACCTATTTCGAATTTTTTGTGACATAACAATTAATTTGAAGTAAATATGATGCAAATATATCAGTTTGCATATTTTTTATGATATTAATACATTTCAAATAGGCATGACCATAAGACATCAAGGTACTCCAAATGTATTTAGGCTGTGTGTGTGTGTGTGTGTTTTTTTTTGGGGGGGTTAGATATTTATGCCTTATTTGTTTCACGAAAAATGTTATATTTCTGTTTCGGAAAATTTTCTAGGGAAATGGTAACTTTTTCCAATGTTTGACAAAAATCTTTAAAACGAATTTTGGACAAAAAAATCTGATTTGAGTTTCCTAAATACATATACACTATTAGGGTGCTTGTGACTTGCACATGGATAACCGAGGAACCAAGATCCTGAGTCCAACCTTGATGGACCCCAACCCAAGCACCAGAGACCCATGTAAGGCCACTTGGTCCCGAGCAAGAGTGTAGGTACCAATTTCACATCCATAGAAGCCGAATCGAGAACTTGATGCCCATGCACAACTTCTTGACGTGCTGGTGCCTGTGCTCGAATCCCCAATACTTGAGCCTGGTTCCACAAGGGCCAAGCGAGGAACCCGATGACCCGGGTCCTCAGTGCTCTAGCTCAAGTCCTCAAAACTCAAGTCCTGATCCATTAAGGCTGCCCTTGAGACGCCGTTGCCTATTCCTGGGTGCCTGATGACCAAGCGTGGATCCTCAATGACCGAACTCAACTCCATCGAGGCCAGACCCAGGCATGGGTACCGGGGTCCCAAGCTTGGTCTCGATAGACACAGGTTCAAGCGCTGAAGACCCAAGCACGGGCATCGGGGTCCTAGGCCTAGCCTTGATGGACGCAGACACCAAGGTCTAGGGCCTCGATCTTGTTGGACTTAGGCTCAGGCATGGAGGATCCAAGCATAGGCATTAGGGTATTGAGCCCTGCCTTTGTGGACTTGCATTGGGCCACCAAGTCCCAAGCTCGGCCACAATGGACTCGAGCACGAGCGCTAGGGACTTGGTCATGGGCACCAGGGTCTCAAGGGTAGCCTCGATGGACTAGGGCATCGGCACTAGGGTCTTGGGTTTCAACCTCGATGGACCTAGCTTCAAGTACGAGGGAATTTGTGCACGAGAACTAGGGACCCGAGCACTCCCTGATGGACCTGAGCCAAGGCATAAGGGATCCAAGCACAGGTATTGAGGTCCTACCCTCAGTCTTTATGGATCCGGCTCTAGCATCGAGGCAACAAGCACAGCAGTGGGGCCTCAAGCCCGACTTCAATGGACCCAAGCACGAGCACTGGATACCCAAGCACCGACACCAGGTTCTTGGGCCCAACCTAGACCTAGGCAAGGGCATAGGTGACCTCGGTCTGGGCGTCGGGGACCAAGTCCTAGGCAGGTGGACCAGGGTCGCCATGAGCCCAAGCCATGAGTATCTAAGAATGAGTGTTAGGATTCCGATGTCCAAGCGCCGAATTTCTGATTCAAACATCGATATCTAGTCATTATTTTATAATGATTTTCGATTTTTTTTTAAATCAATTTTCTAAATTTCCTTTTTTTGGTCATACCATTTTCCTAATTTATGCATAATTTTTTCATTAAATTAGGAAACTATTTTCATTTACTAATTTTTCTAAACGGTTCAAATGCTGGAAAATTTTTCCGTTAATCGAGAAATTATTTCCATTGAACAAACAGTTAGAAAAAAAAAAAAAAAAACAGAGCCTAAATGTTAATAAATAAATAAAAACGCTTTGGCTGTCATGTCACAAGAATGCAAGCGAAGTCAGATGATTGAGACGGCAAAGAAGAAAATGAGACTCTGCGTACGTGTAGATAACAAGGCATTAAATGATAATTAAGGAATTAAATCCTGGTACGGTTGTGCAGTCCATCTTCCTTCTCACAAAAGGTTGGCAACTTCATTGGAAAAAGAAAGATTTTCAATTGTCCCTTTCCCAATGTCTTTTGCTATGTGTTCTCTGAAGCGCTCCGCGAAAATATTTTCAGGGAACTCCAGAAAAGTGAAAGCAATTGAGATT
Organism: Eucalyptus caleyi; assembly: GCA_014182885.2. Classification (NCBI taxonomy): domain Eukaryota; kingdom Viridiplantae; phylum Streptophyta; class Magnoliopsida; order Myrtales; family Myrtaceae; genus Eucalyptus; species Eucalyptus caleyi. The sequence goes on along the minus strand of CM024468.2, from coordinate 54,400,643 downwards.
GCAGCCGCTGAGTTTCACTGTCTAGTCTCGTCGCCTTGAGCATATTTGCATCTTCAGGGGTGGATTATCTGCTTTGACGGATGCAGTTTGCTTCTCGGGATCAACAGGATGGTCCACCATTGCGTCCCACTGCCGCCATGGGTGGAGGAGGCAGCGACCAGCTCTGAAGAGAATGCGTTGGACGGGATCCGAAGTTGAGCGCCAATCGAAAGCCGATACCTAAATGGAACACGGAATATTCTAGTCACGCATGACGGAACATGTACATTAGCAGCAATTAAGGTGACTTACAGATACAAAAGACGATAAAAATAAAACAAAAGAAAATGCAAGCATAGGTGTCCACGTATACTGGACCAACTCATGTCCTTAAACTGAGTCATTTATCGGAGTCAACTCCAAACGTAAAATGAGATAATGATAAACCGCGGGGGCCCGCTTAACCAACATGGTAAACGCCCCCGACCAGATTCCCGTGAAGCCTTCCCTAGGGTTGCCTGGGCGTGGTTCAGGAAAATGAAGGCAGCTTACTCTAGTCACGCATGACGGAACATGTACATTAGCAGCAATTAAGGTGACTTACGGATACAAAAGACGATAAAAATAAAACAAAAGAAAATGCAAGCATAGGTGTCCACGTATACGCATAACAGAGAATTGCGGAACGGGAGAATTTTGAAGAGAGCTTTTGCCCTCTCTAGCTCCATAAACACCCAGAGTATCTTCCATCGTAAGCTTACATTATCATGTAAGTCGATAGAGGAGGATAATTACAACACGCACATACAGGCCTCACTAGCAATTAACAGAATATCTATTAGGCTTCTGCACCACTCTTAAGATTGCAACTGATCAGAATAGCACAAATGTATCAGTAAAATCTTTTGGACAAGTTGATACTTGATACTATCGACAGCAAATTTAGAAAATCAATTTATCATCTCTCACATGTATCCCAAGTTCCCAACATAAAACCTCAAAGATGCACAATGAAGGGAAAGCTTGGATTTGACCAAAAAGAATTTCTGATAACCCTAAGCCTTGGAGCAGCCTCCTTTCCGACGCCACCAAAAAAGAAAAGAAAAAAAGAAAAAAAAGAGCAGCCTCCGAGTAAATGCCTCGGGGAACATATATCAAAATCTTTGGCAAAGTATGGCATTTAAAAAATTGAAGTCCTAGCGATTTGAGATTGTTGCACCATCATATCAGAAACAAGACGGAGAGGGAATCTCGGTTAGATGCATGCCGTGGTCAGGTAAGAATCGTCCCATCTAAGTATATGAGAAGTTAACATCTAGAGAGTCATCCTATTTGCCAAAAGAGAAGCTGCACTGCATCAGCTCAAAACATCTGAAGAAGGATAAAACCATTCATAGCTTGCACGGGACCTAAATGAATGTTACCTAAATGGTAAAGGAAATTGTTGCTATTCAAGATCTCTTGAGAGAGTCAAGCTAGAGTACAGATCACACTGATGCTCAATGCTAGAGAACTGGATGACTGCATCCAATAAAGTAAAAAAGAACAGGCAAAAGGAGCATGAGGCCTTCTGGGTGTCATCGAGAATTCCAGTGACATCACTACCTCAAAGTGCATACCACGTGCATTGGTCAATTTATTAAGTTGCAGGTCCTCATTGAGAATTTTAGATCTGTCGGAGAACAAATTCGTTAGCCTTGCATTAGTCAATTTATTAAGTTGCGGCAGCTTTTTTTTTTTAAACGTTGTATGTAGTTTCCAAAGATTCTAGCTCTCCCGCCAACAATAATTTCTTTACTTGCGAAAGGTTGTGAATTGCTTGAAACATATGCGGACTTATTACACATGTTACGATAATCCAGATGAATCACCCTAACTCAGAAGAGTTGACTTCTTTGGCTATCATAAGCTGATACAAGATCAAAGCTCTAGCAATTACAGTATGCTGTCAGTTGATCTCTCTCTCTCTCTCTCTCCTCGTGCACATGTTTGTGTCTCAAGTGTATATGTTCCGCATGGCAAGGGTTGTTTGGAGAGACTCGAGTTGACATTTATCATTCAGGAACCAAGTCCCCCAAAGTTGTTTGTCCGTCAAAGCATGAAAGGACTCACAAGGTTTCTTGTGTCTTCAAAATCATACTATAACATAGCCGGCCTAACCTTTCATGCTATTGTCGATTCAACAATAAGAAGGAATTTAGTATTTTGCGCGAGATCCATTTGTTTTTTGACCATCAAGAAACTTTTGGTTGTGTAGATTGTTTCTCCTCATGGGATTTTTACCATATATGGGTTCTATACATTCCACGGCAAATGCCGTGGGGATTGGACTCGAAATTGCTAAATTATTGCAGTCAATTTATGGTACCGTTTCAAGCATTAGAGGGGACTCTAAGAAGTTGCGGCATTCATTTAGTGTGGAAACAAGTTAAGCAACCAAATGACATGAAGATTGATGAAAGCATGGATCCTCTGAATTCAAACACGAAAGTTACAAGTTCTCATGCTTGAAGCCACAAAAGGAATGAAAGATTTTTAGACTCCAAACACAGTACATTATAATTTGAAATTAGCTTTCTTGTAATTTAGTTCAAGATAAAGAACCCAAGAAAGAATAAGGGCTTTAAATAATGAATTAGAATGTTCAAATTGACCTAAAATTGCACAATTTGGTTTCGGGAGGTTATGATATATTAGCCATAGAAACATTTTAGTCACTTTTTTTTTTTTTCCTTTTGCCTTGTTCTAATCTGGGCCTCAAAATAGATGGGCTCTGCAGTCTGTTCACTCAGGTTCTGTTGGGTAATGCTTCGAGGAATACCTGTTTCTGTTTTTTTGTTCTCTGGAATAGAAATAAAACAAAAACGTGTTTGGTAATTTTTTTTTTCCTAAAAACAATTTGTTCTTGAGAATAGATTTGGAATAGAAATAAGAAAAAAAACTATGTTGTTTCTTATTTCCGGGAATAACTCAAGAAACAAGAAACAAGAAACAAATTTTTTTCTTTTCTTTTCTTTTATTTCTTTCTTTTTCTCTCTTCTTCCCTACCGAGGCTGGCGACCGGCCAGATGAGACTCGGCAACCTCGCCAAAGCCTTGCCAGCCCCTGGCGAGGTCACCCTTAGCTTGCTAGCCATCAACGAGGCCTCCTGGAGCCTCGTGGCGGTCAAACGAGGTCCGACTCGCTAGATCTAGGCAAGGTCGCCTCACCTAGCTAGGACGAGGTCGAGCCTCGCCGAGCCATGACCGGCCAAACGAGGGCCGATGAAGTCGCCGGGCTTGGGGGGACCTCACCGGTGGCCGGTCGCAGGTCGGCCATGGCCAAGGCGGGCGACCGACTAGAGGAAGGAGAAGAAAAAGAAAAAAAGAAAAGAAAGAAAAAGAACAATGTAATAAAATTATCAATAAATTAAAAAAATTCTAAGTTACAAAAATATTTGAGATTGTACCAAACGCATTTCTCTTCCGGGAGCTGAAATTTTGTTTAATTACCTAACACTTTTAAATGCTCAAAAACTATTTTCAATAACAGAAATAGAAAAAAGTGTTTTTGAAAAGAAATTATTATGGAGAATAAAAACATGACCATACGCACTCTTAATGATTAGATATGGAGTACATGTTTGCTTTGGCCTTATTTCCAATTTGCCATAATTATGTTTGCTCATGCGTCTTAAACATGCATAAGAAGGTTAAAAGTCACAAAAACCTTAATTTATGTAAACAATGTCTATTATGACATATTTGCCCAAAAAAATTTGTGGCACCAAAAACCATAAATTTATAGTTGAGTGACATATTTATGCTCTATTAGTATTATGGTAAAAATTGTTATTAAAAATTTGATGTGACATTATTAATTTTTCTTCAAGGACAAGTGGCCAGTGGCATCATTAAAAAAAAAGATTGAAAAAGAAAAAAAATCGAAGTTACTGTTCATCATATTAAAAGTTATTGTTCATTGTCTTCAAGCTCACGATTGCCTAGCCAAAACGCCTGTGTCCCTTGTCCATCAATGCCCAAAGTTGCCTAGACCTCTAAGGACATTGGTGAGCCCTTGCTTAATCACCCGTGATCGCCGCTTGCTCGCAGATCTGAAATTTCATATCTAGGCAAGTGTTTTAGGAGGGCGAGTCCCTTGACGATGATTTAGTTGCGGTGAGCTTCGAAGCCAGATCTAGCCATTGTGTTCACTTGAGCTTGAAGCTTTGACCTAAGGGCTTGTAACCTAGAGGGAGGCTTGAGAATTGAGAGTCTTGAGCGATTCGAGGTCGTTGGGCTGAAAATATGGGTTTCGAAGACAATTGATGAACAGTAACTTTGGATTTTATTTTTCTTTTAAATTTTTAAATTTAGTTGCGGAAAGGAAAAGAGTGAGATCTGGGGAGAAGGTCGAGGAGAGACGGAGAGGGAGGCTGAGATCTGAGAGAAATCTGTGAGATGTAAGCGAGAAAGAGATTTGAGAGCTGTGAGCGAGGGTAGAGTGTGAGGAGAGAGCCTCCGTCGGCCACCACGCTTGAATCGTCGCCGACGACCCGTTGCCACGTTTCTTCACGTCCAAGCCGCGGTGGGTTTCATTCGGATCTGTCCCCCAGCTTTTCTGATTTGGGGTCGGTTTTCCGAGGATCGCGGCTCGGAGACGTGCGAGGCGAGTGGTGGACTCAGCCTGATCTATCGAGTTTGTCCGTCGTCCGACGTCCCCGTGACAGGTAGGGACAACGCCGGCCACTCCTGTTCTGCTTTCTTTTGTGCCCTGTTTCGGGCTCGCCGGACCGGGCTGGCGTTCTCCAATTCGTGCGAGTTCCGGCTCGCTTGTATACGTGCTGCTATCCCGGTCCATGCTACTTGTTGTTTGTCATGAGTCCCGGTCCAGGTTTGAGTCTCGATCTAGGCGGAAATCTCTAGCATGCTCCAACTGTTCGATGAAATGCCTCAACTAGATCTGCGAAAATCTTAAATTTGATATCCTTCTGGATATTTTGGTTGTTTCGTGCATCCTTTGTTCATGCCGTGACAGGGTCGTGGAGGGGTAGCATTCGCAACGGGGAACTAGGGGTCAGCTTGGCCCAAAGACCTTTCCGTGTCGATCGTTCGCGGCCAGCGTCGGCCAGCGTCGCCGTGGCCGACTTCGACCAGTGGAGGAGTCGGGTCTGTCTGGGTTTGGCCTGACTAGGTTCTGTCGAGCGTAGATCGTTCACAAAAGCGTTCCAGTAGCCGTTGGTGGTCGTTGAGGATCAGGCGATCCTTCATAGTTATTATTTCTTTTCGTTCTGGGTTCATGGGATGCTGAGGATCGGTCTCGGGGCAGCGTGAAGAAGAAGAGACCGGAGAGAGAAAGGGACAAAAAAAACCAAAAGAAAGGATAAAAATGAAAGGAGACAAATAGGCGGGCTGGGTGGTTAAGGGATCCCTATCTCTTTTCCTAGTCTGGCGTGTGCAGAGAAGAGAAAGGACAAGACAAGAGAGAGAAAACGAGAGAGACATAAAAATGAAAAATTGAAGAAAGGTCATAAGGAGTAAAAGACCAAAGTTGACGAGGACAAAATGGGTCTCTCCCTTCTCATCTAGTCTGACAACGTGAGAGAGAGAGAATATATTAAAAAAAAAAAAAGACCAGACGAAGAGAGAAAAGAATAATAGAAAAATCAAGTGAGGGAACTCTTCTATGGTCCGTTTGGTTGGGCTTTCCCAAGGGGTCCCAAGGCCCCAAAATTCCTTGAGAAAAATATTTTGTGTTCGGCATGTGTTTTTGAATGCCTATTTGCCTAATGCCAGCATTCCTAATATTGAAAGCCTAATGCTGGGGTAGGGCTGCTTTGAGCATTGGGCATTTCGGAGATGCGATTTTACTATTCACCGAGTCACTGTTCATCGTCTCCTCCGCCGTTCGCCTTCTTCTTCGTCATTCGTCTTCTTCTTTACGATGGGCGGTGCTCAACCGCTAGCGATCTAGATCTAGCCGCCGGAAGCCTCGCTTGAGGTCGCACAACCTCAGGCGAGGTAGCCTGAGGTCCATGCGACCAAGTGAGGCTAGATCTAGCCGTCCGGCGGTTGGCTGGCCGCCGGAATTTGATTTCAGACTTAAAAAAAAAAATAAAAAATAACAAAAGCTAATTACAAATGTGAATTTTGCCAAACGGTGTTTATGCTAAGTTACATTTCAATGTTATAATTTACTAAACAATCTAACATTTCTGAAAATCCCTTTACCTCAAAGGTATTTGCATTCTCCCAATGCCATTTCCCCAAAGCTGAACCAAACGGGCCCTCTAACCATTCGGAGGCTTGACTCGCGGTCGGCCGGGCCGGATCCAAATCGGGTGCTGAATAGATTCAAGTTTATCTTGGACATGGAATTTGCCCATTTGAGTCACGGGTCCGACTAGGCCGGGTCACTAATATTGTTATTATCTTTTTCATATTTATGTTTTTCCAAAAAAATAAAAAAATAAAAGAACTTTATATTTTCTATAAAAATAAGAAAAAGTCAAAAATAATTTTTGGTTAATTGTCTCCACAAATGCATGGAAAAACCTTGAAAATCAAAACAAACAAAAAAAGAAGAAATTAAACCTCGGGCTTTAAACAAGGTTAGGTGTCGAAAATGCATTATAAGTCCACATTCTTAATTTCTCTAGTTGCACAGAAATGAAATATTTCTCTCGATATTTCATTTGAGTTTGTAATCGACCCACCTTAAATTAATTAGTTGTGACTCATATTTAAAATTGACTTGCAGGTTAAAAACTCGAACCATTAAGTCGTAAATTGATGGATTTGGGAAAGTCCGGATTAAGCCTAATACTTAGTCGAGCCATTAGCCTCCGCACGCGTTCGCACGTAAGAGCGCCCGAAAAGGGAGGTCCCGACAAACACACATTTTGGTTGTCATGTCCAGTGAAGCAAGATGATTGAGCTGGCGACAAAAGTAAATGATGATTGGTCCACGCTTCTATAACACACATTAAGTGATAATTAAGGAATCAAAACGCGTACCATTGCCGCCTGTCCATCTCCCTTCTCCCAAAGCGTTGGGAAAAAGGAACAAATTCTCAACTGCTCCTTTTCCCCCTTCTTGTCTTTACTTTTATACTCTCGGCTTTTCTTGAGACCTTCGGTAGCTACTTCCTCACTGTTTTCGTTTGCTAGTGGGGAAAAGGATTAACACTTTCAACAGTTAAGAGAAAAAAACCTTTAAAAAAAAAAACAAGAAATTGGTCTAATAGGTAGCACGAGGCTACATAAACATAATGTTAAATAAAATTTCATGGACCAATAATGCGAATATTCGCATAAACGAGGACAAAACTTGACTCCGATACTGTACTAAAAAATTAAATCGAAAAGTTTAAACTTACATATGAATAGACACTAGATAAATGTAAATGTAAATAGTCTCATTATAATCTAATGAAAGGATATATTGAGAACTAGATATGAATGAGCTCTATCCTATGATGGCATGATTCGTGCATAATTTTCTATACTCACTCATCCAAGTCAGCCTAAGATAACTTGTCCCATTGAGTTGAAAAACAAAATATTGAAACTGACATAAAATGTCACAATTTCTCATTATTAAGCATCAATGATATCATGAAATAACTTAAGCATATTAATAACTTGAGATAAATTTTGAATGCTTTTACGCTATTTATGCCATACGTCATTTGATTTGATAAGAGTAATTACAATATCGGATTGTTAGTTTATAAATGGTCAAAATCTCTAAACATAATCACATGCATTTTTTTAGGAGACTTTAATGACCTCACTTTTAAATACTTAAAAGGAAGTCACTTATTCTTGTTGGTGGAACAAATATGGCTGCTGTTATCTTCTTTGTCCGCATAATCTTATACAGCAATTGGACGTGATTAAGTATGCTAACGTGACTTTTTTAAAAAACTTATAAAATAGAATTGATTATTATTAAACCATGCCGACATGAATCTTTTTTTTTTTTTGTGACCCAAGGAACCTCCGCACAGCCGACAGCTGGGAAGTAAACCCTGAGGAGGCACGTAGGAAACCACCACCCACGTTCCCCGGGTATGTCACCACAGCACGTCAGCCCCCTGCTTCGCAGAGGCTTCGATCCAGGGCCTCCTCGGTGGACGTCACCTTTCTCTACCATCAGTGCTGCCACGGCGGGTGGTACCGACATGAATCTTTTAGTATTAAAAAACTTAAAGATAGAATTACAATAGAGTTTATTTTTTTGGTAAAGATAGAATTACAATAGAGTTAATATTATGAAAAACCATAAATCGATATACATGTGACAAATTTATCTGGGTACACATGTAATAAATGTATCTCAAATGATCACAAAAAACCCAAAAACTGATACACTTGTAAGTTTATTCATTCGACTGCAAAAAAATCCAAAATGATACATTTATGACAAATATATCATTCATTAAATTAGATTAACGCCCAACTGTGACATACAAAAAGTAAAATCCTGGCGGATATCTTAATCAATTGTCACGTATCATCAAATTTAATAATTTGATAGATAGTGGTAAATTTGTTATAAGTGTATTAATTAAAGATAAATTTATTAAACTTAATTTATTAAAAATGTATCAGTTTTGAAAAAAATTAATTTGAGACAAATTTATCAAGATATTAATTCTTAACAGCGACGGAAAAAACATTTTTAAGACGCAAAAGACAAACGCATGGCGGCTCCTCGACGTTTCCCCTATGAGGCCACCTACCATCGCCGTTGTCACTTGCGCACTCCACTTTTCAATTCAAGCTCCCTCTCTCTCTCTCGAAACCCTAGCATGTGTATTCACTCGCTTGAAAATTTCTCATGCTATCTCCACCTTTGAACCTGAACTCGAGCTTCTGACGGGAAAAAAAGAAGAAGAAAAAAGCTTGAACTCGAGCTCAAGTTAACGACGGCGTCTCACGGCGGCGCCGGCGATCATTCCGCCGGCCGTACCAATGGATCTTGCGTGTCGTTTTCCAAAAACCTCTTCCAAGAATCAAGTCTTGAGCTGGAAAAGGCAAAACCTTTCGCAAAATCACGGGAAGAAATCGCGTCCGTTGCTGTTCTTGACGGTGGCGACCATGGCGAGATAGGGTCCCAGTCGCCCTTGTACTTGAACCTAACCCGAACCGATTCTCCTCGATCACAATCAAAGCCCCGTGCAGGCGAGCTAGGATGCTGTGGGTCGCTTTCCCATTCGGATCACTTGCCAGAAGTAGCCATTGGCGATGGCAAAATTGGAGCTGGGTCGTGCTTGCATTCGTCCCTGACCCGGCCCGAACCCTGTCCAGCTCTGGCCGTGAAGGCGGCGAAGATCAAAGAGGAAGTGGAAGAGGAGGAGGTCCCGACCATTGCTGATCCCAGGGATGCGACCATTTTATTGCCATCATGCTCGTGGCAGGCAGTAGCGGACGATGGGGCGAAGCCGATGGAGGGGCTGGGAGAGGCGTGGCCAACGCCGTTCCTGAGGAAGGCGTATGAGATGGTGTCGGACCCGGGGACAGACCCGGTGGTGTCGTGGGGTTTGAGGCGGGACAGCTTCGTGGTGTGGGAGGAGCAGGAGTTCTCCAAGCAGGTCCTGCCTCGATACTTCAAGCACTCCAACTTCTCCAGCTTCATCAGGCAGCTCAACACTTACGTGGGTACTTCTTCATGTTTGGATAAGAGCAAACCTATATCATTTGTTGCGGTCGTTATCTATTGTATTGATGTGTATAAAGTATGTATGTGTGTGTGTGTGTTTTGGTTTAACTCTTCGGTTCTTTTCTTGGATGTCGTCGAGAGTGTGGTCTTCTTACAGCAGCCAGAGGGTAGTCCCCGGGGCAATAGGCTAGGCTCCGAGGGACTCCACTCAAAACGTTTGCTCAGGTATTGAGACTCAATTTAACCCATTTTGTCGGTTATTATTTGTGCTTTACCCTAGAATAAGGGAAAAGGAACCAAGAAACCTGAAATGGTGGGCGAGACACACAGATTCTATATGAAATTTCATGAATCACGCGGCACATGTTCACAAAAATTTGCATCAAGTGGCCGGTGGACGATGGCCCCTACTAGGCCCTCGGCCTGTCATCATATTCAAGTGATGATGCTTTAGACGGTAGTTTGCAGAAACCACCAACCATGATATCAGAACACCCGTTAAAGATTATCTTCTTACTGGATTCAGAAATGCACTACTGGAGTTCCTTTATAGCGGTTAGTATTTTGCATTTACTGTTTCAATTGTCCATTTTGCACTTTCTCGCCCAGGATAAGTTTCCTTTGGCCATTGCTTTGTTTCTATCCAGTGTTCTGTAAAGCCTTCGGATACCTTTCTTCTTTTTAGGCAAGGCCAGAAGCATAATTCTGCACTGTTGTGTTCACATTATATGTAGTAGTGTCCGGATTGATTTTGAGTCGTTTGCCTTTACTCTTAAAATTTTCCACACACTCTTGGTACTGGTATTTGGATCATTGTAAAGGATCTCTCCTTGACGTGCATTGTAAGCCGTGCTCTTTCTATATTGGCCTATTAATACCCCTTGTGCACATCTTCCATTGAAACTTTCTTGGCCTTCATTCTGCTTATTTCTACTCTTTAGCCTTTGGTTCAATATGAACTCATAGACGTAGATTCTTCCTATCTTCTATTCTTTATGCATCATAATTCAAAATATGTCCCAGGGTTTTAGGAAGATCGATCCAGATCGATGGGAGTTTGCGAACCAGGGGTTTCACAAAGGGAAGAAGCACTTGCTGAAGAATATAAAGAGGAGACGCAGATCCAGCGAGCATAGAGAAACATCGAGTAGTACTGTCACCTCTGACTACCAGAAAGCTGAAAATGAAGTGGAACTCAAAACGCTTAAGAAGGACCAGGAAGCGTTGAAGATCAAGATCCTTAAACTAAGAGAAGAGCGGGAGAACTTTCAGCATGAGATTGAGCAGGTCACTGAGCGGGTTCGCCATGCCGAGTGCAGGAACCAGCAGATATTCCTCTTCCTCACAAAAGCAGCCAAAAGCCCCAACTTTGTCCAGCATTTAATCCAGAAGAAGAGGCAGAAGAGAGATTTAGAGACTTGTGAATCCAGCAAGAAAAGCAAATTGCTTGGTCCCGATGCTGAAGCCACCAAATGCTTGAATGAAGCAATGGATCACATGATTCAAAGCCCAAACGTTGATTGCCTGAGAATCAGTGATGATTTGGCACAGACGGAGCATTGGCCAAATAGGGTCATGCCGGAGGATTTTGACACCATTCAGATGCACAACCCGTGGCCTTCAATGGATGTTGAAGATTTCAGAGTTTCGCTGGGTCAGACGCCCGATCAGATGGCCAGAGCTGGTCCCTCTGATTTGTCTTCAGTATTCCATGAGATGTCCGAGAAACTCCTCAGGGAAGACGTGGTTGTTGGCGATGACGCAGACAACATAGAAGTAGAAGACCACCTGACAGTGAATGACATGGGAATCTATCTTGAACTGGAGGGTCTGATTGATGGATTGGGTACACGAGTGAACTGATGGAGCTAGCAGTGAGACTGATGTCCTAAATTTCCATGTACTCCCGCGCTGCCCTTTCTGTTATTTTCTTGCTCTTTTGGGTTCCTTTTTGTTATTTTAAGCTGGACATCAGAATCATTGTTGCTGCTGTTTTTTGTGACCCAGATCACATAATGCAGCTTTTGCATAGTTGGAGAGAGAGTGGAGTGAAGCCACCATTCGCTTCACGGCATGAAGGTATATGTGCCGGACACAGGAAAGAAGAAGAATCCAACCAATGAACTAGGTTTTGGTGGGTCAATGGAATATGCTCGTGTACATTTGTTGTAGTTTCTTACTTTTTCATCGTTGTATCAAAGACCTCCCAATGTTCTTTTCTGTAGTTTGCACTAACTTTTACTTTCTTTCTGCGCTTGTGTTGTTACCAGTTATGTATAAATAAAAGCGTTTATAGTGCGAAAAAGTTCATGTTCACTTTTCATGGGAAGAGCTTTCCGAGATGTTTTACATGACCAAATGCTAACCAGAAGTTAAAAGGTATGTCCATGTATTCTTTACTGGGAGACATGTTTCTTTCTTTTTTCTTTTCGTTTAAACTCAGTGTGCTTCTTGTGAATCTAATAGGTGTGCTTATTGCAAGCTTCAATGTGCCAAGAAGGGAGACCTCTCCAAGTTGGCGAACGCTTCTGTAACCCTAGACTCCTTACACTGTTAGACTAAACCTGTTGACTTCGTGTCCATCGAAAGTCAGTAACCTTAGTTACCATCAGCATTTGGTACTCTCGATAGCTTCAATAGTTCACTGAAAGCCTTTGCTTTGGTGTGATGAACCACACGAAGCCAGGTCTCAGCCACTAACTAACTGATGGATTGACTGACTTGGGCTACCTTTAACTCGGAGATCAACTCTCCTCTAATCTGCTAAAGAGTTCTTTACCAGTCCTATTCTCATGTATTTGACTGACGAGCTATTCCAATCACTGCTAGATGGGGTTGATATCGTAATTGGACCTTATTCATGAGGACGCTACTTAGTCATGAGGACCTAATGCAAACTGCTCAAAATTAAAGGAGATCAAATGGAAAGCATTATAAATCACACATTCTTCTAATAACTTAAAGCCTTTAAAATAATTGGCGACGGTCCCACAAAATTTCATATGATATCAAAGTTAGAGATTCTGAATTCATATTTTTACAAGCCTTATTTGATTTCCCAATTGAATATGTCCACATTTAATATATTGTAAAAAGACCACTCTAAGCATGAGAGAGAGTGTTAGAATAATTTAAGTAATAAACTATGCTTTTATCTAATGGCTTAAGCTTTTAGAACAGTTGGCAGTGGTCCCGCAAAATCTCACAGGCATATTCTTTAGCATTAGAGTTTTAATCCTTCAAAATGATTGGCAAAGCTTTTCGTGAAAATTTCAAATAGCCTTATGAAACGAGGTCGTTCTTTTAAAAGAGTTCTCAAAGTGAATATTTTCTTTAATTAGTCTCTAGTGGGTGACTAAGTATCAAAATTACTCCTACCTTATTCTTACCTTTTACCAAAAAAAAAAAAAAAAAAAAATTACTCCTACCTTACTAGCCGACTATCGTCGATCGTTGAGTATGTGCATATCATTTGGCACATTTTGTTGACGCTAATAATACAACTAGATCGGGTGAATAAGTTTATTTTCAAAACATAACAAATTTTCGTGGAATTACTTAATCTAGGTTGATAGATGCAGGAACAATAGATGATATAAGATGCAAGATACTTCCATTAGATAAATGATAAAATAAGTAAAGAAATAAAACACGATGCACTCAAATTTTTATGGTGGTTTGGTTTATGCCAAGCCTACATCCATTCTCCCAAACTAATAGCAATCAATAGGCCGGGGTCCACTGATAATTTAGTGAGTAGCTAATACGAAACACGTGTTGCTTCTATTCAAAATAGATAGATCCCACTATCAATAAACAATTTCTACCTACATGCTTGTACACTCTTCAAATTACAAATTAAAGTGAGTAATGGCAACTCTCAAAAGAGTATATCACTATAGATCATGCTCACAACATAGAGAGAATGTGACTATATCGGTATCCATAACTTTCTTAGTTTTATATATTATATTAAAAGTGTATTAATCTTCTTATATAGTTTTCGATAGAGGTGAGCATAATTTCGGGATAGAACCTAGAACCTAAGAACCAAACCGATAGGAACTTGTCCAGTTCTAGGTTTTAAGATATATAGGGTGGATTCCAAGTTTTAAAACTTAAGGAATCTGTTTCGATGAATAAGTTTTAAGTTCTAGATTTGTGAAACATGGAACCTGGAACCTATAACCTAGAGTCTGGAACAATTTTTTTTATGTTTTTCTTGGTTTATGTCTTCGCGTGATTCTACGGTATTTCATTTCATTGGATGATGAGTGTATAATCTGGAACCATTAATCTGAGTTTCTATTTTATGACGGAGATTTTTACTTTGTTGGTATTTCAATTTTTTCGTGTGTCTAAATATAAGTTATAGTCAGTAAATTGTAGTGACAAATGATGATTATTAAAGGTAATAATTCTTAATTAATAATAGATGTGAAGCCTGGGTGAACTAGAACCGACCCTGGAGCCTATTGCAAAGTAAGTTCCAGATTCTAAATTATATATGGTAGGTTTTAAATTCCAAAAAATGACGAACATGTCCCAATGGGTAGATTTCAAGTTTCAAATTTTAGGTTGGTTTTCACAGAACTTGGAATTGTTCATCCCTAATCTTCAACCTCCAAGTCAATCGTTAGAGAATCTCTAAGAAAATCAATTAGCGGTTGGAATTTATGAACATAATTACCGTGAAATCCAATTGTCCACATAATCAAATTTTCTAGGTAATGATCAGGTTTCCCTAAATAAAGTAAGTTATATGCGTCAATAATCTCTTCTTCTAATTGATCAAATAACACAAGTAACAATAAAATTGATTTTTCTCCATATCTTCAATTCAAGATTCTAGGCCCCGAAATTAGCTATTTATTCATTTTAACACACAAATTAAATCAAAGGAATCTCTAGGTCTCCTAATCCAAATTGTGTAAACATGTGAAAAAAAATACATTTTTTTCCTCAATCGATATAACGAGCTACTTTTATAAGCAATTCTCTGAGTCTATCCAAACTTCCTGTTGATAATTGCCTTATGTATTGCCGCCCAATTCTTCTTGAGCACGCTAGTACTCAAGACTTCACTCAACATTCATTTTGTCATGATACCTCCAAGTCCTAACAAACTTCCCATTCGTCACTAAGACCGACAAGAGTCTACCCTAGGGAATGAAGCGCAAGAGCTCGATACCGTGGAGGCTGATAAAGGTGTCGAAGTCAACAACGGGGTGAAGCAAAATGAAGAAGATGTTGTAGTGAGGAAGATGAAGAAAGAAAGAGAAAGACAACAAAAATAGATAAATAAATAAAAAGCCTCTTGATGAAAATGTCCGCTGATCATGACCTTGGGAAGTGTCACATGTCATGCACATGCTTGCCAGCGTATGCCGAGGGTTATTTATATATAAAAAAGCCTATTTTCAAGACTCTTTTTGAGAATACGTCCAATTCCAAGGGCTATATACCGAATCTTTTGGAGAATCTGCGACAAAAGTGGGATCAATTTCAAAGTTCCTGCCTCATTATTGAGAAGAGGAAGAAAAATGCGCACATTCGAACTTTGACCACCGAAATCAGGCCAGGTGTCGTCGTAAAGCCCACCCAAATAGATATTATTATCCATATTTGGTACATCTTTTCAGTACATAACAGATGTGACTCCTACCAAATTCGGACAAAGATGTGATGAGATAAAGCGGATACCCACGAATGACGGACCCAGACAAATGAAAGCTCCAACCCCATTATGTTCCCAAATGGTAATCACTCCCTTAACGTCTCTCTTAAGGCCATCCCAAGATCACGCTAGACATTTCCAAGCTAATTTCCCAACCATCCCTTTCCGTTCTTAATAAATTCCCATAATATTACTCCAAACTGATTTATAATTCTCCATAAACTGATACGTTCGTGACGTATATACCTTCCATGAACTTATGTCAAATTTTAGTATGAGATTGCTGAATTAGATAACATGTAGCATTAACTCAACTGATATGGTAAGTTCACATGAAAATCCATATCAATCTGGAGATGAATTTATTACAAATATACCGGTTTGAATTTTTTTAGGCGATTTGGGATTTTTTTATGGTACTAATCCCATATTCTTCTTATGGGGAGAACAAGAGTGCACATGATGTATGTGTATCCCTACACATATTAGGCAAAAATAATCCTCAGTTTCATGCATTGAAGAGGCACGTTATTTGTGCCCTACGAGAAAGACTGCTAATGGCAGCGAACTACATGCAAGTGAGGAGCCTCTTGGTTCCCAAATATTTACTATATTTTATGTTATCTGAAGTGACAAACGCTCAAGGTTAAAATTTTTGGAGCTAGTCTCACATTTAGCACATAAGAAGATAAAGCAAAAGCTTCAATTAGAGAATAATCAAGTAGTCAACGTAAACAAAATCCCCTTCCTTTTTGCAAGAAAAGTGTGTTGCACATCGCAACAGACTGCTGTCTGGCTCTAGCCCCGATGTTTTCAACCAAGAATTATTCTATATATGCTCTATATCCAACATGGGCTCTAATTGCAAGCATCCCCAAGAAGGAAGAAGTTGATTGATGGTACACCGGAATTGGACCTTTTTAGTGAGAACACTACTTTTGTCAATGGTAGTAATCATTCAGTCGGTTGAAACTACAGGAGATTAGATGACTGGCATACGTTTAAGCATTGGAGTTTTACTCCCTCGAAACAATGTTAAAACATGATAGGATAAACTTATACAAAATTTAATAGTGTTACGATATGATGCGCGATGAATTATGTAAAGTTTTTTTTGCTAATTAAGATTGTTATTCTTAGAAATTTAAATTGCATAAAATAAAATTGAAAATTTCTTTTAATCAATAAGAAGTATATGTTAGATAAAGGAGGAGAGAAATACGCAAAGCAAACTTAATAATTTCCCAGTAAAGCTCAAAAGTTGAAATTATCAAGGATTTTTGATGTACGCGCTGAATAAATTTATGAAAAACCCAAAGAAGGGCATTTGTCATTTAAGATTTCCTATCGGTCAAGAAATTTTCTATCATTAAATACTGATTTGAAATTCCAGGCATATTACGACCAAAATTGTAGCAAAACCAAGTTTCCAATTAACGTACAAGATACGTAGAACTCGATTATCATCCCTGTCGGAGATAAGATGCAACAAGGACCTGTGAATCCAGGCTACGTGCCTTACGAGATTACAGCTACGCAATAGGAAAGGAGACTTTTGAAGATATTGCAAAAAAGCTTGGCACGAAGGAATTCAAGACAACAGCTTAAGGTAAGAAATTATGAAGCCCATTTGGATTGAGGGGTCGTACGAGATCGGACGTTTTGGCATCCTAACTCCCACTTTGAATTGAATTGTTGCTCCTTGCGACAGACTGCTGTCTGGCTCTGGCCGATGATTTTTCGACCTAGATTTGCTCTATACGCTAGACAAACAGGCTGCCATCTGGCTATATGGGCTCTGGCCGATTCTCCCTCCAAGGAGACAGACCTTTGACGACCCACGTTAGAGCTTATCCACCACATTCATTGCATCTTTGACTAACAACAGTGACCAGAAGATGTGGCTCGTACTAATGACCACCCACGCTAGGCCAGGTGTCCTCCTGTTAAAGCCTGCCTCAAGAGACTTTCGTCTCCATTCGGGACACCCTCTGAGCACACAAATCGCTCGCAGATATTGTGGGTTCGTACTAGATTCAGACAAGATCTCACCAGAGAGAGCGGGAAAAGACACAGATAAATGGGCCGACAAGACGAATGCACAAGCTTCCATGAACCTTCGGAAAAGAGGGATCCTTCTTACGTGATCCCCATGCTTTCCAAATTCCTATGGAATCCATTTAATAATATCATGTTGAAATTTTTTTTTAACGTAAAGAAAAATTTGAGGTAAAAATAATTTGTGATATTTTGTGATTTTTTTTTTTTTTTTTTTTTTCGATTGGCTTTGCACCTGTTTAACAGCAAACGCCTCCTAGTAAAATATCAATTGCAGGAGGAAAGAGGGCGATAAACAATACCGAAACAGGTAAGTGTGTACAAAACAAGAACAATTTTTTTGTAAAGTATGCGTGAATGTCACAACTAGTAGCATAAAAACTCTGGGCATCTTGATTGGAAATCACCCAATTTGTCCGTTTCTTTTAATGCAAGAATCAGCTTTCCTCTAGCATCAACGTATCAATTGCTTGAGTTGCATCATTTCCTTTGGCAAAGAAGGAAAGTTATTTCCCAAATCCTATTTAACTTGGTTAAATCAGAGATGGGATATGGCTTCTTAGTTTTGAGGCTAGCAACATCACATAGATCGTTCTTCAAATGAGAAATGAACGACCAGCTCATCTGAAAATTTATCTTGCAAAAGGTGGAGGCACTGACATAAGTTAGCAGATGCCTCTGCTGCCAACTGATCCGTTTGCCACAAAATTCAAGTGGATATATAACAAGGAAAATAACGTAGATTAACCTAGGAACCCAACTAAAAAGGCTAAGCTAGTAACATTGAACTCAGTAGACGCCTAAATGAAACCATAAAAAGGGGGATAACTCGCAAGATCTCCGTTGTCATCCTAATAAAATCAATGTGATCATTGTCATGCTAGACGTTTCAAGTTGCAAAGGAAGAAATGGATCCTCAACTAGACTAGTGGTTATATAACAAGGGACTGTTTGCATAAGATATGCTTCAAGACAGCTCATCTTAGAAGTCACTCTCTCTCTTGTTCGCACACATGCACTCTCCACAAATTTGTAAGATGATGGCCATTGATAGCATGAAGAAAGTGGCAAATGAGTTCCAAAGCACCACAGCTCTGTCGATATGAACATCTGAGATCAATGCCAATGCACCTTCCACCTATGACTCCATAAGGAACGCTAAGAGCGCTAAACAAATAATATGCTGGAGCTTGCAAAGAGCATTTATGTAAACAAAGAACTTCTTAGGAGATAGCAATTAATCCAAGGAGGCTATTGACATGCAGATTCTTCATAGGTACATGCACTTTTATTAAAAACCGATGGTATTGCGAGGAAAAGAAACTGGGCTTCTCAATCTGCATATTAAAAAAGGACCACTGAAGTCGAGGAGGAACAAATAGAATCCAAGTATCTTACCTCTGTTTTTCAGGATACAACAATCTCATTCGCAGATCGCCTGCCGTAGCAAGAGCAAAGGATGCTTCTCCAAGTAATGGTTCTCTTCGTTCGGCTTGTTCCAGTATCTTGACTGTAATTTTTATCTTTTGGCGAAGGCTTTCCTTGCTCGACAGACTCCAAGCAGTCTGCAGCTTTTGTGTGCCTCTTACATAGGTGGAGCTTTTCTAACATCCAGCGTGAGATGAGAAGGCTGTGCGTCCTTCGTGGGGAGAGCCAATATAATCCTTGGCTCTTTCCTCATCGCAGCGACGTGCAAAACTGTGAAGCCTCTTGCATTTCTACTATTCACATGGGCAATTCCGAGATCAAGAAGTTCCGGTCATGGTCTCCGGATCACAGTATGCTCAGGCATAGTGAAGTGCATATGCATCATCCAGAGTGGTATAGCGCTCCTTCGTCAAAGATAGCATGAAGCAAGCCTTTCTCTAAAGTTACAGTTTCGAGATCAGATCTCACAAAAAATTTCTATACAATGTGCCAGCAATCGGTGACTTTCATCACCGCATACCCGTGCAGCGGATAGCACAAGCAAAATGTCGTCTGGGGTAACCTTGTGAGAATGTCAAGTAGGCACCTCTGCAAACGAACGAGTCTGATTCAGTTATGTTGCATGTGAACAATACAAAAAATATCCAGCATCTCTAGCCGTAATCACCGATGTGGATTTCTTTATCATAGTCTCCTCAGCTAGTTTCTTTTGCAGCTACCGCTGCGCTACTGAGCAGTTTGACAATGGACAGGATCCCCCTTCCCGCAAATCATCGTATTGAAGGGGGTATCGAAACAAACAATTCTCCCTATGAATAATATCAAATAGGACGGGAATTAATCAACCATAAAGTTGACACAACCGACCCATAGAGTCAATTTATACTACGGAAGGGTAAAATGAAAGAGCTCCAAATTGTCAGGTGCTCTTTACTGAAGTAGGTCATAGGTCTAATCTTTACTGAAGTAGGTCATAGGTCTAATCGAAGTTATCTCACTTCTAGTATGCCTTAGTATATTATGTAAGAATAATTATGACACATGATATTATCTAAATACTGAAAAAGGCTATGAAAAGTTGCAATTTTTTGGTAAAGTATGCGTCAGTCCTCTGAATTTGAACACGGACGCTGCGAACAAAGGAAAGATTTTCAGGCCGCACAACATGATTTGAAATTAGTTTTGCTGTTGTTTTAGTTAGGGGGTTACGTTAAAACCCTTTTGAATAGCTTTGATTGCGTCTCCCTATAGCGAAGATAAACTTGCTGACGTGCTTTTCTTTACCCTCAAATATATGTGGTCTAAGTCAACATTCAGAAATTTTCTTGTCGACCCGTGTCACGACCAAGCCCAAGAAAGAAGAAGGGCTTTGGACAAACAATTAGAATTTCCCAATTGGCAGAAATCTGTCTTTCATGAGTCTTCGTCCAATCACGTCACACGCAGATTTGAAGAAACCAGAAATGAAGAAAATGAATTGAGATTGAGAGCAAAGTTAGCAGATTTTAACAAATTTCCCAATTTATGGAAGGGTAGATTTGACACCAGCGTTCTGGTGTATAATTTTTTGTGACGTGAAAATATATTTGGGACAAATGTGGTAGAGGCACACTAATTTTGGATTTTTTTAACATGAAAATTAATTTGAGGCAAATGTTGTATCTATTTCAAATTTTTTGTGACATAACAATTAATTTGAAGTAAATATGATGCAAATATATCAGTCTGCAAAATTTTTATGATATTAATACATTTCAAATAGGCATGACCATAAGACATCGAGGTACTCCAAATGTACTTAGGCTCTGTGTTTTTTTTTTTTTTTTTTTGGGGTTAGATAATTAGGCCTTATTTGTTTCACAAAAAATGTTATATTTCTGTTTCGGAAAATTATTTTCTAGGGAAATTGCAACTTTTTTCAATGTTTGACAAAAATCTTTAAAACGAATTTTGGCAAGAAAATCTGATTTGAGTTTCCTAAATACATATACACTATTGGGGTGCTTGTGACTTGCGCATGGATAACCGAGGAACCAAGATCCTGAGTCCAACCTTGATGGACCCCAACCCAAGCACCAGGGACCCATGTAAGGCCACTTGGTCTCAAGCAAGAGTGCAGGTACCAATTTCACATCCATAGAAGCCGAATCGAGAACTTGATGCCGATGCACAACTTCTTGACGCGCTGGTGCCTGTGCTCGAATCCTCCATACCTAAGCTTGGTTCCACAAGGGCCAAGCGAGGAACCCAATGACTCGGGTCCTCAGTGCTTGAGCTCAAGTCCTCAGCACTCAAGTCTTGATCCATTGAGGCTGCCCTCGAGACGCCGTTGTCTATTCCTGGGTGCTTGATGACCAAGCATGGGTCCTCAATGACCGAGCTCAGCTCCATCGAGGCCAGACCCAAGCATGGGTACCGGGGTCCCAAGCTTGGTCTCGATAGACACGGGTTCAAGCGCTGAAGACCCAAGCACAGGCATCGGGGTCCCAGGCCTAGCCTTGATGGATGCAGACACCAGGGTCTAAGGCCTCGATCTTGTTGGACTTAGGCTCAGGCATGGGGGATCCAAGCATAGGCATTAGGGTATTGAGCCCTGCCTTTGTGGACTTGCACTGGGCCACTAAGTCCCAAGCTCGGCCACAATGGACTTGAGCATGGGCGCTAGGGACTTGGTCATGGGCACCGGGGACTCAAGGGTAGCCTCGATGGACCAGGGCATCGACACTAGGGTCTTGGGCCTTAGCCTCAATGGACCTAGCTTCAAGTACGAGGGAATTTGTGCACGGGAACTAGGGACCCAAACACTCCTTGATGGACCTGAGCCAAGGCATAGGGGATCCGAGCACAAGTATTGAGGTCCTACCCTCAGTCTTTATGGATTCGGCTCTAGTATCGAGGCAACAAGCACAGCTATGGGGCCTCAAGCCCGACTTCAATGGACTCAGGCACGAGCTTTGGAGACCCAAGCACCGACACCAGGTTCTTGGGCCCAACCTAGACCTAGGCAAGGGCACAGGTGACCTCGATCTGGACGTCAGGGACCAAGTCCTAGGCGGGTGGACCAGGGTCACAGGCCCAAGCCATGAGCCCAAGCCACGAGTATCTAAGAATGAGTGTTAGGATACCGATGTCCAAGCGCTGAATTTCTAATTCAAACATCGATATCTAGTCATTATTTTATAATGATTTTCGATTTTTTAAAAAAAAATTAATTTTCTAAATTTCCTTTTTTTGGTCGTACCATTTTCCTAATTTATGCATAATTTTTTCATTAAATTAGGAAACTATTTTCATTTACTAATTTTTCTAAATGGTTCAAATGCTGGAAAATTTTTCCATTAATCGAGAAATTATTTCCATTAAACAAACAGTTAAAAAAAAAACAGAGCCTAAATGTTAATAAATAAATAAAAACGCTTTGGCCGTCATGTCACAAGAATGCAAGCGAAGTCAGATGATTGAGATGGCAAAGAAGAAAATGAGACTCTGCGCAAGGTGTACGTGTAGATAACAAGGCATTAAATGATAATTAAGGAATTAAATCCTGGTTCGGTTGCGCAGTCCATCTTCCTTCTCACAAAAGGTTGGCAACTTCATTGGAAAAAGAAAGATTTTCAATTGTCCCTTTCCCAATGTCTTTTGCTATGTGTTCTCTGAAGCGCTCCGCGAAAATATTTTCAGGGAACTCCAGAAAAGTGAAAGCAACTGAGATTGCAGCCGCTGAGTTTCACTGTCTAGTCTCGTCGCCTTGAGCATATTTGCATCTTCAGGGGTGGATTATCTGCTTTGACGGAAGCAGTTTGCTTCTCGGGATCAACAGGATGGTCTACCATTGCGTCCCACTGCCGCCATGGGTGGAGGAGGCAGCGACCAGCTCTGAAGAGAATGCGTTGGACGGGATCCGAAGTTGAGCGCCAATCGAAAGCCGATACCTAAATGGAACACGGAATATTCTAGTCACGCATGACGGAACATGTACATTAGCAGCAATTAAGGTAACTTACAGATACAAAAGACGATAAAAATAAAACAAAAGAAAATGCAAGCATAGGTGTGCACGTATATGCATAACAGAGAATTGCGGAATGGGAGAATTTTGAAGAGAGCTTTTGCCCTCTCTAGCTCCATAAACACCCAGAGTATCTTCCATCGTAAGCTTACATTATCATGTAAGTCGATAGAGGAGGATAATTACAACACGCACATACGGGCCTCACTAGCAATTAACAGAATATCTATTAGGCTTCTGCACCACTCTTAAGATTGCAACTGATCAGAAGAGCATAAATGTATCAGTAAAATCTTTTGGACAAGTTGATACTTGATACTATCGACAGCAAATTTAGAAAATCAATTTATCATCTCTCACATGTATCCCAAGTTCCCAACATAAAACCTCAAAGATGCACAATGAAGGGAAAGCTTGGATTTGACCAAAAAGAATTTCTGATAACCCTAAGCCTTGGAGCAGCCTCCTTTCCGACGCCACCAACAAAAAAAAAAAGAAAAAAAAAAGAGCAGCCTCCGAGTAAATGCCTCAGGGAACATTATCAAAATCTTTGGCAAAGTATGGCATTTAAAAAATTGAAGTCCTAGCGATTTGAGATTGTTGCACCATCATATCAGAAACAAGACGGAGAGGGAATCTCGGTTAGATGCATGCCGTGGTCGGGTAAGAATCGCCCCATCTAAGTGTACGAGAAGTTAGCATCTAGAGAGTCATCTTATTTGCCAAAAGAGAAGCTGCACTGCATCAGCTCAAAACATCCGAAGAAGGATAAAACCATTCAGAGCTTGCACGGGACCTAAATGAATGTTTACCTAAATGGTAAAGGAAATTGTTGCTATTCAAGATCTCTTGAGAGAGACAAGCCAGAGTACAGATCACACCGATGCTCAATGCTAGAGAACTGGATGACTGCATCCAATAAAGTAAAAAAGAACAGGCAAAAGGAGCATGAGGCCTTCTGGGTGTCACCGAGAATTCCAGTGACATCACTACCTCAAAGTGCATACCACATGCATTGGTCAATTTATTAAGTTGCAGCAGCTTTTTTTTTTTAAACTTTGTATGTAGTTTCCAAAGATTCTAGCTCTCCGCCAACAATAATTTCTTTACTTGCGAAAGGTTGTGAATTGCTTGAAACATGTGCAGACTTATTACACATGTTACGATAATCCAGATAAATCACCCTGACTCAGAAGAGTTGACTTCTTTGGCTATCATAAGCTGATACAAGATCAAAGCTCTAGCAATTACAGTATGCTGTCAATTGATCTCTCTCTCTCTCTTTGTCTCTTCTCGTGCACATGTTTGTGTCTCAAGTGTATATGTTCCGCATGGCAAGGATTGTTTGGAGAGACTCGAGTTGACATTTATCATTCAGGAACCAAGTCCCCCAAAGTTGTTCGTCCGTCAAAGCATGAAAGACTCACAAGGTTTCCTGTGTCTTCGGAATCATACTATAACATAGCCGACCTAACCTTTCATGCTATTGTCGATTCAACAATAAGAAGGAATTTAGTATTTTGCGAGAGATCCATTTGTTTTTTGACCTTTTGGTTGTGTCGATTGTTTCTTTTCATGGGATTTTTACCACATATGGGTTCTATACATTCCACGGCAAATGCCGTGGGGATTGGACTCGAAATTGCTAAATTATTGCATTCAATTTATGGTATTGTTTCAAGCATTAGAGGGGACTCTAAGAAGTTGCGGCATTCATTTAGTGTGCAAACAAGTTAAGCAACCAAATGACATGAAGATTGATGAAAGCATGGATCCTCTGAATTCAAACACGAAAGTTACAAGTTCTCATGCTCGAAGCCACAAAAGGAATGAAAGATTTTTAGACTCCAAACACAGTATGCTATAATTTGAAATTAGCTTTCTTGTAATTTAGTTCAAGATAAAGAACCCAAGAAAGAATAAGGGCTTTAAATAATGAATTAGAACGTTCAAATTGACCTAAAATTGCACAATTTGGTTTCGGGAGGTTATGATATATCAGCCATAGAAACATTTTAGTCACTTTTTTTTTTTCTTTTGCCTTGTTCTAATCTGGGCCTCAAAATAGATGGGCTTTGCAGTCCGTTCACTCAGGTTTTGTTGGGTAATGCTTCGAGGAATACTTGTTTTTGTTTTTTTGTTCTCTGGAATAGAAATAAAACAAAAACGAGTTTGGTAATTTTTTTGTTCTTATGAACAATTTGTTCCTGAGAATAGATTTGGAATAGAAACAAGAAAAAAAAAGTTGTTTCTTATTTCCGGGAATAACTCAAGAAACAAGAAACAAGAAACAAGTTTTTTCTTTTCATTTCTTTTATTTCTTTCTCTTTCTCTCTTCTTCCCCATCGAGGCTGGTGACTGGCCAGATGAGACCCGACGACCTCGCCAAAGCCTTGCCAGCCCTTGACAAGGTTGCCCTAAGCTTGCTGGCCATCGACGAGGCCTCCTGGAGCCTCGCGGTGGTCAAGCGAGGTCCGCCTCGCTAGATCTAGGCGAGGTCGCCTCACCTAGCCAGGTTGAGGTTGAGCCTCGCCGAGCCATGACCGGCCAAACGAGGGCCGATGAAGTTGCCGGGGTCGGGGGACCTCACCGGTGGCTGGTCGCAGGTCGGCCATGGCCAAGGCTAGCGATCGACTAGAGGAAGGAGAAGAAAAAGAAAAAAAGAAAAGAAAGAAAAAGAACAATGTAATAAAATTATTAATAAATTAAAAGAAATTTTAAGTTACAAAAATATTTGAGATTGTACCAAACACATTTCTCTTTCGGGAACTGAAATTTTGTTCAATTACCTAACACTTTTAAATGCTCATAAACTATTTCCGAGAACAGAAATAGAAAAAAGTGTTTTTGAAAAGAAATTATTACGGGGAATAGAGACGTGACCATACGTACCCTTAATGATCAGATATGAAGTACATGTTTGCTTTGGCCTTATTTCCAATTTACCATAATTATGTTTGCTCATGCGTCTTAAACATGCATAAGTAATCACCGTAATCCAAAAGTTAAAAGTCACAAAAACCTTAATTTATGTAAGCAATGTCTATCATGACACATTTACCCAAAAAAATTTGTGGCACCAAAAATCATAAATTTATAGTTGAGTGACATATTTATACTCTATTAGGATTCTGGTAAAAATTGTTGTTAAAAATTTGATGTGACATTATTAATTTTTCTTCAAGGACAAGTGGCGAGCGGCATCATAAAAAAAAAAATTAAAAAGAAAAAAATCGAAGTTACTGTTTATCGCGAAGTTACTGTTCATCATCTTCAGAGTTATTGTTCATTGTCTTCAAGCTCACGATTGCCTAGCCAAAACGCCTATGTCCCTTGTCCATCAATGCCCAATGTTGCCTAGACCTCTGAGGACACTGGTGAGCCCTTGCTTAATCACCCGTGATCGCCGCTTGCTCGCAGATCTGAAATTTCATATCTAGGCAAGTGTTTGAGGAGGGGCGAGTCCCTTGACGATGATTTAGCTGCGGTGAGCTTCAAAGCCAGATCTAGCCATTGTGGTCACTTGAGCTTGAAGCTTGACCTAAGGGCTTGTAACCAAGGGAGGCTTGAGAATTGAGTGTCTTGAACGATTCGAGGTCGTTGGGCTGAAAAATATGGGTTTCGAAGACAATTGATTAACAGTAACTTTGGATTTTATTTTTCTTTTAAATTTTTTAATGTAGCACTTGCATCGTGCCATGTCAACGCAGAAAAAAGTTTAAAATAACTGTGTCATAAGTGTAACATGAAGTTTGTGATGCCCATTTTTTTTATTCTAAACATTGTTGACATCTAAATTTTGCCTAAATTTTTAAGATAAAATTTCACAAAAAAAGTCAGGGACCAATTTGGTCATAACAAAAATATTGTTCGCATCACCTAAATATTGATATTGTTTGCCTTTACTAAGTTTTATTTTCTATTTTATTCGCCCTTATTTTACCCTACTTTCGAATGATCGTTCACAAAAGCGTTCCAGTAGCCGTTGGTGGTCGTTGAGGATCGGGCGATCCTTCATAGTTAATTATTTCTTTTCGTTCTGGGTTCATGGGATGCTAAGGATCGGTCTCGGGGCAGCGTGAAGAAGAAGAGACCGGAGAGAGAAAGGGAAAAAAAAAAAATCAAAAGAAAGGATAAAAATGAAAGGAGACAATAGGCGGGCTGGGTGGTTAAGGAATCCCTATCTCTTTTCCTAGTCTGGCGGGTGTAGAGTAGAGAAAAGACAAGACAAGAGAGAGAGAAAATGAGAGAGACATAAAAATGAAAAATTGAAAAAAGGTCATAAGAAGTAAGAGTGCGCACGACAAAATTTTTGGAACAGAAATCGATTTCTGGCCAGAAATGGATTTCTCAATTTCTGAAATAGAAATTGAGAAGTTAAAAATTTCAGATTATGATTTCTTCTTTAAATCTATTTTTAGAATATAAATCTGTTCCAGAAATAGAAAAATCAAATTGCGTTACCAAACGGATTTTTGTTCCAAATTTGTTCTAGGAAACAGAGAAACAGAGCAATAGAGAAGTATAAATTTTATCACGTGCGCCCTAAAAGACCAAAGTGGAAGAGGACAAAAGCGGTCTCTCCCTTCTCATCTAGTCTGACAAACATGAGAGAGAGAATATAAAAATATATAAAAAAGACAGGAAGAGAGAAAAGAATAATAGAAAAATCAAGTGAGGGAACTCTTCTCCAACCATTCGGAGGTGCGACCCGCGGTCGGCCGGGCCGGAGACGAATTGGGTGCTGAACAGATTCAGGTTTATCTTGGACATGGAATCTGCTAGTTTGAGTCGCGGGTTTGACCAGCCCGAGTCACTAATATTATTATTATCTTTTTCATATGTATGTTTTTCCAAAAATAAAAAAATAAAAAATAACTTTAAAAATCAGAAAAATCAAAAAAATAATTTTTGGTTAATTGTCTCCACAAATGCATGGAAAAACCTTGAAAATCAAAACAAACAAAAAAAGAAGAAATTAAACCTCAGGCTTTAAACAAGGTAAGGTGTCGAAAAGGCATTACAAGTCCACGTTCTTAGTTTTTCTAGTTGTACATGAGTGAAATATTTCCCTCGATATTTCATTTGGGTTTGTAATCGACCCACCTCAAATCGATTAGTTGTGACTCCTATTTAAAATTGACTTGTAGGTTAAAAACTCAAACCATTAAATCGTAAATTGATAGACATGGGAAAGTCCGGATTAAGCATAATACTTAGTCGAGCCATTAGCCTCCGCACGCGTCCGCACGTAAGAGCGCCCGAAAAGGGAGGTCGACAAACACACATTTTGGTTGTCATGTCCAGGGAAGCAAGATGATTGAGCTGGCAACGAAAGTAAATGATGATTGGTCCACGCTTCTATAACACACATTAAGTGATAATTAAGGAATCAAAACGCGTACCATTGCCCCCTGTCCATCTCCCTTCTCCCCAAGCGTTGGGAAAAAGGAACAAATTCTCAACTGCTCCTTTTCCCCCTTCTTGTCTTTACTTTTATACTCTCAGCTTTTCTCGAGACCTTCGGTAACTACATCCTCACTGTTTTCGTTTGCTAGTGGGGAAAAGGATTAACACTTTTAACAATTAAGAAAAAAAACCTTTAAAAAAAAAGAAATTGGTCTAATGGGTAGCACGAGGGTACATAAACATAATGTTAAATAAAATTTCATGGACCAGTAATGCAAATATTCCCATAAGCGAGGACAAAACTTGACTCCGATACTGTACTTAAAAATTAAATCGAAAAGTTTAAACTTACATATGAATAGACACTAGACAACTATAAATAGTCTCATTATAATCTAATGAAAGGACATATTGAAAACTAGATATGAATGAGCTCTATCCTATGATGGCACGATTCGTGCATAATTTTCTATACTCACTCATCCAAGTCAGCCTAAGCTAACTTGTCCCATTGAGTTGAAAAACAAAATATTGAAACTGACATAAAATGTCACAATTTCTAATTGTTAAGCATCAATGATATCATGAAATAGCTTGAGATAAATTTTGAATGCTTTTATGTTATTTATGCCATACGTCATTTGATTTGATAAAAGTAATTACAATACCGGATTGTTAGTTTATAAATGGTCAAAATCTCTAAACATAATCACATGCTTTTTTTTTAGGAGACTTTAATGACCTCACTTTTAAAATACTTAAAAGGAAGTCACTTATTCTTGTTGGTGGAACAAATATGGCTGCTGTTATCTTCTTTGTCCGCATAATCTTATACAGCAACTGGACGTGATTAAGTATGCTCACGTGACTTTTTCTATTTAAAAAACTTATAAAATAGAATTGATTACTATTAAACCACGCCGACATAAATCTTTTAATATAAAAAAAACTTAAAGATAGAATCACAATAGAGTTAATATCCTAAAAAATCGTAAATTGATATACATGTGACACATTTATCCGAGTACACATGTAATAAATGTATTCCAAATGATTACAAAAACCAAAAACTGATACACTTGTAATAAATTTATCCAAAATTAATTTTATTCGACTACAAAAAAACTTAAAATGATACATTTTGACAAATATTCCATTAAATAAATTAGATTAATGCCACAAAAATCACAACTGCGACATATGAAGAGTAAAATTTAAACCGGTATATTAATCATTTGTCACGTATTATCAAATTTAGTAATTTGATAGTAGATAGTAAATTTATCATAAGTATATTAGTTAAAGGTAAATTTATTATAAATATATTAGTTTTAAAAAAATTATTTAAAATATATATATATATATATCAATTGGAGAGTTTTCAAGATATTAATCCTCAACAGCCACAAGGAAAACATTTCTAAGACGCAAAAGACAAAAGCATGGCGGCTCCTCGACGTTTCCGCTATAAGGCCACCTACCATCGCGTTGTCACTTGCGCACTCCACTTTTCAATTCAATCTCCCTCTCTCTCTCTCTCGAAACCCTACCATGTATATTCACTCGCTTGAAAATTTCTCATGCTATATTCACTCGAGCTTCTGACGGGAAAAAAGAAAAGAAGAAAAAAGCTTGAACTCGAGCTCAAGTTAACGACGACGTTCCGACGGCCGTACCAATGGCTTTTGCGTGTCGTTTTCCAAAACCCTCTTCCAAGAATCAAGTCTTGAGCTGGAAAAGGCAAAAACCTTTCGCAAAATCACGGGAAGAAATCGCGTCCGTTGCCGTTCTTGACGGTGGCGACCATGGCGAGATAGGGTCCCAGTCGCCCTTGTACTTGAACCTAACCCGAACCGATTCTCCTCGGTCACAATCAAAGCCCCGTGCAGGCGAACTAGGATGCTGTGGGTCGCTTTCCCATTCGGGTCACTTGCCAGAAGTAGCCATTGGCGATGGCAAAATTGGAGCTGGGTCGTGCTTGCATTCGTGCCTGACCCGGCCCGAACCCTGTTCAGCTCTGGCCGTGAAGGCGGCGAAGATCAAAGAAGAAGTGGAAGAGGAGGAGGTCCCGACCATTGCTGATCCCGGGGATGCGACCATTTTATTGCCGTCATACTCGTGGCAGGCAGTAGCGGACGGTGTGGCGAAGCCGATGGAGGGGCTGGGAGAGGCGGGGCCAACGCCGTTCCTGAGGAAGACGTATGAGATGGTGTCGGACCCGGGGACAGACCCGGTGGTGTCGTGGGGTTTGAGGCGGGACAGCTTCGTGGTGTGGGACGAGCAGGAGTTCTCCAAGCAGGTCCTGCCTCAATACTTCAAGCACTCCAACTTCTCCAGCTTCATCAGGCAGCTCAACACTTACGTGGGTACTTCTTCATGTTTGGATAAGAGCAAACCTATATCATTTGTTGCGGTCGTTATCTATTGTATTGATGTGTATAAAGTATGTGTGTGTGTGTGTGTGTGTGTGTGTGTGTGTGTGTTTTGGTTTAACTCTTCGGTTCTTTTTTTGGATGTCGTCGAGAGTGTGGTCGTCTTACAGCAGCCAGCGGGTAGTCCCCGCGGCAATAGGCTACGCTCCGAGGGACTCCACTCAAAAGGTTTGCTCAGGTGTTGAGATTCAATTTAACCCATTTTGTCGGTTACTATTTGTGCTTTACCCTAGTATAAGGGAAAAGGAACCAAGAAACCTGAAATGGTAGGCGAGATACACAGATTCCATATGAAATTTCATGAATCGCGCGGCACATGTTCACAAAAATTTGCATCAAGTGGCCGGTGGACGATGGCCCCTACTAGCCCTCGGTCTGTCATCATATTCAAGTGATGATGCTTTAGACGGTAGTTTGCAGAAACCACCAACCATGCTATCAGAACACCCGTTAAAGATTATCTTCTTACTGGATTCAGAAATGCACTACAGCAGTTCCTTTATAGTGGTTAGTATTTTGCATTTTACTGTTTCAATCGTCCATTTTGCACTTTCTAGCTGAAGATAAGTTTCCTTTGGCCATTGCTTTGTTTCTATCCAGTGTTCTGTAAAGCCTTCGGATACCTTTCTTCTTTTTAGGCAAGACCAGAAGCATAATTCTGCACTGTTGTGTTCATATTATATGTAGTAGTGTCCGGATTGATTTTGAGTCGTTTGCCTTTACTCTTAAAATTTTCCACACACTCTTTGTACTGGTATTTGGATCATTGTAAAGGATCTCTCCTTGACGAGCATTATAAGCCGTGTTCTTTCTATATTGGCCTAGTAATACCCTTTGTGCACATCTTCCATTGAAACTTTCTTGGCCTTCATTCTGCTTATTTCTACTCTTTAGCCTTTGGTTCAATATGAACTCATAGACGTAGATTCTTCCTATCTTCTATTCTTTATGCACCATAATTCAAAATATGTCGCAGGGTTTTAGGAAGATCGATCCAGATCGATGGGAGTTTGCGAACCAGGGGTTTCACAAAGGGAAGAAGCACTTGCTGAAGAATATAAAGAGGAGACGCAGATCCAGCGAGCATAGAGAAACATCGAGTAGTACTGTCACCTCTGATTACCAGAAAGCTGAAAATGAAGTGGAACTCAAAACGCTTAAGAAGGACCAGGAAGCGTTGAAGACCAAGATCCTTAAACTAAGAGAAGAGCGGGAGAACTTTCAGCATGAGATTGAGCAGGTCACCGAGCGGGTTCACCATGCCGAGTGCAGGAACCAGCAGATATTCCTCTTCCTCACAAAAGCAGCCAAAAGCCCCAACTTTGTCCAGCATTTAATCCAGAAGAAGAGGCAGAAGAGAGATTTAGAGACTTGTGAATCCAGCAAGAAAAGCAAATTGCTTGGTCCCGATGCTGAAGCCACCAAATGCTTGAATGAAGCAATGGATCACATGATTCAAAGCCCAAACATTGATTGCCTGAGAATCAGTGATGATTTGGCACAGATGGAGCATTGGCCAAATAGGGTCATGCCGGAGGGTTTTGACACCATTCAGATGCACAACCCGTGGCCTTCAATGGATTTTGAAGATTTCAGAGTTTCGCTGGGTCAGACGCCCGATCAGATGGCCAGAGCTAGTCCTTCTGATTTGTCTTCGGTATTCCATGAGATATCCGAGAAACTCCTCAGGGAAGACGTGGTTATTGGCGATGACGCAGACAACATAGAAGTAGAAGACCACCTGACAGTGAATGACATGGGAATTAATCTTGAACTCGAGGGTCTGATTGATGGATTGGGTACACGAGGGAACTGATGGAGCAAGCAGTGAGACTGATGCCCTAAATTTCCATGTACTCCCGCGCTGCCCTTTCTGTTATTTTCGTGCCCTTTTGGGTTCCTTTTTGTTATTTAAAGCTGGACATCAGAATCATTGTTGCTGCTGTTTTTTGTGACCCAGATCACATAATGCAGCTTTTGCATAGTTGGAGAGAGTTTCTGGAGGGAAGCCACCATTCGCTTCACGGCATGAAGGTATATGTGCCGGAAACAGGAAAGAAGAATCCAACCAATGAACTAGGCTTTGGTGGGTCAATGGAATATGCTCGTGTACATTTGTTGTAGTTTTCTTACTTTTTCATCGTTGTATAAAAGTCCTCCCAATGTTCTTTTCTCAAGTTTGCACTAACTTTTTCTTTCTTTCTGCGCTTGTGTTGTTACCAGTTATGTATAAATAAAAGCGTTTATTGTGCGAAAGAGTTCATGTTCACTTTTTATGGGAAGAGCTTTCCGAGATGTTTTACATGACCAAATGCTAACCAGAAGTTACAAGACATGTCCATGTATTCTCTACCGGGAGACATGTTTCTTTCTTTTTTTCTTTTCTGTTTAAACTCAGTGTGCTTCTTGTGAATCTAATATGTGTGCTTATTGCAAGCTTCAATGTGCCAAGAAGGGAGACCTATCCAAGTTGGCGAACGCTTCTGTAACCTTAGACTCCTTACGCTGTTCGACTGAACTCGTTGACTCCGCGTCCACCGAAAGTCGGTAACCTTCGTTACCGTCAGCATTTGGTACTCTCTCGATAGCTTCAATAGTTCACTGAAAGCCTTTGCTTTGGTGTAATGAACCGCATGAAGCCAAGCCTCAACCACTGACTAACTAATGGACTGATTGACTTGGGCTACCTTTAACTCGGAGATCTACTTCCTCTGACCTGCCAAGGAGTTCTTTACCAGTCCTATTCTCATCTATCTGACCGACGAGCTGTTCCAATCACTGCTGGATGTGATTGATATCATAATTGGACCTTGTTCATGAGGACACTACTTATTCAAGAGGACCTAATTCAAATTGCTCAAAATTAAAGGAGACAAATGCAAAGCATTGGAAATCACACATTCTTTTGATAACTTAAGCTTTTAAAATAATTGGTGACGGTCCCACAAAATCTCATATGGTATTAAAGCTGGAGATTTTGAATTCATATCTTTACAAGTCTTATTTGCTTTCCCAATTAAATATGTTCACTTTTAATATAATGTAAAAATATCAATCTAAGCATGAGAGAGAGTGTTAGAATAATTTAAGTAATAAACCATGAGGCTTAAGCTTTTAGAACAATTGACAGTGATCCCACAAAACGTCACAGGCATATTCTTTAGCATTAGAGTTTTAATCCTTCAAAACAGTTGGCCAAGCTTTTTGTGAAAATTTCAAATAGCCTTATGAAAGGAGGTCGTTCTTTAAGAAGAGTCCTCAAAGTGAATATTTTCTTTAATTAGTCTCTAAAGTGGGTGACTAAGTATTAAAATTACTCCTAGCTTACTAGCCGAGTATCGTCGATCATTGAGCATGTGCATATCATGTGGCACTTTCTATTAACGCTAATAATACAACTAAGTTTATTTTCAAAACATAACAAATTTTTGTGGAATTACTCAATCTAGGTTGATAGATGCAGGAATAGTAGATGATATAAAATGCAAGATACTTCCATTAGATAAATGATAAAATAAGTAAAGCAATAGAACACGATGCACTCAGATTTTTATGATGGTTTGGTTTATGCCAAGTCTACATCCATTCTCCCAAACTAATAGCAATCAATAGGCCGGAGTCCACTCATAATTTAATGAGTAGTTAATATGAAACACTGTTGCTTCTATTCAAAATAGATAGATCCCACTATCAATCAACAATTTCTACCTACATGCTTGTACCCTCTTCAAATTGCAAATTAAAGTGAGTAATGACAACTCTCAAAAGGGTATATCACTATAGATCATGCTCACAACATAAAGAGAATGTGACTATATTTGTATCCATGACTTTCTTAGTTTTATAGATTATATTCAATGTGTATTAATCTTTTTATATAGTCTTCGATAGGGGTGAGCATAATTTCATGATGGAACCTAGAACCTAAGAAGCAAACCGATAGGCTAGGTTGCACGGACATGTTGCACGTGCTTCCGTGTCGTGTCCGACACGTGTCGGACACACGTTGACCGCGTGTTAGATTTGTCGACACGTGGTCAACTTTTGTTAACACGTTTCAACATGCGTATCCGAAAGACAATGGAGGGTGGAGGTGAGGGCGAGGGAGTAGAGATGAGGCCGCGAGCGAAGGCGAGCCCGCGACTGCGAGAGATGGCCAGAGAAAGTTCACGACTGCGCGATTGCGAGAGACTGAGGCGAGGGCCGTGAGGAGGAACTTCACGAGGGAGGCGCGCGTGGGGGAGGGTGGCATCGTCTAGTGGGGCGGCGGCGGCGGCGGCGGCGAGGGGGAGGAGGAGGAGGAGGAGTTCGCGGTGGTGTGCAAGCACTCGGCGCACAGGGACCACGCGTTTCGCCTTCTTTTCCGATCCCTTTTCACTGAAATTTTTTCTGGGTTACTCCCTTTTCCGCTCCTTCGGCGAATGCTGGTGCTTTTCTTGATCGAGTCTTCATGCTTTCAGAGATAGGCATCGTGCAGCAAGGAGGAGGAGAAGAAGGCGCTGCTAGGGTTTTGAGAAGGAAAATAAAAGAATAAAAAATTGACTTGGCGTGTCGGAGGGAGGGGGAAGTGACAGGAGGGAGGGGGAAGTGACGGGCTGTCAGGTGGTGGGGGAGGGAAAAAAAGTGAAAAAAAAAATTGGGGGTGGGGAAAGGGACGAGGGAATTTGGGCGTGGGGGAGGGGATTCGGGGTGGATTTTGAAAAATAAAAGTAAATTTAGGACAATGAAATAAAAATACCTAGAATCTTACTGAAAGTGTTGAATGACTAGTGTAAATTCATCATATGTTCTTTTTTTAATTAATTAATTATTTATAAATTAGATTAAAATTAATTAAAAAAAAATATTTATTTAATATATGTGTTTCAGCGTGTCGGAATTTTTTATTTTTGAGAAATGACGTGCCGACGTGTTGTGTCATATCGTGTCGCGTGTCCGTGTCGCATGTCGGTGCAACCTAGCCGATAGGAACTTGTCCAGTTCCAGGTTTAAGATATATAGGGTGGGTTCCAAGTTTAACAAATTGAAGAATCTGTTTCGACGGGTAAGTTCTAACTTCTAAGTTGGTGAAATCTAGAACCTGAAATCTATAACCTAGAGTTTGGAACAAATTTTTATGTTTTTCTTGGTTTATGTCTTCTCGTGATTCTGCGGTATTTCA
This sequence comes from Eucalyptus caleyi, assembly GCA_014182885.2. NCBI lineage: Eukaryota > Viridiplantae > Streptophyta > Magnoliopsida > Myrtales > Myrtaceae > Eucalyptus > Eucalyptus caleyi. The sequence continues at coordinate 54,364,845 of CM024468.2, read as the reverse complement.
TGCCATTGGATGATGAGTGCATAATCTGAAACCACTAATCTGAGTTTTCATTTTAAGACAGAGACTTTTATTTTGTTGATATTTTATTTTTTTCGTGTGTTTAAATATAAGTTATGGTCAGTGAATCATAGTAACAAAAGATGATTATTAAATGTGATAATTCGCTACAATCATTTAATTAATAATAAATGTGAAACTTGGGTGAATTGGAACCGACCTTGGAACCTATGACAAGATAAGTTTTAGATTCTAAATTATGCATGGTAGGTTCCAGGTTCAAAAAAATGCGAAACATGTCCAATTGATAGGTTTCAAGTTTCAGATTTCAGGTTTCAGGTGGAATCTTCATAGAATTTGGAACCATTCATCCCTAGTCTTCAACCTCCAAGTCAATCGTTAGAGAATCTCTAAGAAAATCAATTAGTGTTGGAATTTATGAACATAATTACTGTGAAATCCGGTCGTCCATATAATCAAATTTTCGAGGTAATGATGAGGTTTCCCTAAATAAAGTAAGTTATATGCGTTAATAATCTCTTCTTCTAATTGATCAAATAACATAGATAACAATAAAATTGATTTTTCTCCATATTTTCAATTCGAGATTCTAGGCCCCAAAATTAGTTATTTATTCATTTTAACACACAAATTAAATCAAAGGAATCTCTGGGTCTCCTAATCCATATTGTGTAAACACGTGAAAAAAAAATTCTCCTCAGTTGATATAACGAGCTACTTTTATAAGTAATTTTATGAGTCTATCCAAACTTCCTGTTGATAATTGCCTTACGTATTGCTGCCTATTTCTTCTTGAGTATGCTACTACACAAGACTTCACTCAGCATTCATCTTGTCATGGTACCTCCAAGTCCTAACAAACTTCCCGATCGTCACTAAGACCGACAAGAGTCTACCCGAGGGCATGAAGCGCAAGTTCTCGATACTAGGGAGGCTGATAAAGGTGTCGAAGTCAACTACGGGGGCGAAGCAGAATGAAGAAGATGTTGTAGTGAGGAAGATGAAGAACGAAAGAGAAAGACAATAAAAATAGATAAATAAATAAAAAGCCTCATAATGAAAATGTCCGCTGATCATGACCTTGGGAAGTGTCACATGTCATGCACATGCTTGCCGGCATATGCTGAGGGTTATTTATTTATAATGAAGCTTATTTTCAAGACTCTTTTTGAGAATACGTCCAATTCCAAGGGCTATATACCGAATCTTTTGGAGAATCTGCGACAAAAGTGGGATCAATTTCAAAGTTCCTGCCTCATTATTGAGAAGAGGAAGAAAAATGCGCACATTCGAACTTTGACCACCGAAATCAGGCCAGGTGTCGTCCTAAAGCCCACCCCAATAAATATTATTATCTATATTTGGTGCATCTTTTCAGTACATAACAGATGTGACTCTTACCAAATTCGAACAAAGATGTGATGAGATAAAACGGATACCCACGAATGACGGACCAAGACAAATGAAAGCTCCAGCGCCATTATGTTCGCAAAAGGTAATCACTCCCTTAACGTCTCTCTTAAGGCCATCTCATGTTCACGTTAGACATTTCAAAGCTAATTTCTCAACCATCCCTTTCCGTTCTTAATAAATTCTTGAATGAATGCCATAAAAGATCCCAAGTTAATATTACTCCAAACTGATTTATAATTCTTCATAAACTGATACGTTTGTGATGTATATACCTTTTATGAATTTATGTCAAATTTTAGTATAAAATTGTTGAGTTAGATGATACGTGACATTAACTCAACTGATATGGTAAGTCCACATGAAAATCCATATTAATCTATGATGAATTTATTATAGATGTATCGATTTAAATTTTTTGAGACGATTTGGGATTTTTTATTATACTAATCCTAAATTCTTCCTATGGAGAGACCAAGAGTGCGCATGATGTATGTGTATCCCTACACATATTAGGCTAACATAATCCTCAGTTTCATGCATTGAAGTGGCACGTTATTTGTGCCCTACGAGAAAGACTCTGCTAATGGCAGTGAACTACATGCTAGTGAGGAGTGTCTTGGTTCCCAAATATTTACTATACTTTATGTCATCATGAAGTGACAAACGCTCAAAGTTAAAATTTTTGGAGCTGGTCTCACACTTAGCACATAAGAAGATAAAGCAAAAGCTTCAATTAGAGATTAATCAAGTAGTCAACGTGAACAAAATCCCCTTCCTTTTTGCAAGAAAAGTGTGTTAACACATGGCAACAGACTGCTGTCTGGCTCTGGCCCCGATGTTTTCAACCGAGAATTACTCTATATGCTCTATATCCAACATGGGCTCTTATTGCAAGCATCCCCATGTCAAGAAGGGAGAAGTTGATTGATGGTACACCGGAATTGGACCTTTTCAATGGGAACCCTACTTTAGTCAATGGTAATAATTATTCAGTTGGTCGAAACTACAGCAGATTAGATGAAGGGCATACGTTTAAGAATTGGAGTTCTAATCCCTCAAAACAATGTTAAAACATGATAGGATAAGCTCATACAAAATTTAATAGTGTTACGATATGATACGGGATGAATTATGTAAAGTTTTTTTTTGCTAATTAAGATCATGATTCTTAGAAATTTAAGTTGCGAGAAATTGGAACTTTCTTTTAATCAAGAGGAAGTATATGTTAGATACTATAAAGGAGGAGAGAATGACACAAAGCAAACTTAGTAATTTTCAATAAAGCTCAAAAGTTGAAGTTGTCAAGGATTTTTCAATGTACGTGCCGAGTCAATTTATGAAAAACCGAAAGAAGGGCATTTGACATTTAAAATTTCCTATGGGTCGAGAAATTTTCTATCGCCAAATAATGATTTGAATTCCAGGCATATTACGGCAAAAATTGTAGCAAAACTAAGTTTCCAATTACCGTACAAGATAAATAGAACTCGATTATCATCCTGTTGGAGATAAGATGCAACAAGGACCTGAGTTGCCAGGCTACGTGCCTACAAGATTACAGCTGGGCAATAGGAAAGGAGACTTTTGAAGATATTGCCAAAAAGCTTGGCATGAAGGAATTCAAGACAACAACTTGAGGGGAAAAATTATGAAGCCCGTTTTGGATTGTGGGGTCGTACAAGATCGGACGTTTGGCATCCTAACTCCTGCTTTGAATTGTTGCACCTTGCAACATAGTACTATATGCTACTTCTAGGTTCTATAGTGGCCCTTCCACTTCCACTTTGGTGTAGTTTTTGTTCGTATTGACTGCTGTCTGGCTCTGGCCGATGTTTTTTGGACCCAGATTCGCTCTATACGCTAGAAAAACAGCCTGCCGTCTGGTTCTATAGGCTCTGGCCGATTCTCCCTCCAATGAGACAGACCTTTGACGACCCAGGTTAGGCCAGGTGTCCTCCGAAGAGAGAGCTTAGCTACCACATTCATTGCATCTTTGACTAACATCAATTATGTGGCTCGTACCAATGACCACCCAAGCTAGGCCAGGTGTCCTCCTGTTAAAGCCTGCCTCAAGAGACTTTCGTCTCCATTCGAGAGACCCTTTGAGCACACAAATCGCTCGCAGATATTGTGGGTTCGTACTAGATTCAGACAAGATCTCACTATATAGAGCGGAAAAAGACGCAGATAAATGGGCCCGACAAGACGAATGCACAAGCTTCCATGAACCTTCGGAAAAGAGGGGTCGCTCCCTAACGTGCTGTCTTAATCTAAGCAAGAAATCCTTAGTCAACATCAGACATTTCCAGCTGATTTATCTGCGTCTCTTTACCCTTATTTGATGGATCCTTCTTATGTGATCCCCATGCTTTCCAAATTCCTATGGAATCCATTAATAATATCATGTTGGAATTTTTTTATGACGTAAAGAAAAATTTGAGGTAAAATTAATTTGGGATATTTTGTGATTTTTTTTTTTTTTTTTTTTTCTTGTCTATTGGCTTTGCACCTGTGTAACAGCAAACGCCTCCTAGCAATATCAGTTGCAGGACGAAAGAGGGGGATGAACAATACCGAAACAGGTAAGTGTGTACAAAACAAGAACAATTTTTTTGTAAAGTATGCGTGAATGTCACAAATAGGTGCATAAAAACTTTGGGCATCTTGATTGGAAATCACCCAATTTGTCCGTTTATTTCAACACAAGAAATCAGCTTTCCTCTAGCATCAACATATCAATTGCTTGAGTTGCATAATTTCCTTTGGCAAAGAAGGACAGTTATTTCCCAAATCCTATTTAACTTGGTTAAATCAGAGATGGGATATGGCTTCTTAGTTTTGAGACTAGCAGTATCACATAGATCGTTCTTCAAATGAGAAATGAACGACCAGTTCATCTGAAAAGTTTATCTTGCAAAAGGTGGAGGCACTGACATAAGTTAGCGGATGCCTCTGCTGCCAACTGATCCATTTGCCACAAAACTCAAGCGGTATATAACAAGGAAAATAACTAGGAACCCAACTAAAAAGGCTAAGCCGATAACATTGAACTCAGCAAACATCTAAATGAAACCATAAAAAGGGGGATAACTCGCAAGATCTTCGTTGTCATCCTAATATGATCAATGTGATCATTGTCATGCTAGACACTGGAAATTTTTCATTGAGAAAGTTTCAAGTTGCAAAGGAAGAAATGGAGCCTCAACCAGACTAGTGGTTATATAACAAGGGACTGTTTGAATAAGATATGCTTCAAGAAAGTTCATCTTAGAAGTCACTCTCTCTCTTGTTCGCACACAAGCACTCCCCACAAATTTGTAAGATGATGGCCATCGATGAAGAAAGTGGCAAATGAGTTCCAAAGCACCACTGCTCTGTCGATATGAACATCCTGAGATCAATGCCAATGCACCTTCCACCTATGACTCCATAAGGATGTAGGGTATGCAACCCTTTGCTCTGATATTAATTGTAGAGTGCGCAATTTATAAAATATGCGGAAGCACTGTGGTGGTTACACAAGAGAATTGTAATAAATAACTCAAGACACTGGTTACATAAGAGAATTGTAATAAATAACTCAAGACACTGGTTATACTAAAATTGCGGTATAAGTACAACACTCAAAATAAACACTATGACACAACTATTACAATATATTTTCTCTCACACCACATACTCAAAATACTCACACTCAAGCACACTCAGCTATTCTATTTTTTCTTCTCGATCACAGAGGGATAACTCGCTCTGAAGCTGCAATGCTTCATGAGGCTCACACCTTGGTTTCTCTCTGACAAACTCTCTTTTTCTTTGAAACTCTTCTTCTCTTAACTCGTGTGGCCTGCCTTACGTCTGGATTCCCAAGCCCTATTTATAGACTCAAGCTTCACCGCCTATTGAGGCATGACAATTTTGACTTTTTTCACCGCCATGGTACAACTGCAAGACAACTCATTTTCTTCTTCTTCAAGTACTCTTGTTGTCCACGTACAATTTTCTTCTTCAGCCACTATTGTTGACTTTCTTCAAGTTTCTCTTCTTCACCGCCTCAGCCTCTCTTGGACTTCTTTTTATCTTCTTCAATAAGTTCTTGACAACTGGAGTTTTATGAAGAAACATGTTTTCCATGCACGTAGACTTCTCTAGCTGTTCTAGGATTTCTTCGGGCCCGTTTGGTTCGGCTTTTGAGAAATGCATTTGCCAAAATGCAAATACCTTTGGGTGAAGGGGGTTTTTCGAAATGCAAATATCGTTTGGTAAAATTTACATTAAAATACAACTTTGGCCAAAATATCGTTTGGTAAAATTTGTATTTGTAAATGACTTTTATTAAATTCAAAAAACAAAAAAAAAAACAAAAACAAATTTCTATTTTCTTTTTGAAGTCCGGCGATCACTAACTACGAAAAGCTACACCAGCATAACAAGCCTTTCCAGTCTACGGACTCTGAATTCGTTCGAAAGAAGGATGGAACTGTTTCCATCAAATTTGGCAAGGAAAAGGAAGAAAGTCCTTCTATCTTCGGAAGTTCTTGTGGCCATGTTTGGATGATTTCTTTATCCAGAACTTCTTGAAGTGCTTCTTTTTCCGGGAAGCTTTTCCACAAGTACCATCGCAGTCTTTCTTGGAACATTTGATTTTTAACTTCTGGTAAGAGCAGGCTGTCTTGAGGCCTTTGTCATTTATGGTGCAGGTGCGGACCATCTGGCGCTTTAGGCACAACTCTTCAAGACATAGATGGATTTCTTGTTGTATTTCTCCCAAGGGAATATCCTGTACTCTCCTCTATCTTCCAAAAAAAGATCTTTCAACCATCTGAGATAGTTCTTTAGATATGGAAGTTAGGAATATATATGCTTTAGATTTGGATTAGCTCCAATCTGGTAAAAAAACTTAAGCATTTCTCGATAATGCTTATCAAGATATTTATTCTGGAGGGAGCAACATTTTCTTTCGAAAAATTCTTTTCTTTTCATCTCTATGAGATTAGTGAGTTTTCCCACAAAGAAATGATATAAGAAAGTGATGGCATGGCTGAAATCAGGTGACATGAGAAACTGAATCTGGTCTTGCTCTGACACTGATTTCCACAAAAGTTTAAGACTTCTTGTGAATCTTGTGACAAAGTTGTAAATGACATCATTCATATCATGATTGGTAATGGACTGAGTATTCAGCCAAGTATGAAATTCTTCAAGTCTTTCTGGCCATTTGTGATAGGGGATATAATTAATGGTGAAGAATTGTTTTGATGTCATGGTCACATTTTGTCCAGGATTGTTTTGATCTGGCCGCCTGGGGTCGCGCGACCCAGGCGACGGCTGTCGGGGTTGTGCGACCCCAAGCGATGAGGTCGCGCGATTTAGGCGACAGCCGCCGGGGTCAGGCGACCCTTGTCCGGTGGTTGCCGGTGCGTCGCCGGCACGCGCAACCCCTTGGCCGGCGGTCGTCGGCCTCCGATCGGCTTCTCTCGGTGGAGATGAACAGTAATGAACAGTGGAAGTTGCATTCCGAAAATGCAACTTCCCAATGGACCTTTCCCCTCCATTCTCCCAAAGGCCTTTCAACCCCCTAGGAGATGCAATTGCATCTCCCCAAAGTCCTCAAAAAAATGAATCAAACACCGTAGCATTTGGCCAAACCCCTTTAGAGTCCAAATGAACATTCCAAATGCTGAACCAAACAGGGCCTTCATGCTTCTGGCTTCTTGTTATTATATTAGGTGTTGACTCCAACAAAGGAACGCTAAGAGCGCTAAACAAATAATATGCTGGAGCTTGCAAAGAGCATTTATGTAAACAAAGAACTTCTTGGGAGAGAGCAATTAATCCAAGGAGGCTATTTACATACAGGTTCTTCATAGGTACATGCACTTTTATTAATAACCGATGGTATTGCGAGGAAAAGAAACTGGGCTTCTCAATCTGCATATTAAAAAGGACAACTGAAGTCGAGGAGGAAAAAAATAGAATCCAAGTATCTTACCTCTGTTTTTCAGGATACAACAATCTCATTCACAGATCATCGCCTGCCGTAGCAAGAGCAAAGGATGCTTCTCCAAGTAATGGTTCTCTTCGTTCGGTCTGTTCCGGTATCTTGACTGTAATTTTTATCTTTTGGTGAAGGCTAAAAGAAACCGAAGGTGAAGAAGGAGCGATCGAGAAAGGAGTGAAGGTTTTCTGTATTTCCTCAATTGAATGTGTAATCTGTACATATCCTATGTAAATAGAGCTAGAGATGTACAATTAATGGAAATAAAGAATCCTATGTATCAATCTAGATGTGTATCTAATCTCTAATTGATATGTACACAATCAGATCAAATTACAATCTCCAAAGAGAATATTGCATATCTTCTAACACTCCCCCTCAAGCTGGTGGCTTATAGACATCCAAGACGCCTAGCTTGCTCAGTAGATATGCATGTTGTCGATGACATAGGGGTTTGGTGAAGATGTCTGCCGGCTGCTCTGCTGTGCCAATTCCTTCTGTCTCAATTACCCCTTCTTGAATCTTGTCTCGTGTGAAGTGACAGTCTACTTCTATGTGCTTAGTCCTCTCGTGCACTATAGGGTTTGCTGCCAATTTGAGAGCTGCATCATTGTCACAGAATAATTTTGTCGCTCCTCGTACTTGTATTCCGAGGTCTTTAAGCAATCCTCGTATCCACACCACTTGACAAGTAGTTTTCGCCATAGATCGATACTCAGCTTCGGCCGAAGACAAGGATACGGTAGGTTGTTTCTTAGTCTTCCATGAGAGGAGCGAATCCCCTAATTTGATGCAGTATCCAGTGACTGATCTTCGACTAGTAGGGCATGTAGCATAATCAGCATCACAGTATGCTCTCATCTTCATGTCACACTGTTTGGATAGAAGAATTCCAAGTCCTGGACACCTTTTCAAGTACTTCACAACCTTCAACGCAGCTTCCAAATGAGATCGTTTTGGACTGTGCATGAACTGACTAAGAGTCTGTACTGCATAAGAGATGTCAGGTCTAGTCATGGTCAGGTATATGAGCTTCCCGACAAGTCTTTGATAACCTGATGGATCTTTGAGTATGGGATCATCATTCTGTGATACATCCCTATCATATTCTGCAGTAGTCAACTTAGTGTTCTGCTCAATAGGAATCACAGCTGGTCTGCAACCTGATAGGCCTGCTTCCGATATAATTTCTAAGACAAACTTTCGTTGACTAAGAGAGATTCCTTGATCAGATCGAGCAATTTCAATTCCAAGAAAATATTTAGGTGCTCCTAAATCTTTAATGTGAAAGGTAGCATGTAAATAATCTTTGAAATTGTCTATGGCGGCCTTATCATTTCCCATAAGAAGTATGTCATCGACATATATCATTAAATAAATGGATGACATACCTTTAGTTCGTGTGAATAAAGCATAGTCATGCTTAGACTGCTTGAAACCTGCTGATATCAGAGCATTTGCAAATTTGGAATACCATTGTCTGGATGCTTGCTTCAATCCGTAGAGAGATTTGCGGAGACGACATACTCTATTCTCCCCCTGTCTCCGTAAGCCTTGAGGAATGTCCATATAAATTTCCTCATCAAGATCCCCGTGCAAAAAGGCATTATGTACATCCATTTGATGTAGATTCCAATTATTAATAGCAGCAACAGACAAAAAAGAACGAACCGTGACATCGGTAGCAACCGGAGAAAAAGTCTCGTGGTAGTCAAAGCCTTCCTTTTGTGTGAATCCCTTGGCAACCAACCGTGCCTTGTATCTTTCAACGGAACCATCAGCATGATATTTGATCTTGTAGACCCATTTGCAGCCAATTGGCTTGCGACCAGGGGGTAATGAAGCAAGATCCCATGTTTTATTCTCAATCAAGGCTTGAAGTTCCGCTTTCATGGCCTGTTGCCATTTTGGTTTAATGGATGCCTCATCATAACTAGATGGCTCCTGTTCTTCTGATAGGCGACTAATGCAACATCTATGTTCCTGTGATAATCTATGAAAGGAAACATATGATGAGACTGGATATTGAGTACCTGGAGAATGAGTTGCACAGATATAGTCTTTAGTCCAGGTAGGAGGTCGTGTGGTGCGACCAGAACGCCTTGGAGGAGTCATGTCTGTATTTGTCGCACTGGTAGGTGCCGACTCTATATGCTGATTTTCTTCAGCATCATGGGAATCTTCGAGTCGTGATTCTAAATTTTCTTCTGAGCGATCGGTGCTCTCAACAGGTGTTGGTGTTGATACTGGAAGAATTGAATCAGTGGAAGGAATGTACCTTGATTCTTCCATGGGTATATAGGCATGACCTTGAGGCACTGTTTCATCAGAAAAACCGCTATGGGAAGGAGCTGTCATTCCTGTGTTTGCATCTGAAGTTGTCTGCTTAGAAAAGGGAAAACATCTTCACGAAAGATGACGTCACGACTCACCAGAAATTCCTTTGTGGAAATGTCAAGAACCCGATATCCCTTTTTTAAATTGGGATATCCCATGAAGATGCATTTCCTAGCACGTGGACTGAATTTATCTCTTGGCCCCACTGTTGCAACAAAACAAAGACAACCGAAGACCTTGAGATGCTGGAGTTCGGTTTCTTCCCAAATAGTAGCTCAAAAGGAGTTTTCCCTTTAAGAATCTGAGTTGGCATTCGGTTGATTAGGTAAGTGGCTGTGACCACACAATCTCCCCAATAATTGTCTGGAACTGATGCTTGAAACTTTAAGGCTCGTGCGACTTCTAATAGATGACGATGTTTCCTTTCCACCACGCCATTTTGTTGTGGTGAATAGACACAGGAGCTTTCATGTTGTATGCCATGTGTAGTAAATAGGGAGGAGCAATCATGGCTGAAGAATTCTCTCCCATTATCGGAACGGATCCGTTGTATGGATTTGCCAAACTGATTCTTTGAGAGTGAGATAAAGCTCTTCAAATGAGAATATGTCTGATTTTTAGATTGCATCAAGAAGGTCCAAGTAGCACGAGAGTAATCATCGACTATAGTGAGAAAATATCGAGACCCGTCATGATTTAATGTGTGGTATGGTCCCCAGATATCCACATGAATTAATGAAAAAATTTCACTAGTTCGAGTATTACTAGACGGAAAAGGTGAACGGGATTGTTTAGCAAGAGGACATATATGACAATGTGAATAGGGAAAAGAAGCACTGTGGCCCAATCTCAAATGCATAATGGAATTTCTATCATTGGTAGTCAGGTTACACAATGATGACTTATTCAAATAATTGCAGGGAAAATTACTTGAAAAACTATTCCAGAAAAATAGATCTTCAGAGAGACTACCCAAGCCCATCAGTTTCCCAGTCGAAAGGTCCTGAAAGAAACATGCATCAGCATTGAAAAAGACTTGACATGAACTTTCTTGACAAGCTTTGGACACAGAAATCAAGTTAAATTGGAATTCTGGGACATAAAGAACATTTCTAAGAGTAATTTGTGAGCTGAGATTGACTGTCCCTGTTTCATGAACATGAGTAATATTCCCATTGGGCAATTGCACAGAAATAGGGAAATTCAATCTGTCATTTGTACTTGAGAAAAATCCCCTGTCACATATAATATGGTCGCTTGCCCCTGAATCAATTATCCATGTCTTTCTGGATATTGAATTAATCAAGCAATGAATAATACCTGAAAAACTTGCTCCTCTGTTGGTTGTGTCCATTTTTTGAATTGCCTCCATCAACTGATTGTACTGACTATATGAGATGGGCTGGTCAAATTTTTTACCGGTCGGCCCAGTAACTTGGTAAGCTGATGAAATCCTTTTTTCTTTTTCACCAGGCTTTCCGTGCAACTTCCAGCAATTATCAATTGAGTGATTAGTACGTTTGCAGTAATCACAAAATAATTTATTCTTGCCTTTAAAATTTCTTCCGAAATTTCTTGATGACGTGGCAAGCATCTGACCGTCCATTCCTTTGATTGCAGCGAAGATCTGGCCGTCCGATCCTTTTGACGCGAGTGGCTGTCCACCGTTGGATCCGATCGAGCGATCAAAAACTTGCAAGCCGTCCGATCCTCGGGACAGATCCTGGCCGTCCATCCGGTCTGGTTTAAATACCCTGGATTCTTCGGTGAACCCTAATTTCGCCGCTCGTCTCTCTCTCTCGCGATCTAGGTTTAGGGTTCTGGAGGCCGCGTCTCGCCGATCACCGAGCGCTGCGAGTGCGATGCTTTCGCCGCTCCTGGTGTGGTCCGGCGATGTCGCGTGTCGCTGACTCTCTTCCTGCACGGCCAATTGAAAAATCCGCCCAATCGGCGGCATGGGATCCATGGCGAGGATCTGTGAGCGAAATCCGAGGTAAGTCTCGTTCAAAATGAGGAGAAAACGTGTAGCTTTCTCCCTATCTTTGATAGATCTGTATTGTTTGATGGTGGACTCCGGTCCTACGAGCTTCTCCTCGGCCGCCTCGAGATTGTTCCACAGAGAGGAAAGTTTGTTGAAAACGGCTGTGACCGTCATATTACCCCCGTTTCAATTCACTGAGATCTTGCATGAGATTGAAAATTTTTGCCTGGTCCAACTTCCCGTACATTTCCTGTATGTTTTCCCACATTTCTTTTGCGTCTTCTGTTGGTGGGAGTCCGGCCGCGACCTCGGAGGAGACGCAATTGCCGATCCAGGTTCGGATCAGGCGATTGTTCTTCCTCAGTCGGGCCGACGTTCATCTATGGGGACTTGAATGGTTCCGTCGAGGAAACCGTCTTTATCTTTTGTTGCTAGGGCGCGCCGGAACTCCTGCGACCATCTTGTGTAATTTTCTGGCCCGGTCAATTGCTGGCTAATGAGCCGCAATTCTGGTCCGTCGGCATTAGAGACGAACAATGGATCGCCGGGTTCTGGTCGTCCGACGAGCGCCGCCGCCGGAAACGGTAGAAAGCCGGGTGCGAGGTTCGGGTAGGTATTTCCTTGACCCGATTCGTTCGCCCCAATTGGATACCCCGCATGATAAAAACCCGGGTAGGGATTTGTTCCCATACCCGGCTCTCCCGACCCGCTCAACTGCTCCGATCCGATGGTTGAGTTTGCCCCGTTTGTGTTTGGTGGGCCTCCATCGGTTTGGATGTAGCTCTGGGGACCCACATATGCAGACGATGATGGATTCGGGCTTGCCCCGAAATAGAGTGGATATGGAATCCACTGGTATGGTTAACCCGCCAAGGGTTGCCCCGCATTGTACTGAGTCTGTGTGGGTCGCCACTGAGGGGGTTGAGGTTGAGTCTGCTGATTTGTGACTGCAAGTGTTGCAGGTTGAAGATCAGCCTGCGGATCATGAGGAATTACTTCTTCAGTCAGTGAGTTTCCAGAGACAGAGATGCTGGTTTGCGGGGAGGTCATGGTGAGTAAAAAGAAACCTTCGGATATTAATTCTAATGCCAAACAAGTCCCCCCTTTCTTGTAGGTTGAAGAACTGTTTTGACAGAAGAAGAGAGCGGAAGCAAATCAGAAGCCTAAGGCTCTGATACCATGAAAGAAACCGAAGGTGAAGAAGGAGCGATCGAGAAAGGAGTGAAGGTTTTCTGTATTTCCTCAATTGAATGTGTAATCTGTACATATCCTATGTAAATAGAGCTAGAGATGTACAATTAATGGAAATAAAGAATCCTATGTATCAATCTAGATGTGTATCTAATCTCTAATTGATATGTACACAATCAGATCAAATTACAATCTCCAAAGAGAATATTGCATATCTTCTAACAAAGGCTTTCCTTGCTTGACAGACTTTAAGCAGTCTGCAGCTTTTGTGTGCCTCTTACATAGGTGGAGATTTTCTACCATCCAGCGTGAGATGAGGCGGCTGTGCTTCCTTCGTTAGAAGAGCCAATATAATCTTTGGCTCTTTCCTCATCGCAGCGACGTGCAAAACTGTGAAGCCTCTTGCATTTTTGCTATTCACATCGGCAATTCTGAGATCAAGAAGTTCCGGTCATGGTCTCCGCATCACAGTATGCACAGGCATAGTGAAGTGCATATGCATCATCCAGAGTGGTATAGCCCTCCTTCGTCAAAGATAGCATGAGGCAAGCCTTTCTCTAAAGTTACAGTTTCGAGATCAGATCTCACAAAAAAATTTCTATACAATGTGCCAGCAATCCGTGACTTTCATCACCGCATACCCGTCAAGCGGATAGCACGAGCAAAATGTCATCTGGGGCAACCTTGTGAGAATGTCAAGTAGGCGCCTCTGCAAATGAACGAGTCTGATTCAGTCATGCTGCATGTGAACAAAACAAAAAATATCTAGCATCTCTAGCCGTAATCACCGATGTGGATTTCTTTATCGTAGTCTCCTCAGCTAGTTTCTTTTGCAGCTACTGCTGCGCTACTGAGCAGTTTGACAATGGACAGGATCCCCCTTCAGGCAAATCATCGTATTGAAGGGGATGTCGAAACAAACAATTCTCCCTATGAATAATATCAAATAGGACGGGAACTAAGCAACCATAAAGTTGACACAACCGACCCATAGAGTCAATTTATACTGCATAAGGTTAAAATGAAAGAGCTCCAAATTGTCAGGCGCTCTTTACTAAAGTAGGTCATAGATCTAATCAAAATTATCTCACTTTCTAATAGGCCTTAGCATACCATATAAGAATAATTATGGCATACATGATATTATCTAAATACTGAAAAGGCTATGAAAAGTTGCAATTATGAGAAGTTGCAATTTTTATGAAGATATAATATTTTATGATGTGACATCCTGAATTTTGTATGTGCTACAATAATATAATATGATTTTCGTGACCGCAATCACCCAAAATACTTTGCTTTGAGATTAAGAGGATAGATATCATCACTATGTTGGTGAGTAGAATGAAGGTAATTAAATTCCAGCCATAGTAGTTGTAGAGAATGGCCGGTGTACTTTGAGTTTCATATTTTATGATATTAAAGTTTCAATTTCATTGAATTGATATTTTCCTAATTTTTGATATCTTTCATTGATTATTTTAGTGAATTCAAAATATTTTCAAATTCACCAATGTTTAAAATCAAATGTTCAGAACAAAAATATTAGTAGATGCACAAATTTTTAGAATTAGATGTTCAAAACTAAAATATTTTCAAATGCACAGATATTTAGAATTAGATGTTCATAATGAATATTGGTTAACTAAATCTCTATTTGTCTTCGTTTGGCACACTTCTCTTTTCTCTAACAAAATTTTTAACCCTATACTTTGGTTTGAGACATTGAAATTGGTAGTTTTGACATCATGCATGAAATCATCAATTTCAACTATTGTTCATTAATGTTTTGGGTGACTCATCCCTATAGTTCATCAATGCTTTGGGTGATTCATGCATACACTTGGCCATAGAAGACGAGCTCATCTTCATTTCCATCAAAATATCTTCTTGTGGCAAAATTTCATTGGGCCATTTGCGCCCTAGCTACCCACTTAGGGCCACTTGAAGCATTTCTATTGGAACACATACTACTCTAAAATATAATGATTTTTTTTTTTCCCAAAGTTATCATTTCTTTTAACTTTGGTTTGTTAGATTCAATTCCTTTGCCCTGTAAAAAGACGTTCTTATGTCTTTAAGCTTGCAAAATGAGAATTCCAAAGAAAGAAAGAAAGAAAGAAAGAAAGAGTGATCTTCCGTTGCTTTCCTCTTTTATTTTCACATTCCAATCTTTCGTACGAAAGGAAATAATCTATTCTTGTGTTAAAGCTTCCAAATTCCATTTTTCAAGAGCTTACAAGGTAAACTTATGGATTATTCTCTTTTATAAAACTAGTTTTGATAAAAGATTAAGAAATGTTAACCTTTGTTCTTGATTATATTGTTTTGAAGGTGATTAAAGTTTTGATTCTACTCAAGCCTTCTATTTGAGGTAAGTGAAAACCCCAGATGCTAAGTTGGATTGATCTACTAAGTGCTTTTGACTTGGATTGATATGTGTGAACTTAGTGTAGTATGTGAAATACGGATGCAAATGTGTTGTGGTGGTTTGATTTATTTTGTGGATTTCATACATGACTAGAACATGCTTGATTGTTTCTTTTAGGAGTGGTGACATGTGGTATGTGTAAATATGAATATGAATTTGGAAGTGTTATCTTTGTAGTTTCAAATTTAACTATCGTTGGTAATATTCACTTATTAAGTCTAATTCGCTTTTGAGTTTGATATGCTCTCCAAGTCTAATTCATTTTTGAGTCTGATGTACTCTCAGAGTTCGATTTACTCTCTAAGCCGATTTCCTTTTAGTCTGTTATCCTCTCTGAGTTTGACTTGCCTTCTGAGTATATTCACTTATCGAGTCTGAATACAATTTCCTTATGTTCAAACTTTTTCGATCAAAACCATCTCCATATGTTCATACTTTCCCGATTAGAAGCATTTCCTTACGTTCAAACCGTCGCGGTCAAAACCATTTCAAGCCGTCCGAATCATAGATTCATAACCATTTCCTTATGATCAGACTTTCCCTATCAGAACCATTTCCTTATGTTCATACTTTCCCATTCCAAATCATTTTATTATGTTCAGATCCATTGTCGAGCATGTTGATTGTTTAGTATTGATTGTGTTTGCGTAAGTAACGAAAAAAAGGTAAGCATATGAGTATCACTATATAATCACATGTTGTTACCTTATTTTATTATTTGACTAATGTATTTTTTGTTGAGATAAAATAAGAAAGATTGTGTTGAAGTGCATGAGAAATGGCAAAATATCGTAATGATCATGACAGCTGTTATGTTATATGAATTGCTTGTGAATGATACTATATGATTCGAACCTCTGCCACGGCCTACTCGCCTTCGAGCGAATTCCCTTATATGAGTATGTGGATAACACTCTAGAATTAACCAAATGTTTTACCGCATATAACGGTCCTCTACAAGGTTGATATTATATGAAATTATACAATGACATGGTATCGTGGTCATGGTATGACATGGCTTTGTGATCATGGCATACCATGGACTTGGCTTATATAGTTAAAGTATAACATGGCTCTTATAGTCATGATATGACATGGCCTTATGGTCATGATATGACTTGGCTTGTATAGTCATGGTATGACATGGCTCTTCAAGTCATGGTATGACATGGCTTTTATGGTCATGGTATGACATGACTCTTCAGTCCAGGTCTTGGCTAGTGACATGTATGAATTCACTTGTGTGTATAATGGTAAAATGCATGATATGTATGTATTCACTTATGTTTATAATGGTGAAATGCATGACAAGTATGATTTTTGTGTGTGTGTGATGGTGAAATTCATGATAAGTATGAACTTGCCTATGTATATTTTTGTGTATGGTGCTAAACCATTAGGTGATACTAGTGTATTGTGAAATATTATGTCTATGATTACGTATGAGCATATGAACTTGCATTATAGTTAATGACTTGTTATTGGCATATTGTGTACTTGTTTATGCATTATTATTTTGAACACATGTTGTTTGATTTGGTGCCAGGTTGAGTATTAAGATCATCTCCTACCTTAGACCTAGATTTCATTAATTGAGCTTTGGCTCACTCTTTATTTTTCAGTGTGTAGGATGGTCCCTTTGGGATATGTCGGTAGAGGGGACAAGGCAGTGCCTAAAATCATCAGCCTCTAAGTTAGAGGGTAGTTCACTTGTTAAATAGTACAGGAGTAGTGGTGCTAGTTGACCCGACCCAACCTAGGACTATATATTTTGATAATAAGTACTGGTGTTTGTATAAAGAAGAAGCATATATATTAAACTCATGTGACTTTCTTGTATGGTATGTTGTGATGTATTTTGTAGTGCTTTCACGTGCGTAATTACAATTACGAGTATAAACGGGAAGAACACATGCCATGCATAGGAGTGTGCCAAAGAACCAGGAACCGCTTGGAACCGGACCGGACAGGACCAGAATCGGTGATTCCCATTGGGGCCAGTCCGGTTCCCGGTTCTAGGCGTGGAACTGCTCAACCATCCACTCGGACCAGACCGATATATATATTTAAAAAAATTCCATCTCAATTACTTAATTATTTTTAATTTTCAACCAAATATATATGCATATTTATGTAGATTGGTAGTTATTTGACCTTATTGACTAATTTTGTCTCTTGGGTGTGTAATAAGATTAACCCTCCCATTTTTCTTTCCCATTCTAATAATCCATTTACTTGTTTCTCAACCTAAATAAAATAAACAAACGTAAAGGAATGAGAGAATCGATTGGATATGTCCATAAAAGCCAACCGCTTGTTTTAAGATTATAATTAGGTTTCTCCTTAAACATTCCCATGATTAAATTAGGTTGATGTTGAAAAAAGGCAATCAAGCAATTAATAGTTTAAATTTTATGGAGGTTAGGACTTTTAACATGGAGTCTAATTCTCCACATGTTTCTAGTGTCGAAAAACCTTAAAAGGATCACACCACAACCTTCGAAGAAATTAAGTTTTTGCTAACAAGTTTTTAGCTAACAAGTGTTGTATATTTGTTCCGCCTTATAGTTTTCAATCCTTAATCAAAATCAATGGTTTGCAATTAAATCCGAGTATAAGGCCGAACAAGCTTTGTAAGAATTGGGGCTCGATTCCATAGACCCACCCAAGAACCAAATCGGACCGGCGGTCCGGTTCCTAGGTGGATCTATGAAACTAACGGGCGGGTCTTGATTCCAATTTTTTGGAACTAGTCCTTAGTGGGCGGTTCCCAGTTCCAAGGTGGGAACTGCCTACCCGGACCATGCTCACTCTTAGCCATGGCGTCACATATGAGCTTTGATGGAAAGCACTTATTAAATGCATTTATTGATAGCCTATATAAGGAGTCTAGTTGTCTCTCTGCCCACATAGACAATTAAAGTTGTATTTTATCCTTCATCAGTTGAAATACGTTAAGAAAAGTGGGTTAAAGAAGAGAAATCAGATTTCTTTATCTCTCTTATTTTTGCAACAATCATTTTCTCAAAATTATTACTATGGATAAATATATGTGTATTTATCTCTCTATCGTGAATAAATCATGAGGATCTAAAATTCTTTAATGTTAAATTTCTGCATAATTGAATTAAATCATCGCTAACAATTGGTACTAGAGCATGGTTTAGGATCTTATGATTTTTTCAACTATTAAAATATATTATGACTTCGTTAATTTGTTCCCATTAATGCTTGTTAAAGATATGTACATTGAATTGATTGATACAAGTACTTGCTAAATGAGATCACATGTAAATTATTGTTTGAGTTTAGTGCTCTTAATCTATATATATTTTCACATTTCTAGCAGGCTAATTATTTTGCTATGTGTATTCATATATAATTATATATAATCTTCTAAAGCTTATCAAATCCACAAGAACTAACATAATTTTATTCAGTGTCACTTTTGTAATAAAATTGGACAATCTTATTTAGTGTCACTTTTCACTACATCATGGGTACATTATTTCACGGCCCTCAATTTTTTGCTCATTCTATTTTGGGTTTGATAGCTTATTATGATATTGACTCGAGTAGTGACCATCAATATTGTCGCTCCACTATGAACCGCCATTTCTTTTTGGGCAATTCACTTATCTCATGGTCTAGCAAGAAACTGACCATTGTTGTTCACTCTAGTACAAACATTGAACTATTACTTATACCACATCAGAGTTACTATGGTTGCGTCAACTACTAAAAGATATTGGATTACATCATAATTCATTAGTTGCAACAACTGCAGCTCTAAATAAATATCACGTAATGACATAACATAAATGGCTTTGCTTTTGTGCTATTGTTGGTTTAGCTAATCCGAAGGAAGCCAGTATTTCATGCGAGATCCAATTGTTTGTCAACAATCAAGAAACTTACGGTTGTGTAAATTGTTTTTCCTTACATATGGATTTTATATGTTTCACAGCAAATGATGTGGGGATTGGACGCAAAATTGTTGAATCATTGCAGTCAATTTACAATACCATTTCAAGCATTTCAAGCATTGGCAAACAAGGGCAACCAAATCAGTGAGAATACATGGGAACTTTGCAAAATGGTTTGTGCAAAAGGAATGAAAGATTTTCAGACTCATAATCAGTACACTACAGTTCATAATTAACTTTCTTGTAAGTTAGGTTGGGGGTTATATTACTACCCTTTCCAGCGACTTTGACTGAGTGTATTCTCATTGCGAAAATGAGCTTGCTTCCATCCGTTCCTTGCTAAAAAAGTGCGAGGACGTTCCCGTCTAGTCAATGTTCCTAAATTTTCTTGCTGACCCGTGTCACGTCACGTCACGGCCAAACTCAAGAAAGAGAACCCAAAGAACAAGAGAACTAGAATTTCCAAATTGGTCCAATCTTTCGGCCGGAAATTGCGCGATTTTGGTCCTGTGAGGTTATGATTTTTTCGTGTGTTTTGAGAAAGCGTGACCATATGCAAGTAATCATTGTTTTCCAAGGCCTTTGGGCTGTCGCGTCCTGGCAAGAACGCAAGCGAAGTAGAGACAGATGAGATGGCAGCAAGAATAAATGATGATTGGCCCACGCGTGGATAACGCGCATTAAAGTGATAATTAAGCTATCAGAACGCGTACCAGCAGTCCATCTCCCTTCCCCCAAAGCCTAGGCAAACATCGTAGGGAAAATAAGGCAACTTTTTCACTGTTCCTTGCCCGACCTTTCGATATTTTCTGTCTTTTAGTGCTCCTGCGAATGCACTGCCTTTTAGCTCATTCATTGGGCGGCCCGCAATCCCGTCTCCTTGCGTCTCTCCCCCTCACTCTCTTTCATCGGACCACATCAACGTTAGCAACCCGGCATTCTTCATTCAACCCAGCCTTGGAGTATGTCGTAGACAGTTCTAGAAGGAAAAGAGCCCTGCTCGAAATTTTAAACCGATGAAAAGCGGGCCACAGCGAGAATATGGTGTGCATTAAAACTCATCAGACAAGCAATGAGATACTTGTACGAGCGAAATAAACTGAGGCGAAACCCGACTATAACACTGCACTTGAAGTTCAACTCAAAAACTTAAATAGATATATGAACAGACACGATTATGAAGTAAGAAGTCAATTGAAACTCCATTGACAAGTGATATAAGATTCTTTTATAGATAGGAAAACCACTAGATAATAATAAAAAATATTTATGTACTTAATAAGAAAGAAATAAGATGAGAATTGGTTAGATAATAATATATTTCTCTCGTCATGTGACGTTAAGAAGCAAATATTGCAATGGAAAATGAGTTATTCTAAGAAGGAATTCATTCTTTTTCTAAATATTTTTGCATGGAATCTTAGAATATTGTGTCGAGTTCTCAAAGCAGGTCCTGCCTCGATACTTCAAGCACTCCAACTTCTCCAGCTTTTACGTGGGTACTCCTTCGAATGGGATTGTGTTTTTTGTCCTTGTTTTTGCTTGAAATTTCCCCCTTGGTAAGAGCAAACTATTCGTATCAATGTGTATAATGTCTCTGTATGTTTATTTTGGTTTCACTCTGTTTCAGCTCTGTTATTTTGATTTGACTCTGTTTCGGCTCTGTTTCTTTTTATGTCGTCCGGAGTGCGATCCTCTTGGGGCATCCAGCTACTCTTCATTGTCCCAACGGATAGTCCCCCGGGCAAAGAGGCTAGGATCCAAGGGACTCCACTCACGGCGGTTTGCTCGTGGCACATGTCCACCAGAATTTGCATCCAGCTGTCAGGGGACAGTGGCTCATCATCGCTCATCATCATATTCAAGTGATGATGCTTTTGATGGTAGTTTTCAGAAACTACCACGTCAACCATGACGTCAGAATACCCATTAAAGATTTATCCTTTTACCGGATTTGTATTTGAGTTCTTTTCTCAAATAGTAAATTTTAATTTGGATTAGAAATGCACTACAGTAGTTCCTTTATAGCTGTTAATATTTTGCCTTTTACTGTTTTGATGCTCAATTTTGCACTTCCTAGCTGAAGATGAGATTACCTGAGCCGTCGCTTTGCTTCTATCCGATGTTTTGGTAAAGCCTTCCGACACTTCTCTTCTTTTTGGGAAAGATCAAAAGCTTAATTCTGCACTTTTGTCTTCTCATATATGAAGTTGACGGATTGATATTCAGTCATTAAATTGACCATACCCTCTGTGGGACTTCTGTTTCAATATTAACTCCTCAACCCAGCTTCCTCCTATTCTTCATGCATCGTGATCCAAGATATGTCACAGGGTTTTAGGAAGATTGATACCGATCGATGGGAGTTTGCGAACCAAGGTTTTCAGGAAGGGAAGAAGCACTTGCTGAAGAACACAAGGAGGAGACGCAAACTCAGCGATCATACGAAAACATCGAGTAGTATTGTTGCTTCGGATTGCCCGGAGGCTGGAAAGGAAGCTGAACTTGAAATGCTTAAGAAGGACCAGGAAGCGTTGAAGGCCGAGATCCTGAAACTAAGAGAAGAGCAGGAGGACTCGCAGCATGAGCTCAACCACGTCGCCGAGCAGATTCGCTATGCCGAGTGCAGGTGCCGGCGGATGTTCCTCTTCCTCTCCAAAGCAGCTGAAACCCCAAACTTTGTCCAGCATGTAATCCAAGAGAAGAGGCAGAAGAGAGATCTAGAGGCTTGTGAACTGAGCAAGAAAAGCAAATTGCTTGGTCCCGTTAACGAAGCCACCAAATGCTTGCTCGACGTAACGGATCACAAGATTCAAAGCCCGAATGTTGATTGCCTGAGAATCGGTGATGATTTGGCACAGATGGAGTCTTGGCCAAACAATGTTTTACCGGTGGATCTTGAGACCATTCAGATGCACAACCCGTGGCCTCCTCCGGTGGGTGGTGCGGATTTCAGGGTTATGCAGGGTCAGACACCCGATCAGATGGCCGGACCTAGTCCGTCAGATTTGCCTTCGGTTTTCCATGAGATTTCGGAGAAGTTCCTCGGAGACAACATGGTCGTGGGCGACGATGCGATGGATGACCCAGGAATCTAGCTTGAGCTGGAGGGTCTGATTGAGAAGTCCTGTGGTTGGACTGAGTACACAAGTGGGCTGGGAAAGCAAGCAGCAGGACTGACGCCCTAAAGTTTCTATGCTGCTCCTGCTCTGTTCTTTCTGTCATATGCTGCCGCTATCTTTTGTGACCCAGGTCACGGAATGCAGCCTTTGCATAGTCAGAGGGAGTATCTGAAGTGACTGAATCCAACCAATGAACTTATGTGTCAATGGTAAATGCTCGTACTTAGTATATATGTTGTAGTTTCTTCCTTTGTCTCCATCGTAACCAAAGTGCTCTCTGGGTTCTTTTCTCTTAGTTTGCACTAAGTTTTTTATTTTTTTTTTTTCCTGTTTCTCCTTTTGTAACCAGTTATATATAAGAGAAGCTGTTTATAGTGCCAAAGTGCAATTTCAGTTTAAGGGTTAATATCGCCATATTGTACACTGTGCCACATCCTTTTCCAATTATTTTTTTCTTAAAAAAATTCAAACCAGTACACTCATGTCACATACACTCCAAATTAATTTTCATGTCGTAAAAAAATCTCAAATAAGTTGGATGATTGGCGTGATGAGGATCCCAATGTGGAAATACAACATAAATGGATCTCATAAATGACGTTATTTTAATTGGAAAAAAAAAAACAACAACAACAATAACATTGTCATGGGAAAGCTAGGTATGAAGAAAATGAATCAAGATTGCAAATGATAAAATATGCTAATTTTATTCTTAGAGTACTCTTACGTTTCAAAAGTCTGCTAAAATCCCTATGCTTGTCCCCATTTCACTTTAAGATTTTGGTAATATCATGGGTATGCCGATTTGGATTTTTTTTTTCTCACGCAAAGATTAATTTGGGATGAATGTGATATGAATACATCATAACAATAATATGAGATTAATGTGTCATGATTATACCAATTCAAAATGTTAAGAGATATTAACCCTTGATTTAATGAAAGGAATTTTTCAAAATGTTTGACATGACCAAATTCTAACCACAAGTTGTCCATTTATTCTCTACAGAGAAAAATCTCTCTCTCTTTATATTAAATGTGTTTTATTGCAAGCTTATGGTAAGAAAACTAGCCACGGATACTATTCTCAATCAACAAGGTTCTAATAGATTTTGTTGACAAAATTGTTCATAAAATTTTAAGTCTGATAATTGTCTTGAAGTATCTTGATCTAGAAAATCGCTCTAGTACGAATTACAAAGTTTACTTAAGATGGAACAAGCTTAGACTTAAAGTCTAGATCTTTTATTGAAGATAAAGACTGAGAGAATTACTTCCATTCCCATCTTGATGCAAGTTCATAATACAACAAGTTCAAAATGTAACAAGTTCTGAACGAAGCAAGCCCATAATGTGACAAGTCCAGAACGTGACCAGTCCATGATAAATAACAACTAATGATCTGGTTTAGATTTCACACTTAGAAAGATTTGATTGACTCAATCTTATTCGATTAGAAAATCAATCTTGAGATAAGTTCGGTCTAAACGGAGAAACTCTACTTATGGAAATCAAGATTCTAGCTATACGGACGGCCATAATCAAGTGGGAATCTAGCTTCTACTACTCAACGGCCATCCAATCTTCTTGATTCAAATATGTCAAACAAGTACATTTGGAAGACAATCCTCTAGAGACAATCCAACGGCTAGTTTGGAGGTGGATGACTTGGAGGTGGATAACTATATAAGGAGACCAAGGTGCCGAGAATCATGTAAGAGATGAGGCCTAGGATCTAGAATTGCCAAGTCTCACACACTTATCTTTCGTGAGTTTCAATTTTGTGATTGTGAGAGAAATTCAAAAAGAGTGACTGAGTGAGATAGTGTAATCTATCACTAAGTGCTTGCACTCGATACAGTAATCTCTTATTGATCATCTAGTGGAACTTAGCCAGTAAGCTGTCAACGTGGAAAAGCGGACGTAACCTTGATTTATATCAAACCACTATAAACCTTGTGTGCAATTTCTCTTTTCTCTAAACTCTTATTGTTTATTGCTATAATAAATTGCACACTTGTTGGGTGCTTCTAAAGTCTATTCTACTGCACAACAAATTCTTAACCTTGTTCCAAAATCTAACCATTGTTCACACTTTAATTTTAACTTGTTCTAATCTGCTTTAAATTGTCAAGATTTCATAGATTCATCTATTCACCTCCCCTCTATGTGATACTTGCTAACTTTATCAGCTTCCACATGTCAAGAAGGGAGAAGATGATTTTTTTTTTTTGTTCAAATGAGAAGTTGATCGATGTATACCGTTATTCAAACTTTTTCGTGACAACATTGCTTAGTCAATGGTGATAATCATTCAACTGGTTGAACCTAAAGGAGTTTATTAGACTAAGGGCATATGCTTCAGCATCAAAGTTTGAATCCCTCAAAATGGTGTTAAAATACGACATGACATTGGCTTATTTCTACCAATTTATATTGTGATTCTTAGGATTCATTTATCTAAAAAAAAAAATGAATTATTTGAAAGTATTTTTCTAAAAGTGATCGTTTGTATCGATTGAAATAATTAGTTAATAAAATATATTTTCATTATCAATTACAATTTATAGTGAGATATTTTCGTGAATGAAGGGAATATATATCCTTTATTTACTTTTTCAAGCAACAAAAGTGATTATCTTTAAAAAAATATTTCTAAATAATTTTTTTTTATGAAATAAGTACATTCTTAGCTTTCCAAGTGAATTTTTTAAGAGAACTAATCTTCTCCCTAGTCTCTGGTGAAGGAGAAAATATTCAGTGGTTCGTCCAAAGTCCCATCACATCAATTGACAAGATGTGTAGTAGATTTGAAGTGAAAAGTCTAAGAAAATCTAAGAAAATACAAATTGCTTACAAAAGGGAGCTTACTTTCATAATTATGAAAATAAATTCCACTATAATTAGCAGTATGCAACCAAACCGGTTCTACTAGAACCAAGCCGAACCACCCAAAAAACAAGTCCCAGAATTGGAACTCGTTGGAATTGATTCGGGAGTAGGTTCTGACTAAATATCCATCACCAAACCACCTTGTTTTGGAAGTTGTTTCGAAATTGGTTTTATAAGCTAAAAAGTTCAAACCGTAACTTTTTTTTTTTTTTCCCATAAATTCTAACCCCATCACTCATTTGTCATTTGTCCTTCTTCGGAACTCCTTGCTAGTCTTTCCCATTCCCTTAAATTTTTATAGATGAATGGAAAACAGAGTTTCATAATTTATGTTTTATGTTATGTGTTTGAACTTTTTATTGTTTATAATTGTGAGTAACTACGTGTTCATCTTATAGATTCTTTTTTTTTTTTTTGGCGGATAGGGATTTTTGTTGTTCATCTTTTACTTTGAACCATTTTGTTGCTCATAACCTCATATGATTTACTGTAAAAGATGAACCCAAAAAAGGAACCAAAAAAAAAAAAAGGGTTCTTGGGTAGACTATAGAACCAGACCTAAAAAACATAGTAGGTTCCAAGCAAACAAGGTAGGTTCCAAGGTCTAAAAATTGGAAACCAATTATAACAAGGGAGGTTGGAGGTTCTAGTTCTAGAATCTACCCACCCTAAAACCGATCACCCCTAAGTGACTTAGCTACTTTTTAGGCATGAGATTAATCTGGATTCCTCTAGTTATTATTTGTCACAAGAAAAATATGCTACTGATTTTTTTTTTTTTTTCGAGTCAAGCAAAGTCGCTACAACTCTTATTGAGACCAAAGCCAAGTTTGATGGCAAAGATGAGACCCCTCTTTTGAATTCTACACTCTATCAACAATTGGTTGGCAGTCTTATATATCTCAGTTTTACTCAACCTAACATCGCCTGCGTTGTTCACATTGTTAGTCAGTACATGACCACGCCCCATGCAACCCATTTTGCTATAGTCTTTCGAATTCTTTGCTATGTCATGGATAAACTATTTCACGGCCTTCAATTTTCTACTCATTCTATCTTAGATTTGATAGCTTATTTGCCAATGACCCTCAATAATTTTGCTTCACTATGAACTACTATTTCTTTCTAGGAAAATCACTTATCTCATGGTCTAGCAGAAAACATACCATTGTCAATCACTCTAGTACATAAACATAATATCAAGCTATTGCTAATACCGCATTGAAGTTACTATGGTTGCAACAGCTACTAGAAGATATTGGAGAGCGTCGTAATAGCGGAAAAGTCATTAGTGCAACAACCGAAGTGCTATCTAAATATCACATAATGACACATTCCATCAAAGCACCAAACATATTAAAATAAATTGTCATAAAGTAACTGGCTTTGCCTTTTGTGCTATTGTTGGTTCAGCTAATTGAAAGGAAGCCGGTATTTCATGTAAGATCCAGCAGTTTGTCAACAATCAAGAAGCTATGCTTGCGTAAATTATTTTTCCTTTATGGAGTCTAACCACGTATATATTTTATAATTTTCCCAGCGAATGATGTGGGGGTTGGTTGCAAAATTCCTGAATCACTGCGGTCAATCTACAATAACGTTTCAAGCAGTAGAGAGGAATGTTGAAATCTGTGGGGTGCATTCGTGTGCAAACATGGTAAGCAACCAAGTGACAAAAAGAACTACGACAGCGTCAATCCTTTGAATTTGAACACGAACCTTACAAATAACCATGTTTGAAGCCGCAAAAGCAAGGAAAGATTTTCAGACTCCTAATTGGTACGCTATGCTTCGAAATTAGCTTTCTTGTAATTTAGGTTGTGGGTTATATTAAAACCCTCTCGAGTGGCTTTGACTGAGTGTTTCCTTGTAGGCAAAATACGCTTGCTTCCATCATTTCCACGGGCAGAAAGTGGAAGGACGTTCCTGTCTAGTCGATATTCCTAAATTTTCACGCTGACACGTATCACATCACAGCCAAAATCAAGAAAGAGAACCCAAAGAACAAAGGAGAGCTTTGAACAGAGAACTGGAACTTCCAAATTGGTTCAATCTTTCTACAGGAAATTGCACGATTTTGGTTCTGTGAGGTTATGATATATTAAGGTTTGCTTTGACCTTTGTCTCCAATTCATCTTAAGCATGATTGCTCGTGTGTTTTAAAGCTTGACCAAATGCAAGTAATCATATAATTTCCAGAGCTTTCGGCTGTCAACATCCAGGCAAGAACGCAAAGGAAGTAAAATACAGATCGAGATGGTAAGGAAAAGTACACGATGATTGCCCCACGTGTGGATAACGCGTATTAAAGCGGATGATTAAACTATCAAAACCTGTACCAGCAGTCCATCTCCCTTCCCCACCTTGACGAACATCATAGAGAAAAGGGAACTGCTTTTCGACTGTTCCTTGCGCGGCCTTCGGATCTTTTCTGTCTTTTAGTGCTCCTGCGAATGCACCGCCTTTGAGCTCGTTCATTGGGCGGCTCGTTATCCCGTCTTCGTGCGTCTCCCCCCTCTATCGCTCTCTTTCTTCGGACCACATCAACGTTACCAACCCGACATTCGTCATTCAACCCAACCTCGGACGATGCCGACGACAGTCTTAGAAGGAAAAAAGCCCCGCCTGAAAATTTAAACCAATAAAAAGTGGACCATAATTTGAATATGATGTGCATTAAAGCTCCACGAATAAGTCCTGAGATACTTGTACAAGTGAAAAAAATCTAGGCGGAGCCTAATCATGACAAAGGATTAGAAAGTTCAACAAAAAAAACTTAAACAAATAAGTGAATAGACACGACTATGAAGTGTGAAGTCCGTTGAAACTCCATTAACAAATGATATGAGATTCTTTTATAGATAGCAAAGCCAAAATAGTGATCTAAAAATAGATAATTAATAAAAAAATATTTTTATGTACTTAATGAGAAAAAAAATAAGATAAGAATTATTTAGGTAATAAGATTTTTCTCTCATCATATGATGTGTAACAATAACGGCACAAAGCGAATTTTGTGATGGAAAATGAGTTATATTAAAAGGAATTCATTATTCTTCTAAATATTTTGCATGGAATCATTGTGTGTTATTATCAACTTCCTCATTGTTATACTTTTCATAAATTCTCTTTCCCATTTTTTTGACACGGAATTCCTCTAATTCAATGTTTAGGTTTTGACACAACTTCGTCACATTTGGCTTCCCGACATGTTTTTCCTACACTAATCCCTGCCAAATGACAACAAATGTTTCTATCAAAAACTCTTACAACAATGACAAAATAATGTATTTCATGAATACTTTAAAGACACTCGTCTTTCTTTTTGGCTCAATAATTTTAAGCCTCTAATCACTTGATAAAAAAGGTTTGAAATTCTTTCCACGAAGTACATGATTATTTCTTTTGGAAATGAATATAATTTAAAAACTGCATTAGCATGAACAAACACGAACCATATATTTTGACTATTATATAAATGTTACATCTAGCTCAACAATTTTCCGATGGAGGGCCAAGGAAAATTATGCAAAGCATCGCTATCCCGGCAGTTCCAATTCGCTGGTCGATGCATTGTATGGCGCGTACAATGAAAACGGCGTACACACAAGCCAATTGGAATTGCTGAGATGGAGAAGCAAAAGATGGAAACGTGCTCGCGCGTGGGACGCACTGACCAGGCGAAAGGGCGCCCCCTCCTCGTGCCAGGTTCATTCTGAATCAACCTCTCGGTCCCGCTATTCACACACGGTGAGGACCCTAAACCTCGCGGAGAAGCCAAAGGGGGGAGAGACGTGGCGACACTAATGACTTTTTCCCATGCATATAAAGTCGGACACCATCCCCTCCCCTGTCGCTCAAACACTTGATAGTCTCGACGGGGCCCGGTCTCCCTCGCTCGAAAATTTCTCATACCATCTCCGCCTTTGACCTCGAACTCGAGGTCAAAATGACGACCGCGCCACCCGGAGGCGGCATTACTGATGAACCGTGCGCGTTGTTTTTCGAGACCCTCTTTCGAGAGTCGAGTGTTGAGCTAGAAAAGGCGGAACCTTTCGAGAGATCACGAGAAGAGATCGCGTCCGTTGCTGTTGTTGGCGGTGGTCACCCCGGCGATGGCGAAACTGATGCAGGGCCGCTCTTGCGTTCGTGCCTGACCCGGCCTGAATCCCATTCGGCTCTGGCCGCGCAGGTGGTGACGATAGAAGAGGAAGAGGAAGATGAGGAGGTGGCGATCATTGCTGATCCCAGGGATGCTTTCGCCGGATCGCCGTCGTGCTTGTCGCGGGCAGCGGCGGACGAAGTGGTGAGACCGATGCAGGGGCTGGGGGAGGGGGGGCCGGCGCCCTTCCTGAGGAAGACGTACGAGATGGTATCGGACAGAAGTACGGACCGGTTGGTGTCGTGGAGTTCGAGCCGGGACAGCTTCGTGGTGTGGGACCCATACGAGTTCTCGAAGCAGATCCTGCCTCGATACTTCAAGCACTCCAACTTCTCCAGCTTCATCAGGCAGCTCAACACTTATGTGGGTACTCACTTCGAACGGGATTGTGTTTTTTGTCCTTTTTTTGGCTTGAAACTTTCCCCATTGGTAACAAC
Organism: Eucalyptus caleyi; assembly: GCA_014182885.2. Classification (NCBI taxonomy): domain Eukaryota; kingdom Viridiplantae; phylum Streptophyta; class Magnoliopsida; order Myrtales; family Myrtaceae; genus Eucalyptus; species Eucalyptus caleyi. The sequence continues at coordinate 54,334,940 of CM024468.2, read as the reverse complement.
AAACTATTCGTGTAAATGCGTACAATGTCTTTGTATGTTTATTTTGGTTTTTATTTAGGTTTGACTCTGTTTCAGCTCTGTTTTTTTGGTTTGACTCTGTTTCGGCTCTGTTTTTTTGGTTTGACTCTCTTTCGGCTCTGTTTCTTTTTACGTCGTCCGGAGTGTGATCCTCTTGGACCAACGGATAGTCCCCGAGGCAAAGAGGCTGGGATCCAAGGGACTCCACTCGCGACGTTTTGACCAGTTATTAATTGTGCTTTACCCTAGATTAGGGGACGAGGAACGGAGAAGTCTGGAATGGTGGGCGAGATGTATGGATTCCATGTGAATCATCACGAATCGTATTCAAGTGATGATGCTTTTGATGGTAATTTGCAGAAACTACCACGTCAACCATGACGTCAGAATACCCATTAAAGATTCATCTTTTCACCGGATTTGTACTTGAGTGCTTTTCTCAAATGGTAAATTTTAATTTGGATTAGAATAGCACTACAGCAGTTCCTTTATAGCTGTTAATATTTTACTGTTTTGATGCTCAATTTTGCACTTTCTAGCTGAAGATGAGATTCCTCGAGCCATCGCTTTGTTTCTATCGGATGTTTTGGTGAAGCCTTCTGACACTTATAAACTCTTCTTTTTGGGCAAGACCAAAAGCATAATTCTGCACTTTTGTCTTCGTATATGAAGTTGACGGATTGATATTGAGTCATTAAATTGTCCATACACTCTTTGGGACTTCTGTTTCAATATAAACTCCTCAACCCAGCTTCCTCCTATTCTTCATGCGTCATGATCCAAGATATGTCGCAGGGCTTTAGGAAGATTGATACAGATCTATGGGAGTTTGCGAACCGAGGTTTTCAGGAAGGGAAGAAGCACTTGCTGAAGAACATAAGGAGGAGACGCAAACTCAGCGATCAAACGAAAACATCGAGTAGTACTGTTGCTTCGGATTACCCAGAGGCCGGAAAGAAGGCTGAACTTGAAATGCTTAAGAAGAACCAGGAAGCGTTGAAGGCCGAGATCCTGAAACTAAGAGAAGAGTGGGAGCACTCGCGGCATGAGCTCAACCAGGTCACCGAGCGGATTCGCTATGCCGAGAGCGGGTATCAGCGGATGCTCCTCCTCTCCAAAGCGGCCAAAAGCCCAAACTTTGTCCGGCATGTAATCCAAGAGAGGAGGCAGAAGAGAGAATCAGAGGCTTGTGAATCGACCAAGAAGAGTAAATTTCTTGGTCCCGATAACAAAGCCACCAAAAGCTTGCTCGAAGTAAGGGATCACAAGATTCAAAACCCGAATTTTGAGTGCCTGAGAATCGGTGATGATTCGGCACAGATGGAGTCTCGGTCAGACAGTGTTTTACCGGTGGATCTTGAGACCGTTCAGATGCACAACCCGTGGCCTCCTCCGATGGGTGGTGCGGATTTCAGGGTGATGCAGGGTCAGACACCCGCTCAGATGGCCGGAGCTAGTCCGTCAGATTTGCCTTCAGTTTTCCATGAGATGTCGGAGAAGCTCGTCAGAGACAACATGGTCGTAAGCGACGATGCGATGGATGACCCAGGAATCTATCTTGAGCTGGAGGGTCTGATTTAGAAGTCCTGTGGTTGAAGTGAGTACACAAGTGGGCTGGGGGAGCAAGCAGCGGGACTGACGCCTTAAAATTTCCATGCTGCTCCTGCTCTGTTCTTTCTGTTATATGCTGCTGCCATCTTTTGTGACCCATGTCACGGAATGCAGCCTTTGCATAGTCGGAGGGAGTATATGAAGTGACTGAATCCAACCAATGAACTTATGTGTCCATGGTAAATGCCCATGCTTAGCACATATGTTGTAGTTTCTTCCTTTGTCTCCATCGTAACAAAGTGCTCTCTGGATTCTTCTCTTAGTTTGCACTAAGCCTTTTTATCTGTTTCTTTTTTTTTTAACCACTTATGTACAACAGTAGCTGTTTCTAGTGCCGAGTTCAATTTCAGTTTAAGGGTTAATATTGCCATACTGTATGTACATCATGCCAAATCCTTCTCCAATTATTTTTTTTCTCTTAAAAAATTTCAAATTGATACACTCATTTCGCATGCACTCCAAATTAATTTTTATGTCATAAAATATCTCAAACAAGTCGGATGATCGGCGTGATGAGGATCCGATGTGGAAATACAACATAAATGGGTTTCGTAAACGACGTTATTGTGACCCAAAAAAAAAAATAGACGTCATGGGAAAGCCGAGTATGAAGAAAATGAATTGGCATTGCAGAATTTGATAAAATATGCTAATTTTATTCTTAGAGCTCTCTCACGTTTCAAAAGTTTGCTAAAATCCCTAAGCTTGTCTCATTTTCACTTTAAGACTTTGGTAACATCATGGGTATGCCAGTTTGAAATTTTTTTCTCATGCAATAAGTTAATTTGGGATAAATGTGGCATGGATACATCATAAAAATTAATTTGAGATAAATGTGTCAGATTGTATTAATTCAAAATGTCAAGAGATATTAACCCTCGATTTAATGAAAGGAACTTCAAAGTTTGACATAACCAAATTCTAACCACAAGTTATAAGCTGTCCATTTATTCTCTATAGAGAAACATCTCTCTCTCTTTTATATTAAATGTGTTAATATTGCAAGCTTCTATTGATAAAACTCCTAGTATATTTTGTTGACAAAACTGTCCATAAAATTTTAAGTTTGATAATTGTCTTGAAGTATGTTGATCAAGGAAATTGATCTTGTACAAATTACAAAGTCTACTTTAGATGAAACAAGCTTAGACTTAAATCTAGATCTTTTATTGAAGATAAAGACTGAGAGAATTACTCTCATCCCCATCCTGATGCAAATTTAGAACATAGCAAGTTTAGAATATGACGAGTTCAGAACGAAGCAAGTCTAGAATGTGATAAGTCCATAACGTGACCAGTCCAGGCCAAATAACGACTAGTAATCTAGTTTGAATTTCACACCTAGAAAGATTTGATCGATTCAATCTTATTCAATTGAAAAATTAATCCCAAGACAAGTTCTTTCTAAACCAAGAAGCTCTACTTATGAAAACCAAGACTCTGATTGTAAGGGTGACCCAAATCAAGTGAGGATTTAACTTTTGTCACTCAACGGCCACCCAATCTTCTTAATATAGATTTGTCCAACGAATAGAGTGAAAGACGATCCTCTGGAGATTGTCCAAAGACTAATTTGAAAGTGGAGGAATATATGAGGAGACCAAAGTGCCAAGAAGCATGTAAGAGACAAGGCCTAGAATCTAGAATTCCAAAGTTTGAGTGAACTTTGATCATACACTTATCTTTCATGAGCTTCAATTTTGTGATTGTGAGAGAAATACAAAAAGAGTAATCGAGTGAGATTATATGATCTATCACTAAGTGCTTACACTCAATATTGTGGAATTCAGCTAGTAGCCTATCAGTATAAAAGAATGGACATAGGCTTGATCTGAGCCTAATACTATAAATCTTGTATGCAATTTCTCTCTTCCCTAAACTCTTCTTGTTTATTGCTCTAATCTATTGCACACTTACTCGGTGTTTCTAAAGTCTATTCTACGGCATAATAGATTTTGAACCTTATTTCAAAATTTGACCTTTGTTCAGACTTTAATCTTGACTCATTCTATCCTGCAGTAAATTGTCAAGATTTCATAGATTTACCTATTCACCCTCCCCCCCCTTTAGGTGATACTTACTAGCTTCATCAACTTCCACATGTCAAAAGGGAGAGATTGAATTTTTGCTTTGTTCAAATGAGAAGTTGATTGATGGTACACTGTGATTGAAACTTTTTCATAATGACATTGCTTAGTAAATGGTGGTAATCATTCAACTGGTCAAAACTATAGGAGTATTAAACGAAGGGCATATGCGAGTTTTAATCCCTCGAACCGGTGTTAAAATACGACACGAGATTGGCTTATATAAATTCTTTTGGACTGATTTACATTATGATTCTTAGGATTCATTTATCCCAAACAAAAAGAATTATTTGAAAGGTATTTTTCTTAAAGTGATCTTCCTATCAATTGAAATAATTAGTTAATAAAAATATTTCCATTATATTAAGATATCCTTGTGAATAAAAAGAATATTTAATGTTCATTCATTTTTTTTTTCAAGCAACAAAAGTGATTATCTTTTAAAAAATATATTTTTAGATAATTTATTTTTCATGAAATAAGTGCATTCTTAGCTTTCCAAGTGAATCTTTTAAGAGAACCAATCTTCTCCCTAGTCTCAAGCGAAATGGATAATTCCAAACTCCCGTCATATCATTTGACAAAATGTGCAGCAAATTCGAAGTGAAAATACTAGAAAAATACAAATTGCTTATAGGAGTAAGCTTACTTTCATAATTGTAAAAATAATTTTTATTATAATTAGGAGTGTGCAACCGGACTAGTTCTACTTAGGAACCGAACGGAACCGGACCAAACTACCCAAAAAACAAGTCCAAGAACCGGTTTCCGTTGGAATTGATTCGAGAATAGGTTTTGAGTAAATACCCTTCACCAAACCACCTTGTCTTAGAACCAGTTTCGGAATCGGTTTTACAAGTTAAAAATTTAAAACCTAATTTTTCTCTTAAATTCTAACCTTAGCATTCACTCGTCCTTTGTCATTCTTCAGAACTTCTTGCTAGTCTTTCCCCTTCCCCTAAACTTTTATGGATGAACGAAAAACAGAGTTTCATAATTTATGTTTTATGTTATGTGTTTGAACGTTTTATTGTTTATTCTTGTGCATGACTATGTGTTCATCTTATAAGTTGTTGTTGTTGTTGTTGTTGTTTTTTTTTTTTTTGTTTTTTTTTTTTTTTTTTTTTTTTTTTTTTTTTTTTTTTTTGTGAATTGGGATTTTTGTTGTTCATTTTTACTTTGAACCATTTTGTTGCTCATAATTTTATATGATTTTTCTGTAAAAAAAGAACAAAAAAAAGGAACAAAAAAAATAGGTTCTCAAGTAGACTTTGGAACCGGACCTGAAAAACAGGGTAGGCTCGAGAACCGATTCCAAGAACATGTGGTAAGTTCCAAGATCCAAAAATTGAGAATTGGTTATAATAGGGTCCATGTTCTAACTCTAGTGTGATGCTTAGAATGTCACCCAACACGTATTTGTTATATTATTACTCTCTTTTGGCATGCGGAAGCGTAATCAAACATTTATAAATATTTCCTTTAACAATTAAAGCCTTACAAGAATAATCAACATACTTATGCTTCTTTTATTTATACCACATTTAAGTTCATAACTTCATTACATTGCGAGCAAAAGACAAAAGTCTAGGTAGGGGTAGGGAGACCTATCTCGGTGCTATATTATATTTTCAAAAGTCTGCTTATATAAACGTTCGTACTGAAGTCACGGGTCAATAATTTCTCCATTTGCTGTGTCTCCATCGTCAAGACTGAAGCCCCTCAATGGACCGACTAACTCTCAATCAAGGTTCTTGTACTAGGCAACGAACCGAAAAAGAACCCACTTCATGAAACCTTCTACATCAAGCCACACAATAGAACTACGCTTGGTATATATTATTCCAGACTTTGATTCAAGCACACTTTCATAAAGACCTTCATAATGCATGGGGACTCCATAGCGCAAAGGTTGAGGGGTGTCCATCCTACACATCTGAAAAATAAAAGAAATGAGCCGAAGTCAAGTAAATGAAATCTCTAGTTTTAAGTTAGAAAAATCGTCTCACTAGTTCACCTAGTATACATAAAGTGAATGCATAATCATCCAGTAAGTGTGATAAAAATATAAGTAGACTTTATTTTTCCCATGTTCACTTATCATAGAAATCGTCAACCAACAATATGTCAATCAAGACTCATGCATATACACACTATGTTTCACACAAATAAACAAACAATTTAAGCAATGTTTGGTTTTACACATGACAATGTATTTTATTCATTAATGTTTCCTTCTTCCGAACTCTCCTAAGGCATCTCAACTCACGGGGCATCTCAACTTCGAGGCATCCTACAAATTTTCACTATAGGGCATCCCCATCACAAAGGCATCCCAACTTTAGAGGCATCCTTAAACACTCCTTGGGGCATCCCAACCATTGAGGCATCCTACAAACTTCTACCATGAGACATTGTCACGCACCATTATATGGGTGACAGAATCACATTAATCTCATTTAAAGACATGATATATGCATACTTACAAGCATATCACACATGTCTCAACTCAATATGATGTATTAGTCAAATAATCGCATATGAAATAACAAATTGTCATATTCTAATCGTTAAAGTCTGGGCATTTAAATGAGTATATTGTAATTTTGGACATTGAGCAGATTCTGAACGAATAAATATATTCTTGATGTCAAGTTTGAACAATTAAAAGGGTAAATTCTGGCTTAATAAAAAATTTTAGAATAAAAAAAAATAGATCCAATAATGAATAGATTTACAAATGCACATATTCAACAATGGACAAAATCAACAAGTAAACATATTCAACAAGGAATAGATTCATACTTAGTAAAGTTTGTTTGAACCAATGGACAGATTTATCAACAAACAGATTCACAAGTTGGCAGATTCAAAAAGGAATAGATTCATACTCAGTAAAATATGTTTGAACTAATGAACAAATTTATCAACAAACATATTCACAAGTTGACAGATTCGACAAGTGAACGAATTCACAAATGAAAAGATTCGACCAAATGAGTAGACTCATAAAAAGGCATATTCATAAATGGGCAGATTTTGTCATAGGAAATTCTAGCAGAAATAAGTAAAACAAATAGATTCTGACTAGAAAAATTATGGTAGAACGAAGTAAAGCAAACATGCAATAGGTTATCAAGACAAATATGACAAAATGAACAGCTTTTGACTATGTAGAATGAAACAGAATGAAGCAGAACGAACATGTAATGAGTTATCAAGATAAATATGGCAGAATGACTAGGTTCTGACTACCCATAACAAATCAGAAAGAAGCAAAACAAAAATGTAATTGATCATCAAGATAAATGTAGCAGAACGACCAGATTTTGACTACTCAAAACGAAGTAGAACGAACATGCAATGAGTCATCAAGATGAATATGGCAAAATGACCATATTCTGATTGTCTAGAACAAGTAGAAAGAAGAAGAACAAATATGAAACGGATTATCAAGATAAATATGGCAGAACGACTAGATTCCGACTACCTAGAATGAAGTAAAAAGAAACAGAATGCAATGGGTTATCAAAATAAATATGGCAGAACGACTAGATTCTAACTACCCAAAAGAAGAAAAAAAAGGTAGAATGAACATGCAAGATGTCATAAATGTTATTCAACAACAACCATATCCATACATATACATCAAAGTTTCACCATTTTAACCAACCAACCAAGTTGAAGTTTTAAGAAGATTGAACCAACTTAATGTCTAGAAACTTCACTTACCTCCAACGAATGCAAATTGCCAGCCACCAATTGCCTTCATCACCTTAATAGCTCTTGAATATGAAGTTTTGTTCTCTAAATTCTTGGATTGAAAAGTGAAAATAATACATGCAAGTTTCTATTTAGACTTTAGAGATTTGAAAGGGGGCTCTACGGCATGATAGAAAGAGTTTGATCAGAATGAATATAATTTGATGTCTTTCATTGCTAAGTGTAACTATGCATGCTAATCACCAATTTGATATGGCACAAATGCAATGTAAAATTCTTGCAAGTGGCCAAGGGAAATGCAAGGAGTGCTTTAATTTGAAGTAATCATCACTTAATTTAGGTGTCAAAATTAGTGTTAAAAAATGTTGTTTTGACAAAACACATGGCCATGCAAGAATTCTTATAAAGACATGTTGCACTTATAATTTTAATTAATAAATTTTGTAAGATAAATATAGCAAGAGGAACGTAATCCTATTCTTACAACATTCATTAGCATAAGTTAACCACTATTATTAATAATTAACTAAAATTTACACAATTTATAATACTTGTCAACTATTAAGACGACAATAATTTAATTAGTACTGTTCTACTATTAGCGCACACATAATTCAATTCACAAGTCGGACTTAGGACGACTCACGTTTACAGAAATTATCCACCGCATCCCACGAAATTTACGATTCAACTAAGATTTCCACGTGTTCGTCCGAATACTAAAACAAATAATACTTAGCTTCATAATCTAAGTATCATTATCATAAAGCTAATTTCCAAATAGTATAGTATTACAATCACAAAAATTCTGGATGTCACATCTAGAACCTACCCACCATAAAATTGATCACCCTTGGGTGACTTTGCTACTTTTTAAGCATGTTCCTCTAGTTATCATTTGTCACAAGCAAAATATGCTACTGATTTTTTTTTTTTTTTCGAGGCACACCTAATGACAACAAAGTTGCTACAACTCTTTTTAAGACCAAAGCCAAGTTTGATGCCAAAGATGAGACCCCTCTTTTGTATCCTACACTCTATCAATAGTTGATTGGCAATCTTATACATCTCAGTTTTACTCAACTTAACATCGCCTATGTTGTTCACATCGTTAGTTAGTACATAACCGCGCTCCGTGCAACCCATTTTGCTTTAGTCTTTCAAATTCTTTGCTATGTCATGAATAAATTATTTCACGGCCTTCAATTTTCTACTCATTCTATTGGAGAGTTGATAGCTTATTCTGATATTGACTGGGCTAGTGACCCTCAATATTTTTGCTTGACTATGAACTGCTATTTCTTTATGAAAAACTCACTTATCTAATGTTCTAGTAGAAAACAAACCATTGTCGGTCACTCTAGTAAAAAAAAAAAAAAAAAACAGAATATCAAGCTATTGCTAATACCACATTAGAGTTACTATGATTGCAACAGCTACTAGGAGATATTGAAGTGTGTCGTAATAGCTGGAAAGTCATTATTGTAACAACCAAAGTGCTATCTAAATATCACATAATGATACATTCCATCAAAGCACCAAATGAATTGAAATTTGTTGTCATAACGTAACCAGCTTCGCCTTTTGTGCTATTGTTGGTTTAGTATTTCATATAAGATCTAGTGGTTTGTCAACAATCAAGAAACTTATGACTATGTAAATCATTTTTCCTTATTGGAGTCTGACCACATATGGATTTTATAAGTTTCCCGACGAATGATGTGGGGATTGGTCGCAAAATTGTTGAATCATTGCAATCAATCCACAACATCGTTTCAAGCATAAGGGGGGAATGTTGGAATTTGCGGGGTGCATTGGCGTGCAAACACGGAAAGCAACCAAATGACACAAAGAACGACAATAGCGTTGATCCTCTAAATTCGAACACGAACCTTATACCCATGTTTGAAGCCGCAAAAGGAAGGAAAGATTTTCAGACTCCTAATAAGTACACTATGCTTCAAAATTAGCTTTTTTGTAATTTTAATACCCTTTTGAGGGGCTTTGACCGAGTGTTTTCTGGTAGTGAAAATAAGCTTGCTTCCATTATTTCCACGCTAAGAAAGTGCAAGGATACTCCTCTCTAGTCAATATTCCTAAATTTTCTTGCTGACACATGTCACGTAACGGCCAAAACCAAGAAAAAGAACCCAAAGAACAAAGTAAGGCTTTGAACAGAAAACTGGAATTTCCAAATTGGTCCAATTTTTCTGATGATACATTAGGGTTTGCTTTGATCTTTGTCCCCAATTCACCTTAAGTAGGATTGATCGTGTGTTTTAAGAAAGCTTGACCATATGCAAGTAATCATAGTTATCCAAGAGTTTCGGTTGTCACGTCAAGGCAAAAACGCAAGCGAAGTAAAAGACAGATCGATGGCAACAAAAGCAAATGATGTTGGCCCACGTGTGGATAACGCGCATTATCACGTGGATAACGCGCATTAAAGTGATAAATCGACAATCACGCTATCAAAACCTGGGTCCCAGCGGTCCATCTCCCCTCCCCCAAAACCTTGGCGAGCATCATAAGAATAAGGGAACTGCTTTTCGACTGTTCCTTGCCCGACCTTTGGATCTTTGCCCGGATCTTTTTCCGTCTTTTAGTGCTCCTACGAAGTGCACCGCTTTGAGCTCGTCCATTAGGCGGCTCGTAGTCCCGTCTTCATGCGTCTCCCCTCTCTCTCTCTCTCTCTCTCTTTCATCGGACCACATCAACGTTAGCAACCGACATTCGTCATTCAACCCAACCTCGGACGATGCCATAGACAGTTTTAGAAGGAAAAGAGCCCCGCCAAAAATTTAAACTGATAAAAAGCGAGTCACAACGTGAATATGATGTGCATTAAAGCTCCACGAACAAGCCTTGAGATACTCATACAAGCAAAATAAATCGAGGTGGAGCCTAATTCTAACACCGTATTATAAAGTTCAACCCTAAAACTTTAAATAGATATGTGAATAGACATGACTCCAGTGACAAGCGATATGAGATTCTTTTATAGATAGAAAAGCCAAATTTAATAGATAATTAATAAAAAAAGTATTTATGTAATTAATGAGAAAGAAATAAGATAAGAATTGGTTAGGTAATAATATCTTTCTCTTGTCATGCGACATTTGGCGGTAACGGTAAAGAGCAAACATTGCAATGGAAAATGAGTTATTTTAAAAAAGAATTCATTATTCTTCTAAATATTTTTGCATGGAATCCCAAAATATTGTGTGGTATTATCCCATTGTTATACTTCTAATAAATTCTCTTTCTCCTTTTTTTGACAGGGAATCCTTGTAATTCAATGTTTAGGTTTGCAACTTCATCATGGTACATCTAGCTCAATATTTTTCAAAGTATCACTATCCCCGCAGTTCCAATTCGCTGGTGGATGCATTGTATATCATGTACAATGAAAACGCCGTTCGCACAAGCCAAGGGGAATTGCTGAGATGGACAGGCAGCAGATCGAAACGTAGCACTCGCGCATGGGACCCACCGACCAGGCGAAGGGGCGCCCCCTCCTCGTGCCAGGTTCATTCTCGATCCCGCTATTCACACACAGTGAGGAACTCAAAACCTTGCGGAGAAGCCAAAGGGAGGAGAGACGTGGCTGTTGGAATCAAAAGGACTTGGAGGGAGAGAGTGCACACACAAAGAGAGATTATATTACACAATATGCCTTGCAAAGGCTTAAGAGAGAACACACATTAACTTTGCTAAGATTAAAATTCTCTCTAAAATCTCACTCTCTCACACTTTCACACACACTCTCACACACAAAAAAAAACTAACATAACCCTATATCTAAAAGTACTTCACCGCAGGGACTTCAAACTTGCAAGAGTTAAAGTTAAACTTTTCTTCTTGGCAGTCAAAAACCGTGGGCTGCGTATCTCTTCTTCTTGCTGTCTTCATCAGTGAGAACAAAATCTTGCTAACCACAAGTACACCTTCCTTCGTACTTCTTGAGATCTCCAGCAGCAACTATAATATTTTATTGTGTGCCCAAGACTTGTACTTTTTTCATGATTTTTCTTCTCCGGCGGCTTAAAGAGACGTGGTGCTGTAGCACACGTTTCTTTGACGGTTTACAAACCGAATAACACTTGCTTACACATAGCCAAAACAACAATTAAAAGATAAATAAGCTAATCAAAACACAAAATCAATTTTACTATTTCTAACAGCCTCCCTTAAAATTGATTTTGTAAGACTACGACACCAAGCATTGTCTTCAATTTCTCGAACAAATCCGCCTTCAATGGTTTTGTCAAAATATCTGCAATCTGGTCTTCGGATTTACAGAAATCAAGTTCAATCTCACCTTCTTTAATCAGCTCACGAATATAATGATACTTGATGTCGATATGTTTGCTCCGCCATGAAATACGGGATTCTTGGCCAATGCAATCGCTGACTTGTTATCACACATCAATTTTGTAGGACCTTTTGTTCATGCATAAGCTCAAAAGCATCCTTCGAAGCCACATCGCCTGACATGCTGCTGAAGATACTGCAATGTATTCTGCTTCAGCTGTTGAGAGTGCAATAACTTGTTGTTTCTTTGATGACCAAGAAATTATTCCTGATCCAAGAAAGAACGCATATCCGGAAGTGCTCTTCCGTGTTTCGATCACCTGCCCAATCTTTGTCTCGTATACCCCACTAAACTGAAGTTGTCGGTGTAAGTATAAAAATTCCATGATCACGAGTTCCACCGACATACCTTAAAATTCTTTTTGCTGCTTGCAAATGTGATTGGTATGGTTTCTCCATAAACCGACTAATAATTCCCACGCCATAAGTTATATCTGGCCTAGTGGTAGCCAAATATCTTAAACTGCCAACAATACTTTTGAAATAAGTGGGATTTACCAGTTCACCGGTTCCTTCTTTCTTCAACTCCAACCGTTCTGCTACAGGAGTTCGAATTGATTTGAGCGTTTCCATATTGAATCGCTTCAAAATATCATTAGCATACTTCTGCTGTGAAACAAATATGCCTTCATTTGTCTGCTTCACTTCAAGGCCTAGAAAATAGGACATTAATCCCAAATCTGTCATCTCAAATTGACTTGTCATGGCCTCCCGAATTCAGCAAACATCTTCTCACAGCTTCCTCGTAAATATCAAATCATCAACATAAAGGCAAACAATTATAATATTGCCGTTAGTATTTGACTTGATATACAGTGGTATGCTCATAAGGGCACTTTTGAAAGCCATGCTCCAATAGGTAAGTATCAATCCTCGTGTACCAAGCTCGAGGTGCCTGTTTTAGCCCATACAACGCTTTCTTCAGTTTATAAACTTGATTTTCACGCCCTTTCTTCACATAACCTTGTGGTTGCTCCACATATACTTCCTTATCGAGAAAACCATTAAGGAATGCCGATTTCACATCCATTTGATGGATTATCCAACGATTCTGAGCTGCAAGTGCCAAGATCATTCGAATGGTATCCATTCGAGCCACTGGTGCAAATACTTCAAAATAATCAATACCTGGCTTTTGCTTGTAGCCTTTCACCACCAGTCTAGCTTTGTAACGGTCCACCTGACCATTGGGTTTGGACTTCGTTTTGTACACCCACTTGACACCTATAGGCTTCTTACCAGGTGGTAAAGAAGTTAGCACCCACGTGTCATTCTTTTCAATGGAGTGGATTTCTTCATCCATTGCTTGGTTCCACTTCTCATCTGCTGCTGCATCATCATAGGATATGGGGTCACATTCGGTAAATAAACAAAAGTTTACCATTGTTTCATCAGTGATTTCGTCACTGTCATCATGATCAACTCTTGTGACCACATAATCCTTGAATTTTACTGGCGTCTTCTGCAGTCGTTGTGAACGACGAATCAATGGTTCTGCAGTCATTGCTGGTGAGGAGGATGAACTACCAGGTGAAAGTGATGGATCTTCAATTGAAGATTCTTCGGTCTCCCTTACCAATGGTTCATCTTCCATAGAAATGTCTTTCTGGTCAGCCTTTTGATTCCAGTCCCAGGCTTCATCTTCAAAAAATTGGACATCCCTGCTAATAATTACCTTATCCGTGACAGGATTATATAGCTTATAACCCTTAGTCACATTACTATATCCAATGAAAATGCACTTCTCACTTTTATCATCCAACTTTTTTCTTTGTTCGTCCGGTATATGGGGATATGCTACACACCCAAATACCCTTAGGAACGAAACATCTGGCTTGTTGCCGCTCCAAGCCTCTTCTGGAGTTCTTCCAAGAACACTCTTTGTTGGACACCTGTTCAACACAAATACAGCACAAGCAACAGCTTCTGCCCAAAACTTCTTCGGTAATGCTTTAGCCTTCAGCATACTTCTTGCCATTTCAAAAATTGTTCTATTCTTTCTTTCTGTTATACTGTTTTGCTGAGGAGTATAGCTAGCAGTCAACTGACGTTTCACTCCATGAATTTTACAATAATTGTCAAATTCATTGGAAGTAAACTCTCCACCTCTATCCGATCTCAATGTCTTTAAATTAAAGCCACTCTGTTTCTCAACATAGACTTTGAATTCTTTAAATTTGCCAAAAGCTTCGGATTTTTCTCTCAAAAAATAAGCCCATGTTTTTCTAGTAAAATCATCGACAAAAATTAGCGTGTACCTTTTTTGTCCAAATGATTCCACCTCAACAGGGCCACAAATATCTGTATGTATCAACTCCAGAGGTTGCTTGGCTCTTCTAGCTCTCCCAATTGGAAAAGATTTCCGATGTTGCTTTCCAACGAGACATCCTTCACATGAGCGGTCTGGAGCGTCGATCAAGGGCATGCCAATCACCATCTTTTTCTGGACTAGTAATTTAAGTCCACGAAAATTTTAGATGACCGAACTGAAGATGCCATAGCCACTTGCTATCTTTTGTCGTTGCTTGGAAACTCAATAGAGTCTTCGTCTGAAGGGATAGAGGAAACATCCGGTTCTTCGTCATTTGTGTCGTCGTAATCAACTTATTGTTTGCGCCTCTAATGGTGCACACACCATTTTCAATGTTAACTTTGTGGCCTTTTTCGGATAGTTGCCCAACACTCGGCAAATTCCAAAAGAGTCCCGGCACAAAGTAAACGTCTGCAATAGTAACATTAGTACCATCTTTTGAGTTGATATCAATGTTACCTTTGCCCATCACAAGAATTTTGGATTTATTCCCGAAGTTGACTTCACCATGAACTGTCTCATCTAACTTCGAAAATAGTTCCTTTTGACCACACATGTGATTGCTGCACCCAGTATCAAGGTACCAAATTTTTGTGTCCATGGTACTTGAGTCATCCATTTGGCATGCTAACACCACGCCTTCATTTGCATCGACAGCGTGCACATATTCTGGCTGCTCTTGCCCCCTGTTTGCTCGACATTTGGATTTATAATGTCCGAATTTGTTACAGTTAAAACACTTGACTTTTGATTTGTCACGTGTTTGATATCTTTTAGTGGAATTCAGATTTCCACCTCTACCTCGGGCACCTCCACGACCTCCACGACCTCGGCCACCATGATGACCTCCTCGATTTGATTGAGTGACCCAACTCTGCAGTGCTTGCTCAGAATTCGAACTGATAGACTTCTGGTTCATTCTTTGCTCATGCGAACATAATGAACCCATCAACCTCTCCAACGTCATGGTTGATATCTCTTGGCCTTCTTCGATCGCCGCAACCACGTAGTCAAATCTTTCAGTCAAAGACCTCAAGATTTTTTCTACGACTCGTACATCTTGGAGTTCTTCACCATTAACCCTCAATTGGTTAACGATGGTTTGTACACGATCAAAGTAAGCCGAGATAGATTCAGAGTCATTCATGCGTAAAGACTCAAAATCTCCTCGAAGTGTTTGGAGTCGCACCCGCCTAACACGATCATCGCCTTTGTAGGATTTTTGCAATATATCCCACGCTTCTTTCGCTGTCTCAGCACTCGATATTTTTTCAAATATCGTCTCCTCCACGGCTTGAAAGATCGCATATAATGCTTTCTGATCTTTCTTTCGAGATTCCACCAATGCTTCTTTCTCCTCCTTCCTCAAAGCATTGAATTCTTCAGCATCAGCTACTTCGGTGTAGCCGTTCTCCACCAAGCTCCACAAATCTTAGGACTTGAATAGAACCTTCATCTGGATGGACCAGTTGTTGTAATTTTTTCCATTCAACTTCAGAAGTTGCATCTGAACAGAACTAGTGGATGCCATGGCTAGCTCTGATACCAATTGTTGGAATCAAAAGGACTTGGAGGGAGAGAGTGCACACACAAAAAGAGATTATATTACACAATATGCCTTGCAAAGGCTTAAGAGAGGACACACATTAACTTTGCTAAAATTAAAATTCTCTCTAAAATCTCACTCTCTCACACTTTCACACACTCTCACACACAAAAAAAAACTAACATAACCCTATATCTAAAAGTACTTCACCGCATGGACTTCAAACTTGCAAGAGTTAAAGTTAAACTTTTCTTCTTGTCAGTCAAAAACCGTGGGCTGCGTATCTCTTCTTCTTGCTGTCTTCAGTGAGAACAAAATCTTGCTAACCACAAGTACACCTTCCTTCGTACTTCTTGAGATCTCCAGCAGCAACTATAATATTTTATTGTGTGCCCAAGACTTGTACTTTCTTAATGATTTTTCTTCTCCGGCGGCTTAAAGAGACGTGGTGCTGTAGCACACGTTTCTTTGACGGTTTACAAACCGAATAACACTTGCTTACACATAGCCAAAACAACAATTAAAAGACAAATAAGCTAATCAAAACACAAAATCAATTTTACTATTTCTAACAGACACTTTGGACTTTTTTCCCACGCATATAAAGCCCGAAACCCATCCCCTCCCGTCACTCAAACACTCGACAGCCTCGACGCCTGGCACCCCCTGGAGGCGGATCATTTTTCAACACGCTCTTTCGAGAGTCGAGTGTTGAGCTAGAAAAGGTGAAACCTTCCGTGAGATCGCGAGAAGAGATCGCGTCCGTTGCTGTTCTTGACGGTGGTGACCCCGGCGAGATAGGGTCGCTTTCTCATTCGGTTCCGTCCCCAAATATAGCCATTGGCGATGGCGAAATTGATGCTGGGCTGCTCTTGCGTTCGTCCCAGACCCGGCCCGAACCCCATTCGGCTCTGGCCGCGCAGGTGGTGAAGATCGAAGAGGAAGAGGAAGATGAGGAGGTGGCGGTCATTGCTGATCCCAGGGAGGCTGTCGCCGTATCGCCATCGTGCTCGTTGCAGGCAGCGGCGGATGAAGTGGCGAGACCAATGCAGGGGCTGGGGGAGGCAGGGCCATCACCTTTCCTGAGGAAGACGGACGAGATGGTATCGGACCCAAGTACGGACCCGGTGGTGTCGTGGAGTTTGAGCCGGGGCAGCTTCGTGGTGTGGGACCCACACGAGTTCTCGAAGCAGGTCCTGCCTCGATACTTCAAGCACTCCAACTTCTCCAGCTTCATCAGGCAGCTCAACACTTACGTGGGTACTCCTTCGATCGGGATTGTGTTTTTTTGTCTTTGTTTTTGCTTGAAACTTTCCCCATTGGTAAGAGCAAACTATTCATATAAATACGTATAATGTCTGTGCATGTTTATTTTGGTTTGACTCTGTTTCGGCTCTGTTTTTTTGGTTTGGCTCTGTTTTCTTTTATGTCGTCCAGA
This sequence comes from Eucalyptus caleyi, assembly GCA_014182885.2. Classification (NCBI taxonomy): domain Eukaryota; kingdom Viridiplantae; phylum Streptophyta; class Magnoliopsida; order Myrtales; family Myrtaceae; genus Eucalyptus; species Eucalyptus caleyi. The sequence goes on along the minus strand of CM024468.2, from coordinate 54,317,832 downwards.
GTGTGATCCTCTTGGACCAACGGATGGTCCCCGGGGCAAAGAGGGATCCAAGGGATCCCACTCACGACGTTTTGCTCGGTTACTAATTGTGCTTAACCCTAGATTAGGTGACGAGGAATGAAGAAATCTGGAATGGTGGGCGAGATACATGGATTCTATGTGAATCATCACGAATCATATTCAAGGGATAATGCTTTTGATGGTAATTTGCAGAAACTACCATATCGACCATGACGTCAGAATACCCATTAAAGATTTATATTTTCACCGGATATGTATTTGACTGCTTTTCTCAAATGGTAAATTTTAATTTGGATTAGAAATGCACACAGCAGTTTTTGTTAATATTTTGCTTTTTACTGTTTTGATGCTCAATTTTGCTCTTTCTAGCTGAAGATGAGATGCCTTGGCCATCTCTTTGTTTCTATCCGATGTTTTGGTAAAGCCTTCCGACACTTCTCTTCTTTTTGGGCAAGACCAAAAGCATAATTCTGCACTTTTGTCTTCTTACTTATGAAGTTGACGGATTGATATTGAGTCATTAAATTGTCCATACACTCTTTGTACTGGTGTTTGAATCATTGCAAACGATCTGTCCTTGAGATGCTTTGTAACCCGGGTTCTTTCTATATGGGACTAAATAGACTCCTCGACCTGGCTTCCGCCTATCTTCCATTCTTCATGCATCATGATCCAAGATATGTCGCAGGGTTTTAGGAAGATCGATATGGATCGATGGGAGTTTGCAAACCAAGGTTTTCAGGAAGGAAAAAAGCACTTGCTGAAGAACATAAGGAGGAGATGCAAACTCAGCGATCATACGAAAACATCGAGTAGTACAGTTGCTTCTGATTACCCGGAGGCTGGAAAGGAAGCTGAACTTGAAATGCTCAAGAAGGACCAGGAAGGGTTGAAGGCCGAGATCCTGAAACTAAGTGAAGAGTGAGAGCACTCGCAGCATGAGATCAACCAGGTCGCCGAGCGGATTCGCTATGCCGAGAGCAGGTATCGGCGGATGATTCGCTTCCTCTCCAAAGCAGCCAAAAGCCCGAACTTCGTCCACCATGTAATCCAAGAGAGGAAGCAGAAGAGAGCATCAGAGGCTTGTGAATCGAGCAAGAAGAGAAAATTGCTTGGTCCCAATAACAAAGCCACCAAAAGCTTGCTCGAATTAACGGATCACAAGATTCAAAGCCCGAATTTTGAGTGCCTGAGAATCGGTGATGATTCGGCACAGATGGAGTCTGGGCCAAGCAATGTCGTGCCAGTGGATTTTCAGACCGTTCAGATGCACAACCCGTGGCCTCCTCCGATGGGTGGCGGATATTTCAGGGCTGTGCAAGGTCAGACACTAGATCAGATGGCCGGAGCTAGTTCGTCAGATTTGCCTTCAGTTTTCCATGAGATGTCAGAGAAGCTCCTCGGAGACAACATGGTCGTGGGCGACTATGCGATGGATGTAGAAGCAGAAGAAGAACTGACAATGGATGACGCAGGAATCTATCTTGAGCTGGAGGGTCTGATCGAGAAGTCGTGGTTGAAGTGATTACACAAGTGAGCTGTAGGAGCAAGCAGCGGGACTGACACCCTAAATTTCCATGCTGCTGCTCCTGCTCTGTTCTCTGTGTTATATGGTGCTGCTAATTTCTGGGGCCCAGATCACATAATGCGACCTTCGCATAGTCGTAGGGAGTATCTGAAGTGAAGTGACTGAATCCAACCAATGAACTTATGCGTCAATGGTAGATGCTCATACTTATTATATATGTTGTAGTTCCTTCCTTTGTCTCCATTGTAACAAGGTGCTCTCTGGGTTCTTTTCTCTTAGTTTGCACTGAGCTTTTTTTTCTGTCTCTCTTTCTGTAACCAGTTATGTACAAGGTAGCTGTTTATAGTGCCGAGTTCAATTTCAGTTTAAGGGTTAATATCGCCATACTGTAATGTACATCGTGCCACATCCTTCTCCAATTATTTTTTTCTCTTAAAAAATTTCAAACCGATACACTAATATCACATGTACTCCAAATTAATTTTTATATCGTAAAACATCTCAAACAAGTTGGATGATCGCTGTGACGTGGATCCAATGTGTAAATACAACATAAATGGGTCCTGTGAACAACATTATTCTTATCTGGAAAAAAAAAAAAAAAGTCGTCACGGGAAAGCTAAATATGAAGAAAAAGAATCGAGACTGCGGAATTTAGTAAGATATGCTAATTTTATTCTTAGAGCTCTCTCACATTAATGCCTACGCTTGTCCCAATTTCACTTTAAGATTTTGGTAGTATATAAGGAGACCAAGGTGCCAAGGAACATGTAAGAGATGAGGCCTAGAATCTAGAATTCCAAAGTCTTAGTGAACTTCGATCATGCACTTATCTTTCAAGAGCTTCAATTTGGTGATTGTGAAAGAAATATAAAAAGAGTGACCAAGTTAGATAGTATGATCTATCACTGAGTGCTTACACTCAATATTGTAATCTCTTGTTGATCATCTAGTGGAATCTAACTAGTAAGCTGTCAGCGTGAAAAAAAGTGGATGTATGCTTGATTTAGACCAAACTATTATAAATCTTTTGTGCAATTTCTCTCTTCCCCAAACTCTTATTGTTCATTGCTATAATCTATTGCACACTCGCTAGATGTTTCTAAAGTCTATTTTACTACATAACATATTCTTAACTGTGTTTCAAAATCTAACATTTGTTCAAACTTTAATCTTAACTTGTTCTATGCCGCTTTAAATTGTCAAGATTTCATATATTCACCTATTTACTCTCCCCCCACCCCTCTAGATGATATTTGCTAGCTTCATCGGCTTCCACATGTCAAGAAGGGAGAAGTTGATTTTTTTTTTTTTTTTTTAAATAATTGATTGATGGTACACCATGATTGAAACCTTTTCATGACAACACTACTTAGTCAATGGTGGTAATCATTCAATTGGTCGAAGCTAAAGAGTTTATTAGACGAAGGGCATATGCTTTAGCATTGAAGTTTTAATCCCTCAAAACAATGCTAGAATACGACACGACATTGGCTTATATGAAGCTACTGATTTACATTGTGATTCTTAGGATTCATTTATCTAAAGAAATGAATTATTTGAAAGTATTTTTCTAAAAGTGGTCGTTCGTATTGATTGAAATAATTAGTCAATAAAAATACTTTCATTATTGATTATAATTTATATTAAGATGTTTTCGTGAATAAAGAGAATATTTAGCATTCATTCATTTTTTTTTCAAGCAACAAAAGTGATTATCTTTAAAAAAAGAATTTTTTAAATAATTTATTTTCATGAAATAAGTGCGTTCTCAGCTTTCCAAGTAAATCTCTTAAGAGAACTAATATTCTCCCTAGTCTCTGGCAATATGAATAACTCCAAAGTCCCGTCATTTCTTTTGACAAGATGTGCGACAAATTTAAGCGAAAAGTTTAGGAAAATACAAATTGCTTACAAAAGCAAGCTTACTTTCATAATTGAGAAAATATTTTTTATTATAATTTGGAGTGTGCAACCAAACCAAACCGGACCGCACAAAAAACAAGTTTAGGATTTGTATCCCATTGGAACCGGTCTGGGAATAGTTTCCAAATTTTTGGAACCGGTTGAAACTTGTCCGGGAGTAGGTTCTAAGTAAATACCCATCCAGGAGTTGAACCAAACCACCTTGCTTTGGAACCAATTTTTGATTTAGTTTTATAAGTTAAAAAGCTAAAACCCTAATTTTTTCCCCTAAATTCTAACTTCACCACTCATTCGTCATTCGTCATTCTTCGGAACTCCCTATTGGTCTGTCCCCTTCCCCTAAACTTTATGGATGAATGTGCAACAGAGTTTCATAATTTGTGTTTTATGTTACACATTTGAAAAATTATTGTTTATAATTGTACATGACTACGTGTTCATCTTATAGATTATTGTTTTTTTTTTTTTTTGCGGATAGGGATTTTTGTTTTTCATCTATCACTTTGAATCAATTTGTCACTCATTACCTCATATGATTTTGTTGTAATGATTTTGTTGTAAAAAAATGAACAAAAAAAAAAAAAAAAGGAATGAAAAAAAAAAAAAAAAAAACATAGGCTCTTGGGTGGACTTTGGAATGAGACCCAAAAAACAAGGCAGGTTCCAAATACAACTCCAAGCAAACGAGGTAGGTTCCAAGATCAAAAAATTAAGAACCAGTTATAATAGAGTATGTTCCAGGTTCCAGCTTTGGAACCATCCCACCTTGGAACCGATCACCTCTAGGTGACTCAACTACTTTTTAGGCATGAGGTTAATTTGGATTTCTCTAGTAATTATTTCTCACAAGCAAAATATGCAACTGATTTTTTTTTTCTCGAGCCACACTTAATGACAACAAAGTCGCTACAACTCTTATTGAGACAAAAACCAAGTTTGATGCCAACGTGGAGACTCCTCTTTAGAATCTTACACTCTATCGACAGTCGGTTGGTGGTCTTTTATATCTCAGTTTCACTCAACCTAACATCGCCCATGTTGTTTATATGTTAGTCAGTACATGACCGCACCTCGTGCAACCCATTTTGTTGTAGTCCTCGAATTCTTTGCTATGTCATGATACATTATTTCACAACCTTCAATTTTCTACTCCTTCTATCTTGGATTTGATAGCTTATCATGACATTGAATGGGGTAGTGACCTTCAAAATTGTTGCTCCACTATGAACTGTTATTTCTTTTTCGGAAACTCACTTATCTCATGGTCTAGCAGAAAAACATACCATTGTTGGTCACTCTAATATAAAAACAGAATATCAAGCTATTGCTAATATCACATCATAGTTACTATGGTTGTAATAGCTATGAGAAGATATTGGAGTGTGTTGTAATAGCAGAAAAGTCATTATTGCGACAACTGAAGTGCTATCTAAATATCACATAATGACATGTTCCATCAAAGCACTAAAAACATTGAAATATATTGTCATAACATAACTGGCTTCGCCTTTTGTGCTATCGTCAGTTTAGCTAATTGAAAGGAAGCCAGTATTTCATGCGAGTCTAGCTGTTTGTCAACAATTAAGAAATTTATGGTTGCGTAAATTGTTTTTCCTCATTGGAGTCTGATCACACATGGATTTTATAAGTTTCACAATGAATGATGTGGGGACTGGATGCAAAATTGTTGAATCATTACAATCAATCTACAATACTGGTTGAAGCATCAGAGGGAAATGTTGGAATATGCGAGGTGCATTGGTGTGCAAACACGGTAAGCAACCAAATGGCACAAAGAAGATCCTCTGAATTCAAATGCAAACCTTACAAATACCCATGTTTGAAGCCGCAAAAGGAAGGAAAGATTTTCAGACTCCTAATCGAGTACACTATGCTTTGAAATTAGCTTTCTTATAATTTAGATTGTGGGTTATATTAAACCCTTTTGAATGACTTTGACCGAGTGTTTCCTCGTAGCGAAAATAAGCTTGCTTCCATCGTTTCCAAACGAAGAAAGTGCAAGGATGTTACTGTCTAGTCAATATTCCTAATTTTTCTTGCTAAGCATTATCACGTCACGGCCAAACTCATGAAAGAGAAACCAAAGAACAAAGAAGAGCTTTGAACAGACAATTGGAATTTCCGAATTGGTCCAATCTTTCTGCAAGATAGTGCACGATTTTGGTTTTTTATGAGGTTATGATATATTAGGGTTTGCTTTGACCATTGATTTCAATTCACCTTATGTGGGATTGATCGTCTGTTTTAAGAAAGCTTGACCACATGCAAGTAATCGTAGTTTTTTCCGGGGGTTTCTAGTTGTCACGTCAATGCAAGAACGCAAGTGAAGCAAAAGACAAATCAAAGTGACAACGAAAGCAGATGATGATTGGCCCACGTGTGGATAACGCGCATTAAAGTGATAATTAGGCTATCCAAACCGGTACCAGCAGTCCATCTCCCTTCCCCCAAAACCTTTGCGAACATCTTAAGGAAAAAGAGGACCGCTTTTCGACTGTTCCTTGCCCGACCTTTGGATCTTTTGTCTTTTAGTGCTCCTGCGTATGCACCACCTTTGAGCTCGTTCATTGGGCGGCTTGATCCCATCGTCCATCTCCCTTCCCCCAAAACCTTGGCGAACATCTTAGGAGAAAGGGAACTACTTTTCGACTGTTCCTTGCCCGACCTTTCGATCTTTTGTCTTTTAGTGCTCCTGCGAATGCACCTCCCTTCCCCCAAAACCTTGGCGAACATCTTAGGAGAAAGGGAACTGCTTTTCGACTGTTCCTTGCTCGACCTTTGGATCTTTTGTCTTTTAGTGCTCCTGCGAATGCACCGCCTTTGAGCTCGTTCATTGGGCGGCTTGATCCCATCTTCATGCGTCTCTCTCTAGCTCTCTTTCATCGGACCGCATCAACGTTAGCAACCCGACATTCATCGTTCTACTCAACCTCGGACGATGCCATAGATCGTTTTAGAAGGAAAAAAGCCATGCACAAAATTTCAAGCGATGAAAAGCAGGCCACAACGGGGATATGGTGTGCACTAAAACTCATCGGACAAGTGCTGGTATATTTGTACAAGCGAAATAAAATGAGGGAAAACCCGATACTATAACACCGCATTAAAAAGTTCAAGTCAAAAACTTAAATCGATACTATGAAGTATGAAGTCCATTGAAATTCTATTGACAAATGATATGAGATTTTTTGTAAATAGGAAAGCCAAATTAGGGATAAAAATAATTTATAAAAAAATTATTTATTTATTTAATGAAAAAGAAATAAGTTAAAAATTGATAGGGTAATAATATCTCTCTCGTAATGCGATGCCTGATGGTAACCATAAGAAACAAATATTACAATGGAAAATGAGTTATTTTAAAAAGGAATTCATTATTTTTCTAAATATTTTTGCATGGAATCCTAAAATGTTGTATGGTATTATCCTGAAATTTTGAGGTTGGCAACTTTCTCATTGTTTTACTTTTAATAAATTATATTTCCCTTTTTTTTGACCGGGAACCCTTGTACGTCAGTGTTTACGTTTGCAACTTCATCAATGGTACATCTAGCTCCATATTTTTCAAAGTATCGCTATCCCTCCAGTTCCAATTCGCTGGTCGATGCGTTGTATGTCATGTGCAATGAAAACGCCATTCACACAAGCCAAGTGGAATTGCTGAGACGGACAAGCAGCAGATCGAAACGTGGCACTCGCGCATGGGACCCACTAGGCGAAAGGGCGTCCCCCCCTCCTCGGACCAGGTTCATTCTGAATCAGATCCAACGGTCCGTAATCGTTACCAGGCTATTCACGTACAGTAGGAGCCCAAAACTTGCGGAGAAGCCAAAAAGAGGAGAGACGTGGCAACACTTCATGGACTTTTTCCCACGTATATAATGCCGGATACCCATCCCCTCCCCTGTCACTCAACACTCGACAGTCTCGACGCCTGTCTCCCTCTCTCTCCCTTAGTAGAATCGCTCGAAAATTTCTCGTGCCATCTCCGCCTTTGTCCTCGAACTCGAGGTCAAGATGACGACGGCGCCAACCGGAGGCAGCCTTCCCGATGAACCGTGCGCGTCGTTTTTCGACACCCTCTTGCGAGAGTCAAGTGTTGAGCTAGAAAAGGCAGAACCTTTCGCGAGATCGCGGGAAGAGATCGCGTCCGTTGCTGTTGTTGGCGGTGGTGACCCCAGCGACCTAGGGTCGCTTCCCCATTCGGTTCCGTCCCCAAAATTAGCCAACGGCCATGGTGAAATTGATGCCGGGCCACCCTTGCGTTCATGCCTGACCCGGCCCGAACCCCGTTCGGCTCTGACCGCGCAGGTGGTGAAGATCGAAGAGGAAGAGGAAGATGAGGAGGTGGCGATCATTGCTGATCCAGGGGACGCTGCTGCCGGATCGCCATCGTGCTCGTCGCGGGCAGCGGCGGACGAAGTGGCGAGACCGATGCAGGGGCTGGGGGAGGTGGGGCCGGCGCCCTTCCTGAGGAAGATGTACGAGATTGTGTCAGACCCGATTACGGACCCGCTGGTGTCGTGGAGTTCCAGCCGGGACAGCTTCGTGGTTTGGGATCCGCACGAGTTCTCGAAGCAGCTCCTGCCTCGATACTTCAAGCACTCCAATTTCTGCAGCTTCGTCAGGCAGCTCAACACTTACGTGGGTATTCCCTTCGAACGGGATCGTGTTTTTTTGTCTATGTTTTTGCTTGAAACTTTCCCCATAGGTAAGAGCAAACTATTCGTATAAATGCGTATAATGTCTATGTATGTTTATTTTGGTTTGACTCTGTTTCAGCTCTTTCTTTTTTTTTTACTCTGTTTTGGCTCTCTTTCTTTTTTTGTCGTTCAGAGTGTGATCCTCTTGGGGGCATCCAGCTACTCTTCATTGTCCCGACGGATAGTCCCCGGGCAAAGAAGCTAGGATCTAAGGGACCACACTTGCCACGTTTTGCTCGCGTGTTGAGATTCAATTTAACCTACTTTTTCAGTTATTGGTTGTGCTTTACCTAGATTAGGGGACGAGGAACGAAGAAATCTGGAATGGCTGGCGGGATACATGGATTCTACGCGAAATATCACGAATCATGTGGCACATGTTCACCAAAATTTGCATCCAGCGGCCAGGGGACAATGGCCCGTCATCATATTCAAGTGATGGTAGTTTGCAGAAGCTACCATGTCAACCAAGACGTCAGAATACACATTAAAGATTTATCTTCTCACTGGATTTGTATTTGAGTGCTTTTCTCATATGGTAAATTTTCATTTGGATTAGAAATGTACTACCGTTTCGATGGTTGCACTTTCTAGCTGAAGATGAGATTTTGAGCCATCGCTTTGTTTCTATCCGATGTTTTGGTAAAGCCTTCTGACACTTCTCTTCTTTATGGGCAAGACCAAAACCATAATTCTGCACTTTTGTCTTCGTATTTATGAAGTTGACGGATTGATATTGAGTCATTAAATTGTCCATACCCTCTTTGGGACTTCTGTTTCAATTTAAGATCCTCAACCCAGATTCCTCCTATTCTTCATGCATCATGATCCAAGATATGTCGCAGGGTTTTAGGAAGATGGATACGGATCGATGGGAGTTTGCAAACCGAGGTTTTCAGGAAGGGAAGAAGCATTTGCTGAAGAACATAAGGAGGAGACGCAAACTCAGCGATCATACGAAAACATCCAATAGTACTGTTGCTTCGGATTGCCCGGAGACTGGAAAGGAAGCTGAACTTGAAATGCTTAAGAAGGACCAGGAAGCATTGAAGTCCGAGATCCTGAAACTAAGAGAAGAGCGGGAGCACTCGCAGCATGAGATCAATCAGGTCGCCGAGCGGGTGCGCTATGCCGAGTGCAGGTGTCGGCGGATGTTCCTCCTCCTCTCTAAAGCAACTGAAAGCTCGAACTTTGTCCATTTAAACCAAGAGAGGAGGCAGAAGAGAGAATTAGAGGCTTGTGAATCGAGGAAGAAGAGCAAATTGCTCAGTCCCGATAGTGAAGTCACCAAATGCTTGCTCGAAGTAATGGATCACAAGATTCAAAACCCGAATGTTGATTGCCCAAGAGTCGGTGATGATCCGGCACAGATGGAGTCTCGGCCAAACAATGTCGCGCCAGTGGATTTTCAGACCGTTCAGATGCACAAACCGTGGCCTCCTCCGATGGGTGGTGCAGATTTCAGGGCTGTGCAGGGTCAGACACCCGATCGGATGGCCGGAGCTAGTTCGTCAGATTTGCCTTCGGTTTTCCATGAGATGTCGGAGAAGCTCCCCGGGGACAACGTGGTCGTGGGCGACAATGTGATGGATGTGGAAGCAGGAGAAGAACTGGCAAAGGATGACACAGGAATCTATCTTGACCTGGAGGGTCTGATTGAGAAGTCATTTGGTTGGAGTGATTACACGAGTGAGCTGCGGGAGCTAGCTGTGGGACTGACGCCCTAAAATTTCCATGCTGCTGCTCCTGCTCCGTTCTCTCTGTTATATAGTGCTGCTATTTTCTGTGACCCAGATCACTGAATGCAGCCTTTGCATAATTCGAGGTAGTATCTGAAGTGAAGTGGCTCTATATATATGTGTGTGTCAAAGGTAAAATGCTCATGCCTAGTATATCTTTTGGAATTTATTTCCTTTGTCTCCGCTGTAAGAAAGTGCTCTCGGTGTTCTTTTCCCTTAGTTTGCACTAAGCTTTTTTCTGTTTTTCTTTCTGTAACCAGTTATGTAAAGCTTTTTTCTGTTTTTCTTTCTGTAACCAGTTATGTATAAAAGAAGCCGTTTATGATAAAGTTAATATCGTTAAAAATCTCAAATTGGTATATCATGTTATATTTTTCTCAAATTATTTATTTTTTCTTTCTCAAAAAACTTTAAATTGACACTCCCCTATTATACTAATTCCAAATTAATTTTCGTGGGATTTTTAGGTCAGACGTCACGAGCAAGTTAGATCCGAAGAAAATGAATCGAGGCTGTGGCATCTGTTCAAATATGGTAATTTTAATATGCTCCCCAAGTCTAGGGGAAAGTGGATGATAAGTCTGACTCTCCGCCTCGATCATTTGACGAGATGTGCACTGCAGCAGGCTCGAAGTGATTGTGGGGGCCCGATTCTCCCTCAGAAGAGGCCTTTGACGACCGAGGTTAAGCCAGGTGTCCTGCTAAAAAGTCTGCCTAGAGAGACTTTCATCCAACATTCGACACGCCCTTTGAGCGCGCGAATCGATCGATGATGCTGTTGGTTCGTACTAGATTTGGACGAGACCTTACTAGATAAGATAGACCCGGCTCGGCACAGAAATGGATGCAAAACGACGAATGCACCGGCTCCCACGATCCTTCCCAAAATGAGGGGTCGCTCCCTGACGTCTTGTCTTATTCCGAGCACGAAGTCCCGGGTCAACATCGGAAATTTGCAGCTAACTTCTCTACGCGTCTTTGCCCTTCTTGCGTGATCCCCGTGCTTTTCGTGTTGGTATGGATAGGGTTTATACTGCCAAAAAAAAAAAAAAAAATCCTAAATTAATAAACCCATATCAAATTAATTTTCTATTTACAAAGATACATTTAAAAATGTGTAAAAGATCTCATGTCACGGGATGAATAAGTTATGTTCAAAACATCACAAGAACGGAGATAAAGTTTTCTACGACTATTGTCTGAAAAAGAGGAGTAGTTGTGGCAAGCTTAAAATTCAAGTCTGCGCGCTTAAAATGTTCCGCCAAGAAGACAAAATTTAAGGGAAGGAGACGCAAGGATGATAATTTTTTTCTTGGAAATTTTTATTTTCTTGCCTGTTGCATCGGTTTTATATAATGCTAACTTGCAAAAAATCGCTTCTAATAAAGTAATATATTTCACTAATTTTTGTGCCAAAAACTCCACTTTGGAAGAGAGAAAATTAATATATTTCACCTAAAAAGAAACCTTCACCCCAAAAGCCAGCTGTTACTTCATTAGAAACAATTCTTTGCAAGTTAGCATTTTATAAAATCAATGGGGAAAAGTATTAAAAACGTCCTAAATATATTGTATTTGTGCTAATTTGGTCATAAACATTTTTATTAGTACCTATTTAGTCCTAAATCTTTTGACCTAATGCCAATTGAGTCTTTCCAACTAATTTTGGCCAGATATTGCTTATGTGGACATTGGCCAACCTATCTAGCACAAGCGGAGCTAGCCTTAATGTAGACGACTTTTAATATTTTAATAAATTTTCAAATTATTTTATTTAATTTTCAAAAGGTCTAGTATTTAGAATTTTTTTGACACTCCTCCCTATCGGTTTTATAAAATGCTAACTTTCAGAGAATCGTTTCTAAAAATCTATTAATTTTCTTTCTATGGAAGTGGAGTTTTTGACCCAAAAATTACTAAAAAGTCTAGGAAAATACAAATTGCTAATAAGAGCATGCTTGCTTTCATGATTGTGAAAATAATTTTTATTATAACACCCAAGTAACTTTTAATACATTTAGTAAATTTCGATGTAGGAAAGAAACAAATTGCAGCTTTTCGTTTACCATAACATCCATATGTGACCACTAATTTTATTTCAAATCAAAGTAATTTTATTATACAAAGTAAATGTCGGCATAGAAAGTAATAATATGTAACATGTTGAGTAACTTTCTAATCACCCCTAACATTACTTTCTATAAGAAGTCATAACTTTTCCATGCTTAGTAATTTTTATAATGCTTGCTAATTTTTAATATTGGAAAGCATGAAAAATTAATATGGATAGTAAATGTCCATTTATTCTTTTTTTTTTGGTCGGTTAATGTCCATTTATTCAGAAAAAAAAATTTATTTTAGAAACGGTAAAGATTGATTAGTACTTATTGTGTACAATAAAGTAATTTTATGCATATCAAAGTGAACAGAATCCAGAGCTGGTGTTCTACAAGGTGGATCCGCCGGATGTGAGGAAGCAGAGGGGCAGGTACGGACCAGCCCTAACCGATCACGAGGAAAGGTTGAAGTCGAAGGGCGGCAATTTGGGAGAAGGTGAAGAGGTGGAGAGAAGCACTGACTAAAGCTGCTAAATATCTCTGGCTGGCATTTGGTTGCCGAGTAAGGCTATCAGTTACTCCTTTCTGAGTATGCCTACTGCTTGATTTTTTTTTCACAAAATGTTGTGTTCCAACTGTTGATTACGGAATTTAGTGGCAAAAAAAAATGTGGATTACGGAATTTATTGTCAAATTCATGGTAATGCTTATGCATAAAAGGGGAAAAATCAATTCCCACTAATTGAAGCAGGATGTATTAGTTTTTTCACAAGCAGGTCATGCATTGAGTTAACAGTCATGCAGGTGGACCATGTCCCTCTACAAGCCCATTTCTTTTATAGGTGTCAAATGCTAGAAACTGAAATTAATCCGGTCATTGTGCTTGAGATATTGAACGCGGCTTGATCTTTATTGATCAACTCAGCACTCTTTGTATCCAAGTGTTTTTGAATCTCCTTGGGTATTCTCAATTGGCTTTATGCTTTGAATCTACGAGGCGTGAGTCCATTGTCATTCAGAGCATTGTCAGGAGAGTATTGACCAAGCTGAATTACAAGCAGTTATACGTTCCTGAAAATGTGGTTGCCATGAATTCGCATGTGTCCCATGTGCTTGCTTTGCCAGACATGGAATCAAAGGAAGTTCGAATGGTTGGAATTTACGGACTTGAAGGAGTAGACAAGACGACTACTGCCAAAGCTACTTACAATACTTTTTATCGTAAATTTGAGTGTTGCAGCTTTCTTTCCAATGTTAGATAAACTTGCGAGAAATCCACAGATGGTGGCCTACTTCAGCTTCAAGAGACGCTTCTTTCTGAGGAAATGTGGGATGATGATCTGAAGCTTGGCAATGTTCTCAGAGGTATGAGCATGATAAAGAGTAGACTTTTTTTTTTTTAAAAAAAAAAAGGGTCCTTGTTGTCATTTTGGATGTGAACCAGTTGATCCAATTGGAAACACTAGTTGGAGGACGTGATTGGTTTGGTTGTGAGAGTATAATCATCATAATGACAAGAGATGAACATTTACTAGATGCCCATCAAGTAAAAAATATATACAAGGTTCAACCTTTAGGTCGTTCTACAGCTCATATGCTCTGGAGTTTAATTGTTTTCGAGAATATTTCTCCTCCTCCTGATTATGAAGAGCTTTTATATAATGTAGTGGATTACACCCAAGGACTTCCATTAGCTGTAAAAGTTTTGGGTTTTCTCTACGAGGTAGAAGCTTACTTGAATGTAAAAGCGCATTAGATAAATTGAAGAGAGTTTTCAATGGATATATCTTCGGTGAGCTAAGAATAAGCTTTGATGGCCTAGATGATTATGAGAAGGATATTTTTCTTGACATCGCATGTTCTTCAAGGGAAAGAGCATAAAGTTATGTGACAGAGAGTTTGGAGTGCTGTGATCTCTACCCAAATAGTGTAATTGCTGTTCTAATAAATAAGTCACTCATCACTATTGAGAGTGGCAAGATGGAGACGCATGATATGATTCAAGAAATGAGAAGAGAAATTGTTTGGAGAGAATCTCCCAAAGAGCCAGGGGAGTGCAGCAGACTGTGGTTCTATGAGGACATGCTTCATGTGCCAACAGAAGGCATGGTATAAACTGAATCGTGGTCTTTTGCTTTTGACAATATACATGCCCGTTTGGTAGGGTTAGAGCCTCCTAAAAAGTCCTTTTGGCCTTCTGCTAAAATAAAACGTGCATAAGTATTTTTCTGTTAAGTAAGATAATGGCCTGACGGTCCCTTAAGAATCACTTCTTCCATATCCCTCCGTTAGATTTAAGGTTTATACTTCTGACCAATCCCTAGAAAGGAAATTACCAAAAAAAAAAAAATCTCCAGGAACTTCCATACTATGCTTGCTTACGATTTGAGGTGTTCATAGAACTCTTGTTGAATGCTAAAGTAAAAGCAAATTCTGAAAGCTAAGAACAAAAGGCACCCGAAGCGCAACAAATCTTGTTTATTACTAGTTAATTCCTTGCATAATCCATACACCTCTGCACTTAAATTGTGTACTCATATATCTGCTGCCAGGGAACTAATAAAGTAGAAGCAATAATGCTCAAGTTGGGTGCTCCTAAAGAAGTACGCTTCGGTGCTCAGGCCTTCATAAATATGAAGAGGCTGAGATTTTTCTTAGCTCGCAATGAATACCATTCAGGGTATCCCATATACTTTCCTGCTGAATTAAGATGGCTGGATTGGCCTGATTTCTCTATGCCATCTACGCCATTCAATACGGGCCACAAGAAACTTGTATATCTAGACCTGAGTAAAAGCAGCATCAGAATTTTAGGGAAGGAATTCAAGGTATGTACTTTCATTATTCTCTTCTGTCAAGAATAAAAGACAAAATTGTGAAGGTGCTGAAAAAACTACTCATATGTATCATCCATTCAGTGCGCAGCTTTTTGGAAATTTGAGGATTGTTAATTTTAGCCACCCTACATTGCTAACTGAAATTCCTGATGTATTGTCACTACCAAATCTTGAGAGTTTGGATTCCCAAGAGTGCACCAATCTTGTTGAGGTGCATCAATCTCTCGGGTGTCTGTGTTGCGTGTTCGGAATATGGACAATCGAATCGGATAAAATAGTTGGAATGAAGGAAAGGAAATCGGACACCAGATTTACGTGTTTCAGTCCGAATATCGGAACCTACGTCCACGGGGAGAGTGGCACGGAATTCCACTATAAAAACAAGCAATACACCGGAGATTACAATCACTCGAGTACTCAAATGCACTCTTAGTGTTTCCCAACTCCAAATTACACCCAAATAACTCACACAGTGTGTCATGCCCCGAACCTTGAGCACGCGCACAACCCTCGGTGGTCGATAGAATTTCGCGACGTTCCCAAGACTCGTCGCTGACCCTTTTCATTTTATTGCACATGCGAAAGCGAATTAACTAATCCCCTGACAACGACATACATGGGATAGAAAAGTAGGACAACCAATTTCAAATCAAATACACTTTTATAAACACTTCAAGTTTATACAAAAGGTCTATGTCATAAAGAACTACTGAGCCACCTATGCTCCTGACCCTTCCGCTTCAAGCTCCTGGCTTTTCACACTAGGGACTTGAAAATGGTTATTCAATAACCAGTGAGATATAAATCTCAGCGAGTTCCACCCCTAAGCCTCGGTTAGTACACCAACTCAACCTAGGGTATCTATCCATAACTACCCCACCACAAGCAACAACCAACAGTCAATTCGCATACAACCTTACCTGATATGCCATACCCTGCACGATATCACTCAGCATGATACACACAAAGCACATGGCCATTAGATGATATATTTCATCAATCACATATGAGTCGCATCGAAAGCGATCTCACCTGGCTATTGCCACACCCTGCATGTTATCGATTCATGCGTGCGTGCCATAAACAATGTGCTTAACTCATGTATGACCGAAATCACAGATGCCATGATTCTCATGCATTATTGCACATTAGCACAGTTCGAAAACACAATGCATTTACTCAATGCATACAACAATTGAAACACCTCATTCATCTCAGTCAATCACAGGAGTCCTGATTATAAGACCGAATCATTATGACACGTCTCATACTGTGCCACACAATTCCATCCCATAATCCGGTGCATCAATCAACACCCAATATGCATTCCAATTGTTATTCACTGCCACACATGGGCATAGCCTACTCGCATTTCGGCTATCTACTAGCCCTTAGCTAGGCATCGTCTCCCCACCGCGGAGCACGGCTTTGTCACCACTTGACAGCTTTCTCGAAGGAGCATAGGCCCAGAATCAACTGCGACCTGAGCCCGTTGATGTGGGGCCTCCCATATAGGGGTATCCCATATAGGGTACGTCCAGCTCAACAGCTCAGGACGGTTCCTCATTAATCAACACACGAAATTCATTATCGGCCCATGACACTTTGCATTTCACTCATATGCCTCGATTAAAACAGTGATCCTGACCTCTTTCTTTCGTATTAAAAACATTCGAGAAAGTAATCGTGCGTGAGTACACATCAATTCGAACTAGAAAACTGATACTTTCCTTTTCAAACCCCACTATTTGATATAATACTTAAAATCCATTTTTGGTGTCCAAACCCAACACCCGGGATTTTCTCAATAAAATCCATAATTTCCAATCACCACCCTATTGCACAAATCATCACTCAATTCATGCGGATGCCATGCATTTTCACATCAATTTACTTCATAAAATCAACACATATGAATTTTAGACATTTTTCACATTCTGGATGAATAGTGCTCGTGAACAGTACTTGGTGAACAGTCTCGTGAACAGTGCGCATGAACAGTATTTTTTGTGAATAGTGTCGCGTGAACAGTAATTTCCAGAATTAATAACTTATATTCAGAAATCATTAAAACAATGATTAAATTAAGGAAATCAATCAATTAAGATAAACATGCTTAATTAACCACATAAGCATCATTAAGCTAATAAAAGTAAAATTAAGCTAAACTAATTTTAGCCATTAATCTAACAACCTATCTTAGGACTAATATAATTTAATTAAATCACTTAAATTAGAATTAAATCTAACTAAACCAACCCTAAGCAAGTTTAGGCACTAATCGAAGGATTATGAGCTAAACTAACCCGTTAAGTGGGCCGGAAACACCGATGCGGCGGCGACGACAAGGCGACGCTCCGGGACCTCTACCATGATGATCCAAGGTGGTCCCAAGCTCTGCACAACAACCACAGCTCGGACTCCCACTGAAAACACTGAAAAACAGCCCTGTCGGAGGAGAAACGGAGATGAACGGCTTGGTCGGAGCTCCGGTGAAGGGGTTGGCCGGCAACCGGCGGCACCAGGAGGTCTAGGGAATCTTGTTGGAGGTTGGGATGAGCAAAGGAATGGCTGGAATGGAAGAAAACGGGCTGCAAAGTCGAAACAGGTGAAGCAGGGCGGAACCAGGCGGTCCGGCGACCGGTGTCTTGATACGGCCGTACAGGAAGGCCGCCAGCTCCGTTCGGGACGAAATTGAGCTCGTTGGAACGGTTTGTCTCTCCCGGTCACGTTGATAGGTAGCTCGTTGGCTGATTCATCCAGGAAGACCATTTGTGATTCGATTATTCACCGAAGGGTCAGCTGGAGCAGAAATTGCAAGAGAGGGAGAACGAGGGAGAGAGGAGCTCATCCGATTGGGGGCCGAATGGGGGAGAGAGAGGGTGATGGGAGAGCTGTTGCACTCCTCATTAAAGCCATTAAATGGCCACTTCAATTCCCCATGCAAGATGACATCACATTCTCTCTCTTCTCTAACCTTTTTCTCCCTACAACTAGGGGTATTTTGGTCATTTCACCTTGCACAATTACCATTCTGTCCTTGGGCTAAAATTGGTGGATGGGCCTAAGGATTGGGCTTGGCCATGAATAGGAATGGGCTTGGGAAATTGTGACATCCCGATTTTCAAGTCTGATTTCGATGAGACGAGTTGGGCTTTTCATCGATGTGTCTATAGCCTTTTTCTCTGAGTTGGCCACTCACGAGGTAACTAGCCTATCAAGTGAAGCCGTTAAGGAATCTAAATACAATTGACATGAAAATTCGACCTGGAATCAACTACTCGACCGTGCTAATCTGCAAGGGTCATTACGGCATCGTCAAAATAGATCAGAGACCTGGAGATAAGTCGATTTAATAGAGATATGTGATTAGTGCGTAGGTGGTTCCACCTAATTGCAAAATTTCTGTCGAACGGCACTAGACCGATTTTTCTGTCATTTTTGTACATTGTGTCAATATTTGAAATCTCGAGATTTTCACGACAATCGAGAGTCGCCAATGTGTCGAAAATGTACATTGTGGCTCGAAAATAATCGATCATGGGTCAATTGTATTAAAAATTCCTAAAAGTTACATGGTAGATTGGGACGCGCTAAAATCACGTCGAATTGAAATTAACCACGAAATTGAGCTCGGTTTCAGAAATTGAAAGTTCGGTCGTGTTACGATTCATTTTAGAAACGTCGACTTATCTTCCGAAAATTTTTCGGAGATTCTGAGAATTTTACGGAAAATCAATTCGGAAAACGAACGGAAATTCGGTGTTGCGAACTAAATTTCAGGTGCACCACCTACGGTTTAGGTTAATGGATTGTTAAGCCTAGACTTAACTCGGGCTCTCCCAAGCCCATACCAATTCGCGACTTAGGTTCAAGTTCTTAACATGCAATTAATTTTCAATTAGGAGTCGCCACTAATCTATTTTTGGTGGGTAGATTAGAAACCCAAGTAAAGTAATGGGAGAATTACTTCACTCCTACAAACTAGAGATTGTGAGTTCGGGGACTTGGTTACACTAGATTTCTCTAATGCCCTTTCGGCACCTTTTCTTTTTTTAAAAAAATGTTTTGCAGGTAGCTTGAATTGATTTTAATTTACCTCCCTAACATGTGAAGTGATCATGCGGGTGCGCAAACTACCAATTTAACACCCAGATAAAGCAGTGACTAAATGGCAGGACTTACCTCATAGCAATGACAGCATCTACAATGTTAAATCAGAATTCATATCAACAACCCTAGATATGATTTCTAATTAACACACAATTTCTTTTTTTTTTTTTCATTTATTTAATGAAAATCATGCAATATGCAATGCATGCTACTAATCTAACATGGAATAATATGACATGATAATATAGCCTAAATTATATGATGCAAATGTGATGTTTTTGTGTTTTCTTAATAAGCATGCAATCTATCTTAGAAAATAAAACTAATTTATTCTAAGACATTTTTTTTTTTTTGTATTTTCATGAAATTCGGAATTAGAAAAATGTGAAAATTATCTATCTAAATTAAAATATCACCTAATTTGTATTAGGAATGAGGTTAAACCAAATCCTAATTTAAACTAGAATGTTATCCTAATTTAGAAATTCCTAACTAAAATGCAATCTATCTAAAAATTTCTCAAATTAAAAAAAACTATTATCTAGAATTAAACTATATGAAATTTTACCCTAAAATGCAATGATATGCAAAGAGTGCCAAAATTATATATTTTTTTTTTATGTTTTTTGTATTAATTTCGAATTTAAAAAAAAATTGCCAAGTAATTAAACATGAAACTTAAGTTAAAACTAGCAACCTAAATTGATCGATTTGATTTTCTTATTATTATTTTTTTTCGAAATAAAATTCCTATTCTTAATATGCAAACCATAAAACATGAAATAAACCTAATTCTAACCTACATGGAATGCAAAATGCAATTTTTTTTTGTATTTTTTGAGATAAACAAAACAATTAAAAGATACCAAATCCTCCATGGTTGTTTCGCTAATAAAATCAATAAATTGATCTTAAGCCTTAAAGATCAAAATATCAATTTTATTCCCGCGTGATTAATTATTTCATCTAAAGCCTTATAGATGGAATAAAAAAATCAATGTGCGGTTGCGAATTAGGTGGTACGTCGGGGATTTTCAAACATGCATCGAGAACTAATTCAAATAAAGAAACGAAAACATAAAATAAAATGAGATAAATCTACCTAATAAAATAAAATAAACCTACCTAATTTAGATGATTCGTTTCCAAAACGGGACCGGCGACAAGGGACTCACGAACGGCAGCGATTACACGGCCACGACGCTTGGGGACCTACGATTCAGTTGCTCGCCAGAGGCTCTATGGGTGGCTTGGGATAAGCTGCAGTGTTTGGTTCGAGCAGGAAACGTCTTTCTCCAAAAGACAAGGGATGACCTGCAACACAAAATTTACGAGGAAGGAAAGTCCTCGTTGAAAGCCTAACTACAGGACTTCACCAGCCAACGTGAATGTCTTGCAAAGAAAAGGAAAGTGGTCTTTTTTATTCCCTTTTTTATTTGCTCTTTATGTGCCCCCCTTTCTCTACGTTGGTGGACTTCAGAAGAACGCTGATTCGCCGGTACTGCAACTTCTCAGTTTAGAATGGTCAGGCTCGAGCTTGGATAGCAGCTCGCCGTTAGTGCCGGGGATTCCGCGGATGGCTTAACAGGCCGTATGGATGTGGCTCACGTCGGGGAATGACAGCTCGGACTCGGAGGCACCTTACAGCTGCAACAAGATCGCTAGGGCTCTAAATATGGCTCGTAGGGCTGGGAATTGACGCCAGGGTAGTGCAGGCGGGCGGCGTTGCTGGTGTGGGGCACGGGCAGCGGCGACGGCAAGAGCTGTGACGGGCGAGTAGAGGCGTGGCTACGGGTGCAGGCATCGGGCGGAGGGTAGCAGCGACGGAGAGGACTCGGCGACGGGTGCTGCAGCTTGCGGGCGTCGCTCATTGCTTCAAGCTGCAGGAGGCGAGTGAGCGGAGGCGAGGGCGACAGGTGCGTAGACGTCGCTCGGTGGCAGATGCTCGCGGCGTCAGATGACGAGGGGAAGGGTGACTCATTGCGGGGCGCGGTCGTCGGAGGGTGGTGCTCGAGTGGAGACGCGGGCGTCGCAGGTTGGATCTGAGGGCGTCGGGCGCTGGGTTGCAGGCGCGGGTAGTGGTGCGGCGATGGCGTCAGGTTGCTGCGGAGGTGCAGCACGGAGGTGCGGTGCTCATGGCGGTGGTTTGCAGGAGCGGAAGCCACGGGTCGCCACGGCCACAGCAGGGGTGACAAACGGCGGCGCGAACTCGTGGGTGGTGCTTGCACAGGGGATGGTCGGCGGAGAGGCGGTGACTGGTGGAACGACGAGGCAGCAGCGACGGGCGGAAAAGGAGTAGCATCGGGTCGTCATGGGTTGGTACGCACAGTAGGCGGGGCGGTGCGCGGCAGAGGTGGAGGCGCGGCGGTGCGAGCACGGGCAGCAGGGGTCGACGGCAGGAGCCTCGCAAAGAAGAAGAACAATACCTGTTCTTTCTTCTTTTTTTTTTTCTCTCGCCTCTCACCTCCACTCTCCCTCTCTCTCTCTCTCTTCTTTTCAGAGTTCTTTTTCTGTTTCTGTTCATCTCTTGTACGTGATTTGTTTTTTTTTTTTTTTTTCTGACAGACCCTCTATCTTTTAATCTCCTCGTCTCTCCTTTCACTTCCCCCCTCACTTCATTTTTCCTTGGTTCTCTCGACAAGCATCTCTTATTTTTTTTAATCTTTTCCTTTCTCTCCACTCGTGTGTCTCTCTACAGGCTCTCTCTTTTTTAATAGCTCTCACAAAACCTCTTCAGTCAATTTTTCGTTCTCCTTCCCCTGACTTCATTCTTTCCTCGCTTATTTATAAGTAACAGGTGAACAGGAGGCAGCCGCAACTTTTCCTTGCTTGTTCAAGTTTGATTCTCTTTTTTTTTCAAATATGGTGGCCACCGCCTGACAACCCACTTATTTTATAATATTTTATGAGTTCATTTTGCTTCTTTAAGGCTCCTTACGTCCGCCGAATTGTGTGCATGCATGTGCATGCATTAATGAGCGTGAGACAATGGACGTGTAGGAACTTCTTTCTTCTCCAGCCGATTTGCTCTCTAGGAAGAAAAATAATATAAAATGTCAGCCCATCTTTTTGCATGCATCTGTAGAATTTTCACGTCTCCCATTCATGCGTGCATGTGCAGGCATTAATGAGGGGAAGAAAATGCACGTTCATGGATTCTTCTTTCTTCTTCATGCTTGGGGTTTCTTATACGGCTACTTGTCTCTCCTTTCTATAGGATAGCCACAACTTTTGACTTTTCTTGTTTGTTATTTGCTTCCTCCTTCAGCAAATTTCTCGTTGCTTCTCCTGACAACCCACACTTGAGAGAGAGCATATTATATAATATTATTTCATGGGCTCATTTTGCTTCTCTAAGGGTTCCTCTAGAGTCCGCACGTCCGCCGAATTTGTGCATGCATGCGCATGCATTAATGAGGGAGAGACAACGGACGTGCAAGAACTTCTTCCTTTTTTTTTTTTTTTTGACTTTCGCTCTTTTGCGTGCTCAGACCAGTGGAGAGAGACCGTCTTTTTGTGCATGTAATCGACCACGAGCCGCTGCGTCTTGTTGCCTTTTAGTATCGATGCAAATGCGACTACATGAAAATGCAATTTTACTATTTCTTTCTTAGGGGTTAAAGATTAATCCCTAAATTTTCATGCAATTAATTATTAAATGATTAGTCAAAATTTAGGTGTCAACAGCTGCCCCTCTTTGAAGGTGAGCTCGCAGAGGTTGCATTCAAAGATAATATGATACCTAAATTTTGATCATGAACATGCAATGAATGATACTTTGGCGGGACTATTTTTTGTTTTGTTTTTGTTTTTATTTTGTTTTTATTTTGTTTTTATTTTGTTTTTTTTAAATGCAATTTATATGATGCATGGAAATGCTAATGCCAGTGATAAAAGGAACTTACCTGGAATAACTTACCTTCGAGGAGAGTAGAGTAACTCGAGATAGTTGGTGTCACATGTCCAGGACCCGTACCATTCTACGGTCACCTAGAATAGTAACATGACTTTACAAAGAGATTGCTTTCCCATGACCCATACCATTCTACGGTCGCCCAGTATGGCATTGCTTGGTTGTGCCTAGGACCCGTACCATTCTACGGTCGCATGAATGAGGAAATAGATGTTGTCTAGGACCCGTACCATTCTACGGTCGCCTAAACGGGGATTTATCTTCTAGGACCCGTACCATTCTACGGTCGCCTAAACGGGGATTTATCTTCCAGGACCCATACCATTCTACGGTCGCCTGAATAGATGTTGTCTAGGACCCGTACCATTCTACGGTCGCCTAAACGGGGAAAAGTTTTGAGACATCCAGATCCAGATTAAGATGTCAAGAATTTGGGAACTTAACCAATAGACACTCAATGTTAGGTGAGATGAATATTGGATTAAGAGGGTTCGAAATACCTAGATCCAGACTAAGGTATAACGAAAAAGATCAGAAAGCATTCATATCCAGAATGAAATGCTTAATGAACAGTTTTGAGACATCTAGATCCAGACTGAGATGTCAAAAATTTTGGAAACTTAACCAATAGACACACAATGTTAGGTGAGATGAATATTGGATTAAGAGGGTTCGAAATACCTAGATCCAGACTAAGGTATAACGAAAAAGATCAGAAAGCATTCATATCCATAATGAAATGCTTAATGAACTCAATGTTAGGTGAGATGAATATTTTGAGACATCCAGATCCAGGTATAACGAAAAGATCGAGATGTCTTAAAAATTTTGGAAACTTAACCAATAGACACTCAATGTTAGGTGAGATGAATATTGGATTAAGAATATTCGAAATACCTAGATCCAGACTAAGGTATAACGAAAAAGATCGAAAAACATTCACATCCAAAGTGAAATGTTTAACGAAGAGTTTTGAGACATCCAGATCCAGACTGAGATGTCGAGAATTTTGGGACTTAACCAATAGACACTCAATGTTAGGTGAGATGAATATTGGATTAAGAGGATTCGAAATACCTAGATCCAGACTAAGGTATAACGAAAAAGATCGGAAAGCATTCATATCCAGAATGAAATGCTTAACGAAGAGTTTTGAGACATTTATCAAGAATTTGGGAATACCTAGGACAAACCTGGGATATTCGTGAAGGTCACTTACCTCTTGGTAGAAAGAAGTTTTGGAACATCGAGGATGTATTTCGAATATTCATGGAGGTTTCTCACCTCGAGGCTTCTGAAAGGCAACATAAATGCCAGGAGCTCTTGGGTCTTCAAGGAAACATTACCTGTCAGACATGATTAGAGCAAAAATACATGCATTCATGAAAGAAGTAAGCAATTCAGCACACTCCAAAGTCCACTGAAGCTTTTATCCATTCAACCAAGATTTATGCATGATGGTTTTACCATATTTGCACCACCAAATTTCCACTGGGGAGAATCATCGTTTAAGACAATTTTCACTCATGACATGGATTTTCAAGAATACCAAATGAGAGACTTTCAGTTAGAAAGGACTTTCACTCACTCTCATTAAGAAGGCTATTTTGTCCCGACCCTTAATGTGGGATCACAGGAATCACTCCATCTTACTTTCATCATGTCAACAAGGGTTCGAGTATTCTCGCAAGTGGTACGACCTGGTCAATCTGAGAGGTCTTTATCAGGACTATAATGTAGGCTCGGTCAATGGCTCAACAAAGAGGGACTCTTCGAGTCAAGGCTCATGAAAGAACAATACTTCGCAATCACCTTCGGGTTTACAAGTCAACAACCCTGCAAAATGAGAAAGAAACAATCTTGCTCGCACTTCTTCGAGCAATACTTAAAACATATGAATTCCTACGTTAATTTTGGTGCCCTAATCTGAAGAGACTTTGTAAGGGACGTAACGTAGGTTAAGTTCATGGGTTGAGAAGTGAATGGATCATTAGGCTCAAAATGTGTATAGGGGGATGAGAATTGGTGATCATCTTGGCATTGTCACCGGTCTTCTTCTTCACCATCGGGATTTTCCTCGTAGGTACTATAAAAACTTGGCATTTGAGTTCTTTGAGTACCACTCGATTGGGAATACGCCCTTTTACAATTGATAATCATTTATCTTGACTCTTTCTTTCATTTTCTATGGGCATTGGCCTTGCTTTTACCAGGCACACTGCTTTTTCATGCCCCTTTTGTGTGTGTGTGTGTTTTTTTTTTTTGAATAACCACGTAATGCTTTAACATTTGGGTTCTTGAGCAGTTTTCATTTTTTTGTCAGCACTCGGGATTCTACTGCTTGAACATTTGCTGTTTGCCTTGCCCTGGTGTGGGGGATGATCACCAATTGGGTTTAAATGAAACGAATTTACAGGCTCAAGGGGCTACGCAATGGATAAAGTGTGTTGGATAGAGAAAGAACTGCTCTTCATCATCCTAAGGCACTTAAATTACCGTATGAATTCAATGTAATAGCAACACTTTGAAGATTGGTGCGAGTGAGAGCAAAAATATTCCTATCAATTTCCTCACCTCATGATGTCGTCTTACCTCCAGCTTGCCCCAATGTGGGGTGGTTCTTGATAGGGGTAATTTAAAAATTATTCACGTGTGTGGGCTCAAAAGGGTTTAAACAATGGATGATCACGTAGTGTTTGGGATAGAGAATGAACCGCCTCTCATCATTTCGATCATCGTACCTTTCGCGAGAAAACTCTTTATCTTAGAAACATGGAATTTCCTACACTCATCTCACCAGTATATGAGCAAGGGACTGTGTATAGGATAAGGCTTGCCTTTCATCATCCTGACATGTCTCATTTAGCATGTTCAATTCATTCCACATCATTCATTAACTTGATCGATGGTGACAATCCTCAGTGGAATTGGTAATTAAACAGGTAAAACTATCACGCAAAATTCTCCTTTGAAAGGTCACAAGTACTTCATGAACTCATTAGCTTTGAACACAAAGAGTTTGCAGCTTAAAAAGAAAGAAAAAGGATTGGTAAAAAAATTGTTTTTTTTTTTTTTTTTTTTTGTGTGGCAAACTTGTTGCCATTTCTAGGGATCGAACCCTGGTCATTCTCGGACCCTTTCATTCCCCATGCCACCAGGCCGAGGCGCTGGTGGTGTCCTCAGGGCATTTCTTTTTTTATTTAATTGAACCGACTCTGGGTAAACACGTCTGTCGTATCGAATCAGATGAATTTGATATGCATATGGAACAGGGCCTACTTTTCATCTCATTCATTCCATTCCCACACAATTCAATGAAGAAATGAGTACCTTCGATTCACAACAAAGTCTATCAAGGGTAATACTTCTTCATAGCATCAGAGTTAACAGGATTAGAAAACTCACGACCATCCATTTCTGTAAGGATTAAGGCACCTCCAGGGAGTACCTTCTTCACCATATATGGTCCGTTATAATTTGGAGCAAATTTGCCTCCAGGATCAGGAAAAATCGGCAACACCTTTCTTAGAACTAGATCATTCACTTCGAAGTGTCTCGGCCGTACCTTTCGATTGAAAGACTTGGCTACTCTTTGTTGATACGCCTGACCATGGCAAAGAGCTTTTAACCTTTTCTCATCAATCAGGTTCAACTACTCGGACCTTTGTTGTGTCCATTCTGCCTCGGACAATTCCACTTGGGATAAGACTCTCAGAGAGGGGATTTCTACTTCCACGGGCAAGACTGCCTCCATGCATAAACTAAGGAGAAAGGGGTTGCCTCGGTGGATGTTCGGATCGATGTCCGATACGCCATTAGAGCAAAAGGTAACCTGTCCTGCCAATCTCGATAATTTTCGGCTGTCTTAGCCAGAATCTTCTTGATGTTCTTATTAGCTGCCTCAACAGCTCCATTCATTTGTGGGCGGTAAGGGGATGAATTCAAATGCTTGATTTTGAACTCACTGAACAACTCATCAATGAACTTGTTATTCAGATTTGTCCCATTGTCAGTGACAATTGCCTCGGGGACGCCATAACGGGCGATTATGTCACGCCTAATAAACTTCACAACATTTCGAGCCGTGACATTAGCATATGATGCAGCTTCAATCCACTTTGAAAAATAATCTATTGCCACCAATATGAATCGGTGCCCATTTGAAGCTTTGGGATTTATTGGGCCAATCACATCGATCCCCCACATTGAAAAAGGCCATGGCTCAGATAGCTGGTGTAACTCCGTTGGAGGAACATTTATTTTATCTCCATGAATTTGGCAACGATGGCAACTTCTAACATGCTGTATGCAGTCACTTTCAAGCGCAAGCCAATAGTAACCTAGTCTCATAATCTTCTTGGCCAACATGTGCCCATTCATGTGTGGGCCACAAACTCCTTCATGCACTTCTTGCATGATTTAGGTAGCTTCTGCTTCATCTACGCATCTCAATAGAACTGAATCATAAGATCTCTTGTATAAATTCTTACCATTGACAAAGAACTTTGAGGCCATCTTCACTATGTATTTTCTATCGGCTAGAGTGATCCCTTCAGGAAATTCCTGCTTTTGGATATAGTTCATGATGTCGCAATACCATGGCTTCTTATCAAGCTCTTCATTCACGACCATACAATAAGAAGGTTTGGCTAGAACCTCAATTTTCAAAGGCTCAACTTCTAAACCATCAGTAACTTGCAACATAGATGACAACGTTGCCAGGGCATCGGCGAACTGATTATGAGATCTAGCCAAGTAGTCAAATGAAATTTCATTGAACTCCTCCACCAACTCCTCAAGGTACTTGTGATATGGCAGTAATTTGGTATCCCTGGTCTTCCATTCACCTACAGTCTGGAGTATGATCAATGCAGAATCTCCATATACTTTCAATTTGGCCACTCCCATTTCAATTGCGGCCTGAAGTCCGAGAATACAAGCTTCGTATTCAGCAATATTGTTAGTGCATGGAAATATTAGTTTCGTGGCTATTGGGAAGTGTTGTCCGTCTGGGGATATTAATACTGCCCCAGTACCAGAACCGGACAAGTTCACAGCTCCATCAAAGAACATAGACCATGCATCTTCATTTATGGCCAAAATACGATCATCCAAAGGACAATCATCATCATTCAAGATTCTAGGATTCTCAGCCAATATATCAGCAATTACTCGGCCTTTAACTGATTTTTGTGGCATGAACTGCACGTCGAATTCCGAAATCAAGACCTGCCATTTGGCTAGCTTACCTACCAAAGCTGGTTGATGAAATAAATACTTGATGGGATCGTTCTCAGTCACGAGAAACGTCTGGTAATGCAAGGTGTACTGTCGTAATCTATGCAAAACCCATACTAACGTAGCACAAGTTTTTTCAGCATCAGAATATTTTAGCTCCGAGATAGTGAACTTTTTACTGAGGTAATAGATGGCTCGTTCCTTCTGATCCACGGGACTTTTCTGAGCTAACATCGCACCGAGTGACTCACTATGGATTGTGAGGTACAAAATCAAAGGATGCCCCGATATTGGTGGGACAAGAACTGGTGGATTCATCAAATATTGCTTTAGCTTATCAAACGCCTCTCGACATTCATCATTCCACTCAACTTGTACATTTTTCCTCAAGAGTTTGAAGAATGGCTTAGCAGTCTCAGAGAGTTGGGAAATGAATCGTGCAATGTAATTTAGTCTCCCTAGGAGACTCCGGACCTCCTTCACTGTTAACGGAGGTTGCAACTCACATATTGTCTTGGCTTTAGATGGGTCAATTTCGATCCCTTTACTACTCACAATGAACCCGAGTAATTTATCCGACGCTGCCCCGAACACGCACTTGGCAGGGTTTAAACAAAGCTTGAATTCACGGAGTCGGTTAAATAACTTCCTAAGGGTTTCAACATGACTTTTCCCAGGTCGGGTTTTTGCAATCATATCGTCAACATATACCTCGATTTCTTCATGCATCATGTCATGGAACAACGTAACCATGGCTCGTTGGTAAGTTGCCCCTGCATTTTTGAGTCCGAAGGGCATGACCTTATAATGAAAGGTTCCCCATGGGGTGATAAATGCTGTCTTCTCTTTGTCTTCATCCGTCATTCTTATCTGGTTGTAGCTAGAAAAACCATCCATGAAAGAGAATAATTCAAATCCGGCAGTACTATCCATGAGAACATCGATATGTGGCAATGGGAAGTCATCTTTTGGGCTGGCCTTATTCAAATCCCGATAATCAACACACACCCGGACTCGGCCGTCTTTCTTCATGACTGGTACTATGTTGGCCACCCATTCAGGGTACTGCGAGACTTCGATGAATTCCACTTTGAGGAGTTTCATTACCTCATCTTCTATCTTCTTTGAGAGCTCCGGTTTAGTCCTCCGAAGCTTCTGCTTCTTAGGATGCACGTTTGGATTAGTGGGCAAACAATGTTCCACAATTGATGGATCTAAACCTGGCATATCAGCGTATGTCCAAGCAAAGATATCTTGATATTCTTTTAGCAACTGAGTCAGGTGCTCGGCCTCATCTTTGGGAAGATTTGCCCCAATTTTTATCTCTTTGGGATCTTCGGCATCACTCAGGTTGATAGTGACGGTTTGTTCGGAGGTGAGGACTTTGGGTTTTTCATGTTGCTCCCAACCTTGTTGTACTTCAATGGAGTCACCATTTGGATCATCAGGGTCATCATCATCATCACACATGGCATTGGATTGGACCATTTTCACCTCCTTGCCTGCCATAAGGCTGCTCCTGGAACATAAAATGGATAGTTCAGAAAGACAAACAGGGTTAAACGGCATGGATTTCTTATATATTTTTTCAAATTTTTTTTTTGATTTTAAAAAATCTTCCAAAACATTTTAGAAAAACTTTTTGACATGAGGAAGCATGATGAAGCCTAGACCTCAGAATTCTCCTTGGATTTTTCTTTTCTTTCATCGGTTGAATATCATCAATGGGCTGGTTTGGTATACCCCATCATGCCATCAAAATAAAACTTGTAATTATAATTGATATTCATCAACCAAATTACATTTATTGGATTGAAAAGTACGGCAGTCAAAGTGAAATGAAACCCTAACAATCAAACCCTAGCAAACATCAAGTCCTGACAAACGACATGCAGAATACGATAAGCAAACCCTAGAAAACATCAAATCCTAAAAGCGATAAGATTCCCACGCATGGGAGTGCAGAAAAGTAAATGTGTTACTCTTGTGGGCTAGCACCCATTTCCTCCGATGCTTCTTCGTCAATGGCACCTATAAGGAGATCATCGAATAGGTTCGTGATCCCTTCCATCCCATTATCTGGATCTTCTGTCTTTGAAGTTGTCGGGTCATCCATGCTACTCCATCCATCGGGCACGATACCACGGGTGGCGATCACTCCTCCTTCATCATGCATCATTCTAGCAGGGCCGGGGAATGTCTTGCGGATATCGAGGAGTAATGAGTTTTTCCTCTCTTGTTCATGTCCTCCACCTTTTCCATGGTACCCTAATCCGGTGGAACGAGACCTTTGAGGGGCTTCAATAGGATTCCGGATACCCTGCTCTTTTTTACCAAGTCCACGGCCAGGAATAAAGCCATTTCCAACCATCACTCTTGCTACCATAACTGCTGCATTCGACATATTAGGGATAGATGCTGTCGATCCTCGATATGCATGAATAGTGGATACAAGTTCGAACGATTGGTAACTTGACTCCTCCCTACGTCCCGGCTCGATGTAGGGGATGGCTGTCTCATGATAGATTCGATGATCCTCCTCGCCATGAACAATGACTAGCTTTCCTTTAACAACAAATTTCATGCTTTGGTGGAGACTTGATGGCACAGCTCTAGCAGTATGAATCCAGGGGCGACCTAATAGGAAATTGAATGCTGTAGGAATGTCCATCACCTGGAAAAAGACGTTGAACATCACTGGGCCTATTTGCAGATCAAGGTGGGTCTCTCCAATCACCTCCTTTCTTGTACCATGAAAAGCTCGGACGGAGGTCTTTGCAGCATTTATTTTTGAAGGATCTATTTTAAGGCGGTGAAGAGTTGCCAATGGACAAATATTCAAGGCAGACCCATTATCAATGAGTACTCGAGCCACATGGGAAGCCTTGCACTTGACAGATATATATAACGCCTTAGTATGTCCCCTCCCTTCAAGAGGGAATTCTTCATCAGAAAAGGCTATTAAATCCTTAAGAAGAATCGACCCTACAAATTCCTCCAACCTGTTTACCTTGATCGTCTCTGGTACACGAACTTCGCTCAAAACCTTCATTAGAGACTTTTGATGTGTGGGAGACGTTTGCAAGAGTTCAAGTAAAGAGATTTGAGCGGGCAATTTCCGTAACTGGTCGACCACGTTATACTCACTTGCTTTGATTATAGCCAGAAATTCTTTAGCCTCTTCATCAGTAACTGGCTTTGCGGGTTGGGTATTAGCTTGAGCATAGGTCCGACCAGACCTTGTAATCAGGTCAACATCTAGCTCGTATGACCAGGGAACTGCTTTGTTATCCGTGTACTCATACAGCTGGGGCATCTCAATAATTATTTCTTCATCAGTTGAAGGCACTTCCACTATCAGTCCTTCATGGTCGGAGGCGTCCTCAAGTGGGGGCATGTCCTCGATCAATGGATCTGGTTCACTCTTTTCAGCACTTAGCTTAGCAAATTCTTTCTCCCAATCGATGACGACTTCGGAGATAGTTGACACTATTCTAGCTTGGTCAGCATACACGATCACACCAGTCTTAACCATTTCTTGAACCCTTTCCTTCATGGTTGGCAAGGGAGGATTCTCATTTGTCGGATAGTAACCAACTCTAACTAATCCGCTATAGATATCTTTGACAGACACCTTCAAGTTAATCTTTTTGCCAACATTGAACTCAAAGATTACATTCACGTTTCCCTGATGTTCCGGCAACGGATTCTTCTTGACATTCGGTTGGGTGGTACGGAAAGAGAATGCCTTAGTATCCAATAAATTTTGGATCTTGTGCTTCAAAGTCAAACATTCATCAGTTGAATGGCCGACCTCTCCCATATGATACTCACATTTTTTGGAGGGATCATAGTTGGAGAATTTTTCAGCATTGGGCCGCTTTGGTTCATGGGAGATCAATCCCTTCTTTTGGAGTATCGGCAGGACCTGAGATAGAGGGCCAGGAAGAGGAGAGAATTGTCTTTTGGTGAATTGCCGCGGTGCAGGCACTCGGCCTCCATCTTGATGATTCCCAGGGACACGAACCATCTGAGGCTTACTAGGGGCTGGTTGCGCATATGCAACATTGACTTCAGTGGTCGGCTCTTTATCTTTCTTCATGGTGAACCTTTTGCCTTGATGAGTCGGTTCATTGAACCATCCATCCCTTAGCCCCATCTTGATCTGTTCATCCACTGGGATAAGTTGGTTGAAGTTCTCAACGTATGTACTAGCCATCCAGTTACGGAACTCATACGGGAGAGTCTTGACGAACAACTTCATCAACTCCTTGTTTGTAGGCTTAGGAGTGATTTGAGCTGCCAAGTTTCACCACCTTACAGCATACTCCTTAAATGACTCACTTTTCTTCTTCTCCATCCACTCAAGATCCTCTCGGGAAGGTGCAATGTCCATGTTGAACTTCTACTGCTTTAGGAAAGCGTCAGCCACATCATTCCAGGTATCGAGAAGGTTTACATTTTTCATTATGTACCAGTTGAGTGTGGGCCCAGTCAAGCTTGCATGAAACGATTGGATCATGAGAGGCTCGTTCTTGACGTATTGGGCCATGCGTACGTGGTACATCTGCAAATGAGCTTTTGGGTAGGAAGTACCGTCGTATTTCTCAAATTCCGGCATTTTAAACTTCTTTGGCATTTTGACCTTCTCATAAACTGACAAGTCAAACGGGAGTGAATTTTGCGACTCTTGCAATTGTTTCAGTTTTTCTTCAAGTTTGGCAAAGCGTTCATCTTGCTCCGCCTTAAGGACAATGTCGGGCTTAGCTTTTTCGGCATTGACGAACAGTGGGTCATCCTCCAGCTCAGGCATGTCATCATCATCCATTTGGGCCTTGTTCGTCTGCTTTGGGACTACTATCTCGGGGAGAGCGGGTGCAAGAGTCTGTTTCACTTGGAGGGATTGCATTTGATCTGTCATAAGTTGCATAGAGGTGAGCAACTGCTGTAGTTGGTTTTCCATAGCGGTCATACGATCACGCATTTCGGTTTGATCGGCCATTTTTGCTCTCGATCGTGTAATGATGGGCGAACGTGGAGGATCCGTTATCACCTAATTTAGAGAAATAAATACACATAAGCATTTCGTATAAAACATGCCGGTCCATGACGAAAGTCTAACTGTTTTTATTCATTTGACAATGTAAAAACTTGAAAGGCCCTAAACAAAAAGCTAATCAAGTAAAACGACTCGACTTCCTAAACATTAAGCTAAAGTAAAAAGACTAAATAGATTCAAGCCACTTTATTTGGCCTGATCTATAAACAAATGGGAAGCCAACGCTCGACGTAATTGCCTCTTCTCCTTTGCGTCCTTCTTGGCTTGCTTCTTAAGTTCTTCAATCTTCCTTTTGTGACGGTTAAGCTCTGCTTGTCGAGTGGGTTTTTCAGTCACATCTGGCACTTTTAGGAGAAACTCAGTCGGGATCTTGTGCTGACGGATGTACCGAGCCGTGGCATAGACGGATGTACCGAGCCGTGGCATAGTAGATCTTTTCCTTCCCCTCAAGCTCATCTTCAGGCAAGCTCAATTTTTGTTCGTGACATGCGAGCCAAGCTTGTTCGATATAGCAAAGCTGCTTTTTGTGATCATCATCCTTGGCAGTGAATCGGACTTGGAACAAACCCAGCTTAAGAGGGGGTGGTAGATCCTGCACCACTCGATATTGATGGGCCACTCGGAGTGGGTAGTAGGAAGTGGCGCCAGTAATCCCCAATAGCGGGATCGGCTCATTATCGCCATGAGAGAAACGTGCCTTGGAGACTTGGAACCACTTAGCATGCCATAGGAAAATCTTGGTATTCGGATTTTTCAATAATTTGACCCATTTTGAGAAAGAAAGATTTGGAGTTCGATCTTGATGATTTTTGAACACCTCGATGGGATGATGGAAATCAGTGAGATTAATAATTTTCATGCGAATATCGATCCTACTCATATGAGAAAAGAACCAGATTTGTAAAAGCTCAATTGGCGCACGAAAAGTTTTATCTTCATTTTCCTTAAATCGGGTGAGTGACAAAAATGTTTCAGCTAAAATAGTGTTGACAAAACTAATCCCGGCACATACTTGTTTGACCACCCATGTGATAGAAGGATTAATGGCGCCTTTACGAAGAGGAAAAACAATAAACCCGAAGAAGGCTAGAAGGAAAATCTTACTTTTTAAAAGAGTGTCAGCATTAACAAAACTCTGATCTAGGAAGGAGAAAGGACATGCATGACAATTATCTTTTAACACTCTTTTTATTTGATTCTTATCCATCCTAAGAAAATCAGACAAAATTGATTCAGGCTCTAATCCAAGGGGTGGGCTTATTAATTCCAATTCCAAAGGTTTTCCTATGGCAATGCTATATTCTTCTAGAGTCGGAGTCAACTCGTGCTTACCAAATATGAATGTTGATGTTTGGGGACACTAGAAATGAGCAAGTGCTTGCATGACGCCACTTTGGATATCGATGTCGAGGAGGGGAACAAGGCGACCAAGTCTGTTTTCCACATAGTTTTGACCATCGGAGCCAAGACGATCCCACCATGATTTGAGTTCAACCTTTGGTGCAGGCACGAATCGAATGTCGGACCTTCCCATTGTTTATAGACTAAAACTCGACCAACCTAATGTCATGGACCGACCAAAGACATAATAAGGGAAGTAAATTGCAAGAGTAAAAGGGCAGAAAACTTACTTTTCCAGATAATTAAAACAACCACATAAACAAGAACATGCGATGTGGGGTTCGATTTCTACTTTAGACAGGCTTAGCAAAGTGGAGTTAAAAGGGTGGGATGACTAGTCGCAGCCTCGCGTACTAAGTCAAGTCCTCTTAACTCCGGCTCAGTCAAGAATGATACCCCAATGCGGCGCAGTCTCGCGGTCAGAGGTAAACATTCTCGACACCAAGAAAGAAACTTTCGGGATTGAGTTGGGCAACCTCTACTACGCGGCCTCGCGGTCGAAGTCGTATCCAACTCAATACCATCCTAAGTGTCCTAGTGCGGCCCAAGTCCGGCGGCGGGTTATGTGTGCAATAGTGTAGTGCAAATGCAAGGCATGCGCAACAATTTATATCAAGCAACACTTCATATGTGAAAGTAAACCATACATTCCTACACCTCCCTGCAAAACAAATGTCAGCGAACACTTCCCCTTATACCTTCCATCCTGCAAGAACATTTAACACCTTAAATATTAGGGGCGTACCTGGGATCCTTGCTGCCAAACAAAAACATTTTTCAAAAAAGAAAATTGGCTTAAGTCCACTAAGAGTTTCAACTCAAGTGTCTCCAGTGGAGTCGCCAAGTTGTCGCGACCTAAATTTCAGGTGCACCACCTATGGTTTAGGTTAATGGATTGTTAAGCCTAGACTTAACTCGAGCTCTTCCAAGCCCATACCAATTCGCGACTTAGGTTCAAGTTCTTAACATGCAATTGATTTTCAATTAGGAGTCGCCACTAATCTATTTTTGGTGGGTAGATTAGAAACCCAAGTAAAGTAATGGGAGAATTACTTCACTCCTACGAACTAGAGATTGTGAGTTCGGGGACTTGGTTACACTAGATTTCTCTAATGCCCTTTCGGTACCTTTTCTTTTTTTAAAAAAAAGTTTTGCAGGCAGCTTGAATTGATTTTAATTTACCTCCCTAACATGTGAAGTGATCATGTGGGTGCGCAAACCACCAATTTAACACCCAGATAAAGCAGTGACTAAATGGCAGGACTTACCTCATAGCAATGAAAACATCTACAATGTTAAATCAGAATTCATATCAACAACCCTAGATATGATTTCTAATTAACACACAATTTCTTTTTTTTTTTTTTTTCATTTATTTAATGAAAATCATGCAATATGCAATGCATGCTACTAATCTAACATGGAATAATATGACATGATAATATAGCCTAAATTATATGATGCAAATGCGATGTTTTTGTGTTTTCTTAATAAGCATGCAATCTATCTTAGAAAATAAAACTAATTTATTCTAAGACATTTTTTTTTGTATTTTCATGAAATTCGGAATTAGAAAAATGTGAAAATTATCTATCTAAATTAAAATATCACCTAATTTGTATTAGGAATGAGGTTAAACCAAATCCTAATTTAAACTAGAATGTTATCCTAATTTAGAAATTCCTAACTAAAATGCAATCTATCTAAAAATTTCTCAAATTAAAAAAAAAACTATTATCTAGAATTAAACTATATGAAATTTTACCCTAAAATGCAATGATATGCAAAGAGTGCCAAAATTATATATTTTTTTTTTTATGTTTTTGTATTAATTTCGAAATTTAAAAAAAAAAAAAATTGCCAAGTAATTAAACATGAAACTTAAGTTAAAACTAGCAACCTAAATTGATCGATTTGATTTTTTATTATTATTATTTTTTTTCGAAATAAAATTCCTATTCTTAATATGCAAACCATAAAACATGAAATAAACCTAATTCTAACCTACATGGAATGCAAAATGCAATTTTTTTTTTTTGTATTTTTGAGATAAACAAAACAATTAAAAGATACCAAATCCTCCATGGTTGTTTCGCTAATAAAATCAATAAATTGATCTTAAGCCTTAAAGATCAAAATATCAATTTTATTCCCGCGTGATTAATTATTTCATCTAAAGCCTTATAGATGGAATAAAAAAATCAATGTGCGGTTGCGAATTAGGTGGTACGTCGGGATTTTCAAACATGCATCGAGAACTAATTCAAATAAAGAAATGAAAACATAAAATAAAATGAGATAAATCTACCTAATAAAATAAAATAAACCTACCTAATTTAGATGATTCGTTTCCAAAACGGGACCGGCGACAAGGGACTCACGAACGGCAGCGATTACACGGCCACGAAGCTTGGGGACCTGCGATTCAGTTGCTCGCCAGAGGCTCTACGGGTGGCTTGGGATAAGCTGCAGTGTTTGGTTCGAGCAGGAAACGTCTTTCTCCAAAAGACAAGGGATGACCTGCAACACAAAATTTACGAGGAAGGAAAGTCCTCGTTGAAAGCGTAGCTGCAGGACTTCACCAGTCAACCTGAATGTCCTGCAAAGAAAAAGACAGTGGTCTTTTTATTCCTTTTTTTTTTTTTTTGCTCTTTATGTGCCCCCTTTCTCTACGTTGGTGGACTTAGAAGAACGGTGATTCGCCGGTGCTGCAACTTCTCAGTTTAGAATGGTCGGCTCGAGCTTGGACAGCAGCTCGCCGTTAGTGTCGGGGATTCCGCGGATGGCTTAACAGGCCGTATGGATATGGCTCACGTCGGGGAATGAAAGCTCGGACTCGGAGGCACCTTACAGCTGCAACAAGATCGCCGGGGCTCTAAATATGGCTCGTAGGGCTGGGAATTGACGCCAGGGCAGTGCAGGCGGGCGGCGTTGCTGGTGTGGGGCACGAGCAGCGGCGACGGCAGGAGCTGTGACGAGCGAGCAGAGGCGTGGCTACGGGTGCAGGCGTCGGGCGGAGGGTAGCAGCGATGGAAAGGACTCGGCGACGGGTGCTGCAGCTTGCGGTCGTCGCTCGTTGCTTCGAGCTGCAGGAGGCGAGTGAGCGGAGGCGACGGCGACAGGTGCGTAGACGTCGCTCGGAGGCAGATGCTGGCGGCGTCAGACGACGAGGGGAAGGGTGACGCGTTGCGGGGCGTGGTCGTCGGAGGGTGGTGCTCGAGCGGAGACGCGAGCGTCGCAGGTTGGATCTGAGGGCGTCGGGCGCTGGGTTGCAGGCGCGGGCAGTGGTGCGGCGATGGCGTTAGGTTGCTGCGGAGGTGCAGCTCGGAGGTGCGGTGCTCGTGGCGGTGGTTTGCAGGAGCAGAAGCCACAGGTCATCACGGCCACAGCAGGGGCGACGAACGGCGGCGCGAACTCGTGGGTGGTGCTCGCACAGGGGATGGCCGGCGGAGAGGCGGTGACTGGTGGAACGATGAGGCAGCAGCGACGGGCGGAAAAGGAGTAGCGTCGGGTCGTCGTGGGTTGGTGCGCACAGCAGGCGAGGTGGCGCGCGGCGGAGGTGGAGGCGCGGCGGTGCGAGTGCGGGCAGCAGGGGTCGACGGCAGGAGCCTCGCAAAGAAGAAGAACAGTACCTGTTCTTTCTCCTCTTTTTTTTTTTTTTCTCTCGCCTCTCACCTCCACTCTCCCTCTCTCTCTCTCTCTTCTTTTCAGAGTTCTTTTTCTGTTTCTGTTCAACTCTTGTACCTGATTTGTTTCTTTTTTTTTCTTTTTCTGACAAACCCTCTATCTTTTAATCTCCTCCTCTCTCCTTTCACTTCCCCCCTCACTTCATTTTTCCTTGGTTCTCTCGACGAGCATCTCTTCTTTTTTTAATCTTTTCCTTTCTCTCCACTCGTGTGTCTCTCTACAGGCTCTCTCTTTTTTAATAGCTCTCACAAAACCTCTTCAGTCAATTTTTCGTTCTCCTTCCCCTGACTTCATTCTTTCCTCGCTTATTTATAGGTAAAGGTGAACAGGAGGCAGCCGTAGCTTTTCCTTGCTTGTTCAAGTTTGATTCTTTTTTTTTTTTCAAATATGGTGGCCACCGCCCGACAACCCACTTATTTTATAATATTTTATGAGTTCATTTTGCTTCTTTAAGGCTCCTTACGTCCGCCGAATTGTGTGCATGCATGTGCATGCATTAATGAGCGTGAGACAATGGACGTGTAGGAACTTCTTTCTTTTCCAGCCGATTTGCTCTCTAGGAAGGAAAGTAATATAAAATGTCAGTCCATCTTTTTGCATGCGTCTGTAGAATTTTCACGTCTCCCATTCATGCGTGCATGTGCAGGCATTAATGAGGGGGAAGAAAATGCACGTTCATGGATTCTTCTTTCTTCTTCATGCTTGGGGTTTCTTATACGGCTACTTGTCTCTCCCTTCTATAGGATAGCCACAACTTTTGACTTTTCTTGTTTGTTATTTGCTTCCTCCTTCAACAAATTTCTCGTTGCTTCTCCTGACAACCCACACTTGAGAGAGAGCATATTATATAATATTATTTCATGGGCTCATTTTGCTTCTCTAAGGGTTCCTCTAGAGTCCGCACGTCCGCCAAATTTGTGCGTGCATGTGCATGCATTAATGAGGGAGAGACAACGGACGTGCAGGAACTTCCTTCCTCTTTTTTTTTGACTTTCGCTCTTTTACGTGCTCAGACCAGTGGAGAGAGACCGTCTTTTTGTGCATGTAATCGACCACGAGCCGCTGCGTCTTGTTGCCTTTTAGTATCGATGCAAATGCGACTACATGAAAATGCAATTTTACTATTTCTTTCTTAGGGGTTAAAGATTAATATCTAAATTTTCATGCAATTAATTATTAAATGATTAGTCAAAATTTAGGTGTCAACATTCGGTTTAGCTCATTTGAAGGAAATTTTGATCTCCTAGCCAAGCTACTGGGTGAGGGGAATTTATGGACATGTTTGGGATTTTTCTTCGATAAAATTGGACTTCGAATTTGAGAATTTGAGGATGAAATTGAAGCCAAAGTTGAGTATATTCGGATCAAGAGAGGAGGGCTGCATTTTGGCACCAAAATTGGATAAATTGTGGATTTTTATTACAAGAAAGTATTAGGGGGAGACATTGGGATATTTATGCATAAAGATCTAGGAGACAAGCATTAAATGGAATGGATAAAATGCTTGACTTTTTGGCCCCAGCTGTGGCTTTCCCATCACGTTTGATGCCACCTCTCCCTCCTTCGGCCTTCTTCTTTCTCGCTCGATCTCTCTCTCTGCTCTACTTTTCATTTCATTTTCCTCTGCAAATTTCATCTCTTTCATTTCTCTTCAACCAAAGCTCATCCTCCACCCACCGAACTCTCCTCTCACGCCAACACCACCGTCCCACTCTCCACCGAAACCCTTCCCCCACTCACATACGCCACTTCCTCCCACCGAAGACCAAAGTTCCATCTTCTTCGGTCAAAACCCCAACCGAAGGCCTCCATCACGTCCAACAACAATCCAGCAGCCCAACACCCGTCGAAGCCAGCCACTCGAAGCCGTTTCAGCCCTTCGAAACTCAAGATCAAAACCAGCATCTTCTGTGCCGGTTTTCTCAGCCCGAACAATAAGTTCGTTGGCTGTTTTCAGCTGGTCCGAGCATCCTTCGACCTCGCCGTGAGCTTAAGTCTCGGCCGTCGTTGCGCCGTCGTCGCCGTGAGCCGATTTTCGTGCTAACTGGTGAGTTGCGTTCTAATCCTTTATTAGTGGGCTAATGACATTTAGAGGTGTGTTAGTTAGCTAATTTGTGAATTAATTATGTTAATTAGGCTTAGGATGGCTTAGTTAGATTAAGTGAATAGTTAGTATTTAGTTAGTTTAATTAGTTTAGTTAGGTGGATTAGTTAGGAATTAGTTAGTTTATTTAATTAGTGTACTTAGATTAAATTATATAGGATGGTTAGATTTAATTGTTAGTTAGATTATTTAGTTTAGTTAGTTTAGGTTAATTTAATTAAATGCTTTAAATTTATTTATTTTGTAATTTATTTACTTTTCGGTAATTTATTTAATTATTAATTATTTTCTGAAAATTAGACCGGGATAGCTAGTGACCAGAATTTTGTGCTAATTGCAATGGTGTGTTCGGTTTATGCAATTGGATGTTAATTTGTGCAAATTGAGTGCTGATTGGAATTTTGAGTATTTAATTCCAAAATTTATGAAATTCATTATTTATTCAGAAAATCCCGGGTGTCGGATTTTAACACCGAAAATGGTTTTATATAATATATAAAATAGTGGGATTTTAAATTGAAGATTATGAATTTTCTGGGTTCAATTTGACCGTGTACCCACACACGACTATTTTACCGTGTATTTCTAATATGAAGAAAATATGTCAGGTTCACTATTTTGATTGAGACATCTGAGTGCAATGCATAGTGTCCTGGGCCGAGATTGATTGGTCGTGTGTTGGTTAAGAGAAACCGTCTCGTGCAATTACACCGGACGTTGCTAAATCTCTTTTCAAGTTACCCATGTATTAGGGTATCGGGTCGCAGTAGATTCTGGACCTATGCGCCTTTGGGAAAGCTGTCAATGAGACGTAGCCGTGCTCTATGGGGAAGAGATGATGCATGGCTATGCCAGTAGATTGCCGAACATGGATTTCGGCAGTGCCTTGAGTGGCTTAATTAACAATTGGAACGCATGATGGTCTGAGTTTGATGCGCCTAATTATGAGACAAAACTGTGTGGCATGGAACAGGACCCTTGTGATTAATTGAATTGATGAGGTGTTCCAGTTGTTATGTACATTAATTATATGCATTGCGATATGAACTGTACTGACGTGCAGGAAGGAAACTGAGCCGAGGTAAGTCCTCTGTGTCAATTGAGTGGTTGTGTGGTTCGGACACTTCCAGGTGTATTTCCCTCATAATCGGGGCTTAGACCGTGAACTCGCTGAGATTTATATCTCACCCCGTCGTTGGCTTAAAATTTTCAGGGCCGTAGAGGGAGGACTTGGAGCTGAGCGGAGGTGACTTGAAGAGTAGGTCAGATAGGACAATCTCTTTTTGAGAACTAGTCTTTTGGTTATAGACTTGTGTAAAAGACTCAATATGTTTATAAAAGTGTGGTTTGTTTGTGAATGTGATGTCCTGCTTTTCTATCCCGAGATGGTTACTGTCAGGGGATTTGTTATTTGCTTCCGCATGTGCAATAAAAAAATAAAAGGGTCAGCGAATCGTCCTGGGAAGTCACATAACGATTATCGACCAGAGAGGGATGGGCATGCGCTCGAGGATCGGGGCGTGACAAAAATGGTTGGGCTTGAAATGGCCAAGAATTGGCCCATGGGCTTAAAAGATGAATAGTTGGTTTGGCCCAATGGGCTCATTTGCTTGACTTAGGCCCATTTGGTGGCTGTCCCAACTTGGGCCTAAGGCCCACACTGGCTTGGCCTGGCCCACATCCTCACGGGCTTGCTTTCTTGGTCTGAAAACCCATTTTCCAATTACTCGGCTTAACTGACTCCGTCGACTGTTTGATGTAGCTTCATCCAAATCCGTCCCAAACATTCCCGACAATTCGAAGTCCAATCCTAAGTTCTCTTGCCATGTCAATTTCACCAAATGCCATTTTGGTTATAACTCAAACTAGCAGGTGGCTTTGAAGATTCACGCATGACCGACTCGTGCCAAACCACATTCAAGACATCTCGACGCATGGACGTCCTTGATTGCATGAAATTACGGAGGATAGGTTCTTATTTCAAAGTACACGATTATTGAGGATCGACATAGGGTCGTTCACGGGTTCGATAACGGTAAACGGAATCACCCGTCATTCCATTATGTTCTGTCCACGAATCAATTTCTAGTTGTCCTTGAAATCGGCATGTCTATCTACAGGATCGTCCTCACATAAGTCTCACGATCAAGTCGTTTTCCTAGGTCAAGTCCTTTAGTCGCAGGAGTTCTGTTCTCATTAGCCTTTCCCCTCAAGGTCAGTATCTCAGGAGTGATCAATTCCGAGTGAGATCAACTAACAATGCATTGACGAAATTCACATTCATTCATCCCTTATAGGGTTCGAATTTCAGGATGTCACACAGTGTTTAGCCCCTCACAATTCTTAATGAAACCTCACTCAAGGAATTAAACAAATTCTACTCACAAGAATTTAACTGGCTAAAACACTTGGGTATAATTACAACGAGAAAATCCTCTCTGCCGAGAGCTTCTGCCTCCAGAAAGTCTCACAACTTCTCTCTTCAGCTCTTTAGCTCTACTTTGCTTCTCTTCTCCAATCCTCCTCTTATAGGAGAAACAAGACAGAAAATGTGGACTCATTCGGCACTCACGATCAGCACTGATGCCCACCAAAAATTCACGGGCACGCATGCACACTTTGCATGGGACGCATTTAATGAAGCAGAAAACATGCGCCCATAATCTTTGAAGATAAGCATAAAAAAATGATGGCCGTTGTCTTCCAAGATCATCTCCACGACGTTCAACTCCTTCAATTAATATTTTATCCTTTCTTTCCTTCTATTGGCTTCAGCTGAATAAACAAATAGCAAAGGAAAGAAACAAGGAGTTAATGAAAGAAGACAAAACAAGCCCACAATTGGCTTTAGTCTTCCATGTCCATTCACCATGCATGCACGTCCATGTGCATGCAATTAAAGAGGTAGAAAAAATAATGGACTTTGGGAGATGTGCATATCTTTGACAAATATTCACATGCAGAAGCCTTTGTGCTTTGCTTCTTCATTGTCAATTTGCGCGCCGAACTTTGATCAACAAATGCTCCTCGTGTGCATCAAATCTCATATTAGACTCAAACTTGAGACATAATTTTAACAATCTCCACCTTGGCTCGACATTTGAGCCAAGTCATAATCGCTTTAGTGGACACCTCGCTTCTACTCTCCCACAGCCCCAACGGGCTCAACCGCCACAGCGTACTTTCAAGTTCAAGCCACGCTTGAACTTTCCCATAATCATGGACCTCATCAAGCCACCAACTCCACCTGCATAATTAGCTACTTCACAAGGATTTTTTTGACATAACCTCCTGTATCATAGATAAAGTAAAACCATTATTGCTTCCATATCTGATAGAAGGTCGAACACGCACCTTGTCAAATTCAGCAGCTACAGCAACCGTTGGCTCTATTGGCTCTACCTTGCTACAAGCATCATCCGTGTCAATTATTTCGCTAGTACCCGCTACCTCAGGAGTTTCTGGTTGCAACTCCACCTTGAGCTGAACACCGTCCAGATCCGTATTAACACTACCACCAATACTCCTATCTAGAAGTACTGGAGACTTGTCAAAGGTAACTTCTCTGCTGTCAACAGGTGAATTTATATCCGGGCATCACAACTGATCGCCCCACTCACCTGGTGCATAGCCATGGAATATGCACTTTGCCCTCCCATCGAGCTTACCATCACTCACTCGAAAATAACACGAGCAACCAAACATTCTAAAAATATAATAACCAACAATGTTACCTGACCACACTTCTTCAGGAGTTTGCCATTCAATAGCAGTTGATGGGGATTTATTCACCAGGTAGCTTACCGTACTAAGCACATCAGTTAGGATTCTCCTAGCAACACTAGCACTAGAGATCATTTTACGAGCCGTCTCTAATAATATCCTGCTCATCAATTCTGCAAATTGTTGTGGTTTATTGGCACTAGTGCGGTGTTTCATTATGCCCTCTTTCATGCAGAATTTATTTACCAGCTCCGAGCAAAACTCCATGCTATTGTGAGTCCGCACATGCTTGATCGACTTACCAGTCTCCGTCTTGATCAAAGCCCTTGACCGTGTGATCCTGACACCAGCATCAAACTTGTGCATATGCACAAACACCCAGGTCTTCCTCGAGTAGTCAAAAGACTCTTGAATAGATGCATCCAACGTCTCTGTGGCGAAACCTGTCACTATCTCACCTTGAAGTTTATATAGACCTCCGTGCTTGATTTCTTTCATTATCACCAGGGCACCTCGAACAACCTTCAGACTTCCACCTTCTGAAGAATACTTGCAACTAGCTGAATCTAGGGTACCCAAGGAAATTAAGTTCTTTTTCAATTCTGGAATGTGTCTTACTCCAATCAATGTCCTTATAATACCATCATGCATTCTGATTTTAACATCATCAACACCCACAACATTGCACTCAACGTTATTCTTTAACTGGACTTTACCACTACCCATGCATTGATAAGTGATAAACCAATTCCTAGTTGGTGTAACATGAAATGAACAACCAGAATCCATTA
Organism: Eucalyptus caleyi; assembly: GCA_014182885.2. Classification (NCBI taxonomy): domain Eukaryota; kingdom Viridiplantae; phylum Streptophyta; class Magnoliopsida; order Myrtales; family Myrtaceae; genus Eucalyptus; species Eucalyptus caleyi. The sequence continues at coordinate 54,272,971 of CM024468.2, read as the reverse complement.
TCCATCCGTCAAATGACGAATCTTCAGTGACAGACAAGACACAATCTACACCATCAGAATCATTCTCAACTACAACTGCAACATTATCTGTAGACTCGACTCTAATTCCCTTACCCTTTTTCATTTTTCAGTTTAAAACAGTATCTTCTACGATGCCCACTATTGCCACAATTCCAACAGACAACTCTACCAGTCCTAGATTGACTACGTCTGTTCATGTTCTTACTAACACGTGTGCTAGTTCTTCCTTTACTTTCATCTACTAAAGCAGTAGACACGGGTTTACCAGATTCTTTCCTACGAATGTCTTCACTCAGAATCAAATCATGAACCTCATCAAATGTCAAACTTCTTGGCCCAGAGGAATTACTAATAGCAGTAACAGTAGTATTCCAATTATCAGGCAATGAGGATAATGAAATCAATGCACGTATGTCATCTTCAAAGTTAATCTCAACCAAACTCAATAGGTTAAGAAAAGCAAAACCCAGAAAATTTTAGACTGGCCGTTGGAGAGAAAAATGAAATTTTCAAATACTTCCATTCAAAATTTTCAAAACCTTCAACTAGAGATTGAAACATCACTCAAAGATCTTTCCAACTATAGGTCACATGCCCCAAATGGATATCGGGAAGGTCTCCTAAAGCCCCTTGAAAAATACCCTCCTAACAGGCCAGGAAAGTTTGAAAATTTTTCTAGGTGTTGTTGAGCCTAGTTGTTCACGGATAAGGAAAAGCGAGTGTTTTCTTTGAGAAAAGTGAAAGACTCGAGGATGTCACATCCCGAATCTCAAGGGCGCGCACATCCCCTTCCTTGCTCAATAGAAAGTGATATTCTAAGACACGCTGTCGACCCATTCATTTTTTTTTTATACCCAGGGAACCCTGTACAGCCGATAGCCAGTGGGTAAACCTTGGAGTGACGTTGGCGGAAGACCCACTACCCCGACCTCGCACTTAAGATCCCGTGCGACTTGCGGGATTCAAACTCCTCCATCTTGGGTAGACATCACGGGAGTGCTTATCCAACTGAGCCACCGCAGGCGATGGTACCCATTCATTTTATTGCGCATGCGGAAGTGAAACAAATCCCCTGACACCACATAGCATTGGGATAGGAAAGCAAGAAACAATTCATAACAAAAACAAGCCTTTTATAAACACATAGGTTTATATATAATACTAGCCTGTCTACAAAAGACTAGCTCAACAAAAAGGGAACTGTCCTATGACCAACTAGTCAGACACGTTCACCGATCCTTCGGTCTTCACCTCCACAGATTCCGAAGCTTCGGTTCCTCCATAATTGCCATCTAAGGACTTGAAAATAATGAGCCCACGACAGGGTGAGATATAAATCTCAGTGAGTTCACGCCCTAAGCCCCGATTAATACACCAACTCGACTTGAGGTATCTCTCTAGAACCACCCCACAAGCAAAGCAAAACTAACAACCAACAAATCGATTCATGCAACCTTACCCGGTATGCCATACCCTGCACATTGAACCTCCACAGACTTCCGAAGCTTCGGTTCCTCCACAATTGCCATCTAAGGACTTGAAAATAATGAGCCCACGACAGGGTGAGATATAAATCTCAGCGAGTTCACGCCCTAAGCCCCGATTAATACACCAACTCGACTTGAGGTATCTCTCTAGAACCACCCCACAAGCAAAGCAAGACTAACAACCAACAAATCGATTCATGCAACCTTACCCGGTATGCCATACCCTGCACGTTGAATCTCAGCATGATACACGCAATACACATGGTCATTAGATGATGCAGTTCATCAATCACATACGAGTCGCGTCACAAGCGATCTCACCTAGCCATTGCCACACCCTACACGTTATCAGTTCACACGTGCGTGCCACAAACAATATGACCCACTCATGCATTCCAATTAATTACAGCTACATAGGCATGATACCCGACACACAGAAACACGGTCACACATGCATGACTTATCATGCGTTCCAATTGATTACCGCCACACAGGCACGATCTACCTGACACATAGTAGGTGACAGATTCAACTTAATGATCACACAAATATACCACCACAACTCTCCTTTCTCTTAAAAGCGGTTCACTTCCAATGTCCCTCGGACAATCCATTATTCCCTTTTTGTGAAAATCACTCGATTCATGCGGATGCTCATGCATTTACTCATCCATTCACTTCATAAGATTTAAAACATATGAATTTAGACACTTTTCGCATTCTGGATGAACAGTGCACGTGAACAGTATTTGTGAACAATGTCGCGTGAACAGTAAATTTTCAGAATTAAATAAATAAATAAATTAAATTCATAAATCATTAAAACAATAATTAAAGTAAACCACCAATCAATTAAAGCTAAACATGCTTAATTAAACACATAAGCCACATTAAGCAAACAAAGCGAGATTAAGCTAAACTAATTTTAACCATTCATCTAATCACCTATCTTAGGACTAATACAACTTAATTAAATCACCTAAACTAGAATTAAATCTAACTAAACCAACCCTAAGCAAGTTTAGGCACTAATCGAAGGATTATGAGCCAAACTCACACGTTAAATGGGCCGAAGACATGGACGTAGCGGCGATGATGGAGGCTACGCTCGGGAGCCTCTACCACGACAATCCAAGGTGGTCCCAAGCTCAGAATAGCAGCAACAAACTCGGACTCCCTCTACAACTCTAGAAAACTACATTGCCGGAGAAGAAACAGAACTAAACGAGCTTGGCCGGAGCTCCGGCAAGGGGTTGGCCGGCGATCGGCGGCACTTGGGGGTCAAGGGGGACTTGTTGGTGGCTAGGATGGGTGGAGGCTGGGTCGAAATGGGAGGAAAATGACTAAAACGGGCGAAACGGGCGAAACAGGCAAAGCAGTGCAGGCTATCAGGTAGAGTGACAGACCGGCGAACGGTTTCTTCCGGCCGGCAAGTGGCTCCGTTTGGCGAGTGGCCGGGTCCTCTTGAATGGTTTGGGCCTTCTGAGCGCGATGGTGGGTGACACGAAGGATGATTCTCACGGGAAGTCAACTTTTAAATCAAGTTTTTAGCGAAAGGTCGGCTGGAGCAGAAACAGGAAGGCAAGAAAAATAGGAGAGGAAAGGGTTGCGAATTCCTTGGGGCTGAAGAGGGGAGAGAGAGATACGTGAGGGCAGGTTTCTCTGGTTCTCTCAAGCTCTCAAAAGGCTTCAACAATGGAGAAATTGAGGAGCAAGGAGGAAGAAGATGGTGGCTGCTGAAGGGGGGACCCCAAATGGCCTCTTAAGCCTTCAACACATGCCCACACACTCAAATGGCTGCCCCCACCACTTTAGCTTCATCCACACAGCCCCTAGCCCTCCAATCTTCCCTAACAAGCTTCTCAAGGTGTCCCAAATGTTGCACCCCACAAGGCCTACGAATTTTGTACATTTTGCCCTCCAATTCATTCAATTCCCCTTCAATTCTTTTCTAATTGGATTCAATTTGACATCTATTCAAAATTTTTACTTATCAATTGAACCAATTTGATGGCCATGGGTGCGCTGAAAAACGGCCCCTCAAATTTTCCCGGTTCAATTTAACCTTACTTTAAATTCCCGCCAAAAATCTCGGTTTGTAGAAAAATCTTTGGAGGATGAGTCGACGTTTCTAAAATAAACTGTGACACAACAGAACTTTCAATTTCTGAAAGCAGGTTCAAATTCGAGGTTAATTTCAACCGGGCGCGATTTTCGCGTGACCTAATCTACCGGGTAGCTTTTAGGAATTTTTAGTGCGATGACCCGTGGTCGATCATTTCCGATCCACAACAAACATCTTCGACTCATTGGTGACTCTCGGTTGTCGTGAAAATCTCGATGTTTCATATACAGATACGAGGTACCAAAACGACAGAAAAATCGGTTTAGTGCCGATCGATAAGAATTGTGCAATTAGGTGGAATCACCCATTCTTAATTACATGGTTCTGTCGAATCGACCTATCTTTAGTCTCTGATCGATTTTTAACTATCCCGTAATGACCCTTGCAGATTAGTACGATCGAACAGCCGATTCCTGATCGAATTCTCAAGTCTATTGCATTTAGATTCCTTCACGGCTTCACCTGGTAGACTAGTTATCCCGTAAGTGATCAACTCTGGGAAAAGAACTATAGGCGTGTCGATGAAAAACCCAACTTATTTAATCGAAAACAGAACCTGAAATTCAGGATGTCACAATAAAGTTGGGCAACAAAAGAAGTCCTGGAGTCCGGTTTTGGGACCTACAAAAAACCTTCCTTGTCAGTTGTTCCTTTGTAGATCTTATTTTCCAATTTGAAGGAGCTAACTTCCCTGTGTTTCCAGAGGATAATTTCTTGGTTTCCTCGGCTGAGAGCCACTTGCAAAAGAAACTACAAAGGAAGGTAAGAATCCGAGATGTATTTTTGGTCAATTTTGATCATGTTTCAACTATGACAAATCAAGAGGAAAACCAGTCCAGAAAATTGATTTCTAAGGCTGGAATCTTTCTAAGTATTGGAAGTCTCTTCAAGAGTCTTACTTGTTTGATATGTTATGCCCATTTTCATGGGGTACTTGTCTTCGCGAGTTTGATGAATGTTATATGAGAGTATAAATGTTGTTTAGGTTAGTCCGGTTTAGTCTTTAAACCCCCGTGTGAATCATGAGATCGTCTATAACTTGAGCCAAAAACCAAACCAATCCCAATTGAGACATGGTTGGTCAGTGTAGGTCATGCATGTATGCTTCTTGGAGAGTTCATTTCGATTGCTCGATTGATCATTCTCTGCAATGTTTGTTACATTTAAAAGTACATGTTATCTATTTTTATGGCAGATGAAGTGATGTTTCCTATGGATCCCGCATGTAATGAGTGTCGAGGCTTAAATCTGGGCATGCAATATGTTTATTTGACATGGGTTCAAACTCAGATTTGCAAAAATAGCTCAAACCTGCATATTGGAAGCTGATTTCAGTCTGGTTCTTATGTGTTTTAGGCTGTGATTTCTAGTTAAACTTGTTCTTTGCATGTAGTAGTACAATTTTGATATTTTAGTTTCACATAAGATTGCTCATGTATCGTGATCGAAGGCCACGAACAAGGCTCAAGGAATTTGCTTGAGATGGGTTGATGCACACCAATTGCTTGACGAAATGCTCAAACCAAGCTTCGATCTTGAAAAGGTCGATTTGAGCTCGGTTCTTGTGATATTCATGTTCTGAGTCGTTAATATTAATGTAAATCAAGCATAGACCGGTCTAGGGAATTTAAAAATAAAAATAAAAAAAAAAAGAAAATTTTCAAATTTCAAAAAAAAATTTAAAAAAATGTCGGATAGCATCAAATTAGGGCATAAATGATATTCATGCAATTTTCTTAATTTTATAAGGTTGTTTTCCTAACTTAATGCTATTTTGGTATTCTATAACCATTTTTGTAAAAAAATCCATTTTGTATATATTAAAATTATTTAGAGTAGTTTCACACATCTAGAGTAATTTCATGCATATTTAAATTCCCATTTCGCTCATGGCACTCCTGTCCCGGGGCGTGATAATAAGGCCGTGTAATATTATTTATCCGACTTGTATTGGGTTTTTCTTTTCCACATTTTCTTTCAAGTTATTTCAATTTCTTGGATGTTTACTTATCTCACCAATTTTCGATAATTTGAGTATAAGTTTCTTTTTTTTTTTTCTAGATTAGATTAGGATTAGTCTAGACATTAAGGAAAATGCCCCCACAAAAACGTTTGCATGGACACTTAGTGGCTTTGATAAGGATTATAATTTGTAATCAAGATTGTGTGGTGATTTAGATAAACAACCTCCCAAGTTAATGGTACCGTAAGGGCATTAATAGAAACATTGGTGTAAACAAGTCCCCATCCCTAGAAATCTCTGATTACGTAAGAGTCGAGACAACACTCCTGCGTCTCGGTTGGTTTTTAGGCGACCCCAATAGGTTAGTGGCGACTCCTAGAAATACTCAGGTTATTAAGAACTAAAATACAAAATCCAATGTCATGCAAGATATGAGCTTGGGAGAGCCCGCGCCTAATTTAAGGCCATTGGTTCGCCTCTTTAGGTAAATACCCCTAAACCTCTTCCCTTTCCCAATGGAAAAAGAGAGGTCACAATAGGAGATACTTTGGTGTGGAAGTAGGTTCACTGACCGACTTTACACCCTATAAATAAGGGCTCTTGCCCCTTGTGTGTGGAGTGTAAAGTGTTGTATAAAATGTGCGTGAGTGTAAAATGATAGGGGTTTTGTGTAGTAGTGAGTGGTGTAAGAGAGTGTGGTGTTGTGAGTGACATGTGAAGAAGTGATGGTGTGTGTAGCGTGCAGTGTGTGGCATGAGAAGAGTGTGGAGGGGAAAGTAAAGAGCTCAATGAGTGTTAGATAGAGTTATGTCTACAGTATGAGTGTGCACTTGAGTGCACCTTTTATAATATTAAGAAAGTGTTTATCATAATCACACTTCTGCGAAGTTCAACAAATGCTATCAAGAGTCATGCCGCACTATTCAACAACTTTTGCAACTGTTCCTTTCCCCCAACCATTGTGGTCTTTCTTTTCTTTTAGTTCTCCTACAAATGCACCCTCTTGAGCTCGCTCACGGGGCAAACTTACACTCCCGTCTTCATGCGTCTCCCCCTCCCTCACTCTCTTTCATCCGACCACATAAAAGTTCAGCAACCCGACATTCGTCATTCATTTTGACCTCGGACGATGCGGTAGACAACTTCAGAAAAAAAAAAAAAGCCTCGCCCGAAAGTTTAAACCGATAAAAGGCGGCCCGCAATGTGAATACAACGTGCATTAAACTCCATGGGCAAGCGCTGGGATACTTGTATAAGTGAAATAAATTGCGGCAGAACCCGCCTCTAACACTGTATTAAAAAATTCAACCTAAAAAGTTAAAATTGATAGGTGAACAATTACATGTATGACGTCTATTGAAACTCCATTAACAAGCGATATGAAATACTTTTATAGATAGGAAACCCAAATTAGGGATCTAAAAATAGATAAGTAACCAAAGAAAATTATTCATGTACTTAATGAGAAAGCAATAAGATAAGAATTGATTAGATAATATTATCTTTCTCTTGTCACGCGACGTATGACAGTAACTATTGCCTTGGCATGTGTAACACAATTATTATTGATGAAGTGACTTTTGTGATGGAAAATGAGCTGTTCTTCTAAATATTTTGCATGAAATCCTAAATTATTGCGTGGTATTATCCTTAAATGTCGAAGTTCGCAAATTCATCATTGTTATACTTGTAATAAATTCTCTTTCACATTTTTTGACACGGAATCCTTGTAATTCAACATTTAGTTTTCACACAACTTTGTTACATTTGGCTCCCCAACATGTTTTTCCTACATTAATCCTTGCCAAACGATAACAAATGTTTCTATCGAAAACTCTTATGACAATGATAAAAGAATATACTTCGTGAATACTTTTAAGGCACTCGTCCTTTTTATTTCCTATATTATAAAAAGCTCTAATCACTAGATAAGAAAAGGTTTGAAATTCTTTTCATAATGTATATGATTATTTTTTTGAAAATGAATATTATTTAAAAACGTGTTGACACAAACACAAACAATATGTTTTGACAATTATATAAATGGTACATCTCTCTCAATATTTTTCCGATGGAGGCCACGGAAAATTATGCAAAGCATCGCTGTCCCGGCTGTTCCAATTCGATGGTCGATGCATCGTATGCCATGGACTATGAAAACGGCGTTCACACAAGCCAACTAAAATTTGCTTAGATAGACAATCAGCACATCGAAACGTGGCATCCCGCACGGGACCCACCGACGAGACGAAAAGGCGCCCCCTGTCAGATCAACGGTCCGTAATCGTTACCCCCTGTCACTCAGACACTCGACAGTCTCGAGGCCTGTCTCCCTCGCTCAAAATAGGATATTCGCCCGCCATGTGCATTCATTCGCTCGAAATTCTCTCATGCCATCTCCGCCTTGGGACCTCGAACTCGAGGTCAAAATGACGACGGCGCCCCCAGGAGGCGGCCGTACCGATGAACAGTGCGCGTCGTTTTTCGACACCCTCTTTCGAGAGTGGAGTGTTGAGCTAGAAAAGGCGGAACCTTTCGCGAGGTCGCGACAAGAGGTCGCGTCCGTTGCTGCTGTTGGCGGTGGTGTCCCCGGCGACCTAGGGTCGCTTCCCCATTCAGTTCCGTCCCCAAAATTAGCCATCGCCGACGGCGAAATTGATGCCGGGCCGCTCTTGCGTTCGTGCCTGACGCGGTCCGAACCCCAACCGGCTCTGGCCACGCAGGTGGTGAAGATCGAAGAGGAAGAGGAAGATGAGGAGGTGGCGATCATTGCTGATCCAAGGGACGCTGCCGCCGGATCGCCGTCGTGCTCCTTGCAGGCACCGGCGGACGAAGTGGCGAGACCGATGCAGGGGCTAGGGGAGGCGGGGCCGGCGCCCTTCCTGAAGAAGACGTACGAGATGGTGTCGGACCCGAGTACGGACCCGGTGGTGTCGTGGAGCTCCAGCCGGAAAAGCATCGTAGTTTGGAACCCGCACGAGTTCTCGAAGCAGCTCCTGCCCCGATACTTCAAGCACTCCAATTTCTCCAGCTTCATCAGGCAGCTTAACACTTACGTGGGTATTCCCTTGGAACGGGATTGTGTTTTTTGTCCGTGTTTTTGCTTGAAACTTACCCCTTGGCAGCTCAACACTTACTGATACAAATGCGTAAAATGTCTGTATTTTTTTTGGTTTGACTGTGTTTCAGCTGTGTCTTTTATTTTTCCCTCTGTTTCGGCTCTTTTTCTTCTTCTTTTTAGCCGTTCAGAGTGTGATCCTCTTGGGGGCATCCAGCTACTCCTCATTGTCCCAACGGATGGTCCCCGGGGCAAAGTAGCTAGGTTCTAAGGGAACCCACTCGCCACGTTTTGCTCCTGTGTTGAGATTCAGTTTTACCCACTTGCTCGGTTATTAGTTGTGCTTTACCTAGATTAGGGGACGAGGAACGAAAAATTTGGAATGGCAGGTGAGATACATCGATTCTATGCGAAATATCATGAATCATGAGGCACATGTTCACTAAAATTTGCATCCAGCGGCCAGGGGCCAATGGCCCGTCATCATATTCAAGTGATGATGCTTTTTATGGTAGTTTGCAGAAACTGCCATGTCAACGAAGACGTCAGGATACCCATTAAAGATTTATCTTCTCACCGGATTTGTGTTTGAGTGCTTTTCTCAAATGTTAAATTTTCATTTGGATTAGAAATGCACTACTGTGTTGATGCTCCATTATGCACTTTCTAGCTGAAGATGAGACTCTTTGAGCCATCGCTTTGTTTCTATCCGACGTTTTGGTAAAGCCTTCTGACACTTCTCCTTTTTGGGCAAGACAAAAGCATAGTTCTGCACTTTTGTCTTCGTATTTATGAAGTTGACGGATTGATATCGAGTCATTAAATTTGTCCATACCCTCTTTGGGACTTCTGTTTCAATTTAAACTCCTCAACCCAGCTTCCTCCTATTCTTCATGCATCATGATCCAAGATATGTCACAGGGTTTTAGGAAGATGGAAACAGATCAATGGGAGTTTGCGAACCAAAGTTTTCAGAAAGGAAAGAAGCACTTGCTGAAGAACATAAGGAGGAGACGCAAACTCAGCCGGAAAACATTGAGTCGCACTGTTGCTTCGGATTACCCAGAGGCTGGAAAGGAAGCTGAACTTGAAATGCTTAAGAAGGACCAGGAAGTATTGAAGACCGAGATCCTGAAACTAAGAGAAGAGCGGGAGCACTCGCAGCATGAGATCAATCAGGTCGCTGAGCGGATTCGCTATGCTGAGTGCAGGTGTCGGCAAATATTCCTCCTCCTCTCCAAAGCAACCGAAAGCCCGAACTTTGTCCATTTAATCCAAGAGAGGAGGCAGAAGAGAGAATTAGAGGCTTGTGAATCGAGCGAGAAGAACAAATTGCTTAGTCTCGATAGCGAAGCCACCAAATGCTTGCTCGAAGTAATGGATCACAAGATTCAAAGCCCGAACGTTGATTGCCCAAGAGTTGGCGATGATCTGGGACAGATGGAGTCTTGGCCGAACAATGTCGCGCCAGCGGATTTTCAGACCGTTCAGATGCACAACCCATGGCCTCCTCCTATAAGTGGCGGAGATTTCAGGGCTGTGCAGGGTCGGACACCTGATCAGAAGGCCGGAGCTAGTCCGTCAGATTTGCCTTCGGTTTTCCATGAGATGTCGGAGAAGCTCCTCGGAGACAACGTGGTCATGGGCGATGATGCGATGGATGTAGAAGCAAAAGAACTGGCAATGGATGACACAGGAATCTATCTTGAGCTGGAGGATCTGATCGAGAAGTCCTGTGGTTGGAGTGATTACACAAGTCAGCTGGGGAGCAAGCAGTGGGACTGACGCCCTAAAATTTCCATGCTGCTGCTTCTGCTCTGTTCTCTCTTATATGGTGCTGCTATGACCCCGATGGCATAATGCAGCCTCTGCATAATTAGAGGGAGTATCCGAACTGAAGGGACTGAATCCAACCAATAAACCCTTCTTCTTTTTTTTTTTTTTTATGTGTCAAAGGTGCTCATACTTAGTATATATGTTGTAGTTTCTTTCCTTCGTCTCCACGGTAAGAAAGTGCTCTTGGTGTTCTTTTTCTCTTAGTCTGCACTAAGCTTTTTTTCTGTTCTTTTTTTTTTTTTTTCTTCTTGTAACAGTTTTATATAAGATAAGCGTTTGTGGTGAGCTAGTATCGCCAAAAATCCCAAACTAGTAATCATATCATTTTTTTTTTCAAATTATTTGATTTTCCCGTCTCAAAAAACTTTAAATTGATATTTCCGTATGTCGCGACCAAATTTTCGAGTGAACCACCTAGCGTTTAGCTAATGGATTGCTAAGTCTAGATTTAGTTCAGACTTTCCCAAGCTTATACCAATTCACAATTTAGGTTCAAATCCTTAACATGCAAATGATTTTTTTATTCGGAGTTCGCCACTAATCTATTTTTCGGTGGGTCAATTAGGAACCCAAGTAAAGTATTTACTATACTCCTACGAACTAGAGATTTATGAGTTCGGGAACTAGATTATGCCAGATTTCTCTAACGCCATTTTGATACCTTTCTCTTTTATTTTGAAAAAATATTTGGCAAGCAGCTTGAATTAATTTCAATTTACTTCCCTAACATTTGAGATTATCATGCGGGTGCGTAAACCACCAATTTAATACCCAAATAAAACAGTAAATAAATTGCAAGACTTACCTCATGGCAACGAAAGCATCTGCGATGTTAGATCAGAATTCACATCGACAGTCCTAGATATGATTTCTAATTAACACGTAACTTTTTTTTTTTTTTTTCACTTATTTAATGAGAATCATGGTTTATGCAATGCAATTTAACCTAATGACGAAATGATATGACATGGCAATATAACCTAAACTATATGACATAAATAAAATATAAGCATGCAGTCTATCCTAAAAATGAAATTGATTTATTCTAAGACAATTTTTTTTTTTGTATTTTCCACGAAATTCGAAATTAGAAAAATGCAAAAATTATCTAGCTAGACTAAGGTTCTATCCAACTTATATTGAGAATTGGGTTAAGCCAAATCTTAATTTAAACTAGGATATTATCTTAATTTGATAATCTCTAACCTAAGATGCAATCTATCTAATAAAAAAATCTATCTAAACTTAAAATTAAACTTGCAATTTTATCATAATATGCAATTATGTACAAAGAATGCCCTAATGACATATGCATAATGATTTTTGTTTTTTTTTTTTATAAAATTCGAAATTAAAAATTGTCAAACAATTAAACATGCGATCTAAGTTAAAAAAAAAAAAAACTAGCATCCTAAATTGATTTTTTTGGATTTTTATTTTTTTAAAAAAATAGAAATAAAACTCATATTCTAAATATGCAAGATAACCCTAAGACGATAAACCTAATCTAACTCAAATTTTTTTTTTTTCTTTTACAAAAACAAAATCGATCAAATGACGACAACAAATCAGGCAAGATAAGATTGATATCCAAAAAATTGACGAATCATATCCCGTGCATGGAATCAAATTGGTCAATTTTAAATAAACCGCAAATCGAATCTCGAGCGTGAGATCGGATTGACGATTTTTCCGACAATTGTGAGTCGGATATCGGGGCGAAAATCGAACTATCAATCCCTAATTTAATTTAAGAGGCTACTTCATGTCGAGAATTTCAATCTTACATCTAGGAATATTTCAAGTAAAGAAACAAAAAAATAAAATAAATAAATAAAATTACCAAATTAGAAATCCGGGTTATAGAACAACGTCTTGTGACGGTGGCTCGGCGTGGCTCGGCAAGAGGATGTGTCCCGGTGATGGTGAACAGCCGTTGAGAGTGGGGGGTGGTCGTCGGAGCTCCGGCGAGGGCGGACCGGCAGCGGGCGGAGCAGCAGCGGCGCACGGGCGGAGGGCAGGAAGCAGCTGGCGTCACTCGGAGAGGGGGGTGGCCCGGACCGGCGTGCAGGGAGACCGGCGTTCGGACGACGGGCAGAGACGGCGAACCGCGGCGAGAGAGACGGGCGACGGCCGGTTCGGGATCTGCGGGCGTCGGCAGCGATTCGGAGGTGCGGCGGTGCTCGTGGGTTACCGCAAGTCGCGGCAGAGCTGGGCGGAGGCGCAGGCAGAGGCGCTGGGTCGTGGCTGCTGACGTCGGGGCCGGATGCAGGAACGACGGTGACCAGCGGAGCAGAAGCTCAGGCAGAAGGCGCGGAAGCAGCGACGGCGGGGCGGAGCTTCGGGCGAGCGACGCAGCGGCTGCGGTCGTCCGCGACTGAGCTGCACGTCACGGGCGGAGGCTCGGCTGCTGCAGGACAGCGGTGGCGCGGCAAGGGTCAGCGACGGCAGACACGGGGACGAGCGAACGGGCAGAGCAGGAGCAGCAGCGGCGTCGGCAGGATCAAACGGTGGCGGAGGCGCGGTGAGGGGCTTCGGCGACTACGGAGGCGTGGCGGACAGGTCGGATGGCGAGGCAGGGCCGACTGTGGCGGAGCGGCGGTGACTGGCAGAGCTGCGAGCGAGACGGACCGGCGGCGGCGGCCGGCGTGGACGGGCGGCGGAGGCCAGCGCGCGCGAAGAAGATGAACAGTTCCACCCCCCCGGGCGCCCCCCTTTTCTTTTTTTTTTTCTCTTTTTTCCTCCCTGCTGGCCTGCTGCACGTCTCCCTCACGTCTCCCTCTCTCTGTTCTTTGTACTTTCTTCAGCCGCCCTTTGTTGAGTTCGAAGAGAGCAGAAGGAAAACCCAAAGAAAAGAATTTTTCCCTTTTGTTTTGGTTTTTTTTTTTTTTTTTTTTTTTACCTCGAAACCGAGAGAAAAAGCCCCCCGTAAAACATACACGCACCACTTTTTATAGGCGAAGAATTTCTTGTTCGAATCAACGTACGCGAAAATTTCTTTTTTGCACGCAATATTACTTTTAATACAATTTAAGATTGCAAAAGGATTTTTTCTCAAATTTCAAATCCTACAAAGATGAGCTCGCAATATTTTTTTGTCAACATATACCGAAAAATTTCAAATCTTTATTTTTCACGAGATAATTTTCGATTATTAAAAAAACGGATTTGGGCTAATTTGCTCCCATTCGAGAGACTTAGTCCAATCTGTCAATTTAAAATTCAAAACCATCAATTCGAACCCATTCGTCATCACCCCAATACAAATAATAATAATAAATAAATGTATCTAAAATTATATGATATGTAATTAATTAATTTTTTTGTAAGGGTTAAAATTAATCTCTAATTTTTTAATGCGATAAATAACTAAATAAGTTGTAAAATTTAGATGTCAATATCGTATCACATTAATTTCCAATTAATTTTCACGTCATAAAAATTAATGCGGAAACACATCGTAGGTCATGACGTCGTCATGAGGATTTAAGTTCCGAAGAAAATGAATCGAGACTGTGGGGGCCGAGGTTCCGTCTCGATCATTTGACGAGATGCGCAGCAGGTTCGAGCTGAATGAGTGGCCCGATTCGCCCTTAAAAGAGACCTTTGACGACCGAGGTTAAGTCAGGTGTTCTGCTCAAAAGTCTGCCTCGAGAGACTTTCATCTGACATTCGATGCGCCCTTTGAACACGTGAATCGCTCGATGATGCTGTTGGTTCGTACTAGATTAGGACGAGATCTTACTGGCAAGATAGAGCCGGAGTGGCAGACAACTGGACGCAAAACGACGAATGCACCGGCTTCCGCCATCCTTCGGAAAAAGGGGGGTCGTCCCTGATGTCTTGTCTTATTCCAAGGGCGAAGTCCTGGGTCAACATTGGAAATTTGCAGCTAACTTCTCTGCGCCTCTTTGCCCTTCTTCAATGGATCCTTCCTAGGTGATCCACGTGCTTTTCGAGTCAGTATGGACTCCATCTAATGATAATGAATAGGGTTCACACTGAAAAAAAAAAATCCTAAATTAATTAACTCATATCAAATTTATCTCAAATTAATTTTCTTGATTAATAAAGATGCATTTAGAAAATGTGTACAAGATCCCCTGTCAAGGGAATGAACCAGTTCTATTCAAAACACCACAAGAACAGAGATTAGGTTTTCTAAAACTATAATCTGGGAAAGAGGAGTAGCTACGGCAAGCTTAAAATTCAAGTCCACGCACTTAAAATGTTACGTCAAGAAGACAAAATTTAAGGGAAGAGGATGTAAAGATGAAAATATTTTCCTTGGAAACTTCTAGTTATCTTGTCTGTTGCACCAATTTTATATAATGATAACTTGCGGAGAATCGTTTCTAATGAAGTAACTTAACTTCCATTAAAATCTATTAATTTTCTCTCTTTCAAACCGGAGTTTTAGACACAAGAACTAGTGAACTTAAGTTACTTCATTAGAAACAATTCTCTACATGTTAGCAATATACAAAATCGATGAGGAAAATTGTTGGAAAAGTCATAAACCTATTACTTGTACTAATTTAGTCATAAACCTATTTATTAGTGCCTATTTAGTCACTAATCTTTTGACCTAATGTCAATCGAGTCTTTTCTGACTAATTTTGGCTAGATATTGCTAATGTGGATGTTGGTCAACCTACATAACACAAGAGACCAGCTCCAATGTAGATAACTTTTAATAATATTTTAATAAATTTTCAAATATTTTTATTTAATTTTCAAAAGGTCTGGTGTTTAGAACTTTCAGACACTTTTCCCTATCAATTTTATAAAATGCTAACTTGTAGAGAATCGTTTCTAAGAATCTATTAATTTTCTCTCTACTAAAGTGGGGTCTTTGACACAAAATTACTAAAAAGTCTAGGAAAATACAAATTGCTTATAAGAGCAAAGTTTGCTTTCATGATTGTGAAAATAATTTTTATGATAACACCTAGGTAACTTTTAAGTAGCTTTCGATGTAGGAACGACACAAATTGTAGCTTTTCATTTACCATAACATCCATATGTTACCACTAATTTTATTTCAAATCGAAGTAACTTTTTTATACAAAGTAAATCTTGGCATAGAAAATAATCATATGTAACATGGTGAGAAACTTTCTAGTCACTCGTAACATTACTTTCTATAAGAAGTAATAACTTTTATGTGCTTAGTAATTTTTATAATGCTTGTTAATTTTTAATATTGAAAAGCATGAAAAACCAATATGGATAGTAAATGTCCATTTATTCAGAAAAATAAATATATGTTTTATTTTAGAAACATATAAAGTTTTAGGAAAATTCCAAATAAATACCCAAAGTGTCCTTATTTTCTCAAATAAGAGCTTGAAGTGGACCTTATTTCAAATAAGGGCCCAAAATGCTCATATCAATATCAAAGAAGGACCTGAAGTGATTATAGTCATTTCAAATAAGGGCCTAGCCCTGTCGACTTGCCAACCAACAAAAAATTCCGACCAATTAGAGGTATTTTCGTCCAAGTACAAATTAAATTAAATTAGATTAGATTATATTACAAATTAAAAAAATTTTAAAAAAGGAAAAAAAAAAAGAGAAAACACTGGCGGGAGGGTGTTCCCTCTCGCCCGTGGCCGCCGCCCCATCACCGGTGGGACGATAGTGAAGGTCAACAAGGTCACTGGCCCTTATATATATAGTTTTTATTTTTATTTTTTTTGAAAATAAAAATAGAAAAAAGAAAAACAGAAAATTAAAAAAATTAAAAAGACAAAATTGCCCTTTACATTTAGTGAATTCATGCCCTTCTTTAAAATTGATATTTATACTTGAGGACCTTATCTAAAATAAGGTCTATTTCAGGTTTTTATTTGAGAAAATAGGGCAATGCTCTTATTTTAAATAGTGTCCATTTCATGCTATTGTTTGAGAAAATGAGTGCATTTCAGGACTTTATTTGGAATTTTCCCGATTATTGATTAGTAATTATTACCACGTCTCTCATCTTGAGCTGTTCGCCAGCGCAGCCATGGCGAGCATTGAATCAACCCGTTTTAGTCCAATCGGCGAGGTCATTCCTGCAGTCCGATCACTGTCTGGACGGAAGGAGGTCGCTCCTTTGTTCTCCCATCGCTCATGTCGAGGCCAAGCCTAAGCCTAAGCCGAAAGGACTCCGGTGATGTTCCGCCTTCATCCTTCTCCCCCGGCCGCCCGTATGGATACAATGCATTCTTGAGCTTCCGCAACGAGGACACGAGCAAGATTAACGGGGGATCATTGCATTCATGGACGACAAGGAGCTCGGGAAGGGCAAGGAGATCACGCTAGTGACTCTTGGAGCCATCGGGGAGTCGAGGATCTTGATCATCGTGTTCTCGGAGGACTACGTGTCCTCCTGCTGGTGCTTGGACGAGCTGGTGAGAATCCTCAAGGGCAAGCATACAATGAGGCAGATCGTGTGGCCAGTGTTCTACAAGATGGATCCGTCGGACGTGAGGAAGCAAAAGGGGAGGTACGGACAACCCTAATCGATCACGAGGAGAGGTTGAAGTCTAACGACTGCGATTCGGAGAAGGTGAAGCTGTGGAGAGAAGCACTGAGCAAAGTAGCTTGTTGCGGAATATGGACAAGCGAATCGGATAAAATTAGTTAGAATGAAGGAAAGGGAATCGGACACCGGATTTACGTGATTCGGTCCGAATATCGGAACTTACATTTATGGGGAGAGCAGTACGGAATTCCAACTATAGAAACAAGTGATATACTGGAGATTACAAATCACTTGAGCACTCAAATACACTTTCAGTGTTTTCTAGTCCCAAATTACATCCAATAACTCACACAGTATTTAGTCCCTCACAATTTCTAGTGAAAGCTTACTCAAGGAATTAAACAAATTCAACTCACAAGAATTTAATTGGCTAAAAAAACTCGATGTATTACGACGAGAAAAATTTCTCTTTGTCGAGAGCTTCTGCCTTTTCTCTAGGAAGGCTCCTAGGCCTTCTCTCATCTTGCTCTATCTTATTTGTCTTTTGCAGTCCTCCTTTTATTGGAGAAACAAGACAAAAAATGTGAACTCATTCAGGTGCCCACAATAAGCACCGACGCCCACCAAAATTCGTGGGCATGCTTGCATGCATTTAATGAGGTAGAAAACATGTGCCCATAATCTTTGAAGATAATAAAAAAAAAGGTTGGGCCGCCGTCTTCCAATATCATGTCCATGACGTTCAACTCTTTTAATTAATGATTTAAAGGAAAGAAACAAGGAGTTAATGAAAGAAGACAAAACAAGCCCACAACTTTTTACTTTGGCCTTAGTCTTCAACGTCCATTTATGGCCATGCACGCACATCCATGTGCATGCAATTAAAGAGGAAGAGAAAATGGACTTGGGAGGCGTGCACATCTTTGTCAAATATACACATATGGAGGAAAAATATTAGGTACGTCGGCAAATAAGAAGAGCTTTGGGAATGCGACACGTGTCGCGATCAGCCCAAATTATCAGGCGAACTCTTCTCTCTCTTCTGTCCTCTCTGTCTCCTCACTACACGTGCTCTCTCTCTCTCTCTCTCTCCTGCCTCATGCGCTCTCTCTCTCTCCTCTCTCTTCTCTAGCCCCACTTTTCTCTCTCTTCTTTGTCCCATTTCTCTCTCCTGACTCATGCACATTCTCTCTCCTTTCTCTCCTCCTCCCTGTCCCCTGTACACCTCTCTCTCTCCATCAAAAAGAACCCCAGCATCACCCAACAAACAAAAAGATGAACAAAAGTAATCGTCTCTATTCCTATCTAAAACTCGATCGATTTCCCTTTTCGATTCCAAACGCTGGTTTTTTTTTTTTTTTTCTGTGCATTTTCGATGCGACCCATTTTAGGCCGCTTTTGTCTTCATCGATGCTAGGAATCGAGGCTTCTTGGAAAGGTGTAGTTGCTACAGACCGTGAACCAGGTGAAGAACTTCGGGAGTGCCAGGATATTCGGATTGAACTTGCCCCTGGCTCTGCGTGTGAGTGGACCCCATGCCCTCCAAGATGCTCACCCTGTTGGCAGTCAAGGCGGCGGCGACGGTGGCGGCCAAGGAGGCAGGAGTGAGGGCCTTGTTGTGGCATCGCTTGTGCCCGCCGAGAGCTTGGTCGGTGGGGAAGCTCTTGTGGCAGATCGAGCACTCGTGCACCTTCTCGGACATGCCGGAGGAGGTGCTCGCCATGGAGGTTGAGGTGGTCGGTTGGTCATCCACGCCAGCGAAGAGCGTGTGCTGGGAAAAGAGAAGAGAGAGGACAGAGAGAGCATGCAAGGAGGCAAGAGAGAGAAGAGAGAGAGAGAGAGAGAGAGAGAGAGAAGAGAGAAAAATGGGGAGAGAGGAGAGGAGAGGAGAGAGAGAACTTGCAAGGATGCAAGAGAGAGAGAGAGAGAGAGAGAGAGAGAGAGAGAGAGAGAGAGAGAATGGGGACAAAGAAGAGAGAGGAGAGAGAACGTGCAGGAGGTAGAAAGCGTGTACAAAGAGGGAGAGAGAGAGTGGAAAGAAGAGAGAGAAGAGTTCACCTGACAATTTGGGCCCATCGCGACACGTGTCGCATTTTAGAGGCCCTTCTCATTTACCACGCTGACAAATGAAACGTACCTAATATTTTCTCCATGTGCAGAGGGCCTTCATGCTTTGCTTTTTCATTGTCAATTTGCGCCGAACTTTGATCCATAAATGCTCCTCGTGTGCATCGAATCTCATATTGAGCTCAAATTCGAGACATAATTTTAACAATCTCCACCTTGACTCGACATTTGAGTCAAGTCATAATCGCTTTAGTAGACACCTCGCTACTATTTTCCCACAGCCCAAGTGGGCTCAACCACCACAGAGCACTTCCAAGTTCAAGCCGCGCTTGAACTTGTGGACCTCATCAAGACACTAACTCCCCTGCATAATTAGCTACTCCACAAGAATTTTCCAACATAATCTCTTGTATCACAGATAAAACAAAACAATCATTACTTCCATATCTAATAGAAGGTCAAACACGCACCTTGTCAAATTCAGCAGCTACAGCTGTCATGACCTCTCTTTTTCCGTTTTGGGGAAAAGGAAGAGGTTTAGGGATATTTGCCTAAAGAGGCGGATCAATGGCCTTTAGATTAGGCGCGGGCTCTCCCAAGCCCATACCTCGCGTGACGTTGGATTTTGTTTTTTAGTTCTTAACAACCTATGTATTTCTAGGAGTCGCCACTAGCCTATCGGGGTCGGCTAGAAACCAATCAAGACGCGGGAATGTTGTCTCGAGTCCTACGCAACTAGAGATTTCTAGGAACGGGGACTTGTTTATGCCAATGTTTCTATTAGCGCCCTTACGGTACCACTAACTTGGAAGATTATTTATCTAAATGGCCACACAATCTTAATTATCAATTATAATATTTATAAAACTACTAAGTGTCCATGCAAATGTTTTTTAGGTTTTTTTTTTTTTTTTAATGTAACATAATTTAGAAAAAAATTTACACTCAAATTATTGAAAAGCGGTGCGGTAAATAAACATCCAAAAAATGAAAGGACTTGAAAGTAATGCAGAAAAGAAAGACCTGATACAAATCGGGCAAATAATATTACATGGCCTTGTTATCACACCCGGGATAGGACCCCCGTGAGTGAAATGGGAATTTAAATATGCATGAAATTACTCTAGATGTATGAAATTACTCTAAATAATTTTAATCTATGCAAAATAGATTATTTACAAAAAATGATTATAGAATATCAAAATAGCATCAAGTTAAGACAACAACTTTATAGAATTAGGAAAATCTCATAAATGTCATTTATGCCCTAATTTGATATCATCTAACATTTTTTTTTTTTTATATTTTTGAAATTTTCAGATTTTTCCTTTTTTTTTTTTTTATTATTTTTTAAAAATATTAATAATAATTCTTTAAACCAATCTCTTCTAAGATGGAATAACACAGCACATGAATATCACAATAATCAAGCTCAAATCGACCATTTCAAGATCGAAACTTGGTTTGGGCATTTCGTCGAACAAGTGGTGTACATCAACTCACCTTAAGCAACTTCCCCGAGTCGTATTTGTGACCTTCAATCTTGACCCATAAGCAATCTTATGTGGAGCTAAAGTATCAAGATTATACTATCACATACAAGGAGCAAGATTAGATAGAAATCATAACCTAAAACACACAAGAATTAAGTTGAAATTGGTTTCAAATATGTAGGTTTGAGCTGATTTTACAAATCTGGGTTTGACCCCAAGTCAAGCAAACAGGTTGCATGCCCATATTCAAGCTCCAATACTCATCACATACGAGATCTAAGGAAAAATTACTTAATCCGAGTGAAAGTAGGTAACATAGACTTTCAAATGTACCAAATATCACAGAGAATGACCAACCGAACATATCAAAATGACCTCTCTAAGAAGCACACATGCAAAGTCCACACTGACCAGCCATGAATCAATGTGGATATGCTTGGTTTTTAGCCCAAGTTTTAGACGATCTCATAGTTCACACGGAGATTTAAAAACTAAACCGGGCTAACCTATGCATCATTTGTACTCCCATATAACATTAATCAAAGTCATAAAGACAATTAATGCATGAAAATGGGGTATAGGAAATCAAACATGCAAAACTCTTGAAGAGATTTCAACACTTAATAAAATTCCAGCCTCAAAATCAGTTTTTTGGACTAGTTTTCCTCTTGACTTTTCACTATTAAAACATGTTCAAACTAGAACAAAAATACATTTAGGATACTTACCTTGCTTCCTAGTTTCTTTTGCAAGTAGTTCTTGGCTGAGGAAACCAAGAAATTATCCTCGGGGGGCATGTGGAAGTTGGCTCCTTCAAATTGGAAATGAGATATGCAGAAAAAAGAACTGACAATGAAGGTTTTAGTTGACCTCCAAAATTAGACTTCAAGACCTCTTTTGTTGGAAAAATTAACATCAAACCAAACTCTATATATTCTAGTTTTTGTTACAATCATGGATTTCCTCATTTATCTCTCAATTTTCTCAAAAACACTTGCTTTCCCTCACTCGTGACCAACCGGGCTCAACACTTAAAAAAATTTTCGGACTTTCTTGGCTCGCCAGGAGGGTACTGTTTCAGGGGGCTTTAGGAGGCCTTTCTGATCTTCATTAGGGACGTACAACCTATGGTTGGAAAGATATTTGAGTGACGTTTCACTCTCTAGTTGAAGGTTTTAGCTAATTTTGGCTAAAAGTTTGTGAAAATTTCACTTTTCTCTGCAAGGGTCGGTCAGGAATTTCTGGGTTTTCTTTTATGGGGACGATTGTGAGCTCCCTCCTCTCTGCCTTGTCTCCTACCTTTCCTACCTCAAAAGAGCTTATTCAGTGATCTTATCCCTTGAATTAAGGGATTTTTGGTCGGTCTTTTGTCCACCTACCAAGCCTGCCAACTGAGTTAGTTCACCCATTTTCTGACTTAACCAAAATTTTCAACTTTTGTAGCTGTTGAGTGTGCGGATTTTGTTGCGATTTTCCCATGCTTTCAGCAGCTTATCCCTAGACAATTTTTTTCCACTTGTACTACCAATAATGGTCTTCCATCACGTGGAAAGATCAAGCTAATTGGGCAGCTGAGTGGGATATGGTGGGGCCACCAATATGCTTACTTAGCTACTCTGAATTGAGACTTAACCATGGGCTGGTTTTGGTAGCTGGTTTGAATGCTTTACTCCATCAATTTGGCTGCGATTTTTGATCAATTAGCAAGCTCATGTATAGTAGTTTAAGATCTTGACCATTTTTCACAATTGTCTCCACTCAATTTTGCGAGAGAGTCCCTCAAAGTTGGCCATTCTCTTGCCCGAAAATGTCAAATTCAATGTAATTTGGTTATTTTTGCCCAATTCGATTAATTAGACCTGACCCAAGTTCAATTTCAACTCAATTCGGGGCCAAGATGATGATTTAAGGGCTCGGGTGAAATTTTGCAAAATTTGTGAATTGGTCCCTCAACTTTTGGAAATTGCATTTTGGCCCCAATTTACCATTTTAATTCCAATTTGACCTCATGGGCTTGGCTAGTCAAATTTAATTCCAACTTTTCTTTCTTTCTTTCTTTCTTTTTTATATTTTTAATTTTTTTTAGGAAAAACATCTTCCATTTAAAATATTATATTAAACACCTAGATAATCTATATGCAAGAATTTGACATGAAATATTTTTGTGGAAAAACAAGTTCCCATTTTTTGGAAATGATTTTTGGGCAAAAATTTAGGTGTCAACAATAGTAACCATTGGCTCTACCGACTCCACCTCGTTACAAGCATCATCCATGTCGATTATTCTACTAGTACCCGGTACCTCAGGAGTTTCTGGTTGCAACTCCATCTCGAGCTGAACACCGTCCAGATCTGTATTAACCCCACCATAAACACTCCTAGCCAGAAGTACCGGAGACTCGTCAATGGTAACTTCTTTGCTGTCAACATGTGAATTTATATCCTAGCACCATCGCTGATCACCCTACTCACCTTGTGCATAGCCATGGAATATGCACATTGCCCTCCTATCGAGTTTACCATCGCTCACTCGAAAATAACACGGGCAAGCAAACATTCTAAAAATAGAATAACCAGCAATGTTACTTGACCACATTTCCTCGAGAGTCCGCCATTCAAAAATAGTCGATGGGGATCTATTCACCAGGTAGCTTACCATACTAAGCACATCGGCTAGGATTTTTATAGCAATACTAGCACTAGAGATCATTTTACGAGTTGTCTCTAGTAATGTTCTGCTCATCAATTTTGCAAATTGTTGGCACTAGTGCGGTATTTCACTATGCCCTCTTTCATGCAGAATTTATTTACCAACTCTGAGTAGAACTCCATACTATTGTCAGTCCGCACATGCTTGATCAACTTACCAGTCTCCATCTCAATCAAAGCTCTCGACCGCATGATCTTGACACCAGTATTAAACTTGTGCATCGTCACAAACACCCAGGTCTTCCTCAAGTAGTCGATAGACTCTCGAACAAATGCATCCAACGTCTCGGGGCGAAACCTGTCACTATCTCACCTTGAAGTTTATATATGCCTCTGTGCTTGATTCCTTTTATTATCACTAGGGCACGTCGAACAACCCTCATAATTCCACCTTCTGAAGAATACCTGCAACTAGCTGAATCTAGGGCACCTAAGGAAATTAAGTTCTTTTCAATTCTGGAACGTGCTTTATTCCGGTTAATGTCCTCACAATACCATCATACATTCTGATTTTAACATCACCAACACCCACAACATCGCACTCAACGTTGTTCTCTAACTGGACTTTACCGCTACTCGTGCACTGATAAAACATAAACTAGTTCCTATTTGGTGTAGCATGAAATGAACAACCAGAATCCATTATCCATCCGTCAAATGACGAATCCTCAGTGACAGACAAGACACAATCGACACCATCATAATCATTCTCAGCTACAGCTGCAACATCATTTGTAGACTCAACTCTAATTCCCTTACAATTTTCATTTTTTAGCTTAAAATAGTCTCTTCTACGATGCCCATTATTGCCAAAATTCCAACATACAACCTTACCAGTCCTAGATTGACTTCGTCTATTCATGTTCCTGCTAACACGAGTACTAATTCTTTCTCTACTTTCACCTATAGTAGATACATGTTCACCATATTCTTTCCTACAAATGTCTCCACTCAGAATCAAATCACAAACCTCATCATATGTCAAGCTTCTTGACCCAGAGGAATTACTAACAGCAATAACAGTAGTATTCCAACTATCAGGCAATGAGGATAATAGAATCAACACACGTACCTCATCTTCAAAGTAATCTCAATCGAACTCAACAGGTTAATGACCTCATTGAATTCGTTGATATGCTAAGCAACTAACGTACCTTCACCCAATTTTAAGTGAAATAGATGTCACATCAAGTAAACCTTGTTGATCGCAAAGGGTTTTTCGTACATATTCGACAAGGCTTTCATCAGTCCGCAGTGGTTTTCTCCTTCACGATGTTAAATGCGACGTTACGAGCCAATGTCAGCCAAATAACACCCACCACTTGTCTATCTAGCAATTCCCATTCAGCATTCTTCATCGAGTCTAGTTTCTCCCCAGATAAGGGTAAGTGCAAATTTTTTTGTACAGATAATCTTCAATCTGCATCTTCCAGAAAGCAAAATCCTTCCCATCAAATCAGTCAATTCTCACATTTCCTTCTTCCATTGTTACCGATTCACTTCAAGTCAGCCAAACCGGGCTTTGATACACTTGTTGCGGAATATGGACAAGCGAATTAGATAAAATCAATTAGAAGGAAGGAAAGGGAATCGGACACCGCATTTACGTGGTTCGGTCCTAAAATCGGAACTTATGTTCACGGGGAGAGCAGCACGGAATTCCAACTATAGAAACAAGCGATACACCGGAGATTACAATCACTCGAGCGCTCAAATACACTCTCAATATTTCCCAGCCCAAATTACATCCAATAACTTACACAGTATTTAGCCAATCTCAATTTCTAGTGAAACCTCACTCAAGGAATTAAACAAATTCTACTCACAAGAATTTAATTGGCTAAAAATACTCGATGTAATTACAACGAGAAAAATTTCTCTTTGCCAAGAACTTATGCCTTTTCTCCAGGAAGGCTCCCACGACTTCTCTCGTCCTGCTCTATCTTATTTGTCTTCTGCGGTCCTCCTTTTATAGGAGAAACAAGACAAAAAATGTGAACTCATTCAGGTGCCCACAATCAGCACCGACGCCCACCAAAATTCATTGGCATGCATGCACGCATTTAATGAGGCAAAAAACATGTGCCCATAATCTTTGAAGATAAAAAAAAAAAAAAAAAAGGTTTGGCCGCCGTCTTCCAAGATCATGTCCATGACGTTCAACTCCTTTAATTAATGATTACCCTTTCTTTCCTTTTGTCGGCTTCAGCTTGATGAAATAGCAAAGGAAAGAAAAAGGAGTTAATAAAGAAGACAAAACGAGCCCACAACTTTGTACCTTGGCCTTAGTCTTCAACTTCCATTTATGGCCATGCACGCACATCCATGTGCATGCAATTAAAGAGGAAGAGAAAATGGACTTGGGAGGCGTGCACATCTTTGACAAATATACACGTGCAGAGGGCCTTCATGCTTTGCTTCTTCATTGTCAATTTGCGCCTGTCAATTTGCGCCGAACTTTGATCAATAAATGCTCCTCGTGTGCATCGAATCTTATATTGAGCTCAAACTCGAGACATAATTTTAATAGCTAACATATTTGGCTGGCATTTGGTCGATGAGTAAGGCTACCATTTAATCCTTTCTAAGGATGCTAACTGTTTGTTTTTTTTTTTTTTTTCACAAAATTTGCGTTCTAACTGTTGATTACCAAATTTCACTGTTTCATTTGCAATAAATTCAAGGTGATGCTAACGCATAATAGGGGAAAAATCAATTTACGCTAATTGGAGGAGGAAAGCTCATGTGTCTATTTTTTTCACAAGCAAGTCATGCATATGGTCTATTGTGCTTGAGACATGGACTGCGGCTTGAACTTATTGGAGATCAACTTAGTGCTCCTTGCATCAAATGTCTTTGAATTTCCTTTGGTATCCACATTTGGCTTTATGCTTTAAATCTACCAGGCGCGAGTTTAATGTCATTCGGAGCATTGTCAAGAGAGTATGGTCTGAGATGAATCGCAATCAATTACGTATCCCCGAAAGTCTCGTTAGCATGGATTTGCATGTGTCCCCGCATGCATACTTTGCTGGACATGGAATCAAATGAGGTTCGCATGGTCAGAATTTACGGACTTGGAGGAATAGGGAAGACAACTATCACCAAAGCTATATACAATGCTTTTGCGCACAAATTTAAGTGTTGCAGCTTTCTTTCCAATGTTAGAGAAACTTGCGAGAAATCCACAGACGTTGGCCTACTTCAGCTTCAAGAGACACTTTCTCCTCAGGCAATGTGGGATGGTGGTCTGAGGTTTGGCAATATCCACAGAGGTTCAAGCATGATAAAGGGTAGGCTATCAAAGCTTTGGGTTCTTTTCTTTGAGCTAGAAGCTTACTTGAATGGAAAAGTGCATTAGACAAATTGAAGAGAGTTTTCAGCAGAGAAATCTTCAGTGTGCTGAGAATAAGCTTTGATGGCCGAGATGATTATGAGAAGGATATTTTTCTTGACATCGCATGTTTCTTCAAGGGAGAAAGTATAATTTATGTGAGAAAGATTTTGGATAGCTGTGATCTCTACCCGGATGCTGGAATCGCTTCTTACAAATAAGTCACTCATCATTATTGAATCTAATAGGCTGCAAATGCTTGAAATGATTCTAGAAATGGGAAGAGAAATCGTTCAGAGAGAATCTCCCAAAGCACCAGGGGAGCGCAGTAGATTGTGGTCCTCTGAGGATGTGCTTCATGTTAGGTAAATTGCAAGAGCACAATATCTACAAATAATAAAGTGATGAGTGAGTATCGTTTCCACCAGGATTGTCTCTAATTATCCAATTACTTACCAAAGATGATCAATCCAAAAATTTAACTAACTAATTCAAAAAGTCAAGTAAAAAGTGAACTAAACCAATCAAAGAACTAAAATATAAAAGAGCCGAAACTTAAAAAATTCAAAAGCTAATTAAAATTGCAAAATACACCTAATCTAAAGCAAACCGAAAATTAACAAGGCAAATTTCAAGATTTTAACCAAGATCACAAATCGTTAGAGCATCCAACTTCACTTAATCAATCATAATATTCTCTTAACTTGTCATTCAACAAATTAATTTCCAATTGTGTTGGTGAAATTTCCCTAAGTTAGATTACAAGCCAACTTTGGTCTAATAATCCCTAATTAGGTATGTTAACCCACACTAATGTTCTTGTGGAAGTTCCCGGATTTAATCTAAGTAGTCCCAACCTAGATCTACTACCACAACCACACAAACAATCCAGTATACCTTGATCTAAATTTAATTTATGGTTCAATATCACTAGTGCTCATGCATGCAATCTCCACCCGGCATAATGTATATATCAAAAATCATTTAAAAGTTGGTCAAATTCTAAAAGCATTAATGTCATGATGGAGAACACCACAATAAAACAATTATATTGCATGAACAAGTCATGAAAATCAATTAATCATGGGTAAGATCCAATGTAGCTCTAACAAAAGAAATTTAGAACATAATTAAAGCTAAACTAACAACAAAAATTAAAGATAACATAATACTAAATTAAAACAAATTCACTAATTTGAGTCGCCAATAGATTTGGGTTTGCCTCATTCTTGTCTCCTTGACATGCGTCAATTCCACTAATAAAATATAAGCATAAAAGCTAACTAAGAAAACCTAAAATCTGGTGGCGACTCCAAGGCTCCCCTCCCATCTCCAATATGTAGCATAATAGGGGTTTATATAGGCTTCCAAAAATCTACTCTAGGTCAGCCTCCCATTAGGTCTTAAATAGGACTCCTTGGCAAATCAGGAGTTTTTCCTCTTGAGATTCATATCCTTGATTTTCTTTGAACCTAGCCTCAATTATGGTCAAATCCACTGGTCTTTGCTTGCTTTTTCTTCAAGATAAGATATTTTGGAAAATATTCAAATATTCTGGACATTATTGAGGTGCGGGGACTACTTTGCGAATTCAGCATAGACTCAGGAAAATTACGCATTGGTCCTCACGTCTTCAGCAAATGATGCGCCAATCCCTTATAAATCCAAAAGTTGTGTTTCCTACAAAATTAATTAAATTTACATGAGTAGCACATAAATTCACCCAAAATTCATCAAAACTTAGCAAATATCAAACTTAAATTTGTAAAAATACTCTATCTAAAATAGAGTTATCACTTCATGGACTAATAGAAGGCGTGGTAATAAAATAATGTGGCACCCCCTCGGCACGCTCCCCGATTCGTTAGGGTCGCCATAGGTACTTATCACTTATCCTACTACATACCAGTCTAATAACTTTTTAATTAAAGTGGAACCATAGTTCATAGGGGTTGATCAATAAAATTCTTTCCCCCCTTTTTTGTGAAGGTCCCAGTGCAGCTCATCAACGGAAGCATAAACGAGTTTCACCATCCCTTACTCTAATAACAATAATGCAATGCACACCAACTACGCACCAAATGAAAAGAGAAAGCCTAGTCACTTTTATTTACATTTTCACAATGGACATCTCGGGTCGGTACAGCAAAAGGCCAAGATTTTTAACTATACTTGGCTATAACTCAAAAGAGAACTCGACCCTACATCAGATATATACACCCCTCCATCAACAAGCGTCAGCTATCCCAAAAAGTGTCAGCTCCCACTAGTCATACGTGCCATCACACCCAACTTGGTGCATCGGGCGGCGGCGGTGGCAGCATCCCTAGCATCACCCCATTGTGCCGAACGTGAACAGACAAAAACTCTTGGATAACAGGGCCATCAGCAAGACTCACGTCGTACATCACCAAGACACGTACTCGGACAAACACCAGACTAGGTACACTAATACAGGAATGCTTCGTGCACTCCACATCAACATCAGTAGGTATGCCATAGAAGGTACCACGCACGATTGGTGAAAGAGGCATATTTCTAATCTGAAATGTTAATCCCCAAATGGGTGAGTACAACCACTCAGCAGTAAAGATTCACCAAACTACACAATGCGTCAAACAGAACGATCAAGGTATCATGAATAAAACACATACCCTTCATGCATTCAAGCATACCTCACCTTACAGCTATGCATATATCACCATACAACATGCATAAATCACCATGCACTTGTACTTATATCATCAAGCAGCCATGCATATATCACCATGCAACGTGCATATACCACCATGCACTCCATGCTTGCATTCCCATGAGGTTCATCCCATGCCATATGCACACATCCATGCGCACGATTCAATTCTCGATCTTTATCTTACAATTAGATCACATCATTTTTCTTCCCAGGGACCAATGTTTGCATCCCACAATTTATCGCTTGCATCCAACCTGGCATCGCAAGGAGCCTTTGGCACACACCTCCGGGCATTCGGCACACACCTCCGGGCATCTCATATCCCAACTAGCATCACGAGGAATCCCCCCGACGCACGCCTCCAGGGCTTCCGGCACACACCTCGGGCATCCCAACACTCTCGGGGCATCTGGCACACACACTCCGGGCATCCGGCACCCACACTCCGGGCATCCCAACACTCCCGGGACATTGTCGGCTCACACCTCCGACGGTATCATCATTATCATAATTTATATTCACACATGTATTTCAATTTCAACATGGCATTTGATGCAACAATATCAAAGGTCTCATCCAACTTTTGATGTCATATAACATGCCATATGTCACCACATATGCAGCATAATCAACCACTCAAGACATTATGTCACATGGAGCAATTTCATTTATTTTTGAAAATACAGCAAAATTTCGGATAAAAACAGATTGCACTCCTTTGGTCATAATTCTTGAAAAATTAGTAAAAAGCCTTAATAAATTCTAAAAATTTGACATGTTATATACAAGATCTAGAGGAAAATATTCCGTGAAGAACACCATATCAAAAGAACATCATACAATTCGGTACAGTCCACGCATCACAGTCTTTATAATTTCAGAATATTGCCATACACAGTTTCATTCACAAATTCGGTAAAAATCCTAAATCAGCTCCAAAAATTCTGAAATTTTTATATGTTATATAAAAATTCCAGAAGTACATATTTCATGCAGAACTCGAAATCTAATTCGTGATAAATTAAAAACTATAACAACCATAACCGTCCATAACCCTCGGCACCGAATTCCAGATCCAACCGTTTCGGATAAAGATTGTTTCACCAACCTAAACTCATCCATTTACTATAAAATTTTATTATGTTATTACTTAACATGTCATCTTCAACTTTAATTCAGAACACGAGATCAAATTTCAACCGAAGAATTTTATAAAATTCACAGAATCACACTAGGTCAGCATTACGATTTCCAGATCTAACTTCTTCAAGGAAAAATAGTTTCACCGGTCTATCCTTGTTCATTTCTTCTGAAATTTTGATATGTTACTCTACAAGAAGTTCTTTACAACTTTTATCAAGAAGTCGAAGCCAAATTCCCTCTAGAACATCACATGTAATTCAAGAAATCAACAAAGGTCGGACTGTTTTTCCAGAAACAGAACACCAGGCTAGAACACAACTCTTGTAGCTTCGAGATTTCACACTTCATCCACATCCGAAATTTTCCATTCATCACACACATAACACAGCAAGCAAAGGTAGATTAACGGATTCTACTTGCCTCAAATCCGAGCACAACACAGCAAGCAAAGACGGCGGGGCAGGGCGGGACTCAGCGGCTCGACGGCGGCGACGAACGGCAGCGAACGGCCTCCCTCTTCCCCTTCTTCTCTCACATGCTCGCTCTTTCTCTCTCGATTTCACTCTCTCTCTCTCTCTCTCGGACGGTCACTCTCTCTCTCTCGGTTCAATCCCTCGAGTAATCCGCCCCCCTCTCTCCTCTCTAATTTCTTCCTTTCAATGATTAATCATCATTAGCTTTGCATGCATTGACACTTGGCTTTCTTCTTGGGACAAATGGAGAGACATGCAAACCGGTTTCCCCCTCCTTCCCCCTTGGTCGACGGCAGCCCCCTTTTGGGCTTCATGGGCCAGTCGAATGGTGGGGTTGTGGGCTAGGTTTTTGGGCCGGCTTGGCCTAAGAATTTCGGCCCATTCTCCTTTAAAAATCTAACCTAAATTCCCCACTATAAAAATACTTAATTGCACTTATTCACTTGGCCATAAAACTTTGCAACACAAATTAATAAATTCCAGCTTATAAAACACATAGCCAAGAATAGAATTTTCCCCATCAAATAATTGTCCAATAGAACGCTTGGCCTTAATCTTATTGCATATCATGGGTCAAAGCACATCCAAGGGTTGACATGAAATTCTAGGATG
This sequence comes from Eucalyptus caleyi, assembly GCA_014182885.2. Classification (NCBI taxonomy): domain Eukaryota; kingdom Viridiplantae; phylum Streptophyta; class Magnoliopsida; order Myrtales; family Myrtaceae; genus Eucalyptus; species Eucalyptus caleyi. Next base: position 54,241,483 of record CM024468.2, on the reverse strand, counting down.
CCACAAATAAATTGTGATATTTTGTTTTTGACAATATATTTGCTCGTTTGGGAGGGTTAAAGCCTTTAAAAAGTTGCTTTAATTGTATGCTAAATAGAATGTATTAATATTTTTCTGCTGAGTGAGAGAATGGCCTGAGCATCGGAAAAGAATCAGTTTTTCCACCTCCCACCCTGAGATCTAAGGTTAGTACTATTGACCTCTCCCCAGAAAGAAAATTATGAAAAAATCTCCTGGAACTTAAAGGATGTGTTTCTTCAATGATTTAGGGTGCTTATAAAACTAATTTGTCAAATGCAAAAGTAAAAGCAAATTCTGAAAGCCAAGAGCAACGGGCATTCAAAGCACATCAAATCTTATACATCATTACTAGTTAAGTCCTTGCATGACCTATACACCTTTGCACTTAAATTGTCTACTGCTCAAGTTGGCTGCTCCTGAAGAAGTATGCTTTAGTGCTCAAGCCTTCACAAACATGAAAAGGCTCAGATTTTTCTTTGCTCACAATGCATACCATTTAGGTGATCCCATATACTTTCCGACTGAATTAAGATGGCTGGAATGTCCTGATTACTCTCGACCATTTATGCCATTCAATACAGACCACGGGAAACTTGTACGTCTAGACCTGAGTAAAAGCAGCATCAGAATATTAGGGAAGGAATTCAATGTACGTACTTGCAACATACTCTTCTGTCAAGATAAAATTTAAAACTTCGAAGATCTTGAAAAGCCTACATATATATTAAAATTTAAAACTTCCAAGATCTTGAAAAGCCTACTTATATATGTCATCCATTTGCTATGCAGTTTTTTAGGTATTTGAGGTCTATTAATTTCAGCCACTGTACAATGCTGAGTGAAAATTCGGATTTGTCATCATTGCCAAATCTTGAGTGTTTGGATCTCCAAGAGTGCACCTATCTTGTTGAGGTTCATCAGTCTCTTGGGCATCTTGACAAGCTTGTATATCTGAACTTTTTGAACTGCTGCAATCTTAGCTATTTTCCAAGCAGTCTGAAGTCACAATTTTTTAATGTTTGATTCTTAGAGGTTGCTCAAAGCTTTCAAGGTTTCCAAATATTCTTGTACAAATGAAATTTCTTAAAGAACTTGCACTCCATGAGACTGCCATTGAAGAATTACCCTCCTCTATTGCTAATCTAATTGAACTTAAAGAGTTGAATCTAAAGACTGCACCGACCTTAAAACCCTTCCTACCTATACACTGCAGCATCTTAAGCGCATTTTAATTGATGGTTGCTCACAACATAGCAAGTTCTCGGACTATTTATGGGCATCAAGTGATTATGCCAATTTCCCTCTCCCCTTAGCCCTTCCGAGTGTAATTTACCTGAAGGTGCAAAGATGCAGCTTATCAAATCTTAGTTTCTTGAAAAAATTTCATTGCATGTCCTCACTGACAGTTTTAGATCTGTCGAAGAACAAATTTGTCAGCCTTCCTACATGCATCAGTCAATTTGCTAAATTGCAGCAGCTTTGTTGGACACATTGCAAGCAGCTTTGAGAGATTCTAGCTCTCCTGCCGAACATAACATATTTACTTGCGGAAGGTTGTGAATCGCTTGAAACATGCATGGAATTATCATACATGTTACGTTAAAATCCAAATGAGTCACCTTGGCTCAGACGAATTGACTTCTCCGGCTGTCATAAGCTAATTCAGGATCAATGCTCCAGCAATTGCAATATGTTGTCAATCAAGTTCTCTCTCTCTCCTCCCCCCCCCGGCACGTGTTTGTGTCTCAAGTATAAATGTTCGGCAGGACAGAGATTGCCTGGGGAGACTCGGGTTGACATTTTTCATCCAAGAAGCAAGATCCCAAAGTGGTTCATCCGTCAAAGCACAATAGGACTCATAAGGTTTCTTGTACCTTCAAAATCATACCGCAACATAGCTAGCTTGGCCTTTTGTGCTATTGTCGGTTTAGCTAATCGAAGGGAAGCCAGTATTTCATGTGAGATCCTGTTGTTTGTCAACAATCAAGAAACTTATGGTTGTGTAGATTGTTTTTCCTCATTGGAGTCAGACCACACATGGGTTCTATACATTCCATGGTGAATGATGTGGGGATTGGATGCGAAATTGCTGAATCACTGCAATCAAGTTACAATATCGTTTCAAGCATCGGAGGGAACTCTAAGAAGTTGTGGGGTGCATCTAGTGTACAAACAAGCTAAGCAACCAAATGACATGAAGATTGACGAAAGCGTCGATCCTCTAAATTCTAAAATGAACCTGACAAGTTCTTGTGTTCAAAGCTGCAAAAGGAAGGAAACAGTTTCAGACTCTTAATAAGTAAACCATGATTCACACTTAGCTTCTTGTAATTTAGTGTAGGGAGTTATATTAATACCCTTTTGAGCGGCTTTGATCGCGTGTTTCCTCATAGCGAAAATAAACTTGCTGCTGTGTTTTTCTTTACCCTCAGATTATGTGATCATCTTCCATCTTTTCCTCACTGAGAAAGTGCAAGGATGCTCCTATGTAGTCAATATTGCTAAATTTTTTTGTCGACCCATATCAAGGCCAAGCTCAAGAAAGAGAACCCAAAAATTGAAGAAGGGGCTCTAAACAAAGAACTAGAATTTCCAAATTGGCTCAAATCTTTCTGCAAGAAATTGCATGATTTTGCTTCTGTGAGTTTATGAATACATCAGCCATAAAAACACTCTTGTCAGCCTTTCTATCTCTTGCCCTGTTTTATTCTTGGCTTCAATGGTCAGCGGCTACTGAAGTCATGAGAATGTAGGATGGGCTGTGCACTTAGTTCACTACATGTTCAGCTACATGGTCCGTGTTTGATTTGGCCTTGTTTCCGATTCACCTTAAGTATAATTGCTCGTATGTTTTAAGCGTAATGTATGGCCCATTAATTCAGACCATATTTTGTTAGCCAAGCCCAAAGTCCAACCCCTCAGCCCAACCCATTTCCTTTCTTCCTTCCACAGATTCGTGCGTGAGTGTGCGAAGCGGTGGACTAAACAAGAAAAAGGAAATAGAAGGGGAGAGATAGAGCTCGTCCGTGAAGAGAAAAGGGGAAAAGAGAAAAAGTTTCGCGCGTAGCCGATTCGGATGTCCCAACAAGCCGAATTAGTTTGCGAATTGCAACACCTTGTGATTATTCAAGCCTATTATTTATTTAATCAGAGCAATTTTCGAAGTCGGGTCTTAAATCTGGAATTATTGAAAGTTGAAATGTGAGGTTTGATTGAGGAGCAATTGAATTTTAGATTTATATGTAAACAGTAGATAAGAGAGCTGTGGAGCTATAAGGTTTGACGAAAATTGATTCCAAAGTAAAGTTTGATTGGAATGAAATTCTGAACATTCGCATTCAAGTTACGTGAAGCAAATTATACGCGTAACGAATAAAGATGAATTTCTTGGTTAGCGCATAGAAATCATTTTATTGATGGATAAACCTAAGTTAGTTGACTTGAGTAACCTTCATAAGTCAATTTTCAACTTTCCTCGAAGAGTAATAATATCTTTTTTTTCGAGTTTGCTAACTCATATTTCAAACACAATATGAACTAGATATACTATGAGTTATGAAATGGCATATTTATTACATAAAATCTAGATTGAGCATTTATTTGAAGTGGAAAAGCATTTGTTGATTAAAGTTTGAGCTGATTGCCTGTAAATGGTTTACGAAACTTGTTAAGAAAGAATCACAAAAAATTCATGATTTATGAATATGGTTTAAAAAGGTGTTTTTCATATTTATTGAATTGTGAAATTATATGATTTGGTTTGTGAGTTAGAGTTGATATGGTTTCTGATTTTGGTTGTGGGTTAATGAAGATTGATGTTGATGGATTTGTTCAATGTCTCTATGATCGTTGAGGAGTTTGTGGATATGCATACCAGTTTTAGAATATTCTTATGGGCCAGCCACTAGCAATATAAATGGAGGGCTGGATAATAGGAGAAATTTGTTCGTCTTTGTCACGATACGTTATGCATGATCTTGTTAGATACTTAAGCACATGATTGGTCAATAGGATAGAACATATTACTTGACTTGTTTCACACATGCAACGCCCAGCAATAATTATACCCTTGGCATGCGAAACGTTATTATCATCGATGAATTGAATTTTTGCAACATAAAATGAATTATATTCAAAAGGAATTTGTCATCCCTCTAAAAATTTAACATAGAATTGTAGAAGTGTGTATACCCAAGCGCCAAAATTTAGCATTGTTGGATATATAAGTGCAAAAACTTCCAAAAAGTAGACTTAAGTGCCAAAATCACTGAAGAAATGAACACTTAAGTGCTAATGCGAGATTTTCCGACCAAACAACTGACGTGGCATTTTTTGGCAAGAATTTTAAATAATGTGACATTTATTTAAAAAAGATTTATTTACATGGCTTTGACATGGCTAGATAAGTCCAAAACAACATCATTTTGGTGCAAATTTGATTTTTAATATAAATTAAATTAAAAGAGAAAATAGCAAGGATCTCCACAGCCCTCGCCGCTGCTACCACCCCACCATTCTTGAAAAAGGCTAGCGATGGTGGGCGAGGATCGACTAGGGTCGCCGAGCCCCAACCAGTGGCTAGTCGACTACAAGTGAGGGCCTGCACGCCCTCACCTAGATTTGGGGTGAGGAGTTGTGGCTCGATCCACCAGCGACAGCCCTTGGCATAATCTGGGCGTGGCCGTGTAGACCTCACCCCACCATCACCAGCCCTTTCCAGCGATGGTGGGGTAACGGCGGCGAGAGTCGTGGAGGCCCTTATTGATTTCCCATTTTTATTTAAATTTAGTCTTTTTAATCAAATTTAATAAATATTTATATTAAAAATCAAATTTGGGGGCAAAATGACGTTGTTTTGAGACAAGGATTGCTGAGTAGATATTCCGGCAAGCCACTAGACGGTTTTATTAATAAAATAAAGGCACATCGGATTTCTGGTAAATCTTGCTAGAGCTGGCATTTAAGTATCCAATTTTATGAAAAAGTGACTTAGGGTGTACTTCTTCCTAGAATTGTAAACATCAAAAGTGATGTGGCAATGATGCTTGAATCGCAAGAATTGCAAATTCCTCATTGTTATTGTCGGAAAAAAATGCCACAAGATACACCAATTGAAGCACAAATAGTGAAGGATAAAAGCAAAATCTAGATCACCCAAAACACAAGATATACATGAAAATCCAAGATGGGAAAACCTCGAGAAGAGAGGGATTTCACTTTCTTCAACAAGTACAAGATACAAGCCAAAATCTCAAAAAACCACTCGGCGAGTCACAAGATTTAAAGATCCAAAAAGAAGATAGGAAAAACAAAAGAGGCCAAGGTTTTAAATGTGTTGTGTTGACACCTAAATTTTGACTAATCATTTAGTAATTAATTGCATAAAAATTTAGGGATTAATCTTTAACCCCTAAGAAAAATATTAAAATTGCATCTCATGTAGCCGCATTTGCATCGGTACTAAGAGGACAACAAGAAGCAGGGGCTCGCGGTCGATTGCATACACAAATTCGGTGGAGTGCGGTTCGGGAGAAATCATCAAAGAAGAAAAAGCAGCCCATAATATATTATATAATATGCCCATATTGTATTATTATAATATGCCCATAATATTATACAATATGTCAGCTTTGGTGGCACCAAGAAGAAACCTCCTCATTAATGCATCGCCATACACGCACGAAATGGGACAGGCGCTTGCTAGAAGATTTCCTTGCTGAAGAACAGGGGGGAAGAAGAGTGTAAGAGAGAGCTAAAAAATATTCATTGGGAAGGGGCTCCTCCTTCGGACAAGAAAAAATGAAGTCAGGGGAAGATATTAAAAAAATGATGAATGGAGAGTTTGTCAGAAGAAAAGAAGATTAAAAAAGGGCAATGATCAGCTTAAATTTTGGAAAAGTTGCGGCTGCATCTTGTCACAATAAAGTTGGCTATCTTCAAGAGGCAATGGGCGGCCTATAAATAAGACCACAAGAAGCCGCGTAGAGGGGGTGAGGAGAACGAAAAATTTCCTTGAGAGGATTGTGAGAGCCATTTAAAAAAAGAGCCAGTGTGGAGAGAACCTGCAAAAGAAAATATGAAGTCAAGGGGAGGAGATTAAAAAAAGAAAAGGAAAAAGCAGAGAGAGAGACTGCAAAGAGTGAGACGTGAGAGAGAGGAGATTAAAAAAAGAAAGAAAAAAAGCAAAGACAAGACCCCTAATGTTCATCTTCTCCAGGAGTGCTTCGCTGCAAAATTTCCACCGGTTTGTGCTACTCCCCCCCGCATCCGCGCCGCTGCACTCATCGGAGCACCAGCAGCCGAACAACCTGACGCCCTAGCTGCCTTGCCCCCGTGAAGTCGTGACCCAGTGCTGGTCCACGACGCCGCCGCTCCCTCCGAGCCTCCTCGCCGTTGCTCCGAGCCGACCCCTGCTGCCCGACCTTCTGCACCGCACCACCGCGCTAGTTCCGAGCCAGCCACCGCTCCCTCCGCCCGAGATCCAGCCACGACGCCGCGCCGCCGCACTCCTGCGCCGTCGCCACCCCTCGCCAATCCGCGTGCTCCGCCTCATCTCCGATCCGCATTGGTTCGTGACGCCGGAGCCACTCCTCACCCGCCGCCACTGCAACTCGCGAGATCCGAACGCCCCGCTTGTCGTTCTGCGTCACCGCTGCACGAGCCCCCGATCTGCACCAACGCCCGACGCCACTGCTGTCCACCGCCGCTCAATCCCTCGCGAGGCGAGTAGCGTCTCCGCAGCGGCCCGTCACCGCACCGCAACACCTCCACCCGCGACCCAGCGTCCAGAGCCCACGCCGACGCTGCCCGGAGCTGAAGACCACCAACCCGACGCTGCAACCTAAGCCGCTCCGCCCCAGCGCCCCTTCTCCACCGGTCCTTGCTACCCGGCGTCCCCTGCTCGCCTGAGTCGGTCTTGCACCAGCAAACCGCATGCGACTTTTGCTGTGGTCTTGTCGGGGCTCCTCACCGGTGTCTTCCCCTCGCCAGAGCTCCGACCGGTGTTGCCCCTCTCAATTGATTGAGCTGCCGAGCCGTGCGTGGGAGCAAAAAAAAAAAAAAAAAAAAGCAAAAGGGGAACATTAGGTAGTTTTTTTATTATTTATTATTATCTTATCTTAATTTTTATATAGTTTATAGTTTGTTTTTATATAGTTTTTTTTAGAGTGATTATTCATTAATGCATTATTGAGGTTCCAATGTGAAATAACCCCTCAAACTAGGGATTAGGAGTTTGATTTTCGCACCCGAAATCCGACTCACGATCTCGTACAAAAATCGACAATCCAATCTCATGCCCGAGATTCGATTCGCGATTTAATTTAAAATTGACCAACCCGATCTCAATGTGCGAGATATGGTTTGTCAATTTTGGGTATTAATCTTATCTTGATTGAATTGGATATTTTGCATAAAAAATTTCAAAAAAAATGCAAGTTAGATTAGGGCTAGGGTTAGCGTATTTAGTTATTTCGTTTTTTAAAATAACGAAAAAAAAAAAAAAAGCATTCATTTGAGATATTAGTTTTTTAGTTTTTTTTTTTTTTTTTTTAGAATTGCACGTGTCAATCTAGAATTAGACTTTTACTTCAAATTTTTTATAACAAAAAAATCCCAAAAAAAAAAAATAAATAATTTAGGATGCTAGTTTCTTGTAGGTTGCGTAATAGGCTTTTTTTTTTTTTTTTTTTAAATGCATGTTTTAGAAGAGATAGCACTTCTCTTTAATTTTCACCCTAGTAGTTTTTTTAGTGTTTTAATTACGAATCATCATGCATTTTAGAATAGAATTGCATGTCTCATTTTAAGTTTAGAGCAATTTGCATCTTAGGTTAGAAATTGCTAGATTAAAATAACGTCTTAGTTTAAAATAGGATTTAGTCATACTAAATCCTAAGTTTAAATTGGTTGGAATTTTAATTTAGCTAGGTAATTTTTGTGTTTTTCTTAATTTCGAATATCATGAAAAATACAAAATTTGTCTTTAGATAAATTAGTTTCAATTTTTAGGATAAATTGCATTTTTAGGAATAGAAATATCATGTGCACGTCATGTAGAATTAGGCTCATTTAATTAAAAATTGCCCGTCATTATAATTAGGTCATTTTGATTTGCATATTTAATTGTTGCATGTTCATTAAGAAAACACAAAAAAAAAAATAATAATATTTTACTCATGTCATGTAGTTTAGAACACATTGTCATGCCATTCCATGTTAGATTAGTAGCATGCATTGCATATTGCATGATCCTCATTAAATAAGTGAAAACCAAAAAAAAAAAAAAAAGGGAAATTGCTTGTTAATTAGAAATCATATCTAGGTGTGTTGATGTGGATTTCGATCTAACATTGTAGATGCTTTCGTTGCTATGAGGTAAGTCCTGCAATTTATTCATCGCTTTCTTGGGTGTTAAATTGGTGGTTTGCGCACTCGCATGATCACCTCGCATGTTAGGAAGATAAATTAAAATCAATTCAAGCTGCCTGCAAAAATATTTTTTGAAATAAAAAAGAAAGGTACCGAAAGGGCGTTAGAGAAATCTAGCGTAACCAAGTCCCCGAACTCACAATCTCTGGTTCGTAGGAGTGAAGTAATTCTCCCATTACTTTACTTGGGTTTCTAATCGACCCACCAAAAAATAGATTAGTGGCGACTCCATGATAAACATCATTTGCATATTAAGAACTTAAACAATAAGTCGCGAATTGGTATGGGCTTGGGAGAGCCCGAGTTAAGTCTAGGCTTAACAATCTATTAGCCGAACCCTTAGGTGGTCCAAACCCGCTTCGGGGAGGTCGCGACTGCTTGGCGACTCCGTTGGGGACAATCGAGTTGAAACTCTTAGTGGACTTAGGCCAATTTTCTTTTTGAAAAATATTTTTGGTAGCGAGGATCCCAGGTACGTCCCTAACATTTAAGGTGTTAAATGTTCTTGCAGAATGGGAGGCATAAGGGGAAGTGTTTGCTGACATTTGTTTTGCAGGGAGGTGTAGGAATGTATGGTTTACTTTCACTAATGAAGTGTTGCTTGATATAAATTGTCGTGCATGCTTTACATCTAGCACTACACTATTGCACACACAACCCGCCGCCGGACCTGGGCCGCATAGGATCATCTAGGATGGTATTGAGATGGATACCACTTCGACCGCATGCCTGCGGTATGGGTCGCCCATCTCAATCCCGAAGTTTCTTTTTTGGCGTCAGGAGTACCTACCTCGGTTCGCATGCCCGCAACCCAGGTCGGCTCTTTGACCAAGCCGAAGTCATGAGGACCCGACTTAGTTCGCACGCCCGCGGCTAGTCTGATCATTCTTGTGGCTTCACTTTGTTAAGCCTGTTAGACTAGAAATCGAGCCACTTACCATGCGCATGTCTATGTGATTGCTCTTTGTTTATTGGTAAAGTAAGTCTTCTAAATTCATACTCTTGCAATCTACTTACTTTATTATATCATTTTGTTGGTCCATGGCATTAGGATTGTCTTGAGGCTTGATCAATATACAATGGGAATACCGGACATTCGAATTATTCTCCCTCCAAAGGAAGAGCTTAGCGCATGGTGGGACAAGTTAGACCAAGCTGGCCGTCAATTTGTAGAGTCACACATTAGTCGACTACTTCCATTGCTGCGTATCAACATCCATGGCGGCCTCATCCAAGCACTTGCTCATTGTTGGTGCCCCGAGACTTCTACTTTCATTTTCGGCGGTAGGCATGAACTCACGCCCACCTTGGAAGAGTATAGCATTGCCATAGGAAAACCTTTGAAAGCTGAATTAATTAGCCCACTTATCGGAATAGACCCCATTATGGCCTTATCCGATTTTCTGAGAATTAAGGAGGATAATGTAAGAAAGGTTTTAAAAGCTCACCGCAATACATGTCATTTATCTTTTATAAAAGAATGTTTTGAAAATGGCAATTCATTCCAAATGAGAAGGGTTTTCCTTTTAGCTTTCTTTGGGTTTATACTTTTTCCTCATTGCAAGAATGCTATTACCCCTTTAATGGCTCACTTAGTTGAACAAGTGTTGGGAGGAAAAAATTTCGTAAACACTATTTTGGCTGAAACCTTTCTTTCCCTCACTCAATTTAAAGGAAGCGGTGATAAGACCTTCCATTCCTCTCCTGAGCTTTTACAAATTTGGTTTCTTTCTCATATAAAAGGGTTTGGTGGTTCAATGACTATACTTGATGTTAATAACTCTAATCACCCTATTATGAGATTTGAGAACAACCAAAAACATGCACCGGATTATCATTATTCTAGGTGGCTAGCTTTCATGAAAAAACCAACTTCCAAGGGTTTCCTATGGCATGCTAAGTGGTTCCAAGTTCGTGTGGCGAGACTTTCATGTGGAGGTGTTGGCCCAATCCCTCTACTGGGATTCACTGGAGCAACGGAGTACTATCCAACTAGAGTAACCCGTCAGTATCAAGTTGTGCAAGAGCTTCCCCCGGCATTGCAAGCAGATCCACTCCGAGTCAGCTTCATTGATGGAGACCGAGGCCATGAAGATTCCATTCTCACAATTAAATCAATGTGGGATATGTGCCAGCCACGAAAACTCAAGTGGCCCGAGGAGGAGTTGAAGGGCAAAGAAGTGAAGTACTATGCCTCAATTAAGTACATTCAACAACACAAGATTCCAGAGGAGTTACTTCCAAAGATACCAGAGGTGCCGCTGAAGATCACCAACCGCGCTGAGAATAAACGCCTCAAAAGGGTTGCTGAAAAAGCTCAAGAGGAGAATAAGCGATTGCGCCGAGTGGTGTCCCGAGTGTATATTGATCAAGCTAGATGAAGTGTTTGAGTCAATCTTGTTATTTCATTTCTAGATTAATGTTTAGGAAGTTGAGTCATTTACTTTCCTAGTTTGTTTGTTTAGGGCTTTTTGAGCTTCTATTTCATTAATGAAGTGCTTGAATCAATCTTGCTTCTATTTTGTTAGTATTGTCAAAAAACTCCATTAATGAATAAAAGTTTTAGACCATTGCCATGGACCGGTGTATTTCATATGAGATACTTATTTTTGTCCGTTTCTTCAAATTAGGTGATAATGGATCCTCCATGTTCGCCCATCATTACACGATCAAGAGCAAAAATGGCCGACCAAATCGAAATGCGTGATCGTATGACCGCTGTGGAAAATCAACTCCAGCAGTTGCTCACCTCTATGCAACTTATGACAGATCAAATGCAATCCCTCCAAGTGAATCTGACTCTTGCATCCGCTCTCCCCGAGATAGTAGTCCCAAAGCAGACGAACAAGGCCCAAATAGGTGATGATGACATGCCGGAACTGGAGGATGACCCATTGTTCGTCACAGCTGAAAAGGCTAAGCCCGACAATGTCCCTAAGGTAGAGCAAGATGAACGCTTCGCCAAACTTGAAGAGAAACTGAAACAATTGCAAGAATCGCAGAATTCACTCCCGTTCGACTTGTCAGTTTATGAGAAAGTCAAAGTGCCGAAGAAGTTTAAGATGCCGGAGTTCGAGAAATACGATGGTACTTCCTGCCCAAAAGCTCATTTGCAAATGTACCACGTACGCATGGCCCAATACGTCAAGAACGAGCCTCTCATGATCCAATCGTTTCATGCAAGCTTGACGAGGCCCGCACTCAACTGGTACATAATGAAGAATGTAAACCTTCTCGACACTTGGAATGAAGTGGCTGATGCTTTCCTAAAGCAATATAAGTTCAACATGGACATTGCACCTTCCCGAGAGGATCTTGAGCGGATGGAGAAGAAGAAAAGTGAGTCATTTAAGGAGTACGCTGTAAGGTGGCGAAACTTGGCGGCTCAAATCACTCCTGAGCCTACAAACAAGGAGTTGATGAAGTTGTTCGTCAAGACTCTCCCATATGAGTTCCGTAACCGGATGGCTAGCACATACGTTGAGAACTTCAACCAGCTTATCCCAGTGGGTGAACAGATCGAGATGGGGCTAAGGGATGGATGGTTCAATGAACCAACTCATCAGGGCAAAAGGTTCACCATGAAGAAAGACAAAGAACCAACCACTGAAGTCAATGTTGCATATGTGCAACCAGCCCCTAGTAAGCCTCCGATGGTTCGTGTCCCCGGGAATCAGCAAGATGGAGGCCGAGTGCCTGCACAGCGGCAATTCACCAAAAGGCAGTTCTCGCCTCTTCCTGGCCCTCTATCTCAGGTCTTACCGATACTCCGAAATAAGGGATTGATCTCCCACGAACCAAAGTGGCCCAATGCTGAAAAATTCTCCAACTATGACCCCTCCAAAAAATGTGAGTATCATATGGGAGAGGTCGGCCATTCAACTGATGAATGTTTGACTTTGAAACACAAGATCCAAAATTTGTTGGATACTAAGGCATTTTCTTTCCGTACCACCCAACCGAATGTCAAGAAGAATCCGCTGCCGGAACATCGGGAAACGTGAATGCAATCTTCGAGTTCAATGCGGCAAAAAGATGAACTTGAAGGTGTCTGTCAAAGATATCTATAGCGGATTAGTTAGAGTTGGTTATTATCCGACAGATGAGAATCCTCCCTTGCCTACCATGAAGGAAAGGGTTCAAGAAATGGTTAAGGCTGGCATGATCATATATGCTGACCAAGCTGGAACAGTGTCAACTATCTCCGAAGTCGTCATTGATTGGGAGAAGGAATCTACTAAGCTAAGTGCAGAAAAGAGTGAATCAGATCCATTGATCAAGGACATGCCCCCACTTGAGGACGCCTCCGACCATGAAGGATTGATAGTGGAAGTGCCTTCAACTGATGAAGAAATAATTATTGAGATGCCCCAGCTGTATGAGTACAAGGATAACAAAGCATTCCCTTGGTCATACGAGTTAGATGTTGACCTGATTACGAGGTCTGGTCGAACTTATGCTCAAGCTAATGCGCAACCTGCAAAGCCAATTACTGACGAAGAGGCCAAAGAATTTTTGGCTATAATCAAAGCAAGTGAGTATAACGTGGTCGACCACTTGCGGAAATTGCCTGCTCAGATCTCTTTACTTGAGCTCTTGCAAACATCTCCTACACATCAAAAGTCTCTAATGAAGGTTCTAAGTGAAGTTCGTGTACCAGAGACGATCGAGGTAGACAGGTTGGAGGAATACGTAGGATCGATTCTTTTTAAGGATTTAATAGCCTTTTCTGATGAAGAATTCCCTCTTGAGGGGAGGGGACATACTAAGGCATTATATATATCCGTCAAGTGCAAGGCTTCCCATGTGGCTCGAGTACTCATTGATAATGGGTCTGCCTTGAATATTTGTCCATTGGCGACTCTTCACCGCCTGAAAATAGATCCTTCAAAAATAAGTGCTGCAAAGACCTCCGTCCGAGCTTTTGATGGTACGAGAAAGGAGGTGATAGGGGAGACCCACCTTCATCTGCAAATAGGGCCGGTGATGTTCAACGTCCTTTTCCAGGTGATGGACATTCCTACAGCATTCAATTTCCTATTAGGTCGCCCTTGGATTCATACTACTGGAGCTGTGCCATCAAGTCTTCACCAAAGCGTGAAATCTGTTGTCAAAGGAAAGCTAGTCATTGTTCATGGCGAAGAGGATCATCGGATCTATCATGAGATGGCCATTCCCTATATCGAGCCGGAACGTAGGGAGGAGTCAAGTTACCAATCGTTCGAGCTTGTATCCACTATTCATGCATCTCGAGGATCGACAGCGTCCATTCCTGATGTATCAAATGCAGCAGTTATGGTAGCAAGAGTGATGGTTAGAAATGGCTTTATTCCTGGCCGTGGACTTGGTAAAAAAGAGCAGGGCATCCGGAATCCTATTGAAGCCCCTCAAAGGTTTCGTTCCGCCGGATTAGGGTACCATGGAAGAGGTGGAGGACATGAACAAGAGAGGAAAAACTCATTACTCCTCGATATCCGCGAGACATTCCCGGGCCCCGCTAGAATGATGCATGATGAGGGAGGAATGATCGACACCGAGGTATCGTGCTCGATGGATGGAATGGCATGGACGACCCGACAACTTCAAAGACAGAGGATCCAGATGATGGGATGGAAGGGATCACGACTCTATTCGATGATCTCCTCATAGGTGCCATTGATGAAGAACCATCGGAGGAAATGGGTGCTAGCCCACAAGAGTAACACGTTTACTTTTTGCACTCCCCTGCGTGGGAATCTTATCTCTTTTAGGATTTGATGTTTTCTAGGGTTTGCTTATTGTATTCTCGCATGTCGTTTGTCGAGTTGATGTTTGCTAGGGTTTGACTGTTAGGGTTTCGTTTCACTTTGATTGCCGTACTTTTCAATCCAATAAATGTAATTTGGTTGATGAATATCAATTATGATTACAAGTTTTATTTTGAGGGCATGATGGGGTATACCAAACCAGCCCGTTGATGATATCCAACCGATGAAAGAAAAGAAAAATCCAAGGAGAATTCGAGGCCTGGGCTTCATCATGCTTCCTCGTGTCAAAAAGTTTTTCCAAAATATTTTACCAAAATTCTTTAAATAAAATAAAAATTCGAAAAAAATCAATAAAAAAAATTCAAAAGGGAGGAAAATTCAAAAAAATAGAAAAGAAATTCATGCCTTTTAGCCCTGTTTGGCTTTTTGAACTATCCATTTTATGTTTCAAGAGCAGCCTTATGATAGGCAAAGAGGTGAAAATGGTCCAATCCAATGTCATGAGTGATGACGGTGACGACCCTGATGATCCAAATGGTGACTCCATTGGAGTACAACAAAGTTGGGAGCAACATGAAAAACCCAAAGTTCTCACCTCTGAGCAAACCGTCACTATCAATCTGAGTGATGCCGAGGAGCCCAAAGAGATAAAGATTGGGGCAAATCTTCCCAAAGATAAGGCCGAGCACCTGACTCAATTGCTAAAAGAATATCAAGATATCTTTGCTTGGACATACGCTGATATGCCGGGTTTAGATTCGTCGATTGTGGAACATTGTTTGCCCACTAATCCAGACGTGCATCCCAAGAAGCAGAAGCTTCGGAGGACTAAACCAGAGCTCTCGAAGAAGATAGAAGAGGAAGTAATGAAACTTCTCAAAGTGGGATTCATCGAAGTCTCGCAATACCCTGAATGGGCGGCCAACATAGTACCGGTCATGAAGAAAGACGGTCGAGTCCGAGTGTGTGTTGATTACCGGGATTTGAACAAGGCCAGCCCAAAGGACGACTTCCCATTGCCACATATCGATGTTCTTGTGGATAGTACTGCCAGATTTGAATTATTCTCTTTCATGGATGGTTTTTCTAGCTACAACCAGATAAGAATGAAGGATGAAGACAAAGAGAAGACGGCATTTATCACCCCGTGGGGAACCTTTCATTATAAGGTCATGCCCTTCGGACTCAAAAATGCAGGGGCAACTTACCAACGAGCCATGGTTATGTTGTTCCATGACATGATGCATGAAGAAATCGAGGTCTATGTTGACGATATGATTGCAAAAACCCGGCCTGGGAAAAGTCATGTTGAAACCCTCAAGAAGTTATTTGATCGACTTCATGAATTCAAACTCCGTTTAAACCCTGCCAAGTGCGTGTTCGGGGCAGCATCAGGAAAATTACTTGGGTTTATGGTGAGTAGCAAAGGGATCGAAATTGACCCATCTAAAGCCAAGGCAATATGTGAGTTGCAACCTCCGTCGACGGTGAAGGAGGTCCGGAGTCTCCTAGGGAGACTGAATTACATTGCACGATTCATTTCCCAACTCTTGGAGACCGCTAAGCCATTCTTCAAACTCTTGAGGAAAAATGTACGAGTTGAGTGGAATGATGAATGTCGAGAGGCGTTTGATAAGCTGAAGCAATATTTGATGAATCCACCGGTTCTTGTCCCACCAATATCGGGGCATCCTTTGATTTTGTACCTCACAATCCATAGTGAGTCACTTGGCGCGATGTTAGCTCAGAAAAGTCCCGTGGATCAGAAGGAACGAGCCATTTATTATCTCGTAAAAAGTTCACCTTTGTCTCGGAGCTAAAGTATTCGATGCTGAAAAAACTTGTGCTGCGTTAGTATGGGTATTGCATAGACTGCGACAGTACACCTTGCATTACAGACGTTTTCGTGGATCGAGAACGATCCCATCAAGTATTTATTTAATCAACCAGCTTTTGTGGGTAAACTAACCAAATGGCAGGTCTTGATTTCGGAATTCGACGTGCAGTTCATGCCACAAAAATCAGTTAAAGGCCGAGTAATTGCTGATTTATTGGCTGAGAATCCTAGAACCTTCAATGATGATGATTGTCCTCCGGATGATCGTATTTTGGCCATAAATGAAGATGCATGGTCCATGTTCTTCGATGGAGCTGTGAACTTGTCCGGTTCTGGTACTGGGGCAGTATTGATATCCCCAGATGGACAACACCACCCAGTTGCTGCGAAATTAATATTTCCATGCACTAACAATATTACTGAATACGAAGCTTGTATTCTCGGACTTCAGGCCGCAATTGAAATGGGAGTGGCCAAATTGAAAGTATATGGAGATTCTGCACTTATCATACTCCAAACCGTAGGTGAATGGAAGACCAGGGATGCCAAATTACTGCCATATCATAAGTACCTCGAAGAGTTGGTGAAGGAGTTCGATGAAATTTCATTTGACTACTTGGCTAGATCCCATAATCAGTTCGCCGATGCCTTGGCAACGTTGTCATCTATGTTGCAAGTTACTGATGGTTTAGAAGTTGAGCCTTTGAAAATTGAGGTTCTAGCCAAACCTTCTTATTGCATGGCTGTGAATGAAGAGCTTGATGAGAAGCCATGGTATTATGACATCATGAACTATATTCAAAAGCAGAAATTTCCAGAAGGGAGCACTCCAGCCGATAGAAAATACATAATGAAGATGGCCTCAAAGTTCTTCGTCAGTGGTAAGAATTTATACAAGAGATCTTATGATTCGGTTTTATTGAGATGCGTAGATGAAGCAGAAGCTACCCAAATCATGCATGAAATGCATGAAGGAGTTTGTGGCCCACACATGAATGGGCACATGTTGGCCAAAAAGATTATGAGACTGGGTTACTATTGGCTTGCGCTGGAAAGTGACTGCATACAGCATGTTAGAAGTTGCCATCGTTGCCAAATTCATGGAGATAAAATAAATGTTCCTCCAACGGAGTTGCACCAGTTATCTGAGCCATGGCCTTTCTCAATGTGGGGGATCGATGTGATTGGCCCAATAAATCCCAAAGCTTCAAATGAGCACCGATTCATATTGGTGGCAATAGATTATTTTTCAAAGTGGATTGAAGCCACATCATATGCTAATGTCACGGCCCGAAATGTTGTGAAGTTTATCAGGCGTGACATAATCGCCCATTATGGTGTCCTCGAAGCAATTGTCACTGACAATGGGACAAATCTGAATAACAAGTTCGTTGATGAGTTGTTCAGTGAGTTCAAAATCAGACATTTGAATTCATCACCATACCGCCCACAAATGAATGGAGCTGTTGAGGCAGCTAATAAGAACATTAAGAAGATCCTGGCTAAGACAGCCGAGAATTATCGAGATTGGCATGACAGGTTACCTTTTGCTCTAATGGCATATCAGACATCGATCCGAACATCTACCGGGGCGACCTCTTTCTCCTTGGTTTATGGCATGGAGGCAGTCTTGCCTATGGAAGTAGAAATCCCCTCTTTGAGAGTCTTATCCCAAGTGGAATTGTCCGAAGCCGAATGGACACAACAAAGGTTCGAGCAGTTGAACCTGATTGATGAGAAAAGATTAAAAGCTCTTTACCATGGTCAGACGTATCAACAAAGAGTAGCCAAGTCTTTCAATCGGAAGGTACGGCCGAGACACTTCGAAGTGAATGATCTAGTTTTAAGAAAGGTGTTGCCGATTTTTCCTGATCCTGGAGGCAAATTTGCTCCAAATTATAGCGGCCCATATATGGTGAAGAGGGTACTCCCTGGAGGTGCCTTAATCCTTACATAAATGGATGGTCGTGAGTTTTCTAATCCTGTTAACTCTGATGCTGTGAAGAAGTATTACCCTTGAAAGAATTTGTTGTGAATTGAAGGAACTCATTTCTTCGTTGAATTGTGTAAGAATGGATTGAATGAGATGAGAAGTAGGCCTTGTTCCATACACATATCGAATTCATTTGATTCGGTATATCAGACGTGTTGACCCAGAGTCAGTTCAATTAAATAAAAAAAGAAATGCCCTGAGGACACTGCCAGTGCCTCGGCCTAATGGCACGGGGAATGAAAAGGTCCGAAAGCGACCAGGGTTTGATCCCTGGAAATGGCAACAAGTTTGCCACCAAAAAAAAAAAAAATTTACCAATCCTTTTCCTTTCTTTTTGAGCTGCAAACTCTTTGTGTTCAAAGCTGATGAGTTCATGAAGTACTTGTGACCTTTCAAAGGAGAATTTTGCATTGATAGTTTTACCTGTTTAATTACCAATTTCACTGAGGATTTTCACGATCGATCAAGTTAATGAATGATGTGGAATGAATTGAACATGCTAAATGAGACATGTCAGGATGATGAAAGGCAAGCTTTATCCTATACACAGTCCCTTGCTCATATACTGGTGAGATGAGTGTAGGAAATTCCATGTTTCTAAGGTAAAGAGTTTTCTCGCGAAAGGTACGATGATTGAAATGATGAGAGGCGGTTCATTCTCTATCCCAAACACTATGTGATCATCCATTGTTTAAACCCTTTTGAGCCCACACACGTGAATAATTTTTAAATTACCCCTGTCAAGAACCACCCCACATTGGGGCAAGCTAGAGGTAAGACGACATCATGAGGTGAGGAAATTGATAGGAATATTCTTGCTCTCACTTGCATCAATCTTCAGGTATTGCTATTACATTGAATTCATACGATAATTCAAGTGCCTTAAGATGATGAAGAGCGGTTCTTTCTCTATCCTACACACTTTATCCATTGTGTAGCCCCTTTGAGCCTGTAAATTCATTTCATTTAAACCCAATTGGTGATCATCCCCCACACTAGGGCAAGGCAAAAGGCAAATGTCCAAGCAGCAAAATCCCGAGTGCTGACAAAAAATGAAAACTCTTCAAGAACCCAAATTGTTAAAGCATTACGTGGTTATTCAAAAAAAAAAAAAAAAAACAAATGGGGCATGAAAAAGCAGTGTGCCTGGTAAAAGCAAGGCCAATGCCCATGGAAAATGAAAGAAAGAGTCAAGATAAATGATTATCAATTGTAAAAGGGTGTATTCCCAGTGGAGTGGTACTCAAAGAACTCAAATGCCAAGTTTTTATAGTACCTATGAGGAAAATCCCAATGGTGAAGAAGAAGACCGATGACAATGCCAAGATGATCACCAATTCTCATCCCCCTATACACATTTTGAGCCTAATGATCCGTTCACTTCCCAATCCATGAACTTAACCTACGCTACGTCCCTTACAAAGTCTCTTCAGATTAGGGCACTGAAATTAACGTAGGAATTCATATGCTTAAAAGCATTGCTCGAAGAAGTGCGAGCAAGACCATTTCTATCTCATTTCGCAGGTTCCTTGGCTTGTAAACCCGAAGATGATTGCGAAGTATTGTTCTTTCATTAGCCTTGACTCGAAGAGTCCTTCTTTGTTGAGCCATTGACCGAGCCTACATTACAGTCCTGATAAAGACCTCTCAGATTGACCAGGTCGTACCGCTTGCGAGAATACTTGAACCCTTGTTGACATGATGAAAGTAAGATTGAGTGATGCTTGTGATCCGACATTAATGGTCGGGACAAAATAGCCTTCTTAATGAGAGTGAGTTAAAGTCCTTTCTAACTGAAAGTCTCTCATTTGGTATTCTTGAAAATCCATGTCATGAGTGAAAATTGTCTTAAACAACGATTCTCCCCAGTGAAAATTTGGTGGTGCAAATATGGTAAAACCATCATGCATAAATCTTGATGGAATGGATAAAAGCTTCAGTGGATTTTGGAGTGTGCTGAATTGCTTACTTCTTTGGCAAATGCATGTATTTTTGCTTTAATCATGTCTGACAGGTAATGTTTCCTTGAAGACCCAAGAGCTCCTGACATTTATGTTGCCTTTTAGAAGCCTCGAGGTGAGAAACCGCCATGAATATTTGAAATACATCCTCGATGTTCCAAAACTTCTTTCTACCAAGAGGTAAGTGACCTTCACGAATATTCCAGGTTTGTCCTAGGTATTCCCAAATTTTTTATATATGTCTCAAAACTCTTCGTTAAGCATTTCATTCTGGATATGAATGCTCTCCGATCTTTTTCGTTATACCTTAGTCTGAATCTAGGTATTTCGAATCATCTTAATCCAATATTCATCTCACTTAACATTGAGTGTCTATTGGTTAAGTCCTAAAATTCTTGACATCTCGAGTCTGGATCTCGGGATGTCTCAAAACTCTTCGTTAAACATTTCACGGATGTGAATGTTTTTCGATCTTTTCGTTATACCTTAGTCTGGATCTAGGTATTTCGAATCTTCTTAATCCAATATTCATCTCACCTAA
The DNA here is from genome assembly GCA_014182885.2 of Eucalyptus caleyi. Classification (NCBI taxonomy): domain Eukaryota; kingdom Viridiplantae; phylum Streptophyta; class Magnoliopsida; order Myrtales; family Myrtaceae; genus Eucalyptus; species Eucalyptus caleyi. Next base: position 54,220,953 of record CM024468.2, on the reverse strand, counting down.
CATTGAGTGTCTATTGGTTAAGTCCCGAAATTCTTGACATCTCTGGATGTCTCAAAACTTCGTTAAACATTTCACTGGATGTGAATGTTTTCGATCTTTTCGTTATACCGGATCTGGATGTCTCAAAACTCTTCGTTAAGCATTTCATTCTGGATATGAATGCTTTCCGATCTTTTTCGTTATACCTTAGCCTGGATCTAGGTATTTCGAATCCTCTTAATCCAATATTCATCTCACCTAACATTGAGTGTTTATTGATTAAGTCCCAAATTTTTTGACATCTCAGTCTGGATCTGGATGTCTCAAAACTCTTCGTTAAACATTTCACTCTGGATGTGAATGTTTTTCGATCTTTTTCGTTATACCTTAGTCTGGATTTAGGTATTTCGAATCTTCTTAATCCAATATTCACCTCACCTAACATTGAGTGTATATTGGTTAAGTTCCCAAATTCTTGACATCTCAGGCTAGATCTGGATGTCTCAAAATTTTTCCCGTTTAGGCGACCGTAGAATGGTACGGGTCCTGGGAAAGCAGTTTCTTTGTGAAGTCATGTTACTATTCTAGGTGACCGTAGAATGGTACGGGTACTGGACATGTAATACCCACTATCCCGAGTTACTCTACCCTCCTCGAAGGTAAGTTATTCCAGGTAAGTTCCTTTCATCACTGGCATTAGCATTTCCATGCATCATATAAATTGCATTAAAAAAAAAACAAAAACAAAACAAAAACAAAAAATCCATGGCCTGCCAAAATATCATCCATTGCATGTGCATGGTCAAAATTTAGGTATCATATTGTCTTTGAATGCAACCTCTACGAGCTCACCTTCAAAGAGCGGCAGCTGTTGACACCTAAATTTTGACTAATCATTTAGTAATTAATTGCATAAAAATTTAGGGATTAATCTTTAACCCCTAAGAAAAAATATTAAAATTGCATCTCATGTAGCCGCATTTGCATCGGTACTAAGAGGACAACAAGAAGCAGGGGCTCGCGGTCGATTGCATACACAAATTCGGTGGAGTGCGGATTCGGGAGAAATCTTCAAAGAAGCAAAAGCAGCCCATAATATATTATATAATATGCCCATATTGTATTATTATAATATGCCCATAATATTATACAATATGTCAGCTTTGGTGGCACCAAGAAGAAACCTCCTCATTAATGCATTGCCATACACGCACGAAATGGGACAGGCGCTTGCTAGAAGATTTCCTTGCTGAAGAACAGGGGGGGAAGAAGAGTGTCAGAGAGAGAGCTAAAAAAATATTCATTGGGAAGGGGCTCCTCCTTCGGACAATAAAAAATGAAGTCAGGGGAGGATATTAAAAAAAAATGAATGGAGAGTTTGTCAGAAGAAAAGAAGATTAAAAAAGGGGCAACGTTCAGCTTAAATTTTGGAAAAGTTGCAGCTGCATCTTGTCACAATAAAGTTGGCTATCTTCAAGAGGCAATGGGCGGCCTATAAATAAGACCACAAGAAGCCACGTAGAGGGGGGGGGGAGGAGAACGAAAAATTTCCTTGAGATGATTGTGAGAGCCATTTAAAAAAGGAGCCAGTGTGGAGAGAACCTGCAAAAGAAAATATGAAGTCAAGGGGAGGAGATTAAAAAAAGAAAAGGAAAAAGCAGAGAGAGAGACTACAGAGAGTGAGACGTGAGAGAGAGGAGATTAAAAAAATAAAGAAAAAAAGCAAAGACAAGACCCCTACTGTTCATCATCTCCAGGAGTGCTTCGCTGCAAAATTTCCACCGGTTTGTGCTACTCCCCCCCGCATCCGCGCCGCTGCACTCGCCGGAGCACCAGCAGCCGAACAACCCGACGCCCCAGCTGCCTTGCCCCCTTGAAGTCGTGACCCAGTGCCGGTCCACGACGCTGCCGCTCCCTCCGAGCCTCCCCGCCGTTGCTCCAAGCCGACCCCTGCTGCCCGACCTTCCGCACCGCACCACCGCGCTAGTTCCGAGCCAACCACCGCTCCCTCAGCCCGAGATCCAGCCATGATGCCGCGCCGCCGCACCCCTGCGCCATCGCCACCCCTCGCCAATCCGCATGCTCCGCCTCATCTCCGATCCGCACTGGTTCGTGACGCCGGAGCCACTCCTCACCCGCCGCCACTGCAACTCGCGAGATCCGAACGCCCCACTTATCGTTCTGCGTCACCGCTACACGAGCCCCCGATCTGCACCAACGCCCGACGCCACTGCTGTCCACCGCCGCTCAATCCCTCGCGAGGCGGGTAGCACCTCCACCCGCGACCCAGCGTCCAGAGCCCACGCCGACGCTGCCCGGAGCTGAAGACCAGCAACCCGACGCTGCAACCCAAGCCGCTCCGCCCCAACGCCCCTGCTCCACCGGTCCTTGCTGCTCGGCGTCCGCTGCTCGCCTGAGTCGGTCTTGCACCAGCAAACCGCATGCGACTTTTGCTGTGGTCTTGTCGGAGCTCCTCACCGGTGTCTTCCCCCCGCCAGAGCTCCGACCGGTGTTGCCCCTCTCAATTGATTGAGCCGCCGAGCCGTGCGTGGGAGCAAAAAAAAAAAAAAAAAAAAAAAAGCAAAGGGGGAACATTAGGTAGTTTTTTTTTAATATTATTATTATCTTATCTTAATTTTTATATAGTTTATAGTTTGTTATTATATAGTTTTTTTTAGAGTGATTATTCATTAATGCATTATTGAGGTTCCAATGTGAAATAACCCCTCAAACTAGGGATTAGGAGTTTGATTTTCGCGCCCGAAATCCGACTCACAATCTTGTACAAAAATCGACAAACCAATCTCATGCCCGAGATTCGATTCGCAATTTAATTTAAAATTGACCAACCCGATCTCAATGTGCGAGATATGGTTCGTCAATTTTGGGTATTAATCTTATCTTGATTGAATTGGATATTTTGCATAAAAAATTTCAAAAAAATGCAAGTTAGATTAGGGCTAGGGTTAGCGTATTTAGTTATTTCATTTTTTAAAATAACAAAAATCCAAAAAAAAGCATTCATTTGAGATATTAGTTTTTTATTTTTTATTTTTAGAATTGCACGTGTCAATCTAGAATTAGACTTTTACTTCAAATTTTTTATAACAAAAAAATCCCAAAAAAAAAAAAATTAATTTAGGATGCTAGTTTCTTGTAGGTTGCGTAATAGGCTTTTTTTTTTAAAATGCATGTTTTAGAAGAGATAGCACGTCTCTTTAATTTTCACCCTAGTAGTTTTTTTAGTGTTTTAATTACGAATCATCATGCATTTTAGAATAGAATTGCATGTCTCATTTTAAGTTTAGAGCAATTTGCATCTTAGGTTAGAAATTGCTAGATTAAAATAACGTCTTAGTTTAAAATAGGATTTAGTATGACTAAATCCTAAGTTTAAATTGGTTGGAATTTTAATTTAGCTAGGTAATTTTTGCGTTTTTCTTAATTTCGAATATCATGAAAAATACAAAATTTGTCTTTAGATAAATTAGTTTCAATTTTTAGGATAAATTGCATTTTTAGGAATAGAAATATCATGTGCACGTCATGTAGAATTAGGCTCATTTAATTAAAAATTGCCCGTCATTATAATTAGGTCATTTTGATTTGCATATTTAATTGTTGCATGTTCATTAAGAAAACACAAAAAAAAAATAATAATATTCTACTCATGTCATGTAGTTTAGAACACATTGTCATGCCATTCCATGTTAGATTAGTAGCATGCATTGCATATTGCATGATCCTCATTAAATAAGTGAAAACCAAAAAAAAAAAGGAAATTGCCTGTTAATTAGAAATCATATCTAGGTGTGTTGATGTGGATTCTGATCTAACATTGTAGATGCTTTCGTTGCTATGAGGTAAGTCCTGCAATTTATTCATCGCTTTCTTGGGTGTTAAATTGGTGGTTTGCGCACTCGCATGATCACCTCGCATGTTAGGAAGATAAATTAAAATCAATTCAAGCTGCCTGCAAAAATATTTTTTGAAATAAAAAAGAAAGGTACCGAAAGGGCGTTAGAGAAATCTAGCGTAACCAAGTCCCCGAACTCACAATCTCTGGTTCATAGGAGTGAAGTAATTCTCCCATTACTTTACTTGGGTTTCTACCCACCAAAAAATAGATTAGTGGCGACTCCATGATAAACATCATTTGCATATTAAGAACTTAAACCATAAGTCGCGAATTGGTATGGGCTTGGGAGAGCCCGAGTTAAGTCTAGGCTTAACAATCCATTAGCCGAACCCTTAGGTGGTCCAAACCCGCTTCGGGGAGGTCGCGACATGTTGTTAAGCGCATCCTTTTATAATCTTCCTTAAAAAAAAACCCTAAAACATATGTGCATAGTCCAAACTTGTGACATCTGGATTTTTCGCTCAACGTATTGCGAGCCCAAATGCCTAACCGTCCAAGACACCATCATCAAGCTGCCGCACTCGGCCTTCAATGAGCTGCGCCACCCAATTCTCCGTTCACGGCCACGTCTCCACAGCTGGCGCCATTTGCCGCGACGAGTCGCGCAGCAAGAAGCACAACCAGAAGTCCACCTCGTCCACTTTCACCGTTTTACCGAATTCAGCCACCTCTTCATCCAGCAGTCCAGAGCTCTGGTGGCCAGAGTCAAAAATAGTGACCGCAACGATTGAAAAACGAGGATTGAGCAAGAGATAAACAAAGCCGCCTCCTCAGTCATCGAAATTGCCCGCTGCAACTTTCCCTCGTTCTCTCTTCTTGCCGCTACACTTCCAGCGCTTTGCCACATCTCCTCTGGGGTCAGCAACGGAGACTAACTCCGTGTCACCTTCCTCAACAGCTCTCTTTAAACGGCGACACCTCAGCAGCAAAGGAACGGTGAAGGCTGAGTTGGAAAAGAGAAGGACAAAACCGCTCGCTTTCTTCCTGCTTTCACGCCCAAGTTCTTCCTGTTTCTTCCGTTTTCACTGCAGCTTTCCCCTCTATCTGCACCGCAAACTTCCTCTGCCACAAACACCAAAGTCAGCGAGCAAGCTTCCCACTTCCCTCTTCAGCTTTCATCCGTGTGAGCCAGAAGCAACCTCAGCATTTCAAGTTGACATCAGGGACGCCTCACCCAAGCCGTCGCGTGTACCACCATGCCCTCGCCCTGCCGAGCCATGACCGCAACCCTTTAGGACCCAAGGCAAGTGGATATCCTCCCTTCTATCCTATGTCGATCGATTATGTTTGGTGAAATTCGTTTCCTAGAAATTTCCATAAACGTTGCTTAGATTCCCGTCTAGTTGGAAGTTTCGGCCAAATTACCTAGCTAAAGTATTGAGTTCGTGGTTGGATCGTAGGAGTATGGTCTATTGATGTCTAGTGTATGCTAGGGCTGGAAATGCCAAAAGCCTGAGTTAAATTAGTGAAGGTAAGTCAGGTTGGTTCCTGCAAGGCCTCTGATTTTTCTAATTTTGTATTGACTTGTGTGATACGAATTACACAGGATGTCCTTCACGAAAGTCATCCCTCATTGGCTTTTCTACAACATACTTTAAATTCAGATTTTTGGGAGTTTGTATGACAAAAATATATTTGAAAAACAATAAAATACAGGATCTGTTTTCACGGACACAAAACCGACCTTCCTCTGCCTTTCATTTTCCAAAGAATTTTCGAACAATAATTTTAATCAGTTTCCTCCAGGAAAGTTGTAGAGTACATCCCAAACTATCACATATAAAAATTTCAGAATTTTTTGAAATCGTTTAGTCAGAGAAACAGTGTTCTTTTTAATCCTGTTATCTATCAGAAGACCTACTGTTTTAGTTTGGTTTTCCAAAAAATGATATAGTGTCGTATAAAATGAGTTGTACTTCAATTTCTTCATGAAAAAAGTCTCTTTGGATCTTGTCTATCTTATGTTAAGATTTCATAATTTTTGAAATGCATTTACCTAAGCAACCACTGCTGTTTCCAAAGAATGCAGAACACCATTATATGGTGAATTTGGGGACCATGATATGGAATCCTTCTTGCTATTCGTTTGATGTAGGTACGAGTGAGTGTATATTAGTGTAGGGGGAGCATAAGTGACTGAGGATTCATTGTATTCACTCTTGAGTTTCCTTGGTAGTAATAACGTCAATGCCTTTTAAATTGAATTATGGAATTGTTGTGTCATGGTATAGATGTATGATTGAGAATACCATCAATCCTTGGGACGATGATACCCCGACTTATATTAGGGATGCCTCGAGGGGTAACTGAGTCCCTCCAAATACCTGTGGGGTGTAACACAGTTTCCCCAGATATCCTCGCGATGTTGGATAGGTGCGAGATGCCTGGGGATAACGGGGTTCCTGGAGAATGGTGGCGACATGAATTCATATTGAATATAGTCTTAGTATCTTTAAATCCCATTTGAGTTACTGATTACTTGTTTGGAAAAGTTACTTATCTTATTGATCCACTAGGTTGATTTTGAAAAAAGTTCTCAAGCAATTTGATTTGAAAATGATTCCATATTCTTTATATTGAGGCTTTCCTTGTTAGTACATCGATTGGTTTATGTAATATAGACCGGTGGACTTTCTATTTGCTAGGTTTAGACTCACCGGTTGTTGATTTTACTTTTTCATATCAATAGTAATTATGTCGATCCTTCCTGCTTGAACTTCCATTAGTTATGGGGTACCCGTGGACCTCACCGGTGTTTTTCCGACTTCATGGATCCGGATTTTCTGGACATTGCCTTCATATGGTGCATCACCATTTTCACCATAGACATAGGGGTCCTAGCAAGTCCCGTACTCATGGGTTTCCTTGTGGTCTACGTGCGCAAGGAGGAGGACAGCTTGTGGGGCCAATCCCACACTCCGGGGATGATAGAGATGACAATGGTAGTAGTATGGTCGACTGGGGCAAGAGTAGGAAGGTGAAGCCACATTTTGGATCCAAGCGATAACTTTTGGACGTGCTAGCATCGGAAGATAGGTGGTGAGACATGTACAAGCAGTTACAAGGTCGAGATAGTACCATGGGGGTATGATGTATTTTGGGATAACCCTTTTTTAAAAAAAAATTCCAATACACCAATCATGTCACCTAAAGTAAATAAATAAGGAATGAACTGTGTTAGCTTGGTTTATATTACGTGTGCGTTCTTTAAGTTTCCCATGTTTTCGTTTATTATTGGTATAAAGACACTTCCAGTGCTTACAAAATGGGAATAATTAGATAACTACGTTAGCCATGACATACTGAGGACATCACAAAAATGCCCTTATCACTAATTTGAAAGTCAAAAAACTTAATAATCACGCTTCTAATGAATTGTCTTTTACATTTTTTTTATACAAAAGGAAAAGGACAAATACCTTATTTTTGACCAAATTTGGGGATTAAAAGTTTTATAAAATATTCAAGCCACTCGAGAAGATCCCATACCTAGAGCTAACATCATGTAACCCAATTGGAATATTGTAAAATAAGTTAAACCTCTTTAAAATATAATTTTTTTTAAGGTTAATATCCTGAAAAACCCCAAACTAGTATACCCGTGATAAATTTACCCCAAACTATTTTTTTGACCACCAAAAACCTCAAAATGGTATACCTTTGACAAGTTTACCCCAAATTGGTACACTTATGACAAATTTACTCTCTGTTAATTTTCCTTAAATTTTATTGTCAAATTATTAAGTTAAATGACACGTAACAGTTGACTAGTATACCAATTTGGGATTTTAAGTTCCGTTTATCACAGTTTACAATTTTTATGATTTTTTTTGTTTTATTAATCCAATTTAGCGGAGAGTATATTTGTCACAAATTTACCAGTTTGGGGTTTTTTGCGGTCGAATAAATTAGTTTGGGGTAAATTTATCATAAATATACTAGTTTAGAATTTTGTATAGTTAGTCGGGATAAGTTTGTCACGAAGTACCAGTTTGGAGTTTTTCATGGTCAAAAAAATAGTTTTGGGTAAATTTGTCACAGATTTACCAATTTGGAGTTTTTCAGGATGTCAACCCATTTTTTATAAGGAAAGAAAAGAAAAAGAGAAAACATAAAATTAAAATAATTAAAAATTCAATTTTAAACAAATAAAATAAATTTAAAAATTAGTTTTTCTCTTAAAATAAAGTCATGAGATTGAAAATATTTTCCAATGAGATCCAAACGTCCGAAAGCATTTTCGATTATATATCACCAAATAAAACAAAGAAAAACTAGTCATAGAAAAAAAAATTCTATTATTAAATTTTTCATGGGACAAACGCACGCTCTATCTTTACTCCGCTCTTGGATCATTCAAGCATACCCAAATAGATATTATATTTGCCTATGGTTCCGTGCACTGATACGTTCCATGTTACGCCTTCTTTATGACGTGGCATTTATAAAAAAATTTAAGTGTCAATTTCCTGCTGGGCACATGTATAAATCCCTAACGAGTCTTACTTTGCTTCCAGCTCCACGGTTCCCTACGCTGATACATTCCATTGAGAGATGGCTAGCCATGAATCAACCAGTTTTAGTCCAATAGGCGAGGCCATTCTCGGTCAGGTCGCTGGTCCGATGGAAGGAGATGGCCTCTCGGATCCCGAACCGCTTCGCCCAAACTCTCCACAGCCTAAGTAGCACCGACACACGACACGGACACGCGACATGGCACAACATGACACAATACGTCGACAGGTCATTTTTCAAAAATAGAGAATTCCGACACATTGGGACACATTGTATATTAAATGAATATTTTTATTTTTAATTAATTTGATTCAAATTCATAAATAAATAATTAATTAAAAAAGAGCCTACAATTAATTTACATTAATAATATTAATAAATCAATTCATTGGAAATTCAAAAGACATATTCATAGTTAATGCGTATCCATGTTTGGAAACATGTTTTTAGCTTTAACAAAAGTTATTGATGAAACTAATGATTAATAAGAAATTAGAATCAATTTATTTAAATAAATCCATGATCTTCTACAATGACCAAAATTTATCATTATTCAAAATTCAGTACTTTTATTTTTTGAAATTATTTTTTAATCTCATTTATTTATTTATTTTTCCGTTTAAAAAAAAAAAGTCCCCGTTGGGGTCCACCCCCACTCCCTTCTTTCCTCGTCCATTTCCCCCACCCCCAAATTTATTTCACTTTTATTTCCCTCCCCCATCACGTGATAGACAGGCTGTCACTTCCCCTTCCCCAAAATTAAAAGTCACGCCATCATCCATCAAATCTCCTTTTTTTTTTTTTGAGTTTTCTTATCAAAAACCCTAGCTAGCGCCCTCCCTTTCCTCCTCCTCCTCGCCGCTCGCTGCATGACCCCCTTCCCTCTCCGCTTCCTCTCGATCCTTCTCCTCCTCCTCCTCGCTGCACGACCCCTTCCTCTCCTCTTCCTCTTGATCCTTCTCCTCCTCCTCCTCGCCGCACGACCGCCTTCCTCTCCTCTTCCTCTCGATCTCTGCTTGCTCTCGGTCCTCATTTACCACCTCGCCTTCGGCCCTTTCTCCCTCACAGCTGCAGCCTCGTCGCCAATCCATCGCAGCATCAAAGTGGCGGCCCTCGCCTCAATCTATGCTCTTTCTCTGGCCGTCTCTCGCCGTCGCTTGCAGCCTCATCTCTGCTCCCTCACCCTTGCCTTCACCCTCCATCTTTCGGATACACGTGTCAAAACGTGTTTGACCACGTGTCAGAAAATCCGACATGCGTTGACTGCGTGTTCGACCGTGTCAACGTGTCCGAAACGCTCCGACACGTGCCAGACACGACACGGAAGCACGGGCTACGTGTCCGTGCTTCATAGTCCACAGTGGGCCTCCCTTCACCCGGTGCCCAGGGACTCCGACGATCCTGACGAAGAAGAAGTGTCATTGAGCTCCTTGGATGAGGTCGTATTTGCGAAATTTCATGGAACTTCAAAATTGTGCCCTAATTCCGAAAGCTATTCCGGTTAGACAAACGAAGGGCTTGAATCTGGACACTACGATACCTAATTGATTCAACTTGACAAAGCCTCCATGATGTGTCTACGATTCTCTCTCTCTGTTTTTTCCTCCCCTTTCTTTCCTTTTTCTCCTCTTTTTCCTCTCTTTTCCTTCTTCCTCCCGTTTGCTGTTCTCGGCTGCGTCCCCTTTTCCCTTAAATATCTCTTCCTTTTCCTTTTTTTTGGGGCCCACTTTGACCTACTAAAAATATTACGTGTCACACCCTGAAACCATCATGAATGGAGTATGACACGGCCGTCCTTCCACCCGAAGGACACAGCCTCAAAGCTCCCAAAATCCAACTCCTAAAAGTCCCATCGTCGGTATCACTCTCGTACTACTTATGATTAGCTGAGGAACCTAAAAAAGATTAGCAAATAGAGGGGTGAGCAACCACGGCTTAGTGAGTAGTACATCTCTTCTAAGCGGATCGAGCACCCACTATGCATATTTACAAAACAAAACCATAACTCTTTTAACCCAAATCCAGAATATAACAAACAAATAATAAAAGAATAAGTTACATATACTTAAGAATAGTTACATTGATTTCACAATAACATCAAAACAAATGTCAAAGGTCAAATCCATTGATCAATTTCATTAAGTCACATGCCAATGATCCATCCCATTGGTTAATCTCATGCCAGACATCAATGGTCTATTTCATTGGTTCATCTCATATGAAATTGCATGTGATGGTCCATTCCAACGACTAAACTCAAATCACATGTCAATGGTCCACTCCATTGACTAAACTCATATCACATGTCAATGGTCCACTCCATTGACCAACCAGTTGCTCAATATCAAACCATGGTCACGATATAACGCTTAGTGACATGGCGATCAAGATTCCCCCATTGGCAATGTCTCTATCTATTATTAGCCGATGGCTCAGCCCATAAGGATATCCTAGAATAGTATGCGCATACCCACAAGCGCCTTGCTGGGCTCACAGCAATATTGAACATCAATATCAATCCAGAACAACACTATCCACAATTCACAAACCAAATCCATAAATCATTTCACATATCACCAAAAGATTTCGCAACTCAACTCATCCGCCAAAATACTTTTCATAGAATATTCTCAAATAATTTCAAGACTCGTCTCATAAATCAATTTTACAAATCGAATCAAATCAAATATATTTCAAAAAGCTTATCACAAATCGATATCTATATAACATTCCATAAACTATCTCCAAGTCGAGCTTTTCGTAAAAAAAAGGTTTCACAAACCCAAAACATGTAATATTTCTCAACTTCGTTTATCAAACAGAGTATATATTTCCACCAAAAGACCTCACGTTATTCTCAAATACCAAAATGTAGTAAATGCCCGATCCAAATTTTATACAATAAACATACTTATTCATACCCCATAAAATATCAATATCATTTATCATTTTAAAGACATGAGCTTATAAATTCTTAGAAGAGAAGGCACTACTCACCTAGGAAAGCTGAAAAACAACATATGTGGTTACTCGAGTCAACGCACTCATATTCCCATCAATAAACCGAAAACGATATTAAAACCAAGTAATATGCTACTCTCCAACTAATGACTCGACTAAATTATGCTTATTTATCTGTAAAACGACACCTACGCGCTAATAACCACATATCCAAAGTGATTATTTAAGCCGTCCGCAACGCGGAACTTGAACGCGGAACTTGGTCATGTCATAACTTTCTCCACCGAACCCCGTTTCAAGTGTACTTATAGTCAATAGAAAGCCCTTCTAACATACTACAAGAACCCTAATTTATTCTATCCAAAATCAAGCCAAAAACCAACAAATTATGGCCCTGAAGTCCTGGTCGGGCACTGTTCATCACGCACGATAAACTTCAAAATTTTGTTTCGCGCAAACCATAAACTCAATTCACGATCCGTAAAATCCTACAGCTCCACAAAATCCTAAACTATCCTTTCTATAAAAATACACAGCTCAATGACTCAAAAATTGAATTTCTCGCTGTTCGATTTTCCCAAAATTCCGATTTTCAATCCTTAAGCCCGAAACTACTCCGATTGAACAAATGGGGAGCACGAGCACTTACCGGGCATTGCGTTACTTAGTTGAGGTGGCTTGACAAGGCTTCCATGGCGAGAACGTGTGAAGCCCCTTTTCTTCTTTTCCCTTCTTTTTCTTCTTCTTCTTTCTTTTCTTCTCTCTCTTTCTTTTTCTTTCTTTGTGCTTTTAGCTCTCTGCCGTCCCTCTCTCTCCTTCTTTCCTTCTCTCTTTCCCTTTTATCTCCTCCTTTTTCTTTTTTTCTTTTCTTTTTCTTTCTTTCTTTCTTTCTTTTTCTTTTCTTTTCTTTTTTCTTTCTTTCTTTCTTTCTTTCTTTCCTCTCTCTCTCTCTCTCTTCTTTTTCCTCTCTCCTGAAAACTCTCGGTTCCTCTCTCTCTCTACTGAAGCTTCTTTTTCCTCTCTCCCGAAAACCGACCTTTCTCTGCTTTCCATTTTCCACAGAATTTTCGAGCAAGAATTTTAATCAGTGTCCTCCATGAAAGTTGTAGAGTACATCCCAAAATATCACATATAAAAATTTCAGAATTTTTTGAAATCGTTTAGTCAGAGAAACAATGTTCTTTTTAATCCTGTTATCTATCAGAAGACCTACTGTTTTAGTTTGGTTTTCCAAAAATTTATATAGTGTCGTATAAAATGAATTGTACTTCGATTTCTTCATGAAAAATGTCCCTTTGGATCTTGTCTATCTTATGTTAAAATTTCATAATTTTTTAAATGCATTTACCTAAGCAACCACTGCTGTTTCCAAAGAATGCAGAACACCATTATATGGTGAATTTGGGGACTATGATATGGAATCCTTCTTGCTATTCGTTTGATGTAGGTACGAGTGAGTGTATATTAGTGTAGAGGCAGTATAAGTGACTGAGGATTTATTGGATTCGCTCTTGAGTTTCCTTGGTAGTAATAACGTCAATGCCTTTTAAATTGAATTATGGAATTGTTGTGTCATGGTATGGATGTGTGATTGAGAATACCATCAGTCCTTGGGACAATACCCCCGACTTGTAGTAGGGATGCCTCGAGGGCTAACTGAGTTCCTCCAAATGCCTATGGGGTGTAACACAGTTTCCCCATATATTTTCGCGATATTGGATGGGTGCGAAATGCCTGGGGGATAATGGGGTTCCCAGAGAATGTTGGCGACATGAATTCATATTGAATATAGTCTTAGTATCTTTAAATCCCATTTGAGTTATTGATTACTCGTTTGGAAAAGTTACTTATCTTATTGATCCGCTAGGTTGATTTTGAAAAAGGTCCTCAAGCAAGTTGATTTGAAAATGATTTTATATTCTTTATATTGAGGCTTTCCTTATCAGTATAGCGATTGGTTTATGTAATATAGACCGGTAGACTTTCTATTTGCTGGGTTTATGCTCACCGGCTATTGATTTTACTTTTTCATATCAATAGTAATTATGTCGATCCTTCTGCTTGAACTTCCATTAGTTATGGGGTACCCGTGGACCTCACTTGGTGTTTTTCCAACTTCATGGATCCGGATTCTCTAGACATTACCTTCATCTAGTGCATCGCCATTTTGACCATAGACATAGGGGTCCTGGCGAATCCCTGTACTCATGGGTTTCCTCATGGTCTACGCGCGAGGAGGAGGATAGCTCGTGGGGCCAATCCCACACCCCAGGGATGATAGAGATGACAATGGTAATAGTATGGTCAACTGGGGCGGGAGTAGGAAGGTGAAGCCACATTTTGGATCCAAGCGACAACTTTTGGATGTGCTAGCATCGGAAGATAGGTGGCAAGACATGTACACACAATTCCAAGATCGAGATAGTACTGTGGGGGTATGATGTAATTTGGGATAACCCTTTTTTCTTTAAAATTCCCAATACACCAATCACGTCACCTAAAGTAAATAAATAAGGAATGAAATGTGTTAGCCTGGTTTATATTACTCATGCGTTCTTTAAGTTTCCCATGTTTTCGATTATTACTGGTATAAAGACACTTCCATGTGCTTAAAAAATGGAAAGAATTGGCTAACTGCATTAGCCATGATGTATTGAGGACGTCACAAAAATACCCTTATCACTAATTTGAAAGTCAAAATACTTAACAGTCACACTTCTAATGAACTCTCTTTTACATTTTTTTATACAAAAGGAAAAGGACAAATACCTTATTTTTGACCAAATTCAGGGATTTAAGAGTTTCATAAAATATTCAAGCCACTTGAGAAGATCCCATACCTAGAGCTAACATCATGTAAGCCAATTGGAATATTGTAAAATAAGCCAAACCTCTTTAAAAATATAAAAAATTTATATGGGAAGAAAAGAAAAAGAGAAAACATAAAATTTAAAAATAATTAAAAATGCAATTTTTTAAAAAATAAATAAATTTAAAAAATTAGTTTTTTCTCTTAAAATAAAGTCATGAGATTGAAAATATTTTCCAATGAGATCCAAACTTCTAAAAGCGTTTTCAATTATATATCACCAAATAAAACAAAGAAAAACTAGTCATATTCTTGAAAAAAAAAAATTCTATTATTAAATTTTTCGTGCAACAAACGCACGCTATATCTTTACTCCGCTCTTGGATCATTCGAGCATACCCAAATAGATATTATATTTGCCTATGGTTCCGTGCACTGATACGTTCCATGTTATGCCTTCCTTCTTTATGACGTGGCATTTATAAAAAGAAAATGTCTATTTAACAGTCAATTTCCTGCTGGGCACATGTATAAATCCCTAACGCGTCTTACTTTGCTTCCAGCTCCACGGTTCCCTACACTTATACATTCCATTAAGAGATGGCCGGCCGTGAATCAACCAGTTTCAGTCCAACAGGCGAGGCCATTCCCGGTCAGGTCGCTGGTCCGATGGAAGGAGATGGCCTCTCGGATCCCGAACCGCACGCCCAGACTCTCCACAGTGGGGCCTCCCTTCACCGGGTGCCTGGGGACTCCTCGGCCGAGGCCCAATCTGAGATGTCCGAGACTTGGGCCCACGATCCAGATGGAAACGAACTGCGTCTGGACTTCCCTGCTGAGGACAGCGAGCGAGGGAACGGGGCATTCATGGAAGACGAGGTGCTCCGGAAGATGTGGCAGGATTCTTGGGAAGCCAACGGGGAGTCCGGCCGTCCATACAGATATGACGTGTTCCTGAGCTTCCGTGGCGAGGACACGCGCAACGGCTTCACCGGCCACCTCCACGCGGCGCTCGACCAGCGAGGGATCGACGCGTTCATGGATGAGGAGGAGCTCCGGAAGGGTGAGGAGATCGCGCCGGCAATCCTCGGAGCCATCGGGGAGTCGAGGATCTCGATCGTCGTGTTCTCGGAGAACTACGCGTCCTCTAGCTGGTGCTTGGACGAGCTGGTGAGAATCGTGGAGTGCAGGGATAAGATGGGTCAGGTCGTGTGGTCGGTGTTCTACAAGGTGGATCCCTCGGATGAGAGGAAGCAGAGGTGGAGGTACGGACGAGCGCTAATCGATCACGAGGAGAGGTTGAAGTCGGCGGTGATTCGGAGAAGGTGAAGAGGTGGAGAGAAGCACTGACTGCTGCAGCTAACATCTCCGGCTGGCATTTGGTTGACGAGTAAGGCTCTCTCATTTACTCCTTTCTCAGTTTGCTTACCGTTTGTTCTGTGGCAAAACAAAATGAAAAAACTGTTGATTACGGAATTTCACTAATTTCCATGGCAATAGGTTCATGGGAATGCTTATGCATAAAATGGGAAAAAGACTAGACTTTGCAAAAAAAAGAGTCCTCATTGTCCTTGATGATGTGAACCAATTGATCCAATTGCAAACACTAGTTGGAGGACATGATTGGTTTGGTTGTGGAAGTAGAATCATCATAACGACTACAGATGAACATTTAGTGGCTGCTCATGGCATAGAAAGTATGTACAAGGTTCAACCATTATATCGTTTAACAGCTCGTACACTTTTCAGGACAATTGTATTCCCGAATTCTTCTTCATGTCCAGATCATGAAAAGCTTTTTTATGACATAGTGGAATACACCAAAGGACTTCCATTAGCCGTTAAAGTTTTGGGTTCTTTTCTTTGAGGTAAAAAATTACCTGTGTGGAAAAGCACATTAGATAAATTGAAGGAAGTTTTGAATGGAGACATCTTCAGTGTGCTGAGAATGAGCTTTGATGGTCTAGATGATTATGAGAAGGATATTTTTCTTGACATTGCATGTTTCTTCGAGGGAAAGAATAAAAGTTATGCGAGAAATGTCTTGAAGAGTTGTGATCTCTACCCAGATGTTGGAATTGAGGTTCTATTAGATAAGTCACTCGTCACTATTGAGCATGGCAAGCTGGAAAAGCATGATATGATTCAAGAAATGGGAAGAGAAATTGTTCGGAAGGAATCTCCCAAAGAGCCGGGGGAGTGCAGCAGATTGTGGTTCTATAAGGATGTGCTTCATGTTCTAACAGAAGGCACAGTAATGCACTGAATCATGATCTTTTGTTTTTGACAATGTTTGGTAGGGTTAAAGCCTCTTAAAAAGTACTTTGGACATTATAATGAAGAAGCGTGTGAATATATTTCTGCTAAGTAAGATAATGGCTTGATGGTCTCATAACAATATTTTTTTTTTTTTCCACATCCCAACCTGAAATGGAAGGTTTGTGCTATTGACCTCACCCAAAAAACTTAAACTATGAAAAATACCAGGAACTTAAATGATATGTTTCTTCAATGATTTGAGGTGCTTATAAGACTAACGTGTCAAATGCGGAAGCAAAAGCAAATTCTGAAAGCTAAGAGCAAAAGGCGCCCGAAGCACACCAAATCTTATTTATTATTACTAGTTAAGTCCTTGTATAACCTAGACACCTTTGCACTTAATTTATCTATTTATATATGTGTTGCCAGGGAACAAGTAAAGTAAAGCAATAATGATCAAGTTGGCTGCTCTGAAGAAGTACACTTTAGTGCTCAAGCTTTCACAAACATGAGGTGGGTCAGAATTTTCTTAGCTCGCAATGTATACCATACGGGTGATCCTGTATACTTTCCCACTGAATTGAGATGGCTAGAATGGCCCGATTATTATCCAACATCAGTGCCATTCAATACAGGCCACGGGAAACTTGTAGGTCTAGACCTAAGTAAAAGCACCATCCGCCTATTGGGGAAGACATTCGAGGTACGTACTTGCAATATTCTCCTGTCAAAATAAAAGATGAATCTGCGACGATCTTGAAAAACTACTTACATATATCATCTGTTTACTATGCAGCTTTGTAGAAATTTAAAGTTTGTTAATTTTATCCACTGTGCTTTGCTAAGTGAAATTCCTGATGTATCATCACTACCAAATCTTGAGAGTTTGGATCTACAAGAGTGCATCAATCTTGTTGAGGTTCATCAGTCTCTTGGGGATCTTGACAAACTTGAAGATTTGAACTTTTTGAACTGCTACAATCTTAGCCGTTTCCCAAGAAATCGGAAGTCAAGATCACTTCAAAATCTGATTCTTAGTGGTTGCTCAAAGCTTTCAAGGTTTCCAGATATTCTTGTATAAATGAAACATTTGACAGAACTAGCGCTTCATGGGACTGCCATCAGAGAATTACCCTCTTCCGTTCACGAATCTCGTTGGACTGAAAGGGTTGTATCTAGAAGACTGCACGGACCTTAAAAACCTTCCTTGTGGCATCTATACACTGCAGCATCTTGAGCGTATTTCGGTTGATGGTTGCTCACAACTTAGCAAGCTACCAGAATGTTTGTGTGAATCAAGTGATTGCACCAATTTCTCTCTCCCATTAGCCCTTCCGAGTGTTATTAACTTGAATGTGCAAAGATGCAACTTATCAGAGCTTAGTTTCTTGAAAAATCTTCATTGCATAATTTTAGATTTGTCGGAGAACAAATTTGTGAGCTTTCCTACCTGCATCAGTCAATTTACAAAGTAGCAGCAGCTTTTTTGATGCATTGCAAGCAGCTGCAAGAGATTCTAGCTCTCCCGCCAAACATAACATCTTTACTTGCAAAAAGGTTGTGAATCGCTGGAAACATGTGTGGACTTGTCAAATGTGTTACGATACATTTCAGATGAATCACCTTGGCTCAAAAGATTTGACTTCTCTAGCTGTCATAAGTTGATTCAGAATCAATGCTCCAGCAATTGCAATATGTTGTCAATTGAGGTCTCTCTCCCTCCCTCTCTCCCTCCCTCTGCACGTGTTTGTGTGTTTGTTTGTCGAATGTAAAATGTTCCAAATGGCAGGGATTGCTTGGAGAGACTCGGGTTAACATTTTTCATCCAGGAAGCAAGATCCCAACGTGGTTTGTCCATCAAAGCATTGAAGGACTCATAATGTTTCGTGTATCTTCAGAATTATACTGTGACATAGCTGGCTTGGCATTTTGCGCTATTGTTGGTTCAACCAATCAAAAGGAAGCCACTATCTCATGTGAGATCCAGTTGTTTGTCAACAATGAAGTAACTTATGGTTGTGTAGATAGTTTTTCCTCATTGGAGTTAGACCATGTATGGGTTCTATACGTTCCACGGCGAATGATGTGGGGATTGGATGCAAACTTGGTGAATGACCACTGTCAATTTGCAGTATTGTTTCAAGCATCGGAGGGGACTCTAAGAAGTTGCGGGGTGCATCTGGTTTACAAACAAGTTAAGCAACCAAATTGACATGAAGATTGACGAAAGCATCGATCCTCAGAATTCTAACGCGAACCTTACAAGTTCCTATGTTGAAACCCACAAAAGGAAGTTATATTGATTAGCTTCAGACTCCTAATAACTATGATTCAAGCTTAGCTTATTGTAATTTGGTGTGGGGAGTTATATTAATACCCTTTCGAGCGGCTTTGATCGTGTGTTTCCTCATAGCAAAAATAAACTAGCTGCTGTGTTTTTCTTTACCCTCAGTGATCATCTTCCATCTTTCCCTCACTGACAAAGTGCAAGGATGTTCATGAGGAGTCACTATTCCTCAATTTTCTTGTCGACCCGTATCACGGCCGAGCTCAAAAAAGAGAACCCCAAAAAACGAAGAAAGGCTCTAAACAAAGAACTATAACTTCCAAATTGGCCCAAATCTTTCTGCAAGAAATTCCATGATTTTGGTTCTGTGAGGTTATGAATATGTCAGTCCCTATCTTTTGCCCTGTTCTGATCTTGGCTTCAACATAGATCGGCAGCTACTGAAGTCACAAGAATGGAGGATGGGCTGTGCAGTCAGCTCACGCCATGTTCAGCTACATAGTCCGTGTTTCCTTGGCCTTGTTTCCGATTCACTTTGAGTATGATTGCTCGTATCTTTTAAGTGTAATGTATGGCCAATTAATTCCGTCCATATTTTGTTTGCCAAGCCCAAAGTCCAAGCCCTTAGCCCAACCCATTTTCCTTTCTTCCTTCAACGGATTTGTGCATGAGCGTGCGAAGCGGCGGATAAACAAGAAAAAGAAAAAGAAAAAGGAGGAGAGGTTGAGCTCGTTCATGAAGAGAAAAAGGGAAAAAGAGAAAAAGTTTCAAGCGTAGGCGATTCGGACGTGCCAACAAGCATAATCAGCCGCAAATTGCAACACCTTATAATTATTCGAGCCTATTATTCAATTTAATTGGAGTAGTTTTCAAAGTTAGGTCGTAAATCTAGAGTTATGTGAAAGTGGAACTATGAGGTTCAGTTGAGGAGCTATTGAGCTTAAGATATATGTGGAAATAGTAGATAAAGACATTGTGGAGAGGTTTGACGAAAATCAATTACAAGTTACAGTTTTATTGGAACGAAATTCTGAACTTTCGCATTCAAGTTTTGTGGAGTGAATAATATGTGTAACAAATAAAGATGAGCATTCATTAACAAATTTCTTAATTAGCATGTAGAAATCGTTTTATCAATAGATAAGTATAGTTTAATCGTATCATTCGTTAGAATAGCATATGTTTTTTGAATAATTGATGGGAATACGAATGCGTTGACTTGAGTAATCTCCATAAGTCACTTTTTAAATTTCTTAGGTGAGTGATACTATCTCTTTTTCGAGTTTGTAAATTCATATTTTGAAAACAATATGGATTAGATATATTATGAGTTATATGAAATAGCATGTTTATTGTATAAAATCTAGATCGAGCATTTACTATCATTTTGTTTATTTGAAATAGAAAAGCATTGCTGGTTACCATTTGAGCGGATTACTTGTGAATGATTTGCGAAGACTATTATGAAAGAATCACAAATTCATGATTTATAACTATATTTTATAAAAGGTGTTTTGATATATATCAAATCACGAAATTAAGTGATTTAATTTGTGAATAGTTGATAGTTTCTGATTTTGGTTGTAAATTATTGAAGATTGAGGGTGAATTTGGGGACTATCATATAGAATCCTTCTTGCTATCCGTCTGATGTAGGAACGAGTGAGTTTATATTAGTGTAGGGGGAGTATAAGTGACTGAGGATTCATTGGATTCACTCTTGAGTTTCCTTGGTAGTAATAACGTCAATGCCTTTTAAATTGAATTATGGAATTGTTGTGTCATGGTATGGATGTGTGATTGAGAATACCATCACTCCTTGGAACGACGATACCCCGACAAGTAGTAGGGATGCCTCGAAGGGTAACTGAATTCCTCTAGATGCCTGTGGGGTGTAACATGGTTCCCCCAAATATCCTCACGATACTGGATGGGTGTGAGATGCCTAAAGGGTAACGGGGTTCCCGGAGAATGGTGGCAACATGAATTCATATTGAATATAATCTTAGTATCTTTAAATCCCATTTGAGTTACTGATTACTTGTTTGAAAAAGTTACTTATCTTATTGATCCGCTAGGTTGATTTTGAAAAAGGTTCTCAAGCAAGTTGATTTGAAAATGATTCCATATTCTTTATATTGAGGCTTTCCTTGTCAGAATAGCGATTGGTTTATGTAATATAAACCGGTGGACTTTCTATTTGCTGGGTTTAGACTCATTGGTTGTTGATTTTACTTTTTCATATCAATAGTAATTATGTCGATCCTTCCTGAACTTACATTAGTTATGGGATACTCGTGGACCTCACTTGGCGCTTTTCCAACTTCATGGATCCGGATTTTTTGGACATTACCTTCATTTGGTGCATCGTCTTTTTGACCATAGACATAGGGGTCCTAGCAAGTCCCAATCTCATGGGTTTCCTTGTGGTCTACATGCGAGGAGGAGGACAGCTCGTGGGGCCAATCCCACACCTTGGGGATGATAAAGATGACAATGGTAGTAGTACGGTCGACTGGGGCATGAGTAGGAAGGTGAAGCCACATTTTGGATACAAGCGACGACTTTTTTGGACGTGCTAGCATTAGAAGATAGGTGGCATGTCACACCCCCAATCCTCCGAGCCCGTGCCCATCCCTGCTTGGATGATAAAATAGCGATGTCTCAGGACACATCGCCGATCCATTGGTTTAAATACACATGCGGAAGCATATATATAAAATCCTCAGACAACAATTCAATGGGATGGAAAAGCAAGGCCAATCTTTTTTCAAATCAAAGCCACGTTGTTTACAAAAATCTCGGCTTAACAAAAGGGAACTGCTCTATGACTCCCTAATTAGATAGGTTAGCCAATTCTTTGATCTCCATCTTTCCAAACTTCGGGGCTTCGGTCCTCCACTAACTTCCTCTAAGGACTTGAAAATGGTTATTCAATAACCAGTGAGACAATGTCTCAGTGAGTTCTACTCCCTAAGACCCGATTAGGAAGAAAATATGCCTTAGGGGTTGCCTAAGCACAACCACAAGTCAGGGGGCTTACCTTGGCATCAGTTCCTTCTTGCAAGTCAATTCAAATAACAGATATTGACAATCACATTATTCAATCAAACAGATCGAACCATCGATCAATCGACTCAATCGATTACATGTCATCGAGACCATCACCCGGTCATTTCGATTATTTATTCTCAACTCTTATCATATCCGATAATTTTCCACTCAACATCCCCATTTAGTAAACAAACTCAAGACTTTAGAGGTAGTTCCCATGCGACTTAAGTCACCATATAACACTTAACCCTTGATTACAATAAGCGATAGTCTAAGGCTCTAGAGGTAACCCACACGAAGTCTCACCATCTTGTAGTACTTAGTCCTTGACCACATATAGCAAAAGTGCAAGGCTCTAGAGGTGACTCACACAGTTCCAATATCGTATAGTACTTAGCCCTTAACCATGCATGACAATACTACAAGGCTCTAGAGGTAATTCACATGCGACTCAAGTTGTCATGTAACACTTAGCCCTTGGTTACAATAAGCAATAGTATAAGGCTCTAGAGGTAACTCACACGTAGTCTCGTTATTGTATAGTACTTAGCCCTTTACCTATTCACAACCTATTCACATATATAAGCAATAGTATAAGGTTCTAGAGGTAATTCACACGAAATCCCGTCCTTGTGTAGTACTTAGTCATTTACTTGCTCACAACACATAGGGTTCCCTTAACACGACACATATCATCCCAACGTTCAATAGTCACCTTGCTATGACTATAAACCATCACACGATCATCAAACATAAGCTCTAGGCATGTCATAAGCCAACCATATCATCAAATATGCACAAACCAGCAAGCATTGACCGATAACATCACAATATCATAATCGGCCCTAACCGGCAGAAAAGGCCTACTCGTGCGTCTCCGAGTTTAAATCCAGAAACCTAACTAAAAGAGTTCAGAAAATTTCCAAATTTGAATATGTTGTAATAGACATATAAATGAATACTTTTCATGAGACACCTTAACTCAGATCCTTTTAGATTTGGCCCAGTAAATCGCTCAATCCAACACCAAAACTGGGTCTATTTCCAGAAAGTCTGTTTTCCAAAATCAGTTTAGTTCGAGGTCCAAAACATGTCTATTTGATCTGAAATTTGACTATGTTAAACTAGAAGATATGAAAAATAACTTTTGTGAAGAAACCATTATAAGATTCGAATCCTAAGAGTTGATAAAAACCCCTACAATCCTAGAAGGTCATTAATTCCAACAAAAACTAAGATTCTGTTTGAAAATGACGGAGCTGATATCTCCTTTTAAGTCTCCAAAAATCTTGAGAAAAATATATGTTATAGCTAAAGATGTCTAAAACATTTCTTAAACAGACATCAACCTCAAATTCGTAACTCATTTCGATTTACAAAAATGGAAAACGGCAAGGATCCAGAAACCGAAACTGCAGGAACTTCACTGAATTCGACTAATCCATCATCAATTGTAGAAATCTCACTAATTAAGTTACACTAATCCATTCTAAGACTAATCTAACCATCATAACTTATCACTAATCCATCCTTAAGCTAACATAAACAACCCTTAAGCATAATTAACCTACTAAGTAAGGCTTAGTGAGTTAAACTCACTTGATTTGGCGAGCCGGTCGGTTCAAATCGACGGGAACGTCGCGAGGGTTGTTTCTCTCCAAAGCGGGCCTAGGCTTCGAGGTCGGAATTGACCTCAAAATGGGTCTTGAAGCTCGTTGGAAACCCATAAATTTCCTCTCTGTTTTGAGCTGCAAAACAGAGAAAACAAAGCTGGTTTGGCGAGGGAATGGTGACGGTGGACTGGTGGATGACTTGGCGAGGTAACCGGCGGTCGTAGGAGCTCTGGTGGGCTTCGGCGGTGGCTTGGACAACCACAGCGGCTTGCTGGAGGCGAGGATGGTGGCCGAACATGTTGGAATGCGCATGGCTGGGAGGTGGCGCGCACGGGGGCGAGGACGGCATGCGGCGGTGCGAACGGTGGCATGAGGCGGCTCCTCGGCTTGCTGGCTATTCCGACGATGCTGCTGGCTTCTTGCTGGTTGCTGGTGTGCAAAAATGGAAAGGGTGGAGAGAAGATGGCTGGCCGGTTGGCTTGAGGAGCAAAGAGAGGGCAAAAGGGGGTCCACATGCCAATTTTTCCACAAGTTTGTCTCCCTTGTTTCCCACTCTCCAACCACAGCCAAGTATGGCTTCCTTACCTGCCATTCCTCCACCCATGCACTCCTCACAACCCTTGAAGTGGTCCAAAAGACTAGGCAATGGGGGGCATAAGAATTTTCTTGTTATTTCCTCCAATTGGACACTTGTTCCTACTTGTTTCGTCATAAATCGGCCTCAATAAATTTCATTATCGAGTCAATACTCAAATTGGTATTTTTCCTCACCAATTGAACCATCTTGCATCCCAATTGCGTGATCAAAAACGATTCTCGGCTTTTGCTCGACAAAAACGGCCCTAGGACGACTTTTTCCCAAAAAGTCTCGGTTTGCAGAAAAATCTTTTGAGACTGAGTCGACGTTCCTAAAATTTATTGTGACATGATAGAACCTAATCGGATTCCAATTCGCGGTTAATTTCACTCCAGCGTGTTTTTAGTGTGACCTAGGCTATCGAGTAACTTTCAGAACTTTGTAGAGCAAATGACCCGTGGTCGATTTTCTTCGAGCCACAATGAACCTATTCGACACATTGGTGACTCTCGGTTGTCATGAAAATCTCGAGGTTTCAAATACGGATACAGGGTACCAAAACGGTAGAAAAATCAAACGAGTGCCGGTCGATGAGAATTTTTCAATTTAGTGGGATCACCCACGTCTAATCACTCATTTCAGTTGAATTGACCTATCTTTGATCTCTAATCAATTTACGTCTATGCCGTAATGATCTCGGTAGATGAACACGGTCAAGCAGCTGATTTCTGGTCGAATCCTCAAGTCTATTTGCTTTAAAATCTTTAGTGGCTTCCCCAGATAGTCTAGTTATTTGAAGAGTGATCAGCTCTAAGAACAGCCTTATAGGCTCATCGATGAAATGCCTGATTTATTGAATTGAAAGCAAAGTCGAAAATTTAGAATGTCACAACTCTTCATTTCTTATAAAAATTTCGTCCTCGGAATTTAAACCTTTACCAATCCTTAAACAAAAAGGTGGAGGTATCGTCTCAATGAGTCTCACTTTTCCCGGTTACTTCTTTAGTCCCGTGGTGTTGTCAAACCACTTTGATCAAGAAGATTATCTTGGTTCTCCGAATCCGATCTCTCTAATTCACGATCTGAACCGGGCTTTTCACGTACGATACTCGGTTGTCCACGTCTAATTCTTCAAGATTTAGCGTGTGGGTCAGGTCAGGCTTATACGTCCTCAACCTCGACACGTGAAAGATGTCTTGCACTCACGCTTACTTCGGCGGTAATGCAAGACGATACGTTGGGATCCTAATTCTTTCTCTAGAATCTCAAGGACCTATGTACCTTGGTTTCAGTTTTCCCTCCTTGCTGAAGCGCAAGGTATCCCTCATTGGTGACACCTTCAGAAAGATGCAACCACCAATTTGGAACTCTAAGGGCCTTCAATGCTCAACGATTCAACTTTTTTGACGACAACTGCAATCACTGACTGCTGAACTGACTTTGGGACTGTGATCTTTCTTTGCCTATTTTCCTTCCCATAATTGAGGTTCTGCACACTCTGTTATGCAATGCTTCAGAAGGAACCATCTAACTGTTCTGCTGAAACCGGGAATCCTCAGTTCTAAATCTGATATAGATCAGTCACTAGTACTCCACGAAGACGAACTATCTGACTCACGTACACTTCTTCGTGTCTGTTCAAATCAAGATCCTTTCATATGGCAATGAAGTGAGTTGGCTTCATCCATCTGTTGACCACTATCTCAATTGGAAACATTACCTCTCTGATTCTTTTGACAAGCTCGTCACAAAGTCCATCGTGATATACTTATATTCCCACTTGGGACTCTCGAGTGATTGTAAAAGTCCTCTCGGCTTGCATTATTAGACTTCTACTTATTAGCACATTTAACATTTGCAACCTGTCCGGCGATATCTAACTATCTATCGGTTTACCAAACAAACTGACGTTGATTCTGACCTACTTTGTGCTACCTGGTCGAATACTATAATTACTACAGTGAATTTCTGACAAGGTCTCTTACCTGAGTGCTATATCGTTAAGTACACCCAATCACTCTCGGATCTGGATTGTTCCATCTTCAGAAATCTGAAAGTCAGACTATTTCTTATCAGTATCTTTTTGCAAGATCTTCTGAACATCCCGGTCTATCAACTGAAGCATCTGATTTTTAACATAAATATCTTATTCAATTTTGAGGGTGACCATAAAATTCAAAATGTGGCCTACCTCAAATTTGAAAACCGAATTTCAAACCCTTTTCAAGTAAGGTCTTACCTTAACCAGCCTATGCACAATTGAAACTCTCGACTCAATGCCTCAGTGACTTCTTTCGTTCTTCCAAGATGATACCAGATATCACCATCCTCGTCCTTCCAAGGTTCTGATTCACGACACCGTCTCATATTCAACTCTTTCTAAGAGAATAAACACTTGAGACTTTAATAGTCAACGAAGATCTGGAATTTCTTTTCATATCAATGATGTCTCTAAATCGTCAAAGAGAAAATTATTGTTGTGAGTTCCAAGTCATGCATCGGGTAGTTCAACTCATAGGGTCTCAATTGGCGGGATGCGTATGCAACAATCCTATCATGTTGCGTCAGCACGCAACCCAGTCCTCTGTAGTAATCTGTCCAATCCATACGGCTTCTGATCTCTGACATTGTTGTCGATCCTAGCCCACTAATAACTATTTCGATCTTGGCTAGGTCCATGGAGATCCCTTCACCTGAAATCCCGTGACCATTCTCCGATGACTCCCATGATCCTCAACACTCATCGAATACACAAGAATATCCTTAATAGACACAACTACGAACTAAGCTAGATATTCCTTGAACACTCGGTTTGCCAACTCCATGACAGCAGCTGGAGTGTTCACTATGTCCTTCTTCTTGATCATCTTGCGTAAAGACCATCTTGAGTACTAAACATAAATTTCAATATGTCCTTCTTCTTGATCCTCAACTGATGATGCCTTGTTCTCAAGTTGATCTTTGAAAATATTGACACTCTTGTAATTGGTCACATAAGTCGTTGATCTTCAGTCATGAACACTTGTTCTTGATCGTCACTAATTGAGTTGACAATAGTCGACATAAAATTGCAACGAACCATCTTTCTCTTTCACCAACAAAATTGGTGTTCCCTAAAGTGATGTACCGGTATGTATAAATTCCTTATTTAGTAATTCTCGCATCCGTACCATCAGTTCTTTTAACTCAGACAACGGCAATTGGTAAGAAGCCTTAGAGAGTGGCTCTGTCCTGAGTGCTCGCTCGATCGCAATTTCTATCTTTTTCTCTGACGATGGCCTGTTCCAAAAACCACGTGGGTGTTCTACGGCGCACTCCCGCTAATCTGTCCTATCGACAGCAATGGCACTTGCGATCCCATCAGTGGTGTCGGCAACTACTGCTATGGTCCCATCGACCTTCTAGAACAGTCTCTTGCCAAGTGACCCTATCGGTCACAATCAGAACAACCACTCATCTTAAAATGGCACGGGGCCGATTCATGTCGTCTTCCACGACACACGACATTCTATCCCACCTCTCCTGATAGGCGGAATAGAATACCTTTCTCGGGTCATAAGCTCCTTTCCAAACCGGTTTCCATCTCTGTCTGACTAAACCTTGCCTCAATGTAGTAGTTTGCTCCCCAATTGCAAATCCAGGTTGGACCTCGACAGGTGTGGTAACAACAACGGTTACGACACTGGCGACGATAATGACAGCGACAACAACAGTGACTTGATCCTGAACTTGCCGACTCAACAAGTTCCCAAGGAACACTAGCGCTGAATGATCTTGTCGAATCTAGGATCTCTCGGTGTTGCTACATTCTTAGTACCAACCTATGACGGTACTTTTACACTCACGCTGGCCTGAGCTGACGCTCTGCCACAACCATCTCGGGCACTGATCCTTGTTGGCGTTCTTTCCTGAGTTCTAGAGGCTACTATCCACTTACTAGGAGTCCTCAGCTCCTGATCACTCATACTACAGGATCTTTATAGAAACTTGTTTTCTAATTCTAATACCACATTAGAATTCGAGTGACCCACAAACAAGCTACAAATCAGCTATCACAGACATGCACCAGCATGAATTAAAGGCCATTCCTACTAACTATTCCATGACTGATCACACCTTATCACTCCAACTATCAACCTGCTCTGATACCACAAAAAGGGGATGTCACGCCCCAATCCTCTAAGCCCGTGCCCATCCTTACTTGATTGATAAAATAGCGATGTCTCAGGACGCCGCCGACCCATTGGTTTAAATACACATGCGGAAGCATATATATAAAATCCCCAGACAACAATTCAATGGGATAGAAAAGCAGGGCCAATCTTTTTCAAATCAAAATAACCCTTTTTATAAACGAACAGGTTTATATACATTGCTAGGCTATTTACAAAAATCTCGGTTTAACAAAAGGGAATTGCTCTATGACTCCCTAATCAAACAGGTTCGCCAATTCTTTGATCTCCACCTTTCCAAATTTCAGGGCTTCCGATCCTCCACTAACTTCTTCTAAGGACCTGAAAACGGTTATTCAATAACCAGTGAGACAATGTCTTAGTGAGTTCTACTCCTTAAGACCCGATTAGGAAGAAAATATGCCTTAGGGGTTGCCTAAGCACAACCACAAGTCAGAGGGCTTACCTTGGCTTCAGTTCCTTCCTGCAAGTCAATTTAAATAACAAATACTGACAATTACATCATTCAATCAAACATATCGAACTATCGATCAATCGACTCAGTCGATTACATGTCATCGAGACTATCACCCGGTCATTTCGATTATTTATTCTCAACTCTTATCATACCCGATAATTTTTCACTCAACATCCCCATTCAATAAACAAACTCAAGGCTCTAGAGGTAGTTCCCATACGACTTAAGTCGCCATGTAACACTTAGCCCTTTATTATAATAAGCGATAGTCTAAGACTCTAGAGGTAACCTACACAAAGTCTCGCCATCGTGTAGTACTTAGTCCTTGACCACATATAGCAAAAGTGTAAGACTCTAGAGGTGACTCACAACAGTTCCAATATCGTGTAGTACTTACCCCTTGACCATGCATGACAATACTACAAGGCTCTAGAGGTAATTCCCATGCGACTCAAGTTGTCATGTAACACTTAGCCCTTAGTTACAATAAGCAATAGTATAAGGCTTTAAAGGTAACTCACACGTAGTCTCGCTATGGTGTAGTACTAGTCTCGCTTAGCCCTTTACCTGTTCACAACCTATTTACATATATAAGCAATAGTATAAGGCTTAGAGGTAACCCATACTAAGTCTCGTCCTTGTGTAATACTTGGTCCTTTACTTGCTCACAACACATCGGGTTCCCTCAACACGACACATATCACCCCAACGTTCAATAGTTACCTTGCCATGACTATAAACCATCACATGATCATCAAACATAAGCTCTAGGCATGTTATAAGCCAACCATATCATCAAATATGAACAAACCAGCAAGCATTGCACCAATAACACCACAATATCATAATCGGCCATAACCGGCAGAAAAGGCCCACTCGTGCGTCTCCGAGTTTAAATCCAGAAACCTAACTAAACGAGTTCGGAAAATTCTCAAATTTGAATATGTTATAAAAACACATAAATGAACATTTTTCATCAGACATATTAACCCAGATTCTTCTAGATTCGGCCTAGTAAATCACTCAATCCAGCACCAAAACTAGGTCTGTTTCCAGAAAGTCTGTTTTCCGAAATCAGTTTAGTTCAAGGTCCAAAACATGTCAATTTGATCTAAAATTTGACTATGTTAAACTAAAAGATATGAAATATAACTTTTGTGAAGAAACCATTTTGAAATTTGAACCCTAAGAGTTGATAAAAACCCCTGGAATCCTAAAAGGTCACCAATTCCAGCAAAAACTGAGGTTCTATTTGAAAATGACGGAGCTGATATCTCATTCTTTTAAGTCCCCAAAAATCTTGATAAAAATATATGTTATTGGCTGAGGATGTCTAAAACATTTATTAAGAAGACATCAACCTCAAATACGTAACCCATTTCGATTTACAAAAATGGCAAACGGCAAGGATCCAGAAACCGAAACTGCAGGAACTTCACTGGATTCGACTAATCCATAAGCAATTGTACAAATCTCACTAATTAAGTTACACTAATCCATTCTAAGGCTAATCTAACCATCCTAGATTATCATTAATCCATACTTAAGCTAACCTAAACAACCCTTAAGCATAATTAACCTACTAAGTAAGGCTTAGTGAGTTAAACTCACTTGATTTGGCGAGCCGGTCTGTTCAAACCGATGAGAACATCGGGGGGGTCACTTCTCTCCAAATCGGGCCTAGGTTTCGAGGTCGGGATTGACTTTAAAACGGGTCTTGAAGCTTGGTGGAAACCCACAAATTTCCTCTTTGTTTTGAGCTGTAAAACATAAAAAACAAAGCTGGTTTGGCGAGGGAATGGCGACGATGGACCGGTGGATGACTTGGCTAGGTAACCGGTGATCGTAGGAGCTCCGGTGGGCTTCAGCGGTTGCTTGGACAACCACAGCAGCTTGCTAGAGGCGAGGACGGCGGCGGAACAGGTTGGAATGCGCACGGCTGGGCAATGGCATGCACGGGGGCGAGGACAGCGTGTAGCGATGTGAACGGCGGTGTGAGGCGGCTCCTCGGCTTGTTGGCTGTTCCGGCGATGCTGCTGGCTTCTTGCTGGCTGCTGGTGTGCGAAAATGGAGAGGGTGGAGAGAAGATGGCTGGCCGATTGGCTTGAGGAGCAAGGAGAGGGCAAGAGGGGGTCCACATGCCAATTTTTCCACAAGCTTGTCTCCCTTGTTCCCCACTCTTCAACCACAGCCACGTATGGCTTCCTTAACTGCCATTCCTCCACCCATGCACTCCTCACTACCCTTGAAGTGGTCCAAAAGACTAGGCAATGGGGGGCATACAAATTTGCTTGTTATTTCTTTCAATTGGACACTTGTTCCTACTTGTTTCGTCATAAATCGGCCTCAATAAATTTCATTATCGAGTCAATACTCAAATTGATATTTTTCCTCACCAATTGAACCATCTTGAATCCCAATTGCGTGATCAAAAACGATCCCCGGCTTTTTCTGGACAAAAACAGCCCTAGGACGACTTTTTCCCAAAAAGTCTCGGTTTGCAGAAAAATCTTTTGAGACTGAGTCGACGTTCCTAGAATTTATTATGACATGATAGAACCTTCAATTTCTGAAATCGGATTCAAATTCGCGGTTAATTTCACTCCGACGCGTTTTTAGCGTGACCTAGGCTATCGGGTAACTTTCAGAACTTTGTAGGGCAAATGACCAATGGTCGATTTTCTTCGAGCCACAATGAATCTATTCGACACATTGGCGACTCCCAGTTGTCATGAAAATCTCGAGATTTCAAATACAGACACCGGGTACCAAATCCAGTGAAAAATCAAACTAATGCCGGTCGATGAGAATTTTGCAATTTAGTGGGATCACCACGTCTAACCACTCATCTCAGTCGAACTGACCTATCCCGATCTCTAATCAATTTACATCTGTGCCGTAATGAACTCGGTAGATGAACACGGTCGAGCAGCCGATTCCTAGTCGAATCCTCAAGTCTATTCGCCTTAAAATCCTTAGTGGCTTCCCCAAATAGTCTAGTTATCTCAAGAATGATCAGCTCTGAGAATAGCCCTATAGGCGTGTCGATGAAATGCCCGATTTATTGAATTGAAAGCAGAGTTGAAAATCTAGGATGTCACATGGCGAGAGATGTACAGGCAATTCCAAGGTCGAGATAGTACCGTGGGGTGTAATGTATTGTGACATCCTCGAATTTGACCCCTATCCTAGACTCAAGGAATGGTCTAAAGCTTCGATGTGCCCTTAATGGGAATAGACTATCGATTGATTTAAGTATCATTTATAAGTCAACTATCTAATTGGGAGAGGTAATTGTGGACCGAGAAATGCACTCAACTAGAGTACTTGACCATGGAATGATAGCTCGACCATAAGAATCAATGCGAGACGACCTTACACCAACATGAATCAATGAATGGACGATTATAGATCGACTCGGCCTAAGTATATATATAGTTGAATTGCGGGTGACTCCGCATGGTCATTATACTAATGCTGAATGACCCTAAATTGATTCTAAGTGATCGTGAACGAAGTAAGTAAATCAATTCTCGCTCGGTTACATGACAATCAAGGATTATCCATGGATAGATTAGGCTCAAACATGGATTGGTTTGGAATCAACCATGGGTTGTGCAAGTGATACCCCAAGAGACCCCCTAATTCATATAGGCCCCGTTAAAGCCATTTCCAATCGAATTTAGCCATGAACCTCGGTCCGGTTGCGGGTATCCTTTGTGGATAATTAGAAAACATCTCTAATCGGTTTAACCAACATTTAATCCAATGAATAGTAATTCATGTGAATAGTAATCTAGCCTCTAGAAGCCTAGTTTTAGGCCTGTCTTCAAAGTCTTGGTTCATTAATGACCTCTAGAAGCAATGATTACAAGAGACCAAGACTTTGGTCTTGCAAGAAGACTTGCCACCTTTAGTTTCTTAAATTCTACTTTGATTCCAATTTTCGAAATTCCTAGACCATCACTGTTTTCCTATTTTATAGAACTTCTTGTGATTTGAATTTGGAAAAACTTTCTTCATGAAAGTCGTTCAAAACATCTTGATGATAATATACTTTAATTTTATATTTTTCTGAGGTGAAATGGTTGGCAGTAAAAATGGTGACCTGTTTGTCTTCTCGATTTTTTATAAAATTTTTCCTTTAGAATCTGAAAATTATTTCTTCACAAAAGTTGTAGAGAACATCCATATCTATAACATACTAAAATTTCAAAGTTTTTTTTATGAATATTTGGATGTCGAAATGAATTTTCTTCTACGGTCGTTAAATCTGTCCAATGGACGAAATGTTAGGTTGTCTTTGGTGATTTTCTACTCTTTATACAGAACGAGTTGGCCTTGACTTCCTCCATTGAAAATAAGATATTTTCTACAACATATTAAAATTTCATAATTTTTCGAATCCATTTGATAAGGTAATGACATTTATTTCAAAAGTTGTTCGAAATTGTTCTTTACATTGGAGGGGGAGGGCCACACGCCCAATCTTGGAGGACAAGCTTAGGCAATTGCATGGTTGAGATCAACCCTTACTCCCCAAGCTTAGACTACTGGATGGCCAAGATTGCTCCTTGCTCCCCAATTTTAGTCAATTGTGTGCTCCCCAAGTTTAGGCAATTGTATGGTGGAGATTCACTCTTGCTCTCCAAGCCAAGAAGCCATCATGAGCATAGTTCTATAAATTAGCCTTGCATTTGATGCTTTGAAGACCCATTTCTCTCCCTTTCTCCCACTTGCCAACCCCCTCACTCTCTCTCTCTCTTTCTCTCTTTCCCTTTAGTTTACTGCCGTCCTACCGCCGCTGCACCGTCGTCTTCGCACCATCTCATCGCCACCTTGCTGTCCACTGTCCAGCACCACCGACCACCCCTCATCCTTGTCTTGGTTGTTTGTAAGTGAATCCCTTAAACGCTAGCTAGGCTGTTGTGTTATGTTTCTTGGATTTAGGTTGATCTTACCTGAATTAGGAGTAGGATCAAGCTATCCTAGAGAGGTTAGAACCATGTGTTAATTCTGTATAGTTTGCTCATGGGTTTGCTTGGATTTGAGGTTTGAGGTTGACAAGGAAAGTTTAGCTATTGCTAAGGTTGCTTGATTTGATATTGTTATTGGAAATGACTTGTTGATGTTCATACTCGAATTTGAGTTTGAGAAAGCATTGTTCTAATAAGAAATCTTGTTATGTTATAACTTAGGATGAGTTAGTTTGTGATCTTGTGATATTATTGGATGTGCTTGTTCTATATGATGTTGTTTAATATTAATGGCAATGTTTTGTATGTATTCATTGGAAGTAGTCCATATATTTATATATGTTCATAGTCCATGGTCGATGCGTGAGAACACCCAAGCCTCCGAGACGAGATTTGTGATGGTTCTTGGACGTTCGTGGAAGCACGTCGGGTTGAGTCTCTCTCTTGGATCGGCAATATCGAGGCATATTGTTCTTGAGCCAAGTTTGATACTAGGTCGGTGATTATATCACGACGGGTCGGTCCTTTCTTGGTCTTGGTGCGATATTAAGACATATCGTTCCCAAGCCAAGTTTGGTACTAGGACGGTGATCATGTCATGGCGGACTTGTCCTCTCTTGGTCTCGGTGCAATATCAAAGCTTATCGTTTCTAATCCGGATTGGACTTAGGTCAGTGCTCAACGTAATGGGTCAAACCACGGACTCTCGTTTCGTGCTTGGCATATTTATTGATGTAGTTTCGATAGATCATGAGATACACTCCGCCTAGCACGCCATTGAGACATTCATACTTGGCTAATGAGAAAGAAAAAAATGGACTTGAGTGATGGTATGCTCATGTGATCACCTAAAGACCTTGATGCGCTTACGCGGGGTGGTGAACCCGTCCTGATGCGTTTATGCGGGACAATACCTAATTAAGTTCGAATGCCCCCAAGTCAATGGGATGCCATTCGCAGGATGTGTTACATCGGAACGATGCCCGAAAGTATGCCCAACGAGAGTTCGGATGCCGTGCTCGATGGGGCGAGATGATTGTCCTGGATGTTTCCGGAAGAGCCAGAGGTTTTCAGCTATGTGTGATTAATAATTGGACTCGAGATAGCATGGTAGTATGGGATGCCATGTGACTCTCGAGGCGCTAAGTGTGCAAATCATTTGAACGTCATGTGCATACCTTGAAAATTGTTTTATGGCTCGTGCATGTTTGACATGGCCTTATATGAGATGCATGAGACACTTGCATAATTTAATTGTCATTTTAGTGACTTGAAATGCACATGCATGTTATAATTGTTATTTGGGATGAGAGAGGCACATGAATGTTTTGGAAGTCATTGTTTGAGACTTGAAGGCCATGGTGATATTTTAGAAAATGATATATGACACATGGGAGTATTATTGGCTATTTATTGCACGATATGTAGCATGTGTGAATTTTTATGCTATTATGAAGGACTCAAGGAACCGTGTATGTGGTTGAAGTCATTAATTGGCATGCTTAGAAATTTCATGAGTATGAGATAAATCGTAGATTCTTGATAGGATGGATGTTCAGGTAGAGGAAGATTTTCCTTCATGTTTATAGTTAAGACAAAGCAAAGGTTTTGCTATTGATCTGCCATCGACAAGTGGGCGTCGAGTTTGTAGGATCCAAAATGAGGCATCTGCCTATCTAGGGTTTAGGCGACTTACTTATTGAGTTGTCGAACTCATTCCTCGTAGTTTAACATTTTTCAGGCCCATAGTATGGAGAACCGTCATGTTCGGTTCGGGTTACATTGGAGACGAGAGTTTGGCCTGGCATTAGTGAAGTTTAGGTTAACCCTAACCCACTGTTGGTTTTGTTGGTTGGTTGGAAGTTGCCAGTGTAAAGGTTTGTAATCACTAAACTTCCTAGGGTTAATAGTAAATTTGCAAAGAAAGTATTTGGTTTGACGTTATGATGTATACCTTTTACTATCCCTATTGTTTGTTAATGGTTGGGAGATGTTTGTTCTGCTTCCACTTGCATATAATCAAAAGATAAAATGAATGGGTTGGCGACGCGTCTTGGGGTGTCGCAATTCCATGACCGAAGAGATCGAGGGATGTTGCATGCTCGAGGGTTGGGGCGTGACATGTATTTTAGGATAACCCGTTTTTTTTAAATTCCCAATACACCAATCATGTCACCTAAAGTAAATAAATAAGGAATGAAATGTGTGAGCCTAGTTTATGTTACACGTGCGTTCTTTAAGTTTCCCATATTTTCGATTATTACTGGAATAAAGACACTTCGCGTGCCAAAAAAATGGAAAGAATTGGATAACTACATCAACCATGACATACTGAGGACGTCACAAAAATGCCCTTATCACTAATTTGAAAGTCAAAAAACTTAATGGTCACGCATCTAATGAACTCTCTTTTACATTTTTTTTTTTATATAAAAGGAAAAGGACAAATATCTTATTTTTGACCAAATTCGGGGCTTAAAGAGTTTTATAAAATATTCAAGCCACTTGAGAAGATCCCATCCCTAGAGCTAACATCATGTAACCCAATTGGAATATTGTAAAATAAGCTAAACCTCTTTAAAAATATAAAAAAAATTATAAGGAAAGAAAAAAAAAAAAGAAAACATAAAATTTAAAAATAATTAAAAATGCAAATTTTTAAAAATAAAATAAATTAAAAAAATTAAAATTTTCTCCTAAAATAAAGTCATGAGATTGAAAATATTTTCTAATGAGATCCAAACTTCCGAAAGCATTTTCGATTATATATCACCAAATAAAACAAAGAAAAACTAGTCATATTCTTAAAAAAAAATTATTATAAAGCTTTTTGTGAGACAAACGCACGCTATATCTTTACTCCGTTCTTGGATCATTCGAGCATACCCAAATAGATATTATATTTCCGTATGGTTCCGTGCACTGAGCGTTCCATGTTACGCCTTCTTTATGACATGGCATTTATAAAAAGAAAATGTCTATTTAACTATCAATTTCCTGCTGGGCATGTAACGACCCGGGCCCCACTGTGTAATATTGTCTGCTTTGGACACTGAGTCCTCACGGATTTAAAACGTGTCATGCAGGGGTAGAGGCGCAGCCCACTGGCCCGCCCTCTCCCAAGCCATAATATTGTCCGCTTTGGAGGCATGCACGCAGCAACCTCCTCCCTCACGGCTTTGTTTTCAACGCAGCGGAAGCGTATGTGAAACGCGTCACACAGGTTAAAGGGACCCCAAGCCTTATAAACTAGCCCAGGACTTCCCCCTAAGCGATTTGGGATTAGAGAGGACCCCTCCCCTTCCTTGGGCTGTCACAGGGCACATGTATAAATCCCTAACGAGTCTTACTTTGCTTCCAGCTCCACGGTTCCCTACACTGATACATTCCATTAAGAGATGGCCGGCCGTAAATCAACCAGTTTCAATCCAACAGGCGAGGCCATTCCCTGTTCAGGTCGCTGGTCCGATGGAAGGAGATAACCTCTTGGATCCCAAACCACTCCGGCGATCTTGACGAAGAAGAAGTGTCACTGAGCTACTTTGATGAGGACAACTCCACTGTCTTAACCGAGGGTGCTACCGCTTGTACCAGGATGCCTTGGGACGATCTAGACAAAAACAAAGTGTTACTAAGCTCCTCTTTCAAGGACCGTGCAAGGATAGCCGTGTTCATGGACGACAAGGAGCTTAGGAAGGCCGTAGAGATGATCATGCAGGCGAATTTCAGAGCCACCGTCGGAGCATCCGGCCGTCCGTACAGATACGACGTGTTCCAGAGCTTCCGTGGCGTGGACATGCACAGCGACTTCGCTGGCCACCTCCATGCGACGCTGGACCAGGGAGGGACTAACACGTTCATGGATGATGAGGAGCTCCGAAAAGGCAAGGAGATCATGCTGGCGATCCTCTTAGCCATCGGGGAATCAAGGATCTTGATCGTCCTGTTCTCGGAGGACTACGCGTCCTTTGGCTGGTGCTTAGACGAGCTGGTGAGAATCATGTAGTGCAAGGATACGATGAGGCAGATCGTGTGGCCGGTTTTGTAAGGTGGATCCGTCGGAGGTGAGGAGGTAGAGGAGGAGGTACGGACGAGCCCTAAATCAATCACGAGAGGTTGAAGTCGAACAGTGGCGATTTGGAGAAGGTGAAGAGGTGGAGAGAAGCACTGACTACGGCAGCTAACATCTCTGGATGGCATTTGGTTGAACGGTAAGGCTATCATTTAGTCCTTTCTACTGCTTCTTGACAAGAAAGTCCTGCTCTGAGTAAATAAACATGCAGGTGGACCATGTCCCTCCACAAGCCCATTAAAAGGAGGAAAAGGAAAAATTAGGGAATTTCTTCGTTGTCTTAGGAGTGATCTGTATATGATTGAACTTAAGGCTGACTGAATTTTTATTTGATTAATTAGGTATTCAGAAAGAAGAGTGTATAAAGGCTATTTGGAGTATCCGAGAGTTCCTCTTATGATGACGAATAAAATGACTGTCAGTCTCAATGTGTTTGGTGCCCTATACCTTCTTTTTCAGGTATCTGATTAATTGCTAGAAACTGAACAATAATCTGGTCCTTAGTATTTGAGAAATTGACTGCTGCTCGATCTTATTAGAGATCAACTTAGTACTCATTGTATCAAGCATCTTTGAATCTCCTAAAGTATTCTCAATTGGCTCTATGCTTTGAATCCACCAGGCGAGAGTCTAATGTCATTCACAGCATTGTCAAGAGTATATGGGCTGAGCTGAATCGCGATCAATTACCTGTCCCTGAAAACGTTGTTGCCATGGATTCACGTGTCCCATATGCATACTTTGCTAGACATGGAATCAAACGAGGTTCGCATGGTCGGAATTTGTGGATTTGGAGGAGTAGGGAAGACTACTATAGCCAAAGCTACTTATAATGTTCTTTTTCGCACAAATTTGAGTGTTGCAGCTTTCTTTCCAATGTTAGAGAGACTTGCGAAAAATCTGCAGACGGCCTACTCAGCTTCAAGAGACACTTATTTCTCAATTTCTCAGGTAACATGGGATGATCATCTGAAGCTTGGCAATGTCCACAGAGGTACAAGCATGCTAAACAGTAGGTCCACATTTTCATTGACGATGTGAACAAGTTGATCCAATTGGAAACACTAGTTGGAGGACATTATTGGTTTGATTGTGGAAGTAGAATCATCATAACGATTAGAGATGAACATTTTCCGGTTGCTCATGGCGTACATAGTATATAAAAGGTTCAACCATTAGATCTTTTAATGGCTTGTATTGTCTCCAATTCAATTGCTTTCGAGGATATTTCTCCTCCTCCTGATTATGAAGAGTTTTCATATAGCGTAGTGCTTTACACCAAGAGTCTTCCATTGGCTATTAAAGTTTTGGGTTCTTTTCTTTGAGGTAAAAGCTCTTTCCAATGGAAAAACACATTAGATGAATTGAAGAGAGTTTTCAATGGAGAAATCTTTAGTGTGTTGAGAATGAGCTTTGATATTTTAGATGATTATGAGAAGGATATTTTTCTTGACATAGCATGTTTCTTCAAGGGAGAGAGTAAAAGTCATACGAGAGAAATTTTGAGAGCTATGTATCCATCCGGATGGCGGAATTGATGTTCTTATAGATAAGTCGCTTATCACTATTGAGCATGGCAAGCTGGAGATGCATGATATGATTCAAGAAATGGGAAGAGAAATTGTGCAGAGGGAATCTCCCAGAGAGACAGGGGAGCACAGCAGATTGTGGTTCTATAATGACGTGCTTCATAATCTAACAGATGGCACGGTAATACATTCAATCTTGATCTTTTGTTTTTGACAATATGAATGCTTGTTTGGTAGTGTTACGGCCTCTTACAAAGTACTTTTGGCCTTCTACTAGAAAAGAGTGAATATTTTTCCGCTGAGTAAAGATAATGGCCCAATGGTTCCATAAGATTCACTTTTTCCATATCCAACCCTGAGATGTAAGTTTTGTACTATTGACCTCTCCCCATAAAGTAAATTATGACAAAATCTGCAGAACTTAAATACTGTGGTTTTTTAAGATTTTAGGTGTTTATAAAACTCATGGGTCAAATGCTAAAGTAAAAGCAAATTTTGAAAGCTAAGAACAAAAGGCGCCCAAAGCACAAGCACACCAAATCTATTTATTACTAGCAATCCCTGCATAACGTAAAGACTTAACTTGTCTACTCTTATATTTGCTGCTAGGGAACTAATAAAGTGGAAGCAATAATGCTCAAGTTGGCTGCTCTTGAAGTGCACTTTAGTGCTTGTCGCGACCTCTCTTTTTCCGTTTGAGGGAAAAGGAAGAGAGTTTAGGGGTATTTATCTAAAGAGGCGGACCAACGGCCCTAAATTAGGCGCGGGCTCTCCCAAGCCCATACCTCATGCGATGTTGGATTTCGTATTTCAATTCTTAACAACCTAAATATTTCTACGAGTCGCCACTAGCCTATTGTGGTCAGATAGAAACCAATCGAGACACGGAAGTGTTGTCTCAATTCCTACGCAAGCAGAGATTTCTAGGAACGGGAACTTGTTTACACTAATGTTTCCATTAGCACCCTTGTCTAGATTAATCCTAACATAATTTAGAAAAAAAATTTACACTCAAATTATTAAAAAGTGGTGCGGCAAATAAACATCCAAGAAATTGAAATGACTTGAAAGTAATGCGGAAAAGAAAGACCCGATATAAGTTTGGCAAATAACATTACATGGCCTTATTATCACGCCCCGGGACAGGACCCCCATGAGCGAAATGAGGATTAAAATATTCATGAAATTACGCTAAATAATTTTAATCTACGCAAAATGGATTATTTACAAAAATGGTTATAAAATACCAAAATAGCATTAAATTAGGAAAATGACCTTTTAAAATTAGGAAAATCTCATAGATGTCATTTCTATCATAATTTGATACCATCCGTCATTTTTATCATTTTTTTCTTTGAAATTTTCATATATTTTTTTAATTTTAATTTAAAATAATTCCCTAAACCGATATATGCTGATTTACACTAATATGGAATTGCTCAATACATGAATATAACAAAAACCGAGCTCAAATCCACTGTTTTAAGATCTAAACTTGGTTTGCGCATTTCGTCGAACACTTGGCGTGCAAGAAATCACCCCAAAGCAGCTTCCTCGGGCCATGTTTGCAGCCTTCAATCTCAACCCATAAGTAATCTCATGTGGAACTAAAATATCAAGGTTATACTACCACATGCAAAGAGCAAGATTATATAGAAATCATGGCCTAAAACACACAAGAACCAAGCGGAAATCAATTTCAAATATGTGGTTTGAGCTGATTTTGCAAATTTGGGTTTGAACCCAAATCAAGCAAACATGTTGCGTGCCCGAATTCAAGCCCTGACAGTCACCACGTACGAGATCTAAGAGAAACATTACTTGATCCAAGAGAAAGTAGGTAACATAGGCTTTCACAATAAACATCATAGAGAATGATCAACCAAACACATCGAAATGACCTCTCCAAGAAGCACACATGCAAAGTCCACACTAACTAGCCATGAATAAATGTGGATATGCTTGGTTTTTTCAAGTTTTAGATGGTCTCATGGTTCACACAGGAATTTAGAGACCAAACCAAGTTGACCTCGGCATCATTGGTACTCCCATATAACATTCATCAAGCTCATGAAAACAAGTAATGCACGAAAATAGACATAACAAATCAAACATACAAGGGTGCGAATGGTAACGTTTACATTCTTTTTTTTTGTTAGGGAATAAACAAAAAAAAAGTGTTTCGTTCCGAGGAACAATTTTTGAACAAAAGAACGTATTTGGTAACGTTTGGTCCGGGAATAAAAATGAACAGAAACACGTTTGGTAAATTTTATTCTTTTTTATTTCTTTTAATTTTTTAAATATTTTTATTTTATTTTTCATTTTTTCCTTTCTTTTTATTTTTTCTTTTTCAGCCGGTCACCCGCCCTCCGGCGACCGGCCGGGGCCGGCAGCCTCGCGCCAGCCACGGCGAGGCTCGCCGGCCTCGGCGAGGCCGAGCCTCCCCATGGTTGGGCGAGGCTCAGCCTCGCCTTGGCCGGGCGAGGCCGAGCCTGACGGCCGGCCGCCGGCCATGGCCGAGGCCGGCGACCGGCGAAAAAGAAAAAGAAGAAAAAAAAAGAAGAAAAGAAGAAGAGAAGAAGAAGAGAGAGAAGAAATGTTTCTTCGTTTTTGTTTCGGAGCAAGAAACAAACAAATTGTTATTTCTTTTTTTTTTTCTTATTTCGTTTTGAAACAAAAAAAAAAAAAAGAACATAAACGCAACCAAACGCGTTTCTGTTCTTTTTGTTCTTGGGAACAAAATCCGTACAGAAGTGTTCCGAAACGTTTCTTAGAAACGTTTCCATGCACACCCCAAGACTCTTAAAGAGATTTCAACACTTGGAAAATTCTAGCCTCGAAAATCAGTTTTCTGGACTAGTTTTCCTCTTGATTTTTCATGGTTGAAACATGTTCAAAATTGACCAAAAATATATCTAGGATTATTACTTTGCTTCCTAGTTTCTTTTTCAAGTGGCTCTTGGCCAAGGAAACCGAGAAATTATCCTCGGGGGCCCGTGGAAGTTGGCTTCTTCAACTGAAAAATGAGATATGCAAAGAAAGAACTGATAACGAAGGTTTTTGTTGGTTCCCAAAACCAGACTCCACGACTTTTTTTGTTGGAAAACTAAACACCAAGCAAAACTATACATATCATAGTTTGGGTTAAAACTCATGGTTTTCCTCATTTGTCTCTCAATTTTCTCAAAAGCACTCGTTTTCCCTCACCGTGACCAATTGTGCTTAACACTTAGAAAAGTTCAATATTTCTTAACACCGCAAGAAGGGTGTATTTTGGGGGGCTTTAGGAGACCTTCCGATCTCCATTTTGGATGTGCAACCTATGGTTGGAAATATCTTTGAGTAAAGTTTCACTCCCTAGTTTAAGGTTTTGGCTAATTTTGGCTACAAGTTTGTGAAAATTTCACTTTTCTTTGTTGAGGTCAGTCTAGAAAATCTGGGTTTTTGCTTTTCTAGAGTTGCTTCTGAGGGCGTCTTTGGGGAACAATTGTGAGCTCTCTCCTCTCCTCCTTGTCTCCTACCTTTCATCCCTCAAAAGAGCTTGCTTCAGTGATCTTATCCCCTAAATTAAGGGATTTTTGGTCGGTCTTTTGTCCACCTACCAAGCTTGCCAATTGAGCTAGTTCACCCACTTTCTGACTTAGCCAATTTTTTCAACTTTTGCAGCTGTTGAGTGTGCGGATTTTGCTTTGATTTTCCCGTGCTTTCAGCAGTTTATCCCTAGCCAATTTTTGTCCACTTGCACTACTAATTATGTTCTTCTATCAAGTGCAAAGATTAGGCTGATTGGGATGCTGAGTATGATATGATGGGGCCACTAATTTGCTTACTTAGCAGCTTCAAATTGAGACCTAACTATGGGTTAGGTTTTGGTAGCTAGTTTGAGTGCTTTAATCCATCAATTTGGCTTCAGTTTTTGATCAATTACCAAGCTCATGTATAGTAGTTTAAAATCTTGACCATTTTTCGCAATTATCTCCACCCAATTTTGCAAGAGAGTCCCTCAAAGTTAGCCATTTTCTTGCCCAAGAATGCCTAATTCAATGCAATTTGGTCCTTTTTGCCTGATTCAATTAATAAGACCTGACCCAAGTTCAATTTCAACTCAATTGGGGGCCAGGATGATGATTTAAGGCTCGGGCGAAATTTTGCAAAATTTGCAATTGGTCTCTCAACTTTTGGAAATTGCATTGTGGCCCCAATTTGCCTTTTTAATTCCAATTTGACCTCTTAGGCTTGGCTAGTCACATTTAGATCACCGGTCACAACTTGTTTTTTTTTTTTTTTCTTTTCTTTTTTTCTTTCTTTTTTTTTTTATAGCAAAAACATCTTCCATTTAATAAAAAAAAAACTATAATAAACGCCTAGATAATCTATATGCAAGAATTAGACATGAAATATTTTTGTGGAGAAACAAGTTTCCATTTTTCAGAAATGATTTTTGGACAAAAATTCCAGTGTCAACAGTGCTCATGCCTTCACAAACATGAAAAGGCTCAGAATTTTCTTAGC
The DNA here is from genome assembly GCA_014182885.2 of Eucalyptus caleyi. Classification (NCBI taxonomy): domain Eukaryota; kingdom Viridiplantae; phylum Streptophyta; class Magnoliopsida; order Myrtales; family Myrtaceae; genus Eucalyptus; species Eucalyptus caleyi. The sequence continues at coordinate 54,177,238 of CM024468.2, read as the reverse complement.
TCACAATGTTTCCCATTTAGGGGATCTTATATACCTTCCCGCTAAATTAAGATGGCTCCAATGGCCCGATTATTCTCCACCGTCGGTGCCGTTCAATGCAAACCTCAGGAAACTTGTAGGTTTAGACCTCAGTAAAAGCAGCATCCGCATATTGGGGAAGGAATTCAAGGTACATGCTTGCTATATTCTCCTGTCAAGATAAAAGATATAACTCTGAAGATCTTGAAATAACTACTTATAAATATTATTATTTACCGTGCACTTTTTCGACATTTGAGGTGTGTTACTTTCAACCACTATAAATTGTTGAGTGAAACTCTCGATGTATTGTCCCTGCCAAATCTTGAGAGTTTGGATCTCAAGGGTGCACCAATCTTGTTAAGGTTCACCAATCTTAGCTATTTCCCCAGCAGTCTGAAGTCGATATCTCTTGAAAATCGGTCTTTAGAGGTTGCTCAAAGCTTTCAAGGTTTCCAAATATTCTTGTACCAGTGAAACATTTGAGAACACTTGCACTTTATGAGACAGCCATTGAAGAATTACCCTCTTCTGTCGCAATCTCATCAAACTGCAAGAGTTATTGTTTTCGAAAGAATAGAGAAGGAATTGACAGTAAAAGCTGTGTGTCTTTTTTTGAAAACTGAAAAATGTTCAAAATACATATTAGAACTTAACCATAAACCCACGTTGCCCACTAACAGCTTGCTTGGTCCACAAAACCAGCAACAAACTAACATAACAACTAAAAAACATGCAGCTAACTGCTCCTACAAGATAAGATTGACCAAGTAAAACAACAATTAATCAACTCCTAGAAAACAGGACATCAACAAACTGACTAAACAAAAAAAAAAAAAAAAAAACAAATGGTGCAATCTGATACATCAACACTCTCCTCCTAGATCAAGTACTTCACACTCCTAGCTTTGCCCGAGAAGTTCAAATTGACCAACATGAAATGAGTTCGTGAATATATTTGCAATCTGGTTTTCTGAACTGCAATACACCAGTTTCATCTCTCTAGCCTTTTGCACTTCTCTCAAGAAGTAAAACTTAACCTTAAAATGCTTTGTTCTTCCATGAAATACTGGATTCTGTGAAATGGCCAGAGTAGCGTGATTATCCACAAACACTTCTATGTCTTCTTCTTGTTGCATATGCAGATCATCCATAATCTTCTTCAACCATAATGCTTGATTCACAGCTGCAGTAGCTGCAATGAACTCAGCTTCTGCAGTTGATTGAGCCATAATTTCCTGCTTCTTTGAACAACAGGAAAAACATGTCGACCCAAATGTAAAGCAATAATGTGAAGTAGTCCCCATATCATCCACTGATCCTGCCCAGTCACTGTCAGAATACCCCTGCAACTTAAACTCCTGAACTCTACAAAACTTAATCCCATATGAAAGAGTACCTTTTAAGTACCTCAACACCCTCTTTGCAGCTACCATATGCAACTCACTTGCACAATTGAGAAATCTAGATAAGAAACTTACGGGAAACATGATGTCTGACCTAGTTGCAGTGAGATACATAAGACAACCAATCAAACTTCTGTAAACTCTTTCATCTGCAGGTTCTGATCCATCCTTCTTTTGAAGCTTTTCCTTATGACCCATTGGAGTACTCACACTCTTGCACTCCTCCATGTTGAATCTCCTTAGGATCTCCTTCAAATACTTCTTCTGACAGATAAAAACTTCATTCTGAGTCGGCCTAACCTCCATTCCTAGAAAATATGACATCTCACCAAGATCATTCATTTCAAACATCTTCATCATCTCTTGCTTAAATGCAGTAATCTGAGCACTATTACTCATTGTCACCAGCATATCATCCACATAAAGAGACACCGCCACTAAGTTAGATACTAACTTCTTGACATATAGAGTGGGTTCACTGAGGCTTTTCTTGAAACCTAGGCCTAGCAAGTGCTCATCCATCTTACTGTACCATGATCTAGGAGCTTGCCTCATGCCATAGAGAGCCTTTCTCAGCAAATAAACTTTCTCCTCCTAGCCTAGTGTGACAAAGCCTTCTGGTTGCTCAACATAAATCTTCTCCTACAGCACTCCATTCAAAAATGCAAATTTCACATCTAACTAATATACCTTCCATCCTTGTTGAGGTGCCAAACCAAAATCATTCTAATTGTATCAAGTCTTGCCATGGGAGCAAAGGTTTCTGAGAAATCAACTCTCCAAACCTGTGCATATCCCTTCACCACCAACCTTGCCTTATGCTTATTCATTGAGCCATCAGGATTAAATTTGGTCCGGAAAACCCATTTTACTCCAATCACCTTCCTATCTTCAGGCCTCTCCACTAGCTCTCATGTTTGGTTCTTTTCTATCATAGCCAACTCTTCTTTCATTGCATTCATCCATCTCTGATCGCTTTTAGCTTCCTCATAACCTGCAGGTTCCAAAAGAGCCACACTGCACCTTTGATATATATCAGTCAAAGATCTGGTACCTCTAACTGGAATATCATCCCCCAACTCGTTAGGTTCCAATGAGACCTCTTTGTGCTTGCCTTGTGGCTCATTTGTCCAGTCCCATTTCTCATCTTCTAGGAACTGAACATCCCTGCTAGTGATCACCTTCCCTATCTGTGGTTGATAGATCTTGTAAGCTTTTGACACTAAACTGTAGCCAACAAAGATCCCAAGTTCAACTTTCTCTCCCAACTTGTCTCTCTTGACCTATGGAATATGAGAAAAACACAAACAGCCAAACACCTTCAAATTTCTTAGAATTGGCTTGACATCAAACCAAGCCTCAAAGGGTGTCTTCATCTCCAATACCCTCGTAGGTAGTCTATTCAGCAGAAAAACTGATGTGTTTGCTGCTTCTGCCCAAAACTCTTTTAGTAGATTCTTCTCATATAGCAGACACCTAGTCATCTCCATAATGGTTCTATTCTTCCTCTCACTAACTCCATTTTGCTGTGGAGAGTAAGGAGTAGTAAGCTGATGCTCAATTCCAGCTTCTTCACAGAAAGAATTAAAGCTGTGTGAAGTGTATTTTGTTCCATTATCAAATCTAATGACCTGAATCTTGCAACCACTTTGGTTCTCAGCCCATTTCTTAAACTTCATAAATACCCCAGCAACTTCTGACTTTTGCTTCATAAAGTAAAACAAGCACATTCTAGTATAATCATCAATGAAAATAATGAAATACTTGTTGCCATTTAGTGAAGGAGTCACTTGTGGACCATATAGATCTGTATGAATCAGTTGCAGCTTCTCTGTAGCTCTCCAAATGGATTCCTTGAAGGGAAGTCTTGTCTGCTTGCCCAGCAAACAAGCTTTGCACCTTGTGATCTACTCCTCCAGGCTTGGTAACCCAGTTGCCATTTCATTCATTTGCAAGAGCAGCACGCCTTTATGATGAAAGTGCCCCAACCTCTAGTGCCATATTTCTAAATCATTAGCCTAACACTTAAATGCCATCTGCTCCTTCTCAAGAGGATTCAAAGAAAAACTCTTATGTTGCATCCTTATCTTAAACAGCTCCTGACCACTGGAGTCAAAGATCAAACACTTCTCCTCTTCAAATATCACCTTAAATCCCTTTTCTACCAACTACCCCACACTCAGCAAATTCTGATCAATTTTAGGCACATACATCACATCAGAAACCAGCTTAGTTCGAGCACAACTCTCCATTGCTACAGTCCCTTTACCTTTCACTTCTAAGTACTCCCCATTCCCAATCCTCACTCTTGACTTCAACAACTTGTCAAGGTTTATAAACAGTGTTTCATCACTTGTCATGTGATTTGTGCAACCACTATCAACAAGCCAACTGTCACATGGAGTATTAGAGGAGAAACAAGAGGCAACAAACAATTGATCTACCTCTTGCTGGACTGCAGCATGTACCTCACCCTGCTGCTGATCTCTCTTCTCTTTGCAGAACTTCTCAATGTGTCCAAGCTTATGACACTTTCTGCACCTTACATTTGGCCTCTTCCAACATCTAAAGTGTGGATGATTCTTTTTTCCATAATGCTGACATGGGGAATATCTTCCCCAATTGTTCTTGGAGTTGCCTGCACTGTTCTCTCTTGCAGGAGCTTCTGAACCACTGCTACCATTTCCTTTCTTCCCTTTCCACTTCTTGACTTTTCTTCCTACATTCTGTTGTTCTTTGGCCAGCAAAGCTCCTTTTGTACTTCCTTCCAGCCTCATTAACCTCCTCTGCTCTTGTGCTTGCAGAGCATTTAGCAATTCTGCCAACTTGATCTGAGACAAATCCTTGGTATTCTCTAAAAAGGCAATGGTTGCCTCAAACCTTTCGGGGAAAGAGACAAGAATCTTCTGCACTAGCCTATTATCAGAGAGGTCAATGCCTAGAACTCTTGCCTAATTTGCAATGCTTATCAACTTATAAGAATACTCCTTAATTGTCTCAGACTCCTTCATCTGCAGTCTCTCAAATTCTGTGATCAGAATTATCCCCTTCATGCTTATGATCCTCTCATCTCCTTGATACTCAGCTTTGAGGAAGTCCCAAATAGCTTTGGCTGATTCACAAGCCATAACTCTGCTAAAAATGGCAGGTGAGACAGCAGCATATAAACAAGACTTTGCCTTTGCTTTCCTTTTTGTCCTCTCCTTGTGAAACTTGATTTGATTAACGGTTGGATTGTTAGGAAGGGGAGCAACTTCATAATCTTGTTCCGCAACTTCCCAAAAATCACAACCCTCTAGATAGGCTCGCATTCTCACTGCCCAAGCTTGATAATTTTCTCCATCAAACGCTAGTGGAGCCATTGCTGAAAGACCACTCGATCCTGCCTCCATCTTGCTTTTAACTTCTATGGATGCAGATACACCTCTCAATCAATCTCACAAGTCACTCACAACCCCTTAAGATCAAGAAAGCTCTGATACCAGTGTTGTTTTTGAAAGAACAGAGAAGGAGTTGACAGCAAAAGCTATGTGTCTTTTTTTGAAAACTAAAAAATGTTCAAAATATATACTAGAACTTAACCATAAACCCATGTTGCCCACTAACAGCTTGCTTGGTCCACAAAACCAGCAATAAACTAATAGAACAGCTAAAAAACGTGCAGTTAACTGCTCCTACAAGATAAGATTGACCGAGTAAAACAACAATTAACCAACTCCTAGAAAACATGACATCAACAAAATGACTAAACAAAACAAAGAAAAAAACATATGGTGCAGTCTTGATACATCAACAAGAGTTGTATATAAGGGACCGTGTGGACCTTAAAAGGCTTCCTTGTAGCATCTATACACTGTAGCATCTTGTGCATATTTTTTATTGATGGATGCTCACAACTTAGCAAGTTCGTGGAACCTATGTGGAGATCAAATGATTATACCAATCTCTCTCTCCCATTAGCCCTATTGAGCATAATTTACTTGAATATGCAAAGATGCAGCTTATTAGAGATTAGCTCTTGCAAAATCTTCATTGTCTATCCTCCTTGACAATTTTAGATCTGTCGGAGAGCAAATTTGTCAAACTTCCCACATGCATTAGTCAATTTACTAAGTTGCAACGGCTTCTTTTGGCATGTTGCATGCAGCTTCAAGAGATTCTAGCTCTCCCGCAGAACATAACATCTTTACTTGTAAAAGATTATGAATTGCTAGAAACATGTGTGGACTTATCACACATGCTACAATATAATCAAGATAAATCACCTTGGCTCAAACAAATTGACTTTCTAGCTGTCATCAGCTGATTTGGGATCAATGCTCTAGCAATTGCAATGTGCTGTCAATTAATCTCTCTCTCTCTCTCTCTCTCTCTCTCTCTCTCTCTCTCTTATCTTTGTGTCTCAAGTGTAAAAGATTTCGACTGGCCGGGATTGCCTAGAGAGACTCAGGTTGACATAATTCATCCTGGAAGCAAGATCCCAAAGTGGTTTGTCCATCAAAGCATGAGAGGACTCTTAAGGTTTCCTGTATCTTCATAATCATATTGTGACATAGCCGGCTTGGCCTTTTGTACTATTGTTGATTCCGCTAATATGAAAGAAGCCAGTATTTCATGCGAGATCCAATTGTTTGTCAACAATCAAGAAACTTATGGTTGCATAGATTGTTTTTCCTCACTGGAGTCTGACCTCATATGGCTTTTATATGTTCCATGGTGAATGATGTGGGGATTGGATGCCAAATTGCTGAATCACTAGAGTCAATTTATAGTACTGTTTCAAGCATTAGAGGGGATTCTAAGAAGCTATGGGGTGCATTTGGTGTACAAACAAGTTAAGCAACCAAATGACACAGAGATTTATGAAAGTGTTGCTCCTATTAATTTGAATGTGAACCTTGCTGGTTCCCATGTCTGAAGCTACAAAACGAGGAAAGATTTTCAGACTTCAAATATAATACACTATGATTCGAAATTAGTTTTCTTGTAGTTTAGTGTGGTAGTTATGGTTAATACCCTTTCGAGTGGCTCTTATTATAAAATTGCTATAGTGTTTTACTGGACTCTCAGATTATGCAACGGCCTTTAGTCTTTCCCTCAGAAAGAAAGTGCAGGGATGTTCCCGTCTAGTCATTATTCCTAAATATAACTATTGACTCGTATCAAGATTAAGCCCAAGAGAAACCTAGAGAAAAGAGAAGTGCTTTAGACAAAGAATCAAATTTTCACATAGGCCAATCTTATTGGCAACTCCTGTGACATCCCAAAAGTCATTAACCTTCATTAGTGTAATTAGATCATTAGGAACTTAGATTAATTAGATTGGGCCAGAAAGTGAACCCGATGGATCGTGAGGAATGTGTGGGCTTGAGAAGTAAGTGGGCCACACGAATTGGACTTAAGAAATATAATGAGAGATTATGGGCTTGGACTTGGCTTAAAGCGGGCCAAGGTTCGGAATTATTAGATTTGTAGATTTAGTTTAGTGGGCCGGAATTGTTATAGATTAAGCCTATTGGGCCGAGGATGAATATTTAGGCCCGACTGATTTTATTTTATAGATTATAGTTATGATAACTTGATTAATGTTTATAATGCTAATATCAATTTCTAACTTTAGCATTCTTTTTGTGATGAATTTTTATAGACTAACGTTGACTAGTCGATATGTTATGTCATTCGATATGTTATATATATGTTATGACTTTGTATAATTGGGATTAAGTAGACACAAAAGGCAATTAGATGAAAATATTAGAAGCTAATGAACTAACGAATGATATCGATTAACTGTAAATTAGCGACGATCGACAGATGGCGAAAATCTTCATGCATGAAAGCCACGACACTTTTCTCTCTCTCGATTTTCTCATCAACACCCACGGTTTTTCTCAATCCATAGAACCGAAGATGGCAACTCCAAGGAAGCATAATCATTGGCTAAATCTAATCATTACACTAGCCTAGGACTAGCTCATAGCCTATTTCCCCTTAAGCTTCGTACCCTCTCTCTCTCTCTCCATATAAAACCCAGCAACCCATCTTCTTCTTCATCTTTTCTCTCGGCTGAGCAGCGAAAAACCAGAAGCAAACCAGCAACCTTCTTCTTCTTGCATGCTGATTTTGAGTGTTGATCTTGAAGCATCTCTGTGTTGTTTAGTAGCTGATGCAAGGTAAGGAAAGATCTAACTCTAAATTGAAAGTTATCCATTGTTTCATCAAGGGAGCTTGAGGATCTAACCAAACAGTGATGGATATAGTTTGTAGTTGCTGTTTTGTGATTGATCTAAGCTTAGTGAGTGTTAGATTGAAGGTAGGAGCTATTGCATGTCACTCTTGAGTCTTGCATGTCTCGAAATCCTTGTGTGAGTATGCTGTTTTGTTGAGCGAAGTGATGAAATGGATGCCGAGTGTGTTGTTTTGGTAGAAATCGTGATAAGTGGCTTACGGATGCAACGACACTTCGAGCCGAGCTGTGGAACCGATCATTTGTTAGAGAAAGATATGCTGAAGTTGCTTTGAGTTGCTGTGAGTAAGCATTGGAGTATTTTAGAAGAGATTTGTGGATAGATAAGTTGTTTCGTTGAGTTAGAAGTGAGAAAATTTGTGTATCTATTCTGTTCTAAGTGAAAACAGTTATGGAGTCTTCTGTTTGTGTTTAATTTTCTTTATGTATGTTAATAGAGATAAGAAAGAAACCTTTACATGATAGAACATCTATAAGATCAAGTTATACACATAACTATAACCATATGAATATATAAAAACGTAGAGATGGAAGTGAACTTAGTAAAACCAGTAAACTGTTTTGTGAGAAACGGTATGACCTTTACTGATTGTACGAATTTTATATATTTACCTAGTTAGATTTGGACTTTGAATCCTTAATAAAAATTGTAGAAAAAATCTTAATAAATGACGTGTCAAAATTTGAGATTAAATCGATAATAATTGGCTAGTGAAACAATTTTCCTTGTAGATAAAGAATCTGCACGTCGGTACAGGGTACTAGTAAAGATGATGACAATTGTTACTTTTAATACAGTAAGAATTAGACTTAAGTTTCTTCACAGAAAATGTCTATCTATGTCTCAAGTATAACACACTAAAATTTGATAATATTTCGACAAGAATTAATATACCTTCTGTGTTCGAAACCGAAACTGTTCATTTAGCTAGTTTACTGTTTGTACCCGAGAACACATATTAGATGTAGTGTCTTGTATCTTAGACTTGTATGATGAACATAGAGTCTAATAAACCTTATACTAGATTTTATTTGTGTATGAGTAAGTCTCATATATCATTTGAGATATAAGTGCATATAGAATCATGTGTGTGCAATGAGTGTGGTGCATAGTGCTTGATTATGGGATAAATATCTGTTCGCCATGGAATGGGACATGATGTAATGGGTTTTATCTTATAATTTGGACACGCACGTGTGCTAGGTTCATGAGAGTTAGATAGATACTTTAGAGTCTTTTCTTTTGCATACGATAAATGCATTAATCAAAGGTGTGGTGGTGTGAAATGTGTGCTTAAGATGAATGAACCCATCGGTCCCGAGATACCGGTGATGCCCCCGGAAGTTTGGGATGCCCTTGCTGCGTGGTCTTGGATGCCTCGGTAGAGAGATACTGAGATGCCTCGGAGTGAGATGCCCTTGTGTGTGATCAAGGATGCCTCGGTTGTGTGATACTGAGATGCCTCGGAGTGAGATGCCCCTTGCTGTGTGGTCTTGGGAGGACCTCGGTTGTGTGATGCCGGGATGCCTCGGAGTGAGATGCCCACAATTAGAGGTATTGTGGAAGTCCGGATAACGTACTTTCCGGAAGTGACTCGATCGGCCGGTTGAATTCCGGTTAGTGATTGATCGAGGGTGGATTTTATGCACACTAAATATAATTATTTGGCGAGTGAGTTCATCTATTATTGTTGCATTATATTTTGATGTGAGATTGAGTTTGTGAAGGGTAAGTATAGAAGTGGATGCATATAAGGTGATTTCTTACATGAAGTAATAGTATTGTTTATGCTTGTGATATATTCTCTTAGTATCCTAAATTGTTTGATGATTCACTTGTAACTTTGATGGCTATGGATTGTTTAAGTTAGAGTTTTATCATTCTTTACTGGGCAAGGTTGTTTGCTCATACCTTACATTTTCAGATTGATAGCATGGATGTACCGCCGGTAGCTCGATACGGGGTGGTAGTGCATCTTGATGTTTCTCTTCATGACGAGTATGATCCCGACATTGACATGACCCTCTCCAAGTATGAGGCCACCTTATGGTTGGATGACGGTAGAGCTGAGTTATTACCGATGACGTTCGTTGCATGGTTTATCAACCATGAAGGAGAGATGTTCGGACCTTTACCCTTTGGAGCAGGAGGACCTGGAGTGGGGATGGACGGCGCCTAGACGCCTTTGATCTTGTAGAAGCTGATTAATTTTGTTTTTTTAGACGTGGGCTAGTGTGGGAACTTGTGGAGTAGATACCCTCACCCCTTATCCCTAGCTTGTGTTACGCCTTACTTTTGTTATGTATATGTTGTATATATATAGGCGATGAACATGGAAAGAGTCCAGGTTGATAAATTTTGTAAGCCCTGATGATGATAAGTAGAAATGCAGCTTCTTGTGTCCTTGTTTATGTGCATGAATGTTTGGCCAATACTTGAATAGAAGATAGAGTGATTGCAGGATAACCTCATAATATAAACTTGAGATTTTAAATAATCCATGTTATACATGCTAACCTTCAATGGTAAACATTATGGGTTATCTAAAGGAGATTACAAGCTAGACAAGAAGATAATAATAATTATAATTCCGCTTGCGCTTAGTACATGACGCTCTGGGACGTCACAACTTCTTTTGGGAAAGGAAGGATTTTCTGTCGTCCCTTTCCCAACATCTTCGTTATGAAAAAATATTATGTGGTTACTTGCACGTCACCAGCCAATTTGATGTGCATGAGCTTGGTCAACACTATTTAAAGGGTGACGCTTGTCCTCTAGCATAAACATGGACATGGATGATAAATAAAAAAGTAAATTCTAAAACTTTCTTTTCTATGACATGTAGACAGACTCGTGAGGAAAAAATATTAGATATCTTAACAGCTCCACGTTATTTTTATTTTGAACCACTTAGCAGCTAACAACTATTTGAGCGGATCCACGTCATCCCAGTTCAAACCACCGCAGGCGGAGGGCAAAGCATTCTCTCTCCTCTTAATCTTCTCTCTTCTCTACACATGCCCTCTCTTCCTCATCCTCCAATGCTCGACGCTCTCTCTGCACTCTACCTCAACACACTAAACCTTCCCGTCTAGCGCTTCCTCCAACAACCGTTGCTCCCTCCCGACAACAGCCTTTCTCTTTTCACTAGATGGCCTCATCCTCTAGACTGCATTCTCTCGGCGCACTCCCGCGACCTCTTTCTTCCCAAATCGCGCTCTCTCGCAACGGCCGATTTCTCTCGCCTCTCTCCGTCCCCCCCCCCCCGACTCGCGACCGAGAAGCAATCACTCCGCCCTCTTGTCTAATCTTCTGTCAACGACTGCTTTCCACTCTGCTCGAAACAGTCCCTCAAGAAACCCTAAATTTGCAACCTCAAGTCAAGTTTGATTTTATTTCCTGGGTTTTTATGTTCGCATCTTTGTTTTGGGGGAGAAAGTACTTAGAAGCTCGCTAGTTTATTGCTTCTGATTCTAAGCACAGCAACGTGAGAAAGCTTGGCCTCTTCTACATAAGCGAACATTTTACGAATGAAAATTCTTTAGATTCTTCCACTGGCCCTGTTGACTCTTTGTTAGCTGATTATGGATCCATATGAGGTTGATTTTTTTCTTGTCTTGAACTTATTTATTTGTGTTAGTCTTCAACAAGGGCAACATCCTCATGTCTCTTCTTTCTACTAAGTTTGCAAATATATTTCTTCCACCAATTGCATCTTTTTAAATGGCTTATAGTTTTTCCTCAACCTCTTATGTAATGTCATTTCTGGTGTAAAAATATTATTTCCGTTTTTCCTTTTGGGGAGTGGGTGTGTTAACATACATATATATGTAAATATGATGCAGATGGGCCTCTTTAAGTTTGTGCTACAGTTTTTTGTGTAGTTTGTCTTGTTTTTGCTTTTTTATTAACTCCTGGGCTACTCTTTGTTGTTGATGTGTTTGTCTTCATTTCCTGAATATAGGCATCTTTTTTAGGTCTTTAGAGTTGTGTTTTTCACAGCTGTTAGCATGATCCCTTGACTAGATTAATGCTAGCGAACTCAAATGAGTAAATCTGTTTTATATTTTTTTCACAAGCATTTCAAAGCGTTCTTCTATCCTGTCATGCTTCTCTTCTTTGGGTGGGTGTTGCATTTCGCACTCCCTCTCTGATTTGTTTCTCTTGCTTTATGAATTTGTGATTACAAGTTGTTTCTCTTGCTTTATGGAATTTGTGGTTACGTACCAATGATGAGATGATTCTTTTGCTGCATCTTAATGTAGGTTCATGAAATAGCAATGGTCTCAGCTATTCAGGATAGAAGTTTTAATGATTATATGCTGAAAGTATAGGAGGTTGTAACTCGTAACTCAATTATAGAATATTCCAAATTGCTATCTCCACTTTTTCCAGCCCTGGTTTCTAATGGGTGCTTTGTTGTTGTGGCAGGCAAGATGATTGGCAAAAGGAAAAGCATGATTTTCTTCAAAGCTTAAGCTGGAGCTAAGACCATGGCTATTTCATGAACCTACATTAAGATGCAGCAAAAGAATCATCTCATCATTGGTACGTAACAACAAATTCCATAAAGCAAGAGAAACAAATTGTAACCACAAATTTCATGAAGCAAGAGAAACAAATTAGAGAGGGACTGCGAAATGCAACACCCACCCAAAGAAGAGAAGCATGATAGGATAGAAGAACACTTTGGAATGCTTGTGAAACAAATATAAAACAGATTTACTCATTTGAGTTCGCTAGCATGAATCTAGTCAAGGGATCATGCTAACAGCTGTGAAAAACACAACTCTAAAGACCTAAAAAAGTTGCCCATATTTAGGAAATGAAGACAAACACATCAACAACAAAGAATAGCCTAGGAATAAATAAAAAAGCAGAAACAAGACACACTACACAAAACAATTAGGCAAAAAAATGCTTCAAGTGCCAAAAGTTGGTACAAATGGACACTTAAGTGTCAAAACTTACGAAAGTGACACTTAAGTGCCACTTTTTATGAAAAATGGGACACTTGAGTGCCACATCCGGCGAACCTTGCTGGAAATCCTACTTGGCATTTTTTTAATGATTTTCTCGCTTACGTGGCTCGCCGGAGGCGACTCACAAAACACACACAAAAACGACGTCATTTTGGTATAATTTGAATTTTAATATAAAATTAATTAAATTAAATCTAAAACAAAATAATAATAATAATAATAATTTTAGAGAAAAAAAAAGGTAGAGGAGGAGGAGGAAGAGGAAGGCGGCCGGCGGTTGAGGGTTTAGCCCTCGTCGCCTCTGCCACCTCCCTACCATCGCCGGAAGGTGGGGGAGGGTCGGCCGGGGCCGCCGAGCCCAGGCTGGGGGCCTAGCAACCCCAGCCGACCAGCAGTGACGGCCAGCATGCCCTCTCCCAGATCTGGGGAGAGGGTCGCAACCCTCCCCCAGATTCGGTGAGGGTCGGTGGCTCTCGCCCGGCCGGGCCAAGGGCCACCGCCCGCTCGAGGTCGCCTCGGCGACGACGACCCTTGGCCCGACAGGCCCTCGCCGGCCGACCCTCCCCCCTTCGTTGCCGACCCTTCCAGGCGGTGGAGGGGAGGCGGCGATGGCGAGGGCTCAGCCCTCGGTTGCCCCCTCCTTTTTTTTAAATTTTTTTTTTAATATTTATATTTATATTTTTAAATTTTTTAAATAAATATAGTTTTAAATTTAATTTAATTAATTTTTTATTAATTTTTACCACTTCAGCACTAAAACGACGTCGTTTTTGCATTGTCTAGCCACATCAGCGTGCAAAATGATGCCGTTTTGCACTTATTTCACCGGAAAATTGACATGTCAGCATTTTTGCCGAATGGCACTTAAGTGATTTATTTTGCTCTGATTTTGGCACTTAAGTATCACTTTCGCGCGCATGACAAAATTTCTGTTTCAGAAATTGATTTCTAGCTAGAAATTGATTTTTCAATTTCTATTCCCTTGACTAGTTTCTGAGCAAAGAAACCCGTTTGATAACAATTCGGAATTTCTATTTCTAGAACAGAAATCCGTTTGATAAGAATAAAATTTCTATTTCTTGGAATAGAAATTGATTAGATAACAACATAGGAAATCCTCAAATACAAAATAATGGTCGAAATAATACTAAAACGACATAAGAAATCCTCAAATACAAAATAATAGTCGAAATAATACTAATACATTACAAAAGTTGAAAATACAATTTCATGGAATTTCCTATTACATGTGCTTATGTTTCCTATTACGTAATATTTTCTTTCGAAAAATAAACAACATGGCAAAAAAAAAAAAAAAATCAATTGAAATTCAATTGTAGTGAATATGTCGTTATGTTTTTGCCGAAATTGATTTCACATTAATCAAATAAGTCTAATGGTAGCCATGATTATAATAGTCTAATCTCCTAAAAAAAAATCCTAACTTCAAGTCTAATTCCAATTTCTTTCCAAATTTTGTTAAAAAAATCATCACCATGTTCAAAAATCGTCACCAGTTTTTTTCAAAATTATCAACACTATGATTATTTAAAAATTTATTATCAAAATCTGTATTTTCATCAACACTCTTACAAGAACAATAGATTCCTTATTAGATCTCTTTTTACCCACGTCTTGATAAGTGAGGATACTATATAAAAGAAAAATCGGATGAAACCCTAATGATTTGACACCTTTTTACCACCTCAATATGAAGTTTATGATTAAAAAAATAGTTAGCCAAATAGTGCCGTTGTCTAGCATACTACGGAAGAGTAGGTGAAGAAAGACTCGTTAGATATGAATATGGCAAGTTGACTATTACCATGCGTGAAATCTCTTGCATGCAACAAATGAAGCCTTGTTCATTCAATTCCCATCATCTGGCCCAATGGTTAAGATTTCAATCAATATTGATTGAAATGATTATATTAAAAAAATCATTAAAATATTTTGGACTAAATTAACTAAATTGAAAAGTTGAGAAAAAAAAATTTTCTATTTCTATTTCAGAAACTGAGAAACTAAAAATTTCAGCTTCTGATTTCTTCGATTTCTCTATTTCTGAAATAGAAATTTGTTTCAAAAATAGGGAAATCAAATTGCGTTACCAAATGGATTTCTGTTCCAAACCTGTTCCGGGGAATAGAGAAATAGAGAAATCGAGAAACAGAAATTTTATCATACGCGCCCTCACTTAAGTGTCCCTTTGTGCCAACTTTTGGCACTCAAGGGTCCGGGTGTCCCAAAAATTGTAGTACAAACTTAAAGAGGCCCATTTGCATCATATTTACATATATATGTATGTTAACACACCCAATCCCCAGAAGAAAAAACGAAAATCATATTTTTACGCTAGAAATGACATTACAAAATAGGCTAAGGAAAAACTAGAAGTGATTTAAAAAGATGCCATTGGTGGAAGAAATATATTTGCAAATTTAGTAGAAAGAAGAGACATGAGGATGTTACCCTGGTTGAAGACTAACAGATAAATAAGTTCAAGACAAGAAAAAAATCAACCTCATCTAGATCCATAATCAATAGACAAAGAGTCAACAGGGCCAGCTGAATAATCTAAGGACTTTTCATTCGTAAAATGTTGGCTTATGTAGGAGAGGCCAAGCTTTCTCGTGTTACTGTGCTTAGAATCAGAAGCAATAAACCAACGAGCTTCTAAGTACTTTTTCCCCCAAAAACAAATATGCGAACATAAAAACCCAGAAATAAAATCGAACTTGACTTGCGGTCGCAAATTTAGGGCTTCTCGAGGGACCACTTTGAGCAAAGCAGAAAACAAGTCGTTGACGGAAGATTAGATGACAGGGCAAAGCGATTGCTTCTTGGTCGCAAGTCGGGGTGACGGAGAGAGGCGAGCAAAATTGGCCATCGAGAGAAAGCGCGATTTGGGAAGAAAGAGGTCACTGGAGGGCACCGAGAGAATGCAGCCCAGAGGATGAGGCCATCTAGTGGAGAGAGAAAGGCCGTCATTGGGAGGGAGCAATGGCCGTCAGAGGAAGCGCTAGGCGGGAAGGTTTAGTGCATCGGGGTAAAGTGCAAAGAGAGCATCGAAGGAGGAGGAAGAGAGAGCAGCTAAAGAGGAGAGAGAAGATAAAGAGGAAAGAGAACACTCTGCCCTTCGCCTGTGCTGGTTTGAACTGGGACGACATGGACCTGCCCGAACAGCTATCAACTGCTAAGTGGTTCAAAGTAAAAATGACGTGGAGCTATTAAGGTATCTAATATTTTCTCGACAGGTGAGGTGAAAAAGGACGATACAATATATGGTGATAGCTAAAAACCCACTTAATTCACTCCCTCTTTTCAATTTCTAAGGGCTTCTACTTTTATGCCCCCCCCCCTTTCCTCTTCCTTTTACGTTTCTAAAACTCTTTTTTTTCTTTTCAACTTCCAAGGGCTTCTTCACTTGCTCTATCTCCCCTTTTGCATTTCTATTTTACCTTTAAATGTTAGCATTTATAGCTTTGTCCGTTTTCATCTCACCAGTTTGTCTGTCGGTCATAGAAAAGAAAGCTTCGGTTTTAATTTTTTATTTTCAATACCTATCCTTGTCCATGTCAGAGGACACGTGTCATCTTTTAGTAGAGCTGACTAAGCTCACTCACATGGTGGTTACAAACTACTAAATATATTCTCCTTCGTTATGGATTCTCAATTTTTTTAGAAAAAGGGGAAGTTTGATCAACTCATAATATGAATATCACAATAACCAAGCTCAATTGACCATCTCAAGATTGAAACCTGATTTGGGCATTTGTCGAACAGTTGGTGCACATTAAATTGCCTCAAATAGCTTCCTTGAGCAATATTCATGGCCTTCAATCTCGACCCATGTGCAATCTTAAATGGAACTAAAGCATTAAAATTATACTAATACATTCAAAGAACAATATTAGATAGAGTTTAGAGCCCAAACTAATATAGCTAGTATGAGTACTTAGGGGTGAATAAGTATATAAAATATTTTTCTTGATAATTGCACAATACTTAGACAGTTAAAGGATTTGCGACAAATAATAATCAACGTAAGACTGAGTAAAGGAAAGAGAGAATTGAACACGCGGTTTATAGTGGTTCGGCTTGATTCAAGCCTACGTCCACTCTTCTGCATTGACAGCCAATTGGATGGATTCCACTATGAACAAAGAGATGTTACGGCGTTGATCTTCCTTGATTTCTCGGTGTAGATGATCTACCACACTCGCTCAAGGTATCACCAAGTATAGACACTCTCTGTGTATACAATTTCGCTCAAAATGTATCGACTAATAATCAAGGTGCTTCAGACTCTGGAATTTCTCTATCGATCACACACTAAAACAACTAGAACGTCTTCCTTTTATACTCTGTTATGCCATCATACCCGTTGGCACTTACCAAAGGAATTCCTCCAATCTAACCGTTGGATGGAATCAATTAAGGATATCATTCGAGCTATTAAAGGAACCTGACAATAGCCCATCAATCATGTTCGCCCATACAATCAGGATCTTGGTTTCCAAGAATAGAACCTTCCAGGAATATTTCGTCGACCACCGGATCTTCAATCGATCTAGATACGAATAAAAGAATCCGTTATATTTATCCAACCAAGAGATCTTCTCTAGAGGATAGGATTAAATCCTCAACCATATACTTCGGCTCTGGATTTCCTTCGTCACTGGATTAGAAAGACTGTCAATGAGAATAGTCTTGAGTCTTAAGTCTTGAGTCTTGAGTGTTGAGTCTGGTGATCAGAAAGTCTTCAGACTTTAAACAGACGGTCTGCAAATATCCAGACTAGACTGATAAAAACGTTTTGTCAGCTTCAAAATATTCTGGAAAGATTTCTCCAACAATCTCCCACTTTTTAATGGTGACAAAACTTTCCTGTAGATTTGAACAACGTTGATCTGCAAAAATATTTCTCAAGCAATATGGCTATCTCATAAAGATTAATAAAACAACCAGACTCTGCATCCACAGAAAATTGGTTAGTCTTTCATGAGTAATACCATATGACAATACTTGATATAAATGCAAACAGTCAAGCATCAAAATCCACAACCAGTGCAGTCAAATTCATGTTCACACCCAAGTTCACTCAAGTCATACTCAAAAACAAACATATTCAACCACAAAAACAAATTTAAAGTCAAAGTTTAAAGTTCAAATTGGTTCAAATTACTTCTCCCCCTTTTTGTCATCATTAAAAAAATGTGAGAAAGGAGTCAGGTCTGCTTGGGAATGCGCACGATATGGAAATCTCCCATGGACTGGACTATGCCTTCTAGCCTCTTCAAGTCTTCCCTTAGTTTAGCTACCTCCTCTCCTTTGGCATTGGCTTGAAGTTGTAGAGGGAGGTCTTTCATTTTGTCCTCCAGGGTAACCGAAGATGCTTGTCCAGCATTCTTTATGGCTTGAATTTCACAGTCCAGAGCATAGATTTGGCCCCGCATTTCTAGAAGAACATCAAGAATACGACGAAAATCTGCTGAATTGTCCGTCTGTGTACTTGCATTTGCTTTCTCGGATGGAGTGAATGCAGACGATGGAGCTTCTGTATAATCTTGCAGATTTGGTGTTGACGTATCGTGTCCTTCTTCAGGCAATTGAGAAGCCTGAAACTCTTCTAGATCTGTTGGAGATTGTCTTAGACCTTCACTATTGGCAGCATGAGGTGTGGACCTTTCTTGCTCGCCAACTCCCCCTGTCTCTAGGACCTCAAATGGGGAAGAGTGATGATCATGCTCTTCTGTATCTTAATTCCCCTTCTCTCCAGATTCAGCTGCAGACTTTTCTTTCTCTTCTTCTCCTTCTTCTTCAGCTTCTTTCTCCTTCTCTCACTGCTCTTCTTCTTCTCTGTTCTTGGCTTGCTCCTCTTCTTCTCTCTGTTTCTTCTGAAGTTCTGTCGATTGAGGTACAGAACGTCTGGTCCTTATCAAGGCAGAGATTATGAGATCTTCCTCCTCATCTTCATCCTCCAAGATGAGAATTCTCTTCTTTTTGGATGGGGCACCAATGGCCTCCTTCCCTTTTCTCTTTGAAGCGAGATGCACCGGAGTCTTCACTCTGAATTTCTCCATTGCCTTGGAAAGTTCTTTCAGATGCATCTTCGTCAACATCTTCAAACCTACCACCATCTTATCGCACGGTCGAACACAAAGCGTATGTGGCGGTTCAATATTCATGTGTCTGAAGATCTTGGTCACCAGACCTAGGTAAGACAATTGACCCTTGTCCTTCGACATTGCTCTGTACATGTGAAAAAGAATGGTGTGAGGGAGAGAGAACTTCTTCCTTGAGTTGATTGCGTACATCAATTTTGCCTCGGAATTAGACACATCAGTCTTTGATGTAGACTTGGGCCTGATGCAATTGATCACAATTTTGTGCAGCACGATATTGATGGCACGCATCCTTGAATAGATGATTCTTCCCTCTGTATCTCTATCTTTGACAAGTTCTAATGAGGCACGAGCAATTGAGACTTTGATCGGTTGATAGCGTCCTCGTTCAACTCCAATTATGTCCGCCAACATGTCCATGTCTACCACATAGTCTTGGTCTCGAACACTAAATGATATTCTATTCGCATCTAAAAAGCTGAGATTCGAATAGAAGTATGCTGTCAATTGCGCATAACCGTTTGTGGTATCAGTGCAAAATTGCTTAAGTTGAAGCAGATTGAACTTCTCCCTTAAGTTCACATTAATGGCATCCAAGAAATCGAAATCAACACTCCTAGGGTTTATCACCCCTCGTTTCAGCAGTCTGAAGAACAGATTCTCCTGTTCCTTCGATTTAAACAACTCCATTCTTTTTCCCTTCACCTTCGCAGCAACACCCATTCTAGGTTGAAAATCACTGAACATTTTATCATCATCGTTCCCGTCAGTCGAATTTGGTCCCGACATACGAGAGTCACTTGGAATGTTCGCAAGTGCTTCCTCAGCCTTTCCCTTGGGAGCAATTCCCAAATCCTCCATTCGTCGCAGAAAGATATACTCATTCCCATAATTTTTATCTTTAAGAAAATCATCCACGTAGTTCAACGGAGTCCCAGTACTTTTCAACGCACGGTAGAGCTTGTAAATAAAAGAGGGTTTTTGGACTCTTACAAGGTCTGCGTCCTCGATTATTTCTTCCTCCGGTTGTTGACCCGCACCTTGTGGGGTAGATGGTGTTGAGTGACGTGGTGGAGAGTGAATCGGGCTCTGTTGCTGACTCGATAATTCTTCCTCTTCGGTGAGATCGAAATGGGTAGGTCCCTCCTTCATTCTCTGTGGTCCCCTGTTCGCGATTCTTGAAGACTTCCTCGAAGAAGACATCCTTCCTTGTCGTTGAAAGATTCCTTTACTTGCTTTCCCAAGAAAAGATGACAACTTTCTCGAAGATGAACACGAAATAGAAACCGGATTGGGAGGAGAATGCCTTTTAGGGTTTTGAAGATTAGGTGAAAAAGAAAACTGTATATATATAACTCAGTTTTGAAAATGAAAGTTCAATTGGCACAAGGAAAGTGTACGAACACCTCTTTTTAAAATCATTAACTGCCAAAATTAATCCTTTTGAAAAGACAAGATTCCGTTTTTCACGGAAATTATAAATTAACTGAACGAAAGATCGTACCTTTTCGAGTTTAGATATAATATCAACTTACAGTCTATAGCCATGATTGTCTGAGTCAGAGGGTTTAAAGTCTGAGGGTTGGAGAGTCTCTAGACTTTAACTTCCTCGAGCTTCAAAATGTTGAGTCTGGAACGGATAAAATCGAATTGATTTTTCTCCAAAGGCTTTGTGAATATATCCGCTAGTTGACTTTTTGAATCAATAAATTGAATCGAGATTTCTCCATTTTGAATATGATCTCTAATGAAGTGATGTCGAATCTCTATATGCTTTGCTCTTGAATGAAGGATTGGATTTTTAGTGAGATTGATTGCGCTGGTGTTGTCACATCTGATTTCTGTGCATGAGTCTTCAATCCCAAAGTCTTGTAGCTATTGTTTTATCCATAGAATTTGCGAACAGCAGCTTCCAAGAGCTACATACTCTGCTTCTGTTGTTGAGAGAGCCACATTGCTTTGTTTCCTTGAAAACCAAGACACTGTCCTACTTCCAAGCAACTGGCAAGTTCCTGAAGTACTCTTTCTATCGACTCTGCAACCGGTCAGATCTGCGTCTGAATATCCCAGAAGATTAAAGTCTCCATTCTTAGGATACCAAAGATCGATGCTTGAAGATGAAGCAACGTATTTAATAATACGTTTTGCAGCACTGAGATGGGATTCTCTAGGATCTGATTGAAACCTAGCACAGATGCAAACACTCAACAAAATGTCGGGTCTAGAAAGTAGTAAGATAAAGAAGTGAACTAATGATGCTCTGTACTAAACTTTTGATCAACTTTCTTCCCTTCTTCATCTTTGTCTATCTTCAAAGAACTTGACATTGGTATATCAGTCTTTTTGCAATTTTCCAATCCAAACCTTTTGACAAGATCATTAGCATATTTTTCTTGGTAAATGAAAGTTCCTTCATTCAATTGATTTACTTGAAGACCAAGAAAGAATGTTAATTCTCCCATCATACTCATTTCAAACTCATCCTGCACAGACTTAGAAAATTTCTTGCATAGACTTTCATTAGAGGACCCAAAAATAATATCATCCACATATATTTGAACAAGTAAAAAGCTTTTGTTTTCCTTTTTGATAAATAAAGTAGTATCTACTTTACCTTTGACAAAACCATTCTGTAATAAGAACTTACTTAGTCTGTCGTACCAAGCTCGAGGTGCTTGCTTTAAACCATACAAGGCCTTTTCGGTCGAAGGCGAGTTGGCTTCTTTGGGTCTTCAAACCCAGGTGGTTGTTCCACATAAACTTCCTCATGGATAAATCCATTTAGGAACGCACTTTTGATGTCCATTTAGAATAATCTGAAATTTTTATAACAAGCAAACGTAAGTAATAGTCGAATAGCTTCTAACCTTGCTACAGGAGCGTAAGTCTCATCATAGTCTATTCCTTCTTCTTGCGTATATCCTTTGGCCACGAGTCTTGCTTTGTTTCGTACGACTTTTCCTTTTTCATTCATCTTGTTTATGAACACCCATTTGGCTCCAATAACAGTTTTACCTTTTGGTTTAGATGTTAATTCCCAGACATCATTAATGTTGAACTGTCTGAGCTCTTCTTGCATAGCTTCGATCCAGCTTTTATCAGATAAAGCTTCTTCTATGCTTTTTGGTTCAATTTCAGAAATGAGAGCCACAGCACTAGACTCTTCACGTCTTTTGGATCTGGTGCGAATTCCTTCATTAATTTCGCCGATAATGAGATCTTTGGGATGACTGGACTTATGCTTCCAGTTACTGGTTGATTATCTGGATGATGATCTCTTTCTTTATTTGAATCTTCATGAACATCTTGATGCTAGTCTTCTAGAGTCTAAGAT
The DNA here is from genome assembly GCA_014182885.2 of Eucalyptus caleyi. NCBI lineage: Eukaryota > Viridiplantae > Streptophyta > Magnoliopsida > Myrtales > Myrtaceae > Eucalyptus > Eucalyptus caleyi. The sequence continues at coordinate 54,155,122 of CM024468.2, read as the reverse complement.
ACTTCTTGAGTTGTAAGCTTTGGAAGGTGGAGCGGGTCCGAGACTCTTCATGCGAATCTACATTTGGATTCATCTTTCGTAGAGTCTTGAAATTTGACATTCATTGACTCCTCCTGGAATTAGCTCTTTTTGTTATAGACTCTGTAGGCTTTGCTTGATGTAGAATATCCAAGGAAGATGCCTTCATCTGATCTTTCTTCAAACTTACCAACTCGATCTTTTGCATTTTTCAATATAAAGCATTTGCAACCGAACACATGAAAATATGAAACAATGGGCTTCTTACCTTTGAATAACTCATAAGGGGTTTTCTCTAGAATAGTTCTTAGGAAGACTCTATTGATGATATAGCATGCTGTTGAAACAGCTTCAGCCCAAAATCGTGAAGAAATTTTACTTTCAATTAAAAGAGTTCTAGCCATTTCTTGAAGAGATCTATTCTTTCTTTCCACAACTCCATTTTGCTGAGGAGTATATGGAGAGGAGAACACATGCTTAAATCCAGATTCATCACACAATTTTGTAAAATCTTAATTTTCAAATTCACCTCCATGATCTGTTCTTATACTTGAGATAACACATCATTTTTCATTTTGAACATTTTTAGCAAATTTTTCAAAATACAAGAAGGTTTCTGACTTACTTGCAAGGAAATATACCCAAGTAAAGCGGGAGTAATCGTCCACAATTACTAGGCAATATTTCTTACCTCCAATACTACTACGGGTTACGGTTGGTTCGAAGAGATCCACATGCAGCAACTGTAGTACATGATTAGTAGAGACATGATTTATTGACTTAAATGAATTTCTTACCTGCTTTCCCAGAATACATGGTGTGCATGGATCGGACTTTTGGTATGGTAATTTGGGTAAACCTCGAACAAGCTGCTTTGATGAGATTTTGGCTAATTGCTTCATGTTGACATGACCAAGCTTTCTGTGCCATAAGCTTGCTTCATCTTGAATTGAGATTAGGCATTGTGATTCATTTAGTTTCATGTCTAAGAGGTAGATATTTCCATGTCTTCGACCCATGAAAGACTGAGTAGAGTCTTTACTGATTCCAGAGCATATTCCTTCTTGAAAGGAGATCTTGAAACCAGTATCACACAATTGGCTAATGCCGAGAAGGTTATAATTGAGTCCTTCCACTAGAGAAACATTGCTTATTATGAGATTTCCAATTTTCACAGTTCCAAATCCCACAATACTTCCTTTGCCGTTTCCTCCAAATGAAACTTTTCCACCATTTACTTGAACAAGCTTTATAAAGCAATTTGAGTCTCCTGTCATGTGTCTTGAACATCCGCTGTCAAGATACCACTTTACCTTTTTTTTTACGGAGACCTGCATTTAAAAGAGAGTCTCAAGCTTTCTTTGGTACCCAAAATTTCTTGGGTCCTTTGGAGTTAGTAGGATAAACATTATTAGGCCATACTTTCTTAACAGGTTTCCAAACCATAGGACACTCTTTTTCAAAGTGATCCTGACTGTTACACTTTGAACACTGAGAGCATTTCGACCTACAGACTTTACAAAAACTTTCTTGAAATGATTTTTGTAAGCCTCTCTCGACGGTCTTTTCTTAATTCTTTCTTTTACTTTAGGAAAATCAATCAAGGGAATTGTTTCTGCTGTCATACCTAGACCAAACTTATTGAAGTAAGGTCTTTGAACTGAAAGAACTTTTTCAAGTTTTCGGATCCTATCGAAAATTTCTTTGAAATATTTGATAAGTCAGTTTTTAAAAAACATTTTCTTTCAAAAGATTATCTTCTTTTTCTTTAAGAGTAGAAACATTCAAGTCTAAACTTTTAACTCTTTCTTCTAAAATGTTTTCCTTTTGTTTTAGAGCTGAGTTTTCCTTTTTAAGTTCAGAAATTCTTTTGAGAGAAGTCTTAAGACTAAAACACAGTTCATCAATGTATTTAGAGACTTTGACAGGAATTTTAAAATCACTTACCTCAAATTCACTATGAGTCTGATCCAGAATCTGAGTCTGAGTCTGAATGTGCCATCAGACATATGTTAGCATATTCATTATCACTTTCTTCACACTCTATATCACTCCAGGTTTCGGCTTTTAGAACTTTTCGAAACTTTTCAGCTTTTTCTCTTTTCTTCTTCAGAAGAGGACAGTTGGGTCTGATGTGTCCCTTTTTCTTACATTCGAAGCAAACTACATCTTTATTTGGTTCCTCATCATCAACAGACTTGGTCTGCTGTCTTTCGAAACTTTGTTTCTTTGAGTTGAACCTTCTTCTTTTTCTATTCAGTTTTCTGAATCTTCTTATCATGAGAGCAAGCTCCTCATCGTCCATATCATCTTCAGAATCTGTAACATCAGAATCATCATTTGATTTTCTGCAATGGATTTCTTACCTCTTGGATCTTCGTCTTCATTAATTCGTTCCACTTCATAAGACTGAAGAGTTCCAATCAGCTCGTCGACAGATAGTGGCATAATTCTTTGCGTCTCTGTTATTGAAGTCTTTATATGATTCCAATCCTTGGAGAGTCCACACAGTAGCTTGTTTACCTTCATAGGATCAGAAATTTTATGTCCTTGATTCTCAAGACCATTGACAATATCTGTAAAACGGCTAAATATGTCATTTATAGATTCTCCTGGTTTCATTTTGAAGGCTTCATATTGACCGAGGAGAATGTTAATTCTGGTCTCCTTCACTCGATCTGTTCCTTCATAGGTGATATGTAATCTGTCCCAAACTTCTTTTGCTGTACCACAAGAAGATATTCTGTTATATTCAGTTGGTGACAAAGCACAATATAAAGAGTAAATTGCTTTTGCATCGAGTGCTTGTCTCTTGTTTATCTCTTCCTGAGTCATTCCGCTGGTCTCAACAGTTTCTTTCCCTCTTTCAGAGACTGATGCAGCAGTAGGAGTGATTCCTCTTTCCACAACGTCCCATTCCAGAGGATCCTTTAATCGTAGGAAAGCTTTCATCTTGTTCTTCCAGATGTTGTAATCCTTTCCATCAAAGTAGGGTGGTCTGGTATTGCTTTGCCCTTCCACCAGCCTTGGTACTAGCATAGTAGCCATGGATATTTTACTCTGAAGTAAAACACTTCAAATAAAGTAAGAACACGAGCTCTGATAACAATTGATATAGCTAGTACGAGTACCTAGAGGGGGGTGAATAGGTATATAAAAGATTTTTCTTGATAATTGCACAATACTTAGACAATTAAAGGATTTGCGACAAATAATAATCAACATAAGACTGAGTAAAGGAAAGAGAGAATTGAACACGCGGTTTATAGTGGTTCGGCTTGATTCAAGCCTACGTCAACTCTTCTGCACTGACAGCCAATTGGCTGGATTCCACTATGAACAAATAGATGTTACAGCGTTGATCTTCCTTGATTTCTCGGTGTAGATGATCTACCACACTCGCTCAAGGTATCACCAAGTATAGACACTCTCTGTGTATACAATTTCGCTCAAAATGTATCGACTAATAATCAAGGTGCTTCAGACTCTGGAATTTCTCTATCGATTACACACTAAAACAACTAGAACGTCTTCTTTTTATACTCCTTTATGCCATTATACCCGTTGGCACTTACCAAAAGAATTCCTCCAATCTACCCATTGGATAGAATCAATTAAGAAGATCATTCGAGCTATTAAAGAAACCTAACGATAGCCCATCAATCCTGTTCGCCCATACAATCAGGATCTTGGTTCCCAAGAATATAACCTTCCATGAATATTTCGTCGACCACCGGATCTTCAATCGATCTAGATACGAATAAAAGAATCCGTTATATTTATCCAACCAAGAGATCTTCTCCAGATGATAGGATTAAATCCTCAACCATATACTTCGGCTCTGGATTTCCTTCGTCACTGGATTAGAAAGACTGTTAATGAGAATAGTCTTGAGTCTTAAGTCTTGAGTCTTGGGTGCTGAGTCTGGTGATCAGAAAGTCTTCAGACTTTAAACAGACGGTCTGCAAATATCCAAACTAGACTGATAGAAACGTTTTGTCAGCTTCAAAATATTCTGGAAAGATTTCTCCAACACAAACCACACAATAACACAACTGCAATTAGCCTTAAATGTGTGGGTCTAACCAATTTTTGTAAAGCTGGGTTTGAACTCAGGTCAAGTAAACAAGTTGCATGCCCAGGTTCAAGCCTTGGCACTCATCACATACATGACTTATGGGAAAATACACTCAATCTGAATGAAATTTGGTAACATGAATTTTCAAACATGATTAATACATCAAAGAATGGTCAAATACGCACATCAAACCAACCTTTCAAAGTAACCTTCCACATTGGCCAGCCATGAACTCGTGGATCGGCTAAGCTTTTAGTTCAAATTCTAAACACTCTCATGGTTCACGTGGAGATTTAAAGACCAAATCAAGTTGACCCAAGCATCATTTGACTTACTTATAACATTCATCAAGCTAACGAGGATAGATAATGCATGCAAAGTGGGGTACCAAGTCAAAAATGCATGGCTTTTGGAAGAGGCTTCAACATTGGGAAAAATTCCAGCCTCAGAAATTAGTTTGCCCGGCTGGCTTTCCTCTCGATTTCCCATGGTCAAACCATGGTCTACATTGAACAAAAACTCATCTAGGGGCCTTACCTTTCTTCCTAATTTCTGTGTGAGGTATCTCTTGACCGACGAAGCCAAAAAATTGTCCTCTAAAGGCACTTGGAAGTTGGCCCCTTCAAGCTGGAAAATGAGACCCACAGAGACGAAAACCAACAACGAAGGCTTTGGTTAGCCACCATGACCAGGTTTGAAGACCCATTTTGTCAACTCCTTTGACATTTACTCCAACTATATGTATTGTAGTTTAATCTAAAATTAACTTTTTGCCTCAAATGTCCCTTATTTTCCTCAAAAACATTTGTTGTACCTTGCTAGTAACCATCTACCTATTACATTATAAAAAAATTTCTGGGTGTCCACCCTCCCAGAAAGTAACACGATTTTCGAGAGGCTTTTGAGTGCCTTCCTGACAATCATTTTTGACGTGTAACCTATGATTGGAAAGACATTTGAGTATAATTTCACTCTCTAGTTGAGGGTTTTGGCTAGTTTTAGCTGGAAGTTCATGAAAATTTCATTTTTTTTCTCTGAGGGTCCCTCTGAAATTTCTAGGTTAAGGTCCTTTTTGAGTTCCTCATGGGGGTGCCTTTGGGGGACAATTGTGGGCTCTCTCTTGTCTCCAACCTTTTATGCCTCAAAATAGCTTGCTTTTGAGAGATTATTTGTTGAATTAAGCAACCTTTTGCTTGCCATGCCCACATGACAAGCTTGCTAACTGAGTTGCTCTATCAGCTGCCCGATAGTGAAATCTTCAAACTTTTGCAGCTATTGAGTGAACAACTTTGGCTACGATTTTCACATGTCTTCAGCAACTTATCCCTAGCCCAATTTTGTCCATTTGCACTCTTAATGAGAGCATTCCACCTTAGCCAGAGATTAGGCTGATTGGGAGCTAAGTGGGATATGGTGTGTCCACAAATTTGCTTACTTAATCGTTTTGAATTATGGCCAAATCACATATTTGATTTTGGCAGCTATTTTAAACGTTTTAATCCATCAATTTGGCTCAATTTTTTGACCAGTTGGCACATTCATGTATATTAATTTGTCTCTTACTAAACTTTGCAATTTTTTCTATCCAATTTTATAAGAAAGTCCCTCAAAGTTGGCCATTTTCTTGCTCAGAAATTACCAACTTGATCCAAATTGGTCCTTGTGGCTTGATTAGATTAATCCAAGCCAGGCCAGGTTCAGTTTCAACTTAAATAGGGGTCAAAATGATTTTAAAAAATGATGATTTAAGGGATTGGGCATAATTTTAAATTTTGCAAATTGGTCCCCCAACTTTGAAAATTGCATTTTGGAACCAATTTGCTGGTTCAATTGCAATCTAACCCCTTAGGTCTTGACTAATCACATGCGGATCCTTGGCCCGATTTTTTTTTAACATGTTTAACCAAAAAGTTAACTTGAAAGTCAAATTTTGACTTTTCAGCAAAACGACATCTAAGGACTCTTACAACCCTTTTTAGCCAAGAAAAGGGTTCCGTTGCGATTAAAATTCCCAAAGTTTTGATTTTTTTTTTTAACTTAAGACTTGTCAGCCAAAATTTAGGTATCATCACTGGCAGGTTTTTAGGATAGTAAAGAGGGTGGGATTGAATCAAACTGTGCAATGAATACGGGGAGCGATTTTAGTATATCTATGTGAAAACTGAAATTAAGTCTCGAAGACACATTTTGACATAACTGAAAGCTTAGCTTTGGTACTTTTAGCTTTGGTACTTAAAAGTTAAGCGTGCTCAAGAGGGAGCCCTCCTAGGATGGATGACCTCTTGGGAAGGTGCTTACCTATACGCCAAAGGACAAAACCATGAGGCTCTCAAAGTTTTTATGTGAAATTGTTGACATGTTGACCCACCTCCACTCCTTTTCGGATGTTTATTTGGTCTGTGATGTTTTTACTTAAATTTTTGTTTTCATTCACACATCCTGTGCTTTTTCAAGGTGTCATTTTGCATAAATTCAACAGGCCTCATGTTTCAATTTATTGTATTGTCTGGATACATGCTGTTCCAGTTATTTGACATGGGGAAATATAGTGTAGTTCTGCCACTAATTTCTGTAAATTTACGGGAACCTCATTTTTGTCAAAGATGTCTTGATTCGTAGTAAGAAGGCGCTTGCCTCCGCCTCCAGAGCCCCATCGACAGCTTTTCCTCGATAAGCCCCACCGTCGTGACCTTCGCGCTCGCAAAGGCCGAGCAAGAAGGTTGGTCACGAGTACAAAGGTTGGTCCTTGATTGGGCCATGCCCTAAACTGCTAGTGCTACGTTGCTCCGTCTTGTGGAATCTCTCCCTGATTTGCCTGCCAAAACTCCTGCTAACAGAGGTTTGCTCGCAATCAGTCAATTAATTCGCACGTTTAAGATTATTTGATGGTTTATAGGTAATCCTAAACTCATACTATTTATAATATATTTGCTTTCTCAAGAAATTGATGAGATTTTATTTTTCATGTAAAATCACTACATTAAACACTTTTTGTTCTTCGCTTGCAGCATGAAACTGAATATTTAGCAGATGTAACTCATGATTTGAAAAAAGATTTTGAATTTATGGTAACAAATAGTTTTTGTAAGTGAACTTGAAGCATATCATAAATATGTGGCATATGCAAAAGGCAAAAAATTTGGAGTGAGGAAGGCTAAGACTAAAAAAAAAAACAAAAAAATTAGAAATAAGTCGATGAACTTTTATGTGTAATTGTGAGAGGTGTATAGTCAACTTATCTAGTCATGAAAAAACATATGAATGACTTAAAGTTAGATGTGGTTGTTGAGCTTTCATTAGATTTAAGATTGAGATTAGCGTTTATGAAGCCATAAAGTATGTTCGTGAATTTCTACTGGAACATCAAAGCACTTAGGTAGAATTCTTCTGTACTGTTTGGGAAGCTTGGTTGTGGAATGGAATTAAATTCATCGCTTTTTATGCTTGTTAGGACCTTCTTTTTCCTTTATGCACATTAACGAGTCACCTTCACAATGGAAACAACTTTATCGTTTTGTTGAGCAGTTGCATCTATTCCTTATGCTTTGAAGGCGTGGGAGTTACCGAAGGAAAGACCTACAACATAGATCTCATATTGACTGAATTGGATTTGTCGTCAATATCTTGATATGCTCTTCTTACTCTAATTATGGAGCATAACGTATGCAAAATATTCCAGTCATAAGTACGTCTTACCTATCTATGCATGGCTGATTCATGTTCTTTACTGGTGTCATGGTCCAACAATGACTTATTTATCATCTATGGGGATTTTGCAGTGATGTCTACACAGGATGCACGGTGTACAGGTGCATGTTGAGAGGTGCTGCTGACTATCTTGTTAAGCCTATTAGGAGAAACGAACTGAAGAACTTGTGGCAACACGTGTGGAGAAAACACCACATTATTAATCACTTTTTGTGCTTGCTTGTATTAGTTTATCACTGCAACTAATAGGAAAATTCATATTCCTTCATTAAGGCTTTAGACTTGGTGAACTTAAAATAAGCGATAAGTTTTTTGTCCAATTGATTGTTGTAGATAATTCGCTGTTAGTGTTCAAATCCACTTTTCTTGAATAAGTGTACTCTATTTTTACATTAACACAAAATAGGTTGTTTGGTCAAAGTTCAGTAGTTAAAATGACAATTGATAGATGAGTACTGATTGGGTGTCAACTTTTATCCCCAGTAGTTTGGCACACTATGTTGTAAATGCCTCACCCTGTGTTCAACTAGTCCCACCTTTGAGTTTGTAAAATCAGTCCTAACACACACCTATAACAGGTAACCAAAATCATTTTGGGCTGCGTTTTTATCATAAGAACTCAATGATATAATAAAATGCTTCTCGGTAAAACATTTTTTAGAAATATGGTTAGTTTTCTTTTATTTGGTGATATATGATCAAAAATATTTTCTGTTATTTGGATATTATTGGTAGGAAAATATTTTCCGTTAACTCATTTTTCTAAATGAATCAAATGCTGGAAAATTAGAAAAAATTTCCTAGAAAATTAGAAAAACGTTTTCCTGAAAATGAGAAAAATGTTTTCTTCAAAACAAAGTGCACTATAAGAGAATAGTTTACTACTTCTCCAAATACGTAATGAACACATGAAAAAAAAAATCCAAGGATGCCATTGCAACTGACTCAATTTGTAGACTTTCTTGCGTGTAACGAAGAGAACAATTTACTACCACTCCAAATTGCAAAAGGATAAAAACAAGACCCAATAGATATGTACTTAGCTGGAAGCGCTATTCAACATTTAACTTGGTTGTTCTTATGCAGCATAATGTCCATTATAACAAATTTATTCAAAATTTTTTCGTTACACCAAAAACTCTAAATTTATACTTGAGTGACACATTTACACTTCATTAAAGTTCTATTAAAAATCACTGTTAAAAATCTAACATAAATCGGACATGACATTAATAATTTCTTTTCAAGGAAGTGGCACTAATGTAGCATCGTCAGATTCGCTGTTAATGTTCATCGTGAAGTTACTGTTCATTGTCTTTGAAGTTACTATTCATCATCTTCAAGCTCACGATTCCTTGGCCAAAGTTCCTTTGGCGCTCGTTCGTCAATGCCCACTGTTGCCCAAACCTTTGGTGGCCTTCGTCAGCCCTTGTTTGACCACCTGTGAGATGATCATCGCTTGCTCTCAAATCTCAAATTTCATATCTACGCAAGTGTATTAGGAAAGGGTGAGACAGAGAGGAGGAGTGATTGTCCTTTATGATGATCTAGCTGCGGCGAGCTTCGAAGCTAGATCCGACCTTAGCAATAGCTTCGGCCTAAGAGTCTACAATCTATATGGAGGCTTGAGAGTTGAGAGCCTTGAGGGATTAGAGGTGGTTAGCATGACAATATGGGTGTCGAAGAAAGTCACTGGGCTTAGCCCATGCTTGGATCATTGCTCGAGCTGATAACGAATCGGTGTTGCCGATGTTATTATTTGAAATTTTCCTTTTCTTTTCAATTTTTCACGTGGTGCTTGTGTGGCGCCACAGCAGCTCTAAAAAAAAAAAAAGTGTAACTACGAGTACAAATTAGGTTTCGTGATGGCTTCCAAATGCATAAAACAAAAATAAAGAAGAAAAGGAAACACGCTTTGATTGTCATGTCACACGAAAGCAAGATGTTGAGGTGGCTACTAAAGTAAATGATGATTGGCCCACGTGTCGATAACAAACATCCAATCATGACTAAGTAATAAGGCCTGTATCGTTGCCCAGTCCGTACCTCCCCAGATGTGGGGAAAAAGAACAGATTCTCGACTGGTCCTTTCCCCATGTCTCTTGTTTTATGCTCGGTTTTTCCGGAGACCTTTTGATGTTTTGTCTTTCTATTTTTCGTGCGAATGCCTTTAAGGGATAATTAGTTCCCCATCGGTTCAATTTCCACTTAAGAATCGGATAAGTTCTCAATTGAGAATCAGATCATTTGATTTTGAAATTGAATTGATTGATCCAATTTCTAAGTGGTCCAATAAATTTGGTTGCCTATTTCTTTTTCTCTTTTTGATTCGTCATGCATGACATCTTTGATAAATGCCCATTCACAAGGCTAAGACTCCCACTATTAAGCGGGTCAAAGAATAGTACTCTCTCTCTCTCTCTCTCTCCATATTATGCCTTTTTATTTTTTTAATACAGATTTTACTTGGTCACTTATTCTAATTTTATGGAATCGGTTCAGTATCAAGGGAACCGCCTAGAACCAGCCTGTCCGAGCGATTCTCAATCTGGATGGTTCCTTTTGCTCGCCCTATTTGCCATTGGGAGAGCTCTTCACTCATTTAGTGGCTATTCCCTCATTATTTTCTTTTAGAATTTTATTAGCATAATAGTCTTTATGTTATTCGTTATAAGTCACAAATTCTTGTAAAAGTGGACCTCATAATAATTTATAATTACTTATTATTTGATTTTTGTGACCCAAAACCTGTTAGATTAAAAAAATTATGAATCAATCATTTCTCTTTCTTTTATTAGTGAGGAAGACACTTTCAAAAATAAAAATTAAAAACCAAAAAAATTACTTCTGAAAAAAAAAAAAGAATTTAAATCATAAGTAGCACAAGACTATATATATGATGTTAATTAAAATTGATGGATTAGCAATGAGGATTAGTTGCACGAACGACTTATATCGAGAAGAAACTTGAATTTGATACTATATTAGAAAATTCAATCTAAAAATTTAAAGTTATATATGATTAGAGACTAGATGAATGTAAATAGCCTTGTTATAATTCAAGAAAAGAATTTATTACGAACAAGATGTGCTATATCTTATGAAGACACGATTGTCAAGTGATTTTCTGTATTCGCGTATATAAGATAATATGTTCGTTGAATAAAATGGTTTTGGTTATTTTTTTCATCCAAACGATATTAGACAACAATTTACATGATCAACGATCCTATCATGACTCTTTTAATATTAAAAACTTGAAAAAATAAAATTAATAATCATCAAACCACCGGAATCTTTTAATATTAAAAAACATAAAGATGGAATTAATAAATCTTAAAATATCTGCCGCTAAAATGGGGACAGAAAAGCCTCGCCGAGACGCAAAAGAAAACGTGGTGGCTCTCGGCTCGCAGGAGCACATACAATAAATCTGTTGGGGGGGCCCACATCCCTTGGAATAATACGTGGCAGTGACTGCACCACCGTCACTCTTCCAAGGTAACGGTGCAGTCATCTTATCAATTTCCTTTTCTCACGAGTATATAAGTCCACATGTCATCGCAGTTGCCCGTCGCCCGCTCCACTTTTCAAGTCAAGCTCTTTCTTACTGTCTCTCGAAACCCTACCATGTATGTTCATTCGCTTGAAATTTGCTCATATTATCTCCACCTTCTGAACCTGAACTCGAGCTCCTGAACGCCCCCAAAAAAGTGAAAAAAAACCATGAACTCAAGCTCAAATTGATGACGGCTTTTCACGGCGGCGCCGGCGGTTGTTTCCCCGGCCGTGCCAATGGATCTTGCCCGTGGTTTTCCGAAACCTTCTTTCGAGATTCAAGTCTTGAGCTAGAAAAGGCAAAACCTTTCGCAAGGTCACGGGAAGAAATCGCGTCCTTCGCTGTTCTTGATGGTGGCGACCATGGCGAGATAGGGTGCCGGTCGCCCTTGTACTCAGACCCAACCCAAACCGATTCTTCTCGGTCACAATCAAAGGCCCGTGCAGGCGAGCTAGGATGCTGTGGGTCGCTTTCCCATTCGGGTCCATTGCCACAGGTAGCCATTGGCGATGGCAAAATTGAAGCTGGATCGCGCTTGCATTCATGCCTGACCCGGCCCGAACTCTGTTCGACTCTGACCGTGCAGGCGGTGCAGATCAAGGAGGAATTGGAAGAGGAGGAGGTGGCGACCACTGCGGCCATTTTATCGCCGTCATGCTCATGGCAGGCGGCAGCATACGATGTGGCAAAGCCGATGGAAGATCTGGGGGTAGTGGGGCCAACGCCGTTCCTGAGGAAGACTTACGAGATGGTGTCGGACCCGGGTACAGATCCGGTGGTGTCGTGGGGCTTGAGCCAGGATAGCTTCGTGGTGTGGGATCGGCAGGAGTTCTCGAAGCAGGTCCTGCCCCGATACTTCAAGCACTCCAACTTCTCCAGCTTCATCAGGCAGCTCAACACTTATGTGGGTACTTCTTCATGTTTTGATATGAGCAAACCTATGTTATTTGTTGTGGTCGTTATCTTTTGTATGGATCTGTATAAAGTGTGTCTGTGTATGAGCGTTTTGGTTTAACTCTTCGGTTCTTTTTTGATGTCGTCGAGAGCGTGGTCCTCTTAAGACGTTTGCTCAGGTGTCGAGACTTAATTTAACCCACTTTGACTTTGTTGGTTACTATTTGTGCTGTACCCTAGTTTAGGGGACGAGAAACCAAGAAACCTGAAATGGTGGGCGAGATACACAGATTCTCTAAGAAATTTGGTGAATCATGTGGTACATGTTCTCAAAAATATGCATCAAGGGGCCAGTGGACAATGGCCCCTATTAGGCCCTCAGTAGTCATCATATTCAAGTGATGATGCTTTAGACGGTAGTTTGCAGAAACCACCATGTCAGCCATGACATCAGATCACCCATTAGAGATTATCCTCGTACTGGATTCAGAAATGGACTACAGCAATTCCCTTATAGCGGTTAGTATTTTGCATTTACGGCTTTAATTCCTCATTATGCACTTTCTAGCTGAAGACAAGTTTCCTTTGGCCATTGCTTTGTTTCTATCCGGTGTTTTGTAGCACCTTTCTTCTTTTTGGGCAAGACCAGAAGCATAGTTCTCCACTGTTGTATTCATATTATATCTAGTAGTAGCTGGATTGATTTTGAGTTGTTTGCCTTTACTCTTAAAATTTTCCACTCTTTGTACTGGAATTTGGATATTTGTAAGCGATCTCTCCTTGGCATGCATTATAATCCGTTTACTTTCTATATTGGCCTAGTAATACCCCTTGTGCACATCTTCCACTGAAACTTTCTTGGCCTTAATTCTGCTTATTTTCTACTCTTTAGCCTTTGGTTGATTATGAACTCCTAGACATAGCTTCTTCCTATCTTCTATTCTTCATGCATCATAATTAAAAATGTGTTGCAGGGTTTTAGGAAGATCAATCCAGATCAATGGGAGTTTGCAAATCAAGGTTTTCAGAAAGGGAAGAAGCATTTGCTGAAGAACATAAAGAGGAGACGCAACTTAAACAAGCATAGAAAAAAATCGAGTAGTACTGTCACCTCTGATTATCAGAAAGCTGAAAAGGAAGCAGAACTCAAAATGCTTAAGAAGGACCAGGAAGCGTTGAAGACCAAGATCCTTAAGCTAAGAGAAGAGCAGGACAACTTGCAGCATGAGATCGAGCAGGCCGCTGAGCAGGTTCGCCATGCCAATTGCAGGAACCAGCACTTACTCCTCTTCCTCATAAAAGCAGCCAAAAGCCCCAACTTTATCCTGCATTTAACCCCGAAGAAGAAGCAGAAGAGAGATTTAGAGACCTGTGAATCGAGCAAGAAGAGAGAATTGCTTGGTCCCGATGCCGAAGCCACCAAATGCTTGCTAGAAGCAATGGATCACATGATTCAAAGCCCAAAAGTTGATTGCCTGAAAATCAGTGACGATTTGGCACAGATGGAGCGTCGGCCAAATAGTGTTGTGCCGGAGCATTTTGGCACCTTTCAGATGCACAATCCGTGGCCTTCGATGGATGGTGAAGATTTCAGGGTTGCGCAGGGCCAGACGCCCAATCAGATGACCGGAGCTAGCTCATCTGATTTGTCTTCGGTATTCCAGGGGATTTCCGAGAAACTCCTCAAGGAAGACGTGGTTATTGGCGCCGATGCGGACAACATAGAAGTAGAAGACCACCTGACGTTGAATGACACGGGAATCTATCTTGAACTGGAGAGTCTGATTGATGGAATGGGTACACAAGGGAACTGATGGAGCAAGCAGGAGGACTGATGCCCTAAATTTTCATGGACTCCCGCGCTGCCCTTTCTGTTACTTTCTTGTCCTTTTGGGTTCCGTTTTGTTATTAAGCTGGACATTAGAGTCATTGTTGCTGCTGTTTTTTTGTGACCCAGATCACATAATACAGGTCTCGCATAATTGGAGAGAGATACTGAAGTGAAGCGACTTTTTGCTTGACGGCATGAAGGTATATGCTGGAAACAGGAAGAGAGAATCCAACTCATAAACTAGGTTTTGGTGGGTCAATGGAATATGCTTGTACATATGTTGTAGTTTCTGTCTTTTTCACCATTGTATCGAAGTCCTTTCAGTGTTCTTTTCTCAAGTTAGCACAAACTCTGTGTGTGTGTGTGTGTGGTCACCAGTTATGTATAAGTAGAAGCGTTAATTGTGCGAAAGTTCATTTTCAGTTTTAATGAGAACTTTTCAAAATGCTTTACATTACCAAATTTTAACCAGAACTTACAAGATATGTTCCATGTTTCTTTTCCTTTCTTTTTGTTTAAATCGCAGGTGCTTCTTGTGAATCTAATATGTGTTCTTATTGCAAGCTTCAATATGCCAAGCAGGGAGAGGTTGATTGATGCCGTAATTGGTCCTTTTTCCATGAGAACACTGCCTAGTCACATGGATAATCATTCAAACTGCTCGAAACTAAAGGAGATCAAATGAAAGGCTTTTTTATAGAGCATTGAAGTTTTAATTCCCCAAAAGAGTTGGCAAACTTTTCGAGAAATTTTCAAACAGCCTTTATGAAGGGAAGTCATTCTTTTTAAAAGTTTTCAAAGTGAACCTTATCCCAAATTAGTCTTTAAAATAAACGACTAATTTTCAAATCACTCCTAGCTTACAAGCCAACTATCATCGCTCATTAAGCATGTGCACCTCACATGGCACTTTTTGCGGAGGCTGATGATACAACCAAAGGGGGGTGAATAAGCTGATTTTCAAAACTTTTTTTTTCTTTTCTTCTTTTTCGTGGAATTACTTAAACTAGATTTGATAGATGCAAAAACAATGGATAATATAAGATGCAAGACATTTCTATAAGATAAATGGTGAAATAAGTAAAGAGATAAAATACAATGCTCGCGGATTTTATGGTGGTTTGATTTATAACAAGTTTGCGTCTTTATTCACCACGAATAGGCTGGAATCTATTAATATTCTAGTTAGTAGTTACACCAAAGCACGTGCTGCTTCTATCCAAAATTAATAGATCCCACTATCAATAGACAAGCACTACCTATATTTGTACACTCCTCAAATTACAAATTACACTGAACAATGACAACTCTCAAAGGAGTAGATCACAAGTGAATAAAATCACACTTGCAACATAAAATAAATGTGACCACATCAATATTTACAACTTTCTTAATTTTACATAAATTATTCAGAGTGTATCAATCTTCTTATATAGTCTTCAGCCTCCAAATTAACCGTTAAAGAATCCTTAAGAGGATTAATTAGCCATTGAAAATTATGAACGCAATTACTATGAGATCCAGTCAACCATATGATCAAATCTTCTAGGTAATAATGAGGTTTCCCTAAATATAATAAGCTATGTGGCTCAATAATCTATTCTTCTAATTGATTGAGTAACATAGGTAACAATCAAATTGATTTCTCTCCATATCTTCACTTCGAGATTCCAAGCCTTGAAAGCTAGCTATTTATAACTTCTAACTCGCAAATTAAGTGAAAGAACATTGGTCTTCTTATCCAGATTGCTTGAACTAGTGAAAAATATTTTTCTCCATAGCTGATATAATAAGTTGTTTCTATCAGCAATCAACTTGCGTATTGCTATCCATGGGTACACTAATGTTCAAGACTTCACTCACTATTCACTTTATCACAATACCTCTAAGTTATTGTGAACTTCCCATCCTTCTAAACCTGTTCGCACTCTATCATGATCCATTCGGCTTCTAGTAATCTTCATGCTTCAAATTCCATCAATGGTGATAGAGCGTCCCTCATATCAACATTACTTGAAATAAGACAACATTTACATCTATAAAATTATAATTAGAAATAGAATATTTTGTCAATTTCAAAGTATTATAGGGACATTTTCGTACAAGGCATTGTTTTTGTTTTGTTTTGCCTTCAACGACCCCTTTCGCGCCGTTTCTCGCCTCAATCGCCGCATTTCCAGTAAGATTGCCTTCGATGTGCTCATTGCCTGCTTTTTACAATCTTAGCTGCCATGAGGAAGCCCCGCGCGCAATCAAGGCAATGGTGCGTAGTGGCTTTGGCCTCAACTTCGGAATCCTATCAGCATGGGCAGCCACTTCCAAGCCTCAGTCGACAGGGTCTACCTCGATAGGCAGCCAAGCAGGAGCTCCAAAGAGGAAAGCTAGTGTCCACAATGCCTCGAGTTCTTCGTCGACACCGTCAAAGCGAGTCACTTGCAAGAACTCCATTTCCCTACCTCTAGATCTGTCAGCAGAAATATGGTTGGGAAGAAGAGTGGAGTCAGATTTTGAAATGTGATAACACTCTCTTTAAAACATTGTTTATCCCCAACATTGCTAATAGTTATTCAACAAAATCGATACAACAAAATCTCAATGAGAATACCGGATAACAATTCTCACATTTCTCCAAGAACTCTTAAAAGGAAACAATTAAAATAAATGGTTTGTAATTTTTTGAAAGAAAATTGACAAGACTAAAGAAAATATGAGACAAAAAATGATGAATAGTCGTTTAGAATTATTGTGAACAGATGCTTTCTCCAAAAACATTTTTGGAATTCCTATTAAATAATAATAATAATAATATATTTTTTTTAATTATGGATTTTAAAACTCGATTTCTTAAAGATTGTAAGACGCTGAATTACCTTTAGGAATAAAATTCAAAATTAATTAATAAAAAACAACCGTAACCCAATTGCGAAGTACATCTAATTATTGCATACTGGCATGTGCGTATTGTAGGGTCCAACCCACTAAACCCATTGTTTCCATTTGAAAGAGTGGAAGGCTTTCACACTTACATATTGACACACGCACTTCTAATTATTCTATGTGGGAGGAGGAACTTTCAAGTTTGTTTTACAAATAAACTACCAACAAAATCCACAATGGACCGCCGACAAGAAGTCGCCAGGACACCAAAATCTTGCGACTGCACGTAGCCATCACCGTGATAGCATTGCCTCATCTTATGTTGCCTCGTCTGATGTTGTCGCCCTTCCCCTTTTCTGTGTGCCGTCATCACCCTCGTCTCCCTCTGTGAGCGTTCTCTCCACCATCTCTTCTGCGCGCATCTCTCTCCTTGCCCATCAGCCATCGTCATATCAAGAACTAAATAGTGGCGACCACAAGGGTCAAATGTTGACATGCTTGTGCTTGATTTGAGCCTTAGATCTCGCCTCTAGGGCACGGATCAACCTCCATCCTAAATGAAAATGTCTTTAGTCATGGTTTGGTTACTTTCACATGAGATTCACGTGCCTGTCCGTCGGCAAATAATTGATTAGCAGATGAGTTGTGGGTGATTGAAGACTAAGTCGCTTACTTATGGACTTTATTTGAAATGAAGTTCATTTTAAAAAATCTTATGAGAAAATGTTCCATTTCAAGGGCTATTTGAATAAAATTTACTGAGTCTTTGGAGAATCTTTTACAAAGTAGATCAATTACGCTGTTTCCATCTCATCATTGATATAATTCGCATATCCAAAGTTAATGCGGTCCAATCCTCACCCAAAAAAAAAAAAAAAAATTGACCACGGAAATTAGGTCAGGTGTCGTTATAAAGTCTGCCTCAAGAGATTTTTTTCTATATTTGGTGAATCTTTTAGTACATCACAGATGTGACTGTTACCAAATTCGGATTAGGAAGTGACTAAATAAAGTGGACAAACACAAATGATGGACCAGGACAATGAAAGCAGCGACCCTGGAATTTTCCCAAAAGGTGATCACTCCCTGACGTCTGTCTGAAGTCTTCCTGAGTGAACATCAGACATTTCCAGCTAATTTCTCAGCATCTCTTTCCGTTCTCAACAGAACTTTTTCTTACGGACTCCATATGCACCATATAATATTTCTGAGTTTCGAGAGAACGAGAGTACGTATGATGTATCTAGGTGCATCCATACGTACTCTGTACTTCTGCATATTGAACTGCGTGCTTTTTCTGTGCATCCTAACCAAATTTTGGTGTGAGATAGTCTCCCGTGAATTGTGATATTCCATGTTGAAATTAGTCGGGCCACAATTCTTCGACCCCATATGCACTTGATCATTTACTTGCAATATTTCCTGCTAAGACAGCCAAAAAAAATTGAAATGGCCCTCGCGATTCTCACCAGATTGAACTTTTAACAGAAACTATAACACCACCCCTATCTTTTTGAATGACCTGTTAAAAAACCCCGGTACAGAGACAGAAATTGGCAGATGCAAAACCAAGAGAAAAGACAAGCATTTCTGAAATCTTACAATGATCTGTTGTTCATATGGAGCTTTTTCTTAGGCCTCGTTGCTCCTGAAGATGAAGATGGTGAAGAGGAAGAAACGTTTGATTTCTCGAACTTGTCCTTATGCTCATTGAAAGCCTAGCTAAAGGCCTCTTGAATTTCTGCAAACCTTCTCTTTAGAAGTTGTTCTTCCGGACTGCCAATGTCAAGGCATGCCAGCCGAGGACAATCATTGGCATCCATAATCTTATTGAGTACATTCGACCATCGGGGGAAGGAGTGTTTGCCGAGTTCCGCTGTTCAAATGAAGGTAGCAATCAGGCAAACATAATCCGCAGTTCTATACGTTGAAGATGCACGTTATTTGTCCTATGAGAAAAACTCTGCCGTTGGTAGTGAATTACATGCAAGTCAAAAGTGTCTTGGTACCCAAAACCCTACAT
This sequence comes from Eucalyptus caleyi, assembly GCA_014182885.2. Classification (NCBI taxonomy): domain Eukaryota; kingdom Viridiplantae; phylum Streptophyta; class Magnoliopsida; order Myrtales; family Myrtaceae; genus Eucalyptus; species Eucalyptus caleyi. Next base: position 54,136,134 of record CM024468.2, on the reverse strand, counting down.
TATCTTATGTTATCATGAAGTGACAAATTCTCAAAAGGTAAAAATTCCTCAAGCTGGTGTCACGTTTATCTTATAAGAAGATTGTTAAATTATGTTTCGAGTTTGAGTCCATATACGATACCCAGTTCACACAAAACATTTACATGCTGAAACGAGAAAACACGTCCGCGGAGCATTTAATGAGAAATGGCGTGTGATAGGAGCCGAAAGGATCCCGCCCTCAATCTGCGCTTCACGTTGGAAATGAAGGCTACAATCCATGGGATTCTTCTCCGTTTGTCAGCATGAAATCATTTTGAAGAGTTGATCGTGCAAATTTCTTCAACCTCAATAAATGCATGCACATGGTCATGTGCATGCATATGTCACGGGTCGATCAATTCACTCTCGATCACATGTAGGCTGTGTGACATCCCAATTTTCCAATTCTATTTTCAATAATTTGAGACGGGCATTTCGTTGGCACGCATATAGTTCTTTTCCTTGAGTCGGCCACTCATGTGAAAATTAATCTATCGGGTGAAGCCGTTAAGAGTTTCTAATGCATTCGACTCGAGAATTTGGCCAGGAAGCGATCTTTCGACCGAGCTAATCTGTAAGGGTCATTACGGCACAATTAAAAATCGATTAGAGATCGGAGATAGGTCGACTCGACTGAGACATGTGATCAAGTGTAGGTGATTCCACCAGATCGCACAATTCGTGTCGATCGACACTAGACCGACTTTTCTATCGATTGGGTACCTTTGTTTGTATTTGAAACCTTGAGATTACCCCGACAACCGAAAGTCGCCAATGTTTCAAAGATGTACATTGTGGCTTGAGATGATCAACCACAAGTCAAATGCATGAAAATTTCTAAAGGCTACCCGGTAGGTTGGGCCGCGCTAATATCGTGCCAAAGTGAAATTAACTGTGGAATTGAGATCGAATTTCAGAAATTGAAAGTCTGGGTGTGTCACAAATCATTTTAGGAATATTGACTAATCTTCGGAAGATTTTTCATGCAAGTCGAGTTTTTCAGCAATTAAATCAGAAAATGGTTAATTTGACACGAGGAATTAGTAGGCCCGCCTTTGGTATTGCTATTAGGACTTAAGTTGGTTCTATGGACAAGTGAAGATGTTAATTGAAGTGTGGTGACATTTAATTAATTTTATGGACTTCAATTTGATTCAATTGGAAGGGAATCAAGTGGAATTGGAGAATTGATTGTACAAAATTTCATGCCCCGGCGGAAAAATAAAATGGACCCATTGGAAGATGTTGTGGAGGATTGGGTGAGTGGATTGTGAGGTCATCCTAGGTCATGGTGGGCCACCTTGATTTGGATGAGGGAAAAAGAGAAAAAGAAAAGGGAAAAGAAAAAAAGCCCCCTTCTTCTCTCTCCTCCCTCTCTTCTTCCTCTCTCCCGTGCGATTCCTCCATGGACATTTTCTTCTTCTTCCTCGGACGCCACCAGCAGCTCGACGCCCCGCTTCGTCCGCCCGTCCGACCGCCGGCAGCTTCGCCCATCGCCGCCGGAGCCGCCGTGGTCATCGCCGTCGCCGTGCGCCCGCGCGAAGCCCCCACGCCCACTTCACCCAGCTCGCGCTAGCCCACGCCGTCGTCGCCCTCCGTTGCCGTCGCCGCCTAAGCTACCCGCTGTCTCTCTCCGCCATTTCCGTGTCGGAACCGCCGTCGGAACCGCCCCATCTCCGCCCCTTCCAGCAGCGAACCGAGAAGACAGAAAATGGGTATTGCAGCCCCTTTTTGGCCCGTTTTGGCCGCCTTCCCGAGCCCGGATGCTTGGCCCGCTTTGAGGAAAGTCGATCATCGCGTCGTCCCCGTCGTTTTGGTCCGCTCGGCTCGCTAATCTGGTGAGTTTAACTCACTAAATCTCGATTAGACGGTTAATGATGTCCTAAGTGTGCTTAGCCTAATTTAAGTAAGTTTAGGTGGTTAGATTAGTTTATTTGGTTGATGATTAGATTATGATGTTTAATTAAGTTAAAGTGTGTTTAGTTTAAAGTTAAGTATGTTTATTTTAATATAAAGCCTTGATGTGACATAATAGGGTTTTGTTTTTGAATTATTTAATGATTTCGAATTCTGGAATTTATAATATTATATTATATTCCGAAATTATTATAATATTATTATTTTTAAAAAAGAAAATTTATTTTTGACCCCGGTTGCTCAGAATTTCGTGCTGATCGTGGCTGTGTATTCGGATTTTGAAATTGATGATTGGATATTATAAATTGAGTGTGGATTGCGAAAAATATGGATATTATTATTTAATTAATTTTCGGAATAAATTTAATTATTTATTAAATTCCGAAAATTTCGTCGGGACCTTATTCTCTTAGAATTTCGTGCTGATCGCTGCTGTGTATTTAGAATTTAAATTTGATGATTGATTGTGGCAAATTAAGTGTTGATTGTGGTAAATAGGGATTTTGTTCATAAAAATCCAAGTGTCGGGTTTTGATGCAAAAATTAGATTTTAATGATTATATTAAATAGTGGGGTTTGAAAAAGTGAGATATTGGCTTTTTGATTTGAAATTAGCATGTCCCCACACACGTGAATAATTTCTGGAATATTTTTAATATAAAGAAAAATGGTCGAGATCACTATTTTAAGTGAAAGTATTGATTGAAATATAAAGTGTCCAGAGGCCGAGTATGCTTTGGCTGTGTGATATCTAAGAGGAATCGTCCTAGGCTGTTGAGCCGGACTTGCCCCTATATGGGATGCCCACGCGGTGGTTGCGGGTCGCAGTAGATTCTGGGCCCATGCTCCTTCGGGAATGCCGTCGATGTACTGACGAAGCCGCGCTCCATGGGGGGAGGCGATGCCTGGCTATATGCCAATAGATAGCCGAACTGCGAGTAGGCTATGCCATTGTGTGGCAGTGAATAATAATTGGAATGCGTGCTAAATGCGATTGTGATTTATATGAAAGTGATGGCATTCCAATTGTTTGAGTTCCTGTTACTATCTGTGATTGGGTGATTTGAATTTTGATAACCTGCAGGAAGGAACTGAGGCGAGGTAAGTTCTCTGTGTGATGTGGCTAGGCCACCCTTGGCGTATCTTCTTTCTAATAGGGGTTTAGGGGGTTGAACTTGCTGAGACATCGTCTCATCCCGGTTGTGGGATTAAAATTTCAGGTCCCTAGATGGCGGTCGTGGAGGACTCGAAGCCCTAAGTCTGAAAAGGTGGATACTGAAGTATCGGTGAACGTGTCCTGCTAGTTGGTTTTAGGATAGTTCCCCTTTTGTCGAGCAGGTCTATTTTGTAGACGGTCCAGTGTTGTATTTAAACCATTTGTGTTTGTAAATGAGTGTTTGGTATTGTGATTGATTGCCTACTTTTCTATCACAAGTTAAATGTTGTCAGGGGATTTGTTTCGCTTCCGCATGCGTAATAAAATGAATGGGTCGGCGACATATCCTGGGATGTTGCATATTTGATCGACTGCGGTGGGATGTGTGCGCGCTCGGGGTTCGGGGCGTGACAGGCTGACCCATGCGGCCTTAAGGTTTTACCCCTAAGCATCCTTTCAACACTCGACTCACAAGGAACTTTAGAGAGAGAAACTTCTTGAGAGAGAAGCTCTGGCTTTATATATCTTGTGAATGAGAATACAATGAGGGGAGGAGACCCCTATATATACAAACACAAGGCAAGCCATATCCGTAGATCTCTCTTAGATCTAACGGTGGAGATTGCACCTCCCCATCTACCAACTACCTGCATTTATTTCCAACTACCAGCTACTCGCATTTATAACGTATGATTACAAATACAGTATCGCCCGCCCTCAGGAGAATACTCTAAGTCGCGGGGTTATAAGCCGAGGGTCATTAATGTGTCACGCCCGTCCCATAGAACCCTCTTGGATTAGCATTCCTTCAGGCCGTGACATTCTCCCCCACCTAATCAGGCTACGCCCTCGTCGCGTCTTCGGCATGAAAGGCATCAATCTCTTTCTTGAACTGCCAAAGAGCTTCCGCTGGTTCCCAACTTGCTTCACTCTTCAGAAGACCCTTCCATCGAACCATGTACTCCCGCTTCGGCGCACAATACCACTTCCGTATGACATGATCTGCCATTATGCTTTCAATCTCTCAGTCATACGAGGTCTTGGCTCCGAGTGACGCCCGTTGCGACTCTCCTCGATCCGGATCTTCCTCATCAATTTGGAAAGGTTTGAGCATACTTATATGGAAAACCGGATTCACCTTGAGTTTTGGTGGTAGCTCCAGCTTGTATGCAACCTTCCTGACCTGATGTAGCACACGAAATGACCCTTCATAGAGACGGATCAACCCTTTGTGCACGTCCTTGTATCGAAGAACCACATGCAGCTTGGCCAACACTTGATCTTCAACTTGGAATTCTACATGCCATCGCTTCTTATCCGCCCATTTCTTCATGCGCTTGGAGGCCTTGTGTAGACATGCTCGTGCCAAGTCCACCTGTTCTTGCATATTCTTGGCGAACTTGTACGCGGGCGGACTACTCCCCTAGTAACCCAAAGCGATTTCGCTCGGGGTGTTCAGTTGTTGCCTAGTCGCAACCTCAAATGAACTCTGGCTGATCAATTCACTCCGTTGCAAGTTGTAAGAGAACTGGGCTACGTCAATTAGCTTCGCCCAATTCACTTGCGTCGTGCTCACATAGTGTCGAAGGTAGATCTCCAAGAGTGTATTGACCCGCTCCGTCTGACCGTCGATTTGGGGATGCAAATTCGTTGACATATTCAACTCTGACCCTAACAGCTTGAACAACTTGGACCAGAAACATCCCATGAAGCGAGGATCCCGATCGCTCACGATCGTTTGTGGCACTCCCCAATACTTCACCACGTGCTTCATGAACAATTTGGCCGCCTCCTCGGCCAGGCAATCCTTTGTCGCAGGCATAAAGGTTGCATACTTTGAGAAGCTGTCAACCACAACCATTAGAGTCTGACAGCCTTCGGACTTTGGCAAGTTGACGATGAAGTCCATGGAAATGCTTTCCCATGGACGAGTTGGAATGGGAAGTGCTTGTGCGACGACCGTTGTTCCAGCTTGTCTTGTTGGCATACCAGACAAGTCTTCACATATGCTTCAACGTTGTCCCGCATTTGGGGCCAGTAGTACCGATCCTCGACGAGGGCCAGCGTGCAGTGGATCCCTGGATAACCCACCCACTTTGAGTCGTGGCACTCGTGCAAGATCTCCTTCCTCAGCTTCCCATGGAAGGGCACGTATAGCCGCCTTCCCTTGGTGTAAAAGAGCTCGTCCTCACACCAAAACTGTCGAGTCTTGCTCTCCTTTGCATACCCAATGAGGGCTTGGGCTCTTGGATCATGCGTCAATCCCTCTTTGATGCAGTCGACCCAAGGATAACTCGGTCGACTCACCGTGTGGCTCATTAGCTCCATCTTCCGACTCAGCGCTTCTACCACGGAGTTGGCCTTCCTCGGCTTATACTCCAACGTGTAGTCGAACTCCACAAGAAAATCTTGCCATCGAGCTTACTTCAGACTCAACTTCTTTTACGTCTGAAAATAGCTCGTGGCCACGTTGTCCGTCTTTACGACGAACTTCGACCCCAAAATGTAGTGTCTCCACGTCTGAAGGCAGTGCACCACCGCGGTCATCTCCTTCTCCTGGACGGTGTATCGACACTCAGTGTCGTTCAGCTTGCGGGACTCAAACGCCACCGGATGTCCATCCTACATAAGAACGCCACCAATAGCATAATCTGATGCGTCCGTCTCTACCTCGTAGGGTTTAGTGTGGTCGGGCAACACCAACACCGGCTCCTTAGTCATAGCTCGCTTCAATTGATCAAAGGCCCTTTGACATCGATCCATCCACTCCCACACATTTTCCTTCTTCAGCAGGTTCGAGAGTGGCACGGTGATGTTCGAGTAACTTCGGATGAACCGCCGGTAATAGTTGGTGAGGCCCAAGAACGACCTCAACCCTAGCACCTTTGTCGACGGCTCCCATTCAACGATCAATTGAATCTTGGCTTCGTCCATCTTTACTCGCCCACCTCCAATGATATGCCCTAGGAAAGGGACTTCCTTTTGGGCAAATGCGCACTTCTCACGCTTGACGTACAACTCGTTCTCGTGCAAGACTTGGAAGACTTGCCTTATATGTTCGACATGCTCCTCCAATGTCCGACTATAGACTACAATATCATCCAAGTAAACCACTACAAATCGATCTAGGAAAAGGGGGAGTACCTTGTTCATTAGTGTGCAAAATGTAGCCGGAGCATTGGTGAGACCGAATGGCATCACGAGGAACTCATAAGATCCATACCGCATCACGCATGCGATCTTCAGCTCGTCTCCTTCAGCGACCCGAACTTGATAGTAACCCGATCGAAGGTCCAGCTTGGTAAACCACTGAGCTCCACCAAGTTGGTCAAAGAGATCCGCGATGAGCGGGATCGGGTACTTGTTCTTCACAGTTAGCTTGTTCAATGTCCGGTAGTCGATGCACATCCGGAGTGACCCATCGTGCTTCTTTTGAAATAAAACCGGTGCACCGAACGGGGCCTTGGACGGCCGAACATACCCCGCATCGAACAGCTCCTTGAGTTGCCTCCTCAACTCTTCCAACTCGGGGGGCACCATGCGATACGGTGCCATGGCAGGCGGTCGAGCATCAGGCACCAGCTCGATCTGATGATCCATCTCTCTCTTGGGTGGCAACTTCTTCGGCAACTTCGAAGGCATTACATCCTTGAACGAGTCGAAGGCTCGGGCTACCTCCATTAGGACTTCTTTCCCTTCACCCTTGCTAGCTAGGAAGGTCACCTCACCCTTCCTTGTTGCCTTGGTGAGTTGTATCGCTGAAATCATCTTTCGTTCATTATCTGACTCATGGTGGACCGAAATCACGCATTAACAATGCTTGTCCAGCACGCATATACACTCGGCAAATGGTACAACTACAGCATGGATCCTATCTAGAAATTTTATCCCAATGATAATATCATAGTCGTCAAGGGGAATTACCTCTAGGGTCTCCTTGATCTTCCATTGCCCAAGTTCTAGCTCCACGTCCTTTGCGATGCCGATCGCAGGGACTTCCTTGGAGTTCACCGTCTTAAGCCAACCGGCTCCCTTCTCAACCCGTAGGTTAAGCTTCTTCGCGGCCTCCTCCGTTATGAAGATGTCGGAAGCTCTAGTGTCCATGTGACATCCATATTTTCGGGTTTTAATTTGATTGGATAAATAAGATCCTGTCTCATCGCTCGTCAATTTATTGACGGGTCCGAAATTTTAATAAAGAAATTATCGGAGGAAAATTGAAGATCAAAAAGAAAATAAAAAGGGAAAGAGAAGAAAATTCAATAGGAAAAGTAATGTTATTTACTTTTTCTTTTTCTCTCTCTCCATTCTCTTTTCTCTCTCTTCTTTTCTCTCTCTTCTCTCCTCTCCCCTCCCATCCATGCGAACACCCCCCACCACCTATTCTCTCTCTCTCTTTTCCTCTTTGACTAGTCAAGACTTATCCCTTCTCTCTTATCTCTTCTTCTCTCTCCTCTCTCTTCTCCCTCATCCCACGTGACCTTCTTCTTCTTCTTCGTTCTTCCTGGTACGGACCAGACAAAAAACCAAGAAAGAAGAGCAGCAGCTCGCCGAGGACCACCGTCGCCCGTCCCGCCGCCGCACCGGAGCCGAACCGCCCGCGACGCCCGCCCGCACAACGCCGCGCGTTCCGCCGGTCATCCCTCGCGCCCAGGCGTACTCCCCCGCGCGATCCAGCTGCTGCCCATCCTCTGTCCAGCTCCGTTCGGCCACGATCCGGCCACCTCCGGCCACCGTGGGCCACCGCTCGGCCTCGCCAAGCCACCACCCGCTCTCCCGACCTCTTGCCGCCCCCAACCCTCTCTCTTTCTTGCTGTTTTGTGGCCGAACCAGCAAACCCACGGAGTGGGTATCCAGCTGTTCGTGGGCCGTTTTGGGCCGTTTCCCGGCCCCGAACCCGAGCCATGCTTTGGGGACAATCGTTCCTCGCGTCGCCGCCGTCGGATTGATCCGATTTGCGCGCGATTTGGTGAGTAATCTCACTAATCCCGGATTAGTTGGCTAATTATGCTTTAGGTTGGTTTAGTTTTAATTAATTATGTTTAGGTTGTTAGATTAGAATTAATTAGCAATTATTAGTCAATTGTGATGTGATTTAGATAAATTGATTGTGCAATTAACAAGTAGACGTGGTCTACTATTTATTGGGAGTGTCTCGGGAATTTTCGGACCCCTAATTGAGCTTCAATTTGATGATTCGGGCCTAAGTGAGATTTTTGGCATTTAAATATTAATTTTCGGAATTAAATTAAATAATTATTTATTTTCCGAAAAACCAAGGGAGATGGTCCGAACCGGAATATTATGCTGATGACCGTGGTGGAGTTTGTTTGTTTAATTGAGTTTTAGTTTGTGCTAAATTGAATTTTTAATATTAATTAATTTTCAAAATTAATTAAATAATTATTTATTTTCCGAAAATTCAATTGAGATGGCCTGGAACCGGAAAATTATGCTGATGACCGTGGTGGAGTTCGTTTGTTTAATTGAGTTTTAGTTTGTGCTAAATTGAATTTTTAATATTTATTAATTAATTTTCGAAATTAATTAATTATTTAATTATTTTTCGGAAATTAAGATGACCGAAATCTCGTGCTGATCGTCGTGGCGCAGTCCGTTTATTTATTTGAGCTCCACGTTGTATGGAATTGAATTTTGAAAGTGGTCGAGTGGGACCGTAAAGCCATTGATTCTTGAAAGTGGTCGAGTGGGACCGTAAAGCCATTGATTCTTGAAAGTGGTCGAGTGGGACCGTAAAGCCATTGAATCTTGAAAGTGGTCGAGTGGGACCGTAAAGCCATTGATTCTTGAAAGTGATCGAGTGGGGACCGTAAAAGCCATTGAATCTTGAAAGTGGTCGAGTGGGGCCCGTAAAGACATTGAATCTTGAAAGTGGTCGAGTGGGACCGTAAAACCATTGATTCTTGAAAGTGGTCGAGTGGGACCATAAAGCCATTGAATCTTGAAAGTGGTCGAGTGGGACCGTAAAGCCATTGATTCTTGAAAGTGGTCGAGTGGGACCGTAAAGCCATTGATTCTTGAAAGTGGTCGAGTGGGACCGTAAAGCCATTGAATCTTGAAAGTGGTCAAGTGGGACCGTAAAGCCATTGATTCTTGAAAGTGGTCGAGTGGGACCGTAAAGCCATTGAATCTTGAAAGTGGTCGAGTAGGACCGTAAAGCCATTGAATCTTGAAAGTGGTCGAGTGGGACCGTAAAGCCATTGAATTTTGAAAGTGGTCGAGTGGGACCATAAAGCCATTAAATATTGAATGTTGTCGAGTGGGACTCTGAATAGCAATAGCTTGAATGACCGGGAAATGATCAGGTTGACATGTAATCGACGAGGTCGATTGATCATTGTTTTGATTTGATGTTGTGAATTGATTGACTGATTAGAAATGACCGTGAGTGGTCTTGTTGGCTGGTAATCGACTAGGTCAATTTCATTGATGCTTTGATCTGTGATGTGATTGCTTGAGTGCCTATTATGAATTGTACTGACTTGCAGGTGGGATATGAGGCCAAGGTACGTCTTCTGCCCTATGCGTGTATAGGCAACCTATAGTATAATAGTTTACTAATTGGGCTTAGTGGGGTAGAACTCGGCCGAGACGTAGTCTCATCCAGCTTGGGGAAAAACATTTCAGGACCCCGTTGAGAAGCCGAGGAGGAATCTCGAGAAGGAGAACTCGGAGGTGAAACCCGAGTAGAAGGACTTTTGGAAGAAGAAGATAATACCGAGAGAGATTTTGAGTATGACTGAAGGGATTGAGATTTCATCTTCTTTTGTGAACTCCAATTGATGTGAATAGTTATGAAGTTCTTTAGTTGATGTCATGTACAAAAGTTTGGTTATAAATTTCAATATGAAAAATATGACCGCTTTTCTATCCCATCGTTTTATTGTCTCGGGATTTTAACGCTTCCGCATGTGCTTAAAAATGAAAGGGTCGGCGATACATTGTCCTGGGATATCGCATTATAAAATCGACCAAGTGAGACGGATGTGTGCGTGCCTGAGGATCGGGGCGTGACATCCTGTTTAAGTGGTATCAGAGCGAAGTTGAAGATTGGAGTGATAAGGAGCGTTGACCATGGGATAGTTAGTAGGAAAGGCTTTTAAATTCATGCTGGTGCATGTCTGTGTTAGCTGGATGCTAGAATTGATTGTCGTGTGAGGATCGCTCATCTTCTAATCTAGTGTGGATGTGGAAGACAGGTTTCAGTGTAAAGACTGAACCATGAGCGAGCAAGAGCTAAGAACTCCTAGTAAGGGGACAATGTCCTCTGTGACTCGGGATAAAGCACTGACAAATGTCGGTACCCGTGGTGGTTGTGGCAGAGTGTCAGCTCTGGCCAGCTTGAGTGTAAGAGTACCACTATAGGTTGGTACTAGTGTAGCAGCGTCAAATGATCCTAAGCTCAATAGGATCGTTCTGATGTAAGTGTTCCTTGGGAACTGGATGAGCCAGTAAGCTTAAGATCAAGCCGCTGTCGTTGTCGCTATCATTACCGCCATTAGTGTTGCAACCACCATTGTCGCTTCACCTGTTGAGATCTAGAGTGGGGATATGATCTGGGATCAACCCATCGCTTTCAAGTCAAGGTACAGATCCAGTTCAGGCAGAAATGGAAATCGGTCAGGGAAAAGATCAAAGTCGAGAGCGGTTCTAGCAGACCGATTGGACAACTAGAAAGAGTGTGTGCTGTCACTTGGTAGGAGATAGAAGACTCACTTGATAAGTGCCAAAAGTATGGAAGGAATGCATGGATTAATCCTGTGTTCGAGAATGACTAGAACATGCTTTGATGGTAGTGAGCACGGCCATCAAGTGAGGGACTATCGGTTGGGGTTTAAGAAGAACACCAACACTGTTAATACCGTTAGAACGCCAGGAAGATGGCAAAAGGAACATGAACGGAACCGACTATGCCTTATTCAATGAAAGAATAGTTTGAGGTGATTTTATCAGAATAGTGCCAGAGAATGTTGGGATTGCAAGTGTGGAATTTCAGTTGTTTGTTAAGGCTGGAGGAAAAGATCCATTGACTAGAGTTATACTTGATTGGTTGTTGGTGTACAACTCTATCGTCAAGTGTAGAAAGAATTGGTTCGTGAGCATTTCACGGTGATGAATTGTTATGGTAGAGTAACCCAGCTTATTCCAGGAGCATGTAGAAGTACCGAGTTTTACTGAGAGTTGAGAAGGGTCCTTGACTTCTTTGATCTCGTCACTTGAGGTAACCTAGTTGTTAGACATAAGTTATCGAGATTAGTGGGCAATGATCTTAGATAAGACAGATTGAAGAATTAAAAATTGAGAACTCCTCAGTAGTCCAAGAATTCGTGGAAGTGTTGCCAGAAAAGTGGTCAGATCGTTGCCAGAGAAAGAGATAGAATTACGATCGAGTTAACGTCCGGAACAGAACCATTCTCTAAAAGTTCTTACTAGTTATTGTTGTTTGAATTGATAGAACCGAAGGTACGGATGTGAAGATTGATGAATGAGGAATTCATGCATATTAGTGCATCGTTTTAAGGATCATCGGTTTTGTGAAAAGAGAAAGAAAGATGGTTCGTTGCAATTATGCATCAACTATAGTCGACCCAATCAAGTGACAATCAAGGATAAGTGTTCATTGTCAAAGATCGACGAATTCGGCGACTTGTTATAAAGAGTGTGGATGTCTTCAAGGATCAACTTGAGGACAGGTTATTGTCAGTTGAGAACCAGGAAGGAGGTTATACTGAAGACAGCATTTCGCACTTGATTTTGTCCTTGTGAGAATAATGTAAAGCCATTTGATTTGACGAACGCTCTAGCTATTGTCATAAATTTGACAAATTGAGTGTTCAAAGAATATCTAGATCAACGGTGATCGTGTGGTGTAGCGACTTTATAGGGTGTTCATTAAGTGTTAAGAATCACGAGATGCCCCTAAGAATGGTCGTGTGGTTATAGGTAAAGGAATCTTCATGGACCCAGCCAAGATTGAATCAGTTGTTAATGGACCGAGACCGACATCAATGTCAGAGATCAGAAGTTGTGGGGATTGGACAGATTACTATGGAAGGTTTGTGAAAGAATTTTCAGCATCAGTATCATCATGGGCTTGACCTCTTGAGAAAGGAGAAATTCATTGGCATAGACAAGTACAAGGATAGTTTCCAGAGCTTCAGTAAGATCAGGCTACCGCACTTGTGCTAAACTTTTCATTTGGCTCTGGAAAGCATGAAACCTTTAGTGATGTGTCTTGCCAACGACTGGGTATGTATTGATACAACATGAGAAGATTGTTGTATAACCGTCCCGCCAGTTGAGACCCAACGAGTTGAACGTGAAATGGTGTCGTGAACCAGAATTTTGGCAGAACTATAATAGTGATATCGAGTATCACCTTGGAGGAACGAAATGAGTAATTAATGTGTTGAGCCGAGAGTCTTCCAATGTGCAGAGACTGGCTAAAGTATAGACTTTACTTGAAAAGAATTTGAAATTTGATTTTCAAATTTGAGGTAGGCTACCTTTTGAATTTTATAGCCGCCCTCAAAATTGAACCAAATGTTCAAGTTAGAACCGACGCCTAGTTGACAGACAGAGATGTTCAGAAAATCTTATAAGATGATACTGGCAAGAAAGAACCTGATTTTAAGACTTTTAAAGATGGAACGTTCGGGTTCCATGAGTGATTAAGTGCACTTGACAGTGTAAAACTTAGGGAAAAGATCTTGTCAGAAGTTCACTACAGTATTGCAGTTTTGACCAGATGGGGCAAGTAAGTCAGAATCGACGTCAGCTAAATTGGTAGACCAATATGAAGGTAGATATCGCCAAGCAGGTTGCAAGTGTCAGAGGTGTCAGTAAGTGTCAGAGAATTTTTACCATCACTTGAGAGTCCCAAGTGGAAATGGAAATATATGGCTTACTAAGGATTCAGGGGATTACTGATACCAATTAAGAATAGTGGTTGATCGATAGATGGAGTTGGTCCACTTTGGTACAGTATGAGTAGATCTTGTTTTGAGTATGTAACATCCAGATTTCGGGCTTTGATTTCGATTAGATAAATTGGGCATTTCATCGATGCGATTACAGTGTTTTTCTCTGAGTTGGCCACTCATGAGATAACTAGACTAGCTGGGTGAGTTATTAAGGACCTTAAGGCAAATAGACTTGAGAATTCGACCAGGGATTGACTTCTCGACCGTGCTCATCTTTAGAGATCATTGCGGCATAGTATAAAATCGATTTGAAATCAAAAATAGATCAGCTCGACTGAGATGAATGACCGATCGTGGGTGACTCCACTAAATTGGAAAATTCTCATCGACCGGTACTAATTTGATGTTTCTATCGTTTTGGTACCCTGTGTCCGTATTTGAATCTTTGAGATTTTCACGATAATCGAGAGTCGCCAATGTGTCGAGTGGGTTCATTGTGGTTCGAAGAAAATCGACCACGGGTCATTTGTCCTAAAAAGCTCTGAACACTACCCGGTAGCCTAGGTCACACTAAAAGCGTGTCGAAGTGAAATTAACCGCCAATCTAAATTCGATTTCAGAAATTGAAGATCCTATCTTGCCATAGAGTGGGTATACCGAAGTGTGTGTGCATTAGATAATTCGCCGGCATGGAGTGTCGAGGATGAATTATATTTCGAATCTAGATCAGAGATTATAAGTTGGCAGAGTTTTCATAGAGTTCTTTATTAAGCAGTGTATAGTAGAGGGTACAGAATTTCAGTGGTAAAAAGAAAGTGAAGAAGATTTCAGGCCAAAGACAGTACAGTAGCCAGTGATTGCTGTTGTCAAGATCAGTGCCAGAGTTATATCAGATTTTGACCAGAGGTTCCCAATTTCAGTAGATCAGTCAGATAGTTTCTTTTTAATCAGTGCAAAGCAGAGTGTACAGAATTTCAGTCGGTTGAGATGAGATCAGAAATTAGAAAATCGCAAGTCCAGTGTCAGCTCAATAATTAGTGTTTGCAGTTGTCAGATCAGTGTTCGAGTAAAGATTGCTCAGAATTGTCAGAAATTTTGAATCGTCGAGGTTCGATGGTTTATTAGGGAGTCGAGAAAGAGAGATCAGATGTGGATAATAGAATGTCTTATGTGAGAAGCTTAGTTCAGTTGTTGGTTCAGAAAGAGCAGATTTTGTGTACAAAGATGATCTCCTTGGTCAAAGTGATTAGACAACACCACCAGACCGAATGATCAGCATGGAAAAGTGAGACTCGATGAGACGGCAATACCCCCACCTTTTGTTTATGGATTGGAAAAGGTTCAAATTTCGAGGACGAAATTTTTATAAGAGGGGAAGAGTTGTGACATCCAGATTTTCGGGTTTTAATTTGATTGGATAAATAAGATCCTGTCTCATCGCTCGTCAATTTATTGACGGGTCCGAAATTTCAATAAAGAAATTATCGGAGGAAAATTGAAGATCAAAAAGAAAATAAAAAGGGAAAGAGAAGAAAATTCAATAGGAAAAGTAATGTTATTTACTTTTTCTTTTTCTCTCTCTCCATTCTCTTTTCTCTCTCTTCTTTTCTCTCTCTTCTCTCCTCTCCCCTCCCATCCGTGCGAACACCCCCCACCTCCTATTCTCTCTCTCTCTTTTCCTCTTTGTCTAGTCAAAACTACTCTCTTATCTCTTCTTCTCTCTCCTCTCTCTTCTCCCTCATCCCACGTGATCTTCTTCTTCTTCTTCGTTCTCCCTTGTGCGGACCAGACCAAAACCAAGAAAGAAGAGCAGCAGCTCGTCGAGCACCACCGTCGCCCGTCCCGCCGCCGCACCGGAGCCAAACCGCCCGCGACGCCCGCCCGCACAACGCCGCGCGTTCCGCCGGCCATCCCTCGCGCCTAGGCGTGCTCCCTCGCGCGATCCAGCTGCTGCCCATCCTCTGTCCAGCTCCGTTCGGCCACGATCCGGCCACCTCCGGCCACCGTGGGCCACCGCTCGGCCTCGCCAAGCCACCACCCGCTCTCCCGACCTCTTGCCGCCCCCAACCCTCTCTCTTTCTTGCTGTTTTGTGGCCGAACCAGCAAACCCACGGAGTGGGTATCCAGCTGTTCGTGGGCCGTTTTGGGCCGTTTTCTGGCCCCGAACCCGAGCCATGCTTTGGGGACAATCGTTCCTCGCGTTGCCGCCGTCGGATTGATCCGATTTGCGCGCGATTTGGTGAGTAATCTCACTAATCCCGGATTAGTTGGCTAATTATGCTTTAGGTTGGTTTAGTTTTAATTAATTATGTTTAGGTTGTTAGATTAGAATTAATTAGCAATTATTAGTCAATTGTGATGTGATTTAGATAAATTGATTGTGCAATTAACAAGTAGACGTGGTCTACTATTTATTGGGAGTGTCTCGGGAATTTTCGGACCCCTAATTGAGCTTCAATTTGATGATTCGGGCCTAAGTGAGATTTTTGGCATTTAAATATTAATTTTCGGAATTAAATTAAATAATTATTTATTTTCCGAAAAACCAAGGGAGATGGTCCGGAACCGGAATATTATGCTGATGACCGTGGTGGAGTTCGTTTGTTTAATTGAGTTTTAGTTTGTGCTAAATTGAATTTTTAATATTAATTAATTTTCAAAATTAATTAAATAATTATTTATTTTCCGAAAATTCAACTGAGATGGCCTGGAACCGGAAAATTATGCTGATGACCGTGGTGGAGTTCGTTTGTTTAATTGAGTTTTAGTTTGTGCTAAATTGAATTTTTAATATTTATTAATTAATTTTCGAAATTAATTAATTATTTAATTATTTTTCGGAAATTAAGATTTTGATGGCTGATGACCGAAATCTCGTGCTGATCGTCGTGGCGCAGTCCGTTTATTTATTTGAGCTCCATGTTGTATGTAATTGAATCTTGAAAGTGGTCGAGTGGGACCGTAAAGCCATTGATTCTTGAAAGTGGTCGAGTGGGACCGTAAAGCCATTGAATCTTGAAAGTGGTCGAGTGGGACCGTAAAGCCATTGAATCTTGAAAGTGGTCGAGTGGGACCGTAAAGCCATTGAATCTTGAAAGTGGTCGAGTGGGGACCGTAAAGCCATTGAATCTTGAAAGTGGTCGAGTGGGACCGTAAAGCCATTGATTCTTGAAAGTGGTCGAGTGGGACCGTAAAGCCATTGATTCTTGAAAGTGGTCGAGTGGGACCGTAAAGCCATTGAATCTTGAAAGTGGTCGAGTGGGACCGTAAAGCCATTGAATCTTGAAAGTGGTCGAGTGGGACCGTAAAGCCATTGAATCTTGAAAGTGGTCGAGTGGGACCGTAAAGCCATTAAATATTGAATGTTGTCGAGTGGGACTCTGAATAGCAATAGCTTGAATGACCGAGAAATGGTTAGGTTGACATGTAATCGACGAGGTCGATTGATCATTGTTTTGATTTGATGTTGTGAATTGATTGACCGATTAGAAATGACCGTGAGTGGTCTTGTTGGCTGGTAATCGACTAGGTCAATTTGATTGATGCTTTGATCTGTGATGTGATTGCTTAAGTGCCTATTATGAATTGTACTGACTTGCAGGTGGGATATGAGGCCAAGGTACGTCTTCTGCCCTATGCGTGTATAGGCAACCTATAGTATAATAGTTTACTAATTGGGCTTAGTGGGGTAGAACTCGCTGAGACGTAGTCTCATCCCAGTTTGGGGAAAAACATTTCAGGACCCCGTTGAGAAGCTGAGGAGGAATCTGAGAAGGAGAACTCGGAGGTGAAACCTAAGTAGAAGGACTTTTGGAAGAAGAAGATAATACCGAGAGAGATTTTGAGTATGACCTGAAGGGATTGAGATTTCATCTTCTTTTGTGAACTCCAATTGATGTGAATAGTTATGAAGTTCTTTAGTTGATGTCATGTACAAAAGTTTGGTTATAAATTTCAATATGAAAAATATGACCTCGCTTTTCTATCCCATCGTTTTATTGTGCAGGGATTTTAACTGCTTCCGCATGTGCTTAAAAATGAAAGGGTTGGCGATACATTGTCCTGGGATATCGCATTATAAAATCGACCAAGTGAGACGGATGTGTGCGTGCCTGAGGATCGGGGCGTGACAGTCCACGAGCGCACTCATCATGGTCTTCCCGATCTTCAGGTCCGAGAACATCAATCCTTTAGGCTCCTTCGCCTTCTTGACTCGATGGTGCTAAGGAGTCACAGCAATCCCAACCGCACTTCCTCCCTAGGCTCATCCTCTTTGCAGAGAGCGGCCAACTTGGCCTTGTTTGGGTAGTCTCGCGCCATGTGCGGACCATCGCAAAAGAGATAGCTATACGAGCGTACCTTCCTTTGCCCTCCTCCATTTGGCCCCACATGAGCCCGGTGAGGACCAGCCGGTGGTGGTCTACCTTTGGTTGGGCGGTTGTATCTCCTCCGATCTCCCCCACCAGTGGCTTTGTCCCTAGCACGAGTGGCCGGTTGGGATGTGGAAGGCGCCTTGTATTCCACAAGCGATTCGGCTACAGTCATGGCTATCATGAGATCTCCCACGTTGAACCACTTCAACTCTTGCTTGGTCCATGGTTTAAGACCACTCATGAATTGGTGGTACGCCTCGACTTCATTCATTGAAGGGATTTGGAGTAGCAACTCCGAGAATCACTTGATGTAGTCGCGTACACCACCTTTCTGCTCGAGACGCTTCAGCTCGTCCCGAACTTCTTCCTCCGCATAAACGGGAAAGTAGTTCCATTGGAACTCCTCAACGAATCCACCCCAGGTTGTGATAGGATTCCCACACCTATCATCCAATCGACGACGCCACCACAACAATGCACTATCAGCTAAATACATCGAAGCAGTGTTTACCCGTATTTGGTCGTCGTTAATCCCCATGGCTTGAAAGTACCGCTCCATGTACCATAAGAAGTTGTCCACATCTTTAGCCACCCACGAGCCTCAAAATTCCTTCGGCTTCGGCGTGTCCACTCATGGACCTTGCACCGTGATTACTCCGTTCACGGGTGCAGCTTGTGCTTCAGCAAGCATACCCGTAAGCTCTGCTATCTCCGCGCGCATGGCCGCCATTGTGGCCTCCAAGGGCTCATACCATTGTGCGAGTTCCTCCTATAGGGTCCCCAACAACTCGTGTCATAATTCTCCCATGCCGGTCTTGAGCTCTTACACTTCCGCAACCAGCTCCTCCCTTCCGGCGTCAACTCCGTCCATGGTTTGGGTCAGGTCGTTGACTAATCCTTGGACATCGATGACGAACAACTCTAGCTTCGTCATGCGATGCACAAGATCCCCCGTCGGATCCCTTGAACTCGAACCACCACCGGTCTTCTTCCCCTTGGCAGCACCCTTCTCGGCGTTCCACCCACGATCAGCACCATCACCACCCATGGCGAGTGCTTCATCAGATCATGGATCAGCCATTGTACTTACACTTGGATCAAAATCAGCTCTGATACCACTTGTCACGGGCCGATCGATTCACTCTCGATCACACGTAGGCTGACCCGTGCGGCCTTAAGGTTTTACCCCTAAGAAGCCTTTCAACACTCGACTCACAAGGAACTTTAAAGAGAGAAACGTCTTGAGAGAGAAGCTCTGGTTTTATATATCTTGTGAATGAGAATACAATGAGGGGAGGAGACCCCTATATATACAAATACAAGGCAAGCCATATCCATAGATCTCTCTTAGATCTAACGGTGGAGATTGCACCTCCTCGTCTACCAACTACCCGCATTTATTTCCAACTACCAGCTACTCGCATTTATAATGTATGCGTACAAATATAGTATCGCCCGCCCCTAGGAGAATACTCTAAGTCTCGGGAATATAAGCCGATGGTCATTAATATGTCACGCCCGCCCCATAGAACCCTCTTGGATTATCATTCCTTCGGGCCGTGACACATGCACGTAGAACAATTGGTCAACACTTGTTGCTTTAGAAGCCCATCTCATAGGCGTCGAATCCTCCTCTCTTCTTGGTCATCTTTTGTGGACTTCTCTTGTTTTTATTAATAAAGAAATAGGGAAGGCAGAAGCTATTCTATGTGTGTCAGTGCATGCTGGTCATTCGCTCACACGCTCTCATTAATTTCATGGAGGCGCATGCTTTAAAGATCGGTCCCTTTCTGACAACTCTGGAGTACAATATTATTTTGTTTCCTTCCCTTCCATAAAAGGAGAGAGAGCTTTGGAGGACGAAGCAACAACAAAAGAAAAGAGCGAGAGAAAAGAGGTCAAGAGAATGTGAGAGACGAGAGCTCAGAGAGGTTTTGTGCTGAGTTGAGTCCATTGAGTGAGTTGTAAAACACCGTGGGTATTGGGTGTACAGTAGGGCTGGGAAACACTTGAGTGCATGTATAATTGTAATCCTGTAATTCTCCGATTAATAGTGGATTATTTTGCTAGCTCTCATCGTGGACGTAGGTTCCGACATTCGGACCGAATCACGTAAATTTCTAGTGTCATTTTATTGTTCCTTGTTTTATTTCGATCAATTTCTATAGCTCCCGACATAATTACAAAATTACGATCCGCTTTCGCTGTGCCACCGATTACAACAATTGGTATCAAAGCTAAGACTTTGCAATTATGTCTAGAGCAAAAGTAGAAATTGAGAAATTTAATGGGCGGAGCAACTTCAGGTTGTGGAGTGTCAAGATGAAGGCGCTATTAACAACTCAAGGATTAGCCAAGGCATTGGAGGGCAAGGCTCAGTTGCCCGAAACAATGCGAGATGCCAAAAAGGATGAGCTAATGGAGAAGGCCATGAGCATCATCCTATTGAACTTATCGGATGAAGTGCTAATAGAGGTGGCCGAGGAGGAGGATGCCACAACGTTATGGGCTAAACTTCAAGCCCTCTATGTAACGAAGGGTTTGAACAATCGCTTATATATGCTGAAGAGAATGTTCCAGTTTCGATGCACTGAAGGTACATCCATTAGATCCCACCTAGATGAGTTTAATAAACTCATGATGGACTTGAAGAATGTTGCAAGATTTTAGATGATGAAGAACAAGGCATGATGTTGTTGGCATCTCTACCAGAGTCATGGGAGCACTTTACTGACTCCTTGTTGCAGGGGCGTACTACGATTACCTCATAAGAGGTAAAATCTGCCCTGTTCTCAAAGGATTGGCAGAGAAAATTGCGTGATAATAGTCTAGCGCAAGATGTAGCACATGGACTGGTGATTCGAGGTAGAGACCAACACCAAAGGCCCAGCAACAGAAGCAAAAGCAAAAGCAGGTCAAAGTCGCGACATAGAAAATCAAAAGGTTGCATGAAGTGCTTTGAATGTCACGAGGAGGGGCACATAAGGAGAGATTGTCCAAAGCTAAGAAATAAAGGCGTTTGGCAAAATGCCACAAGCAGTGTGGCGAATGTTGCCAAGGAGAGTACCATGATGCCGAGGCTGTCCTATGTGTATCTACGAGTTCGTCAGGAGACAAATGGGTGCTAGATTATGGATGTTCCTATCATATGACTCCTCACAAGAACTGGTTCACTACCTACCAGACTGCAGATGGTGGTAGAGTTCGTTTGAGGAATAATGTAGCATGCAAGGTTGTAGGGATAAGAACAGTTCGGATCCGAATGCACGATGGCGTAGAACAGACGTTAATAGACGTAAGGCACATACCGAAGCTCAAGAAGAGCCTTATTTCTCTGGGTACACTCAATGACCTCGGGTGCAAATACACAGTTGAAGGTGAAGTACTAAAGATCTCTCGAGGTGCCCTGACAGTGATGAAAGGGAAAAGGTGAATTCTCTCTATCATTTATTGGGAGAAACCGTGACCGCAGTTGCTGTAGTTTCATTAGGTGAGTCAAACTCAAATTTGACTCGGTTATGGCATATGCGATTGGGACATATGAGGGAGGCAGGTATGACGATGCTGAGTGAGAAGGGGTTGCTGAAAAGTCAAAAGACAAGAAAGCTGGACCTGTGTGAACATTGCATCTTCGGTAAGCAGCGTCGTGTTAAATTTGGTATAGCTCTACATTCGACTAAGCAACCAGTAGAATACATTCATTCAGATGTTTGGGGATTGTCTCCAGTTCCATCGAAAGGAGGTGCCCGATATACACTGACATTCATCGCCAATTACTCAAGGAAGGTATGGGTGTACTTCCTGAAGCACAAATCCAAGGTATTTGATCTGTTCAAGAATTTTAAGGCATTGATTGAGAAACAATCAAGTGCTTGAGAATTGATAATGGCATGGAGTTCTGTGGTAAGGACTTTACCGAGTTCTGCCAAAAGGGAAGGATTATGAGACACCGCACAGTTCCCGGGACACCACGGCAAAATGGCGTAGTAGAACGGAAGAACAGAACTCTACTTAAGTGAGTTCGGTGCATGCTTTCGCATGTAGGATTGGACAAGGAATTTTGGGCCGAAGCAATAAATATGGTGTGTTACCTAGTTAATCAATCTCCATCTTCTGTTATCGAGTGGAAGACTCTTGAAGAAGTATGGTCAGGGAAACCTGTTGATTATTTCAAATTACGAATATTCAGATGTCCTGCGTATACTCATGCAAGAGATGGTAAGCTTGAACCGAGGGCGAAGAAGTGCATATTTCTGGGTTATGCACAAGGGGTGAAAGGCTATCGACCGTGGTGCATTGATCCCAGATCACCCAGTTTTCTAATCAGTAGAGACATGATCTTCGACGAGACTGCAATGCTTCAAAAGAGGAGTCTTGAGCAGAGCAAATGGATCATGGTGTCAGAAGTGAGGTGGAGATTCAGGCGGAGTCTCCAAAGACCTTAGAGGTAACAGAGGAAGAGATTGCAGATGAGGCCAAAATTTCTGTAGATGGTGATACTGAACAACTAGCAGAGCCACAACACAACATAGCCACAAGTAGACAAAGAAGGCAAATTAAACCACCGGTACGTTATGGTTATTTTGATATTGCCTATGCATTAACTATAGGTGATGAGGTGGAGATGGATGAGCCTTCATCCTATTCTGAGGCGATGGCTAGTGCTGAGTCATCACGGTGGCTAGAGGCTATGAGTGAAGATATAGAATCACTCTATTGGAATCAAACATGGGAGTTGGTCAAAGTACCCAAAAGTCAGAAAATTGTCGGATGCAAATGGGTCTACAAACGGAAATAGGGCATTCCCGGTGTAGAGACAGCCAGGTTCAAAGCAAGACTTGTTGCGAGGGGGTATACTCTACGAGA
This sequence comes from Eucalyptus caleyi, assembly GCA_014182885.2. Classification (NCBI taxonomy): domain Eukaryota; kingdom Viridiplantae; phylum Streptophyta; class Magnoliopsida; order Myrtales; family Myrtaceae; genus Eucalyptus; species Eucalyptus caleyi. The sequence goes on along the minus strand of CM024468.2, from coordinate 54,113,857 downwards.
GGGCATCGACTACAATGAAGTGTTCTCTCCTGTGGTAAGGCATATCTCTATTCATGTATTACTTGCCTTAGTTGCTGCACAGGATCTTGAGCTGGAGCAGCTAGATGTGAAAACGGCATTTCTTCATGGTGAATTGGAGGAACAAATTTACATGAAGTAGCCTTAGGGATTTGCTATTCCAGGTAAGGAAGACCATGTTTGCTTATGGAAGAAATCTTTATATGGATTGAAACAATCTCATAGACAATGGTATAAGTGTTTTAATGCTTTCATGACTAGTCAAGATTATTCGAAAAGTCGGTTTGATAGTTGTGTTTATTTTAGGAGATTGGGGGATGAGTCTTTGATTTATTTGCTATTATATGTTGATGATATGTTGATAGCAGCTAAACATATATCTTATATTGATGTGTTGAGTGGCAGTTGAGTGCTGAGTTTGAAATGAAAGAATTAGGTACTACTAAGAAAATATTGGGTATAGAAATTTTGCGTGACAAAGCTGCAGGAACGTTGCATCTGTCTCAAAAGAAATATATTGAGAAGATCGTGGCATGTTTTAATATGCAGTAAGCAAAATCTGTAAGTACTCCTTTAGCTGCACATTTTAAACTTTCTGATAAGCTATCACCGCAAACTGAGGAGGAGGAAGAACATATGTCCCGTGTTCCTTATTCTAGTGCAGTTGGTAGTATTATATATGCCATGGTATGTACTAGGCCTGACATTTCACAAGCTGTAAGTATTGTCAGCCGTTACATGAAGCACCCAAGTAAGGCTCATTGGAAAGCCGTGAAATGGATCCTCAGATATCTAAAGGGGACAGTAGACGTTGGCATTATGTATCGGAGGAACGTCAATGGCAATGAGACCATAGGGTACGTGGACTCGGATCATGCCGGTAACTTGGATGATCGCAGATCGTTAGTAGGGTATGTGTTTACACTAGCAGGTGGTGCAATAAGTTGGAAAGCATCTTTACAAGACGATGTTGCGTTGTCTTCAACTGAGGCAGAGTACATGGCACTAACCTTTGTTGCAAAGGAGTCAATATGGCTAAGGGGTTTGCTCTCAGACCTTGGACTGGAGCAGAAAAGTGTCACCATATACTGTGACAATCAAGGTGCGATATATTTGGCTTACAATCCAATATATCACGAGCGAACAAAACATATCGACATCAGGTACCATTTCATCCGAGATGTCATAGCGAAGGGTAAAATTGTTGTGAAGAAAATATCAACAGCGGAGAACCCAGCAGATATGATGATGAAGCTTGTTCCTTCAGTAAAGCTCGAGCTCTGTATGAGCTCGATTGGCGTTTGTAGAGTATGAGCGCCCATCGGGGCGTTGGGAGAGCCGAGCATGGAAAATAATCACTATAACTTGGCTTCAAACGTCGAGCCAAGATGGAGAATTGTTAAATTATGTCTCGAGTTTGAGTCCATATAGGATACCCAGTTCACGCAAAACATTTACATGCTAAAACGAGAAAACACGTATGCAGAGCATTTAATGAGAAATGGCGTGTTATAGGAGCTGAAAGGATCCCACCCTCAATCTGCGCTTCACGTTGGAAATGAAGGCCACAATCCATGGGATTCTTCTCCCTTTGTCAGCATGAAATCATTATGAAGAGTTGATCGTGCGAATTTCTTCAATCTCATTAAATGCATGCACATGGCCATGTGCATGCATGCACGTGGAATAATTGGTCAACACTTGCTGCTTCAGAAGCCCATCTCGTAGGCGCCCAATCCTCCTCTCTTCTTGGTCATCTTTTGTGGACTTCTCTTGTTTTTATTAATAAAGAAATAGGGAAGGTGGAAGCTGTTCTACGTGTGTCAGTGCATGCTGGCCATTCGCTCACACACTCTCATTAATTGCACGGAGGCGCATGCTTTGAAGATCCGCGCCGCTCTGACAACTCTGGAGTACAATATTATTTTGTTTCCTTCCCTGCCATAAAAGGAGAGAGAGCTTCGGAGGACGAAGCAGCAGCAAAAGAAAAGAGCGAGAGAAAAGAGCGAGAGAGAGTGTGAGAGACGAGAGCTCAAAGAGGTTTTGTGCTGAGTTGAGTCCATTGAGTGAGTTGTTAAACACCGTGGGTATTGGGTGTACAGTAGAGTTGGGAAACACTTGAGTGCATGTGTGATTGTAATCCTATAATTCTCTGATTAATAGTGGATTATTTTGCTGGCTCTCTCCGTGGATGTAGGTTCCGTCATTCGGACCGAATCACGTAAATTTCTAGTGTCCTTTTATTGTTCTTCGTTTTATTTCGATCGATTTCTATAGCTCCCGACATAATTGCAAAATTACGATCCGCCTCCGCTGCTCCGCCGATTACAACAAAGATAAAGCCAAAACTTTAATTAGAGATTAATCAACTAGTCAACATAAATAAAATCCCCTTCCTTTTTGCAGGAAAAGTTCGATACACCTCGCACCCGAGTGTTGTCTGGCTCTGGCCGATGTTTGCAACCGAGAATCGCTCTATATGCTAGACAAACGTACTTAGCTTTGAACTCAAAGGAACCCATTATCTGCACAGTGATATTTTTAGGGAAAAACTACAAAATAGCCCAAACTATGACACAGTTACCGAATAACACATTTATCTTGTATCCGAAAATTTCAAGCTTGTATCCGAATAACACATTTATCTTCTATTAGGGTTATGTTAAAAATCTGACATGGATTCAATGTGGCATTGTTAGTGCTTTTCAAGGACAAGAGGCACCCACGGAAGCACCACACCTAAAAAGATTAAAAAATAAAAACAAAAAAAAAATTTGAAGTTAGTATTCATCATCCTCAAGCTCGGGATTGCTCGGCCAAAGCTCTCTGCGCATGTTCATTGCTGCCCACTGCCACCTAGACCTCTGGCGGCATTCATCGGCCCTTGCATGACCACCCGCCAGAGATCAGACTCGAAGCTACCTATGGAAATTTGCGACTCATTCCGGACTGGTTCAAGAAATAAAAAGATGAAAATGAAAGAGAAAAAGTCGAAGGTGTGCAATCCAGAATATATGAGTCACCCTTCTTCTAAAGGAAGCCATCAGGATTGAGATGGAAGAGCAGAAGGAAAGTATGGTCTCTGATCGAAAGGATTTCATTAGAGAACCTGAAAGTGTTGTGGCTTCCGGTCAAAGCATATAGAGCAGAAAATCTTCTGAACCTTAACAGGCCCCTTTGACATTAAAGCTCGTGGAACTTGTTCAAGAGGAAGTAAAAAAACATACTTTCCTCCATGAAGCAGACCCTTAGGCCAAGCTTCAAGCTCGAGTGGCCATGGCAGCCGTGAGCTTAAAAGCTAGATTAAACCTCAAAGCTTGCAGCCGTCATGGCTAGATCTGGCAAGTGGTCAAGCAAGGGCTGACGAATGCTTAGTTAAATTTGGCTTTCTTCCTGCATTAGTCCCTGCCAAATGATAAGAAATGTTTAATACACAGATTATAAAAGAATATGGTTAATATTACCCAAAAAAAAAAAAATCCTAAAAATGATAAATTCATGTCGCATTTATTTCAGATTAATTTTCCGAATTCATAAAGATGCATTTAGAGTATGTGTACAAGATCCCCTATCATTTTTTTCCCTTAAAAAGGGGATAAACTAGTTCTGTTCAAAACATCACAAGAGCATATATAAGGTTTTGTAGGATTATTGTCCTCAGAAAGGACTAGCCGTGGCAAGCCTAAAATTCAAGTCCGCTGGCTTAAGATGTTCCACCAAGTAGACAAAATTAAAGGGAAGAAGACGCAAGGATGAAGTTTTTTCTCAGAAACTTCTGGTTATCTTGTCTGTTGCACCAAATTTATAAAAGATGTGGTACTTGTTTATCGGCTTATGACTTTCTGTGGCACGAAAATTAATTTGAGTAAATGCGGCATCCTAATATTTTGAGATGCATGCCGTCGCGAGGAGATTTGCTATCAGCGGCCATGACCCGATAGAAGGGCCCATTCTTGCACCCGAATCTCGCTTAACGGATCTGAACCACCATTCTTTTTCTCCTCTCTTCGCTTCACTCGAAAAGCAAATCGAACGCAATCACTGTCGCTCTTTTGGGTGGAGTCAAGGCGCAATCAGGGTTTTGGGGTTTATGATTTTCGCCATTTTTTTTTTTAATAACTTTTTCAACTTGCAATTTTGCTAGAGTTCTTATAATGAATTTAGTTGCTGAGCAACTAAATAAATAGAGCAATATTTCAATTTTCCAACTCATAATTATTTTCATGTTATGCCTAACTAATATATGCAATTGAAAAAACTCCTCTTTTAGTGTCAAATTAGGTTTTGAAGCTGGAAATGCATCCATAACTATCAAAGCAACAATCTCAGTAGAATATGGATATTGCGGAAACCGTCCATTATTAGCATGACTATGATGGAAGTTTTCAATCAAGTCATACACTTCCTTGTTGAGAATCTAGGAAATGACTCATTTCTCCTTTCTGCAATTCATGGATGCATTACTTTGTGTCTGAACATTAACACATTCTTTACTGATATTACATAAAATGTGCATTGGCTACTAATAGATGATTTCAATGAAACGAGAGATACAAATGAACGGATTGAATCTAAAATCCGATGGACTTTTGAAATAAATGAGCTAGACACTCCGATTGAGGAGTTTACGCTCATCGAGGCTCATTCCACAAGTCCTTTTTTCACATGGTTATATAAAAGGTTCAATGATGATCATACAACGAGCAAGATTGATAGGGTCTTCATTAAATGCAAATTGGCAACACACAGGTACACTCATTATTTGGTAGAATTTTTGCTACCATGTGTTTCAAATCATTCCCCCTGCTTGATATGTCTCAACACTGCTCTAGGAGAAGGAAGCCACCTTTTAGATTCTTCAATTTTTGGACCGAAAGCCACGATTTTCTACCAACAATCCATGCTTTCTGGCAACAGGAAATTAGAGGACTGAAAATGTTTATTTTGGTGAAGAAGCTCGAAGCATTGAAACAACAACTCAATCACCTTAATAAATCTCAATTTGGTGACTTGCATATGAAGGTCAAGAAAGCCGAGGAAAACCTACAATGGTAACAACAGGTTCTTGCATTGGACTGTTACAATATGAGCACTCAAGAGGAAGAGAAGGCACAATTGGGGCAACTACTTACCCTTAGCAAACATGAAGAATTTCTCCTAAGAAAAAAATCTAGAAATCTATGGCTTAAGGAGATGGCCAACGACAACTAGATTTCTTTGCCTCCATGATGAGTAGTAGTGCCTAGAACAGAATTACTTAGCTCTCACTTGATGATGGAACAAAATTACTCAGCTCTTGGGGATACAATTGTCTCCTATTACTATCGCATACTTGGCAACTCTTGACACATTCATATCCCTTATAAGTGGTATGCCTCCTTATTCTTGGAAGATGTAAGTGACCTCATGGCTTCACCAGGCTTTCAAAAAGCTGAGATCCTTAGAGTTCTAAAAGGCATCAACAACTTCAAAGCTATGGGTCCAAATGGATATAACAATTTATTCTACAAAAAAGCCTGGCCCATCATAGGATGACATAGTGGATGCTATAATGGACTTCTCCTCCTCAAGGAGGATGTTGAAAATTATAAATTCTACTCGGGAGATGTACACCCCAAGTACCAAAATTTGGCACGGAGGGACACTTATGTGCCAAAAGTTAGGAAAATGATACTTAAGTGCCATAATTAGAGCAAAATGGATTACTTAAGTGCTACTTCAACCAAAATCAGGCCAAAATGCCGATGTGGCAATTTTTCGGCAAAGTAAGTGCAAAATGATGCCGTTTTGCACATTGACGTGGCTATCAATACAAAAACGACGTCGTTTTGGTGCTGAAGTTGTAAAAAAAAATAATATTAATATAAAAATTAATTAAATTAAATTTTAAAATAAATTTATTTAAAAAATTTTAAAATAAAAATAAAAATTTTAAAAAGTAAAAATAAAAAAAAAAAAAAAGAGAGAGAGAGAGAGAGAGAGGCGGCTCAACCCTCGGCCCGCCCTCTCTCTCTCTCTCTCTCTCTCTCTCTTTCTCTCTCTTTAAATTTTTTTTAATTTTTAGTTTTTTTAATATTTTTATTTTATTTTAAAATTTTTTTAAATAAATTTAGTTTTAAATTAAATTTAATTAATTTTTTACCGCGTCAGCACCAAAACGACGTCGTTTTTGTATTATCTAGCCATGTCAGCGTGTAAAACGATGCTATTTTGCGTTTGCCTCATCGGAAAATCATCATGTCAATATTTTGACCGGATTGACACTTAAGTGATCCATTTTGTTCCGATTTTGGCACTTAAGTACTTTCCAAACTTTTTGGTACTTAAGTGTCCCTCTATGCCAAGTTTTGGCACTTCAGGTGTCCGTACCTCAATTCTACTATGATATCTCTTGTGTTGAAGGTCCTAAATCCATCTCACATGGAAGATTTTAGACTCTATCTCATGCTGCAATGTTTTATATAAAATCATATTGAAGCTACTTACCAAAAGAATCAACTATATCATTCTTTTGGTTGTTGGCCTCAGCCAAACTCATCTCGAGTCAACAAATTTTGAAGCATATTCTACTTTGCCAAGGGCTCCTTCACAGCTACCATAAGGGCAACAAAGGTAACCGTGTGGCAATAATTGAACTCATGAAAGCTTTTAACATGGTAAGATGGGTGGCAGCACTCGAGGTTCTAAGAGCTATCAATTCACCATAGCACTTGATTGATTTGATAGCTCAATACAAAACTACATCGAGGTTTTCAATAAGCCTCAATGGCGAACAAGTTGGCTACTTTGCTAATAGCAATGGACTATGGCAAGGCGATCGACTCTATCTTAATTATGGAGACTCTTAACAGAATTATCTTTGAGAAAGAGGTCATATCTTCTTTCAAGTATCATTGGTGCTGCAAAACAAGAAAAATTACACTTTTGCTTTGCCAATGATTTGTTTCATCTTGCTCATGGAGATGCCGATTCTGTTATTTGCCTTGTCAAAACACTTGATGAATTTGCAAGTCTCACAGGACTACATTTTTACCTAGATAAATGTCAAATCTTTTTCTCTAGTCTGGCCGAGGTCAAATAGGGTATTATATTGGATCACACACCTTTCCTCACAGGTATCCTTTCCATTAGATACGTTGGTGTTCCTCTTGTCACAAGACAATTGAAGCACACAAATTGCAAGAGTACGACTGATAAAATTTTCAAAAGAATAGAAGGCTAGGGCATACAACATATAGGCTATCCTAGTCATCTGTAGTTGGCCATCAATACTTATTTTCATATGTACTTATTTGATGCAAATGTTTTTACTTCCAAAGCAAACTATATAGGAAGTGAAGATGAAGATTAGGCAATTCTTATGGGTTGGAAATATGGAAGGCCACATATTGCATAAAGTTGCTTGGAAAAAATTTTGCTTGCCAAAAAGGGAGGGAGGAATAGGGTTGCTCAATTTAAATGTGTGGAACCAAGTTTTACTAAGTTGAGTGCTCTAGAACCTTATAAATTTTCCATCCTCTTCCAAATGTAGAGGCATTTCGATCATGCGACTCTCAAGGGTCGTATGGTGTGGAGTTGGTGTGGCATTGGTGTGGCATTCTTAAATTGAGATTGACTTTAGAGTAAGCTATGTCTAGGCAAAGATATTGTTGCAAAGAGTTATACAGTGAACTTAAGAGTGTGGGATCGATAGCGGGATGGTATCAACTGATATAGATAGGCGGGGTCAACAAATGCAATTTTATTGGGTGGCTAGTTTGTGGAGATAGATTAACAACAATGGACATCGTATCACCTTAGAATCCATTGTAATTTATGTTTGGCTGGTCTAGAAAATCAAGAACATCTATTATTTTAGTGAAGATGAACTGAAAGCATATGGCATATTATCCTCACACAATACAAAATCTATTATTCTTTAGGATGATGGAATGATTAACTTCAATGGATAATTAGGGCTATCAAAGGCAAGGACTTGGCGGCGAAGCTTCTCAAGGTAATTTTTTTAGTGACCATTTATTACATTTGGATAGAATATAACCGTAAATGTCTCTAAAACAAGTCAAATAATGTCTTTATCATCATGGCTAAAGTCCATAAACTTGCCAAAGGGCAAGCTTCATATTACAAAAAATTAGATCTTCCAAAACAAATGAAATATTGGCTACTATATGGAGACTCCCTCACTCCATTTTTTTTTTTTTTTTTCATGTCCTTAGTTATCTTTGTAATGTTGGGGAATGCCCCTAAGCTCCCGTACATCATCTTATAAATGATACCCACATTTCAAAGAAAAAAAAATTATCAAATTATTACAAAACTAAGATTGTAAAAGGGAAGGACCAACAAAATGAAATGGAAACGATAAAATTGGATGGCAATATAGATATAAACTATTAACTATTATCCTTTAAATTGTCTGAATTACGTGTTTATTAGTGCAAGCAATTTTGCAAGATGGATATTAAATGAAAAAGGAAGAACTGCTTGATGAAAATAATAGCCAATCGCCCTTTTTGAATTTTCAAGAGTTTTCTTAAAATTATATGGCCATTAGTTTGTGATTTTACATTTGTTTGCTCATGTGCTATTTTCTTATAAACAGTTGAGGAAAAATATAATAGCAGAAACTTCTGTTTTTAATATAATAATATAGATGGAGAATATATTTCATTACACTTTAATATTTTGCAGGGTATAGGTAACTGGTCCATTAAAATATATCGTCCATATATTTATAACATTTTTCAACGTATTTAAAAAAATTAGCCTATATTTTCTCACTTAGAGGAGCAAACTTATTTTCGTACTTGTGAAAATGTTTTTGATCACACATCGAAGCAACTTTTAATATGTTTAGCAACTTTTAATACATGAAATAATTAATTATATGTGATTAGGAGCTTTTTGTTTACTATAACATCCACATGTGACGAATAATTTCATTTTCAAATTGAAGTAATTTAAATAATAAGAAGTGAAGCTAAGCTTAGAAAGGTAAAAACAAATATGTAATGAGGTTAGTAATTTTTCGACCACTCAAAATATTCAAACTTGTTTGGTAATTTCCCTAATGTTGAAATGACTTTTGATTTTTCTTGGTAACTTTTTATAATAAATCATGAATTTTATGTGCTTAGTAATTTTTATTAGGGCAAAAGCCACCAAAAACCGAAAATTATGCCCATCATGACACATTTATTCTGAACCTCTCTTCTATGGCACTAAAAATCAAAACTTATATCTATATGACATATTTACTTTTAATTAAGGTTATGTTAATGAGAAGCGTTAACAATCCTCTTACATAAAACATTAAAAATTTGCCTACGTGGAAATAAAAAAAGTAAATGTTATTGATATGGTGCACACGTGACTTAAGTGAAATAAAAAATTCCGTTGCTTTAGCCATCTAACGGACCTTGGAGGATAAATGTTTAATGTAGATATAAATTTTGGATTTTTTGCATCGCAAGAAAAAAATTAGGGTAATTGTAATGATTATAATTTGAAATTTTTTGTGATTTTTTTTAATTATGCTTAATGCACGTAAAAGGATTCCTCATTCGTGGGCACGTCTCTCACCACAAGCTGTTCACTGGTGCAACCATGGCCGGCCCTGTATCAACCAATTTCAGTCCAAAAGGCGATGCATTTCACACGGTCAGACTGCTGTTTGAGAAGGAGGTCGCTCTCCCTTCCGTCTCTCATCGCTTATGTCGAGCTCGAGCCCGGGGGCCTCCGGATACGCTCCGCCCTTGTCCTTCCGGCCGTCCATGCGCGTAAGACGTGTTCCTAAGCTTCCATGGAGCCGTAGGGGAGTCGAGGATCTCGGTCGTCGTGTTCTCGGAGAACTACGGGTCCTCTGGCTGGTGCTTGGACAAGCTGGTGAGAATCGTCGAGTGCAGGGATACGATGGGGCAGATCTCGTGGCCGCCGTTCGACAAGGTGGATCCGTCGGAGGTGAGGAACCAGAGGGGAGGTATGGACAAGCCCTAATCGGTCACGACGAAAGGTTGAAGTCGAAGGGCGATTCGGGGAAGGTGAAGAGGTGAGAGAGAAGCACTGACTAAAGCGGCAGACAACTCTGGCTGGCATTTTGGTTTGACAAGTAAGACTCTCATTTACTCCTTTCCAACTGTTGATTAAGGAATTTCACTTACTTCGTTGGAAATAAATTCAGGGTAATCTTTATGCATAAAGGGGAAAAAAAATCAATTCACTCTAATTGGAGCAGGAAAGCTTATGTATCGTTTCTTCACTCTAAAAGGGGAATTTCAAAAGTCGTGCATTGAGTAAAAAAACATGCAGCTGGACCATGTCCCTCTACAAGCCCCTTGAGGTTTGCAGGTTTATCAAAAAGGAAGGTAATGATCTGTTTATTGACTAAACTTAAGGCTGACTGAGTATTTATCTGTTTAATTAGGGATCCAGAAAGTTGATTTCCATATCTTCTCTTTTGGGTGCCGATTGCTTGGAACTGAATCTGGTCTATAGTGCATGAGATATTGACTGCGAGTTGATCTCATTGGAGATCAACTTAGTATTCCTTGTATCAATTGTATTTGAATCTCCTCGGGTATTCTTCATTGGTTTTATGCATGGAATCTACCAGGCGTGAGTCTTATGTCATTCAGAGCATTGTCAAGTGAGCAAGGCCTAAGCTGTACAATGAGCAGTTACATGTTCCCAAAAACGTGGTCGACATGAATTTGCATGGGTCTGATTTGCGTACTTCGCTAGACATGGACTCAAATGAGGTTTGCATGGTCAGGATTTGCAGATTTGGAGAAATAGGGAAGATGACGATCGCCGAAGCTACTTACAATGCTTTTGCTTGAAAATTTTACTGTTGCAGATTTCTTTCCAATGTTAGAGGAACTTGCTAGAAATCCACAGAAGGTGGCCAACTTCAGCTTCAAGACACACTTTTTTCTCAGGTAAAATGAGATGACATTCTCAAGTTTGGCAATGTCCCCAGAGTTCTGAACATGATAAAGAGTAGACTTTGCAAAAAAAAGGTCCTCATCGTCATTGACAATGTGAACCAGTTGATGCAATTCGAAACACTAGTTGGAGGACGTGATTGGTTTGGTTGTGGAAGCTAAAATCTCATAATGACTCAAGATGAACATTTACTGGCTTCCCATCACATAGAAAGTATATACAAGGTTCAAGTGTTACATCATTCTACTGCTTGTATGCTTTTGAGTTGGATTGTTTTCATGAATCTTTCTCCTCCTTCAGATTATGAAGAGCTTTCAAATAACATAGTGGATAACATCAAAGGACTTCCATTAGCTATTAAAGTTTTGGGTACGTTTCTTCGTGGCAGAAGCTTACTTGAATGGATGAGTGCATTAGATAGTTTGAATAGAGTTTTCAGTGGAGAAATCTTCTGTGTGCTGAGAATGAGCTTTGATGGTCTAGATGATTATGAGAAGGATATATTTCCTGACATAGCATATTTCTTCATGGAAGAGTGTATGAGTTATGTGAGAAAAATTTGGGAGAGCTGTGATCTCTACCTGGATGGTGGAATTGCTATTCTTATAGATAAGTCGCTCATCACTATTAAGTATGGCAAGCTGGAGATGCATGATATGATTCAAGAAATGGGAAGAGAAATTGTTTGGAGGCAATCTCCCAAAGAGCCAGTGGAGCGTGGCATATTGTGGTTCTATGAGGATGTGCTTCATGTGCTAACAGAAGGCATGTTAGTAAACTGAATCATGGTCCTTTGTTTTTGACAATATAATGCCCGTTTGGTAGGGTGAAAGCTTCTCACAAAGAAGTTTTGGCCTTTGTTAAAAATTTGAATGTGCACAGAAGCATGATTTGGTATTGATGATAGTTTGAGGTCTGAATGTGTGTTGCATATAATTTGTATATGATGGACAAGGGAAGGGACGAGATAGGATAGTTCAAGGGATAAAGGCAAGTTTTTATGGGACCATAATAGTTTCACTAGTTTATAAAAATAGTTTTACAATAGTTGAAGGAAGTGTTGGCTAAGAGCTTCATGATGTGGAGCTTATTCTCATAATCCTCTCACACATTTACGCGAATGGGCTAAAGCCTTTTTATAGGCCTTTCCACCTACTAAGTACAACTGCCTTAAAGGATTCTAGACTTCTCCTGGATGCAGTCCACGTAGGCTTCATCTTGCTGCCACCACCACATCTCTGACTTGTTCAGAGATTGTTAGCTTATTACATGCTGGATATTTTCCAGCCACAATCTTTAACTACCCAAAAACTTCATCTAGGGAATTCTAGATTGTAGTTTAGTAACTCTAGGAAACTCTAGAAAAATGGATCACCATTTCCAACAGCCTTCTACTAAAAAGATATGTGAATATATTCTGCTAAGATGATGGCCTTGGTGGTCCATAATAGTTGCTTTTTCCATATCCAACCCCGAGATGTATGGTTTGTACTATTGACCTCTCTCCATAAAGTAAATTGTGAAAAATCTGCAGGAACTTAAATACTGTGTTTTATTTATTTATTTATTTATGATTGAGGTCATTTATAAAACTCTTGTTTCAAATGCTAAAGTAAAAGCAGATTCTGAAAGCTAAGAACAAAAGGCACCAGAAGCATCGCAAATCTTATTTACTACTAGCCAAGTCCTTGCATAACCTAGACACCTTTGCACTTAAATTGTCTCCTCATATATGTGCTGCCAGGGAACTAATAAAGTGGAAGCAATAATGCTCAAGTTGGCTGCTCCTGAAGAAGTACACTTCAGTGCTCAAGCCTTCACAAACCTGAAAAGGCTCAGAATTTTCTATATACCATTCAGGTGATCCCATCTACTTTCCTGTTGAATTAAGATGGCTGGAATGGCCCAGTTACTCTCCACCATGGGTACCATTCAATACAGGCCACAGGAAACTTGAAGGTCTAATCCTGAGTAAAAGCAGCATCTGCATACTGGGGAAAGAATTCTAGGTACATGCTTGCAATATGCTCTTCTGTTGCGAATCTAGTCAAACTGAAAGAGTTATTTTTAAGGGACTGTGCAGACTTTAAAAACCTTCCTTGTAGCATCTATACACCGCAGCATCTTGAGCATATTTTTTCTGATGGATGCTCACAACTTAGTAAGTTCCTGGAATTTGTGTGGGGATCAAGTGATTATATCAATTTCTTTCTCCCATTAGCCCTTCCGAGCATAATTTACTTGATTATGCAAAGATGTAGTTTATCAGAGCTTAGTTTTTTGAAAAATCTTCATACCAGGTCATTATTGACACTTTTTTAGATCTGTCGGAAAACAATTTCGTTAGCCTTCCTACATGAATCAGTTAATTTACTAAGTTGCAGCAGCTTTTTTTGACACGGTGCTTGCAGCTTTGAGAGATTCTAGCTCTCCCGCCAAACATAACATCTTTACTTGCGAAATGTTGTGAATCGCAGGAAACATGTGTAGATTTATCACGCATGTTAGGATATATTCCAGACAAATCACCTTGACTTAAACAAATTGACTTCTCTAGCTATCACAAGATGATCCAGGATCAATGCTCTCTCTCCCTCCCCCCGCCCCTCACGCACATGTTTGTGTTTGTGTCGAGTGTAAAATGGTGTAAACTGTACCAATTAGCAGGGACTGCTTGGTGAGTCTTGGGTTGACATTTTTTATCCCAGAAGCAAGATCCCAAAACTGTTCATCCATCAAAGCATGAGAGGACTAATAAGGTTTCCTGTATCTTCCAAGTTATACGGTGATATAGCCAGCTTGGCCTTTTGTGCCATTATCAGTTCAGCTAATCGAAAAAGTCATTATTTCATGTGAGATCCAGTTGTTTGTCAATAATCAAGAAGCTTATGGTGGTGTAGATTGTTTTTGCTCGTTACAGTTTGACCACAAATGATGGGGGGATTGGGCTCTCAATTGCTGAATGATAGCAGTCATTCTACGGTACTGTTTCAAACATAGGAAACTGCAGGGAGCATCTGGCGTACGCACAAGGTAAGCAACTAAAAGAAACAAAGATTGACAAAGCGTCGATCCTCTGAATTCGAACATGGACCTCGCAAGTTCCGATGTCTGAAGCTCCGAAACAAAGGTAAGATTTTCAGACAGTACACTAGGATTTGAAATTAGCTTTCTCACAGTTTCAGTTAGGGGGTTATGTTGAAACCCTTTTGAATAGCTTTAATTGCGCGTCTCCTCACAGCGGAAACAAACCTGCTGATGTGCTTTTCTTTACCCTCAGATTTATGAGGTCTAGGTCAATATTCAGAAATTTTCTTGTCGACACGTATCACGACCAAGCCCAAGAAGAAGGGCTTTAAATAAAGAAATATAATTTCTCAATAGGCACTAATCTATCTTTTGTTAGTCTTCGTTCAATCACGTCACACGCAGATTTGAAGAAACCGGATACAAAGAAAATGAATTGAGACTGAGAGCAAAGTTAGCAGATTTTAACAAATTCCCCAATTTACGGAAGGTAGGTTTGACACTAGCGTACTGATTTATACTTTTTTTTTATGATGTCAAAATATTTTTGGGATAAATGTGATAGAGGCACCCTAAATTGGGATTTTTTTGTAATACGAAAATTAATTTAGGACAATTGTTGTACCTATTTCGAATTTCCATGACATGTTAATCTATCAATCTACAATATTTTTATGATATTAATCCGTTTCAAATATACATGGCCATAGGACATTGTCATGCTTCAAATGTACTTAGGCTTTTTTTTCTTTTTTTTTTTTTTTTGTTTTTTTTTTTGTAAAATACTTAGGTTCTGTTTATTTCGTGAAAAAAAATTATACTTCTGGAAAATATTCTTTTACACCATTGCTTATTCTTGGGTGCTCGACAACCAAGCGTGGGTCCTCAATGATTAGGCTGAGGTCCATTAAGGTCGAACTTGGGCAAGGGTACTAAAGTTTAAGGCTTGACCTTGATAGACCTAGGTCCAAGTGTTGAAGACTTAGGCTTAGGCATTGGGGTCCTCGACCCAACCTCGATGGACATAGGCACCAGGGTCTAGGGCCTTGATCTCATCGGACATAGGCTCTAGTGTGGGGGATCCAAAATATAAGCATTAGGGTACTAAGCCACCTTTATGGACTTGCACTCGGCCACCAAGTCCCAAGCCCAACCTCAATGGAGTCAAGCATGAGCACTAGGGACTCGGGCATGGGCACTAAAGTCTTGGGGCTGGCCTTGATGGACTCAAGCATAGGCACTAGGGTCCTGAGCCTCAACCTCGATGGACCTAGCTTCAAGTGTAAAGGATTTGTGCATGGGAACTAGGGACTCGAGCTCTACCTTGATGGACCCAAGCCAAGGTGCAAGGGATCCAAGTATAGGTATTAGGATCCTACCCTTGATTTTTATGGATTCGGCTCTAGTGTCGAGGCAACGAGCATCACACTAAGGCCTTAGGCCTTGAACTCGATGGACCAAAGCACTAACGCCAGAGACCCAAGCATAGACTCCAGGTTCTCGAGCCTAACCAAGGGCGCAAGTGACCCCTGTCTGGACGTCAAAGACCAGGTCCTAGGCGCTTAGACCAGGGTCACAAGTCCAAGTCATGAGCCCAAGCGTTGAGTACCTAAGAACGACCGTTAGGTTTCCTGTATCCAATAACAAAATTTGTAATTTAAACGCAATATGTAGTCATAATTTTTATAATGATTTTCGATTTTTTAAAGAAAAAATCATTTTCCTAAAATTTGTTTTTTTGGTCATATCATTTTCCTAATTTATGAATAGGTTTTCCGTTAATCAAGAAGCTATTTCTGTTGACTCATTTTGCTAAACGATTCAAATGCCGAAAAATGAGAAAAATATTTTTTTTCCGGCAAACAGATCATAAATCTAAGTTAATAATATAAAAGTAAACAAGCTTTGGCTGTCATTCCTGACAAGAATGCAAGCGAAGTCGGATGACTGAGATGGCAACAGAAGAAAACGATATTCTGCGTTGTGTGTACGTGTAGATAACAAGGCAATAAATGATGATTAAGAAATTAAATCCTGGTACAGTTGCGCAGTCCATCATCCTTGTCACAGAAGGTTGGCAACTTCATTGGAAAAAGAAAGATTTTCAATTGTCCCTTCCCCAATATCTTTTACTGTTTGTTATCTGAAGCGCATTTTCAGGGAACTCCAGAAAAGTGAAAGCAACTGAGATTGCAGCCACTGAGTTTCACCGTGTAGTCTCGTCGCCTTAAGCATATTTGCATCTTCAGGGCTGGATTCATCTGCTTTGACGGAAGCAGTTTGCTTCTCGGGATCAACAGGAGGGTCCACCCTTGCGTCCCTCTGCCACCATGGGTGGAGGAGGCAGCAGACCAGCTCTGAAGAGAATGCGTTGGACGGGATCCTAAGGTTGAGCTCCAGCCGAAAGCCAATAACTAAACGGAGCACGGAATATTATACCACGTGTGACAGCCTGAATTTTCATAATTTGTTTTCGATTAAATAAATCGGGCCTTTTATCGAAACGCTAATAGTGTTATTCTCGGAGCTGATCACTCACGAGATAACTGGACTATCTGGGGAAGCAAGTAGGGAATCTAAATGCAATTGCACTTGAGAATTCAACCAAGAATCGACTGCTCGACCGTGTTGATCTACAAGGGTCATTACGGCACCGTTAGAGATCGATCAGAAATCAGAGATAGGTCGATTCAACTGAGATATGTGATCAAATTGTGGGTGATTCCACTTGATCGAAAAATTCTCATCGATCGGCACTAAATTGATTTTCTGTCGTTTTGGTATCCGGTGCTCGTAATTGAAACCTCGAGACTTTCACGACAATTGAGAGTCATTAATGTGTCGAAGATATACTTTGTGACTCGAGATAAATCGATCACGGGTCAATTGCACCAAAAAAAAAAATTCCTAAAAGTTATCCGGTAGACTAGGTCACGCTAAAAGCGCGCCGAATTGAAAATAACCGCAAATTTGAACCCGACTTCAGAAATTGAAAGTTCGAGGTGTCACAGTATTTATTTTAACGTCGACTCACTCTCCAGAAATTTTCAGAGATTCCGGGATTTTGCGGAAAATCAATACGGACGTTGCGGAAAATCAGCGGAAATTCGGATGGGCTTAATTGATGGAAATTGACTCTAAAGCGAAACTATGAGTGTCGGGGAATTATGGAAAATCATTTGAGATTTTTCTTCATTGAAATCGGATATCAATTTGGAAAATTGAGCAAGGAAATTGAATTTAATTGGTGAAATTCGGAATTGGAGAGAAGGTGGAAAATTTAGACTTCAAACTTTGGATTAATTGGTGGAAATTAGGTAGGAGAAGGTAATAGGAGACAAAGTAATAAATTAAGTGGATAGGGATTGTGGACTCTTCCGCACGGTGGCTTCCTCGGCAATCTTTGCCAGCTGCTTCACGTCACTTTCATCATTCCCTTGAAGCTTATCCCGATTTCCCCACCGCATGCAGCTCAGCCGAAGTCTTCTGCCTCTGCCTTCTTTCGATTTTCTCGTTAGAAGCTCCTTCCTTCATTCCCTTCGAGCTACCACCGTCTGAAGAAACCCCCACCAGCATCTCCACCGAAATCCCCTCAGTCAACCAACGAGCTCCTCAAAATTTGCTGACTCCTTGCCGCGCGTCTTCAGCTCGCCGAGGTGTCCTCGTAGCTGCTTCACGCCCACGATGTTAGCTGCCTCGGACCCATCAGCTGCTTCACGGATCCAGCTCCATTTCCTGTCCCATTAGTTGCCACGAAGCAAGTCCAGCGAGATCTCCCTCCAACCGGTCAAACTCAGCACATTTGTGGACTCCGCAAGCTGCGTGCCTGCCCCCGCGTTCTTCGTGCCCTTACTTGGACGGCACGAGGTCAAAGTCTCCAACCGGAGACCCATCTTCACAACGTCTTCGTCTTGTCCTCACGAAGCCAGCGACAAAACCTTGCCGCTCCATGGTTGTTTGTCTTCTACCACCGACTCAGCATCTCCATCTCGCCAACTGAAGCTGCCAGCGAAGCCACGATCTTCTCCTTCGTTCGCAGCACCCATCAGCGAAACGGCATCACCGTCCACAAAGCCGCTTCCTCTTCGTGCAGCTCCATCCAGCGAACTTCGTAGTCCAGCTCCAACGATCTCCTCTCTTCTGGCCCAGCTTCACCGAAGCTCAGCCCACATCAACGGCCCAGCTTTCAACAGCAGTCCACGCAAGTCTTGTGGCCCAACAGCTGGGCTTGTCTTTAGTCCATCAAGCCCAGCGAATTTCAGTTTAGCTGGGCCCAAAAACTCCAGCAATCCAGTCCAACTTTGAAGCCCAGCAAGTTGTCTTTTTCAGCAGCCCAAGTCCAGATCAAGCCCAATCCAAGTCATAAGCAAATCTCATATTTGGGCTGAGATTTGTTGGGTCAAGTTTAGGCCCGGCCCAAGTTTGTCGACGCCGCCGAAAATTTCGATTTCGGCCGCCGTCGCGTCGTTGTCGCGGTGAACTAGGTTTCCGCAATTAACCAGGTGAGTTTATACTCTAAACTCGCTTAGAATTTAATAACGTTTAAGGGTGTTAGATTTATTTTATTAGGAATTAGGTGGTTAGTTAGATTAAATTAAAAATTGAATTATTTAATTGAAGATGTTAGGTGGTTAGCATGGTTTAGTTAAAGCTCTAAATAAATTGTATTATTTATTTAGAAGGGTTCGGGAATTTCTCCGAGTCCGTATTGGTTATTAATTTAATGATTTTTCCCTAGGTTAGTATTTTTAGAATTTAAATTGATTTATTTAATTAATTTCAGTAATTATTTAATTATTAATTATTTTTCCGGAAATTAGGTCGGGATAGCGGTGACCTAATTTCGTGCTGATTGCAATGGTGTGATTAATTTCTGCAATTGAGTGTTAAATTATGCAAATTGAGTGCTGATTTGATTTTTGGTATTAAATTCCAAAAATTGTGAATTTCCAATATTCATTCAGAAAATCCCAGGTGTCGGGTTTTGACACCGAAAATGGTTTTTAGTACTATATGAAAGAGTGGGATTTCAAAAAGGATGAATATCAATTTTTCTAGATCAAGTTGACCGTGTACCCACACACGAGTAATTTCATGTGAATTTCTAATACGAAGAAAAATGCCAGGCTCACCATTTTAATTAAAGCATTTGAGTGCAATGCACGATGCCCTGGGCCATATTTGAGTGATCGTGTGATGGTCAAGAGAAATCGTCCCGGGCTGTTGAGCTGGACGTTATCCTTATTTGGGATACCCCGGACAACGGGAAGCCGGGTCGCAGATTGATTCTCGGGACCCTATGCTCCTTCGGGAAAGCCGTCTGATAAAGAGACGTTGCCGTGCTCAATGGGGTGAGACGAAGCTCCGGCAATGCCGAAGACCGCCGGGCGAGAGTAGGCCGTGCTATATGCCGAGATCAAAACTAGGAACGCATGATTAATTGAGTGTGGCGTTTCAGTTATTAGAGCTTATTTGTTGCTCATACTCTCATGTTGTTTGTGAGATAAATTGTACTGACTTGCAGGGTGGATCTGAGACGAGGTAAGTCTCATTGATTATGTGATTATGTGATTAGGACACTTCTTGGCGTATTTCCCTCCTAATTGGGGTTTAGAGTTTAGACTCGCTCAGATGATATCTCACCCCGTTGTGGGACAACATTTTCAGGGTCGTCGAGTGGAGGACCTGGAGCTGAGAGGAGGTGATTGGAAGCGTAGGTCAGTTAGGACCGCTTCTTTTTGGAAGGCTAGTCTTTTGTAGTCTTTTGGTCATAGACTTGTGTATATGACTCAGTGTATATATAAAAGCATGTTTGTTTGTGAATCTATTGTCCTGCCTGTCTATCCCGAGATGATTACTGTCAGGGGATTTCTTTTCGCTTCCGCATGTGCAATAAAATGGAAAGGGTCGGCGACTCGTCCTGGGAAGTCGCAAATTATTATCGACCAGAGAGGGATGGGCACGCGCTCGAGGCTCGGGGCGTGACATCCCCTTTTTATGGTATTAGAGCAAAGTTTGTATTTGGAGTGATAAGGTGCGATGGGTTCTTGGGATAGTTAGTAGGAATGGCTTTTATATTATGCTGATGCATGTGACTGATAGCTGTTTGGTAAATTGATTGTGAAATCACTCAGTTTCTAATTCGGTATGGAATTGGAAACAGGTGTTGTAGAGCATCTACAGTATGAGTGATTAGGAGCCGAGAACTCATAGGTAGAGGACCTTATCCTCAATGACTCGGGCTAGAATGCCTACAAGAGGCAGTACCCGAGGTGGCCGAGGTAGAGCGCAAGCTGAGGCTAGTGCGAGTGGTGTACCACCACCGCCAGTTCCGCCGGTTGATGCCAAGGTAGCAGCCCCTGGTGATCCCAGATTCGAAGGAATCATGCAGGTGCTCCAGACTGTTGGTAATCTGATGGGGCAGCAGGCCCAGAACCAAGCTGCCGCAGCCGCTGCCGCACAAGCTGAAGTTCCAAAAGGGAATGTAGTTGCAGATAGACCGATTCATAAGCTTGTTGAACATTTCCTGAAGTTGCAACTGATATTGCTAGTATGAGTACCTAGAGGGGGGTGAATAGGTATACAAAGATTTTTCTTGAAGATTGCACAATACTTTAGACAGTTGAAGAATTTGCAATAATTAAAAATCAATCGTGAGACCGAGTAAGGGAAAGAGAGAATTGAACACTCGGTTTATAGTGGTTCGGCTTGATTCAAGCCTACGTCCACTCTTTCGCACCGACCAATTGGCTGGATTCCACTATGAATAAAGAGATGTTACGGTGTTGATCTTCCTTGATTTCTCGGTGTAGATGATCTACCACACTCACTCAAGGTATCACCAAGTACAAACACTCTGTGTATACAATTTCGCTTTCAGGACTGTATCGACTAATAATCAAGGTTCTTCAGACTCTGGAATTTCTCTATCGATCACACACTTAAAACAACTAGAACGTCTTCCTTTTATATTCCTTTATGCCATCATAGCCGTTGGCACTTACCAAAGGAATTCCTCCAATCTACCCGTTGGACGGAATCAATCAAGAAGATCATCCGAGCTATTTAAGGAATCTGATGATAGCCCAACAATCCTGTTCGCCCATACAATCAGGATCTTGGTTTCCAAGAATAGAACATTCCAAGATTATTTCGTCGACCATCGGATCTTCAATCGATCTTAGATAGGAATCAAAGAATCCGAAATATTTATCCAACCAAAGAATCTTTTCCAGAGGATAGGATCGAATCCTCAACCATATACCTTGGCTTTGGATTTCCTTTCGTCTTTGGATTAGAAAGATCACGGTTTGTCGGTGAGAATAGACTTAAGTCTTGAGTCTTGAGTCTTAAGTCTTGAGTCTTGAGTTTTGAGTCTTGGGTCTCGAGAATACAAAGTCTTCAGACTTTAAACTGTCGGTCTCTGAACATCCAGACTTAGACTGATAGAAACATTTTGTCAGCTTCAAAATATTCTGGAAAGATTTCTCCAACAATCTCCCCCTTTTTGATGGTGACAAAACTTTCTTGTAGATTTGAACAATTTTGACCTGCAAAAACATTTCTCAAGCAATATGGCTAACTCAAAAAGATTAATAAAGCAACCAGACTCGCATCCACAGAAAATTGGTTAGTCTTTCATGAGTAATACCATATAAAAACACTTGATAAAAATGCAACCAAGTCAAGCATCAAAATCCACAGCCAATTCAAAGTCAAATTTAAATTCACACCCAAGTTCAAGTTCTCAAGTCATACTCAAAAATAAACATAACCACAAAAGTCAAAGTTTTTAAAAGATGTTAATGTTGGTTCAAATTGGTTCTCCCCCTTTTTGTCATCATTAAAAAGGGTGAGAAAGGAGTCATGTCCGCTGGGAATGCGCACGATCCGGAAATCCCCAATGGACCGGACTACTCCTTCGAGCTTCTTGAGTCTTCTCTCGGTTGAGCTACCTCTTCTCCCTTAGCATTGGCTTGAAGTTGCAGAGCGAGGTCTTTGAATTTATCCTCCAGAGAGACTGAAGATGCTTGTCCAGCATTCTTCATGGCTTGGATTTCACAGTCCAGAGCATATATCTGGCCACGCATTTCCAAAAGAATATCCAAGATACGACGAAAATCTGCAGAATCGTCCGTCTGTGTACTAGCATTGGCTTTCTCAGATGGTGAGTATGCAGACGATGGCGCTTCTGTTAAGTCTTGCAGATTTGGTTCTGACGTATCGTGACCTTCTTCAGGCAATTGAGAGACCTGAACTTCTTCTGGGTCTTCTGGAGATTGTCTTAAATCTGGCAACAACATGAGGTGTAGACCTCTCTTGCTCGCCAACTCCCCCTGTCTCTAGGACATCGAAAGAGGAAGAGTGATGATCATGCTCTTGATTTCCCTTCTCTCCAGATTTATCAGTAGACTTTTCTTTTTCTCCTTCTCCTTCTTCTTCAACTTCTTTCTCCTTCTCTCTCTGTTCTTCTTCTTCTCTGTTCTGCTCTTCTTCTTCTCTGCTCTGCTGAAGTTCTGTCGGTTGAGACACAGAACGTCTGGTTCTTGTCAATGCTTGGATAGTGAGATCTTCATCATCTTCATCTTCATCTTCATCCTCCAGGATGAGAGTTCTTTTCTTCTTTTTCGATGGAGCACCAATGACCTCCTTTCCTTTTCTCTTTGAGGCAGACTGAATTGGAGATTTCACTTTGAATTTCTCCATTGCCTTGGAGAGTTCTTGCAGACGCATCTTCATTAACATTTTCAACCCTACCACCATCTTATCACACGGTCGAACACAAAATGTATGTGGCGGTTCAATGTTCATGTGTCGAAGATCTTGGTCACTGCACTGGATAAGGCAATTGTCCTTTGTCTTTTGACATTGCTCTGTACATATGGAAGAGAATAGTGTGCGGGAGAGAAAACTTCCGTCCTGAGTTGATCGCGTACATCAACTTTGCTTCAGAAAGAGACACAGAAGTCTTTGACGTAGACTTCGGTCTGAGACAGTTGATCACAATCTTATGAAGCACAATGTTGATGGCATTCATCCTGGAATAGGTAATTTTCTTCTCTACGTCCCTATCTTTGACAAGATCCAGAGTAGTACGAGCAGGTGAGACTTTGATTGGGAGATAGCGTCCCCGTTCAACTCCAACTATGTCCGCCAACATATTCACATCTACCACGTAGACTTGGTCTCGAACACTGAATGAAATTCTATTCGCATCCAAAAAGCTAAGATTTGAATAGAAATAAGCGGTCAGTTGAGCATACCTGTCCGTAGAGTCAGAGCAAAAAGTCTCAAGTTGAAGCAAATTCAACTTCTCTCTTAAGTTCATGTTGATGGTGTCCAGGAAGTCAAAATCGACACTTCTATGGTTTATCACCCCTCTTTTCAACAGCCTGAAATATACTTTTTCCGATCCTTGGATTTAAACAAATCCATCGATTTCCTTTCACCTTTGCTGCCACACCCATTCTAGGTTTAAATTCAAGGAACATTTTGTCATCATCGTTCCCTTCAATCGATTTTGTCCTGGCATACGAGGATCACTTGGAATGTTCGCAAGTGCCTCCTCTGCCCTTCCTTTAGGAGCAACTCCCAATTCCTCCATTTTCCATGAGAAAAGATACTCATTCCCATAATTTTTGTTCTTAAGGAAGTCATCTATATATTTTAATGAAGTACCGGTGCTTTTCAACGCACGATAAAGCTTATAGATAAAGGAGGGTTTTGGACTCTTACTAGGTCGGCATCCTCGATTATCTCTTCTTCCAGATTTTGACTTGCACCTTGTGGGGCAGGAGGTGTTGAATGACGTGGAGGAGAGCGAATCGGACTTTGTCGCTGACTTGATAAGTCTTCTTCCTCAGTAAGATCGAAGTGAGTCGGTCCCTTCTCCATTCTTTGTGGTCCCCTGCTTGCGATTCTTGATGATTTCCTCGAAGACATCTTTCTTTGTCTATTGGAAGATTCCTTCACTTGCTTTTCCCAAGAAAAATGACCACTTTCTCGACGATGAACAAGAAGTAGAAACAGTATCGGGAGAAGAGTGCCTTTTAGGGTTTTGAAAATTGGGCGAAGAAAAACTGTATATATATATATATATATATATACCTCGGATTTGAAAAGAGAAGTTTAATCGGTACAAGGAAAGTGTACGAACACTTCTTTTCAAAATCAATAACTGCCAAAATTAATTCCTTAAAAAAGACAAGTTTTCAAATTTCACACAAATTATATCTGAATGAAAGATCGTACCTTTTCGAGATAAAATAGCAACTTACAGTCTTTAGCCATGAATGTTTGAGTCACATGATTTAAAGTCTGAGAGATCAGAGTCTTAGAGTTGGTGAGTCTCTAGACTTTAACTTCTTCAAGCTTCAAAATGTTGAGTCTTGAGCGGATAAAGTTGAATTGATTTTTCTCCAAGGGCTTTGTGAATATATCCGCTAGTTGACTCTTTGAATCAACATATTGAATCGAGATTTCTCAATTTTGAATATGATCTCTAATGAAGTGATGTCGAATCTCAATATGCTTTTCTCTTGAATGAAGGATTGGATTTTTGGTGAGATTGATTGCGCTGGTGTTGTCACATTTGATTTCTGTGCATGAGTCTTCAATCCCAAAGTCTTGTAGCTGTTGTTTTATCCATAGAATTTGCGAACAGCAGCTTCCAAGAGCTACATACTCCGCTTCTGTCGTTGAGAGAGCTACAGTGCTTTGCTTCCTTGAGAACCAAGACACTGTCCTGTTTCCAAGTAGTTGACAAGTTCCAGAAGTGCTCTTTTTATCGACTCTGCAACCGGCCAGATCTGCATCTGAGTATCCTAGAAGATTAAAGTCTCCCCTCTTTGGATACTAAAGACCGATGCTTGAAGATGAGGCAACGTATTTGATAATACGTTTCACGGCAATGAGATGTGATTCTCTAGGATCTGATTGAGACCTAGCACAGATGCAAACACTCAACAAAATATCAGGTCTAGAAGCAATAAGATAAAGAAGTGAACCGATCATGCTCCTGTACAGCTTTTGATCTACTTTCTTCCCTTCTTCATCCTTGTCTATCTTTTGAGAACATGACATTGGTATGTCGGTCTTTTTGCACTTTCCCAATCCAAACCTTTTGACAAGATCATTCGCATATTTTTCTTGATGGATGAAAGTTCCTTCCTTCATTTGTTTTACTTGGAGTCCAATAAAGACTGTTAACTCTCCCATCATACTCATTTCAAACTCATCCTGCATAGACTTAGAAAATTTCTTGCAAAGACTTTCATTAGAGGATCCAAAAATAATGTCATCAACATATATTTGAACGAGTAAGAAACTTTTGTTTTCCTTTTTGATGAACAGAGTAGTATCTACTTTACCTTTGACAAATCCGTTCTGTAATAAGAACTTATTTAGTCTGTCGTACCAAGCTCGAGGTGCTTGCTTTAGACCATACAGAGCCTTTTTCAGTCTGAAGACTAAGTCTGGCTTCTTTGGGTCTTCAAATCCAGGCGGTTGTTCCACATAAACTTCCTCTTGGATAAATCCATTTAGGAAGGCACTTTTGACGTCCATTTGGAATAACCTGAAATTTTTGTAACAAGCAAACGCAAGTAATAGACGAATAGCTTCTAACCTTGCTACAGGAGCATAAGTCTCATCATAATCTATTCCTTCTTCTTGCGTGTATCCTTTGGCCACGAGTCTTGCTTTATTCCGTACGACTTTTCCTTTTTCGTTCATCTTGTTTCTGAACACCCACTTGGCTCCAATAACAGTTTTACCTTTTAGTTTAGATGTCAATTCCCAGACATCGTTAATGTTGAACTGTCTAAGCTCTTCTTGCATAGCTTCGATCCAGCTTTCATCAGATAAAGCTTCTTCTATGCTTTTTGGTTCAATTTCAGAGATGAGAGCAACAGCACTAGACTCTTCACGTCTTTTGGATCTGGTGCGAATTCCTTCATTAATATCGCGATAATGAGATCTTTAGGATGATTTGGATTTGTGTTTCCAGTTACTGATTGATTTTTCTTGATGATGATCACTTTCTTTATTTGAATCTTCATGAATATCTTGACGCTGGTCTTCCAGAGTCTGAGATACTTTTGAGTTGTATGCTTTGGAAGGTCTGGAGTGGTTCGGACTCTTCATACCGAGACCGAGGTTCATCTTGCGTAGAGTCTTGAAATTTGACATTCATTGACTCCTCCATCGTCTGGCTCTTCTTGTTATAGACTCTGTAGGCTTTGCTTGATGTAGAATATCCAAGGAAGATGCCTTCATCTGATCTTTCTTCAAACTTACCAACTCGATCATTTGCATTTTTCAAAATAAAGCATTTGCAACCAAACACATGAAAGTATGAAACAATAGGCTTCTTACCTTTGAATAATTCATAAGGGGTTTTCTCAAGAATAGGTCTTAGAAAGACTCTATTTATAATATAGCATGCTGTTGAAACAGACTTTAGCCCAAAACCGTGAAGAAATTTTGCTTTCAATTAAAAGTGTTCTAGCCATTTCTTGAAGAGATCTATTCTTTCTTTCCACAACTCCATTTTTTGAGGAGTGTATGGAGAAGAGAATACATGTTTAAAACCAGATTCATCACACAATTTTGTGAAATCTTGATTTTCAAATTCACCTCCATGATCTGTTCTTATACTTGAAATAGCACATCCTTTTTCATTTTGAACCATTTTAGCAAACTTCTCAAAGTACGAAAAGGTTTCTGACTTACTTGCAAGAAAATATACCCAAGTAAAGCGAGAGAAATCATCCACAATTACTAGGCAATATTTCTTACCTCCAATACTCTGAGTTCTGGTTGGTCCGAAGAGATCCATATGTAGTAACTGTAGTACATGATTAGTAGAGACATAATTTATCGGCTTAAATGAATTTCTTACCTGTTTTCCCATAATACAGGGTGTGCATGGATCGGACTTTTGATATGGTAATTTTGGTAGACCTCGAACAAGCTGCTTTGATGAGATTTTGGCTAATTGCTTCATATTGACATGGCCAAGCTTTCTGTGCCATAAGCTTGCTTCATCTTGGATTGAAATTAGACATTGAGATTCATTCATTTTCATGTCTAAGAGGTAGATGTTTCCATGTCTTCAACCCATGAAAGACTCAGTAGAGTCTTTACTAATTCCATAGCAAATTCCTTCTTGAAAGGAGATCTTGAAACCAGTATCACACAGTTGGCTAATCTTTGAGAAGGTTATAGTTGAGTCATTCTACTAGAGAAACATTGCTTATTGTGAGATTTCCAATTCTCACAGTTCCAAATCCCACGATGCTTCCTTTGTCGTTTCCTCCAAATGAAACATTTCCGCCGTTTACTTGAACAAGCTTTACGAAGCATTTTGAGTCTCCTGTCATGTGTCTTGAGCATCCACTGTCAAGATACCATTTTATCTTTTTCTTGACGGAGACCTGCATTCAAAATAGAGTCTCAAGCTTTCTTTGGTACCCAAATTTTCTTGGGTCCTTTGATGTTAGTAGGATAAGCATTATTAGGCCATACTTTCTTAACAGGTTTCCAAACCATAGGACAGTCTTTTTCAAAATGATCTTGACTGTTACACTTTGAACATCTTAGAGCATTTCGACCTACAGACTTTACAAAGACTTTCTTGAAATGATTTTTGTAAGCCTCTTTTGACGGTCTTCTCTTAATTCTTTCTTTTACCTTTGGAAAATCAATCAAGGGGATTGTTTCCGCTGTCATGCCTAAACCAGACTTATTGAAATAAGGTCTTTGAACCGAAAGAACTTTTTCAAGCTTTTCGGATCCTATCGAAAACTTCTTTGAAATATTTGATAAGTATGTTTTTAAGAAAACATTTTCTTTCAAAAGATCATCTTCTTTTTCTTTAAGAGCAGAAACATTTAGGTCTAGACTTTTAACTCTTTCTTCTAAAATAACTTCCTTTTGTTTCAGAATTGAGTTTTCCTTTTTAAGTTCGGAAATTCTTTTGAGAGAAGTCTTAAGACTGAAACACAGTTCATCAATATATTTAGAGACTTTGACAGGAATTTTAAAATCACTTACCTCAAATTCACTTTTCAGTCGATCTAAAAATCCGAGTCCGAGTCTGAATGTGCCATTAAACATATGTTGGCATATTCATTATCACTCTCTTCACATTCGCATCACTCCAGTGTTTCGGCTTTGAGAGCCTTTCGAAACTTTTCAGCTTTTCCTCTTTTCTTTTTTGAAGAGGACGGTTGGGTCCGATGTGTCCCTTCTTTTTACATTCGAAGCAAACTACATCTTTGTTTGGTTCCTCATCATCAACAGACTTGGTCTGCTGTCTCTGAAAACTTTGTTTCTTTGGAATGAACCTTCTGCCTTTTCTATTCAGTTTTCTGAATCTTCTTATCATGAGGGCGAGCTCCTCATCATCCATATCATCTTCAGAATCTACATCATCAGAATCATCATTTGATTTTAGTGCAATAGATTTCTTACCTCTTGGATCTCCGTCTTCATTAATTCGTTCCACTTCGTAAGACTGAAGAGTTCCAATCAGCTCGTCTACAGATAATGGTATGATTCTTTGCGTCTCTCTTATTGAAGTCTTTATATGATTCCAATCCTTGGAGAGTCCACGAAGAAGCTTGTTCACCTTCATGGGATCAGAAATTTTTGTCCTTGGTTCTCAAGACCATTGACAATATCGTAAAACGACTAAACATGTGGGTTATAGATTCTCCTGGTTTCATTTTGAAGGCCTCATATTGACCGAGGAGAATGTTAATTCTGGTCTCCTTCACTCGATCTGTCCTTTCATACGTGATGTGTAATCTATCCCATACTTCTTTTACTGTAACACAAGAAGATATTATGTTATATTCAGTTGGAGATAAAGCACAATATAAAGAGTAAATTGCTTTTGCATCGAGTGCTTGTCTCTTGTTTATCTCTTCTGAGCCATTCCATTTGGTTTCAATAGTGTCTTTCCCTCTTTCAGAGATTGATGCAACAGCGGGAGTGATTCCTCTTTCCACAACGTCCCATTCCGAGAGGATCCTTTGATCGTAGGAAAGCTTTCATCTTGTTCTTCCGGATGTTGTAATCCTTTCCATCGAAGTAGGGAGGTCTGGTATTGCTTTGCCCTTCCATCGGCCCGGTGCTAGCATACTAGCCATGGATCTTTTACTCTGAAGTAAAACACTTCAAACAAAGTAAGAACACGGGCTCTCATACCAATTGATATTGCTAGTATGAGTACCTAGAGGAGGGTGAATAGGTATACAAAGATTTTTCTTGAAGATTGCACAATACTTTAGACAGTTGAAGAATTTGCAATAATTAAAAATCAATCGTGAGACGAGTAAGGGAAAGAGAGAATTGAACACTCGGTTTATAGTGGTTCGGCTTGATTCAAGCCTACGTCCACTCTTACGCACCGACAGCCAATTGGCTGGATTCCACTATGAATAAAGAGATGTTACTGGTGTTGATCTTCCTTGATTTCTCGGTGTAGATGATCTACCACACTCACTCAAGGTATCACCAAGTACAAAACACTCTGTGTATACAATTTCGCTCGCATGTATCGACTAATAATCAAGGTTCTTCGAGACTCTGGAATTTCTCTATCGATCACACACTTAAAACAACTAGAACGTCTTCCTTTTATACTCCTTTATGCCATCATAGCCGTTGGCACTTACCAAAGGAATTCCTCCAATCTACCCGTTGGACGGAATCAATCAAGAAGATCATCCGAGCTATTTAAGGAATCGATGATAGCCCATCAATCTGTTCGCCCATACAATCAGGATCTTGGTTTCCAAGAATAGAACATTCCAAGATTATTTCGTCGACCATCGGATCTTCAATCGATCTTAGATAGGAATCAAAGAATCCGAAATATTTATCCAACCAAAGAATCTTTTCCAGAGGATAGGATCGAATCCTCAACCATATACCTTGGCTTTGGATTTCCTTCGTCCTTTGGATTAGAAAGGCATCGGTGAGAATAGACTTAAGTCTTGAGTCTTGAGTCTTAAGTCTTGAGTCTTGAGTTTTGAGTCTTGGGTCTTGAGTCTTGGGTCTTGAGTCTCGAGAATACAAAGTCTTCAGACTTTAAACTGTCGGTCTCTAAACACCCAGACTTTAAACTGATAGAAACGTTTTGTCAGCTTCAAAATATTCTGGAAAGATTTCTCCAACAGCAACCACCAAAGTTCACCAGGACAGGAGATCCCGAGGCTGCGACCCGTTGGATCGAAGAACTGGAAAAAGCATTTGAGCTACTGAAGTGCTCTAAAGAAGAGAAGGTTACCCTTGCGGTGTATCAAATGCAGGGAGTTGCAAGTACTTGGTGGAAAGCCACCAGGAGAGAAGTATTCCCGGAAGGCATTGTCCCAGTGTGGAACGTCTTCGTTAGAGCATTCAATAACAAGTACTTCTCCAGCTGTGCCAAGCAATTAAAGATGGCGGAATTTCTGCGCCTCCACCAAGGTCCAATGACTGTGGACCAGTACGAGGCAAAGTTTGCCGAGCTTTCACAGTATGCTCCTAGGTTGATCCAGGATCCCGAGGAGAAAGCAATGAGGTTTATAGATGGCCTCCGACCAGAACTGAAAGATCCATTGGTGCCATTGGATATAAAGAACTACAATGAGCTGTATGGACGAGCACAGCTGATCGAGAAAAATCTGAATGAACAAGCTGCCGCATCTAGATCGCGGTTTAATTCGAACCAAGATAGAAATCGGTTTGGGAAAAGACCGATGACTAGAGGAAGATACCCTGTCCCGCTCAACACGAAGGGTGGAGTAGGAAAATCAACATGGAGACAGAATGGTGCCTGTCGCTTCTGCGGAAAGCGACATGGGTCAGCCCCGTGCCACTCTAGGTCGAGTGCTTGTTTTGAGTGTGGCCAGCAGGGTTACATGGCCAGAAATTGTCCCAGAAGACCGATGGGACCGCCGCAGTTGCCGCCACCGCCACAGATGAATCAGAACCGAGGACTACCGCCACGGATTGTACAGCAGGGTGGACTACTTAGGCCTCCAGCTCAGGGAAGAACTTATGCGATCACAAGAGAACAGGCGGAGGATGCGCCTAATGTGATTACAGGTACTGTTTCACTGAACAACCATGCTACTTATGCTTTATTTGACCCTAGTGCAACTCATTCATTTATAGCTGAGCGGTATGTTAAGTTGGTAGGATTAATTCCTGAGTTGTTGGAATCAGTGATTAGTATATCGACACCATTAAAGGATAAGGTGTTAGCTACAGTGGGTTGTCTTGGTTGCATGTTAGCGATTGGTGAGTGAGAGGGGAAGATCGACTTGATAGTCTTAGCCATGTATGACTTTGACCTGATAATTGGCATGGACTAGCTCACCAAGCAACGAGCTAAACTAGACTGTTATCGCAAGACGATCCAGTTTAACCCGTTAGAGGGTGAAAGTTTCGAGTTTATTGGAAGTCGAGGAGGACTCTTAATTTCCCTAATCTCGTCACTAGAGGCAACCCGGTTGTTAGATGAGGGTTGTCAAGGTTATCTGGCGACTGTCGTGGACACGACAGTTGAGGAGCTAAAAATCGAAGACATTACAGTAGTTCAAGAGTTTCCAAATGTGTTTCCGAAAGAATTACCAGGTTTACCGCGAGAAAGAGAAATAGAGTTTGTGATTGAGTTAGCCCCCAGGACAGAACCAATCTCCAAGGCTCCTTATCGGATGGCTTTATCGGAATTGAAAGAACTGAAGGTGCAGATGCAGAAATTATTAGATAAGGGATTCATACGTCCTAGTGCATCACCCTGGGGAGCACCAGTTCTGTTTGTGAAAAAGAAAGATGGTTCATTGCGCCTGTGCATTGACTATCGACAACTCAATCAGGTGACGATCAAGAACAAGTATCCACTCCCGAGGATTGATGACTTGTTTGATCAGTTGCAAGGAGCATCGATATTCGAAGATTGATCTAAGGACGGGATATCATTAGTTGAGGATCAGAAAAGAAGACATTCCAAAGTCAGCATTTCGTACTCGATATGGCCATTATGAATTCACTGTCATGCCATTTGGATTGACGAATGCTCCAGCTGCTTTCATGGATCTAATGAACCGAGTGTTCAAGGAATACTTGGATCAGTTCGTGATCGTGTTCATTGATGACATTCTGGTGTACTCTAGAAGTCCAGAGGAGCATGAAGGACATTTGAGATTAGTACTGCAGACTCTAAAGACTCATGAGCTGTATGCTAAGTTTAGCAAGTGCGAGTTTTGGTTGACTCGTGTTGCTTTCCTAGGTCACGTGATTTCAGGAGAAGGAATCTCTGTGGACCCAACCAAGATAGAAGCAGTGATCAATTGGCCAAGACCTACTACAGTGACAGAGATCAGAAGCTTTCTGGGTTTAGCAGGGTATTACAGATGATTTGTGGAAGGTTTCTCATTGTTAGCCTCGCCTTTGACAAAGCTCACGAAGAAAAACGAGAAGTTCATATGGACAAACAAGTGCGAGCGTAGTTTTCAAGAGCTGAAGGAAAAGCTAACTACCGCACCGGTATTGACGATTCCATCTGGTCCTGGAGGATTCGAGATCTATAGTGATGCGTCTTTCAGAGGATTGGGTTGCGTACTAATGCAACATGGCAGAGTTGTTGCATACGCGTCCCGTCAGTTGAGACCTCATGAGTTGAATTACCCGACGCATGACTTAGAACTCGCAGCAATTATTTTCTCTTTGAAGATTTGGAGACATTATTTGTGCGGAGAAATATTCCAGATCTTCACGGACCATCAGAGTCTCAAGTATCTGTTCTCTCAGAAGGAGTTGAATATGAGACAACGCCGATGGATGGAATTGTTGAAGGACTATGACTGTGATATTTTGTATCACCCTGGAAAAGCGAACAAGGTCGCTGATGCACTGAGTCGAAAGTCCTCAGTTGCACAGATGGTACTTAAGGAATGGACTTTAATTGAGAAGGCTAGAGATTCGGTTTTCAAATTTGAGGTAGGCCACCTTTCAAATCTTATGGCCACCCTCAGAATTGAGCCGGAAGTGCAAGTCAAAATCAAGATGCTTCAGCCGACAGATCCAGATATTCAGAAGATCCTGCAAGAGGATACCGGTAAAAGAAAAGCTGACTTTCAAATTTCTGAGGACGGAACACTGAGGTTCCAAGGACGATTGGTTGTACCTGACGATGTAGAGCTTAGAGAAGAAATTTTGTCTGAAGCACATCGTAGCAGTTATAGCATTCATCATGGAAGCACTAAAATGTATCAGAATCTGTGTCAACACTATTGGTGGTCAGGTATGAAGGCGGACATCGCCAAGCATGTGGCCAAGTGTTTGACATGTCAGCAAGTAAAAGCCCAGCATTGCAAGCCGGGAGGATTTTTACAACCTCTCGCGATCCCAGAATGGAAATGGGAGCATATCACAATGGACTTCGTGACTGGACTACCAAGGAGTCAAAGAGGAAATAATTCAATTTGGGTAGTGGTCGGCAGGCTAACAAAGTCGGCTCACTTCATTGCAGTACGAAAGGACCTGAGTCTGGATAGACACGCAGACCTATATGTGCGTCAGGTGGTTCGTATGCATGGAGTGCCGGTTACGATAACTTCAGATAGAGACCCGAGATTTACTGCTGCTTTTTGGAAGAGCTTGCAGAGTGCTTTAGGTACGAAACTGCAGTACAGTACAGCCTATCATCCACAGACAGATGGCCAATCTGAGAGGACTATTCAAACTCTCGAGGATATGCTGAGAGCTTGCATATTAGATTTCAAAGGAAGTTGGGAAGATCAACTTCACCTGGTAGAGTTTGCCTACAATAACAGTTATCAGCAGAGCATCCAAATGGCTCCATTCGAAGCATTGTATGGCCGAGCGTGCAGAACACCAGTGTGTTGGGATGAAGTTGGGAAAAGAAAGATAACAGGCCCAGAGTTGATTCAGTAGTCAGTAGATGCCGTGGCAGTGATCAGAGGCAGATTAAAGACAGCGCAGAGCAGACAGAAAATTTATGCAGATAAGCATCGAAGGTCTTTAGAGTTCCAAGTTGGTGATCACGTTTTTCTGAAAGTGTCACCAATGAGAGGAACTTCGCGCTTTGGCAAGAAAGGCAAACTGAGTCTGAGGTACGTAGGTCCGTTTGAGATTCTCGAAAGAATCGGGAACCTAGCGTATCGTCTTGCATTGCCGCCAAGATTGGCGCAAGTGCATGACGTCTTTCACGTGTCGATGTTAAGGAAGTAGGAGCCTGACCCAACCCACGTGCTCAATTTTGAGGAATTGGACGTGGATGACCGTGTGTCATACGTTGAAAGCCCGGTTCAGATTGTCGATCGTAAGGAGCAAGTCTTGCGCACCAAGACCATCCTGTTGGTCAAAGTGGTATGGCAACACCACGGTATAGAAGGAGCGACATGGGAGACTAAGGAGTCAATGAGAGAATTGTACCCTCACCTTTTTGATCAAGTATTGTAATAGGTTTAAATTTCGAGGACGAAATTTTTATAAGAGGGGAAGAGTTATGACAGCCTGAATTTTCATAATTTGTTTTCGATTAAATAAATCGGGCCTTTCATTGAAACGCTAATAGTGCTATACTCGGAGCTGATCACTCACGAGATAATTGGACTATCTGGGGAAGCAAGTAGGGAATCTAAATGCAATTGCACTTGAGAATTCGACCAAGAATCGACTGCTCGACCGTGTTGATCTACAAGGGTCATTACGGCACGCGTCGAGATCGATCGAAATCGAGATAGGTTGATTCGACGAGATATGTGATCAAATTGTGGGTGATTCCACTTGATCGAAAAATTCTCATCAATCGGCACTAAATTGATTTTCTGTCGTTTTGGTGCCGGTGCTCGTAATTGAAACCTCGAGACTTTCACGACAATTGAGAGTCATTAATGTGTCGAAGATGTACTTTGTGACTCGAGATAAATCGATCACAGGTCAATTGCACCAAAAATTCCCAAAAGTTATCCGGTAGACTAGGTCACGCTAAAAGCGCGCCGAATTGAAAATAACCGCAAATTTGAACCCGATCTCATAAATTGAAAGTTCTGAGGTGTCACAATCAATACGGACGTTGCGGAAAATCAGCGGAAATTCAGATGGGGGCTTAATGATGGAAATTGAGGAAACTGGCGGCGCATGAGTGTCGGGGAATTATGGAAAATCATTTGAGATTTTTCTTCATTGAAATCGGATATCAATTTGGAAAATTGAAGCAAGGAAATTGAATTTAATTGGTGAAATTCGGAATTGGAGAAGGTGGAAAATTTAGACTTCAAACTTTGGATTAATTGGTGGAAATTAGGTAGGAGAAGGTAATAGGAGACAAAGTAATAAATTAAGTGGATAGGGATTGTGGACTCTTCCGCACGGTCGGCAATCTTTGCCAGCTGCTTCACATCACTTTCATCATTCCCTTGAAGCTTATCCCGATTTCCCCACCGCATGCAGCTCAGCCGAAGTCTTTTGCCTCTGCCTTCTTTCGATTTTCTCGTTAGAAGCTCCTTCCTTCATTCCCTTCGAGCTACCACCGTCTGAAGAAACCCCCACCAGCATCTCCACCGAAATCCCCTCAGTCAACCAACGAGCTCCTCAAAATTTGCTGACTCCTTGCCGCGCTTCTTCAGCTCGCCGAGGTGTCCTCGTAGCTGCTTCACGCCCACGATGTCAGCTGCCTCGGAACCATCAGCTGCTTCACCGATCCAGCTCCATTTCCTGCCCCATTAGTTGCCACGAAGCAAGTCCAGCGAGATCTCCCTCCAACCGGTCAAACTCAGCACATTTGTGGACTCCGCAAGCTGCGTGCCTGCCCCCGCGTTCTTCGTGTCCTTACTTGGACGGCACGAGGTCAAAGTCTCCAACCGGAGACCCATCTTCACAACGTCTTCGTCTTGTCCTCACGAAGCCAGCGACAAAACCTTGCCGCTCCATGGTTGTTTGTCTTCTACCACCGACTCAGCATCTCCATCTCGCCAACTGAAGCTGCCAGCGAAGCCACGATCTTCTCCTTCGTTCGCAGCACCCATCAGCGAAACGGCATCACCGTCCACAAAGCTGCTTCCTCTTCGTGCAGCTCCATCCAGCGAACTTCGTAGTCCAGCTCCAACGATCTCCTCTCTTCTGGCCCAGCTTCACCGAAGCTCAGCCCACATCAACGGCCCAGCTTTCAACAGCAGTCCACACAAGTCTTGTGGCCCAACAGCTGGGCTTGTCTTTAGTCCATCAAGCCCAGCGAATTTCAGTTTAGCTGGGCCCAAAAACTCCAGCAATCCAGTCCAACTTTGAAGCCCAGCAAGTTGTCTTTTTCAGCAGCCCAAGTCCAGATCAAGCCCAGTCCAAGTCATAAGCAAATCTCATATTTGGGCTGAGATTTGTTGGGTCAAGTTTAGGCCCGGCCCAAGTTTGTCGACGCCGCCGAAAATTTCGATTTCGGCCGCCGTCGCGTCGTCGTCGCGGTGAACCGGTTTCCGCAATTAACCGGTGAGTTTATACTCTAAACTCTGCTTAGTAGGCTAATAACGTTTAAGGGGTGTTAGATTTATTTTATTAGGAATTAGGTGGTTAGTTAGATTAAATTAGAAATTGAATTATTTAATTGAGCATGTTAGGTGGTTAGCATGGTTTAGCTAAAGCCTAAATAAATTGTATTATTTATCTAGAAGGGTTCGGGAATTTCTCCGAGTCCGTATTGGTTATTAATTTAATGATTTTGCCCTAGGTTAGTATTTTTAGAATTTAAATTGATTTATTTAATTAATTTCAGTAATTATTTAATTATTAATTATTTTTCGGAAATTAGGCCGGGATAGCCGGTGACCGGAATTTCGTGCTGATTGCAATGGTGTGATTAATTTCTGCAATTGAGTGTTAAATTATGCAAATTGAGTGCTGATTTGATTTTTGGTATTAAATTCCAAAAATTGTGAATTTCCAATATTCATTCAGAAAATCCCAGGTGTCGGGTTTTGACACTGAAAATAATTTTTAGTACTATATGAAAGAGTGGGATTTCAAAAAGGATGAATATCAATTTTTCTAGATCAAGTTGACCGTGTACCCACACACGAGTAATTTCATGTGAATTTCTAATACGAAGAAAAATGCCAGGCTCGCCATTTTAATTAAAGCATTTGAGTGCAATGCACGGTGCCCTGGGCCATATTTGAGTGATCGTGTGATGGTCAAGAGAAATCGTCCGGGGCTGTTGAGCTGGACGTTATCCTTATTTGGGATACCCCCTGGACAACAGGAAGCTGGTCGCAATTGATTCTGAACCCTATGCTCCTTCGGGAAAGCCGTCTGATAAAGAGACGTTGCCATGCTCAATGGGGTGAGACGAAGCCTGGCAATGCCAGAAGACCGCCGAACTAAGAGTAGGCCGTGCTATATGCCGAGATCAAAACTAGGAACGCATGATTAATTGAGTGTGGTGTTTCAGTTATTGGAGCTTATTTGTTGCTCATACTCTCATGTTGTTTGTGAGATAAATTGTACTGACTTGCAGGATGAATCTGAGACGAGGTAAGTCTCATTGATTATGTGATTATGTGATTAGGACACTTCTTGGCGTATTTCCCTCCTAATTAGGGTTTAGAGTTTAGACTCGCTGAGATGATATCTCACCCCGTTGTGGGACAACATTTTTAGGGTCGTCGAGTGGAGGACCTGGAGCTGAGAGGAGGTGATTGGAAGCGTAGGTCAGTTAGGACCGCTTCTTTTTGGAAGGCTAGTCTTTTGTAGTCTGTTGGCCATAGACTTGTGTATATGACTCAGTGTATATATAAAAGCATGTTTGTTTGTGAATCTATTGTCCTGCCTGTCTATCCCGAGATGATTACTATCAGGGGATTTCTTTTCGCTTCCGCATGTGCAATAAAATGGAAAGGGTCGGCGACTCCTCCTGGGAAGTCGCAAATTATTATCGACCAGAGAGGGATGGGCACGCGCTCGAGGCTCGGGGCGTGACACCACGCATGACGGAACATGTACATTAGCATGCAATTAAGGTAACTTACAGATACAAAAGACAATTAAGATAAAATAAAAGAAAATGCATGCATATGTGTGCACGTATTTGCATAACAGAGAATTGCGGAACGGGAGAATTTTGAAGAGAGCTTTTTCCCTCTCTAGCTCCATAAACACCCAGAGTATCTTCCGTCGTAAGCTTACATTATCATGTAAGTCGATAGAGGAGGATATATACAACACGCACATGGGGGCGTCACTAGCCATTAATAGAATATCTATTAGGCTTCTGCACCTCTCTTAAGATTGCAACTGGTCAGAAGAAAACAAACGTATCAGTAAAATCTTATGGAGAAGTTGATACTATCAACAGCAGATTTAGAAGATCAATTAATCATCTCTCACTTGTATCCCAAGTTCCCAACATAAAACTTCAAGGATGCACAATGAAAGGAAAGCTTGGATTTGACTAAAAAGAATTTCTTATCACCCTTAGCCTTAAAGCAGCCTCCTCTCCGACCCCCCAAAAAAGAAAGCAGCTTCCGAGTAAATGACTCAGGGAACATATCAAAATCTTGGGCTACGTGTGGCATTGAAAAAAATTTAATTCCTAGGGATTGAGATTATTGCATTATCATATTAGCAACAAGACAGGAAGACGAGATCTTGGTTAGATGCATGCCGTGGTTGGGTAAGGTAAGAATCGCCCCATCTAAGTATACGCAGAAGTTAGCATCTAGAGAGTCATCCTATTTGTCAAAAGAGAAGCTGCATTTCATCAGCTCAAAACATCTGAAGAGGGATAAAACCATTCAGAGCTTGCACGGGACATAAATGAATTGTTACCTAAATGGTAAAAGAAACTATTTCTATTCAAGATCTCTTGAGAGAATCAAGCCAGATTACAGGTCACACTGCTACTCATTGCTAGAGAACTGGATGACTGCATCCAATAAAGTAAAAAAGAACAGGCAAAAGCAGCATGAGGCCTTTTGGGTGTCTCCGAGAATTCCGGTAACATCACTACTTCAAAGTGCATACCACATGCACTAGTCAATTTATTAAGTTGTAGGTCCTCATTGAGAATTCTAGATCAGTCAGAGAACAAATTTGTTAGCCTTCCAACATGCATTAGTCAATTGATTAAGTTGCAGCAGCTTTTGGCACGTCGTTTCAAGTGTTTCTAGCTCTCCTGCCAGCAATAATTTCTTTACTTGCGAAAGGTTATGAATCGCTCGAAACATGTGTGGACTTATAACACATGTTGCAATACAATATAGATAAATCACCCAGACTTAGAAGAATTGACTTCTTTGGCTATCATAAGTTAATACAAGATCCATACCCTAGCAATTACACAATGCTGCTCAATTGATCTCTCTCTCTCTCTCTCCCTCTCCCTCTCCCTCTCCCTCTCCCTCTCTCTCAAGTTGACATTTACCATCCAGGAACCAAGACCCCAAAGTGATTCGGCCATCAAAGCAAGAAAGGACTCACAAGGTTTCCCGTGTCTTCAAAATCATAATATAACATAACCAACTTGGCATTTCGTGCTATCGTCGGCTCATCAATCAAAATGAATTTAGTATTTCGTGGAAGATCCATTTTTTTGTCAACCATCAAGAACCTTTTGGTTGTGTAGATTGTTTCTCCTCATGGGATTCTGACCACATATGGGTTCTCTACATTCCACAACAAATGTCATGGGGATTGGACTTGAAATTACTAAATTATTACAATCAATTTATGGCATTGTTTCAGGTATTAGAGAGGACTCTGAGGAGTTGCAGCACTCATTTAGTGCGCAAACAAGTGGAGCAACCAAATGACATGGAGATTGATGAAAGCATGGATCCTCTAAATTCAAATACAAATGTTTCAAGTTCTCATGTTCGAAGCCACAAAAGGAATGAAAGATTTTCAGACTCCAAACACAGTACATTATAATTTGAAATTAGCTTTCTTGTAATTAAGTTCAAGATAGAGAACCAAGAAAGAATAAGGGCTTTAAAAAATGAATTAGAATGTCCAAATTGACCTAAAATTGCACGATTTGGTTTCGGGAGGGTATGATGTACCAGTCATAGAAACATTTTAGTCATTCTCTTCTTCTTCTTCTTTTTCCTTTTGCCTTGTTCTAATCTGGGCCTCAAAATAGATGGGCTCTGCAGTCCGTTCACTCAATGATCATATATGAAGTACGTGTTTGCTTTGGCCTTGTTTACAATTTACCTTAATTATGGTTGCTCATACGTCATAAACATGCATAAGTAATAACCGTGATCCAAAGATTAAAAGTCACAGAAACCTTAATTTATGTAAGCAATGTCTAGAGTGACCATATATCCAAAAAAAAGTCCATGTCACCAAAAATCATAAATTTTTAATTGAGTGATATATTTATATTTTATAAAAAATTATGTTAAAAATTGTTGTTAAAAATCTAACGTGACATTATTAATTTTTCTTCAAGACAAGTGGCGCTGACGGGACATCACAAAAAAAAAAATTAAGAAAGAAAAAAAGATCGAGCGAGCTGTTTATCGCGAAGTTACTGTTCATCATCTTCAAAGTTACTGTTCATCGTCTTCAAGCTCGCGATTGCCTGGCCAAAACGCCTGCGTCCCTCGTCCATCAATGTCCAAAGTTGCCTAGACCTCTGAGGACGTTCGTGAAAGCTTGCTTGATAACC
This sequence comes from Eucalyptus caleyi, assembly GCA_014182885.2. Taxonomy (NCBI): domain Eukaryota; kingdom Viridiplantae; phylum Streptophyta; class Magnoliopsida; order Myrtales; family Myrtaceae; genus Eucalyptus; species Eucalyptus caleyi. The sequence goes on along the minus strand of CM024468.2, from coordinate 54,073,185 downwards.
CGTGATCGCCGGTTGCTCGCAGATCTGAAATTTCATATCTAGGCAAGTGTTTTAGGAGGGGCGAGTCCCATGACGACGATTTAGTCGCGGTGAGCTTCGAAGCCAGATCTGGCCATTGTGGTCGCTTGAGCTTGAAGCTTGACCTAAGAGCCTGTAACCTGGAGGGAGGCTTGAGAATTGAGAGTCTTGGGCGACTCGAGGTCGTTGGGCTGAAAATATGGGTTTCGAAGACAATCTCTGAGCTCAACCCATGCTTGAATCATTGCTCAAGCAGATAATGAATTGGCGTTGCCGATGCTGTTACCTAGGCTGGATTTGGGCAAAGCTCAGGCCCCGCTCGAGCTCAACGCCATTTGGGTTGAGCTCTGCTTGCCCGCTGAAGCGACTGCCCGCGGTGGTCGATGTCCCGGCAAAGTTAGAACGGCGATGGCATGCCGACCATCTGCGATCTCTCTCTCTTCGTTATGAACAGTAACATTGAATTTCATCTTTCTTTTGAACTTTTTGATGTAGCACTCGCATGGCGCCACGTTAATGTAGAAAAAAAAAGTTTAGAGTAAATATTTCCTAGCGAATGTAGATTAAAGTTTGTGATGCCTTTTTTTTCCGGTTCTAAGTGTATTTGATAAAAGTAAAATAAATAAATGTTTAAAAAAAAAAAAGATGAAGAAGAAACACATTTTGGTTGTCATGTCCAGACACGAACGCCAGTGAAGCAAGATGATTGAGGTGGCAACTAAAGTAAATGATGATTCATCTGTTTTGATGATGCACATTAAGTGATAATTAAGGAATCAGAACCCATACCGTTGCCTGTCAGAAAAAAGGGGAGCACCGACTCTCTCTCTCCTTCTCTGGATTTTTCCAGATTTCTCTTCCTCCCTCTGCTGCACCAGAATTTTCTCCCTCTGTCCAGAATTTTCTCTCCCTCTCTCTCCAGATTTTTCTCGGCCATTTTGTTTGTAGACTCCACCGATTTTGTCCCCTATAAATAGGGGCTCTTGTCCCTTGATTGTGTCTTGTACGAGAGAGTTGAGAGGTAGGGTGATAGGGGTCTTGTGTGTGTGAATTGTGAGGAGTGTGTGAAGCGTGAGTGGAGTGTGTACGTAAGAGTGGGGTGTGTACTTGAGTGAGTGAGTGGGTGGAGTAGGTGGCGTGAAAAAGTGTGTGTAGTGGTGAGGTGTGTGAGACGTATTTGAGAGTAGTGAGTGTGTAAAAGAGTCTTGTAATATTTGCTTATATAAAATCAAGTGTTTATTTTACTTTTACATTCACTTGATTTCTCAACAATTGGTATCAGAGCAGGTCGTCGGAGGCCGTGCAAAGATAGTGGTCAGGGACCATTGTAAGTAAGCAAGGTTGTCGAGGATCGTTGAGCCAAGGAGCAGAGGACGTCGGAGTTCTGCCAGTGCACAATCTGGGATTGTGAAGTCGGTTGGTCCGGGACCAGGCTTACTTGGTATAGTGCGGGGTATTATACTCAAGTCACCATGGTGGATTTCTCAAGTCCGATGAACGGGATGGAGAAGCTCAATGACTTTAATTATAATAATTGGAGTACCCGCATGCGGTATTATTTGCTTGGACAAGATTTATGGGATATTGTTGGCGGCAACAACACCACACCACCCACAAATGATAGTGATCTAAGAAAGTGGAACATCAAGTCAGGTAAGGCTCTTTACGTTCTTGCCGTGACTGTTGAAGATGAATTATTACAGCACATAAATAGTGCAAAGACCCCGAAGGAGGCTTGGGATAACTTGGCGACGCTGTTTGCGAGGACAAATGATGCCAAGTTACAATGCCTGGAGAATGAGCTCCTCTCAATCTCGCAACAAAGTATGACGGTAAGTCAATACTTTTCTAAAGTTAAATCTATTTGCGAAGAAATTTCAAAATTAGATCCTGAGAATGCCATCTCTGAGACAAGAATGAGAAGAATAATAATTCATGGGTTAAGGCCGGAGTATAACGGTATTGTTACGGCCACTCGTGGATGGGCAAATGAGCCAACTCTAACTGAGTTGGAAAATATATTGGCCAATCAAGAGGCCTTAGATAAACAAATGCCTAAGGTCTCAATTAAGGAGGATGACAGTGCCCTCTTCAGTAATAAAAGAGGGTTCAAGGGCCAGAATAGAAATAGAGCAGGTGCAAGAGATGGCAAGCCATGGAAAAATCATGAAGATTGGCGGAGGCAACCAAACGAGAAGGGTTATCAGCCAGGGGGAGCTCATCAAGATGGCGACGACGATGACGATGAAGACAAGAGCAACAAAAGGCGTAGCAAACGGTGCTACGTTTGTGGCAAGGTAGGACATATTGCTAGATTTTGTTGGTATAGGCAGGAAGAAGGAAATGTCGTCACCTCTTGCAAGAAGGAGATTGAAAGTGAAGAAGAATGGGACTTTCAAGCGCCTGTGGCAATGAAAGAACGAGAAGAGCTTGCAACTGCTTGTTGGATAATTCGACAGGTTCTATCACGACGCCGAATAAGAGCAAGCCAAGGGAGAACATGAAGAAGCAACTAACAACGCCAACAAGCAGTCGTGAAAAGAAACTGCAAGAGATGCAGGAGATGATAAAGAAGCTAAAAGTTAAGAATGCAAAGATGGAGAATATGTTGAAGAAAAGGGATGAGATGATAAGGCAAAAGGATCGAGAGCTCAAGGCAAAAGAAAGGGAGCTAGAGAAGTTCCGATGTGAGTTCAAGATGCCGCAGAAGCTTCAGGATCTCAACCCCACTATGATGTTCCCAATTGGTTATGCTGAGAGAGATATCAAACACATGAAGGAGAAGAAGAAAGTTTTCTTTGAGAAAAGGAGGCCATCTACACCCCACATCCCATGGTGTAAGGATCGGTGGAATAAGATCAAGGGGGAGAAATTTTATGAGGAAAATGATCAAGAAGTCTACATTGAAGTGCTTCGAATGGGATTGAATCGGTGGAAGCATGAAATGAAAGTTACGAATAAGAGGGTTGATCAGATGAGTTATAATCTCAAAATTCTTAGAGGAGATATGACGAATATGAAGATCGAATTGAGTGAGAAGAAGGAAAAGGAGGGCAAAGGGCAAAATGAATTGGCATTACAAAAATTTAAGGATCACAAAACTCAATGGAAAGCCACAACAAAAGAAGCAACTGAAGATGGGGTCATAGAGCCATCCACATCTGAGGAAGCTTTACAATATGCTGAACGGAGGGAGACAGTTGAAGAGTGTTGACACCTAAAATTTTAATTAGGTTTAATTAGGTCTTAATTTCTTTTAGATAACAAAAACCAAATAAATAGCAAAAACAAAAAAAAAAAAAATAGTAAAAACAAAAGAAAAGAAAAACAAAAGCAACCCCCCATTTTCTTCACGTGGGCTTGTGCGGCTTGGCCCCACCCTCCTCCCTTCTGCTTCTTCCCTCTTCTTCTTCCTCGCTCCATCTTTCTCCGCCTCTGTAGTTCACGCGCGATGGCCGGCGACGCGCGCGAAGGACGGCCTACAGCCGAGGGGAGTAGGCCGACGTTGGCCGGAGAGGATAAGATCAGGCGCCATTAATGCCGAGCGAGCTTTGCTGGAAAGCTCGATGGGACACCGGTTCGGCCGAGCGGAACCGTTGAGTAAGCCGGAGGCCGGAGGCCGGCGACCGAACCCCTCCGTCGACCGGAGTTCCTTCGCCTATAAATAGGTGGCCGCAAGCATCGTCGGGGAGTGTGGCGAGCTCGGAAATCCTTCACTGAGAGACATCGGGAAGGATCGAAGGGTGAGTGCAAGAGAGAGCTCGAGTCGCAAGCTCAGCCCACCCTCCACCGAGAGACTTCGGGGAGGGCAGGCGGCGAGTAACTTCGAGAAGGTCAGATCCGGCCGGTGGAGGCTCGGATCTGGCCTGAGTGAGGAGAAATCAAGGCCGAGGAGGGTCTGGTCGAGTTGTTGCTGTTGTTGTTGCCGCCGGACGCCGTGCCGCAGCCGTTCGCCTCAGTCCCGACGCCGCACCAGATCGGGAAACCGAGCTGCCCATCCACCACCATCCGAACGCCATCGCCACGAGCAGGTAGTGCTACCTCCACCGCCGCCGTTGCCGTCGCCATAGTTTCCCCCCTCCGCAGTCCAACTCTCGTCACTACCGTCGCTGTCGCCGCTGCCGTCACCGTCGCCGTCGCTATCGTCCCCGCTGTCATGCCTCGGCGCCGCGATTCAGGAACCCTAGGGTTCCCGATTTTCCAGGTCGCGATCCCGGGTTGTCGGGTCGGACCCGGATCGGGAACCGGGTAGGGATTCCACGAATTGCGGGCGCGGCGGAAGACCGGGTCGCGATTCGGATCCGGGTCGGGTAGGGTTCGCAGGGAACCGGGTCGCGGAACGGGTCGTGGACCCGGGTCGTCGGGCCGGGCCGGGCCGGCGTCTCCGAACGCCCGGCCACGGCATCATTTTTGATTTAAAAAAAAAAAAAAGGAGAAAAAGCCGAAAAATCCGAGTCGGGCACGCGTTGCGGGCACATGTCTCCGCGATTGGGTCGCCGGCCGGTCGGACCCAACCGCGGATCCGACCCGGGTCGGTTTTATTTTATATAAAATAATAAATATTTTTTTAAAAAAATCAAAAATATTTTATTTTCAAAAAAAATATTAAAAAAATGTTTTAATTTCCAGAAAATCGAAAAATATTAAAAAATTGTTAAAAAATGTTTTATTTTCTAAAAAATCGAGAAAAATCAAAAAAATAATTTATTTTCCAAAATTTCAAGAAATATTAAAAAATATTTTATTTTTCGAAAAATCAAAAAAAAAAAATTCATATTTTCCAAAAAGGTCAAAAATTCAGAAAAAGCCAAAAAGACTTGTATTTTTCCAAAAATACCAAAAAATCCCTTTTGTGTCCAAAAAAATTTAGAAAATGACTCAAAAATGTTTTTCTCCCAAAAATGCATGGAAAATCTCTCAAATATCCAAAAAGCCTTAGGGTTTAAACAAGATTAGGTACCGAAAGGGCATTAGTGATTAACTAGTGTAATCAAGTCCCCGATCCTAATTTCTCTGGTTGCGCAGGAGTGAGTATTTCTCCCGATACTTCACTTGGGTTTCTAATCAACCCACCCCAAATCGATTAGTGGCGACTCCATTTTAAAAATTGAATTACAGGTTAAAAACTTGAACCATTAAGTCGTGAATTGGTGGACTGGGAGAGTCAGGGCATAATTAATTTCAGCCGAGCCATTAGCCTTCTCGGGCGCTCGTACCCGATTGCGGGCGCGAGAGAAAAAGAGGTCGCGATGCTTGGCGACTCCACTGGGGACTTTGAGGACTTAGGCTTTTATGTCTTGTTTAATATCTTTCCGACTTAGGTTTTTTTTTTTTTTATGCGGGTCGGTGGCTTAGATTTTTAATCTTGCTTAAAACAAATTATCTTGTGATTATAAACTGTTATGCATGCTTTACTATTTTAAACACTACACATGGCACACACAACCCGGCCGCCGGACCTGGGCCGCCATAGGATTTCTAGGATGGTGTTAAGAAAGATACGACCTCGAACGCGAGGCTGCGATGTAGAGGTTGCCTTTCTTTTCCCGAATTTCTTAGCCGAGATTAGGAGGGTATGCTGCTAACGCGAGACTGCGACGGGCGGATATCCTTTTAATCTCACCAATCCTTCTGAGTTAGAAATCGAGCCACACATCCCATCTGTATGTCTTTGTGCTTGCCATTTTATTTAAAAGCGAAGTGATTTCTTTACTTTTACTTAGTCTTTTCTGGCTCATGGCAAAATAGGGTCAGGTTGTGTATTTCCCTTCCTTATATGCGATGGGAAGATTTGATATCCAGTTCATTCCTACCCCAAAGAAAGAGCTTCTCAGATGGTGGAAGCAGTTAGATCAACTCGGCCAAGAGTGCGTCAAATCAAGAATCGGTCATCTCCTCCCATTGCTCCAAATCAATATCCACTCTGGGGTCATGCAAGCACTACCACATTTCTGGTGTCCTGAAACATCCACCTTCATGTTCGGTAAATTTGAACTGACTCCGACTTTAGAAGAGTACAGTCTCGCCATAGGAATGCCCCTGGGAAGCGAGCTTGTCAAGCCAATCGGCATTGACCCTGTGGTTAGTCTATCACGGTTTCTAAAAAATCATTCGGTAAGAGAAATTGTTCAAGCCAACAATAATGCTTTTCTGCTATCATCTTTAACTGAATGCTTTGAAAAACAGTCAATGACCCAAAAAGTCAAGATCTTCCTCTTAGCATTCTTTGGTTTTATTATCTTTCCCCATCGAAAGAATGCTATAGATCCTTCAATCACATGGGTGATAAATCAAGTCATTTTGGAGCAGGATATGTGAATATGGTTTTCGCCGAAACGTTTTTATCCCTTAATCGTTTCAAGGACCAAAAAGAAAAATCATGAGGGCCGCTCCAGAAATTTTACAAATGTGGTTCTTTTCCCATATCAAAGGATTTGGGCACCTCATGCAAATATTTGAAATCAACGAGTTTAAACACCCATTGAAAAAGTTTCAAATCTTGGAAAAATATTCTCCCAATGAAGAGTATTCTCGATGGATTAACTTGCTAAAAACCCGGTCCCCGAGACATTCCTATGGCGAGCTAAATGGTTCATTGCAGGAGGCGCGCTTTGCGCTTAATTATTACAACCCCATCCCGTTCTTTGGGCCTCTCCGGAGCTACCTCATATTATCCATATAGGGTGGCTCGTCAGTACAGGGTCCTTCAAGAAGTCCCGCCACCACTCAAATCAGGATTGTTCCGAATCTTTTTCACCCGTACGGACTACAACTACTTGGAGGAGATTCGCATAATTAAGAACGCATGGAGTAGATGCCACACTGAAAAGATCGTCGTGCCCAGAAGGTTAAAGGAACAAGAAAAAATTCATCATGCATCAACATTCTACATCCTCAACCATATAATTCCCAAGGAGCTGCAACCAGTAATCCCTTATGTAGTTGATAAACTTACCCTGCAAGGGCGAATCGAATCTCTTGAAAAGAGCTTGGAGACCAGCAGGAGACACGTATCGAAGTTAGTACGAAGAAGCAAGCGGCTTCACAAGACTGGAGCTTCCCATCGCATATAAAATGGGCAATGGGACTTTTGATGTGAATATTCCTAATGTTAATATCTAGGGTCGTTTTGACTTGTGTAAAAAGCCCTTTTGGCATTGTATAAATCTCTGTTAATAAATAAAAATGAAGTGACCCTTGCCATGGGCCGGTGTTCCATACGTTTCCGGCTTACATTCTCTCCATTTTCTTTATGCGAGGTAATCACAATCATAGTCGTATTCGCCAAATCCAAAAGATAGAATGGCCGAAGAAAATGTACCAAGCCGTGTCGAGATTATGGAAAGTGAAATGAAGCAAGTCTTCAATGTGCTTCAGCAACTCTCAAAGCAGATAGATTCCATCCAAGGCAAATTAGCTCCCGCCCGGCCTCAATCGAAGTATTGTTACCGCAATCGTCTACTCGAGGTGATCAAGGAAGAGATACGATGATAACATGCCCGAATTAGAAGATGATACGCACCAAATCATAGTTGAGAGAGCAAAGCCTAACGGTTTGCCTAAAACTGAACATGACAAACACCTTGAGAAGCTTGAAGAGAGGTTGAAACAACTGCAAGGCCTTCAAGATCCTACTCCAGCAAACCTCTCAGTTTATTCTAAAGTCAAAATGCCGGAAAAATTCAAAAATGCCTGAGTTTGAAAAGTACAATGGCACGACTTGCCCAAGGGCTCATTTGCAAATGTACCTGGTTCGAATGACTCAGTACGTTAATAATGAACCTTTAATGATCCAGCTTTTCCAGTCAAGTTTAGTAGGCCCTGCCCTGAGGTGGTACATCACAAAGAACATAAACCTCATCGAGACATGGAGTGAAGCAAGTGAAGCATTCCTCAAACAGTACAAATTCATAATGGACATTACCCCTTCTCGCGAGGATCTTGATCGCACGGAAAAGAAAAAGCAAGAATCCTTCAAAGAATATGCCATTAGATGGAGGAATCTCGCCGCCGAGATCAGTCTGAGCCAACTGACTTTGAATTGAGAAAAATGTTCATCAAAACCCTCCCTTTCGAATACCGCAATCGGATGGTGACTACGATCGCTGAATCATTCAATCAACTCATTCCAGTGGGAGAGCAGATTGAGACAGGTTTAAGGGATGGCTGGTTCACTGAGCCTGCCCCTGTCAGCAGAAGACTCAACATGAAAAAAGATAAAGAATCCTTGATCGATGTCAATGCCACGTACACTGCAAACACCGGTCATCTCCCGACTGTTCAGACAAACGCAAGCCAGCAACAGACTAATAGCCGTCCACCCCAGCGCTACAACAACCGAAGACAATTCACTCCGCTTCCCGGATCTCCCTCCCAGGTTTTGGCAATCCTCCGAAACAAGAGTCTCCTTTCAACTGAGCCAAGACGACCCAATGCTGAAAACTTCTCCAGCTATGACCCGTCCAAAAAATGTGACTATCACATGGGAGAAGTAGGCCATTCAGGCGATGAGTGTTTCGTCCTTAAGCATCGAATCCAGAACCTGCTTTGGATACTAAGGCCTTCTCATTCCAAACCGCGAAGCCAAATGTCCAAAGCAATCCGCTCCCGATCATGCGACAAAGTAAACATGATATTCAGTTACGAAGCCGGTCAAATTAGAAATGTCAATGCACATATGGTCGACATCTATCGAGGGCTAGTAGAAACCGGGTATTATCCGGGCAATGAAATACCGCCTTTCGCAATAATGGAGGAAAGGGTATTAAAAATGATAGAGGCCGGAATCATTGTGCACGCCGGCCACGCCAACATAGTTTCTACCATATCCCAAGTCCTCATCAATTGGGAGGAAGAGTTTGCGGCACTAAATGCGGAAAAGGAGAAGAATGATTCCACCTTACCCGAGAGCGTCTTTGAAAGGAAAGGAGCCATTGTTCAAGCATCAACAGCAGAAACAGCTATAGTCATTGAGATTCCCCAACCTTATAAATACAAATACAACAATGCGGTACCATGGTCTTATGACCTTGATGTTGGTTTGGTCACAAGATCCAGGCGAACCTATGCTCAAGCAAATACTCGATCCGCTAAGCCCGTCATTGACGAAGAAGCCAAGGAGTTTCGGCCGTAGTTAAGGCCAGCGAATATAATGTGGTGGAACGATTACGAAAATCACCGGCGCGAGAGATCTCTCTGGAATTGCTTCAGACATCTGTCAAACACCAGAAATCCCTCATGAAAGTATTAAGTGAAGTACATGTCCCTGAAACTATTGAGCATGACAAACTCGAGGAATTTGTCAGTACCATCCTTCTAAAGGATCAAATGGCATTTTTCGATGAAGAAATTCCCGAGGAGGGTAGAGGACACACCAAGGGCCTTTACATATCAGTCAAGTGCAACGCATCTCACGTCGCTCGAGTGCTGATTGACAACGGATCTGCTCTTAACATATGTCCATTAGCGACACTTTGTCGCCTTAAAATAGAGAGATCATGGATCCAGGTACCCAAGACTGTTCGAACATTTGATGGAACAAAGAAGGAAACAAAGTGGGAGAGATCGAGCTCGACATTCAAATTGGCCCAACCGTATTCAAAATTTTGTTCCGGGTGATGGATATCCCCACGCATTCAATTTCCTCTTAGGGCGCCCATGGATACACATCGCAGGAGCAGTACCTTCAAGCCTCCACCAAAGTGTGAAGTTCGTGGTTGGAGGAAAACTGATCACGGTCCGAGGAGAAGAAGATCACCGCATCTACCATGAGACGGCCATTCCTTATGTTGAACCTAGTGACAAGAGCGAAGCTAGCTATCAATCGTTCGAGCTCGTGTCTACTATACACGAAACTCGAGGGACTTTGCCCCTCGTCCCCGAGATATCAAGTGCTACAATCATGGTAGGAAAAATCATGGTAGGACACGGTTTCCTTCCAGGACAAGGGCTTGGTAGGAGAAGCCAGGGCATTCGTCAGCCTATTGAAGCTCGAAGAAGACCCTATACTGTCGGTTTGGGATATTCCCCAGATAGAAAAGCAAAGAAAAAAGTCGGCCTTGTATATCCCCGTCTCGAGGAAACTTTCCCAGGCCCAGCCAAGATGATGCATGAGGAAGAGGAAGTGGATACTCCAAAATGGTTCAACCCCGAAAGTGTGAAATTGCCCATAACCCGGGAAGACACAACTTGGCCCTCACTTATAAAAAGGAGGGGCCATATGACATGACCACCATGCTCGAGGATATTTTCATAGGTGCCATTGAGGAAGAGAAATTAGAAGAGACATGCGATAACTTCTCGTTCATCCAGCTTCGACACCAAGTCGAAGAACTACGCGAGAGACGTACACCATTTGACAGAAAACTTTGCTCAAGCTACCCGTGCATTCCGTTCTCGTCACAATGAGGAGCTGGTGATAAATGAAGAGGACCCTACGACACGACCTGGCAAGGGCCACGGCTACCCTTATCCCTAAGAAGCACACGACCATATTCGCCTCTTCCTAAATCAATGGCCATTATTTTCCCCATCCTCCTAGAGCAAGGGATAATCGGCAGAGAATTGAACCATCCTACCCCCGAGTACTTCGTTGATTATGATCCATCCAAGCAATGCGATTACCATTCAGGGGAATTAGGACACTCGCTAGATGATTGCACCATCCTGAGAGACAAGGTCCAAGATCTTTTGGATGCTGGGGTATTCACGTTCCGCTCTCCATGGCTGTGTTTTGGCAATGATCACCTCCTAGTGGTACCCAGCACCCGTACCATGTTCCCGAGCATGATAAGGAGGCGCATAAAGGAGAAGCAATCATAGACACTTTGGGCCAACCAAGTGGTAAATTTGACTACTATGTCAATTATTCAATTCCCCAAAGTTTCTATGATCATCACCACAACATCGTCCCACGATGGATGGGGAGACGTGGATGATCGAAATCCACAAAGCCGAGAGCACAAGGAGACGTGATCGGCAACCGGTATGAAGACTTCTTCGTGGGCGCTATCAACGAGGGACCGTCGGGAAATGGGTTCGGGACCGCTCGAGTAGAATCCTTTTAACTCCTCTCCGCATACTCCCCTACGTGGGAGCCTGTACATATTTCTTAAAGTCTAGCTTGCTTTGTTTTCAACAACGGTTCCACTCAAGGAACTATTTTTGAAACCACCCTGTAAATCCGTCTACTAATAAATAAAGTTGAAAACATTTTGAGGGCATAAGGAGACACACCAAACCGGCCCGTTGATGATAGCCACCGTCAAATGAAAGAAGAAATCGAGGCCCGGGTCTCCTCATGTTTCCTTGTCTTTAATCTTTAAAAGCAATTTATCACATTTTCAAAAGAAGCATGCATACTACTAACCTTATTTGTTCCCTTAGCCTATCTACTCTATGACATAGGAATAATATAGCGGCAGGCGAGGGTATGGGAACGGTCCAAACCAGCACCGCAAGTAGCCATGATAGCAATTCTGATGACTCAGATGATGATTTTGATGATTCCGACGAAATTCAATGGAATTGGAAGCGCCACGAAGAAGCAAGGCCCCCTACTACCGAAAACACCATCATTGTCAATTTAGGCAGCACAGAAGATCCAAAGGAGATAAAGATTGGCGCGAACCTTCCCGAAGAAGAAGCTGCAAGCTTAATTGCCCTCCTAAAGAGATATCAAGATGTATTCGCATGGTCTTATGCCGATATGCCAGGCCTTGACCCAATGATCGTGGAGCACGGCTTGCCAACCAACCCCGATGTGGCCCCTAAGAAGCGGCGGCTAAGAAGAGCTAAGCCTGAATTGTCAAAAAGATTGAAGAAGAAGTAATGAAGCTCAGCGTAGGCTTCCTCGAAGTCTCGCAATATCCTAGTTGGGTGGCAAACATTGTACCAGTAAAAAAGAAAGATGGTCGAATCCGGATTTGTGTCGACTACCGCGATTTGAACAAAGCAAGCCCAAAGGATGATTTCCCACTACCTCACATAGACGTTCTTGTGGATAGTACTGCTGGATTCAAACTCTTCTCTTTCATGGATGGGTTCTCAGGATACAACCAAATAAAAATGAAGGAGGAAGACAAGGAAAAGACGGCATTCATTACTCCATGGGGGACTTTTCACTATAAGGTCATGCCTTTTGGCCTGAAAAACGCTGGAGCAACTTACCAACGTGCCATGGTCACCCTTTTCCATGACATGATGCATAAAGAAATTGAAGTATATGTCGATGACATGATCGCCAAAACCAGACATGGAGAAGACCATGTGAAGACCTTGGAAAAATTATTCGATCGACTTCGCCAGTTCAAGTTGCGCTTGAACCCAGCAAAATGTGTGTTCGGGGCGACTTCTGGCAAATTACTTGGATTCATTGTGAGCTGTAAAGGGATAGAAGTGGACCCGTCAAAAACTAAAGCGATATTTGAAATGCCTCCTCCCTCGACTGTGAAAGAAGTCCGGAGCCTCCTGGGAAGATTAAATTACATTGCGCGATTCATTTCCCAGCTTTCTAAAACTGCAAAACCTTTCTTTAAACTTCTCAAGAAAGATGCACAAATCGAATGGGATGATGACTACCGACTGGCATTTGAAAATTTAAAGCGGTACCTGATGAAACCCCCGGTTTTAGTACCCCCGACTCCAGGACACCCTTTGACCCTCTACCTTACCATCAACAGTGAATCCCTAGGTGCAATGTTGGCACAGAAAGGACCCCATGATGGGAAGGAGCGAGCCATTTACTATTTGAGTAAAAAATTCACCACATCAGAACAAAACTACTCCAAATCAGAAAAGACCTGTGCTGCATTGGTATGGGTGTTGCACAGACTCCGGCAGTATACCTTGCATTACCAGACATTTCTTGTAACTGAGAGTGACCCAATCAAGTATTTGCTTGGTTGCCCGGCCTTGGTGGGAAAATTGGCCAAATGGCAAATCCTAATCTCAGAATTCGACACCCAGGTGATGTCGCAAAAATCAGTTAAAGGTCGGGTGATTGCTGATATGTTAGCAGATTGCCCTAAAGAAGTAGGCGATGATCATTCCCCAGATGACCGAATCTCAGCAATAGAAAAGGACACGTGGACTATGTTTTTTGATGGAGCTGTAAATTTGTCAGGTTCAGGCACTGGGGCGGTCTTAATATCCCCAAATGGGCAGCATTATCCTGTGGCTGCAAAATTGATGTTTCCGTGCACCAATAATATAGCTGAATATGAAGCATGCATCCTCGGCCTACAAGCGGCTATTGGAATGGAAGTGTCAAAACTAAAAGTGTTTGGTGACTCCGCCTTAATCATCCTCCAGACCGTGGGCGAGTGGAAGACAAGAGATGCCAAACTAGTGCCTTATCACGACTACTTGGTGGAATTGGTAGGAGAATTCCGGGACATCTCATTTGAATATCTACCTAGAATTCATAACTAGTTTGCTGATGCACTAGCAACACTATCATCTATGTTACAAGTAACGAAGGGGTTAGAAGTAGAGCCTTTGAAGATTGAAGTCCTGACAAGACAAGCCCACTGCATGACTATAACTGAAGAACCCGATGGAAAACCCTGGTATTACGACATCATGAAATACATCCAAAAGCAGCAATTCCCTAAGGAAAGCACTCCCTCTGATCGAAAATACCTTATGAAAATGGCTTCAAGGTTCTTCGTCAGCGGTGAAAATTTGTACAAAAGATCATATAACTCAGTCCTGCTAAGGTGTGTGGATGCAAACGAAGCCACACAAATAATGCAAGAAATACATGGGGGAGTATGTGGTCCTCACATGAATGGACATATGTTGGCCAAGAAAATAATGAGATTGGGTTATTACTGGTTCCCCTTAGAGAGCGATTGTGCTCACCATGTGCGAAGCTGTCATCGTTGTCAGATCCACGGGGACAAGATAAATGTCCCTCCAACTGAATTGCATCAGTTATCTGAGCCGTGGCCATTTTCAATGTAGGGCATTGATGTGATTGGCCCAATCAATCCAAAGGCATCAAATGGGCACCGGTTCATTTTGGTCGTAATCGACTACTTCTCAAAATGGATTGAGGCTGCATCCTATGCAAGCGTAAGCGCACGAAACGTTATGAAATTCATCGGACGTGACATAATCGCCCGTTATGGCGTACCGGAAGCTATTGTCACGACAATGGGTCAAACCTAAACAACAAGTTGATTGATCAATTGTTTTCGAGTTCAAAATTCAACATCCGAACTCGTCCCCTTATCGTCCACAAATGAATGGAGCTGTGGAAGCCGCCAACAAGAACATCAAGAGAATCCTATCCAAGACAGCTGAAAACTACCGCGGCGGCATGAGAGGCTACCCTTCGCACTAACAGCGTATCGAACTTCGATTCGAACTTCCCAGGGCAACGCCTTTTTCCTTGGTTTACGGCATGGAGGCGGTTTGCTCGTAGAAGTAGAAATCCCTTCCTTGCGAATTTTATCCCAAGCGGGATTGTCCAAGGAAGAATGGACACAACAAAGGCTTGAGCAACTAAATATGATCGACGAAAAATGGCGAAAGCCCTCTGTCATGGTCGGTGTTACCAACAAAGGGTAGCTCGATCGTTCAATCAAAAGGTGCGACCCTAGCACTTCGAGGTAAATGAGCTAGTCTTGAGGAAGACGCTGCCAATCTTTCCGAGCCGGAGGCAAGTTCGCCCCTAATTACAAGGGTCCTTATGTAATAAAGAAGATACTCCCTGGAGGAGCCTTGATTCTAACTGAAATGGACGGGCGGGAATTCTCCAAACCAGTTAATTCCGATACTGTAAAAAAGTACTACCCTTGAAAGATGTTTATTGTCTGGCATTGCCAAGCACTTCTCTATCAGAATGAAAATGCTTATGCACATTTATATATGAGTGATGTATTTACACCATCATGAAAAATGTGTGTTTGACTCAATGGAGAAAAATGAATGGTGATGACCAGTCTTTAAGGAAGTGTCATAAATCAAGAAGCAAACTCGATGGCGTAACTTGAACAAATCAACATTACCCAAGCAAGCGCATAAGAGTAATCCCTGTCAATTTTGCCCAGCTTGGTGTAAAGGATGCGTCACTTAGGAACCAGTCTGGTTAAAAGAAGCCTTGTCCCGAGTCCAACAATCTTAGAATCTGGAAGCCTCACTTCTTGTTCCAGACACATGCTCTTACAAGAAGTAATTGCTATTAGAAAACTTGAAGTTTTGATTGTCCATCTCAGATTCTATAGAAACTTGAGGTACATGACTTTGCCTTATCAAAGGCAGAAGGAAAAATTCCACAGAAGGAAAGCATTGAAATGTAAAAGAGGCCGTCAGCAACTTTCCTAAGAACCAGCACAAATAAACTCTGGGGGAAAGGTAATTTGGCATCATTTCTAACACTCATATTGACAGGAGGCATTGGAATTCAAGAGCCAGATCAAGTGGTTAAACAAGGCAAACCAAGTGATCCAAGCAAGGAAAAAGAAACAAAGATGCCCGATTAGATTCTCGACCCCGGCTGATCATTCATGTGTCATATCCCTAATCAATAGGGACAACCATCGACACCCCTTTGTGAATAACCATTTTGATGTTCAAAGCTTAACAATACTATTCTGTTGACCTTTAAAGCTACCAAGAAGGTCTTTTTGAGCCAAAACCATTCACTTGTTTTGAAAAAAATCCAAACTCCATCATATTTAAAATACTACATGCCTTTTACAAATGGATTTTTTGCATGATGATTTTGTCTGTCTAAATCACAGATTCCATTGAGAATTATTAGAATAGACAGCTAAATGAAGAATACAAGATTAATCGAGCATCTGGATGAGGCGCGTCGAATGATGAAAGGCAAGCCATATCCTACACACAGTCCCCCATCTATACACTTGTGAGATGAGTGCAGAAGATTCCATGGCTGCAGGGTAAAGAGTTCTCTCGCGAATGGTACGATAACCAAAACAGTGAGAGGCATTTCATTGCTCACCCCATTGAGCCCCATACATCGGTAAAGCTTCTCTCATACCCTCGTCAAGAACCACCCTACACCGGGGAAGATTAGAAGCAAAGCAGCATTACAAGGTGAGAAGAGAGATAGAAATTTTCTTGCTCGCACTTGCATCAATCTTTGGGTGTCTTTATTGCATATGAACACTCACGTTAATTTAAGTGCCCTGGAATGACGAAGAGCAATTCTTTCTCTATGCACTTGTATTCATTGTACAACCCAATTGAGTCTGTAATTTCACCCTCACATGGAGGCAAAACATAAGTTACTGCCATTTAAGCAGCATAGCCCAGAGCACCTACTGAAGATGAAGACTCAAGAGTCTAATAACGGTGCTTCGATTAAGCTTGTCTAGATTAGCTCTCAAGCAACAAGGATGAAAAAGCAGGGGCATAAAAAAGCAGTGTACCTGGTAAAAGCAAGGTCAATGCCCATAAATGAAAAACTGGAATAAAAATAGGGGCATGAAAAAAAGCAGTGTGCCTAGTAAAAGCAAGGCCAATGCCCCCAGTCAAAAATATAGCCAAGAAAAGTTGTTATGGTCCATAGAACCTCCATCTAACAAGGAAGACTGGTGACAAATGCCAAGACGATCACTAGCTCTTACCTTTTTACACATGAGTCAAGCCTACATTGCATCCCATTGTAAAAAGTCTCTTCAGACTAGGGGCACTTCAATTAACGTAGGATTTCATATGTGCATAAGCATCGCTCGAAGAAGTACGAGCAAGATTACTCTATCTCTTTTCGCAGGGTTCTTGACTTGTAAACCCGGAGATGATCGTGCAACATTTTCGTCCATCAGCTTCGACCTTGATGGTCCCCTCTGATGAGCCACTGACCAAGACTTCATCACAGTCCAACAAAGACCTCTCACATTGGTAAAGTCGTACTGTTTGCGAGAATACTCGGACCCCTGCTGACATGATGACAGTGAGATAGTGTGGTCCTTATAAATCCTGCATCAATGGTCAGGATAGCCTTTTCCATGAGAGTGAGCGGAAAGTCCTTTCAGACTGAAAGTCCCTCATCTGGCATGCTCGAAGCATCTATATTCCGAATAAATGTTGTCTTTCAAAATCTTCCCTAGTGGAATTCAGATGATGCAAAACTGACAAAATTGTCATGCATAAATCTCATTTGAACTCATGAATTTACAGCATATACAATCACGTGCGCATATTGTGCAAATGGTAGACATACTCTTAGAGATCAGAGATATTGCCAGATAAGCATATCTCTATCCCCATCACTGTCCAGGTACTCTCTTCTTGACACTCAACCTATTCGAGTCGTCCCTTGAGTTTGGGTGCTTGCAATTGTCTAGGTATCCCTGTTGTCTTTTGAGTACCGGTCACCGTTCGGATACTCCCTTTTTCTGACACTCGACCTGTCCGAATTATCCCCAGAATATTGATACTTGTGACTGACCAAGTATCTCTTGGAATACCTACTGCTGTCTAGGTAGCCCCATATCGTCAAGTACCCACTATTGTCTAGGTACTTCCTTTTCATGACAGTCAACTTGCCCGAGTTGTTCCCAAATAATAGCAGCTGTTCAAGCATTCCACTGCTTTGTGTGCCTGCGCCTACCCAGGTACCCCTTCGATACTTGTGATCATCCAGGTATCCCCAAAGAGTTTGTACCTGTGATCATCCAAGTACCCCTCCGATGCTTGTGATCATCCAGGTATCTTCCAAAATTGATGCCCTGAGAAAGGTCGGCGCATCCTCCCGAGAAAGGTCGGGTTCCAACTGGTGTCTTTGACAGAAGTCAGACGCCCCACAAATTGAGGCCCTGAGAAAGGTCGGCGCATCCTCCCGAGAAAGGTCGAGTTCCAATTGGTGTCTTTGACGGAAGTCAGACGCCCCACAAAATAGATGCTTTGAGAAAGGTCGGCGCATCTCCCGAGAAAGGTCGGGTACCAACTGGTGTCCTCGATACAAATCAGGCACCCACAAATGAGATGCCCTGAGAAAGGTTGGTGCATCTCCCGTCAAGGCGACCGAAGAAAGGTTCGGGTCCTAGACAAATCATGGATTGTTTTAACAGGCAACCGAAGAATGGTTCGGGTCCTGGAAGAACAGTCTCTTGTCACGGCGATCGAAGAATGGTTCGGATCCGAGACAAACCACTGATTACTCCAACAGGCGACCGAATAATGGTTCGGGTCCTAGAAGAGCAGTCTCCTGTCACGGCGATCGAAGAATGGTTCGGATCCGAGACAAACCACTGATTACTCCAACAGGCGACCGAATAATGGTTCAGGTCCTAGAAGAGCAGTCTCCCGTCAAGGCGACCGAAGAATGGTTCGGGTGCTAGACAAATCATTGATTGTTTTAACAGGTGACCGAAGAATGGTTCGAGCCCTGGAAGAGCAACCTCCTCATATCACCAGGTAAAATGACGCCTTGATACTTACCAAAACTCGGGGTTCACACCCTATCTCACTCACTCCCGGTAAGTAACTACAGGTATCTTCTTATCTGTCATAGTATATGTAATGTTATATTGCTCATTTTCTGCATAAGACAATAGGTGCCAAATAAAATATAATCTATTGCTTATGTATAGACAAATTTTAGGTATCGGGTTTGTCTTTGAATGCAACCTCTCGCAAACTCACCTTCAAAGAGGGGCATTTGTTGACACCTAAAATTTTAATTAGGTTTAATTAGGTCTTAATTTCTTTTAGATAACAAAAACCAAATAAATAGCAAAAACAAAAAAAAAAATAGTAAAAACAAAAGAAAAGAAAAACAAAAGCAACCCCCCATTTTCTTCACGTGGGCTTGTGCGGCTTGGCCCCACCCTCCTCCCTTCTGCTTCTTCGCTCTTCTTCTTCCTCGCTCCATCTTTCTCCGCCTCTGTAGTTCACGTGCGATGGCCGGCGACGCGCGCGAAGGACGGCCTACAGCCGAGGGGAGTAGGCCGACGTTGGCCGGAGAGGATAAGATCAGGCGCCATTAATGCCGAGCGAGCTTCGCTGGAAAGCTCGATGGGACACCGGTTCGGCCGAGCGGAACCGTTGAGTAAGCCGGAGGCCGGCGACCGAACCCCTCCGTCAACCGGAGTTCCTTCGCCTATAAATAGGTGGCCGCAAGCATCGTCGGGGAGTGTGGCGAGCTCAGAAATCCTTCACTGAGAGACATCGGGAAGGATCGAAGGGTGAGTGCAAGAGAGAGCTCGAGTCGCAAGCTCAGCCCACCCTCCACCAAGAGACTTCGGGGAGGGCAGGCGGCGAGTAATTTCGAGAAGGTCAGATCCGGCCGGTGGAGGCTCGAATCTGGCCTGAGTGAGGAGAAATCAAGGCCGAGGAGGGTCTGGTCGAGTTGTTGCTGTTGTTGTTGCCGCCGGACGCCGTGCCGACCGTTCGCCTCGGCCCCGACGCCGCACCAGATCGGGAAACCGAGCTGCCCATCCACCACCATCCGAACGCCATCGCCACGAGCGGTAGTGCTACCTCCACCGCCGCCGTTGCCGACGCCATAGTTTCCCCCTCCGCAGTCCAACTCTCGTCACTACCGTCGCGCCGCCATCGCCGTCGCCGCCGTCGCCGTCGCTATCGTCCCATTGTCATGCCTCGGCGCCGCGATTCGGGAACCCTAGGGTTCCTGATTTTCCGGTCGCGATCCGGGTTGTCGGGTCGGACCCGGATCGGGAACCGGGTAGGGATTCCACGAATTGCGGGCGCGACGGAAGACCGGGTCGCGATTCGGATCCGGGTCGGGTAGGGTTCGCAGGGAACCGAGTCGCGGAACAGGTCGTGGACCCGGGTCGTCGGGCCGGGCCGGGCGTCTCCGAACGCCCGCCACGGCGTCGTTTTGATTTTAAAAAAAAAAAAAAAGGAGAAAAAGCCGAAAAATCCAGTCGGGCCCGCAACGCGGCCCGTCTCGCGATTGGGTCGCCGGCCGGGTCGGACCCAACCCGCGGATCCGACCCGGGTCGGTTTTATTTTATATAAAATAATAAATATTTTTTAAAAAAAAATCAAAAATATTTTATTTTCAAAAAAATATTAAAAAAATGTTTTAATTTCCAGAAAATCGAAAAATATTAAAAAATTGTTAAAAAATGTTTTATTTTCTAAAAAATCGAGAAAAATCAAAAAAATAATTTATTTTCCAAAAATGTCAAGAAATATTAAAAAATATTTTATTTTTCGAAAAATCAAAAATCAAAAAAAAATTTCATATTTTCCAAAAAGGTCAAAAATTCAGAAAAAGCCAAAAAGACTTGTATTTTTCCAAAAATACCAAAAAAATCCCTTTTGTGTCCAAAAAAACTTAGAAAATGACTCAAAAAATGTTTTTTCTCCCAAAAATGCATGGAAAATCTCTCAAATATCCAAAAAGCCTTAGGGTTTAAACAAGATTAGGTACCGAAAGGGCATTAGTGATTAACTAGTGTAATCAAGTCCCCGATCCTAATTTCTCTGGTTGCGCAGGAGTGAGTATTTCTCCCGATACTTCACTTGGGTTTCTAATCAACCCACCCCAAATCGATTAGTGGCGACTCCATTTTAAAAATTGAATTATAGGTTAAAAACTTGAACCATTAAGTCGTGAATTGGTGGACTTGAGAGAGTCCAGGCATAATTAATTTCAGCCGAGCCATTAGCCTCCTCAGGCGCTCGTACCCGATTGCGGGCGCAGAGAAAAAAGAGGTCGCGACAAAGAGTCCAAAAGCAATATTGGCACAGCTACTATATCTAAGTTAAGAGAGAGTAGTCGGTGAGGGGGAGTGTCAGAAAAAAGGGGAGCACCGACTCTCTCTCTCCTTCTCTGGATTTTTCCAGATTTCTCTTCCTCCCTCTGCCGCCCCAGAATTTTCTCCCTCTGTCCAGAATTTTCTCTCCCTCTCTCTCCAGATTTTTCTCGGCCATTTTGTTTGTAGACTCCACCGACTTTGTCCCCTATAAATAGGGGCTCTTGTCCCTTGATTGTGTCTTGTACGAGAGAGTTGAGAGGTAGGGTTATAGGGGTCTTGTGTGTGTGAATTGTGAGGAGTGTGTGAAGCGTGAGTGGAGTGTGTACGTAAGAGTGGGGTGTGTACTTGAGTGAGTGAGTGGGTGGAGTAGGTGGCGTGAAAAAGTGTGTGTAGTGGTGAGGTGTGTGAGATGTATTTGAGAGTAGTGAGTGTGTAAAAGAGTCTTGTAATATTTGCTTATATAAAATCAAGTGTTTA
Source organism: Eucalyptus caleyi (assembly GCA_014182885.2). Lineage (NCBI taxonomy): Eukaryota > Viridiplantae > Streptophyta > Magnoliopsida > Myrtales > Myrtaceae > Eucalyptus > Eucalyptus caleyi. The sequence continues at coordinate 54,051,985 of CM024468.2, read as the reverse complement.
TTTTACTTTTACATTCACTTGATTTCTCAACATTGCCCTGTCCCATCTGCCTTTCTTCCAAAGCGATGGGAAAAGGAACAAATTCTCAACTGTTCCTTTTCCCCCCTTCATATCTTTCCTTTCATATTCTCAGTTTTTCTCGAGACCTTCGGTAGCAACTTCCTCACTATTTTAGTTTGCTAGTGGAGAAAAAGGTTAACACTTTCAAAATTTAAGAAAAAAGCCTTAAAAAAAAAAAAAAAAAAAAAAATTGGTCTAATGGGTAGCACGAGGCTACATAAACATAATGCTAATTAAAATATACTGGACTAGTGTGTGAATACTCGCATAAATGAAGATGAACCTTGATTATGATATTGTACTAAAAAATTAAATTCAAAAGTTTAAATTTATATATGAATAGACACTACACAAATGTAAACAGCCTCTTTAAAATCTAATGAAAGGATATATCAAGAACAAGATATACATGAACTCTGTCCTATGATGGCATGATTCGTCCAAGTCAACCTAAGCTAACTTGTCCCATTGAATTGAAAAACAAAATATTGAAACCGACATAAAATGTCACGATTTTTAATCGTTAAGCATCAATGATATCACAAAATAATTTAAGACAAATTTTCAACGCTTTTATGCTATCTATGCCATACAATTAGTTAATAAATGGTTGGAATCTTTATACATAATTACATAACCACTGAGACTTGTCATAGTAGCCACCTTTCCAATATGGAAGGGAAGGTGGAAACCAATGGGTTGGGAAGGGAACGATTTAGTTTTAAGTGTCGGTTTCGACTCTTGCCCTTTATAAGGAGGCATGACAAACGTTTGAGAGTGAGAATTAAAGTAGGACTCATGAAAAAAAAATCACCTACTTTTTTTCAATGACCTCAATTTTAAGATACTTAAAAGGAAATCAGTTATTCTCATTGGGTGAACAAAAATGGCTGCTATTATCTGCTTTGTCAACATAACCTTATACAGGACGTGATTAAATATGCATATTTTAAAAAATAGAACTGATTATTATTAAATGACGCCGACATGAATCTTTCAATATTAACAAACTAAAAGATAGAACTAACAATATTAAAGTATTTGCAGCTAACATGGGAACAGGAAAACCTTTTTGAGACGCAAAAGAAAAACGCATAGCAGCTCCTCGGCATCTTCCCACGTTTATAAGGCCAACATACCATCGCCCTTGTCACTCGCGCACTCCACTTTTCAATTCAGGCTATCTCTCTTTCTCTCGAAACCCTACCATGTGTATTCATTCGCTTGAAACTTTCTCATACCATCTCCACCTTTGAACCTGAACTAGAGGTTCTGACAGAAAAGGAGGGCAAAAACACTTGAAATCGAGCTCAAGCTGACGACGGCGTCTCACGGCGGCGCCGGCGATCATTCCGCCGGCCTTACCAATGGACCTTGCGCGTCGTTTTCCAAAACCCTCTTCCAAGAATCAAGTCTTGAGCTGGAAAATGCAAAACCTTTCGCAAAATCACGGGAAGAAATAGCGTCCGTTACCGTTCTTGACGGTGGCGACCATGGCGAGATGGGGTCCCGGTCGCCCTTGTACTTGAACCTAACCCGAATCGGTTCTCCTCGGTCACAATCAAAGCCCCGTGCAGACGAGCTAGGATGCTGTGGGTCGCTTTCCCATTCGGGTCCCTTGCCAGAAGTAGCCATTGGCGATGGCAAGATTGGAGCTGGGTCGCGCTTGCATTCATGCCTGACCCGGCCCGAACCCTGTTTTGCTCTGGCCGTGAAGGCGGCGAAGGTCATAGAGGAAGTGGAAGAGGAAAAGGTCGCGACCATTGCTGATCCCAGGGATGGGACCGTTTTATTGCCGTCGTGCTCGTGGCAGGTAGCAGCGGACGATGTGGCGAAGCCAATGGAGGGGCTGGGAGAGGCGGGGCCAACGCCGTTCCTGAGGAAGACGTATCAGATGGTGTCGGACCCGGGTACGGACCCGGTGGTGTCGTGGGGTTTGAGGCGGGACAGCTTCGTGGTGTGGGACCAGCGGGAGTTCTCCAAGCAGGTCCTGCCTCGATACTTCAAGCACTCCAACTTTTCCAGCTTCATCAGGCAGCTCAACACTTACGTGGGTACTTCTTCATGTTTTGATAAGAGCAAACCTATATCATTTGTTGCGGTCGTTATCTATTGTATCGATGTGCATAAAGTATGTGTATGTCTGTTTTGGTTTAACTCTTCGGTTCTTTTTTCGGATGTCGTCGAAAGTCTAGTCCTCTTACAGCATCCAGCGGATAGTCCCCGGGGCAAGGGGCTAGGCTCCAAGGGACTCCACTCACAACGTTTGCTCAGGTGTTGAGACTTAATTTAACCCATTTTGTCGGTTACTATTTGTGCTTTACCCTAGTATAGGGGACAAGGAACTAGGGCACAAGGAACCAAGAAACCCAAAATGGTGGGCGAGATACACAGATTCTATGTGAAATTTAATTTCATGAATCACGTGGCACATGTTCACAAGAATAAGCTGCCAAACTCGGTGGAGGAAGTCTCTAGACTTCTCTACAAATAGCTACTATTATTCTATAGTAACATAAGATGGAGTGTTTTAAAACACACAAGAGATGGCAACTTGTAGGCTCTTCTAGAATTTTTCTTGAATTTTCTAGCTCAAATCTATCTTGAAGTTTCTAGAATTGTATCACAAATTCCAACACTCCCCCTTAATATAATTTTGGGATACTCTGGACTTGTGTTATAAAGCCTCGGACGTACCTTGAAATTTCCCTTATAATTTTCCCGTGCCTTTTATTCCTTCTTCGTTTCACGATTGCTTGTATCCTTTTGTTGGCACACTCGCACCTACTTTCGAATGTCCATGTCTTTCCTTTAATGATGTCCCATATGTCTTGAGACATCAAAATGCTCTTAGTTGTAATTGTTAGCTTGAGCTCAGGCTTTGGCTCTTGTAAGCTTTGGCACTGACTCTGGCTTTGGCTCCGGCTCTAGCTCTGTTGGCTCTCGCTCGGACTCTAGCATTTTTAGTTGAGGATGGTGATGAAAAATGCCCATAACCATCCGATATGTCTAACTCTGGCTTCACAGTCCCTTACGCCTGGCTCAGTTACGAACCTGAGCGCATCTAGCTCTGATACCATGTTAGAATTTGGATTTGCACGGAAGCATGGTATAATTTATATTTGATAGAGAATGGACAAGGATAGGATATTTTGAGAAGATTTATGGGACAAAGATAGTTTCACTAGTTTATGAAAATAATTTTCCAATTGTTGAAGGAGATGTTGGTGAGGAGCGGTGGTTTTTATGATTAGCTCCAATCCAAAACATGGAGCATTTGCTCCTTTATATAAGCTGCCAAAGTCGGTGGAGGAAGTCTCTAGACTTCTCTACAAATAGCTACTATTATTTTATAGTAACATAAGATGGAGTGTTCTAGAACACACAAGAGATGGCATCTTGTAGACTCTTTTAGAATTTTTCTTGAATTTTCTAACTCAAATCTATGTTGAAGTTTCTAGAATTGGATCACAAATTCCGAACAAAGTGATTATGCTTTAGATGGTAGTTTGCATAAAGTACCAGCCATGATATCAGAACACCCATCTAAGATTATCCTCTTACTGGATTCAGAAATGCACTACAGCAGTTCCTTTATAGTGGTTCGCATTTTGCATTTTACTGCTTCAATTGTCCATTATGCACTTTCTAGCCGAAGATAAGTTTCCTTTGGCCATTGCTTTGTATCTATCTAGTGTTCTGTAAAGCCTTCTGATACCTTTCTTCTTTACGGGCAAGACTAGAAGCATAATTCTGCCCGTTTTCATATTATATATAGTAGTATCCGGGTTGATTTTGAGTTGTTTGCCTTTACTCTTAAATTTTTCCACACTCTTTATGCTGATATTTGGATGATTGTAAAGGATCTCTCCTTGACATGCATTATAAGCCGTGTTCTTTCTAGATTGGCCTAGTAATACCCCTTGTGAACACATCTTCCATTGAAATTTTCTGGGCCTTCATTCTGCTTATTTCTCCTCTTTAGCCTTTGGTTCAATATGAACTCATAGACGTAGCTTCTTCCTATCTTCTATTCTTTATGCATCATAATTCAAAATATGTCTCAGGGTTTTAGGAAGATCAATCCAGATCGATGGGAGTTTGCAAACCAAGGTTTTCAGAAAGGGAATAAGCACTTGCTGAAGAATATAAAGAGGAGACGAAAATTCAGTGAACATAGAAAAACGTCGAGTAGTACTGTCACCTCTGATTACCAGAAAGCTGAAAATGAAGTGGAACTCGACACGCTTAAGAAGGTCCAGGAAGCGTTGAAGACCAAGATCCTTCAACTAAGAGAAGAGCGGGAGAACTTTCAGCATGAGATTGAGCAAGTCGCAGAGCGGGTTCGCCATGCTGAGTGCAGGAACCAGCAGATATTCCTCTTCCTCACAAAAGCAGCCAAAAGCCCCAACTTTGTCCATCATTTAAACCAGAAGAAGAGGCGGAAGAGAGATTTAGAGACTTGTGAATCAAGCAAGAAGATCAAATTGCTTGGTCCCGATGCTGAAGCCACCAAATTCTTGAATGAAGCAATGGATCACATGATTAAATGCCCAAACGTTGATTGCCTGAGAATCAGTGATGATTTGGCACAGACGGAGCATTGGCCAAATAGGGTCGTGCCGGAGGATTTTGACACCATTCAGATGCACAAAACATGGCCTTCAATGGATGGTGATGATTTCAGAGTTTCGCTGGGTCAGACGCCCGATCAGATGGCCAGGGCTAGTCCGCCTGATTTGTCTTCGGTATTCCATGGGATGTCCGAGAAACTACTGAGGGAAGACGTGGCTATTGGCGACGATACGGACAACATAGAAGTAGAAGACAACCTGACAGTGAATGACACGGGAATCTATCTTGAACTGGAGGGTCTGATTGATGGATGGGCTACACAAGTGAACTGATGGAGCAAGCAGTGGGACTGATGCCCTAAATTTCCATGTACTCCGGCGCTGCCCTTTATGTTATTTTCTTGCCCTTTTGGGTTCCTTTTTGTTATTTTAAGCTGGACATTAGAATCGTTGTTGCTGCTGTTTTTTGTGATCCAGATCACATAAATGCAGCTTTTGCATAGTTGGAGAGAGGGTTTCTGAAGTAAAGCGACCCTTCGCTTCACGGCATGAAGGTATATGCTGGAAACAGGAAAGAAGAAGAATCCAACTAATGAACTAGGTTTTGGTGGGTCAATGGATTATGGTTGTGTACATCTGCCGTAGTTTCTTACTATTTCACCGTTGTATCAAAGTCCTCCCACTGTTGTTTTCTCAACTTTGCACAAACTTTTTCTTTTTTTCTGTGCTTGTGTTGTTGCCAGTTATGCGTAAGTAAAAGCGTTCATAGTGCGAAAAAGTTCATGTTCACTTTTTATGGGAAGAGGAAGAGCTTTCTGAAACGTTTTACATGACCAAATGCTAACCAGAAGTTACAAGATTTGTCTATGTCTTCTCTACTGGGGAAACATCTTCTTCTTCTTCTTCTTCTTCTTCTTTTTTTCATTTTTTCTAAAGTAAATGCGCTTCTTGTGAATCTAATATGTGTGCATATTGCAAGCTTCAATGTGCCGAGAAGGGACACGCTGATTGATACCGTAATTGGACCTTATTCATGAGGACACTACTTAGTCATGAGGACCTAATTCAAACTGCTCAAAATTAAAGGAGATCAAATGAAAAGTATTGTAAATTATGTATCTTCTAATAGCTTAAGTTTTTAGAATAATTGGTAATGGTTTCACAAAATTTCATATATTATCAAAGTTTGAGATTTTGAATTTAAATCTTTACAAGTCTCATTTGCTTTCCCAATGAAATATGTCCGCGTTTAGTACTATGTAAAAGGACCAATCTAAGCATGAGGGCGGGTGTTAGAATAATTTAAATAATAAGTCATGCCTTCATTTAATAGCTTAAATTTTTTATAACAATTTATAGTGGTATCACAAAAACTCACAAGCATATTCTTTAGCATTAGAGTTTTAATCCCTCAAAATGGTTGGCAAAGCTTTTCATGAAAATTTCAAATAGCCTTTTAAAAGAGTCCTCAAAGTGAATTGTCTTTAATTAGTCCCTAAAGTGGGCAACTAAGTATCAAAATTGCTCCTAGCTTACTAGCCGTTGAGCATGTGCGTATCATGTGGCACTTTCTGTTGAGGCTAATAATACGAGATTGGGTGAATTCAGTTTATTTTCAAAATATAACAAATTTTCACGGAATTACTCAATCTAGGTTGATAGATGCAAGAACAATAGATGATATAAGATGCAAGATACTTCTATTAGATAAATGATAAAAGTACACTCTAAGTATCAAAACTTGGCACGAAAAGACACATAAGTACCAAAAGTTAGGAAATAGACACTTGAGTGCCACTTTTTTAAAAAAAAAGTGGGATACTTAGGACTTGTATAGTAACGTTTCTATTTTTCCAAATTTCTTTTCTTTTGTTTCTCGGAACAAAAAAAAACAGAAATCCATTTGGTAATGCGAACTTATTTTTCTATTCCACGAAATAAAAAAAGTAATCAGGGAATAGATTTGAAACAGAAATAAGAAAAAAAAAAAAAGTAACCTCTTGTTCTCAGGAATAATTTATAGAAAATAAATCAATTTTTTCTTTTTCTATTTTTCTTTTGTTCTTTTTCCCTGCTGCAGCCACCACCATCCCCCTTGCCAATTGCTGGCCACCTTCGACTGCCTACAGCTTCCATCGCCTGACCGTCGACTACCGTCGCTCGACTGTAAGTGATCATCATTGCCACCGCCACAGCCCACCGACCACCCTTGTCCATTGACCACCAATCGCCGCACAGCTGTCGCCCGACCGCCAACTGTTGCAGTTGACCGCCGCCACATGACTGCCGCCCATAGCCCATCGATCGCAATCATTGACCACTGCTGCTAGCAATTGGTGGGTTGTGGACGGCGGTCATGCGGTGGCAGTTGGTAGTGACGATCGGTAGTAGGCGACGGTCGTGCAATGATTAGCAATCTATGAGCAAGTAGAAAAAATGAATAAATACAAAAATTTATAAATCATACCAAATACATTTCTATTCTTTTTCTACTTCAAGAATATAAATTTTATATCGTTACCAAACGCGTTATTTTACTCAAAAATTGTTCCTCGGAGTAAAAATAGAAAAGAACTATTTTTGAAGATAAACTATTCCCCGAAATAGAAGCATTACCATGTAGGGGTGTGCAAAATACCTGGGAACTGCCCGGAACCGGACAAGAACCGCCCGGAACCGGCGGTTCTTGAGGGAACCGGTCCGGTTCCCTGTTCCAATTTTTCAGAACCGGTGGGTTCCGATCCGGTTCCCAATTCCATGGGTGGATCCGCCCACCCGGACGGACCGGAACCTTTTTAATATTAAAAAAAAATTACTAAAAAAAACCCTAAATTAGATCTCATCTCCTCACTCCCTTTGTCTTCGGTTCTCTCTCTCTTTGTCTCTTCCTCGGTTCCTCCTAATCCTATCGCCATTTTGATTACTCCCCAAGCGTTGATGCCCCCTCGCGTCGGCCGCCACCCACCATAGCCGCGGAAAATTGTTTCGCGACCGTTCTATGTTGAAAACCAGACCATAGACCTCCTCCCCTCCTTCCCAACTCATAGACCCGATCGTTCTATGTTGAAAACCAAAATTATTTTGCATCAAGATCGGTTCTATGGATCCACCCGGGAACCGGACCGGACCGGCGGTCCGATTCCCGGGTGGATCCATACAACAAACGGGTGGATCCCGGTTCCAATTTTTCGGAACCGGTCCTTAGCGGGCGGTTCCCGGTTCTAGGTCAGGAACCGCCCGCCCGGACCATGCACACCCCTATTACCATGCGTACCCTTAAGTGTCATCTCCGGCGAACCCCACTGGAAATCCTACGTAGCAACTGTTTATTATTTTTCTCACCTACGTGATTTGCCGGAGAGCTAACTCAGCAAGAAACGCAAAAACGACGTCATTTTTGCGCGAATTCAAATTTTAATATAAAATTAAATTATTATTATTATTATTATTATTATTATTATTATTATTATTATTATTATTATTATTATTATTATTATTATTAAATAAAAATGAGGAGGAGGGAAGAAGAAGGTGACTAAGGGCTAAGCCCTTCCTACCATCACTGGGAAGGGCTAGTGACCTCGGGAGGCGACGGCGGCAAGGGCCTCGCCCTTAGCCAGTGCCTCCTCTCTTCCCCCACCCCCACCCCTTCTTTTTTTTTTTTAAATTTTGAATGTTTTAAATAAATTTAGTTTAAATTTAATTTAATTAATAATTATTTATCATGTTAGAGACAAAAATAATGTCGTTTTTACATTTGTCTAATCACGTCAGCGTGCAAAATGACATTGTTTTGCACTTACCTTGTCGGAAAACCGCCACATCAGCATTTTGGTCGGATTTTCTCGCCGTTGATACTTAAGTGATCCATTTTTCTCCAATTTTGGCACTTAAGTGTCACTTTCCTAAATTTTGGCACTTAAGTGTCCCTTCGTACCAAGTTTTGACACTCTAGGTATCCGGCACTCAATAAATGATAAAAATAAGTAAAGAAATAGAACATGATGCACTTAGATTTTTATGGTGGTTCGATTTATGCCAAATCTACATCCATTCTCCCAAACTAATAGCCATCAATAAGCCAGTATCCACTAATAATTTAGTGAGTAGTTAATACAAAACACGTGTTGGTTCTATTCGAAATTGATTGATCCCACTATCAATAAACAATTACTGCCTACAAACTTGTACACTCTTCAAATTACAAATTAAAGTGAGTAATAACAACTCGCCAAAGAGTAGATCACTCACAACATAGAGAGAATGTGACTATATCGATATCTGTGAATTTCTTAGTTTTATAAATTTTATTCAACATGTATTAATCTTCTTATATAGTCTTCAATAGGGATGAGCATAGTTTCAGGATAGAACTTAGAATCTAAGAACCAAAGGGGTGGGAAGCTGTTTGGTTTTAGGTGCTAAGGTATGCATGATAGGTTTTGGGTTCTAAAAATTAAGGGACCTATTTTGACGGGTAAGTTCTAGGTTATAGATTAGTAAAACTTGGAACTTGAAACCTATAACCTAGAATCTGAAATAAGTTTTTGCGTTTTTCTTGGTTTATATCTTCACGTGATTCTACGACAATGATGGGTGTATAAATTGGAACCACTGGGCTGAGTTTCCATTTAATAACAAAAACTTTTACTATATTGATATTTCATATTTTTTGTGTGTCTAAATAAAGTTATGATTAGTGAATTGTAGCTGCAAATTATGGTTATTAAATGTGATAATTCGTTATAATATTTTAATTAATAAATACATGTAGAACCTTGATAAAGCCTAAAACCTAGGACAAGATAGGTTCTCGATTCCAAAATATGTAGGGTAGGTCCCAAGTTAAAAAAATAAAATAAATAAGGAATAGATTTCAAGTTCCAAGTGGAACTTGTACAAAACTTGAAACCGCTCATCCCGAGTCTTTAACCTCCAAATCAATCGTTATAGAATCTTTATGAGAATCAATTAGCAGTTGGAAATTATGAACACAATTACCGTGAGATCTAGTCATCCATATAATCAAATTTCTAGGTAATGATGAGGTTTCCCTATATAGAGTAAGTTGTATGCGTCAATAATCTCTTCTTCTAATTGATCAAGTAACATAGGTAACAATCAAATTGATTTTTATGCATATCTTCAATTTGAGATTCTAAGCCCCGAAATTAGCTATTTATTCCTTTTAACACGCAAATTAAATCAAAGGAATCTCTAGATCTCCTTATCCAAATTATGTAAACATGTAAAAATCATATTTTTTTCTCCTCAGTTGATATAACGAGCTACTTCCACAAGCAATTCTATGAGTCCATCCAAACTTCCTGTTGATAATCAACTTACGTATTGCTGCCCATTTCTTCTTGAGTACACTAGTACTCAAGACTTCACTCAGCATTCACCTTGTCGCGATACTTCCAAGTCCTAACAAACTTCCTGTTTGTCACTAAGACCGACAAGATTCTACCCGAGGACATGAAGCTCAAGAGCTCGCTAGTGGGGAAACTATTAAAAGTTGTCGAAGTCGACAACGGGAGGAAAGCAGAATGAAAAAGATGTAGTGAGGATGATGGAGAAAGAAAAAGAAATACAATAAAAATATATAAATAAATAAAAAGTTTCTTGATGAAAATGTCCTCTGATCATGACCTTGGGAAGTGTTACGTCACATGCACATGCTTGCCGGCGTATGCTAAGGGTTATTTATTTATGATTAAGCCTATTTTCAAGACTCTTTTTGAGAATACGTTTAATTCCAAGGGCTATATTTAAAACTTCTACTGAATCTCTGGAGAATCTGCGACAATAGTGGGATCAATTCAAAGTTCCTGCCTCATTATTGGCAAAAGGAAGAAAAATGCGCGCATTCGAACTTTGGCCACCGAAATCAGGCCAGGTGTCGTTGTGAAGCTTGTCACAAGAGATATTATTATCTACATTTGGTGCATCTTTTTAGTACATCACAGATGTGACTTCTACCAGATTCGGACAAAGATGCGATGAGATAAAGCGGATACACAAGAATGACGGACCAAGACAAATGAATGCTCCAACCCCACTATGTTCCCAAAAGGTAATCACTCCCTTGACGTCTCTCTTAAGGTCATTTCATGTCCACGCTAACCATTTCGGTTTAATTTATCAACCATCCCTTTCCGTTCTTAATAAATTCTTGAGTGAATGGCACAAAAGATTCCAAGCCGATATTACTTTAAATTGATTTTTGAATCATCAAAATCATAAATTAATATGTTCGTGACATATTTACGTTTCATTAATTTCTGTCAAATTTTAGTACGAAATTATTAAGTTAGATGACATATGATAGTAATTCAACTGACATAATAAGTATACGTGGAAATTTATATTAACTTGGAATAAATTTATCACGGATATATTAATTTGAATTTTTTTAAGTGGTTTGGCATTTTTAATAGTACTAACCCCAACTTCTTCATATGGAGAGAACAAGAGTGCACATGGCATTTTAATATGTATCCCTACACATATTAGGCAAACATAATCCTCAGTTTCACGCATTGAAGAGGCATGTTATTTGTGCCCTACGAGAAAGACTCTGCTGATGTTAGTGAAATACGTGCAAGTCAGAAGTGCCTTGGTTCCCAAATTCTTACTATATTTTATGTTATCATGAAGTGACAAATGCTCAAAGTGAAAATTCCTGGAGCTAGTCTCACATTTACCACATAAGAAGATGGAGCAAAAGCTTAAATCAGAGGTTAAATTAGAGGTTAATCAAGTAGTCAACATAAACAAAATCCCCTTCCTTTTTGCAAGAAAAGTGTGTTGCACCTTGCAACAGACTGCTGTCTGGTTCTGGCCGACGTTTTCAACCGAGAATTACTCTATATGCTCTAAATCCAACATGGGCTCTTGTTGCAAGCATCCCCCTGTCAAGAAGGAGAAGTTGATTGATGGCACGCCGGAATTGGACCTTTTCAGTGAGAACAGTGCTTTAGTCAACGGCGGAAATCATTCAATTGGTCGAAACTACAGGAGATTAGATGAAGGGTATAAGTTCAAGCATTGTAGTTCTTATTTTATCGAAACAATGTTAAAACATGACAAAATAAGTTTATACAAAGTTTAACAATGTTACAATACAATACGGGATGACTTATGTAAAGTTTCTTATGTTAATTAAAATTGTGATTCTTAGGAATTTAAGTTGCGAGAGATAAAAGTGAAACTTTCTTTTAATCAATAGGAAGTATATGTTAGACATAAAGGATGAGAGAATGACAGAGAGCAAACTTAGTAATTTCCCAAATAAAGCTCAAAAGTTAAAATTATCAAAGATTTTTCAATGTACGGAGTCAATTTATGAAAAACCGAAATAAGGGCATTTGACATTTAAAATTTCCTTTCGGTTGAGAAATTTTTCTATAACCGAAGAGTGATTTGAAATTACAGGCATATTACGACAAAAATTGCAGCAAAACCAAGTTTCCAATCACCGTACAAGACACAGAGAACTTGATTATCATCCTGTCGGAGATAAGATACAACGACGACCTGTGAAGCCAAGCTACGCGCCTACGAGATTACAGCTGGGCAATGAGAAAGGAGACTTCCGAAGATATTGCAAACAAGCTTGGCATGAAGGAAATCGAGACAACAGCTTGAGGGGAAAATTTATGATATCCATTTGGATTGTGGGGTCGTACGAGATCGGACGTTTGGCCATCTAACTTCCTACTTTGAATTGTTGCGCCTTGCAACAGACTTCTGTCTGGCTCTGGCCGATGTTTTTTCGGCCTAGATTCGCTCTATACGAAAAAAAAAACTGTCTGGCTCTATGGGCTCTGGCCGATTCTGCCTCAAATGAGAGGGACCTTTGACGACCGAGTTAGGCCAGGTGTCCTCCGAAGAGAGAGCTTATCCACCACATTCATTGCATCTTTGACTAACGTCAATTACTAGAAGACGTGGCACGTACCAATGACCACCGAACTTAGGCCAAGTGTCCTGTTAAAGCCTGCCCCAAGAGACTTTCGTCTCCATTCGGGACACCCTTTGAGCACACGAATCGCTCGCAGATATTGCGGAGGGGAAAATTCATGAAGTCCATTTGGATTGTGGGGTCGTACGAGATCGGACGTTTGGGATTCTAACTTCCTCCTTTGAATTGCTGCACCTTGCGACAGACTGCTGTCAAGCTCTGGCCGATGTTTTTTCGACCTTGTTCGCTCTGCACGCTAGACAAACAGACTACTGCCTCGCTCTATGGGCTCCGGCCGATTCTCCCTCACATGAGACAGACCTTTGACGACCGAGTTCGGACAGGTGTCCTCCGAAATGAGAGCTTATCCACCACATTCATTGCATCTTTGACCATACATCAGCTACGAGAAGATGTGGCTCGTACCAATGCCCACCGAAGTTAGGCCAGGTGTCCTGTTAAAGCCTGCCTCGAGAGACTTTCGTCTCCATTCGGGACGCCCTTTGAGCACACGAATCGCTCGCAGGTATTGTGGGTTCGTACTAGATTTAGACAAGATCTCACTAGATAGAGCGGAAAAAGACACAGATAAATAGGCCCGACAAGACGAATGCACCAGCTTCCACGAACCTTCGGAAAAGAGGGGTCACTCCCTAATGTACTACCTTACTCTAAGCATAAAGTCCTGAGTCAACATCAGACAGTTCTAGCTGATTTATCTAAGTCTCCTTTCCCTCATTTGATGGATCCTTCTTACGTGATCCCTAAGCTTTTTAAATTCCTATGGAATCCATTAAATAATGCCAGGTTGAATATTTTTATATCACAAAGAAAGTTTGAGGTTAACCTAATTTAGGATATTTTGTGATTTTTTTTATTGGCTTTTTACCTATGTAACAGCAAACGCCTCCAAGCGATATCAATTGCAGGAGGAAAGAGGGGCCATGAACAATGCCGAAACAGGTAAGTGTGTACAAAACAAGAACAATTTTTGTGTAAAGTGTGCGTGAATGTCACAAGTAGTAGTATCAAAATTCTGGGCATCTTGATTGGAAATCACGCAATTTGTGCTTTTCTTTTAACACAAGAATCAGCTTTCCTCTAGCATCAACATATCAATTGCTTGAGTTGCATCATTTCCTTCGTCAAAGAAGGAAAGTTATTTCCCAAATCCTATTTAACTTGGTTAAATCAGAGATGGTATATGGCTTCTTAGTTTTGAGACTACCAGCCTCACATTGATCGTACTTCAAATGAGAAATAAACGACCAGTTCATCTGAAAAATTTATTTTGCAAAAGGTGGAGGCACTGACATAAGTTAGCAGATGCCTCTGCTGCCAGCTGATCCATTTGCCACAAAACTCAGATGATATATAACAAGGAAAATAATGAAGATTAACCTAGGAACCCAACTAAAAAGAGTAAGCCGACAACGTTGAACTCAACAAACACCTAAATGAAATCATAAAAGTGGGGACAACTTGCAAAATCTTCCTTATTAATATGATCAATGTGATCGTTGTTATGCTAGACACTGGAAATTTTTCACTGAGGAAGTTTCAAGTTGCAAAGGAAGCAATGGAGCCTCAACCGGACTAGTGGTATTATAACAAGGGACCGTTTGAATAAGCTATGCTTCAAGAAAGCTCATCTGAGAAGTCACTCTGTCTCTCTCTTGTTCGCACACACGCACTCCCTACAAATTTGAAAGGTGATGGCCATTGACAGCATGAAGAAAGTGGCAAATAAATTCCAAAGCACCACAGCTCTGTCGATATGCACATCTGAGATCAATGCCAATGCACCTTCCACCTATGACTCCATAAGGAATGCTAAGAGCGCTAAACAAATAATATGCTGGAGCTCACAAAGAGCATTTATGTAAACAAATAACTTCTTAGGAGATAGCAATCAATTCAAGGAGGTTTTTTACATAACGTTCTTCATAGGTACATGCAATTTTATTAATAACCGATGATATTGCAAGGAAAAGAAACTGGGCTTCTCAATCTGCATATAAAAAAGGACCACTGAAGTCGATGAAGGAAAAATAGAATCCAAGTATTTTACCTTTGTTTTTCAGGATACAACAATCTCATTCGCAGATCATCGCCTGCCATAGCAAGATAAAAGAATGCTTCTCCAAGTAATGGTTCTCTTCGTTCGGCTTGTTCCAGTATCTTGACTATAATTTTTATCTTTTGGAGAGGGCTTTCCTTGCTCCACAGACTCCAAGCAGTCTGCAGCTTTCGTGTGCCTCTTTACACAGGTGAAGAGCTTTTCTACCATCCAGAGTGACATAAGAAGGCTGTGCTCCCTTCGTTAGGAGAGCCAATATAATCTTTGGCTCTTTCCTCATCGCAGCGACATACAAAACTGTGAAGCCTCTTGCTTTTTTACGATTCACATCGGCAATTCCGAGATCAAGAAGTTCGGTTCATGGTCTCTGCATCACAGTATGCTCAGGCATGGTGAAGTGCATATGCATCATCCAGGGTGGTATAGCCCTCCTTCGTCAAAGATAGCACGAGGAAGCCTTTCTCTAGAGTTCCAGTTTCGAGATCAGATCTCACAAAAAATTTCTATACAATGTGCCAGCAATCCGTGACTTTCATCACCGCACACACGTGCAGCGGATAGCACAAGCAAAATGTCGTCTGGGGCAACCTTGTGAGAAATGTCAAGTAAGCGCCTCTGCAAACGAACGAGTCTGATTCGGTCATGCCGCATGTGAACAAAAGAAAAAAAATCCAGCATCTCCAGCCGTAACCACCGATGTGGATTTCTTTATTGTGAGATAAAGTATACTAGAAGTACCAAAGTTTATTTTAGATAACTTAAGTGTCAAAAAATTTGAAAAATAATAATTTCAGTGCTAATGCCAATTTGATTAATCAAAAATCTGATATGACACTTTTTTATTAATTTTTGAAGTTGAAGTGACTCGCCAAAGAGTACAATTAGCATTCAAACAACAAAACAACAAAACGACGCCGTTTGGCATCTTTCCTGGAAGTAAGAACCCCAAATCCCCAAAGAGAGAGAGAGAGAGAGAGAGATAAGGCATGGGCTTCCTCATTGTCTTCTTCCTCGAAGAACAACACCAGCACCAGCACCAACACCGCTCTGCTTCAATTCGAACAAGCCCAAGCTCTTGTCCTTCTCCTCCTCCTTCTCCTTCTCCCTTCAAAAGGACCCACTTTAGCCACTTCCTAATCAAAGCCCAATCCACCATCTCCATCTGCGCCCTCCTTGTCTCCCTCACCCTCCTTGTCTTCACTCTCTCCACCTTCAATCCCCCTTCTTCCTCCTCATCTTCCGCCCTCGCCTCCTACTCTTCCCACCGCTTCTTGCCTAACCAACAACCTTAGCCTCTTGTCGCTCACCTGGTCAAGCAACTATAATGGTGGCCGAGCGACAACCGGCGAGCGATGGTGGGCAAGCGAGCTATGGTTGGCGTTGGGCAAGGATAGAACAAAGAACCCTAATTTTAGTCCCTATATGAGCTATCGGGCTTTTTTTTTTTTTTTTTTTTTCTAAGGTCATCCACGCATGACGGAAAATTGATGTTGTTTCTTAAGGAGGATGTAAAACGGTGTCATTTAAAAGCCATGTCAAATTTTATTTTTTTAAAATATAAAAGCCATGTAACTAATTTGGCCAGGATCTTCTGTCGGTTGCACCAAAGTGATTATTTTTTCTCCGATTTGACACTTAAGTAATCCAATGAAAAATTTTGGCACCAAAGTAAATACTGTACATAACTTTTGGCACTTCTAGTGTACTTTCCCATATGTATCGTTGTCTCATTAGCTAGTTTCTTTTGTTGCTAGTGTAGCACTACTGAGCAGTTTGACAATAGACAAGGTCCCCCGTCAGGCAAATCTCATTGTATTGAAGAGGGAGTCAAAAAAAATCATTTCTCCCAAGTGGAACAGGAACTAATCAACCATAAAGTTGACACAACTGAACCATAGAGTCAATTTATACCATTTAAGGGTAAAATGAAAGAGATCGAAATTGTCAGGTGCTCTTTACTAAAGTAGGTTGTAGGTCTAGTCAAAGTTATCACACTTACTAGTAATTATTTAAATGCTGAAAAAGCTAAAAAGTTGTAACTTTTAAAAAGATAGAATATGAGAAGTTGCAACTTTTATGAAGATAGAATATTTTATGATATGACATCCTGAATTTTCTACGTTCTACAATGGTATAGTATGATTTTTGTGACCGCAATTACCCTGAATATGATGCTTTGAGGTTAAGTGGATAGATATCATCACTATGTTGGTGAGTGAAATAAAGATAATTTCCAGCCATAGGAGTTGTAGAAAATGGCCATTATACTTTGAGTTTCATAGTTTATGAATTGAATTGAGAATTTTCTAATTTTTTATTTTTTTGATGATTTTAATGGATTCAAAATATTTTCAAATTCATCAATGTTCAAAATCAGATGTTCAAAATGAAAATATTGTTAGATGCACAAATTTTAGAATAAGAAGTTCTAAACAAAAATATTTTCAAACGCACGGATATTCAAAATCGGATGCTCAGAATGATGGTTTCCTAAATTTCTATTTCTCTCCATTTGGCACACCACTTTTCTTTTCTCTACCAAAATTTTTAAACCTATGCTTTGGTTTGAGATGCTGAATTGGTAGTTTTGACATCATGCATTGTAACATTCCAAATTTTCTGTTATGTTTTCAATTAAATTAATCGGGTCTTTCATTGACGCGCCTATAGGGTTATTCTTAAAGCTGATCACTCTTGAGATAACTAGACTATCTAGAAAAGCCATTAAGGAATTTAAATGCAATAGGCTTGAGAATTCAACTACTCGATCATGCTCATCTTTAGAGGTCATTATGGCACAGTTAAAAATCAATCAGGGATCAAAAATAGGTCGACTCAACCGAGATATGTGGCTAAACGTGGGTGATTCCACTAAATTACAAAATTCTCATTGGCTGACAATAAACTGATTTTTATGTCATTTTGGTACCCTATGTTCTTAATCAAAACCTCGAGACTTTCACGACAACCGAGAATCGTCAATGTGTCGAATGGGTTCATTGTGATTCGAAGAAAATCGACCATGAGTCATTTGCACCAAAAATTTCTAAAATCTACCTAGTAGCCTAGGTTACGCTAAAATAACACCAGATTGAAATTGACCGAAAATTTGAATCCAATTTCATAAATTGAAAGCTCTATCATGTCACGAGTCATTTTAGGAACGTCGGCTTAGTTTCCAAAAAATTTTCTGCAAATTGAGACTTTTTGGGAAAAAGTCAAGGTAGGATTGTTTTCGTCCAGAAAATGTCAGGAACCATTTTTTATCACTCAATTGGGATGCAATTAGGTTCAATTGGTGAGAAAAAAATACCAATTTGATCGATGGTATGTTGATTGAATTTATAGAGGTCGATTAATGTTGATTCAAGGAGGTCTCGGTGTCCAATTGAAGCAAATTCATTCAAAATTCGTAACACCCCATGGACTCAACATTTTGGACCTCTTCAAGCTTCTAGAAGGGGCAACATGGGCAAGGAAATGAGTTGGAAGGCCAATTGGGCAAGGAAGGCCAGTCAAGGGGGACCGAGGGGTGAAGATGAGGCCTTGTGGCCCCCATCCAGCCAAACCGGTCTCCCCTCTCCCCCTCAACCTGTCGAGTAGCCCCCTTCCTCCTTCCCTTCAGTCGTTCGATGCCTCGGCAACTCCTTCGCCATCGCAGCAAGTAGCAAAGCCGTCGCACGCCCGTCCGCTCGTCGTCAACTCGCTGAGTCGCCGTTGTCGCCTGCCCTGTGTGCACGCTTGCTTGCAAGCATCTTTGCCATCCCAAGCCTTCGTCTCAGCCCTAGTAGCATCCCATAGCTTCCCCTGTGGCCGTCGGACCTCCGTGCACCGCCATACCACCGTTGTTAAGCCCCACTTGGACCACCGAAGCTCCGCCGGTCCACCACTTGCCTTGTCTCACTCAACCAGCCACCGAAGCCGCTCCAACTAGCACCAAGACAAAGAGCAAATCGAGTCGGTTTCTAGTTGCTGTTAGGTCCGTTTTAGGTGCCTTCCGGATCTCGGTTGGTAGGCTCGCTTTGGAGAAAGTTGTTCCTTACTACATCCCCGTCGTTTCGAACCGAGCGGTTCGTTAATCAAGTGAGTTTAACTCACTAATCCTCGCTTAGAAGGTTAATGACACTTAAGGGTTGATTAGTTTAGACTAATCTTGGTTTAGTGGATAGTTAGAATAGTTTAGTAAATTAGTTAATTATTGATGCATGTTAGGTGGTTAGTTTAATGTAATTAGCGGGTAAATAGACTCTAGTATTTATTTAACGAGTCTCGAAATTTTTTCGGGCACGTTTCGGCATATAATTAGGCTTTATGGGCCTAAGTATGATTTTTCTAGCATTTATTAAATAATTTTCATAATTATTTAATTATTTATTTATTTTCCGAAAATTAGACCGAAATAGCTAATGATCCAAATTCCGTGCTGATTGTAGTGGTATGATTTGTTTATTTAATTGAACTTTCAATTGTGCTGATTGTGTATGATTTGTACTTTATGAATTTTATTCCTAAATTTATTTATTTTCCGTATATAATTGGAAAATAACCGAGCGTCGGTTTACAACACCAAAAATATTTTGGTGGACCATATAAAATAGTGGGATTTATGGAAAGGAAATTATTGTATTTTGGTTAAGACCAACCGTGTACCCACATACGGGTATTTTTATCGGGAATGATAAAAATGATAATTTGATTAGACGATCAAAATCAATAATTGCGACAGCTTCTAGTGAGCTATAATATACTATGTTAATAATTGCGGCAGCTTTTGGTGAGCTATAGTATACTATATTGATATTTACGGCGGTTTCTGGTGAGTTATAGTATATTATATTGATAATTGTGGCAGCTTCTGGTGAGCATAAATAGTATACTATAAAGTATTTGAGGCAGCTTTTGTCAAGCTATAATACCTATTATCGGATTATAATAAGCAGTCCTGGGTATGATTGGACTTATAGGTAGTATTGATTGAGATGACTGGGGAATGGTTTCGATGACATGTGATCGACTGAGTCGATTGATTGATAATTCGATATGTTTTGATGTGTTGAAATGATTGGGTGAAAATGTCAAATATTACTGACATATAGGAAGGAACAAAGGTAAAAGTAAGACCTCCGACTCATGTTTGTGCTTAGGCAACCTTCATGGCGTATTTTCTTCCTAATGGGGTCTTAGAGGGTAAAACTTACTGAGATGTCGTCTCGCCCCGTTGTGAGATAACAATTTAGGTCCTTAAATGGCAGCTCCTGAGTTTTTTGGACGACTTAAGAGTGTTATAGAGCAGACATGTTATATTTCGATGAATCATGGACCTTAAAGGTTGGAACTATGAGTTGATAAGGTCCGTAGTCTAGGTTGATGTAGGTCTTACCCACAAGGTGCCCCATCGATACAGATCGAGGTACTGCCAGGCACAAGATGGCAAGAGAAAAGGTCCTATCATGGAATTTGAGATTCCTCTGTATGCTATGGAGGTTGCCTTTGGGAAGGGCACAGCTAATCCTCCTCAAGGCTCTACTGTAGATGCGGTGGACCTTGCTCTTGAAGTTCCAGAGTCCCCGATGTAGTTTGTTGAAAGCTCCAGTTGGAGCATAGAGGAAGGTGAAATCAAAGATGACAAGGTGGATGAGGACCCGTAGAGTTATGAAACCCCACCCCTGCTTTTAAACTTGTTTTCTTGAATTGGCTTGTATTATATATGACATGACATAGTTTGCTATGCACTTATATATATATGTATAAGTGTGGTTGTGTTTCGGTTCGAAAAATTTATGGCTCTACTTTTTTATCCCATTGTATTATTGTCTGGGGATTATTTATCTGCTTCCGCATGTATATTAAAACGAAAGGGTTGCCGATGCGTCCTGGGACATCACTATTAATCGACCAATAAGGGATGTGCACGTACTCGGAGGATCGGGATGTGCACGTACTCGGAGGATTATTGTTCATTAAATTCAACTATTGTTCATTAATGTTTTGGGTGACTCATCCCTATAGTTCATCAATGCTTTGAATGATTCATGCCTATAGTTCATGATTGTTTTGGTGATTCATGTATACACTTGGCCAAAGAAGAAGAGCTCATCTTCATTTTCATCAAAATATTCTCTTGTGGGAAAATTTCATAGGACCATTTGCAACTACCTACTTAGGGCCACTTGTAGCATTTCTATTGGAACACATAATACTCTAATATATAATGATTTTAACCCAAAGTTATCATTACATTTAACTTTGGTTGGTTAGATTCATTTCCTTTACCTTATAAAAATGTATGACAAAAGGATACATGGAGTGCCAAAATTTGGCGCGAATAGACACTTAAATGTTAAAAGTTACGAAAGTAACATTTAAGTGCTATTTGTTTTGAAAAATGGAATACCTGAGTGCCAAGTCCAATGAAGATGACTAGAAATCCTATATGACATTTTTTCAATAATATAACTTGCTTACTATGGTTGTGTCGGCTACTAAAAGATATTGGAGTGCATCGTAATAGTGGAAAAGTCATTCATTGCAACAACCGAAGTTCTATTTAAATATCACATAATGACACTTTCCAATCAAAGCACCAAACACATTGACATATATTGTCATAACATAAATAGCTTCGCTTTTGTGCATTTAGCTAATCCGAAGGGAGTCTATTTCATGCAAGATCCAATTGTTTGTCAACAATCAATAAACTTACAACTGTGTAAATTATTTTTCCTTACATATGGATATTATACGTTTCTCAGCGAATGATGTGGGGATTGGACACAAAATTTCTAAATCATTGTAGTCAATTTACAATACCGTTTCAAGCATCAACGAGGAATTGTAGAATCCAAAGGGTGCATATGGTGTGCAAACAAGATAAGCAATCAAATGACACGGAATAACAATAGGGTTGATCATCTGAATTTGAGCTCGAACCTCACAAAATCTTATGTTTAAAGCCACAAAAGGAAGGAAAGATTTCCAGACCCATGAACAATACAATACGATTTGTAATTAGCTTTCTAGTAATTTAGGTTGGCAGTTATATTAATACCCTTTCAAGCGACCTTGACTACGTGTATCCTCATTGCGAAAATGAACTTGCTTCCGTCCATTCCTTGCTAAGAAAGTGCGAGGATGTTCCTATCGAGTCAATATTCCTAAATTTTCTTGCTGACCCCTACCACGTCACGGCCAAACTCAACCCAAAGAACAAAGGACAGCTTTGAACAGAGAACTGGAATTTCCAAATTGGTCCAATCTTTCTGCTGGAAATTGCGCGATTTGGTCCTGTGAGGTTATGATCGTTCGTGTATTTTAAGAAAGCGTAACCATATGCAAGTAATCATTGTTTTCCCAGGCCTTGGGCTGTGGCGTCCAGGGAAGAACGCAAGTGAAGTAGAGACAGCTGGAGATGGCGACAAGAGTAAATGATGATTGGCCCACGTGTGGATAACGCGCATTAAAGTGACACTTAACCTATCAAAACGGGTACCGGCAGTCCATCTCCCTTCCCCCGAAACCCAGGCAAACATCGTAGGGAAAAGAAGACAACTTTTCCACTATTCCTTGCCCGACCTTCCGATGTCTTTTAGTGCTCCTGCGAATGCACCGCCTTTCAGTTCGCTCATTGGGCAGCTCGCAATCCCGTCTCCATGCGTCTCTCCCCCTCTCTCGCTCTCTTTCATCGGACCGCATCAACGTTAGCAACCCGGCATTCTTCATTCAACCCAGCCTCGAACTATGCCGTGGACAATTTTAGAAGTTAAAAAGCCCCACCCGAAAATTTAAACCGATGAAAAGGAGGGCATGGAGGGAATATGGGGTGCATTAAAACTCATCAGACAAGCGATGGGATACTGGTGCAAGTGAAATAAATTGAGGCGAAACCTGACCATAATACTGTACTTGAAGTTCAACTCAAAACTTCAATTGATACGTGGATAGACAATTATGAAGTATGAGGTTCATTGAAACTCCATTGACAAGTGATATTAGGAAAGCCAAATTAGGGATCTAAAAACAGATAATAAATAAAAAAAATATTTATGTACTTGATGAGAAAGAATAAGATAAGAATCGGTTAGGTAATAATATCTTTCTCTCGTCATGTGACGTCTGATAGTAACTGCAAGCAAATATTGTAATGGAAAATGAGTTATTTTGAACAGAAATTCATTATTTTTCTAAATGTTTTTGCATGAAATCCTAGAATATTGTGTGGTATTATCTTTAGGACGCTTATGATAACTATTTTGTTTCTTTATTTTTCTATTTGTCTATTTTTGGGAATAGGTTTAAAATAGAAATTAGAAGTCAAATTTTTTTACTTTTCTATTTCTGAAACAAAAGTGAAAAACAAAAACTCTTCTTATTACTCGTTTTCATACCGCCCATTTCCCCTCACTAGCCATTTGCCTCCCAACATTGCCCTACTTGCCGCTAGCCTCCCACTGTCACTCAAGAGGGAAAATTTTATGTTGTTGTCAAACGAAATCTATTTTGAGAACAAAAAGTTTGTATTATTATCAAACATCTATTTTGCCTTGGAAAATCATCCAAGGAACAAATTTAAAAACTAATTTATTGCTAGGAATTGATTTATGGAATATAATGATTATCATTCACACCCTTAAATGCCAAGGCTTGTATTTCCTCATTGTTATACTTTTAATAAATTCTCTTTCCCTTTTTTTTTTTTCTAACACAGAATCCATATAATTCAATTTTTAGGTTTTTAAACAACTTTGTCACATTTGGCTTCCTAACATGTTTTTCCTATATTAAACCCTGCCACAAGATATCAAATGTTTTCGTCGAAAACTCTTATGGCAAGGATAAAAGAATGTACTTCATGAATGCTTTTAAGCCACTCGTCTTTTTTTTTTCTTTTCTTTTGTTGTGGGTGTGGGAAAAGGTTTGAAATTCTTTCCACAGTGGAGGACCAATGACGCAAAGAATCGCTATCCCGGCAGTTCCAATTCGCTGGTCGATGCATTGTATGCCATGTACAATGAAAACGGCGTACAGACAAGCCAAGTGGAATTTGCTGAGACGGACAAGCAGCAAACGTTTTTACTCGCGCGTCGGACCCACCGACCAGGCGAAAGGGCACCCCCTTCTCGTACCAAGGTTCATCTGGAATCAGATCCAACGGTCCGTAATCGTCGCCGCCCTTTCAATCACGCCATCCATAACAGTCAGGAACTCAAAACCTTCCGAGGAGCCAAAAGGGCGGAGGAAAGTGGCGACTCTTGTGAACTTTTTCCCACGCATATAAAGCGGGACACCGTCCCCTCCCCTGTCAGTCAAACACTCGACAGTCTCGAAGCCTGTCTCCTCCTCTCTCCCTCAATAGATTCGCCATCATCTGTATTCATTCGCTCCAAAATTTCTCATACCATCTCCGCCTTTGACCTCGAACTCGGGGTCAAGAATGACGACGGCGCTCCCCGGAGGCAGCTGTAGACCGTGCGCGTCCTTTTCTGACACCCTCTTTCGAGAGTCGAGTGTTGAGCTAAAAAAGGC
This sequence comes from Eucalyptus caleyi, assembly GCA_014182885.2. Classification (NCBI taxonomy): domain Eukaryota; kingdom Viridiplantae; phylum Streptophyta; class Magnoliopsida; order Myrtales; family Myrtaceae; genus Eucalyptus; species Eucalyptus caleyi. The sequence goes on along the minus strand of CM024468.2, from coordinate 54,027,783 downwards.
TGGACCTTTTGTGAAATCGCAAGAAGAATTCGCGTCTATTGCTGTTCTTGACAGTGGCGACCCCGGCGAGTTAGGGTCGCTTTCCCATTCGGTTCCGTCCCCAAAATTAGCCATCGGCCACGGCGAAATTGATGCCGGGTCGCTCTTGCGTCCGTGCCTGACCCGGCCCGAACCCCATTCGGCTCTGGCCGCACAGGTGGTGAAGATCGAAGAGGGAGAGGAAGATGAGGAGGTGGAGATCATTGCTGATCCCAGGGATGCTGCTGCCGTATCGCCGTCATTCTTGTTGCGGGCAGCGGCAGACGAAGTGGCAAGACCGATGCAGGGGCTGGGGGAGGCAGGGCCGGCGCCGTTCCTGAGGAAGACATACGAGATGGTGTCGGACCCGAGTACGGACCCGGTGCTGTCGTGGAGTTCGAGCCGGGACAGCTTCGTGTGTGGGACCCGCACGAGTTCTCAAAGCAGGTCCTGCCTCGATACTTCAAGCATTCCAACTTCTCCAGCTTCATCAGGCAGCTCAACACTTACGTGAGTACTTCTTCGAACGGGATTGTGTTTTTTGTCCTTGTTTTTCCTTGAAACTTTCCCCATAGGTAAGAGCAAACTATTCGTATCAATGTGTATAATGTCTGTGTATGTTTATTTTGGTTTGACTCTGTTTCAGCTCTGTTATTTTGGTTTGACTCTGTTTCAGCTCTGTTATTTTGATTTGGCTCTGTTTCGGCTCTGTTTCTTTTCATGTCGTCCAGAGTGTGATCCTCTTGGGGCATCCAGCTACTCTTCATTGTCCCAACGGATAGTCCCCGGGGCAAAGAGGCTAGGATCCAAGGGACTCCACTCACGACGTTCTGCTTATGGCACTTGTCCACCAGAATTTGCATCCAGCGGTTAGGGGACAACGGCCCATCATCATATTCAAGTGATGATGCTTTTGATGGTAGTTTGCAGAAACTACCACGTCAGCCATGACGTTAGAATACCCATTAAAGATTTATCTTTTCACCCGATTTGTATTTGAGTGCTTTTCTCAAATGGTAAATTTTAATTTGGATTAGAAATGCACTTCTGTAGTTCCTTTATAGCTGTTAATATTTTGCCTTTTACTGTTTTGATGCTCAATTTTGCACTTTCTTGAAGATGAGATTCCTTGAGCCATCGCTTTGTTACTATCCGATGTTTTGGTAAAGCCTTCTGACACTTCTTTTTGGGAAAGATCAAAAGCTTAATTCTGCACTTTTGTATTCTCATATATGAAGTTCACGGATTGACATTGAGTCATTAAATTGTCCATACCCTCTGTGGGACTTCTGTTTCAATATAAACTCCTCAACCCAGCTTCCTCCTATTCTTCATGCATCATGATCCAAGATATGTCACAGGGTTTTAGGAAGATTGATACCGATCGATGGGAGTTTGCAAACCGAGGTTTTCAGGAAGGGAAGAAGCACTTGCTGAAGAACATAAGGAGGAGACGCAAACTCAGCGATCATAGGACAACATCGAGTAGTACCGTTGCTTCGGATTACCCAGAGGCTGGAAAGGAAGCCGAACTTGAAATGCTTAAGAAGGACCAGGAAACGTTGAAGGCCGAGATCCTGAAACTAAGAGAAGAGCGGGAGAACTCGCAGCATGAGATCAACCAGGTCATCGAGCGGATTCGCTATGCCGAGTGCAGGTGTCGACGGATGTTCCTCTTCCTTTCCAAAGCAGTCAAAACCCCAAATTTTGTCCAGCATGTAATCCAAGAGAAGAGGCAGAAGAGAGAATTAGAGGCTTGTGAATTGAGCAAGAAGAGCAAATTGCTTGGTCCCGATGACGAAGCCACCAAATGCTTGCTCGACATAACGGATCACAAGATTCAAAGCCCGAATGTTGATTGCCTGAGAATCGGTGATGATTCGGCACAGATCGAGTCTTGGCCAAACAATGTTTTACCGATGGATCTTGAGACCGTTCAGATGCACAACCCGTGGTCTCCTCAGATGGGTGGTGCGGATTTCAGGGTTATGCAGGGTCAGACACCCGATCAGATGGCCGGAGCTAGTCCGTCCGATTTGCCTTCCGTTTTCCATGAGAAGTCGGAGAAGCTCCTCGGAGACAACATGGTCGTGGGCAACGATGCGATGGATGACCCAGGAATCTATCTTGAGCTGGAGGGTCTGATTGAGAAGTCCTGTGGTTGGAGAGAGTACACAATTGGGCTGGGAAAGCAAGCAGCGGGACTGATGCCCTAAAATTTCCATGCTGCTCCTGCTCCTGCTCCTGCTCCGTTCTTTCTGTTATATGCTGCTGCTATCTTTTGTGACCCAGGTCACAGAATGCAGCCTTTGCATAGTCGGAGGGAGTATCTGAAGTGAAGGAATGAATCCAGCCAATTAACATATGTGTCAATGGTAAATGCTCGTACTTAGCATATATGTTGTAGTTTCTTCCTTTGTCTCCATTGTAACAAAGCGCTCTCTGGGTTCTTTCTCTTAGTTTGCACTAGGCTTTTTTTCCAGTTTCTCTTTTTGCAACCAGTTATGTATAAGAGAAGCAGTTTAAAGTGCCAAAGGTCAATTTCAGTTTAAGGGTTAATATCGTGATGCTGTACATTTTGGCATATTTTTCTCCGATTACTTTTTTTCCTATCTCGAAAAACTTAAAATCAGTATACTCATGTGGCATGCACTCCAAAATAATTTTCATGTTATAAAAAATCTCAAACAAGTCGAATGATCGGTGTGATGAGTATCCGATATGGAAATACAACATAAATGGGTCTTGTAAATGATGTTATTTTGACAGAAAAAAAAAAAAAAAAAAAACAACGTTGTTATGGGAAAGCCTGTTATGAAGAAACCGAATGGAGATTGCGGAATGATAAAATATGCTAATTTTATTCTAAGAGCACTCTTACGTTTGAAAAGTCTTCTAAAATCCCTAAGCTTGTCCCAATTTCACTTTAAGATTTTGGTAATATCAAGGGTATGCCGGTTTGGATTTTTTTCTCACACAAAAATTAATTTGGGATGAATGTTGCATGAATGAATCATAAAAATTAGTATGAGATGAATGTGTTACGATTATACCAATTGAAAATGTTAAGAGATATTAACCCTTGATTTAATGAAAGGAATTTTTCAAAATTTTTGACATGAACAAATTCTAACCACAAGTTACGAGTTGTCCATTTATGCTCTATAAAGAAACATCTCTCTCTTTATATTAAATGCGTTTTAATTGCAAACTTTTCTTGAGAAAACTAGCTACGGATACTATTCTTAATCAATAAGCTCTTAGTAGATTTTGTTGACAAAACTATTCATAAAATTTCAAGTATGAAAATTGTCTTGAAGTATGTTGATCTAAAAAATCGATCTAGTATGGATTACAAAGTCTACTTCAGATGGAACAAGCTCAGAGTTAAGTCTATATCTTTTATTAAAAATAAAGACTAAGAGAATTACTTTCATTCCCATCTTGACACAAGTTTAGAACATTGAAAGTTTAGAATGCGACAAGTTTAGAACGAAGCTAGCCTAAAATATGACAGGTCTATAATGTGACCAATCTATGATGAATAACAGGTAATGATGTGGTTTGGATTTCACACCTAAAAAGATTTGATTGACTCAATCTTATTTGATTAGAAAATCAATCCCAAGACAAGTTATGTCTAAACGAAGAAGCTCATAACTCTGGTTGTATGAATAGCTAGAATAGAATCAAAATGGCCACCCAATCTTCTTGATACAGAGTCGTCCCATGGGTACATTTGGAAGACGATCCTCTGGAGACAGTCTAATAGCTAGTTTGGAAGTGGATATGTATAAGAGGAAACCAATGTGATGCGGATCATGTAAGAGATAAGGCCTAGAATCTAGAATTCCAAAGTCCAAGTGAACTTTGATCACATGCTTATCTTTCATGAGCTTCAATTTTGTGATTGTGAGAGAAATACAAATAGTGACTAAATGAGATAGAGTGATCTATCACTAAGTACTTACACTCAATATTGTAATCTCTTGTTGATTATTTAGTGGAAACCAACTAGTAAGCTGTCAACATGGAAGAGTCGACGTAAGCTCGATATTTATTGAATCACTATAAACCTTATGTGCAATTTCTTTCTTCTCTAAACTCTTATTTTTTATTGCTATGATCTATTGCACACTCGTTGGGTGCTTCTAAAATCAATTCTACTACATAAAAGATTATGAATCTTGTTCCAATATCCGACCTTTGTTCAGACTTTAATCTTGACTCATTCTATTTCACTTTAAATTGTCAAGATTTCATAGATTCACCTATTCACCCCCGCTAGGTGATACTTGCTAGCTTCATCAACTTCAACATGTCAAAAGGGGAGAAGTTGATTTTTTTTTTTTTTTTTTTGTTCAAATGAGAAGTTGATTGATGGTAAACCGTAATGAAAAATTTTTCTTGACAACATTGCTTAGTCAATGTTGGTAATTATTCAATTGGTTGAAGCTAATGGAATTTATCAGACTAAGGACATATGCTTTAGCATTGGAGTTTGAATCCCTCAAAATGGTGTTAAATAACAACATGATATTGGCTTATATAAAGTTTTTTCTATTGATTTACATTATGATCCTTATGATTCATTTATCTAAAAATAAAAAATTATTTGAAAGTATTTCTTCTAGAAGTGATCATTCCTATTGATTGAAATTATTAGTCAATAAAAAAATATTTTCATTATTGATTATAATTTATATTAAAATATTTGCATGAATAAAGAGAATATTTATTGTTCATTGATAAAAGTGATTATCTTTAAAAATTAATTTTAAATAAATTATTTCTCATGAAATAAGTGCATTTTTAGCTTTCAAAGTGCATTTTTTAAGAGAACTAATATTTTCCTAATCTCTGGCGAAGTAGGTAATTCTAAAGTCCCATCATATCAATTGACATGATGTGCAGCAGATTTGAAGGGAAAAGTCTAGGAAAATACAAATTGCCTACAAGGAAAGCTTACTTTCATAATTGTGAAAATAAATTTTACTATAATTAGGAGTGTGCAACAGGACCGATTCTATTTGAGAACCAGGCCAAACCATCCAAAAATTAGGTCTGAGAATTGGAACCTGTTGGAACCGGTTGGGGAATAGGTTCTAAGTAAATACTTATCACCAAACTACCTTGTTTTGAAACCAGCTTCAGAATCAATTTTATAAGCTAAAAAGTTAAAACTATAATTTTTCCTCTAAATTCTAACATTAACACTCATTCGTCAATTGTCCTTCTTTGGAACTCCTTGCTGGTCTTTCCCCTTCCCCTAAATTTTTATGGATGAATGGAAAACAAAGTTTCATAATTTATATTTTGTGTTACGTGTTTAAACTTTTTATTATTTGTAATTGTGAGTCACTACATGTTCATCTTATAGATTGTTGTGTTTTTGTAGATAGGGATTTTTGTTTTTCATCTTTTACTTTGAACCATTTTGTTGCTCATAATATCATATGATTTTGTTGTAAAAGATGAACCAAAAAAAGAAATACAAAAAAAAAAAAAAAAGTTCCCAAGTAGACTATGGAACCGCACTCGAAAAACAGGATAAGTTCTATGTGATGCTCCGCAACACATGTCCTTTTTATATTATTGTTTTAATAGCATGCAGAAGCTCAATAAAAATTTTCTCAACCAAAGCCTCCATACAAGAAATCGTACGAGTGAACGTATGTATTAATTTTAGTATATAAATATTAGTAAGACAATTTTAACATATCATTCAAGCAAATACAAAATACAAAAATCTTAGGAAAGGATTTAGACATCTAGTATCTCTACTTCCATCCTATTCCATAATCGAATCACCATCCAACTTAGGGATTGATGGTCTTGGGCATTGCCTCATCCCTTCTATCGTCATATTTTATTGACTATCCTACAAACTGAAAAGGAAGGGATAAGTCGAAAGCCAGTAAATGAAATCTCTAGTTTTAAGTTAAAAAAATCCTCTTACTAATTCACCTGGTACAAGCAAAGATAATGCATAACAATCTAGTAAGTATGATAAAACATGAATAAACTTTACCTCTACCTTTTTCATTTACCATAATAATAGCCATCCAACAATAATTCCATCCAAGCTCATGCATATGGCATAACAAATTCCAATGCAAGGTAACCAATTAAACATCATATGATTCTATATATGCACATGAACATGCAATAAATTCATTTAACTTTTCCTCTCGAACTCTCCCGGGGCATCTCGACTAGCAAGACATCCCAATCGCTAGGGCATCTTAACTTCGAGACATCCTGCAAACTTCCACCACTAGGCATCCCATCACAGGAACATCTCGACTCCTGAGGCATCTAAAAACACTTCCCGGGGCATTCCGCAAACTTCTACCATGGGGCATCGTCACACACCATTATATGGGTGACAAAATCACATTATTTTCTTGCACAATACACATGTTAATGTTGATATTTTTTGTATCAATAATGAAATAAACAACCATTACAACAATCAACATCCAATGCATAACCACCTTTCATGTATAACCTTATCTTATCCTTTTTATAATCACATAAGTGAATGATGACGATTATAAGCTTACCTCACTTTCTTCCTCATCATACCTTTCAATGTGCACATGATAATAGCATGGTTATCCTTTTATTTTGTAAAGACTAGCATAATACACACGCATTCCAATACTCATATCCATTTTGTTACTCTTTTTTTTTTTTGGGAATAGGAGGAACCAGCTTGCATTTTATTTTGTTACTTTTTTTTTTGGTAAAATTCTATTTTGTTACTTTATCACTTGCTTTTCAAAGAAACGAAATGCATTAGTCACAAATCAAGTAAGAAACAACTTATGATCATGCTCAGAGCATGAATCTATTATTTGGTAATCCGTCTTTTTAAGGAAAACCAAACCCATAAAGCATGTATAATTGAGAAAGTAATCATACTCAAATAGAGCAAATATATAATCAAACTTAGAAAGTAAAGATGCTTAGACTCGATAAGAATTTCATTGTACAAATAGACATGTTTAGACTTAGTAAAATTTGATCGTATAATTGAAAAGGTCCAGACTCCACAAAATCTGATTGTATAAATAAACATGTCCAAACCCAATAAAATTTGATTGTACAAAGAGACAAGTTTAGACTTCAATAAAATATGTTTATATAAATAAATACGTTCAAACCCAATAAAATATGATTGTACAAAGAAATATGTTCAAACTTTAGTAAAATCTTATTATATAAATAAATACGTCCACACCTAGTAAAATTTGATTGTACAAAGGAACATGTTCAAACTAAGTAAAATTTGATATATAAATGAACATTCATAGTTGTTAAAGTCTGGACAATCAAATGGGTATATTCAAATTCAGTGAAAATAATCAAATAAAAGAGCAAATTTACAAATGAATAGACTTAGACTTGGTAAATATCTAGTAGAATGAACAAACGGATTTTGACTTGATAAATTCTAGTAAAATGAACAAATAGATTCTGATTACTCAAAACGAAACAGAACGAACATAACTCTGACTAGTTAAGTTCTAGCACATCAAGCAAAATGAGTAGAAAAAATAGATTTTATCTAGATAAATTCTGACAGAATGAACATGCAAGATACCATCAAGGTTATTCAACAACCACCATAACCATAACATACATATCAAAATTCTCACATCTAAACCAATCGACCAAGATAAAAGTACTAAATAGATTTAAACTAACTTAATACCTAGAAACTTTACTTATCTCGAACAAGCTTAAACAATTAAGGGCCCTGCCCACCTCCTCACTTGTGGAAACAAGAATTCAAAGAAGTATTTGTTTCGGAATTAGTAGAATTGCACAATATTGTTGGATAGATTTTGGGTCTCACGTTCTCTCCAAAGTTAAGAGAATGTTTTGTTTAAAGTGGCATTTTAGTGAGCATTGGTTCTTCCTTCTACATGTAGCTTACTTAATCTGCGATAAGAACAAATGTCAAGGAGTGACATGTAATAAAGATGACTTACCGAGATGAAATGATGATTATGATCATCTGTCTTGTTTACAAAACCTCTACCCATACATGGTCATAGATGAAATAAGAGAGAATAACTCACTTAGGGTAAGTTTCCACTTAATCTCAGGTGTCAAAATATAATAAAACCTCACCTTGGTTGCAACACACGGTCATGCAAAAGATAATATAAGGACAAGTGGCTTGTGGGTGGCTTAATGTAAGAGAAAAGTGGATTATTAGGAAAATAAATAAAATCTATCTATCCTTGGCGCCATTAGTGAAACTAATAAATCATCAGCACTAATTAACTAGATTTCAATCAAATAATACTACTTGTTATCAACTAAGCTGACAGTTAGTTAATTCATACAACTATTAATGCACACATCGACGTTTATCAATTCAACTTAACACAATAGATGCAGGACAATTACGTTTACGGAAAAATTATCCGCCACATCTCATGAAATTTATGATTTGACTAAGACTTCTACGTATTCGTCTGTATACTAAGATAAATAATATGTAGCTTATAATCTAAGTATCATTATCACACAGGGAAAATTCCGAATGTTATATAATTACATGTACAAAATTTCCGGATGCCACAACTAATCCAAAGTGTAATGATGGTTATGGGAGGTGTCTTGCTTACAATATCTCATTTTATACACGGCTAAAGAAAAATCCAAGAGAGAATGACTCATTTGAGGAGAAATCATGGCTCAAGTCTAAGGTGTCAAGCTTATCCATGAGACCTCTTCTTGAGAGGACATTTGGGCATGCATGAGACATTGCAAGAACATGTGGGCATTATGTGACAAGAGAAATAATTTGAGAAGGACACTCGTCCTATAAGAAGTATTAGAATAACAGATAAGTATTATGAGACCTCTAATGCAAATGTTTTTAATAGACAAATGGCTTATAACAATATTTTGAGAAGAACTCATTCTTCTCTAGCCACGTACATGAGAGAACCTTTTATCAATGTTAATAACAAAATCTATGACATCATTAATGAGGAAGGAAATTTTTACCTTTGGTACTGTTAGCATAATTAACTAATTACTAATAACAATTAACTAAGGTCCAAATAATAATATAACTCATGACATTTTAAATTCAAAATTATGAGTAAAGTAGGCTGAGCACTAAATTCAAACTCTAGAATGCTTTATATCCTTTCCCCTCGACAACTAAGACGATGGTACATTATCTACCATTACCATCTATGAACACATTAACATTTACTAATTTAGTCAAACCAAGGATGATCTAGATCATAAAAATCACTCTATGTATTTTCTGTACCTTACAAAATTTGCCATCCAATTACTATTTCTACATGTGCACCTGATTTCTAAGTAAGATAATACTTAACCTTATGACCAAAATATTATTATCGAACACCAAAAATTTCCAATGTCACATAAATATTATTACGAAAATCTAGATGTCACATTCCAAAATAGGTTGCAAGCAAACATAATAAGTTCCAAGGCCCAAAAATTGAGAGTTGATCATAACAAGGTAGGTTTCAAGTTCCAATTTTAGAACCTACCCACCCTAAAACTATCCCTTTTAGGTGACTTAGCTATTTTTTAGGCATGAGGTTACTTTGGATTACTCTAGTTATTATTTGTCATAAGCAAAATATGCTACTAATTTTGTTTTTTTTTTTTTTTTTTTTAGCTAGACTTAATGGCAACAAAGTTGCTACAACTCTTATTGAGACCAAAGCCAAGTTTGATGCAAAGATGAGACCCCTATTTTGAATCCTACACTCTATCAACAGTTGGTTGGAAGTCTTATATATCTCACTTGTACTCAACCTAACATCGCCATCACCTATGTTGTTCACATGGTTAGTCAATACATGATTGCATCTTGTGCAACCCATTTGCTATAGTCTTTTGAATTCTTCACTATGTCATGGATAAATTATTTCACGGCCTTCAATTTTCTACTCATTCTATCTTAGATTTGATAGCTTATTCTGATAGTGACCTCAAAATTTTGCTCCATTGTGAACCGCTATCTCTTTTTGGAAAACTCACTCATCTCATGGTCTAGCAGAAAACATACCATTGTCAGTCACTCTAGTACAAAAATAGAATATCAAGCTATTGCTAATACCACATCAGAGTTACTATGGTTGCAGTAGCTAGTAGCAAAAATTGGAGTGCGTCATAATAGTGGAAAAGTCATTCTTGCAACAATTGAAGTGCTATCTAAATATCACATAATGACACATTCCATCAAAGCACCAAACACTTCGAAATATATTGTCATAACGTAACCAACTTCACCTTTTGTGCTATTGTTGGTTCAGCTAATCAAAAGGAAGCCAGTATTTTATGTAAGATCCAGTGGTTTGTCAACAATCAAGAAACTTATGGTTGCATATATTGTTTTTCCTTATTGGAGTCTGACCACATATGGATTTTATAAGTTTCCCAGCGAATGATGTGGGGATTGGTTGCAAAATTACTGAATCAATGCAGTCAATCTACAATATTGTTTCACGCATCAGAGGGGAATGTTGGAATCTATGGGGTGCATTGGTGTGCAAACACTTTGAGCAACCAAGGGACACAAAGAACAATGACAGCATCGATCCTCTGAATTAGAACACGAACCTTACAAATACCCATGTTTGAAGCCACAAAAGAAAGGAAAGATTTTCAGACTCCTAATTGGTATGCTATGCATCAAAATTAGCTTCCTTGTAATTTAGGCTGTGGGTTATATTAAAAACCTTTCGAGTGGCTCTGACCGAGCGTTTCCTTGTAGGGAAAATAAGCTTGCTTCCATCATTTCCACCCTAAGAAAGTGCAAGGATGTTCCTGTCTAGTCAATATTCCTAAATTTTCTTGCTGACCCATATCACCTCACAGCCAAACTCAAGAGAGGGAACCCAAAGAACAAAGGAGATTTTTGAACAGAGAACTGGAATTTCCAAATTGATTCAATCTTTCTACAGGAAATTGCACGATTTTGGTTCCGTGAGGTTATGATATATTTGGTTTTGCTTTGACCTTTGTCTCCAATTCACCATAAGCATGATTGCTCGTGTGTTTTAAGTCCCCCCTCTTTGCCAGAGGGAGGCCTCTTTCATTGTCCTGTACCCAGCCTAGTTTACTAGGATAAAAGCGTCGCGGGACTCCAGAGTGGGTTCCCATTCCGTAGCACGGAGTTAGCCGGGAGAGCCCAATGGGGACTTTATCCCATGTTTCTTCCCCTCACTTGCCTTTAAATAGCTTATAAGGATAAGACATCCTGAGATGTCCAATTCAGAGTAGAGCAGTTTAAGGACCTGCCCAGGTCCAGAAAGCTTGACCATATGCAAGTAATCGTAGTTTTCCAAGGCTTTCGGTTGTCAACATCCAGGCAAGAACGCAAGGGAAGTAAAAGACAGATCGAGGTGGTAACGAAAGTAAATGATGATTGGCCCACGTGTGGATAACGCGTATTAAAGTGATGACTGAGCTATCAAAACCTGTACCGGCAGTCCATCTCCCTTCCCCCAAAACCTTGGCGAACATCATAGGGAAAAGGGAAAAGGGATTGCTTTTCGACTGTTCCATGCCCAACCTTTGGATCTTTTCTGTCTTTTAGTGCTCCTGCGAATGCACCGCCTTTGAGCTCGTCCATAGGGCGCCTCGTAATCCCGTCTTCATGCGTCTCCCCCGTCTCTCGCTCTCTTTAATCGGACCACATCAACGTTAGCAACCCGGCATTCCTCATTCAGCCCGACCTCGGAAAATGCTGAGGACAGTTTTAGAAGGAGAAAACGCCCTGCTCGAAAATTCAAACCGATAAAAAGTGGGCCACAATTTGAATAGGATGAGCATTAAAGCTCCACAAACAAGCCTTGAGATACTCGTACAAGCAAAATAAACCGAGGTGGAGTCTCATCATGACACCACATTAGAAAGTTCAACCAAAAATCTTAAACAAATTAATGAGTAGACACGAATATGAAGTTCGGCGAAACTCCATTGACAAGTGATATTATAAAAACCATATTAGGGATCTAATAATAGATAAATAATAAAATAAAATTATGTGCTTAATGAGAAAGGCCTAAGATAAAATTGATTAGACAATAATATCTTTCTCTCATCAAGCAACATTTGATGGTAATTATTGCCTTGGCATGTGAAACACCATTGTTGTTGATGAAGTGAATTTTGTGATGGAAAATGAGTTAAATGACAGGAATTTATTATTCTTCTAAATATTTTGCATGGAATTATTATGTGGTATTATCCTTAAATGCCGAGGTTTGCAACTTCCTCATTGTCATACCTTTAACAATTTCTCTTTCCCTTTTTTTTTACACGGTCTAATACAATGTTTAGGTTTTGACGTAACTTCGTCACATTTGGCTCCCCGACATGTTATTCCTATATTAATCCCTGCCAAACGATAATAAATGTCTATCAAAACCTCTTATGACAATGATAAAAGAATGTACTGTATGAATGCTTTTAAGGCAAGCGTCAGTTTTTTTTTTTTTTGGCCTATATAATTTAAGGCTCTAATTAGATCAGAAAAGGTTCGAAATTCTTTCCACGATGGAGGACCAAGGAAATCTTATGCAAAGTATCGCTATCCCGGCAGTTCCGATTCGGTAGTCGATGCATTGTATGTCATGTACAATGAAAACGGCGTACACACAAGCCAATTGGAATTGCCGAGATGGAGAAGCAGTAGATCGAAACGTGATACTCCCGCATGGGACCCTCCGACCAGGCGAAAGGGCGCCCCTTCCTCGTACCAAGGTTCATCCTGAATCAGATGCAACTGTCCGTAATCGTTGCGGCCCCCTCAATCCCGCTGAGAAAAGGCAAAAGGTGGAGAGACGTGGCGACACTTGTGAACTTTTTCCCACGTATATAAAGCCGGACAGTCATACTCTCCCCCGTAACTCAAAACACTCAGACAGTCTCGAGGCCTGTCTCCCTTGCTCCCGCTCAATAGAATCGCTTGAAATTTTCTCATACCATCTCCGCCTTTGAACTCGAACTCGAGGTCAAAATGGCGATGGCGTCCCCCGGAGGTGGCCGTACCGACGGACCGTGCACGTCCTTTCTCGACACCCTCTTTCGAGAGTCGAGTGTTGAGCTAGAAATGGCAGAACCTTTCGCGAAATCGCGAGAAGAGATCGCCTCCATTGCTGTTGTTGGCGGTGGTGACCCTGGCGACCTCGGGTTGGTTCCCCATTCGGTTTCGTCCCCAAAATTAACCATCGGCAATGGCGAAATTGATGCTGGGCCGCACCAGCGTTCTTGCATGACCCCGCCCGAACCCCATTCGGCACTGGCCGCGCAAGTGGTGAAGATCAAAGAGGAAGAGGGAGATGAGGAGGTGGAGATCATTGCTGATCCCAGAGACGCTGCCGCCGGAGCTGCGGCGGACGAAGTGGTGAGACCGATGCATGGGCTGGGGGGCAGCGCCGGCGCCCTTCCTGAAGAAGACGTACGAGATGGTGTCGGACCCGAGTACGGACACGGTGGTGTCGTGGAGTTCGAGCGGGGGCAGATTCGTGGTGTGGGACCCGCACGAGTTCTCGAAGCACGTCCTGCCTCGATACTTCAAGCACTCCAACTTCTCCAGCTTCATCAGGCAGCTCAACACTTACGTGGGTACTCCTTCAAACGTGATTGTGTTTTTTGTCCTTGTTTTTGCTTGAAACTTTCCCCATTGGTAAAGAGCAAACTATTCGTAGAAATTCGTATAATGTCTGTATGTCTATCTTGGTTTGACTCTGTTTCGGCTCTGTTTCTTTTTTTGTCGTTCAGAGTGCGATCCTCTAGTCCCCGGGGCAAAGATGCTATGATCCGAGGGAACCCACTCGCAACGTTTTGCTTGGTTAATTGTACTTTACCCTAGATTAGGGGACGAGGAACGAAGAAATCTGGAATGGTGGGCGAGATATATGGATTCTATGTGAATCATCACGAATCATAACGATTTATCTTTTCACTGGATTTGTACTTGAGTCTTTTCTCAAATGGTAAATTTTAATTTGGATTAGAATAGCACTACAGCAGTTCCTTTATAGCTGTTAATATTTTACTGTTTTGATGCTCAATTTTTCACTTCCTAGCTGAACATTAGATTCCTTGAGCCGTCGCTTTGTTTCCATCCGATGTTTTGGTAAAGCCTTCTGACGCTTCTCTTCTTTTTGGGCAAGACTAAAAGCATATTTCTGCACTTTTGTCTTCGTCCATATGAAGTCGACGGATTGATATTTAGTCATTAAATTTTCCATACCCTTTTTGGGACTTCTGTTTCAATATAAACTCCTGAACCCAGCTTTCTCCTATTCTTCATGCATCGTTATCCATGATATGTCGCAGGGTTTTAGGAAGATGGATCCAGATCGATGGGAGTTTGCAAACCGAGGTTTTCAGGAAGGGAAGAAACACTTGCTGAAGAACATAAGGAGGAGGAGACGCACACTCAGCAATCATATGAAAATATCGAGTAGTACTGTTGCTTCGGATTATAGGGAGGCTGGAAAGGAGGCTGAACTTGAAATGCTTAAGAAAAACCAGGAAGCGTTGAAGGCCGAGATCCTGAAACTAAGAGAAGAGCGGGAGCACTCGCAGCATGAGCTCAACCAGGTCACCGAGTGGATTCACTATGCCGAGAGCAGGTATCAGCGTATGCTCCTCTTCCTCTCCAAAGCAGCCAAAAGCCCGAACTTTGCCCAGCATGTAAACCAAGAGAGGAGGCAGAAGAGAGAATCAGAGGCTTGTGAATCGAGCAAGAAGAGCAAATTGCTTGGTCCCGATGACAAAGCCACCAAATGCTTGCTCGAAGTAGCGGATCACAAGATTCAAAACCCAAATTTTGAGTGCCTGAGAATCGGTGATGATTCGGCACAGATGGAGTCTCGGTCAAACAATGTTTTACCGGTGGATGTTGAGACCGTTCAGATGCACAACCCGTGGCCTCCTCCGATGGGTGGTGTGGATTTCAGTGTTATGCAGGGTCAGACACCCGAGCAAATGGCCGGAGCTATTCCGTCAGATTTGCCTTCCGTTTTCCATGAGAAGTCGGAGAAGCTCCTCGGAGAAAACATGGTCGTGGGTGATGAGGCGATGGATGACCCGGGATTCTATCTTGAGCTGGAGAGTCTAATTGAGAAGTCGTGTGGTTGGAGTGAGTACACAAGTGGGCTGGGAAGCAAGCGGCGGGACTGACGCCCTAAAATTTCCATGCTGCTCCTGCTCTGTTCTTTCTGTTATATGCTGCTGCTATCTTTCGTGACCCAGGTCACGGAATGCAGCCTTTGCATGGTCGGAGGGAGTATCTGAAGTGAAGTGACTGAATCCAACCAATGGACTTATGTGTCCATGGTAAATGCCCATACTTAGTATATTTGTTGTGGTTTCTTCCTTTGTCTCCATTGCAACAAAATGCTCTCTGGGTTCTTTTATCTTAGTTTGCATTAGGCTTTTTTTTTTTTTTTTTCAGTTTCTCTTTTTGTAACCATGATCGGCATGATGAGGATCCGATGTGGAAATACAGCATAAATGGGTCTCATAAATAATGTTATTTTGATTGGAAAAGGAAAAAAAAAAAAACAATGTCATCATCATGGGAAAGCTAGGTACGAAGAAAATGAATCGAGATTGCATAAAGATAAAATATGCTAATTTTATTCTTGGAGCACTATTACGTTTTGAAAGTCCGCTAAAATCCCTAAGCTTGTCCAAATTTCGCTTTAAGATTTTGGTAATATCATGGGTATGCTGGTTTGCATTTTTTTCTCACTAAAGATTAATTTGGGATGAATGTGGCATGAATACATCGTAAAATTGATATGAGATGAATGTGTCACAATTATACCAATTCAAAATGTTAAGAGATATTAACCCTTGATTTAATGAAAGGAATTTTTCGAAATGTTTGACATGACCAAATTCTAACCACAGGTCAAAAGTTCTCCATTTATTCTCTAAAGAGAAACGTCTCTTTCTATATTAAATGTGTTTTTATTGCAAGCTTTTGTTGAGAAAACTAGCCAGTGATACGGTTCTCAATCAACAAGGTTCTAGTAGATTTGTTGACAAAATTGTTCATAAAATTTTAAGTCTGATAATTGTCTTGAAGTATGTTGATCTAGAAAATTGCTCTAGTATGAATTACAAAGTCTACTTCAGACAGAACAAGCTTAGACTTAAGTCTAGATCTTTTATTGAAGATAAAGACCAAGAGAATTACTTTCATTCCCCATCTTGATGGAAGTTCATAACACGGCAAGTTCAAAATGTGAAACGAAGCAAGCCTAGAATGTGATAGGTCCAAAACGTGATCATTCCATGATGAATAATAGCTAATGATTTGGTTTGGATTTCATATTTAGAAAGATTTAATTGACTCAATTTTTTTCGATTAGAAAATCAATCTCGAGACAAGTTTTATTGAAATAGAGAAGCTCTACTTATGAAAACCAAGACTCTGGTTGTATGGATGGTTAGAATCAAGTGGGAATTTAGCTTTTGTTACTCAATAGCCACCCAATTTTCTAGATTTAAATCTGTCCAACGAGTACATTTGGAAGACAATTCTCCAAAGATAGTCCTATGGCTAGTTTAGAAGTGGATGGATATACAAGGAGACCAAGGTACCAAGAATCATGTAAGAGACAATTCCTAGGATCTAGAATTCTAAAATCCGAGTGAACTTCAATCGCACACTTATCTTTCACGAGCTTCAATTTTGTGAGTGTGAGAGAAATACAAAAAGAGTGACTAAGTGAAATAATGTGATCTATCACCAAGTGCTTACACTGAATATTATAATCTCTTGTAGATCATCGAGTGGAACCAAGTCAGTAGGTTGTCAGCATGGAAAAAGTGGACGTAAGCTTAATTTAAATCGAACAACTATAAACCTTGTGTGCAATTTTGTTTCTTTATACTTTTACTATTTTTGTTATAATAAATTGCACACTCGTTGAGTGTTTCTCTACTACATAACAAATTCTAAACCCTGTTCCAAATTTGACCATTGTTCAGACTTTAATCTCGGCTCGTTCAATTCCACTTTAAATTTTCAAGATTTCATAGATTCACCTATTAACCTCTCCTCCATGTGATACTTGCTAACTTCATCAGCTTCCACATGTCAAGAAGAGAGAAGTTGATTTTTTTTTTTTTTTTTTTTGTTCAAATGAGAAGCTGATTGATGGTACATCATGATTGAAACTTTTTCATAACGACACTACTTAGTCAATGGTGGTAATCATTTGACTGGTTGAAGCTAAAGGAGTTTATTAGAATAAGGGCATATGCTTTAGCATCAAAGTTTGAATCCCTCAAAAAAGTGTTAAAATACAACATGACATTGGCTTATACAAGTTTTTCTATGGATTTACATTATGATTCTTAGGATTCATTTTTTTTAAATGAATTATTTGATAGTATTTTTCTTAAAGTGATCAATTTTATCGATTGATATAATTAGTCGATAAAAAAATATTTTCAATATTGATTATAATTTATATTGAGATTTTTTCGTGAATGAAGAGAATATATATCGTTTATTCATTTTTTTTCAAAAACCAAAAGTGATTATCTTTAAAAACAATTAATTTTAAATAGATTATTTTTTCATAAAATAAGTGCATTCTTAGCTTTCCAAGTGAATTTTTTAAGAGAACTAATCTTCTCCCTAGTCTCTGGCAAAGTGGACAATTCTGAAGTCCCATCACATTAATTGAAAAGTTGTACAATAGATTTGAAGCAAAAAGTCTAGGAAAATACGAATTCTTAAATTTTATTATAATTAGGAGTGTGCAGCTGGACCGATTCTACTAGAGCCATGTTGAATTGCTCAAAAAATAGGTCCTAGAATTGGAACCTGTTGGAACTGATTCAAGAGTGGGTTCTAAGTAAATACCCACCACTAAACCACCTTGCTTTGGAACTTGTTTTAGAATCAGTTTTATAAGCAAAAAGTCAAAACCTTAATTTTTTCCCCATAAATTCTAACCTTAGCACTCATTTGTCATTTATCCTTCTTTGGAACTCCTTACCAATCTTTCCCCTTTCCCCTAAGTTTTTGTGGATGAATGGAAATAAGAGTTTCATAACTTTTGTGTTATGTTATGCATTTGATCTTTTTATTATTAAAATTATGAGTGACTATGTGTTCATCTTATAGATTGTTGTTTTTTGTTGATAGGGATTTTTGTTGTTTATCTTTTACTTTGAACCATTTTATTGCTCATAACCTCATATGATTTTAATGTAAAAGATGATGAACCAAAAAAATAAAGGAAGGAAAAAAGAAGAAGAAAAAAGCAAGTTCTTGGGTAGACTATGGAGCCAAACTTCCAAAAAATGGTAGGTTCGAAGCAAATATCATAACAAGGTAGGTTTTAGGTTCCAACTCTAGAACCTAGTCACCCTAAAACTGATTACCTCTAAGTGACTTAGCTACTTTTAGGCATGAGATTAGTTCAGATTCATCTAGTTATTATTTGTCACAAGTAAAATATGCTACCTTTTTTTTTTCCTGAGCCAAACAAAGCCGCTACAACTCTTATTGAGACCAAAGCCGAGTTTGATGCCAAATATGAGACCCTTATTTTGAATTATATACTCTATTAACTGTTGGTTGGTAGTCTTATATATCTCACTTTTACTCAACCTAACATCGCTGATAATGTTCATATTGTTAGTTAGTATATGATCGTGCCTCGTGCAACCCATTTTGTTATAGTCTTTAGAATTCTTCGATATGTCATGAATAAATTTTTTCAAGGCCTTCAATTTTCTACTCCTTCTATCTTAGATTTGATAGCTTATTCTGATAATGACCCTCAATATTTTTGCTCCACTATGAACTGCTATTTCTTTTTGGAAAAATCATTTATCTCATGGTCTAGCAGAAAACATACCATTGTTGATCACTCTAGTGCAAAAAAAGAATGTCAAGCTATTGCTAATACCACATCAAAGTTACTATGGTTGCAATCACTACTAGAAGATATTGGAGTGTGTCATAATAGCGAAAAAGTCATTATCGCAACAACCAAAGTGCAATCTAAATATCACATAATGACATGTTCCATCAAAGCACTAAACACATTGAAATATATTGTCATAAGGTAACTGGGTTCGCCTTTTGTGCTATTGTTGGTTCAACTAATCAGAAGAAAGCTAGTATTTCATGTAAGATCCAGCTATTTGTTAACAATCAAGAAACTTATGGTCGCGTAAATTGTTTTTCCTTATTAGAGTCTGAACCCATATGGATTTTATAAGTTTCCTGGCGAATGATGTAGGGATTGGTTGCAAAAAATTGTTGAATCACTGTAGTCAATCTATGATAACATTTCAAGCATTAAACGGGAATGTTGGAATCTTTGGGGTGCAATGGTGTGCAAACATACCCAACCGCGGGCAGCTGCGTTGATTGAGAGTCTCTCATTCATCATCAAGGTTAAGAGTTCGAAACTTACAGTTGCTAATGCGTTGTAAGTGGGTGGCCATGGTGTTAGGGTCCTGTGCTAATCTCCCTCGAGTTATAGTAGTTGGTCCGAAGGTGCCATTCCATGTAAGCTGGAGGGTATTGTGACCTCAAATAGCATAAGCAAAAAGGGGCTCGGGTAAATTCCTCGGTTACCAAAAAAAAAAAAATTTGTGTGCAAACATAGTAAGGAACCAAGTGATGCAAAGAACGACGACAGCATCGATCCTCTGAATTCGAACATGAACCTTACAAATATTCATGTTTGAAGCCGCAAAAGGAATGAAAGATTTTCAGATTCCCAATTGGTATGCTATGCTTCGAAATTAGCTTTCTTGTAATTTAGGTTGTGGGTTATATTAAAACCCTTTCGAGTGGCTTTGACTCAGTGTTTCCTCGTAAGGAAAATAAGCTTGCTTCCATCATTTCCGCACGAAGAAAAGTGCAAAGATGTTCCTGTCTAGTCAATATTTTTAAATTTTCTTGCTGACTCGTATCACGCCACAGCCAAACTCAAGAAAGACAACCCAAAGAGCAGAGGAGAGCTTTGAACGGAGAACTGGAATTTCCAAATTGGTTCAATCATTCTACAGGAAATTGCACGATTTTGGTTCCGCGAGGTCATGATATATTAGGGTTTGCTTTGACCTTTGTCTCCAATTCACCTTAAGCATGATTGCTCGTGTGTTTTAAGAAAGCTTGACCAAGTGCAAGTAATCATAGTTTTTTCCAAGGGTTTCGGTTCTCCTGTCAAGGCAAGAACGCAAGTAGAAGACAGATCGACGTGGCAACAAAAGCAAATGATGATTGGCCCACGTGTAAATAACGCGTATTAAAGTGATAATTACGCTATCAAAACCTGTACCAGCAGTCCATCTACCTTCCCCCAAAACCTTGGCGAACATCAAAGGAAAAAGGGAACCACTTTTCGACTATTCCATGCCCGATCTTTGGATCTTTTCTGTCTTTTAGTGCTCCTGCGAATGCACCGCCTTTGAGCTCGTCTATTGGGCGGCTTGTAATCCCGTCTTCATGCGTCTCCCCCCCGCTCTCTCACTCTCTTACATCTGACCACATCAACGTTGGCAACCGACATTCGTCATTCAACCCAACCCGGACGATGCCATAGACAGTTTTAGAAGGAAAAAAGCCCCGCCCAAAAATTTAAACTGATAAAAAGCGGATCGCAAAGGGAATATGATGTGCATTTTATCTCCAAAAACAAGCTTTGAGATAATCGTGCAACCAAAATAAAATCGAGGTGGAACCTAATCCTGACATCATATTATAAAGTTCAATTCAAAAAATTTAAAGCGATATATGAATAGACATGACTATAAAGTATGAAGTCCATTGAAATTCCATTGACAAGCGACATGAGATTCTTTTATAGATAGAAAAGCCAAATTAGGGATCTAATAATAGATAATTAATAAGAAAAAGTATTTATGTACTTAATGAGAAAAAATAAGATAAGAATTGATGTCTCTTCGGAGACATATGAAAATTGGAACAATACAGAGAAGATTAGCATGGTCCTTGCAAGGATGACATGCACAAATTGAGAAATGGTCCAAATTTTTTTCTTACCAAAAAAAAAAAAAAGAATTGATTAGGTAATAATATCTCTATTGTCATGCCACGTCTCATGGTAAGGCAAGAAGAGAACATTACGATGGAAAATTTCTAAATATTTTTGCATTCTCAGGATATTGTGTGGTATTATCCCATTGTTATACTTTTAATAAATTCTCTTTCCCCTTTTTTTGACAGGGAATCCTTGTAATTCAATGTTTAGGTTGCAACTTCATCATGGTACATCTAGCTCAATATTTTATAAAGTATCGCTATCCCCGCATTTCCAATTCGCTGGTCGATGCATTGTATTTCATGTACGATGAAAACGCCGTTCACACAAGCCAAGTGGAATTGCTGAGATGGACAAGCAGCAGATCGAGACGTAGCACTCGCGCATGGGACCCACCGACCAGGCGAAAGGGGAGAAAATATTGGGTGGGTTTTACCAGGTTCATTCTCAATCCCGCTATTCACGTACAGTGAGGAACTCAAAACCTTGCGGAGAAGCCAAAAGGAGGAGAGACGTGGCGACACTTATGGACTTTTTCCCGCGTATATAAAGCCGTATACCCATCCCCTGCCCTGTCACTCAAACACTCGACAGTCTCGAGGCCTGTCTCCCTCGCTCTCTCAATAGAATCGCTCGAAAATTTCTCATACCATCTCCGCCTTTGGCCTTGTACACGAGGTCAAATTGACCACGGCAGCCCCCTGGAGGCGGCCGCACCGATGAACCATGCACGTCATTTTTCGACACCTTCTTTCGAGAATCGAGTGTTGAGCTAGAAAAGGCGGGACCTTTCGTGATATCACGAGAAGAAATCGCGTCCATTGCTGTTCTTGACGGTGGTCACCTCAGCGAGATAGGGTTGCTTTTCCATTCAGTTCCATCCTCAAAAATAGCCATTGGTGATCGCGAAATTGATGCCGGGCTGCTCTTGCGTTCGTGCCTGACCCGGCCCGAACCCCATTCCGCTCTGGCCGCACATGTGGTAAAGATGGAAGAGGAAGAGGAAGATGAGGAGGTGGCGGTCACTGCTGATCCCAGGGAAGCTGCCACCGTATCGCCATCGTGCTTGTTGCAGGCAGCGGTGGACGAAGTGGCGAGACCAATGCAAGGGCTGGGGGAGGCAGGGCCGGCGCCCTTCCTGAGGAAGACATACGAGATGGTGTCGGACCCAAGCACGGACACGGTGGTGTCGTGGAGTTTGAGTCGGGGCAGCTTTGTGGTGTCGGACCCACACGAGTTCTCGAAGCAGGTCCAGCCTCGATACTTCAAGCACTCCAACTTCTCCAGCTTCATCAGGCAGCTCAACACCTACGTGGGTACTCCTTCGAACAGGATTGTTGTTTTTGTCCTTGTTTTTGCTGGAAACTTTCCCCATACGTGAGAGCAAACTATTCGTATGAATGCGTATAATGTCTGTGCATATTTATTTTGGTTTGACTCTGTTTTCAGCTCTGTTTTTTTGGTTTGACTCTGTTTCGGCTCTGTTTCTTTTTATGTCGTCCAGAGTGTGATCCTCTTGGACCAACGGATCGTCCCCGGGGCAAAGAGGCTAGGATCCATGGGACTCCACCTCATGACGTTTTGCTCGTGGCACATACAATGGCCCATCATCATATTCAAGTGATGATGCTTTTGATGGTAGTTCGCGGAAACTACCACGTCAACCATGACGTCAGAATACCCATTAAAGATTTATCTTTTCACCGGTTTTGTATTTGAGTGCTTTCTCCAATGGTAAATTTTAATTTGGTTTAGAAATACACTACAGCATTTTTTTGTTAATATTTTGCTTATTACTGTTTTGATGCTCGATTTTGCACTTTGTAGCTGAAAATGAGATTCCTTGGCCATCGCTTTGTTTCTATCCGATGTTTTGGTAAAGTCTTCTTGACTCTTTTCTTTTTGGGCAAGACCAAAAGCATAATTCTGCACTCATGTCTTCGTATTTATGAAGTTGACGGATTGATATTGAGTCATTAGATTGTCCATACATTCTTTGTACCGGTGTTTGAATCATTGCAAACGATCTGTCCTTGAGATGCTTTGTAACCTGGGTTCTTTCTATATAGGACTAAATAAACTCCTCGACCCAACTTCCTCCTATCTTCCATTCTTCATGCATCGCGATCCAAGATATGTCACAGGGTTTTGGGAAGATCGATACAGATCATTGGGGAATTTGCAAGCCAAGGTTTTCAGGAAGGGAAGAAGCACTTGCCAAAGAACATGAGGAGGAGACACAAACTCAGCGATCATACGAAAACATCAAGTAGTACCGTTGCTTCTGATTACCCGGAGGCTGGAAAGGAAGCTGAACTTGAAATGCTCAATAAGGACCAGGGAGTGTTGAAGGCCGAGATGTTAGACGCATATTGCGCAACCCAAGATCTCCATAACCAGAACAAGAACATGCATAATTGAGTAGAAAGATTAACACACCTGTTTTGGGATCCATCGAACATAAAGCGGAAGCAGAAAAGGATTACCCACATGTTATCAAGGGGATCCACGCAACAAGTCCTTCTCCTCTATTGCCCTCCGTATCACTGGCTCAATGAGGCGGCCCCCTCACGTTTAGCGTTAGGTAAACGCCCCTTAGGTGAGGATACATGTGAGAATTAGCGTTAGAGGAGAGACTTGAGCACTATTTATAGAGTTTCCAGCCGTCCCCCTCATTACGGGCCAGGGCTCAACTCGGCCCACACTACCCAGCCCCATATTGGGACTAATTAAACCTTCTATCTCATCTTAGACCAAACCCCGTAAAACCATAAACGTTAAACGGTAAATTACAATATCAATTAATGTAGTCCACAATTAGAAAAACTCTTACATTCTCCCACTTGGACTATATTAATTGATATCGTACCTATATGCGCGCATTGGTCCAGAGATAATTCTTAATAGTCAATCCTATCCCATAAAGTCTTAAACACCGAATCATGGCGGTAACGCATATATACACACAGAGCCTTCCATGGTCACGAGTGCTCTCAACTTTATTGATATGGATTCAATATGGTAGTGTGGCAATGGATAACATCTCTCATAGAGAGATCCCATTTGTCATCACCATTCTCTTACCTTAGGCGACACAAAAACTTGTGCCACAAGAGAATGCTTTATGGTTCCAATGAACCCACATATGTCTTGTCCTTATGGTTAACCTTTCTTTATGTATCACAAGACATATGCACAAGGCTAATAACCGGATGCCCGGATGCCCTAGCCTTCGCTCAAGGTTTATACAATCCCTTGAGACTTTATCAATATGTATTCAACATAATAACAATACATTCAAAAATATTTTATTGAATGCAAAAGTTGATACATATCAAACCGTTACTAAGTGTAACGAACCACAGATGTGAACTTTATCAGATAAAGCTAAAATAGCTCCCACTAAACAACAGTATCCGAAGATACTCCTAAGCCCATGTTAACGATATGTTACTAAAATACACATGGGCATAGGCCTTTAGTTAGTGGATCTACAACCACATCATCTATGAAAATATGTTATATTATAAGTCACATTTCTGTACCGTTTCTTTATGGTCAAAAAATATCTTACCACCATATATTTAGACCCCTTGAGACCTCTGTAGTAAATAAATAATACTACAAATTTGTTATCTATGGGTCTATCCATCAAGTTAAAACGATCAATTCCGTCATAAGGTTTTGGAGCCTAAAAGCCCAAGTAACAGCCTAAAAGAATGTTACTAACACTGCTTACATAGCAGAAGATGACATAAGACTTTATTTACTGCACTTACTGCTAACATATGTATTCTGTTATTGATTGCATGTCATCAGAACAGCCAGCAAAGTTTACATCTAAATACCCTACTAACTGCAAGAATTGAACATGGCTATAAATTAGCATATAATCTCTTGTCTTCTTTAAGTACCTTAAAACCTTCTTGACAGCAACCCAGTTATCATGTCCTGGATTTGACCGATATCTGCCTAGAAGTCCCGTCACAAAGACAACATTTAGTCTAGTGCAAATTCGAGCATACATTATACTTTTAAGTGCACTGACACAAGGTACACCATTTAATTAGATTTTCTTAATATCTAAATAAGGACAATGTGATAGATTTAGTCCATCACTCTTAACAACAGGAGCAATTCCTGGCTTGCAATGATGTATATTGAATATTTCAAATATACAATCAGCAAATGTCCTCCGAGAAAATCTAATATAATATGGCCAAAACAATCCTTATAGACCTCAGTATTGTCTCAAGGTCACAACTTGTAAGCAAAATATCATGTACATAAAGTATGAGAAAAAATAAATTTCCTCCCACTGACCTTGCAGTATATTGAATTACTTTGTTCCCAATTGAACAAAATAACAACACTATGAAACTTTAATAATATTGTTTGGAAACTTGCTTAAGACCATGAATTAGAACTTTTCAGTCTACACACAAGTTTACTTGAATCTGCTGCAAAATCATCTAGTTGCACAATATAGATTTTGTATTTATTTAGCGTAACTTTATATCAAAATAAATTATTAATGCCACGTTCACTCTGAAAGAACATTTAAAGAAATAATTATTTCTATAAACAATCTACCCCTCTTTCAGAGTTAAAACGTTAGTTACAAATTTAGCTTTAAATTCCACAATCTTTGTTTGAAATTCTTTTAGTTTTGTACGCCAATTTGCAACTAATAAACTTGTGATATTTAGACAAGTCAATAAGTTTCCAAACATGTTTCATAGATTGTATATCGTCTTTTATGGCATCTAATCACATACTTAATTGAGAATAAGAAACGACATTTATAAATATGTCATTATATCAACCATATAGTGGATATTGTAATCATGTTCTCACAAATAGACTATATAGTCGATGGTATAACCGATCGTCTTTCCTTAACAAATCTCCTTAATAAAGCTGCAACCACTTCATTCTGCACTTGAGAGGTTTAAGAAATTTCATTATAAGTTATATCAAGAATAGTACCTTGAACCTCAACAAGTTTAGTCTATGGTACAGGAGATTCCATAATTATCTATATAGGTAAAGACAAAAACACAGTAACCTCCATCATACTATTATCTTTAATAATCTGAGAGCAGCTATCCTCTACAATTACGTCAATATTTAGAAACTTTAGAGTATGTGATTCCATAATTCTTGTACCTTCTTTAGGGTCATAAAATCAATACTCCTTTTGTATATGAAAAAATTGCTTTCATAATATCAGCCCACAAAAGACCAGATAAATTAGTCTTAGTAATCATACTCATCACCATGTTCAATATGGTGCATTTATGCCTTTCGCCCAAATCTTTTTTTTTTCAGAATTTTCAGGTATAGTAATTAAACTACCACCCCAGAATCTACCAAGTATTTGACAAATGACCCTTTAAGCTATTTCACATGGTCATACTTGCCAAAATACTCATTGCCATTGTTAAACCTGACAACCTTTTTAATCATATACGAGATGTATATGTCATTAGGATTTAAACACAATTTTTGCAGATGTGTCCTAATTTCAATATCAAACAAGACATAATTTCAAGCAACTAAGGCTTCCTTCATCTTATAGCAGTGCAGTCCGCAAACATCTTTTCAAGTGTTCAGAATGGGCAACGCTTCATGGACAATAAGCAAATTCAATTGCTCTTTTCTCAAGTAACAAATCATATGTCCACAACTTAAAATTTGAAGCAGTAAAAAACCTCAATGATGACGGAATTACCATTTACATAAAAGGTGACTGAAAAACAAGCAGTATATAATTAGCATCATGTGAGCATTGTGTAACTTGACGTACATGTACACATCTAGAGAGTTACATGCAAAATCATATAATCACCTTTGGGCAGAATACATGACATGCAATTGTACACTCCCCACATGATAAGGGTTATGAGAATATATTCTAATCTTTGTGAATTCATCACCTTTGGGCATATGAACCATTAGGATCAGTCACTTCTCCACCACACTATCATGTATCCCTCCATGAACTAATACACAATCACCTCCTTTGGGAGTATAACTATGCATTAGACCAGGAGACATCCCAATCATCATACGAGACCGAAATTTCTCAAACCCAATCAAGCGTGCCACTTTGGCGGTCACTACTCAATTGAATCATTGAAATTCTCTCATACCAGGGATATAAACTTTACTCCTCACATACACCATATATATGTGATTTTAACTTTAGTGATAGGGGCATCATATCACCAAAATCACATATCATGCTAATTACATTGCTTTATTCATTAATTACATTGCTTTATATATATATATATATATATATATATATATATATATATATATATATATATAAACGAACCTAAAAGACAGATTCCAATGAGATCATTGATCACAATAACACAAGAGATTTCTCATAACAGAGAATAAAACATCTCTTATGCACCCCAATTACATATTACCGTAACAACATAAAAGAATGCCGATCTATAATATCTCTCACAAATTAACATCAATAGTAATACAGGGTACACCAAATCGACAAGCTTGATAAAGTTGATCCATTATCACTCATGAATTCATAAGGTAAAATTGACTCCAAGGCCAACAACTGATTTATTAATCAATTTTAGGTAACAAATATCATTACTCCACCCAGTGGCCTATTAATTGAGTCAAACCAGAGAACCAAATATCTAAAATTTAACAAGTAGATACTATTGCTCTGCATAAATGTTGTCATACTCCTTAACCATAAAAAATATTCAACTTGATAGACATTAACAAGTGACCAGGATGAGTTCATGTACAATATGTAGTAACTTAATTGACATGCATTACCCACCCACATTCAGCGGATGTGTTAATCAAGACATCAGTTTGGTCACGAGTCCTTAAGTCGTCTATCGTTCAAAAATTACCAGTGTGTAAAGGAGTATACTTGAGTAACAAAAGTTTCATAATCTTTATTGTTTCTCATCACCAATACATATTTCAAATACAATTTCATATGAATTGTATCTCATTAAGTCACTTCAGTTCACAATAAAGTTTGATTTTTATTAATGAATCACACCTTTTTATTATGTGATAACATACTAGTAACCCATCACCTGTATTTCCAAAATCACAGAAAATACAAGAAAAATACGCAAAAAAAACACTTAAAATACACGTATTTAGGGTTCAATATGCAATTTCACATCAATAAAACCATCAAACATATAAAATAAATATACTACGAGATAGGAAATCATCATACGAGTCCAACGCCACCAGCCACGCGCCGATCGGATCCTTCACGCGCCTACACGCGCCGCCTGAGTGCGCGGCGCGTGGAGCTCACGCGCGGCGCGCGTTCAATGCCCAGGCGGCGCGTGGCCGCGCGTGGAGGCGCGTGCGGCCTCCTCCGGCGACGCGCGGCCTACCTTCTTGCTCGTCTCGTCGAGCCCAATCCGAATTTGTGATTTAATTTTATTTTTATTGAACAAAAAATCTCGAAAATCACAAATTAGGGCAAGATCAATACCAATTAGGGCTAATCCATACAAATTAGGGTAGATCCGTACAAATTATGGTAAATCCGTACAAATTAGGGCAAAACCAATTGTGTTCGAGTTCTAGAGTTATGGTTGCTCTGATACCACATGTTAGACGATATTGCGCAACCCAAGATCTCCATAACTGCAATGCTAACACGCATAATGAGTAGAAAGATTAACGCACTGTTTTGGGATCCATCGAACATAAAGCGGAAGCGAAAGGATTACCACATGTTATCAAGGGGATCCACGCAAATGTCCTTCTCCCTATCGCCCTCCGTATCACTGGCCAATGAGGCGGCCTCACGTTTAGCGTTAGGTAAACGCCCCAGGTGAGGATACATGTGAGAATTAGCGTTAGAGGAGAGAGACTTGAAAGACTATTTATAGAGTTTCCAGCCAGTCCTCATTACGGGCAAAGCTCAACTCGGCCCACACTACCACAAACCCATATTGACTAATTAAAAACCTTCTATCTCATCTTAGACCAAACCCCGTAAAACCATAAACGTTAAACGGTAAATTACAATATCAATTAATGTAGTCCACAATTAGAAAAACTCTTACACGAGATCCTGAAACTAAGAGAAGAGTGGGAGCACTCGCAGCATGAGATCTACCAGGTCGCCGAGCGGATTCGCTATGCAGAGAGCAGGTATCAGCGGATGTTCCTCTTCCTCTCCAAAGCAGCCAAAAGACCGAACTTTGTCCAGCATGTAATCCAAGAGAGGAGGCGGAAGAGAGAATCAGAGGCTTTGTGAATCGAGCAAGAAGAGCAAATTGATTGGTCCCGATAACAAGAGCCACCAAATGCTTGCTCGAAGTAACGGTTCACAAGATTCAAAACCCGAATTTTGAGTGCCTGAGAATCGGTGATGATTCGGCACAGATGGAGTCTCAGTCAAATAATGCTTTACAGGTGGAGCTTGAGACCGTTCGGATGCACAACCTCTGGCCTCCTCCAATGGGTGGTGCGGATTTCAGGGTTATGCAGGGTCAGACACCCAATCAGTTGGCCGGAGATAGTCCGTCGGATTTGCCTTCGGTTTTCCATGAGATGTCGGAGAAACTCGTTAGAGACAACATGGTCGTGGGCAACGATGCGATGGATGAACCAGGAATCTATCTTGAGCTGGAGGGTCTGACTGAGAAGTCGTGTGGTTGGAGTGAGTACACAAGTGGGCTGGAGAAGCAAGCAGCGGGACTGACGCCCTAAAAATTTCCATGCTGCTCCAGCTCTGTTCTTACTGTTATATGCTGCTGCTATCTTTTGTGATCCAGGTCACAGAATGCAGCCTTTGCATAGTCGGAGGGAGTATCTGAAGTGAAGTGACTGAATCCAGCCAATGAACTCATTTGTCAATGGTAAATGCTCAATACTTGTTATATGTGTTGTGGTTTCTTCCTTTGTCTCCATTGTAACAAAGAGCTCTCTGGGTTCTTTTCTCTTAGTTTGCACTAAGCTTTTCTTTTTCTTTTCTCTCTTTTTGTAGCCAGTTATGTATAAGAGAAGCCGTTTATAGTGCCAAAGTTCAATTTCAGTTTAATGGTTAATGGCCCCATACTGTATGTACATCGTGCCCCATCCTTCTCCAATTATTTTTTTTGTCTTAAAAAATTTCAAACCAATACACTCATATTGCATACACTCCAAATTAGTTTACATGTCGTAAAAATCTCAAACAAGTGGGATGATAGGCGTGACGAGGATTCGATGTGGAAATACAACATAAATGGGTCTCGTAAACAACATGATTCTGATCGAACAAAAAAAAAAAATCATGATGGGTAAGCTGTGTATGAAGAAAATGAATCAAGATTGTGGAATTTGATAAAATATGCTAATTTAATTCTTAGAGCTGTTAAAAAAAAAAATAATTCTTAGAGATCTCTCACGTTTCAAAAGTTTACTAAAATCCAGAACGTGACCAGTTCAAGATGAATAGCGGCTAGTGATCTAGTTTGGATTTCACACCTAGAAAGATTTGATTGACTCAATCTTATTCGATTGAAAAATCAATCCCAATACATGTTATGTCTAGATGGAGAATCTCTACTTATGAAAACTAAAACTCTGGTCATATGGACAGCCAAAATCAAGTGGGGATTTAAGTTTTGTCACTCATTGACCATCCAATCATCTTGATACAAATCTACCCAACGGTAGATAGGAAGTTGATCCTCTGGAGACAATCCAATGGCCAGTTTGGAAGTAAAGGAGTATATAAGGAGACCAAGGTGCCAAGAAGCATGTAAGAGACGAGGCCTAGAATTTAGAATTCAAAAGTCTTAGTGAACTTCGATTATGCACTTATCTTTTGAGAGATTCAATTTTGTGATTGTGAGAGAAATACAAAAAGAGTTACTAAGTGAGTTAGTGTGATTTATCACTAAATGTGTACCGTTGATATTGTAATCTTTTTATTGATTATCTAGTAGAATCTAGCCAGTAGGCTGTCAATGTAAAAAAGTGAACATAGGGTTGATTTAAACTGAACCATTATAAACCTTGTGTACAATTTCTCTCTTCCCTTAATTCTTATTGTTTATTACTATAATCTAGTGCACACTCGCTGGATCCATCTAAAGTCTATTTTACTGCATATCAGAGACCTTATTACAAAATCTAACCTCGGTTCAGATTTTAATCTTAACTCATTCTTATCTGCTTTAAATTGTCAAAATTTTATATATTCACCTATTTAGCCCTCCTCTAAATGATGCTCTCTAGCCTCATCAGCTTCCACATGTCAAGAAAGGAGAAGTTGAATTTTTTTCAGTTGATTGATGGTACATCGTGATTGAAACTTTTCATGACAACATTGCTTAGTCAATGGTAGTAATCATTCAAATAGAAGCAAAAGGAGTTTACTGGATGAAGGGCATATGCTTTAGCATTGAAGTTTTAACCCTTCAAAAGAGTGTTAAAATCTGACATGACATTGGCTTATATAAAGTTTTTTCTATTGATTTTCATCATGATTCTTAGAATCATTTATCTAAAAAAATGAATTATTTGAAAGTATTTTTCTAAAAGTGATTGTTCATATTGATTGAAATAATTACTCAATAAAATATTTTCATTATCAATTATCATTTATATTACAATATTTTTGTGAATGAAGAGAATATTTAACTTTCATTCATTTTTTTTCAAGCAACAAAAAGTGGTTATCTTTTTAAAAAAATATTTTTTAATAATTTATCTTTCATGAAATAAGTGCATTCTTAACTTTTCAAGTGAATCTTTTAAGAGAACTAATCTTCTCCCTAGTCTCTACCAATATGAATAATTCCAAAGTCCCGTCATTTCATTTGACAAGATGCACAACAGATTTGTAGCGAAAAGTCCAAGAAAATACAAATTGCATTAAAGAGCGAGCTTACTTTCCCATTTTTAATTATAATTAGGAGTGTGCAGCTGGATGAGACTGGACCGCCAAAAAAACAAGTCCGAGATCCAATTCCTGACGAAACCGGTCTAGGAATAGATTCTAAATTTGTGGAACCAATTAAAATTGGTTCGGGAATTGGTTCTAAGTAAATACTTATGCAAGAGTTGAACCAAACCACCCTGCTTTGAAACCAGTTTCGAAATTAGTTTTATAAGTTAAGAAGCTAAAACCCTAATTTTTTCTCTTAAATTCTAATATCGGTACTCATTCGTCATTTGTCCTTCTTCAGAGCTCCTTGTTAGTCTTTCCCCTTCCCTAAATTTTATGGATGAATGGGACACGGAGTTTCATAATTTATGTTTTATATTACATGTTTCTTTAGTGTTTATAATTATATGTGACTATGTGTTCATTTTATAGATTCTTTTTTCTTCCAAAAATTGAGAACCAATTATAACATAGCATGTTCTAGGTTCCAACTTTGGAACTATCCCACCTTGGAACCAATCACCCCTAGATGACTCAACTACTTTTTAGGCATGGGGTTAATTTGAATTTCTCTAGTTATTATTTGTCACAAGCAAAATATGCTGCTGATTTTTTTTTCAGAAGCCAAACTTAATGACAACAAAGTCACTACAACTCTTATTGAGACAAAATCCAAGTTTGATGACAATAATGAGACTCCTCTTTATAATCCTACACTCTATCAACAGTTGATTGTCGGTCTTATATGTGTCTTGGTTTTAGTCAACCTAACATTGCCCATGTTGTTCATATTGTTAATCAGTACATGATCACGCCCCCTATAATCCATCGGGCATCGTCCCAAAATCCATTGATGACAGCTTAGGGGGTGCATGATAACCAAAATTTTTGTTCCAGAAATAATTTTTCTATTCAAGACCTGTTTTTGGAATAAAACTCGTTTGATAAACCTAATTAGTTTTTCTATTTCTTAAATAGATTTATATTCCATTAGAAGAGAAATTAGAAATAATTTCTCCCACTAAACCCTAATTTCGGTGAGTCCTCCTCATCTCCTCTACATCTCTGCCTCCTCCTCTTCCTCCTCCCCTCTCCTCATTTTATAAAAATAAAAAAAATAAAAATAAATATATTCATTTTATTCATTTAAAAATAATAATTTTATATTCATTTTTTCATTTAAAAATTAAAATAAATTTATTAAAAATAAAAAATTATTTTTATTTATCATTTTATTTTTAGTTTATTAAAAATAAATTTATTTAATTTATTTAAAATAATTTATTTATGATAAATAAAAATAAATTATTTTTATTTGCCTTGAGTGTTTTGCCAAATAAATTTATTTTTATTTTTAATTTTATTCATTTTAAAATAAATTTATTCGTAAAATAAAATAAAATAGAATAAATAAAATAAATTTATTTTTAGGATATTTTTATTTTAAAATAATATGATATTTTTATTTTATTTTTTATGATTTATTTTATTTTATTCTTTATTTTTTTTGTTACTAAATCATTTTTATTTTTTATATTAAAGGTCGTCGGTCGTCGGGTCACCGCCGCCATCCGAAAGGAAGAAATTTTGTGTTGTTATGAAACGAATTTTATTTTTAGAGTAGAAATTTTGTATTGTTATCAAACGGTTGTTTTTCTTAAAACTATTCTAGAAATATAAATAGAAAAATCTATTTCTGTTCCAAAAATTATTTCGAAAAGTAATGATTGTCATGCGCGCCCTTAGTCTCTCGTGTGATCATATGTATAAGCAAGCACACAAACTAGTTCTTATCTTTAGCATAAGCAAATGCAATAGGCCTCAAAGGCGTGCCTTGCAAAGCGTGTGTTATGACTTACCAAGACTATATTGTAAAAATATGCCGAGCAGGAGTTAAGAACCATGGCTTGGTTTGATACATTTGAGCACTGACCTAGGCTAAACTTGATTCGGAAACGTTATGTCTCAATAATGTTGAACCAAGAGAGACCCAGTCCATCGCGCGTTTCACGCATGTTCAAGACCAACGAGACCTCTTTCCAAAACTCGGGGCGTGCTTTCAAGCATAGACAATAATATATGAGCAAACCATGTCAATAAACAATAACATCCCCTCGCAAGCACAACAAGCATGTGAGACAAACCTGACTCATTTCTGAACCTCGTACATAAGCAATAACAAGAGCAAACCATACAAAGTAGTACACAAGCAACCTACGTGAGTTCAAGCAAAAATAAGCAAGCAATAGTGAACTCCTACAAGCACGACAAGAATAGACCTCATGTCTGAACTGCACAACACAACACCCTATCCAACAATTAGGGGGTCTGCTTATAAAACCGTACGTCACGCCAGGCATGGCACGAGGTTCATGGCCTGAACCGACTGGTCAAGGTGCCGACCTACACTAAGCAATGGCTTGGATCGGTATGCCTCAATATCAACCCACTAAGCGAGATTCGTTCCAATATGCCTCAACATTAATCCGAACCAAATGAAACCCATCATAGCTTGGGGCATGCTTCTGAACACATGAGCAAACCATACAACATTGCAAATAAGCCCACTTTACGAGAATAAAAAAACATCCTACTCAAATAAGTGCAAACAAGAGTAGAACCCATGTCCGAACCACACAACACAACACTCTATCCAACGAGTAGGGATCTACTTACAAAACTGAAAGGAGAAACAACAGCAATGGTGAAGGCGGTGAATGGCAAGCAGCTCACGACAGCTCACGGTGTCGGCGGCAAGCGACGACAACGGCAAGCGGCAGTGGCAACGGCTTATGGCAGCGGCCGGAGAAGACCAAAAGAGAAAAGGCGGGTGAAGGGGAGAGAGAGAGACAGAAAGAGATGGGTGAGCTTATGGAACGAGAGAGAGAGAGAATAGTTATCCTAGGCTCTTATAAAAGAAGCTCAATTATTGAATTTGTAATTATGACTAATGATGACTCTTCTAGGCTTGATTTGCAAAATTGCCTCTTATCCATCCAAGTGTCATGTTAAGGATTAATCTTGGCTAACTTATCCTCCAAGTCTCAAGATAGGTTAAACATTGCCTCCATCCAGGAACACATAAGCTTAGTCGGACTAACTAGATGGCTAACTATGTTTGCTCTCCCCTTTCCCCTCCAAAGTGGCGCCTCCCCCCTCTTCAAGAACCCTGAAAATTGGTCTCTCACTTATCTTGCATTCAAGAAGCTTATCTAATGGTCAACTTGATGAGCAAGTCTCATATTAGGGCAATCATGCCCTAAGTCCTAATTGGGGCACATAAGCAATGACTCATTCAATGTTTTACTAGACAAGCTTCCAAAACTAATGATGAACTTTGTTCTAAGCAAGACAACTTATTCCCCAAGTTCTTCTCCCTCTGGGCATGTGTCTCTCCTTCTTTCCTCCAATAATTGCTCACTTTTAATTGACCCAAATTCAATAGGACAAAAGACAACTATGAGAACTAGCTAAATATCATCGTAGCTGAACAAGAATATCTTGATATTACCCATGATCAACATCCATAATCGAACCAAGGCTTG
This sequence comes from Eucalyptus caleyi, assembly GCA_014182885.2. Lineage (NCBI taxonomy): Eukaryota > Viridiplantae > Streptophyta > Magnoliopsida > Myrtales > Myrtaceae > Eucalyptus > Eucalyptus caleyi. The sequence continues at coordinate 53,992,237 of CM024468.2, read as the reverse complement.
TGGCTAAATTTCGATCAAAAGTGGCCCTAACGTGGCCTACACAGATTGGGCAGCCTTAGAGCGTCACTTACGCAACCAAACTTGGACCGGATCTGGCACCTCTCAAGGGTCCTACATGTAACCCATGGTTGATTCAAAACCAATCTATTTTTGAACCTAGTCAATTCATGGGTGACCCTCGGTTGTCATGTAATTGTGCAGAATCAATCGACTTACCTTGGTACACTGTTGTATAGAACCGGTTTAGGGTCATTCACAATTGGCATAGTGATTGTGCAGAACCACCCATAACCAATCATATACAGTCAAGCCAAATCAATCTATAACCATCCGCTAGTCGATCTATGATGACATGCGGTCATCCCACATTGATCCTTATGGTTAAGCTATCTTTCCATGATCAAATATTCTGGTCGAGCATATTCCTCATCCTTAATCACCTTTCCCAATCAACTAGCTGGCTCATAAGCGATCACTGAATCGACTCATGGATTGATTCTATTGTTGGTGTACCGACCTTTAGACCACCCCTCGCGTTCAAGCAATAAAATCTATTTTCATCATTTACCCTTGCTACCAACTAGCTACCACCCGCTGCCGGCTTGCCATTCACCGCCTGCCATCCACTGCAGCCCACCCTTCTATTAGTCATTGGTGCCAACCACTACTGTTTGCCAACGCTCGAGAGGGAGAAATTTTATATCGTTATCACTCGCATCCTAAGAAACTGTTGGGTGCATTTGTGTACAAACAAGGTAATCAACCGGATGACATAGATGATAGAAGCATTGATTTTCTAAATTTGAATACGAAGCTTATAAGTTCTCATGAGCCTCAAAAGGAAAGATTTTCGGACTCCTAATCAATATGTATTGAATTTAGCTTCCTTGCGACTTAGGTGGGGGGTTATATTAATACCTTTTCGAGTGGCTTTAACTATGTATTTTCTCATAGCGAAAATGAACTTGCTTCTGTGTTTTTCTTTGCATTCAGATTTTGTGATCATCTTGTTGTGTTTTCCTTTACCCTTAGATTATGTGATTATCTTCCATCATTTCCTCACCAAGATAGTTCAGGGATGTTCTTGTCCAGTCAATATTCATTTCATGACCAAGCTTAAGAAAGAGAACCCGAAGAACAAAGAAGGGCTATATAGAGAATAAGAATTTCCAAATTAGCCCAATCTTACTACTAGAAATTGCATGATTTTGGTACTATGAGATTTTCTTCTTCTTCTTCTTCTATTGAGCTCACCCAACCACCAATGAGGAGCCTCACCGAGCCACCACGAGGTTGGCCTCAACATGGCCAGGTGACGCCAATCTTGTAGTAGCCCAATAAGGCTGAGCCTTGCCCAGCCAACAACGAGGCTCAATCAACAAGGCTAAGTCTCACCAAGAGTTTGCGACCAGCGAAAAGAAGAAGGAGAAGAAGAAAAGAAAAAAAAAATGCTCTTGATTATGAAGTTGTTCTTAGGAACAAAGAAGCAACTTTTTTTTTTACTTTTTGATTCTGTTTTCAAATTTATTCTCAAGAACAAAAAAGCTACCAAATGAATTTTTGTTCTTTTTTTTTCAAAGAACAAAAGAATAAAGTTAAAACCACCGCCTGCAGCGGCATCACTAGCTCGAGCTCTCTCCCCCTCATGAAGGGGAGAAATTCGAATCCCAAAAGCATCGTTAGGGATTCTTATTTGGAGTACTGTGGTGGTGGGTCTCGCAGTCGTTCCTCAAAGTTTGCTCGTCGGCTGTCGGCTTACGAGGTTCCCTAAGTTATCAAAAAAACAAAGAATAAAGTCAAATATTGTTTGGCTAGTTACCAAACAAGCCCTTAGTCACTCTTTCTATGCTTTTTGCGCCTTTCTAATCTTGGCTTCAAGATAGATTAGCGACTACTAAACATCATGAGAATGAACGATGGGCTCTGCAATTGGTTCAACTACATATAGTAGCGTTTGCTTTGGCCTCGTTTCCAATTCACCTTTAGTACGATTGCTCATGTGTCTTAAGCAAGCGCGAAGACCATATGAGAAACCATAGTACTACAAGGCTGTCGGTTGTCATGTCCAAGCAAGAATGCGAGTTAGGTAAAGACAAGATCGAGATGGCAACGAAAGTAACCAATGATTGGTCCACGTGTCAATAACACACATTTACAGTGATAATCAAAATATCAAAACCTGTACCGCTGCGCAGCTGTCCATCTCCCTTCTCCCAAAATCTTGGCAAAGTTCAAAGTAAAGAGGAACAACTTTTGCAACTATTCCTTTCCCCCAAACGTTTGTGGTCTTTTCCCGTCTTTTAGTTCTCCCGCGAAATGCATCCTCTTGAACTCGCTCATTGGGCAAACTTACACTCCCGTCTTCTTGCGTCTCCCCCTCACTTGCTCTCTTTCATTGGACCACATAGGGTGCGTTTAATTAGACTTTTAGAAAAAGCCTTTAGAAAAATACAAATGACTTTAAGTTAAAGGGATTTTTCAAAATATAAATTGTATTTGTTAAATTGTAATTTGAAAGTTCATTGTAAAATACCTTTGAATAAAATCATGTTTGGAGAGATTATATTTACAAAGGACTTTTGTGATTAAAAAAATAAAATAAAAATTGTCAAAAGAAAATTTAAAAAGTTGGCCGACGACCTCAGGCAACCCCCGAAGACAACCGATGAGGGCCACCTAGGGTCAAGCGACCCTTGGCAACCCTTCACGAAGGTCACACGACCTTTTCGTGACCTAAATCTAGGTCACACCTAAGGTTGTGTGACCTTTGACTACGAATCTGGTCATAGTGAGGTCACACGACCTCCAGCAACCCAGATCTGGGTCACACCTAAGGTAGCGTGACCTCAGGCGGCCCTTCATGGGGGTCGCGCGACTAGATGTTGACGATTGCTTTCCTCAACCGCGACCTTGCTAGCCTCTCTCCAACTCATCCCCAACTAGCCACACGCAACCACACCATTGGAGAAGAGATGAATGGGAACCCGTGGGGCTTCTGAAAATGCTAAAAGCCCAAAGCAACCTAGGACTTACCTTCAGCCTTTCAAAGGTTAGCATTCTCTCAATAAGGGTTTTAAAATTTTACCAAATACCTAATATTTGACCAAATGGACTTTGGACATTCAGGGCACGCATGACAACCATTATGTTCTGGAAATAGTTTCTGGAATAGAAATAGATTTTTTTATTTATATTTTAGAAGAGTTTCTAAGCAAAAATAACCGTTTGATAACGACACAAAAGTTCTTCCTTTGAACGGCAAAATGCAACGACTGATGACCTTTAATATAAAAAATAAAAATAAAAATGATTTAGTAACAAAAAAAAAATAAAGAAAAAAATAAAATAAAATAAAATAAATCATAAAAAATAAAATAAAAATATCATTTTATTTTAAAATTAAAATATCCTTAAAAATAAATGTATTTTATTTATTCTATTTTATTTTATTTTACAAATAAATTTATTTTAAAATGAATAAAAATAAAAAATAAAAATAAATTTATTTGGCAAAACACTCAAGGCAAATAAAAATAATTTATTTTTATTTATCATAAATAAATTATTTTTAATAAATTTAATAAATTTATTTTAATAAAATAAAAATAAAATGATAAATAAAAATAATTTATTTATTTTTAATAAATTTTAAATAAATTTATTTTTATTTTAAATGAATAAAATGAATATTTTTATTTTTATTTTTAATAAAATGAGGAGAGGCGGATGAGAAGGAGGAGGCAAAGACGTAGAGGAGATGAGGGAGGACTCATCGAAATTAGGGTTTAGTGGGAGTAATTATTTCTGATTTCTCTTCTAGAAATTAGAAGTATAAAATTTTATTTCGATTTCTCTTCCAAATCAATTTCTTGGAATAGAAATCTATTCCGAAAATGTAAAACCGAGTAGGTTTATCAAACAGATTTCTATTCCAGAAATAGGTCTGGAATAGAAAAATTATTTCTAGAATAGAAATTTTGATTATCATGCACCTCTTCAAAGTCCCTTTCCAAAGAAGATCCCAAATGCACTCACAAAAGTTTAGCAACCCAACATTCATCATTCATTTTGACGTCGGATGATGTGGTAGACAGCTTAAAAAAAAAGCTTCGTCCGAAAGTTTATACCAATAAAAAGTAGGCCACAATGTGAATACGCGCATTCATTAAACTCCATGAGCAAGCGCTTGGATACTTGTACAAATAAAATAAATTGAGGCAAAACCCTCCTCTGACACTATATTAGAAAATTCAACCTAAAAAATTAAAATTGGTAGGTGAACAAACACAAGTATGGCGTCTATTGAAACTCCATTAACAAACAATATGAAATACTTTCATAGAGAGGAAACCCAAATTAGGGATCTAAAAATAGATGAGTAACCAAAGGAAGTTATTTATGTAATTAATGAGAAAGCAATAAGATAAGAATTGATTAGATAATATTATCTTTCTCTTGTCATGTGACGTATCACGGTAACTATTGCTTTGGCATGTGTAACACCATTGCTATTGATGAAGTGAATTTTGTGATGGAAAATGAGTATCTTTCTCTTGTCATGTGACGTGTCATAGTAACTATTGCCTTGGCATGTGTAACACCATTGTTATTGATGAAGTGAATTTTGTGATGGAAAATGAGTTGTTCTTCTAAATATTTTGCATGAAATCCTAAAATATTGCGTGGTATTAACCTTAAATGCCAAGGTTCACAAATTCCTCATTGTTATACTTGTAATAAATTATCTTTCACAATTTTTGACACGGAATCTTTGTAATTCAACATTTAGTTTTTCACACAACTTTGTTACGTTCAGCTCCCCGACATGTTTTTCCTACATTAATCTCTACCAAACAATAATAAATGTTTCTATCGAAAACTCTTATGACAATGATAATATACTTCGTGAATACTTTTAAGGCACTCGTCCTTTTTTTCCCCTATATTATAAAAAGCTCTAATCACTAGATAAGAAAAGGTTTGAAATTCTTTCCATAATGTATATGATTACTTTTTTGAAAATGAATATTATTTAAAAACGTGTTAACACAAACACGAACAATATGTTTTGACAATTATATAAATGGTACATCTAGCTCAATATTTTTCCGATGGAGGCCATGGAAAATTATGCAAAGCATCGCTATCCCGGCAGTTCCAATTCGCGGGTCGATGTATTGTAGGCCATGGACTATGAAAACGGCGTTCACACAAGCCAATTAAAATTTGCTTAGATAGACAAGCAGCACATCGAAACGTGGCACTCCAGCACATCGAAACGTGGCCTCCGACAAGACGACAAGGCGCCCCTTCCTCGTACAAGGTGCATCCTGTCTCAGATCCAACGGTCCGTAATCGTTACCCGCGTGTCACTCACACACTCGACAGTCTCGAGGCCTGTCTCCCTCGCTTTCTCATTAGGAGATTCGCCCGCCATGTACATTCACTCGCTCGAAATTCTCCCATGCCATCTCCGCCTTGGGACCTCGAGCTCGAGGTCAAAATGACGACGGCGGCCCCCGGAGGCGGCCGTACCGATGAACCGCGGGCGTCGTTTTCCGACACCCTCTTTCGAGAGTCGAGTGCTCAGCTAGAGAAGGCGGAACCTTTCGCGAGATCGCAAGAAGTGATCGCGTCCGTTGCTGCTGTTGGCAACGGTGACCCCGGCGACCTAGGGTCGCTTCCCCATTCGGTTCCGTCCCCAAAATTAGCCATCGGCGATGGCGGAATTGATGCCGGGCCGCTCTTGCGTTCGTGCCTGACCCAGCTCGAACCCCATTCGGCTCTGGCCGCGCAGGTGGTGAAGATCGAAGAGGAAGAGGAGGAGGAAGATGAGGAGATGGCGATCATTGCTGATCCAGGGGACGCTGCCACCAGATCGGTGTCGTGCCCGTTGCGGGCTGCGGCGGACGAAGTGGCGAGACCGATGCAGGGGCTGGGGGAGGTGGGGCCGGCGCCCTTCCTGAGGAAGACGTACGAGATGGTGTCGGACCCGAGTACGGACACGGTGCTGTCGTGGAGTTCCAGCCGGGACAGCTTCGTGGTTTGGGATCCGCACGAGTTCTCGAAGCAGCTCCTGCCCCGATACTTCAAGCACTCCAATTTCTCCAGCTTCATCAGGCAGCTTAACACTTACGTGGGTATTCCCTTCGAACGGGATTTTTTTCTTTTGTCAATGTTTTTGCTTGAAACTTACCCCATTGGCAGCTCCACACTTATCGAGACAAATGCGGATAATGTCTATATGTTTATTTTGGTTTGACTCTGTTCTAGCTCTGTTTTTTTGGTTTGACTTTGTTTCGGCTCTGTTTCTTTTTTGGTCGTTCAGAGTGTGATCCTCCTGGGGGCATCCAGCTACTCCTTATTGTCCCAACGGATAGTCCCCGGGGCAAAGAAGCTAGGATCTAAGGGAACCCACTCGCCACGTTTTGCTCGTGTGTTGAGATTCAATTTCGCCCAGTTGCTGGGTTATTAGTCATGCTTTACCTAGATTAGGGGACAAGGAACGAAGAAATTTGGAATGGCAGGTGAGATACATCGATTCTATGCGAAATATCACGAATTGTGAGGCACATGTTCACTAAAATTTGCATCCAGCGGCCAGGGGACAATGGCCCGTCATCATCTTCAAGTGATGATGCATTTCATGGTAGTTTGCAGACACTACCACGTCAACCAAGATGTCAGGATACCCATTAAAGATTTATCTTCTCACCGGATTTGTGTTTGAATGCTTTTCTCAAATGGTAAATTTTCATTTGGATTAGAAATGCACTACTGTTTTAATGCTCCATTATGCACTTTCTAGCTGAAGATGAGACTCTTTGAGCCATCGTTTGTTTCTATCCGATGTTTTGGTAAAGCCTTCTGACACTTCTCTTCCTTTCGGGCAAGACCAAAAGCATAGTTCTGCACTTTTGTCTTCGTATTTATGAAGTTGACGGATTGATATTGAGTAATTAAATTGTCCATACCCTCTTTGGGACTTCCGTTTCAATTTAAACTCCTCAACCCAGCTTCCTCCTATTCTTCATGCATCACGATCCAAGATATGTCGCAGGGTTTTAGGAAGATGGACGCAGATCGATGGGAGTTTGCGAACCGAAGTTTTCAGGAAGGGAAGAAGCACTTGCTGAAGAACATAAGGAGGAGACGGAAACTCAGCGGTCATACAAAAACGTTGAGTCGTACTGTTGTTTCGGATTACCCGAAGGCTGGAAAGGAAGCTGAACTTGAAATGCTTAAGAAGGACCAGGAAGCATTGAAGACCGAGATCCTGAAACTAAGAGAAGAGCGGGAGCACTCGCAGCATGAGATCAATCAGGTCGCCGAGCGGATTCGCTATGCTGAGTGCAGGTGTCGGCAGATATTCCTCCTCCTCTCCAAAGCAACCAAAAGCCCGAACTTTGTCCATTTAATCCAAGAGAGGAGGCAGAAGAGAGAATTAGAGGCTTGTGAATCGAGCAAGAAGAGCAAATCGCTCAGTCTCGATAGCGAAGCCACCAAATGCTTGCTCGAAGTAATGGATCACAAGATTCAAAGCCCGAACGTTGATTGCCCGAGAGCTGGCGATGATCCAGGACAGATGGAGTCTTGGCCAAACAATATCGCGCCAGTGGATTTTCAGACCGTTCAGATGCTCAACCCATGGCCTCCTCCGATAGGTGGCGGAGAATTCAGGGCTGTGCAGGGTCAGACACCCGATCAGAAGGCCGCAGCTAGTCCGTCAGATTTCTCTTCGGTTTTCCATGAGATGTCGGAGAAGCTCCTCGGAGACAACGTGGTCATGGGTGATGATGCGATGGATGTAGAAGCAGAAGAACTGGCAGTGGATGACACAGGAATCTATCTTGAGCTGGAGGGTCTGATTGAGAAGTCCTGTGGTTGGAGTGATTACACAAGTGAGCTGTGGGAGCAAGCAGTGGGACTGACGCCCTAAAATTTCCATGCTGCTGCTGCTGCTCTGTTCTCTCTGTTATTTGGTGCTGCTGCTATTTTCTGTGACCCAGATCACATAATGCAACCTCTGCATAATCGGAGGGAGTATCAGAAGTGAAGGGACTGAATCCAACCAATAAACTTGGTTTTTTTTTTTAATGGGTCAAAGGTAAATGCTCATACTTAGTATATATGTTGTAGTTTCTTTCCTTTGTCTCCACTGTAAGAAAATGCTCTCGGTGTTCTTTTCCTCTTAGTTTACACTAAGCTTTTTTTCTGTGTGTTTTTTTTTTTTCTTTTCTTTCTGTAATCGGTTTTGTATAAGATAAGCGTTTATAGTGAATTGGTATTGTCAAAAATTTCAAACTACTATATTGTGTCAATTTTTTTTTCAAATTATTTGTTTTTCCTGTCTCAAAAAAGTTCAACTTGATATTTCCGTACCGAATTAATTTTAAATTAACTTTTGCGTCACCAAAATTAATGGGGGAAAACACATCATAAATAGGTCATGACGTCGTCACAAGGATTCTAGATCCGAGGAAATTGAATCGAGACCTGTGGGGGCCGAGGTTCCGTCTCCATCATTTGACAAGCAGCAGGTTCGAACTGAATGTGGGGGCCGATTCGGTCTTTAAAGAGACCTTTGACGACCGAGGTTAAGCCACGTGTTCTGCTAAAAAGTCTGCCTCGAGAGACTTTCATCTGACATTCGATGCGCCCTTTGAACGCATGAATCGCTCGATGATTCTGTTGGTTCGTACTAGATTAGGACGAGATCTTACTGGATAGATAGAGCCCGAGAGGCAGACAACTGGACGCAAAGCGACGAATGCACCTGTTCCCGCTGTCCTTCGGAAAAAGCGGGGGTCGCTCCTTGATGTCGTCTTTTTCCGAGGGCGAAGCCCTGGGTCAACATTGGAAATTTGCAGCTGACTTCTCTACGCCTCTTTGCCCTTCTTCAATGGATCCTTCTGAGGTGATCCACGTGCTTTTCGAGCCCCTATGGACTCCATCTAATGATAATGAATGGGGTTCATACTGAAAAAAAAATAATAATAATAAATTGATAAATTCATATTAAATTTATTTCAAATTAGTTTTCTCGATTCATAAAGATGTATTTAGAAAATGTATACAAGTTCCCCTGTCAAGTGAATGAATCAATTCTATTCAAAACACCACAAGAATGGAGATCAAGTTTTGTAGGACTATAATCCGAGAAAGAGGAGTAGCTGCGGCAAGCTTAAAATTCAAGTCTGCATGCTTAAAATGTTCCGTCAAGAAGACAAAATTTAAGGGAAGAGGATGTGCAGATGAAAATTTTTTCCTTGGAAACTTTTAGTTATCTTATCTGTTGCACAATTTTATATAATGCTAACTTGCAGAGAATCATTTATAATGAAGTAACTTAACTTCACTAATCTTTGTGTCTAAAACTCCAGTTTGGAAGAGAGAAGATTAATAGATTTTAACGGAAGTTAAGTTACTTCATTAGGAACAATTCTCTGCAAGTTAGCATTTTATCAAATTGTCGCGACCTATTTTTCGGGTGCACCACCTAAAACTAGGTTAATGGATCTTAAGTCTTTAAACTTACTGCTCTCCTGCCCCATACCAATTCGCGACTTAAATCCAAATTTTTAAATATGCAAGATTATTAACTAGGAGTCACCACTAATCGGTTTATGGTAGGTCGATTAGACACCAAGTAAAATAAAGGGAGATTTATTTTCTTACACAGACAGGAAGGCCCAAGTACGGGGGCTGAAGTTCTGTTATAATTTTCTAACGCCTTTCTGCAATTTCTTTTAATTTTCAAAATGTTTTCGCAGTAAGCAGTTTGGATTTATTTTAAGCTAAATCATTATCATGCAAATGTGGTGGCCACACAAGTACCCATCCATTATTAAAACATTCAAATAAATAAATTGCATCACACAAAGCAAGCAAACAACTTTTTTTGGATTTTCTTAAAAATTAGAATTCTTTTATTAAAAATGCATTTTAAAACTAAATGACTTAATTTTATTAATATGCAAATTCTAATTAAATGGGCCTATTATGCAAACTAATTAACATGCACCTCATGACCTAATTTTACCAATTAACAAATCATGATTAAATGATTCTATTATGCAAACTAGTTAACATGCATCTAGTATTTTTGCATTTTTTATTGAAATTCAGAATTTATGAAAACCCTAATTAATCTATCTAAAAATAATCTTCTAATCCATTTTTAGGATTAATTCGACTTAAACCCTATTCTGTCTTAGAAGTCTATTTTTTATTTTTTTTATTTTAAAAAGAGGATGAAAATGTGCCAATTATACCTAAAACTCTAAGAAGGCTATTTAAGTCTAATCCTAACTTATTTCTTTTAAAATATCTAGAAATGCAGTCCTAAAAATATTATCAAAAAATGCAATCCTAGAAATATAATCCTAAAAATTTGATTAATTAAACCTATGTGTCTATTATGTTAAACCTTAATGTCCTATATGCTCATGCAAATCTTTTTGAATATTTTGATTTTTGATTTTTTTTTAGTTTTTTAAAGCTAAACAATTGTTAAATTAGGGTTAAATCTAAACAATTAATATAATCACTAAATAAAGAATCAAAATGATTGAAAAAATAACTGACGTCTCATGAGGTTAAATTAACAATTATTCTAACCCGATCATCACAACAACTTAAAATAATTAAAAAATCTAAATTCAGAAGTCTTACGGACCAAATTAAATAATTATTATGATTTAACAATTAAGATTCCACCCAAAAGCCCAAAAATTAAAAATAATTAGAAAAATGATCCGATTCAAGGATCAAATTAATAATTTTATTAATTTAGGAAAAAATCCTACGGATAATGCATACTAAATTTACAAATATTAACATCCACCATTACAACTTGAATAGCTAAACTAATAATGCTATCAAACGAAGTAAAAAAATGATAGAACAAATTAACAGAATAAAATAAACTAACTTATGAAAAAGGTAAAAAGTAAAAAAAAAAAAAATATAGTGAAAAGCTACCTAAGGTGAGTAACAGAGACGGGGGGTTGACGGCGAGGTGGTGCACAGGCTCCGGTGGTGCTGGAGTCGCGATCTGCAGCGGCGGGCGAGGGTGGTCGCGGTCCGGTGCGAGCTGAGGCGGATCGGCGAGCGTCGGAGATCGACGGGCGGCGTCGCGAGTCGAGGCTGCGGCGTCGCAGTAGTCTCGCTGTGGCGGCTCCGGGTTGAGATGCCGACGGAGCGGCGGGATCGGTGGCGCAGCGTGGCGGAGGCGAGCAGGGGCGGTGTGGTCTCCGGTGGCGTCGAGCAGCGGATCCGGAGTTTCAGGCGTTGGCGGGGGCGCGGTGGTCGCAAGCAGAGCAGCAATGGCCGACAAAAGGGGATGCCAGCGTCTGGAGGTGCGGCGGCGTCGAAGGGGGGCTGCACGAGGAAGACAAACGGTGACCTTCTTTTGATTTTTTTGTTCTTTCTTTTTTTTACTCGCCTGTCGCACGTCCCTCACGTCTCCCTCACTGTAGCGGCTGACTTTTGCTTTTTCTTTTGCAGCTTGTCAGAAGAGAAAAGAAAAATCACTTTCTTTTCGGCTAAAGATCAACGGAGGGAGCTTGTCTCATTTTCGAACTTCGCTCTTCAATTTTCCTCGAAAATCTCACAATTTCCTGCCTTCCTTTTTTCCAAAATTTCGAAAAATCTCTCCCTCTTGCACGAATTTTTTAGCGGATTCTCTCTCAAAAATTTTTTCCACCGAGAATTTTTCTGAATTCCTCCTCCCTTGTCACGAAAAATGTAGCTCTCTTTTATAGTGATTGAGGCGCCACTTTGTATGATATTTTAGAGTTCCATCTTAGTTGCGTTAAATCGAGGCCGCAAATCAAAGCGAGATTTCGCAATCAACTCGATTTTCTTCCGATTTATTCCATTTTATGAAAATTCTTGCCATTTGTTCACTTTTGGTTTTTAATTGTTTCTGTATTTATCGAAATCGAATCTCATCGAATTTCAAATTTCTTGCATACTTCAATCAAATCAATTTCCCCCATTTTCATCTTTTTCTTTTTATTTGTCCAAAAAATGCGATTTTTATTTTCCTTATCTTCCTAGATTTGCTAAAAATAGGTGTCAACACAAATCGATGAGGAAAATTGTTGGAAAAGTCATAAACCTATTACTTGTGTTAATTTAGTCATAAATTTTTTTAGTAGTGCTTGTTTAGTGATTAATCTTTTGACCTAATGCCAATGGAGTCATTTTTTACTAATTTTGGCCAGATATTACTAATATGAATGTTGGCCAATCTCCATAACACAAGCGACACCAGCTCTAATGTAGACAATTTTTGATAATATTTTAATAAATTTTCAAATATTTTTAGTTAATTTTCAAAAGGTCTAGTGTTTAGAACTTTTCTAACACAATTCCTTATCGGTTGTATAAAATGCTAAGAGAATCGTTTCTACACCAAAGTGGAGCTTTTGACACAAAAATTACTAAAAAGTCTAGGAAAATACAAATTGCTTATAAGAGCAAGCTTGCTATAAGCAATTTTGCTTTCATGATTGTGAAAATAATTTTTACCATAACACTCTAGTAACTTTTAATACGTTTAGTAACTTTCAATGTAGGAAAGAAGCAAATTGTAGCTTTTCGTTTACCATGACATCCATATGTGAACACTAATTATATTTCTAATCGAAGTAACTATATTATACAAAGTAAATGTCGGCATAGAAAGTAATAATATGTAACATGGTGACTAACTTTCTAATCACCCGTAACATTACTTTCTATAAGAAGTGATAACTTATACGTGCTTGCTAATTTTTAATATTGGAAAGCATGAAAAATTAATATGGATAGGAAACGTCCATTTATTCAGAAAACTAAAAATAATTTTTTTCTATTTTAGAAACATATAAAGATTGATTAGTAACTATTGTGTACAATAAACTAAAGTAATTTTTCTGACCAAAAAAAAAAAAAAAGTAATTTTATGCATATCACTGTGGACAGAATCCAGACCCATGGGGACGTCTCTCTACTCGAGCCGTTCGCTGGTGCATCCATGGCGGGCGCTGAATCAACCCGTTTCAGTCCAACTGGCGAGGCCATTGCCGCGGTCCGATCACTGTCTGGATGGAAGGAGGTCGCTCCTTCGTTCTCCCATCGCTCATGTCGAGCCCAAGACCCAGCTGGAAGGCCTCCGGCAACGCTCCGCCTTCGTCCTTCTCCCCTGGCCACCCGTGCGGACACGACGTGTTCCTGAGCTTTCCCGGCGAGGACATGCGCAAGACCAGCGGTGGATCACCGCGTTCATGGACGACGAGGAGCTCAGGAAGGATGAGGAGATCGTGCCGGCAATCCTCGGAGCCATTGGGGGGTCGAGGATCTCTATCGTCGTATTTTCGGAGGACTACACGTCCTCCGGCTGGTGCTTGGACGAGCTGGTGAGATTCCTCGAGTGCAGGGATACGATAAGGCAGATCGTGTGGCCGGTGTTCTACAAGTTGGATCCGTCGGACGTGAGGAAGCAGAAGGGGAGGTACGGACAAGCTCTAATCGATCACGAGGAGAGGTTGAAGTCGAACGGCGGCGATTCGGAGAAGGTGAAGAGGTGCAGAGAAGCACTGACCAAAGCAGCTAACATATCTGGCTGGCATTTGGTTGATGAGTAAGGCTACCATTTAATCCTTTCGAGGATGCTGACTGTTTGTTTTTTTCACAAAATTTGTGTTCTAACTTTGATTACCGAATTTCACTTGTTTCCTTTGCAATAAATTCATGGTGATGCTAATGCATAATAGGGGAAAAAAAATCAATTTATGCTAATTGAAGCAGGAAAGCTTGTGTGTCAATTTTTTTTGCAAGCAAGTCATGCATCTGGTCTATTGTGCTTGAGATATTGACTGTGGCTTGAACTTATTGGATATCAACTTAGTGCTCCTTGCATCAAATCTCTTTGAATTTCCTTTGGTATTCACAATTGGCTTTATGCTTTGAATCTACCAAGCCAGAGTCTAATGTCATCCAGAGCATTGTCAAGAGAGTATGGTCTCAGCTGAATCGCAATCAATTACATTTCCCGGAAAACCTTATTAGCATGGATTTGCATGTGTACGGCATGCATACTTTGCTGGACATGGAATCAAATGAGGTTTACATGGTCGGAACTTGTGGACTTGGAGTAATAGGGAAAACGACCATCACCAAAGTTACTTACAATGCTTTTGCGCACAAATTTGAGTCTTGTAGCTTTCTTTCCAAGGTTAGAGAAACTTGCGAGAAATCCGTAGATGCTGGCCTACTTCAGCTGCAAGAGACACTTTTTTCTCAGGTAATGTGGGATGGTGGTCTGAAGCTTGGCAATGTCCACAGAGGTTCGAGCATGATAAAGGGTAGACTTTGCAGAAAAAGGGTCACTCATTGTCATTGACAATGTGAACCAGTTGATCCCATTGGAAACACTAGTTGGAGGACGTGATTGGTTTGGTTGCAGAAGTTGGATTATCATAATGACTAGAGATGAACATTTATTGGCTGCCCATCACATAGAAAGTGTATACAAGGTTCAACCGTTACGTCATTCTAGTGCTTGTATGCTCTTCAGTTCAATTGTTTTCGGGAATCTATCTCCTCTTTCAGATTATGAAGAGCTTTTAGATAACGTAGTGGATTACACCAAAGGAATTCCGTTAGCTATCAAAGTTTCGGGTTCTTTTCTTCAAGGTAGAAGCTTACTTGAATGGAAAAAGTGCATTAGATAAATTGAAGAGTGTTTTCAGCAGAGAAATCTTCAGTGTGCTGAGAATTAGCTTTGATGGCCTAGATGATTATGAGAAGGATATTTTTCTTGACATTGCATGTTTCTTCAAGGGAGAAAGTATAATTTAAGTGAGAAAGATTTTGGATAGCTGTGATCTCTCTACCTGGACGCTGAAATTGCTGTTCTTATAAATAAGTCGCTCATCACTATTAAATCTGACAGGCTGCAGATTCATGACATGATTCTAGAAATGGGAAGAGAAATCGTTTGGAGAAAATCTCCCAAAGCGCCAGGGGAGCGCAGCAGATTGTGGTGCTCTGAGGATGTGCTTCATGTGCTGACAGAAGGCGCGGTAATAAAGTAAATCATGATATTTTGTTTTTGACAATATATATGCCCGTTTGGGAGGGTTAAAACCTTTAACAAGTCGGTTTAGCTGTCTGCTAAAATAGAAGTATATTAATATTTTTCTGCTAAGAGAGTGGCCTGAGCATCCCAAAAGAATCAGTTTTTCCACCTCCCACCCTGAGATCTAAGGTTTGTAATATTGACCTCTTCCCAGAAAGAAAATTATGAAAAAGAATCTCCTGGAACTTAAAGGATGTGTTTCTTCAATGATTTAGGGTGCTTATAAAACTAATTTGTCAAATGCGAAAGTAAAAGCAAATTCTGAAAGCCAAGAGCAAAAGGCAGCCGAAAGCACACCAAATCTTGTATATTATTACTGGTTAAGTCCTCGCATAACCTATGCACCTTTGCACTTAAATTGTCTACTCACGTATGTGCTGCCAGGGAACCAATAAAGTAGAAGCAATAATGCTCAAGTTGGCTGCTCTTGAAGAAGTATGCTTTAGTGCTCAAGCCGTCACAAACATGAATAGGCTCAGATTTTTCTTAGCTCGTAATGCATACCATTTAGGTGATCCCATATACTTTCCCGCTGAATTAAAATGGCTGGAATGGCCTGATTACTCTCGACCACTTGTGCCATTCAATACAGGCCACGAGAAACTTGTACGTCTAGACCTGAGTAAAAGAAGCATCAGAATATTAGGGAAGGAATTCAAGACACGTACTTGCAACATACTCTTCTGTCAAGATAAAATTGAAAACTGTGAAGACCTTGAAAAGCCTACTTATATATATCATCCATTTGCCGCGCAGTTTTTTAGGTATTTGAGGTCTATTAATTTTAGCCAATGTACGATGCTGAGTGAAATTCCGGATGTGTCATCACTGCCAAATCTTGAGTGTTTGGGTCTTCAAGAGTGCACCAATCTTGTTGAGGTTCATCAGTCTCTTGGGCATCTTGACAAGCTCGTAGCTTTGAATTTTTTGAACTGCCATAATCTTAGCTATTTCCCAAGCAGTCTGAAGTCATAATTTTTTAAATGTTTGATTCTTAGAGGTTGCTCAAAGCTTTCAAGGTTTCCAAATATTCTTGTACAAATGAAATTTCCGAAAGAACTTGCACTCCATGAGACTGCCATTGAAGAATTACTCTCCTCTATTGCTAATCTCATTGAACTGGAAGAGTCGAATCTAAGGGACTGCACCGACCTTAAAAAATTTCCTTGTAGTATCTATACACCGCAGCATTTTGAGCGCATTTTAATTGATGATTGCTCATAAATTAGCAAGTTCCCGGACCGTTTATGGGCATCAAGTGATTATGCCAGTTTCTCTCTCCCGTTAGCCCTTCCGAGTGTAATTTACTTGAAGGTGCAAACATGCAGCTTATCAGATCTTAGTTTCTTGAAAAAATTTCATTGCATGTCCTCATTAACAGTTCTAGATCTGTCGGAGAACAAAAGTGTTAGCCTGCCTACATGCATCAGTCAATTTGCTAAGTTGCAACGACTTTGTTTGGCACCTTGCAAGCAGCTTCGAAAGATTCTAGCTCTCCCGCTGAACATAACATATTTACTTGCAAAAGGTTGTGAATCGCTTGAAACATGCATGGAATTATCACACATGTTACGTTATAATCCACATGAGTCACCTTGACTCAAACGAATTGACCTTCCCTAGTTGTCATAAGCTAATTCAAGATCAATGCTCCAGCAATTGCAATATACTGTCAATTGATCTCTCTCTCTCTCTCCGCGTGTTTGTGAGTGTGTGTGTCTCTCTCTCTCCCCACGGGTTTGTGTCTCAAATGTAAATGTTCGGCATGACAGGGATTGCTTGGGGAAACTCTGGTTGACATTTTTCATCCAGGAAGCAAGATCCCAAAGTGGTTCAGCCAGCTTGGCCTTTTGTGCTATTGTCGGTTCAGCTAATCGAAAGGAAGCCAATATTTCATGTGAGATCCTATTGTTTGTCAACAATCAAGAAATGTATGGTTGTGTAGATTGTTTTTCCTCTTGAATTCAGACCATGCATGGGTTCTGTACATTCCATGGCAAAGGACTCTAAACAAAGAACTAGAATTTCCAAATTGGCCCAAATCTTTCTGTAAGAAATTGCATGATTTTGGTTCTGAGAGGTTATGAATACATCAGCCATAAAAATATTCTTGTCAGTCTTTCTATCTGTTGCCCTGGCTTGATCTTGGCTTCAACATAGATCAATCAGCAGCTACTGAAGTCATGAGAATGAAGGATGGGCTCTGTAGTCGGTTCACTCGATGTTCAGCTACATAAGTCCGTGTTTGGTTCGGCCTTCTTTTCTACTCACCTTAAGTATGATTGCTCGTATGTTGTAAGGGCAATATGTGGCCCATTAATTCAGCCCATATTTTGTTAGCCAAGCCCAAAGTCCAATCCTTAGCCCAACCCATTTCCTTTCTTCCTCCCACAGAGTTGTGCGTGAGTGTGCGAAGCGGCGGCCTAAACAAGAAAAAGGAAATAGAAGAGAGATAGAGCTCGTCCGTGAAGAGAAAAAAGGGGAAAAGAGAAAAAGTTTCGCGCGCCGAATTAGTGGCGAATTGCAACACCTTGTGATTATTCGAGCCTTTTTTTTTTTTAATTTAATTAGAGTAATTTTTTAAGTCGGGTCTTAAATCTAGAGTTATTGAAAGTTGAACTGCGAAGTTTGATTGAGGAGCGATTTAGTTTTAGATTCATACAGAAATAGTAGATAAGGGAGCTGTGGAGTTGTAAGGTTTGACGAAAATTGATTCCGAATTAAAGTTTGATCGGAATGAAATTCTGAACTTTCGCATTCAAGTTACTTGAAGCAAATAATACATGTAACGGATAAAAATGAATTTCTCGGTTAGCACATAGAATCATTTTATTGATGGATAAACATAGTTTAGTTGACTTGAGTGACCTTCATAAGTCAGTTTTCAACTTTCCTAGATGAGTAATAATATCTTTTTTTCAAGTTTGTTAACTAAGTGCTGAAGTCCACTTTCTTTTATTTTCCATTTTTCCAATTCAACTTCTCTCATTTATGCGAGTCTCTCTCTACCCTTCGGTAGCGTTGTCTTCTCCACAAACCCTAGATCTACTCTAAATCTTGGCAATCTTTCCCATTTTTCGTTTCTTTTTACACAATGATTCACAAGCAAGAAAACCCCAAAAATGTTTCGTCCAATCTCGCTTATGCTGAGTGCGGTGGCCTTCTTTTCACTCAATAGAACAGTAGTTTCGGTCGTCGCTAAGTCGGCTGGAGTTCTTGCTTTTGAGGCTTGATAAAGGTAGGATCTCATCTTCATCTTGCTAAATGTTGTTGGAGCTCATGGCAGCTAGTAGTATCGACTAGGATGTACTCTGTATCTGTTGTTGGTGTGGTTATGATTCTATCTCTGGTCCTCTGGAATGAAGTCGCAACGGATGATATATGTGGAATGGGTCTAATCGGCTTATGGGTCCAGTTTTGATGAGGAAACCTGATGAAAGCAAAAATGAGTATATATTTCAGGAAGATGTTTGGAAAAACGAAAAAGAAGAATTCGAGCAGCATACGGAAGTATTGAAAATCTACAGTGTGACTTACCTTGCCCCTCTTCGTATGTGTTAATGCCGATGTCTGCCATTGCTTTTCTTTCTAGCTTTTCCTTTCCTTAACCTTGTCAGAAAGTATGGATAGTAAAGAAGAAAATGAGTTGAGGGTGGCAGCATTATGTAAACGACTCGGACAAGTCTAGGAAATCCAGCTCGAATATATGGGAAACGTGTAGCAAAAAGGAGGAAGAGTTAGAGTGGAAATTGACTTATCTACTCCTCTAAAATCAGGGGCCATTTTGGATATTGGTAATAAATGGTTATGGGTAGAATTTAAATATGAGAGATTATCCCATTATTGCTACTCCTGTGGAAGAATTGGTCATTATGCCCAAGATTGTCCAGAAATCCCTTATTCATAATCACCATGGGCAGTCGACAAAATCGGTCCCTATGGACCCTAGCTGAAAGCAGAAGTAAGTGATCATAGCCCTTATTGGGAGGCTTTTTATGGAAAAAACGAAGAAGGACTTATAGTAGAAGAAACCATACCTGTAGAACCTTCTCCAGTTAGAGATCAGGATATAACCACACGAGAGAAAGGTCCAGAAATGCGACTAGAAGCTTGCAGCAAAAAGAGAGCAGAAAGTTCCATGGAGCAGGAGATCATGGAACTACCTATTACAAATCAGAAGGCACTTAAAGATCATGGAAAACAGATCATTTGCCCAAATGCTCCCATACAGAATTCCTTGAAAATAGGAAAAAGCAGCAAAAAGAATATGAAGGTGCAGAAAGCAAAGAAGCAGAAATGTTTGCTTGAACCAACTCCTACTCTCATAGATGATTCGGGCATGATGGAGACTCTAGTGAAGTTACTCAAAGATGGAACAGATTGGACTTTGGTGGCTAGCCCTAATAAGCCACCAAAGACGACATGAAAATTATTAGCTGGAATTGTCAGGGGCTGGACAACCCCCTGACAATCCAGGAACTAAAAGCATAATAGCTCTTAAACGGCCCAGTATATTTTTTCTTATGGAGGCTAAAAACAAAGCAACGATGGTGGAGAGTATATGCAGAAAACTTCAATTTCAGCACTCATTCCTAGAAAATCCAACAGACATTGCAAGGGGATTAGCGTTAATGTGGAATGAGGAAGTAACATTGAAAGTGCAAGGCAGTTCAAAACAGCTTATTGATGTAAATTGCACTGATCCAGCCAGAAAACTAGTCATGTAGATCACTTTTGTTCACGCTTCCACAAATTTTGGAGAGAGGATGCAATTATGGCAACAATTGAAGACATTGAAACCTCATAGTTCAACTCCGTGGATATGCATGGGGGATTTCAACGAGATTTTATATGTATGGGAGAAGGTGGGGAAAAGAAAAGTAGATAATAAAAGAATTGCAGCTTTTAGAGATATGCTCAAGGAGTTATCTTTGATGGATATGGATAGCCAAGGATGTGCATACACATGCGCAAACAACAGAGAATGGGAGGATTTTGTTAAAAAAAAAAAAGATTGGATAGGGTGTTATGTACCTTGGAATGGCAAATTACCTTTCATGAAGCAGAAATCCATGCACTTCCAGCAATCGGCTCGGACCACAGCCCTCTTGTCCTTAGGCTATACCTCGAACGCAAGAAAAGAAGAAGAGAATTTAAAATGGAGGCTTTCTAGCTTGAACATGAAGAGTATCATGGTGTTATTCATCAAATATGAACCCAAACAGCTTCTCCACAAGCCACTTTTTCAGAAAAACTTCAGGAGACCTCAAAAAAACTAACAAAATGGAGTCAAGAGAAGTTTACCCATGCACCCAGTAGGATAAAAGAGCTAACTCAGACCCTAACAGCAATAACCAATCAGCCACAACAGCATACAAGCAGAAATGAAGTGCAAAGTATCATACACCAGATAGACACACTGAGGAAGCAGGAGGAACAATATTGGAGTTTGAGATCGCGAATTAAATGGTTACAATGGGGTGATAAAAATACACGATTTTTTCATGCCACAACAGTTCATAGGAGACATAGAAATCACATTACAATGCTGCAAATGGAAGACAACAGGTGGTGTTGGGATCTAAGAGCAATCAGAAATCATATTCAAACCTTTTATAGCAATTTATACAAAATAGAAGGGCAAAGAAATTACCAGCCAGTCTTAAGCCAATGCCTTTCTCCTATTGATGAAAGTATCAATGCAACTCTGGTGGCCAACCCCATGATGGAGGAAGTTCGAGTAGCAATTTTTCGATTAGGAGCCTTGAAAGTGCCAGGTCTTGATGGTTTCAATGGGCTTTTTTATCAAAACTCTTGGGAAATTATGCAGACTGGCCTGTTCCAGCTTGTGCAGAATTTCTTCAACACGGGTACTCTAGATCCTCATTTAAATCAAACATATATAGCCTTGATTCCCAAAGTGAAAAATCCTGAGACCATAAGTCAATTTAGACCCATCAGTTTATGCAATTTCAGCTATAAAATTATCTCAAAACTACTAGCAAACAGATTGAAAAAGTGGCTGCCAGAGATAATAGCACCTAAGCAAAGTGCATTCGTTCAGACAGATACAAGATAACATCCTAATTGTGCACGAAGTGTTACATCAGCTGTGCATCACCAAAAGAAAGAAAAAACATCAGGCAGTACTCAAATTAGATATGCATAAAGCATATGACAGAATTGAATGGGATTTTGTTCAAGATTGCATGCTAAAAATGAGTTTTTCTGAGAAATGGGTGGCTCTAATAATGCAATGCATAACAACAGTGACTTTCAGTGTCAAGCTCAATGGAGAACCTACCCCTTTTTTCAGCCCATCCAAAGGTCTCAGGCAATGAGATCCCCTGTCACCTTATTTATTCATCTTAATCACAAATGTGTTAACATAGCTGATGCAAAAAGCAGTCACGGAGGGCAGCATAAAAGGTATACAGCTAAACAGGTCTTGTCCTAAGCTATCTCACCTTCTTTTTGTGGATGATGTTATTTTTTTTCCTAGATGGCACTATAATGGAATGTCAAAATTTGACACTTACACTTAACCGGTATTGTTATGCAACAGGGCAAGCTGTAAACTTAAACAAGCCAGGAGTTTATTTCAGTAAGAATTGTCCCTTACCACTCAAGAGGAACCTGGCCCAAGAACTAAGAGTGCTTGTTTTTGAAAAGACAGGTAAATATTTAGGTATCCCTACAGAATTGGGACAATCAAGAAAAGAACTTTTTGCATGGATATTAGCCAGAGTAAACTCAAAGCTGGAGGGTTGGAAGGAAAAGTTACTTACCAAAGCAGGAAAGGAAGTCTTGATTAAGAGTGTGGTGCAAGCCATACGAACCTATGCAATGTCGATCTTTAAGCTGCCAGTGTCCATCTGCAAAGCAATTGAAAGGCGAATAGCTTCATTCTGGTGGCAAAAAGGAGATACAAAGAAGGGGACACATTGGAAGAACTGGGAAGTTCTGAAAAATAGAAAGGATGAAGGAGACATGGGGTTTAAAGACTTAATTACCTTCAATTGTGCAATGCTTGGTAAACAAGCATGGAGATTACATACTTCCCCAAATGCATTATGGAGCAAAGTTTTAAAGGGCATCTATTTTCCTCATGGCGATATATGGACTGCACAGAAGGGTCAACGATCATCTTGGGGCTGGCAGAGTATTCTGTTGGGTTGAGACACCATCAAAGCAGATATCAAATGGTTAGTCGGGGATGGCAAATCAATCAAAATCAGGGAGGATAAATGGTTATCACAGGAGTTAATAGGAGGACAAGTAAATCAATCAGAACCTACCATGGTGGAAGGTCTGATTAATGAAGATTCTCAAACTTGGAAGCAGCCACTCATTCAATAGCTTTTCAAGGACAAAATAGCAAACGAGATTCTAGCCATTCCCCTGAGTAAAAACCCCAAACCCGATATCAGAGTATGGACAGGAAACGGTAAAGGGGAATTTACAGTGAAGAGCGGTTATAACAGGGCCCATTTATCGACCATCAGACTAAATCAAAACAAAGCCACTTGTTCATACCAGCCTCCACATACTTTATGAACAAAAATCTGGCATCTCTCAGTCCCACCAAAAATCAGAACTTTTCTCTGGAGCATCTATCAAAACGTTGTTCCCATAAGGGAGAATCTCTACAAAAGAAAGATTATCCCATATCCATTATGTCAGATGTGTTACGCACAAGTTGAAACCACCAAACATCTTTTTCTTTTTTGCAGGTGGACTAAACAGATCTGGAAAGATAATCGTTTGCAGGGAACGAACATTATGAAACAAATCAAGAGACTCGATCGATGGCTCCAGGAGGTCTTCGACTCAAGAAGGAAATTACTTGCTCGGGAGTTCATCGCAAGGGTTCTATGGCAAATCTGGAAGGCCCGAATTTCATGAATCTTCAGAGCTAAGGCTCCCAAACCGGCGGCTATCCTTAATCTCGCACAAACCCAGAATATCGCCTTCAGCAGAGGGTTGAAGAACTAGCAAGACCAAAACATAACTCAACACTTACCAGCGAGTTGGACACCACTGAGAAGTTGGGAGTTGAAACTGAACGTAGACGCGTCGTGGGTCCCAAGTGAGTTCCTTTGTTCTGTCACCAAAATCACCAGGGATGGAGCTGGGTGCGTCGTTGATGGCTTCGCAAGAGAAGCTAGGGTTTCCTCAACGTCTCACGCGAAAGCCGATGCAGTTCTACACGGGATATGCTATCTCAAGGACTTAAAGTCGAGACACATGCAAGACGCCAGAAGTCAAGAAGTTCAATGGACTTGTGAAAGCGACAGCTTAGCGGTGGTGGAATTTGTCATGGGCCAGGCCAAGATACCTTGGAATTTAAAAGAAATTATTCAACGCTGCCAAGAAGAGATATCCCTGTGCAACAACATTTCAGTAACCTATTGTCCTCGTGATGCAAACAAAGCTGCAAATTGGCTAGTACGCACGCATCGAGCAAAGAAGCTTCCTCTAAATTGCGTGCATACACCCCCTCTACCTCTATGGGAAATTTTATGTCCAGATTGTAAACCACCGTTGTGTTCTAAGACTACTTAATCGAATGCATATATTACTTTCGACCAAAAAAAAAGTTTGTTAACTCATATTTCAAAAGCAATATAAATTAGATATACTATGAGTTATGAAATGGCATATTTATTGCATAAAATCTAGATAGAACATTTATTTGGAGTGGAAAAGCATTTGTTTATTAAAGTTTGAGCCGATTGCCTATAAATGGTTTACAAAACTTGTTAGGAAAGAATCACAAAAAGTTCATGATTATGAATATGGTTTATAAAAGATGTTTTTGATATATATCGAATTGTGAAATTATATAATTTGGTTTGTGAATTAGAGTTGATATAGTTTCTGATTTTGGTTGTGGGTTAATGGAGATTGATGTTGATGGATTTGTTCAGTGTCTCTATCATCCCATTGAGGAGACGGTTTTAGAATATTATTATGGGCTAGCCACCAGCAATATAGATGGAGAATCGGATAATAGGGGAATTTTGTTCCTCTTTGTCACGGTGCGTTATGCTTGATCTTGTTAGATATTTAAGCATGAGGTTGGTCAATATGATAGACCATATTATTGAATTGTTTCACACGTGCAACATACGGCAATAATTATACCCTTGGCATGCGAAACATTATTATCATTGATGAATTGAATTTGTGTAACATAAATGAATTATATTCAAAAGGAATTTGTCATCCCTCTAAAACTTTAACATAGAATTGTAGAGGTGGATATACCCCAAGTGTCAGAATTTAGTATGGGTGGATATATAAGTGTAAAAACTTCCAAAAGTTACTCTTAAGTACAAAAATTGAAGAAGAAATCAACACTTAAGCACTAACGATAAGAATTTATGGCCAAACAACTAACATGGTATTTTTCTGGCAAAAATTTTAAATGATGTGACATTCCTTTCAAAAAGATTTATCCACATGGAGTTGAAGTGGCTAGATAAGCCCAAAACGATGTCATTTTAGTGCAAATTTGATCTTTAATATAAATTAAATTAAATTAAAAGAGAAATCAGTGAGGGCCTCCACAACCATTGTCGCCACTACCACTCCACCATTGTTGAAAAGGGTTGGTGACGATGAGGCGAGGGTCGGCTAGGGTCGCTAAGCCCCAACTAGTGGCTAACAACCCTCGCCGACCGCAAGTGAGGGCCTGTATGTTCTTGCCTAGATCTAGGGTGAGGGGTCGTGGCCTAACCTCGCCAACAAAAGGCCTTGGCCCAATCCGTGCAAGGGCATGTAAGCCCTTGCCCCATCATCACCAGCCCTTTCTAGCAATGGTAGGGCAGTGACGGCGAGCCCCGTCGAGGCCCTCATCAATTTCCCTTTTATTTATTTATTTAAATTTAGTCTTTTTAATTTGATTTAATTAATATTTATATTAAAAATCAAATTTATAGGCAAAATGACATTGTTTTGAGATGAGGATTGCTAAATGGACATTCCAGCAAGTATCCAATTTTATAAAATAACGCCACGTTGAATTTCTGGTAAGCCTCACTGGAGTTGGCACTTTAAGTATCCGATTTTAATAGTGATGTGGGAATGATGCTTGAATCACAAGTATTGCAAATTCCTCATTGTTATTGTTGCAGGAAAAAGCCACAAGATACACCTTTCGAAGCACAAATACAAAGGATAAAAGCAAAATCTAGATTACATGAAACGCAAGATATACATGGAAATCCGAAACGAGAAAACCATGAGAAGAGAGGGATTTCACTTTCTTCAATAACAAATATGAGATGCAAGCCAAAATATCAAAAAATCACTTGGTGAGTTACAAGATCTAAAGATCCAATAAGAAGATAGGAAAAACAAAATAAAGGGAAATGATGTGGAGGCCAAGGTTTTAAATGTGTTGTTAAGCACATTTTATAGTCTCCCTTGAAAAAAAAAATTCTAACACATGTGTATAGTCCAAAATTGTGACATCCGGATTTTTTCACTCGATGTATAGCAAGCCCAAATGCTTAACCATCCACGCCACCATCATCAAGCTGCCGCACTCGGCCTTCAATGAGCCGCACCACCCAATTCTCTGTTCACGGCTACGTCTCCACAAATGGCGCCATTTGCCGCGATGAGTCGCGCAGCAAGAAGCACAACCAGAAGTCCACCTCGTCCACTTTCACCATTTTACTGAATTCAGCCACCTCTTCATCCAGCTGTCAAGAGCTCTGGTGGCCAGAGTAAAAAATAATGACCGCAACAGTTGAAAAACGAGGATTGAGCAAGAGATAAACAAAGCCGCCTCCTCGATCATCGAAATTGCTCGCTACAACTTTCCTTTGTTCTCTCTTCATGCCGCTACGCTTCCAGCGCTTTGCCACATCGCCTTTGGGGTCAACAACGGAAGACTAACTCCGTGTCGCCTTCCTCGGCGGCTCTCTTCAAACGGCTACACCTTAGCATCAAAGGAACAATGAAGGCTGAGTTCGAAAAGAGAAAGATGAGACCACTCGCTTTCTTCCTGCTTTCGCCCTAGTTCTCCCTATTCCTTCCATTTTCACTACAGCTTTCCCCTCTATCTACACCGCAAACTTCGTCTGCCATAAACACCGAAGTCAATGAGCCTTCCCACTTCCCTATTCAGCTATCATCCGTATAAGGCATAAGCCACCTCAGCATTTCAAGTCGACGTCAGGGACGCCTTAGCCAAGCCGTTGCGCGTATCGCCATGCCATGACCTCGCCGAACCGCAACCCTTCAGGACTAGAGGGAAGTGGATATCCTCCGTTCTATTCTATGTCGATCAATTATGTTTGGAAGGATGGTTTCCTAGAAATTTCCATAGACATTGCTTAGATTCCCATCTAGTTGGAAGTTTCAACCAAGTTACTTAGCTAAAATATTGAGTTCGTGGTATTTGAGTTCGTGGTTGGATCATAGGAGTACGATCTATTGATGTCTAGTGTATGCGAGGACTAGAAATGCCGAACACCTCAGCAAAATTAGTGAAGGGGTCTAAGTCAGGTTTGGTTCCGACAAGACCTCTGATTTTGCTAATTTGACTTGTGTGATGCGAATTCCATGGTTCTACAACGTACTTTAAATTTAGATTTTTTGGAGTTCGTTCGACAAAAATATATTCGAAAAACGATCAAGTATAGGATCTGTTTTCATGGACACAAAACCGACCTTCCTCTACTTTCCATTTTCCACAGAATTTTCAGGCAAGAATTTTAATGAGCGTCTCTCATGAAATTGTAGAGTACATCCTAAAATACCACATATAAAAATTTCAGAATGAAATCGTTTAATTGGCAAAATAATGTTCTTTTTTAATCCTATTATCTATCAGAAGACCTACTGTTTTAGTTTGGTTTCCAAAAATTTATCTAGCATCATATAAAATGAATTAGACTTTGATTTCTTTGCTAAAAATGTCCCTTTGGATCTTATCTAAATTTCATAATTTTTTAAACACGTTTACCTAGGCAACCACTGTTGTTTCCAAAGGCATGCGAAACACTATTATGGGTCGAATTTGGGGACTTTAATATGGAATCCTTCTCGCTATATGTCTAATGTTGGTACGAGTGTGTTTATATTGGTCTAGCAGAGTATAAGTTGGAGAAAACTTCCTTATCTGTTTTGAAGCTGACAAAACGTTTCCATTAGACTAGTCTAAAGACTTGCAGACTCTTTCGTCAAAATCTGAAGACCGCCAAACTGCCAGACTCAAGATTTAAAGTCTACCCTCATTGACAGTTTCTAGACCGTAGAAGAAGATTTATCCAGAATCAAGTATTTCTTTAAGGATTTAATTCGAGCAGCTAAAGAAGATCTCACGGCTGGAAATAGCATCTTGAGATCTATTATTCATTTTGAAATTAATTCGGGTAACTTGGATCCGTTGATTGGCGAAGTATACTTGCAAGGTTCTTCTTATGGAAACCTAAATCCTGATTGTATGAGTGAGCAGGATTGGTGGACTATCATCACATTCATTAAATAACTCGAGATCTCCCTAATTAATTCTGTCCAACAAGTAGATTGGAAGAACTTCTTTGGAAGGTACCAATGGTTATGAAGGCATGGAGGAGTATATAAGAAGGATGCTTTAGTTATTCGAGTGTGTGCGCGATAGATAAATTCCAAAGTCTGAAACTCTTTGTTCTTTGCCGATTCAATTGTTGAGCATAAATTTGTACTCAAACGAGAGTTTAGACTCTTGTGAGACCTTGAGGAAGTGTAGCAAAGCCTCTATACTGTGGAATCAATGACGTGATACTGTAATGACTCTTTTGATTCATAGTGAAATCCAGCCGATGGGTTGTTAGTGCGGGAGAGTGGATATAGGCTTGGATTAAACTGAACCACTATAAACTTTGTGTTCTTATTCTCTTCCTTGAACTCTTTTACTTTGTTCGTAACTCTATTTGATTATTAAAGTCTAATTTCCTCTTCAAAGTCTCCTGTTAAGCAGACTCAGGTTAAAGGTAACGTTTTATACTATATTCTGCAAAAAGTTGTTTGTGCACCTATTCACCCCCTCTAGGTGTTCGTACTAGCTATCTCAATTGGTATCAGAGCCTGTGTACTCATTTGAATTGAAGTATTTTTACTTCAGAGTTAACGATTCATGACTAGTATGTTGGCTCCAAGGTTGGTTGAAGGGTAAAGCAACACTAGACCATCTTATTTTGATGGAAAGGAATACAACATATGGAAAAACAAAATAAAGGCATTCCTAAGATCAAAAGATCCTCTGGAATGGGATGTGGTAGACAAAGGAATCATTCTTAAAGCTACAACAGTCTCAGAAAGGGGAAAAGAAGCTGTTAAGGCTAGTGTGATGACTCAAGAAGAGATAACCAAGAGACAAACTCTTGATGCAAAAGCAATTTATTCCTTATATTGTGCATTATCTCCTATTGAATATAACAGAATATCTTCTTGTGAAATAGCTAAAGAAGTTTGGGATAGGCTGCACATCAACTATGAAGGAACCGATTGAGTGAAAGAAACCAGAATCAATATTCTGCTTGGTCAATGTGAAGCCTTCAAGATGAAACCAAGAGAAACTATCACTGACATGTTTAATTATTTTACAGAAATCGTGAATGGTCTTGAGTATCAAGGTCAATCAATTTCTAGACCCATGAAAGTTAACAAACTATTGCGTAGACTTTCCAAAGATTGTAATCACATAAAGACCTCAATAAATGAGACACAAAGGATCATGCCACTCTCCGTTAATGAATTGGTTGGCACTCTTCAGTCTTATAAAGTGGAGCAAATCAATGAAGATGAAGATCCCAAAGGTAAAAAAATCCATTGCTTTAAAATCTAATAATGATTCTAATGTTACAAATTATAAAGACAATATGGATAATGAAGAGCTTGCTCTCATGATAAGAAAGTTCAGAATAAGGGTGAGCAGTTCCAGATTCCGGTTTGGTTCCGTCTAAAACCTGGAACCTACCCTCGAGTACAAGTTACTCATTTTTTGGAACCTGAAACCTACCTATCAGAACCGAGAACCTGGAACCTACCTTGTCACAGGTTCCAGGGTTGGTTCCAAGTTCCAACATGTTTTTTTTAGATTTGAACTATAACGTACGCGCATACTCTACGGTCAATTCTCAATAACCTAATTAAGACCCAGCAAATGACAAGAAAGCAGCGGATGGCAACTCCCACTAGCATAATTAAGAACTAGCAACTGACAAGAAAGCAATATCCCATCTAGAAGGAAGCGCCAATATCGTACAATAAATGGCAAAATGAAACCTGACAATGCTCCTCAGACAATGCTTGGTTGGAACGACTAATTTGATGCAGATCAATGTCCATAAGCTCATATGCAATATAAACATCATTGAAAACCTCTCTCTGTGGCGGTGGAATAATATCCCTAATTGCCACAACCTGTATTAACATAATAGGACCTCACATAAGCATACAAGAATCATAATAACCAAAAAGCAAGTTCTGTTAAAATTGCCATGCAATACCAGTTCTGCATTGATTAAAGAGCTTATTTTGTATCTGGCATAGCCACGCCACAAATAAATGTAGCTTCATTAAGGACCGCATGCATATGGATTCCCATCAATCATAGTTCAAAACTTGTTCTTTATACCAACAAGAACCACTTTCATACCATTACAAATTGCATCCAGTCAGGATATAACCATCTATTCCATCGATATAACCATCTATTCCATCTCTAAGAATGATGAGTATCAGTGCCCTTCTATATCAATATAATAGAAATTAAACTTCTGAAAAGTTCAAAGAAGGGACGTTCAACTCTGTAAGTAGCAAAGTGACAATAAGACCTTCTATATCTTGATGAGTGATGACAATACTCTGACTAGTGTTTCAGTATGTTCTCTGTCTCATTAACAATTGATACAGAGAAATGGTAACACAGAACAACATGGAGACCGGATTATCTTAAGCAATCAATATCCCTTTTAGTGAAATAGAAGATTCAAAGCTCTACTATTTGCTGCACTAACTCTTAATTCGTTGTCCACAATAGGAAATGCTAATTCACCTGTACTGCAAATTCGTTAGACTTAGAACCAAGACGGAGAGCAACGTAAATGCACCATTGCATAATATCGATGGCACTACCGACACCCATAAGCCAACCATCAAAGAAAACAACACACTTCAAACAACCCAGAAAGCCATTCTCAATCACGTAATAGAAAAATTGTAATGCAAGGGATTCACTGACGTTTTCATGGTCCATGTGCCGGAGGAGCTTGATCTCACGGAAGGTCCTCTTTGCGTTGATCTTGTTATTGAAAGCATTAGCAATCTTCTTTATCGCCACGTGCTCGTTCGTCTTCGAATTCAAAGCCGAGCTAAAACCCAAAAAAAGAAGCACAACTCAATCAAAAACGAATAATAAAAAGAAAACTTTACGCATCACTTCTAATAAGGAGTTAATAAAAAGCAAGTCCAAGAATCACCGAATCAGTCACTCACTCCTTACACTGGTATTACCCCGAGATCGTACAAATGAAATTCACAGCATTTGATGGTATTACCCCGAATCGTACCCTTAGAGAGAAGGTCCAGAAATCCAATTTCACCGGGCGAGCGGCGTTCGACGCTGAGTAGTGAGCAGGGACGTCGGTCGCTGGTCTTCAGGGGAACGGCATCAGGCGTCGCGACTGCTGGCATCGGGTTGTCGAAGCAGAGGCGGAGATAGCAGCAACGGCGTCATGGGTCAGAATCGGAGACCTAGTGACCAGAGGTGGTGGGTCACAAGCGGAACCAGCGAAATCGGCGTCGTTGGGGCTTCTGCTCGTCGAGGATTCTGGCGCGAGCAGAGGCGGTGGGTCGCGAGCGAAGATGAGCTCGACTCAGATCTGCCTGCGTTAGGTAGTTGGCGACGGGCGTCGAGGCAGAGCACGGCAGCAATGGGCGTCGAGCGGCGAGGGTTCGCACGAGCAACGTCAGTGACTGGCATCTAGCAACGGTGGCCTTGAGGGCAAGTGGCGTCCGACGACAAGACTCAGAGCGGCGTCCGGCAAGACTCTGAAAAACTGAAAGTGAGGGGGTCAAGAGTCTCAGGGGAGGGGGGTTCCTTTTGGAACCCTAACCGGTTCTGGAATCGGTTCCGCGACCGGTTCCGGTTTCGATTCGCTTGGAACCAAAACCGGTCCTTTAAGAACTAGGAACCGAAGGGTTCAGTTCTCCGGTCACCCCTAGTTCAGAAAACTGAACAAAAAGGGAAGAAGATTCAATTGGAAGAAACAAAGTTCTCAAAAGTTTCAAAATAAATCAGCTAATGATAATGAATCCAATAAAGATGTGATTTGTTTCGAATGCAAAAAAAAAAAAAAAAAAGGGGGGAACACATCAAACCCAACTATCCCTTATTGAAGAAAAAGAAAGGAAAAGTTGAGAAATACATAAAGGCTCTCAAAACATAAACTTAGAGTGATATCGAATGCGAAGAAAATGATGATGATTATGCTAATATTTGTCTAATGGCACAATCAAAATCAAATTCAGACTCTAAGAAGAATACAGATTCGAGACAGTGAAATCGATATAAGTATTTTAAAAATTCCTACTAAAGTCTCTAAATATATTGATGAATTGTGTCTTAGTCTCAAAACTTCTCTCAAGAGGATTTCCGAACTAAATAGGGAAAATTCTGCACTAAAGCAACATGAGATTATTTGGAAAGAAAAATTCGAAAATTTAGATAAAAGTTTTATTACTTTGAAAGAAAATGCAGATTATCTTTCGAAAGAAAATACATTTTGAAAAATGATATTTCAAGCATTTCAAAAAGATTTTCTATAGGATCTGAGAAATTGGAAAAAATTCTTTCAGCACAAATACCTTACTTTAACAAATCAGTTTTGGGAATAACCGCTGAAACCATCCCTCTAATTGATTTTCCAAAAGTAAATGAAAAAATCAAACAAAGACCTACAAAAGATTTTTACATAAATCATTTTCAAAAAATCTTTGTAAAACCTATGGGCCATAGTACTCTTAAATGTTCTACATACAACAGCTCAAAACACTTTAAGAAAGAATGTCCTATGATTTGGAAACCTGTTAAGAAGGTTTAGGCAAACACCATATATTGCACTAACTCCATTGGACCCAATAAAATATGGGTACTAAAGAAAGCTTGAGTTTCTTTTTTAAATGCAGGTCACTATCAAGAAAAATGTCAAATGGTACTTGGATAGTGGATGCTCAAGACATATGACAAGAGACTCAAATTTTTTCATAAAGTTTATGTAAGTTAATGGTGGAAAAGTTTCTTTTGGTGGAAATTGCAAAGGCAGAATTGTTGGATGCGGAGCAATAGAGATTGGAAGTCTCACAATCAACAATGTTTCCTTAGTAGAATGACTCAACTATAACTTACTGAGTATCAGCCAACTGTGCGACACAGGTTTCAAAATTAACTTTCAAGAAGGAATATGTTCAGAAACTAGTAAAGACTCCTCTCAGACTTTCACGGGGCGAAGACATGGGAATATCTATCTCTTAGATGTCAAACCAGAAAAATCTCAATGTCTAATTTAAATTCAAGAGGAAGCTAATCTCTGGCATAGAAAACTTGACCACATTAACATGAAGCAAATAGCCAAGATCTCTACAAAGAAGCTTGTTCGTGAACTACCCAACTTGAAATATCAAAAATCTGAATTATGCACACCATATGTGTTGGGAAAATAGGTTAGAAGTTCTTTCAAACCAATAAATCAAATTTCCACTAATCGTGTATTGCAGCTCCTACATATGAATCCTTTCGGACCAACTAGAACCTAGGGCATTGGTGAAAAGAAATATTGTCTAATAATAGTTGATGATTATTCAAGATTCACTTAGGTATATTTCCTGGCAAGTAAGTCTGAAACATTTTTCTCATTTTATAAAGTTTGCTAAGAAAGTACAGAATGAGAAAGGGTATGTTATCTCAAGCATACGAACAGACCATGGAGGTGAGTTTGAAAATTAAAACTTTGCTAAATTCTGTGATGAATCTGGTTTTCAGCATGTGTTCTCTCCTCCATACACTCCAGAACAAAATGGAGTTGTGGAAATGAAGAATAGATCGTTACAAAAAATGGCTAGAACACTTTTAATTGAAAGTAATATTTCTTCTCGTTTTTGGGCTGAAGCAGTTTCTACAACATATTATATTATTAATAGAATCTTTTTAAGACCTATTCTAGAAAAAAATTCCCTACAAATTATTCAAAAGAAAAAAAGCTAATTGTTTCCAATTTTCATGTGTTTGGTTGCAAATGTTTTATATTGAAAATGTAGATGATCAAATTGGTAAGTTTGAAAAAAAGTCAGATGAATGCATCTTCCTTGGATATTCAACCACCAGCAAAGCTTACAGAGTATACAACAAAGAGACTCAATTGTGGAGGAATCAATGAATGTCAAATTTCAAGACTTTATACAAAATCAATCGATCCAGACTCAACTTAAAGAATCTGAACCTGCTTCAAACTCTACAAAGTCAAAATCCCCAGAAGCAGCTTAGACTTCAGAAGATCAACAACGAACGAACGTTGAAGAATTAAATGAAGAAAAAGATCAGTCTGTCAGACCAACCAACAACTGGAAGCACAAGTCTAGTCATCCCAAAGAACTCATTATTGGTGACATTGATGAAGGGATTCGTACAAGATCCAAAAGGCGTGAAAAGCCTAGCACTGCGGCTCTTATTTTTGAAATAAAACCCAAAAGCATAGAAGAGGCTTTAACTGATAAAAGCTTGATTGAAGTTATGCAAGAAGAACTTAGGCAGTTCAATATTAATGATGTCTAGGAACTAACTCCTAAACCAAAAGATAAATCTATTATTGGAGCTATATGGGTTTTCAGGAATAAGATTGACGAAAAAGGAAAAGTCATAAGGAACAAAGCAAGACTCGTGGCTAAAGAATATACGCAAGAAGAAGGGATAGACTATGATGATACTTACGCACCGGTAGCAAGGTTAAAAGCAATTAGATTATTACTTGCTTTTGCCTATTATAAGAATTTCAGGTTATTCCAAATGGACGTCAAAAGTGCATTCCTGAATGGTTTTATCCAAGAGGAAGTCTATGTGGAACAACCTCTCGATTTTGAAGACCTAAGGAAACCAAACTCTATATTCAAACTGAAAAAGGCGTTGTATTGTCTAAAGCAAGCACCTCGAGCTTGGTACAACAGGTTAAGTAAGTTTTTAATTCAAAATGACTTTGTTAAAGGTAAAGTAGACACTACTTTGTTTATCAAAAGAGAAAGTAAAGACTTTTTACTTATTCAAATCTATGTTGATGATATTATTTTTGGATCGCCTAACGAAAATCTATGCAAGAAATTCTCTAAGTCTATGCAGGACGAATTTGAGATGAGTATGATGGGTGAACTATCCTTCTTTCTCGGATTATAAGTAAAACAATTGAAGGAAGGGACCTTGATTCATCAAGAAAAATATGCTAAAGAACTTGTTAAAAAGTTCGGTTTGGAGAATTGCAAAAAGACTGATATACCAATGTCAAGTTCCTTGAAGCTAAACAAAGATGAAAGAGGAAAGAAAGTTGACCACAAGTTATACAGGAGTATTATTGGTTCACTTCTTTATCTTACTGCTTCTAGACCTAACATTTTGTTTAGTGTTTGCATTTATGCCAGATTTCAATCAGATCCCAAGAAATCTCATCTAAGTGCTGCAAAACGCATCATTAAATACGTTACAACAACCTCTAATTTGGGTCTCTGGTATTCTAAAGAATGAGACTTTACTCTCCTTGGATACTCATATGCAGATTTAGCAGGATGTAGAGTTGATAAAAAGAGCACCTCGGGCACTTGTCAATTGCTTAGTAACAGGACAATATCTTGGTTTTCAAGGATGCAAAGTACTGTAACTCTTTCAACAGCAGAAGCAGAGTTTGTGGCTCTTGGAAGCTATTGTTCTCAAATCTTATGGGTAAAACAACAGTTAAGAGACTTTGAAATCGAAGAATCATGCACTAAGATCAAATTTGACAACACCAGCGTGATTAATCTCACCAAGGCTTAAAAGAGCCTTTGCGAATATTCCAAGTGATCCACGTGTTGGAGGACTTAGTCAACCTGATGGAAATGGTGATGAAAAAATGTTCACTCATTTTAAGCCTAGAATGGGTGTTGCCGCGAATATTCGAAGCAAAAGGACAGATTTGTTTCGTTCTGAGGAATACAAGTGACTTTACTCTAAGTTGCTGAAGTGACGAGTAATGAACCCAAGAAGTGTGAATTTTGATTTTTTCAATTCTCTTAACGTGAAGTTGCGAGAAAAATTTACTTTACTTCAACTAGAACAATTTTGCTCTAAGACAACAGTGGCTCATCCAAAACTTACCGCGTATTTCTATTCCAAACTAAGCTTTTTGGATGTGAATAGATTTTCTTTCAATGTTCGAGACCAGGACTATGTAGTTGATATGGACACTCTGGCTGATGTGATTGGAGTAGAGAGAGGGGTATTCCAATCAATTAGTGTGTCTATTGGTCATGCAACTGTAGAGCTTGTTCGGGATGGAATGGCGGAAGGACGAATTTCATACTTGAGGATAAATGCCTCAAATATTTTGCTTCACAAGATTGTGATCAATTGTCTTAGACCAAAATCGACTTCAAAGACTGACATCTCCAATTTAGAAGCGAAGCTAACGTATGCTATCAATGCTGGCAAAAAGTTCTCTCTACCACACTATCATGTTTCACATGTATAGATTGATGGTAAAGGACAAGGGTCAACTTCCTTATTCAGCTCTTATTACCCAATTATTCAGACATTTTCATATTCAGCCTCCCAAAATTTTGTGTGTTCGAACGTGTTATCAAATGGTGGTGGGACTAAAAATGGTTTCCAAAATGCATCTAAATGAGCTGAACAAGGCTTTAGAGTGATTTAAGGAGAAAACCCCTGTCAAGACTCGACAAGACTCCGAGGTGGAAAAACAGAAAGGTAAGGAGCCCATGACAGCTCTATCCAAGAAAAGAAGAGCACTCATCCTAGAGGATGAAGAAGATGAGGATGATGTTACCATTTCCGCTCTTGCTTTAAGAAACCTTCAGCGTTTTGTTCCAGCGACAAAAAAGAGAGAGGATCAAGATAGAGAAGAGACAGAGAAGAGAAATGAAGAGAGGGAAGCATTGCAAAAAGCAGCAGAGGAAGAAAGAACAACAGAAGAAGAGGAAAGAGGAGAACAAGGTCAACACGTCACTAGAGACGAGATAGAGCATGAAGAGTACTTCTCTCCATCGGAAGACATTGAAACAGGGGGAGCAGTTGAGAAAAGAGGTACTTCTTCACTTGTTTTTGTTGGAGAAATCCTCTTGAAGTATTTTGAAGCTGACAAAACGTTTCCATCAGTCTAGTCTGAAGGTTTGCAGACTCTGCTATTTAAAGTCTGAAGACCTCCGGACAGCCAGACTCAAGACTCAAAGTCTATCCTCATTGACAATCTCTAATCCGTTGAAGAAAGGTTACCCAGAACTGGATGTTTTGTTAAGGGCTTGACCTTATCAACTGGAGAAGATCTCGTGGCTGGAATAGACACAACGGAATCTTTTGATTGATCGAGATTGAATCGAAGATTAAGGAATCGATGATTGCCTAAATATTCTTGGAAGGTTCTACTTATAGAAACGGAGATCCTGATTGTATGGGCGAACAGGATTGATGGGCTATCGACACGTTCCTTTAATAGCCCGAATGATCTTCCTAATTGATTCCATCCAGGGTAGATTGGAGAAATTCCTTTGGTAAGTGCCAACGGGTATGATGGCATAAAGGAGTATATAAGGAAGACGTTCTAAGTTGTTGAGGTGTGCGCGATAGAAGAATTCCAAAGTCTGAAGCTCCCTGTTGTTTAGACAATTCCTTTGAGCGAATACTTGTATACAAAAGAGGTCTATATTTGTGAGAAAGCTTGAGGAGGTGTGATAGAACATCTACACTGTGGAATCAAGGAAAAGCTGAGCTGTAACTTCTCTTTTGTTCATAGTGAAATCCAGCCGGTGGGCTGTCAGTGCGGAAGAGTGGATGTAGGCTTGGAATAAGCCGAACCACTATAAACCCTGTGTTCAATCTTCTCTTCCTTACTCTCTTTACTTTGATTGTAAATCATTTTGTGAACTCCTTTCTATCGGCTGTCTAGAATCGCTTCCGTATCTCGATAAATTGTTTGTGCACCTATTCACCCCCCTCTAGGTGCTTATACTAGCTATCTCAATTGGTATCAAAGCTCGTGTACTCACTTTGTTTGAAGTGTTTTACTTCAGAGTTAAAGATCCATGGCTAGTATGTTGGCTCCAGGGCTGGTAGAAGGACAAAGCAACGCCAGACCATCTTACTTTGATGGAAATGATTACAACATATGGAAAAACAAAATGAAGGCATTCTTAAGATCAAAGGATCCTCTGGAATGGGACGTTGTAGAAAAAAGAATCATTCCTAAAGCTGCATCTGTCTCAGAAAGAGGAAAGGACACTGTTGAGTCCAGCGAAATGAGTCAGGAAGAGATAATCAAGAGACAAGCTCTTGATGCAAAAGCAATTTACTCTTTATATTGTGCTTTATCACCTACTAAATATAACAGAATATCTTCTTGTGATACAGCCAAAGAAGTCTGGGATAGATTACACATTACCTATGAAGGAACCGATCGAGTGAAAGAGACAAGAATCAACATTCTTCTCGGTCAATACGAAGCCTTCAGAATAAAAACCAGGAGAATCTATAACGACATGTTTAGTCGTTTTTACGAAATCATGAATGGTCTTGAAAATCAAGGTCAACCAATTTCGATCCCATGAAAGTAAACAAGCTACTGCGTGGACTCTCCAAAGATTGGAATCACATTAAGACCTCAATCAGAGAGACTCAAAGAATCATGCCACTATCTGTCGATGAGCTGGTTGGGACCCTTCAGTCTTATGAAGTGGAACGAATCAATGAAGACGAAGATCCCAAAGGTAAGAAATCAATTGCATTAAAATCTAATGATGATTCTGATGTAACAGACTCTGAAGACGACATGGATGATGAAGAACTTGCTCTCATGATAAGAAGATTCAGAAAGCTGAACAGAAAAGGAAGAAGATTTAATTCAAAGAAACAAAGTTTTCAAAAGCAACAGACCAAGTCGGCTGAAGATGATGAATCAAACAAAGATGTAGTCTGCTTTGAATGTAAGAAAAAGGGACACATCATACCCAACTGTCCTCTTCTAAGGAAGAAGAAAGGAAAAACAGAAAGATATCGAAAAGCTCTCAAAGCTGAAACCTGGAGTGATACAAAGTGCGAAGATAATGAAGATGATTATGCAAACATATGTCTAATGGCACAATTAAACTCAGAATCAAACTCCGAGACTGATTCAGACTCCAAAAGTGAATTCGAGGTAAGTAACTTCAAAATTCCTTTTAAAATTTCAAAATACATTGATGAATTATGTTTTATTCTTAAGACTTCTCTTAAAAGAATTTCTGAACTCAAAAGGAAAATTCTGCTTTAAAACAACAAGAGAATGTTTTGAAAGAAAAAGTGAAATGCTTAGACCGGGATGTTTCTTCTCTCAAAGAAAGTGAAGATAATCTTTTGAAAGAAAATGCATTTTTGAAAAATGATATTTCAAATATTTCCAAAAGATTTTCTCTAGGATCTGAAAAACTGGAGAAAATACTTTCTATTCAAAGACCTTATTTCAATAAATCTGGTTTAGGAATGACTGCTGAAACCATTCCTTTAATTGATTTTCCTAAAGTAAAAGAAAGAATTAAACAAAGACCAACAAGGAATGCTTACAAAAATCATTTTGAAAGGACCTTTGTAAAACCAGGAGGTCACAATGCTCTTAGATGTTCAAAATGCAATAGTGCAGATCATTTTGAGAAAGAATGTCCTATGGCTTGGAGACCTGTCAATAAAGTCTGGGCAAAAACCGTATATCAGACTAACTCAAAAGGACCCAAGAAAATATGGGTACCAAAGAAAGCTTGAGTTTCCTTTTAAATGCAAGTCACTATCAAGAAAAAGGTGAAATGGTACCTAGATAGTGGATGCTCGAGACACATGACAGGAGATTCAAATTGTTTCATAAAACTTGTTCAAGTGAATGGTGGAAAAGTCTCATTTGGAGGAAACAACAAAGGAAAAATAGTGGGATTTCGAACTATAATGATTGGGAACCTCACAATAAGCAATGTTTCTTTAGTTGAAGGGCTCAATTACAATCTGCTCAGTGTCAGTCAGCTTTGTGATGCTGAGTTCAAAATCAACTTTCAAGAGGGTATTTGTTCAGGAACCAGTAAAGACTCTACTCAGTCTTTCATGGGTCGAAGACATGGAAATATCTACCTTTTAGTCGTGAAACCAGATGAATCGCAATGTCTAATCTCAATCCAAGACGAAGCGAACTTATGGCACAAAAAGCTTGGGCATATCAACATGAAGCAGATAGCCAAAATCTCAGCAAAGAAGCTTGTTCGTGGTCTACCTAATTTATCATACCAAAAGTCTGATCTATGTACACCATGTATATTGGGAAAACAGGTAAGAAATTCCTTTAAGCCAATAAATCAAGTTTCCACTAACCGTGTACTGCAGCTCTTGCATATAGATCTCTTCAGACCAACAAGAACGCAGAGCATTGGAGGTAAGAAATATTGCCTAGTAATTGTGGATGATTACTCACGATTTACTTGGGTATATTTCTTAGCAAGTAAGTCTGAAACTTTTTCTTACTTTAAAAAATTTGCTAAGAAGGTTCAAAATGAAAAGGGGTATGTTATTTCAAGTATAAAAACAGACCATGGAGGTGAATTTGAAAATCAAGATTTTGCTAAATTTTGTGACGAATCTGGTTTACAGCATTTGTTCTCTTCTCCATATACTCTAGAGCAAAATGGAGTTGTGGAAAGGAAGAATAGATCTCTTCAAGAAATGGCTAGAACTCTCTTAATTGAAAGCAATATTTCTTTACGGTTTTATGCTGAAGCAGTTTCAACATCATGTTATATTATCGATAGAGTTTTTCTAAGGCCTATTCTAGAAAAAACCCCTTATGAATTATTCAAAGAAAAGAAGCCCATTGTTTCATATTTTCATGTATTTGGATGCAAATGTTTCATATTGAAAAATGCAAATGATCGAGTTGGTAAGTTTGAAGAAAAGTCATATGAAGGCATCTTCCTTGGATATTCAACCACAAGCAAAGCGTACAAAGTCTACAACAAGAAGACTCAAACTGTGGAAGAATCAATGAATGTCAAATTCCAAGATTCTACACAAAATGAATCTATTCAGACTCATTTTGAAGAGACTGAATCTGCTCCAAACTCTACAAAGTCTAATTCTTAAGAAGCAGCTCAGACTTTGAAGGACCAAAGAACAAGTGACCGTTGAAGATTCTAGTGAAGGAAATGACCATCAATCGATAAATTAACCAGCAACTGGAAACATAAGTCCAGTCATCCCAAAGATCTTATTATTGGCGACATCAATGAAGGAATCCGCACAAGATCCAAAAGGCGAGAAGAGTCTAGTGTCTTGTGGCTCTTATTTCTGAAATAGAACCTAGGAGCATAGAAGAAGCTTTATCCGATGAAAGCTGGATTGAAGCTATGCAAGAAGAACTCAGATAATTCAAAGTTAATGATGTCCTGGAGCTGACTCCTAAACCAAAAGGTAAATCAATTGTTGGAGCTAAATGGGTTTTCAGGAACAAGATGGATGAGAAAGGAAAAGTCATAAGAAACAAGGCTAGACTCGTGGCCAAGGGATACACACAAGAAGAAGGGATCGACTATGACGAGACTTATGCACCGGTAGCAAGGTTAGAAGCAATTCGTTTATTACTTGCATTTGCTTGTCATAAAAATTTCATGTTATTTCAAATGGACGTCAAAAGTGCTTTCCTAAACGGTTTCATCCGTGAGGAAGTCTATGTGGAACAACCACTAGGGTTTGAAAACCCAAAGAAACTAGACTCAGTATTCAGACTCAAAAAGGCCTTGTATGGCTTAAAGCAAGCACCTCGAGCTTGGTACGACAGATTAAGTAAGTTTTTAATTCGAAATGGATTTGTTAAAGGTAAAGGAGACACTACCATTTTTATTAAAAGAGAAAGCAAAAGCTTTTTACTTGTTCAAATATATATGGATGATATTATTTTTGGATCTTCTAATGAAAGTTTGTGCAAGAAATTCTCTAAGACTATGCAGGATGAATTTGAAATGAGCATGATGGGTGAGTTAACCTTCTTTCTCGGGCTCCAAGTGAAACAACTGG
Organism: Eucalyptus caleyi; assembly: GCA_014182885.2. NCBI lineage: Eukaryota > Viridiplantae > Streptophyta > Magnoliopsida > Myrtales > Myrtaceae > Eucalyptus > Eucalyptus caleyi. Next base: position 53,950,775 of record CM024468.2, on the reverse strand, counting down.
AGGAAGGAACTTTCATTCATCAAGAAAAGTATGCAAATGATCTTTTCAAAAGTTTGACTGGACAATTGCAAAAAGGCTGACATACCAATGTCAAGTTCCTTGAAGATAGACAAAGATGAAGGAGGAAAGAAAGTCGACCAAAAGCTATACAGGAGTATCATCGGATCACTTCTTTATCTTACTGCCTCTAGACCTGACATTCTGTTTAGTGTTTGCATTTGTGCCAGATTTCAATCAGACCCAAAAGAATCTCATTTGAATGATGTGAAGCGTATTATCAAGTATATTTCATCAACATCAAGCTTTGGTCTCTGGTATCCAAAAAGGGGAGACTTTACTCTTCTTGGATATTCAAACGCAGACCTTGCTGGATGCAAAGTCGATAGAAAGAGCACCTCGGGTACTTGTCAACTACTTGGAGGCAGGACAGTGTCTTGGTTTTCAAGAAAGCAAAGTACAGTAGCTCTCTCTACAGCAGAAGCAGAGTATTTAGCTCTCGGAAGTTGTTGTTCACAAATTCTGTGGATAAAACAACAGCTAAGAGACTTTGTAATTGAAGACTCATGCACGAAGATTAATTGCGACAACACCAGCGCTATAAATCTCACCAAAAATCCGATTCTCCACTCAAGAGCAAAGCACATAGAGATTCGACATCACTTTATTAGAAACCATGTTCAAAATGGAGATGTTTCAATTCAATTTGTCGACTCAAACAATCAACTGGCGGATATATTCACAAAGCCTTTGGAGAAAAATCAATTTGAGTCTATCCGTACCAGACTCAACATTTTGAGGCATGAGGAAATCAAAGTCTAAAGACTTTCAGACTCAGACATACAAGACTTTAAGTTAGTCTTGGTACGACCGTCAAACTGTAAGTTAGTCTCTCTTTCTCTCTCTCGAATCTTATCTTGAAGAGGTATGATCGTCAGACTGTGTTAAATTGTTGCTATATCTAATCGACGAAATTACTGCATCGTTTCATTTTCAAAAAGGAAGTTATTTTTTAAATGACTATTTTCGCGGAAAAAGACAGTTATTTTGAAAAGGCATCTTTTTATTTTCCTTTGTGACGGTTCGTTTATCTCTCCTTTTTTACCGATTGTGTACTGTTGATTGCTCTTCACTTCACTCTCAAAAACCCTAGAAAGCATCGATCCTCCATTCCCGTTTTCTTCCCTTGTTTAATCTTCGAAAAAGTTGTCATCTTTCTTGGGAAAGTCAAGCAAGGAATCTTCCAAAAACTAAGAAAGATGTCGTCTTCAAGAAAGTCTTCGAGAATCGCAAGCAGGGGACCACGGCGAATGAGTGAGGGGCCTACGCACTTCGATCTCACCGAAGAAGATGTGGCTCCAGAACAGCAATCGAGCCTATAACATTCTCAGCAACGCCACTCTCCTCCATCTAGCCCTCAAGGCGTTGATCATCAACAAGAGGAAGAAATCATCGAGGATGCAGACCCTGTAAGAGTTCAAAAGCCCGCTTCTATTTATAAGTTGTATCGTGCCTTAAAAGCAACGCGTACTCCCTTGAAATATGTCGATGATTTTATTAAAGAGAAAGGGTATGGAAATGAATACATCTTTCTGCGAAGAATGGAAAGTTTGGGAATTGCTCGTAAAGGGTTGGCTGAGGAAACTCTTGCAAATATCCCGACTGATCCTCGTGATTGGGGACCAAATCCTGTAGATGGGAATGATGATGACAAATTGTACAGTCAATTTCAACCGAGAATGGGTATTGCGGTTGAAAGTCGAGGAAAAAGAGGAGATTTGTTCAAATCGAAGGAACAAAAGGATTTGTACTCGAAATTGCTGAAGCGTGGGGTAATAAACCCTAGGAGTGTGGATTTTGATTTTCTGGATGCTGTAAATGTGAACTTGAGGGAAAAGTTCGGTTATCTTCAACTTGAAAAGTTCTGCTCCGACACTATAAATGTGAGAGGCCTATCTTGAACTAACCGCATATTTCTATTCAAATCTTAGCTTTTTAGATGCGAATAGATTTTCCTTGATGTCAAAGATCAAGACTATGTTGTGGATATGGATATCTTTGGCAGATATGTTGGGAGTCGAGAGGGGAAGATATCAACCGATCAAAGTTTCTATTGCTGGTGCTACATTGGAACTTGTCAAGGACAGGAGAACAGAGGAAAAGATTTCTTACTTAAGGATGAGTGCATTCAACATCTTGCTTCACAAGATTGTGATCAATTGCCTTCGACCAAAATCAACTTCCAAGACTGATGTTTCAAGTTCAGAGGCAAAGCTGATGTATGCCATTCTCACTGGGAAAAGGTTTTCTCTTCTTCACACTGTTATGTTCCACATGTATAGAGCCATGATGAAGGACAGAGGCCAACTTCCTTACCCAAGTCTTGTGACGAATTTATTCAGACATCTGAATATTCAGCCTCCGCAAATCTTTTGTGTTCGATCATGCGATCATATGGTGGTAGGACTGAAAATGGTGACCAAGATGCGTCTGAAGGAATTGAACAAGGCGTTGGAGAAATTCAAGGAGAAGACTCCACTCAAAGCTCATCAACCCTCTTCTTCATCAAAGCGGAAAGGAAAGGAGCCCTTGGTTGCTTCAAAACCGAAAAGAAGAGCTCTTATTGTTGAAGATGAAGATGATGATGAAAATCTCACCATCTCTCGCAATGGCTTTGAAGAACTTAAGTCGTCTGTTCCAGTGGAAAGAATCGGAACAAATGGCGAAAGAAGCAGAGGAGAAGGAAGCAGAGTAGAAGGAAGAAGAAGAAAGAGAAGCTGAGAAGGAAAGAGTTGAGACAGAAGAAGAAAGAGGAGAAGAAGGAGAACCTGATGAACACTCTTATCCACCTGTAGGCATGGAAACAGGGGGAGATCAAGAGAAAAGAGGGAAGTCCTCATATCCTGACGCAAGTGAAGGAGTCAGTCGCTCACCTGTGCACCCGAGAGGACGTTTATGCCTCTCAATTTCCAGAAGAAGGTCATGAAATTTCATTGCCAAACCTGCGAGATTATGTCGATCTACCATCGTCCGCATTTACTCCATCGATCGAGCTGAAGCAAGTACATAGACTGATAATGCAGCAGATTTTCGCAGAATCATGGATATTCTCTTGGAGATGCGAGGTCAAATTTATGCCTTGGGATGCGAGGTTCAAAACTTGCAAACTGCGGGTCAAGTTTCTTCATGTTCATTGAATGATAAAATCCAAGCCCTCACTGTTCAGACTCAGGCCAATGCCAAGGGTGAGGAGATCGCACAGCTGAAGGAAGACTTGAAAAGGCTGGAAGGCATCGTTCAGTCTATGGGAGATTTCCAGCTTGTCCGCGTTCCCAAGCAATCTTGACTTTATTCCATTTTCATCTCAACCTTTTTAATGCTGACAAAAAGGGGGAGAGATGCAAGATTTGAACAATTTAACTTTTAATCGTGTGGTTGGAGTGGTTGTTGGATTTTGTGGATTGTTTTGATCTATTTGACTTTGTTTTTGTATCTGGATGAGAACTGAACTAGACTTAGACTTAGACTTGACTGCTTTTATTAACTATCATTAGTATCTTGTGGATGGCTTTATCACTTATTAGACTAACCTATTTTCTGTGGTTGCAGATTCTAGTATTATTCATTTAGCCATTTATCTCTATAAGATATGCATATGTGTTTGAGAAATGTTTTGCAGGTCAAAGTTGTCCAAATCTGCAGGAAAGTTTTGTCACCATCAAAAATGGGGAGATTGTTGGAGAAATCCTCTTGAAGTATTTTGAAGCTGACAAAACGTTTCCATCGCCTAGTCTAGTACGAAGGTTTGCAAACTCGCTATTTAAAGTCCGAAGACCTCCGGACAAGACTCAAGACTCAAAGTCTATCCTCATTGACAGTCTCTAATCCGTTAAAGAAAGGTTACCCAGAACTGGATGTTTTGTTAAGGGCTTGACCTTATCAACTGGAGAAGATCTCGTGGCTGGAATAGACACAACGGAATCCTTTGATTGATCGAGATTGAATCGAAGATTAAGGAATCGATGATTGCCTAAATATTCTTGGAAGGTTCTACTTATGGAAACGGAGATCCTGATTGTATGGGCGAACAGGATTGATGGGCTATCGACACATTCCTTTAATAGCCCAAATGATCTTCCTAATTGATTCCATCCAACGGGTAGATTGGAGGAATTCCTTTGGTAAGTGCCAACGGGTATGATGGCATAAAGGAGTATATAAGGAAGACGTTCTAAGTTGTTGAGGTGTGCGCGATAGAAGAATTCCAAAGTCTGAAGCTCCCTGTTGTTTAGACAATTCCTTTGAGCGAATACTTGTATACAAAAGAGAGTCTATATTTGTGAGAAAGCTTGAGGAGGTGTGATAGAACATCTACACTGTGGAATCAAGGAAAAACTGAGCTGTAACTTCTCTTTTGTTCATAGTGAAATCCAGCCGGTGGGCTGTCAGTGCGGAAGAGTGGACGTAGACTTGGAATAAGCCGAACCACTATAAACCCCGTGTTCAATCTTCTCTTCTTTACTCTCTTTACTTTGATCGTAAATCATTTTGTGAACTCCTTTCTATCGGCTTCCTAGAATCGCTTCCGTATCTCGATAAATTGTTTGTGCACCTATTCACCCCCTCTAGGTGCTTATACTAGCTATCTCAGTTTTTACTAGCGATGATGTTAGTCATTCACCCACAGGTCCAGAAGAAGTATATGCCTCTCCATTCCCTGAAGGCGGTCATGAGGCTTCATCTCCACATCTGGGTGCTCATACTGAAATGCCATCATTTGCTAATACTCCTCAAACTAACCATGCTGAAGCAAGCACTCAAACTAACAACTCAGCAGACTTTTGAAGATTGCTTGATGTTCTTTTGGAGATGCAATGCCAAATTTATGCTCTGGGATGTGAAGTTCAGAATATGCGGAATGCTAGTCAAGCCTCTTCAGTTTCATTGCACAATCATGTTCAGGCCCTTAATCTACAAGTTCAAGCAACTGCCAAGGGTCAGGAAGTAGAACAACTGAATGAGGATTTGAAAAAGTTGGAGGAGACTGTCAAGTCGATGAGAGATTTCTAGCTTGTTCACGTTCCAAAACAACCTTAATTTTATCCCAATCTCTATTTCGTCTCTACCTTTTTAATGCTGACAAAAAGGGGGAGAGATTTGCAAATTTGACTCACTTTTATTCGACCTTTGTTTGACTTTACTTTTGTTTGGTTGTGATTGGCTTAGACTATATTTTGATGGTTTGGACTATATTTTGATTGGTTAATGCTTGCAATATCTCAAGCATTGTTGATATTCTCATGACAAAGATAGTTGTTTTTACAGGACTAACTCACTTCCTGTGGATGTAGATTTGATACTATCTTTATCCTAATCCATTTTTCTTTTATGAGCTATCTTTGCTTGCTTAAGTATTTTCTTGTAGGTCAAAAAAATTCAGATCTACAGGAAATTTTTGTCACCATCAAAAAGGGAGAAATTGTTGGAGAAAACTTCCTTATTTGTTTTGAAGCTAACAAAACATTTCCATCAGTCTAGTCTGAAGACTTGCGGATTCTTCCGTCAAAGTCTGAAGACCGCCAAATTGCTAGACTCAAGATTTAAAGTCTGCCCTCATTGACCGTTTATAAACCGTCAAAGAAGAGTTATCCAGAATCGAGTATTTCTTTAAGGATTTGATTTGAGCGGCTAAAGAAGATCTCACGGCTAGAAATAACATCTCAAGATCAATTATTCATTTTGAAATTAATTCAGGTAACTTGGATCCGTTGATTGACGAAGTATACTTGAAAGCTTCTACTTATGGAAACCTAGATCCTTATTGTATAGGCAAGTAGGATTGGTGGGTTATCATCATATTCCTTAAATAACTTGAGATCTCCCTAATTGATTATGTCCAACAGGTAGATTGGAAGAACTCATTTGGAATGTGCCAATGGTTATGAAGGCATGGAGGAGTATATAAGGAGAATGCTCTAGTTATTCGATTGTGTGCGCGATAAGATAAATTCCAAAATCTGAAGCTCCTTTTTATTTGTTGATTCAATTGTTGAGCGTAAATTTGTACTCAAAAAAGAGTTTAGATTCTTGTGAGACATTGAGGAAGTGTAGTAGAGTCTCTACACTGTGGAATCAAAGACGTGATATTGTAACGACTCTTTTGATTCATAGTGAAATCAAGCAGGTAGGTTGTCAGTGCGGAAGAGTGGACGTAAACTTGGATCAAGCCAAACCACTATAAACTTTATGTTCTTATTCTCTTCCCTTCATAACTTTATTTGATTGTTAAAGTCTAATTTCCTCTTCAAAGTTTACTGTTAAGCAAACTCGAGTTAAAAGTAATGTTTTATACTATATTCTGCAAAAAGTTGTTTGTGCCCCTATTCACCCCCCTCTAGGTGCTCGTACTAGCTATCTCATAAGTGACTGAGGATTCGTCATATTTACTCTTGAGTTCGTTGATAGTAATAACGTCAATGCCTTTTAAAATGAATTATGGAATTACTATATCATGATATGGATATGTGATTGGGAATACAATTAGTCCTTAGGATGACGATGCCCTAAGTTGTGTAGGAATGCTTGGAGGGGTAACTGGATTCCTCCAGATGCCTAAGGGCTGTAAGACGATTCTCCCAAATATCCTCACGATGCTTGATGGGTGCGAGATGCCCTGAGGGTAACGGAGTTTCCGGAGGATGGTAATAGTATGAATTCATATTGAATATAGTTTTGTATCTTTAAATCTCATTTGAGTTACTGATTACTTGTTTGGAAAAGCTACTTAACTTATTGAACTGCTAGGTTGCTTTTGAAAAAGGTTCTCAAGTAAGCTGATTTGAAAATGATCACATATTATTTATATTGAGGCTTTTCTTGTTAGTACAACAATTGGTCTATGTAGTATAGACAGGTGGACTTTCTGTTTGCTAAGTTTAGGCTCACTAGTTGTTGATTTTACTTTTTCAAATCATGTCAATTTCCTGCTTCAACTTCCATTAGTTATGGGGTACACGTGGACCTCACCTAGCATTTTTCCGACTTCATGGATCCGGATTTTCCGAACATCACCTTCATCTAGTGGATTGTCATTTTGTCCATAGAGATAGGGATCCCGGCAAGTCTCGTACTCATGGGTTTCCTCATGGTCTACACACGAGTAGGAGGATAGCTCATGGGGCCAATCCCACACCCCGGGAATGATGGAGACGACGATAGTAGTAGTACAGTCGACTAGGGCAAGACTAGGAAGGTGAGGCCACATTTTGGATATAGGCAACAACTTTTGGATATGTTAGCATCAGAAAATAGGTGGTGAGACATGTACAGGTAGTTCCAAGGTCAAGGTAGTATCATGGGGGTATGTTTCATGTACTTTAGGATGACCTTTAAAAAAAAAATCCCTAATACACCGATCACGTCACCTAAAATAAATAAATAAGGAATGAACTGCGTTAGCCTAGTTTATATTACGCGTGCGTTCTTTAAGTTTCCCATGTTCTGAATTATTACTAGTATAAAGATGCTTCTACGTGCTAAAAAAGTAAAAGGAATTGGATAGCTACATTAGCCCGACATGCTAGAGTCATCACAAAAATGCTTATATCACTAATTTGAAAGTCAACAAACTCATAAGTTACGCTTCTAATGAACTCTCTTTTACATTTATTTAATACAAAAGGAAAAGGACAAGTACCTTATCTTTGACCAAATCCAGAGTTTTCAGAGTTTCATAAAATATTCAAGCCACTTGATAAGATCCCATGCCTAGAGCTAACATCATGTAGCCCAATTAGAATATTGTAAAATAAGCTAAACCTCTTTTAACATTTTTTTTCAGCAAGTGCTAAAGTAGCTTCTAGTGATATTGTTATTATACTTATTGAAGATGTGAAATTCATTACGTAAAGAATGATTATAAAAAATAAATAAACAAATCGAGCTATAACAAAAATGCGCGTGGAAAGAATGCCAATGACGTAAGTATTCTGTTAGACTGGCATATGACAAATTGATTCCATTATTCCTCGAGCGCTCAGCGCTCCATATCATTTTTACAAACCTACTCCATTTTAAATCATTCAATAGGATTTTTTTTTTTGAACCAACATTCAATAGGATTTGATAGGTGAAAATTTTATCATTTTTCTTCGAGGCTTAGATGGTACAACCTACAAGGTACCTCGGTTAAGGGCTCATGATTACCTTACCCACACATACATTTGAGCACCAAACGAGTAGGCTCGCGGCGTTGCTCTCCTATGCCCTATTCGTGCTATTGTCATAGAAAATTCTTTATTGGAAGATGGCTGAGCTGTCAGATAAATTGATCATAGAATTGAATCACAAACATAGGAACTCTTGAAGCAATAACACATTGATATAATCATAATCGAAGCTGCAGAGAAATTCATTTGTTGGATTGGATCAGTTCTTTCAATATGTATAGTATCTCAAAATCCAAATATCTGTCAATTTTCATACCTCTTACTTGTTATCTACAAACAAATCCTCCCCATTGCAGCTAAAGTAATGAATTTGGACATCTCAAGAGAAATGGATGAATAAGTTTCCATCCATAGTAGTATAAGCATAAGGCTCGTAACAAAATCAGATATATTGTCATTGTCCGAAAGGGTCGTATTGGCAAATTCGTAATTTTCATTGATTTTCTCAATCATCCGTTATAATAATACACATAAAAATCTTATTAGCCATGGGCATCAAGATCTAGTGAAACTCTGGCCAAGCCTCAAGATTGCTTGCCTCTACCGAGCTTTGAGTTTGTGATCTAGCAAACTCCAATTAAGCCTTGAGCTTGGCTGTGGCCATTGCCGGCCGATTGTGGCGAAGGAAGTAGGAAAATAAAAAGGAAAGAAAAGAAAAAAAGAGAAAACATAAAAAAAAAAAAAAAAATTAAAATTTTAAACTATAAAATAAATTTAAAATTTTGTATTTGTTTTTTCCTAAAATAAAGTCATGAGATTGAAAATATTTTTCAATAAAACCCAAATTTCAGAAAGCATTTTTGATTATATATCACCCAATGAAACAAATAAAAACAAACCATATTTTTGAAAACATAAAATTATTATTGAGTTTTTCGCGAAATAAATACATGCCATTTCTTTACTTTTGCTCTCGGATCATTCGAGAATACACCGAAATATATATTGTATTTCCGTATGGTTCGGCGCATTGATACATTCCATGGGCATTTTTTTATGATGTGGCATTTAAAAAGAAAATTCTATTTAACTATATATAGAGCTGTTCGGCCTTGAGAGTCAACCCCGCTTCAGTCTTTCAGTCCAGGAGGCGATGGAAGGAGGTTGCTCTTGGTCCTGCCGTCTCTCATCCCTCATTCGGAGGTTGTGCAACCGCTTGGCCGGCCGTTGGTCAACTTATTTCGGTCCAGCAGGCGAGGCAACTCCCGATTCAGATGCTTTTCGGATAAGAGGAAGTCCCCCCTCCAATCTCAACGCAATTCCCGGTGTCGTTGTTATGTCGGAGCAAATAGATTTCCCCACCGATGAACTCTTGTATGAGAATAGAGAGAATTATGAGAAAAAAATTTCTGCAATTGATGCATTTTTCATGAGCTCAGTACATGTATTTATATAATAGATTACAAACTGTTAAAATTAATCGAATTGAATTTACGATCCCTTGATCTTAGCACTTGCTTGTTATGTGAGATTCTTCTTTTGACTTTAGCAATTATGTGATCTGATTTTATCTTGATTCCTTAATTTGTGCCGTTATCCTTAACACCTCAGTTCCCGGAAGCCTTGGGCTGGTGATCCAGATGGAAACAACCTGCGTCTGGACTCCTGTGGTGAGAGCAGCATGGAAGACAAGGTGCAGGATTCTTGGGGAGCCAACGGGGAGTCTGGCCGTCCATACAGATACGACGTGTTCCTGAGCTTCCGTGGCGAGGACACGCGCAACGGCTTCACCGGCCACCTCCACGCGGCACTGGACCAACGAGGGATCGGCACGTTCATGGATGAGGAGGAGCTCCGGAAGGGGAACGAGATCGTGCCGGCAATCCTCGGAGCCATCGGGGAGTCGAGGATCTCGATCGTTGTGTTCTCGGAGAACTACGCGTCCTCAAGCTGGTGCTTGGATGAGCTGGTGAGAATCGTGGAGTGCAGGGATACAATGGGGCAGATGGTGTGCCCGGTGTTCTACAAGGTGGATCCCTCGGATGTGAGGAAGCAGAGGGGGAGATACGGACAAGCCCTAATCGATCACGAGGAGAGGTTGAAGTCGAACGGCGCCGATCCGGAGAAGGTGAAGAGGTGGAGAGAAGCACTGACTGCAGCAGCTAACATCTCCGGCTGGCATTTGGTTGACCAGTAAGGCACTCTCATTTCCTCCTTTCTCAGTTTGCTTACCGTTTGTTCTGTGGCAAAACAAAATGAAAAAACTGCTGATTACGGAATTTCACTAATTTCCATGGCAATAGATTCATGGGAATGCTTATGCATAAGATGGGGTAAAAAAAAAAAAAATTCACGCTAATCAAAGCAGGAAAGCTTATGTATTAGTTTTTTTGACAAGCAACTAAGGAGGTATATGACAACCTAAAATTTCTGTTCCAGAAATAGTTTTTCCGAAATCCGTTTAATAAATCTATTCAATTTTTCTATTTATGGAATAGATTTATTTCGAAATAGGTTTGGAAGAGAAATCGAAACTAAAATTTTCTACTTCGATTTTTGGAAGAGAAATCGAAATAATTTCTCTCACTAAACCCTAATTTTGATAAGTCCTCCCTTATCTCCTCTACGTCTCTCGCCTCCTCCTCCTCCTCCGCCTCTCCTCATTTTATTAAAAATAAAAATAAATATATTCATTTTATTCATTTAAAAATAAAAATAAATTTATTAAAAATAATTTATTTATGATAAATAAAAATAAATTTATTAAAAATAAATATAAATTTATTAAAAATAAATATAAATATATTAAAAATAAATTTATAAATTTTTTTATTTGCCTCGAGTGTTTTGCCAAATAATTTTTGTTTTATTTTTTATTTTTATTCATTTTAAAATGAATTTATTCGTAAAATAAAATATAATAAATAAATAAAATAAATTTATTTTTAAGGATATTTTTATTTTAAAATAAAATGATATTCTAATTTTAAAATAAAATTATATTTTTATTTTATTTTTTATGATTTATTTTATTTTATTTATTTTATTTTATTTTATTCATTATTTTTTTTGTTACTAAATCATTTTTATTTTTATTTTTTATATTAAAGGTCGTCGGTCGTCGCCACCGCCGTCTGAAAGGAATAAATTTTGTGTCGTTATCAAATGAATTTCTATTTTTAGAATATAAATTTTGTGTCGTTATCAAACGGTTATTTTTGCTTAGAAACTCTTCTAGAAATAGAAATAAAAAAATCTATTTCTGTTCCATAAACTATTTCTAGAACAAAATGGTTGTCATGCACGTCCTAAGTAATTCATGAGTTGAGTATATAAACAAGAAGGTGGACCGCGTCCCTCGACGAGCCAATTTTTGCATTAGATGTCAATTTGCTAGAAACTGAATTTAATCTTGCCTATTGTGCTTGAGATATTGACTGGAGATATTAGCTTAGTACTGGAGATCAGCTTAGTACTTCTTTATCCAATGTGTTTGAATCTACCAGGCGTGAGTCTTATGTCATTAAGAACATTGTCAAGAGAGTATGCGCTCAGCTGAAGAATCGCAAGAAGTTATATGTGCCTGAAAACGTGGTTGCCATGGACTCACATGTGCACTGTATGCGTACTTTGCTTGACATGGAATTGAATAAGGTTCGCATGGTTGGAATTTACGGATCTGGAGGAATAGGGAAGACAACTATTGCCAAAGCTACTTACAATGCCTTTGAGCACAAATTTGAGTATTGCTGCTTTCTTTCCAACATTAGAGAAACTTGCGAACAAAATGCACACAGTGGCCTACTTAAGCTTCAAGAGGCACTTATTCCTGAGGTAAGGTGGGATAATGGTCTGAAGCTTGGCAATGTCGACGAAGGTATGAGCATGACAAAGAGTAGACTTTGCAAAAAAAAGGTCCTCATTGTCCTTGATGATGTGAACCAATTGATCCAATTGGAAACACTAGTTGGAGGACATGATTGGTTTGGTGATGGAAGTAGAATCATCATAACGACTAGAGATGAACATTTACTGGCTGCTCATCGCATAAAATTTATGTACGAGGAAGATATGGACAAGGTTCAACCATTAGATATGTACAAGGTTCAACCATTAGATCGTTTAATGGCTCGTACGCTTTTTAGGACAATTGTTTTCCTGAATTCTTCTTCATGTCCAGATCATGAAGAGCTTTCGTATGACATAGTGGAATACACCAAAGGACTTCCATTAGCCGTTAAAGTTTTGGGTTCTTTTCTTCAAGATAAAAAATTACCTGTATGGAAAAGCACATTAGATAAATTGAAGAAAGTTTTCAATGAAGACATCTTCAGCGTGCTGAGAATGAGCTTTGATGGTCTAGATGATTATGAGAAGGATATTTTTCTTGACATTGCATGTTTCTTCAAGGGAGAGAATGAAAGTTATGTGAGAAATGTTTTGAAGAGTTGTGATCTCTACCCAGATGTTGGAATTGAGGTTCTATTAGATAAGTCGCTCGTCACTATTGAGCATGGCAAGCTGAAAATGCATGATATGATTCAAGAAATGGGAAGAGAAATTGTTCGGAAGGAATCTCCCAAAGAGCCGGGGGAGCGCAGCAGATTGTTGTTCTATAAGGATGTGCTTCATGTTCTAAAAGAAGGCACGGTAATGCACTGAATCAGGATCTTTTGTTTTCGAAAATATGTATGCCTGTTTGGTAGGGTTAAAGCCTCTTAAAAAGTACTTTGGACATTATAATGAAGAAGTATGCGAATATATTTCTGCTAAGTAAGATAATGGCCTGACAATCTCATAAGAATCATTTTTTTTTACATCCCAACCTGAAATGTAAGGTTTGCACTATTGACCTCTCCCCAAAAACTTAAACTATGAAAAATTCCCAAGAACTCAAACGATATGTTTCTTCAATGATTTGACTTGCTTATGAAACTAGTGTGTCAAGTGCGGAGGTAAAAGCAAATTCTGAAAGCTAAGAGCAAAAGGCAACCTGAAGCACACCAAATCTTATTTTTTTATTACTAGTTAAGCCCTTGCATAACCTAGACACTTTTGCACTTAATTTATCTATTCATATAATGTGCTGCCAGGGAACAAGTAAAGTAGAAGCAATAATGATCAAGCTGGCTGCTCCTGAAGAAGTACACTTTAGTGCTCAAGCCTTCACATACATGAGAAGGCTCAGAATTTTGTTAGCTCGCAATGTGTACTATATGGGTGATCCCATATACTTTCCCACTAACTTGAGATGGTTGGAATGGCCCGATTATCCTCCAACATCAATGCCATTCCCTGCAGACCATGGGAAACTTGTAGGTCTAGACCTAAGTAAAAGCAGCATCTGCATATTGGGGAAGACATTCGAGGTACATCCTTGCAATATTCTCTTCCGTCAAAATAAAAGATGAATCTGTGAAGATCTTGAAAAACTACTTACATATTTTATCCGTTTACCATGCAGCTTTGTAGAAATTTGAAGTTTGTTAATTTTAGCCACTGTGCTTTGCTGAGTGAAATTCCTGATGTATCATCACTGCCAAATCTTGAGAGTTTGGATCTACGAGAGTGCACCAATCTTGTTGAGGTTCATCAGTCTCTTGGGCATCTTGACAAGCTCATTTATTTGAACTTTTTGAACTGCTGCAATCTTAGCCGTTTCCCAAGAAATCTGAAGTTAAGATCACTTCAAAATCTAATTCTCAGAGGTTGCTCAAAGCTTTCAAGGTTTCCAGATATTCTTGTACAAATGAAACATTTGACAGAACTAGCGCTTCATGGGACTGCCATCAGAGAGCTACCCTCTTCTGTTGCAAATCTTATTGAACTGAAAGGGTTGTATCTAGAAGACTGCACGGACCTTAAAAACCTTCCTTGTAGCATCTATACACTGCAGCACCTTGAGCGTATTTTGGCGGATGGTTGCTCGCAACTTAGCAAGCTCCCAGAATGTTTGTGTGAATCAAGTGATTGCAGCAATTTCTCTCTCCCGTTAGCCCTTCCGAGCGTTATTAACTTGAATATGCAAAGATGCAGCTTATCAGAGCTTAGTTTCTTGAAAAATATTCATTGCATGTCCTCATTGACAATTCTAGATTTGTCAGAGAACAAATTTGTGAGCCTTCCTACCTGCATCAGTCAATTTACAAAGTTGCAGCAGCTTTTTTTGATGCATTGCAAGCAGCTGCAAGAGATTCTAGCTTTCCCGCCAAACATAACATCTTTACATGCAAAAGGTTGTGAATCGCTGGAAACATGTGCGGACTTGTCGAATGTGTTGCGATATATTTCAAATGAATCACCTTGGCTCAGAAGATTTGACTTCTCTAGCTGTCATAAGCTGATTCAGAATCAATGCTCCAGCAATTGCAATATGCTGTCAATTGAGGTCTCTCTCCCTCTCTCTCTCCCTCCCTTTGCACATGTTTGTGTGTTTGTGTCTCAAATGTAAAATGTTCCAAATGGCAGGGATTGCTTGGAGAGACTCGAGTTGACATTTTTCATCCAGGAAGTAAGATCCCAGCGTGGTTTGTCCATCAAAGTATCGAAGGACTCATAAAGTTTACTGTATCTTCAGAATTATACTGTGACATAGCCGGCTTAGCGTTTTGCGCTATTGTTAGTTCAACCAATCGGAAGGAAGCCAGTATCTCATGTGAGATCCAGTTGTTTGTCAACAAGGAAGAAACTTATCGTTGTGTAGACTGTTTTTCCTTGTTGGAGTTAGACCATGTATGGGTTCTATACACTCCACGGCAAATGATGTGGGGGTTGGATGCGAAATTGGTGAATCGCTGCAGTCAATTTGCAGTACTGTTTCAAGCGTCGGAGGGGACTCTAAGAAGTTGCGGGGTGCATCTGGTTTACAAACAAGGTAAGCAACCAAATGACATGAAGATTGACAAAAGCATCAACCCTCAGAATTCTAACCCGAACCTTACAAGTTCCTATGTTCAAACCCGCAAAAGGAAGGAAAGACTTTCAGACTCCTAATTCACAAAACTATGATTCGAGCTTAGCTTCTTGTAATTTAGTGTGGGGAGTTATATTAATACCCTTTTGAGCGGCTTTGATCGTGTGTTTCCTCATAGCAAAAATAAACTAGCTGCTGTGCTTTTCTTTACCCTTAGTGATCATCTTCCATCATTCCCTCACCGACAAAGTGCAAGGATGTTCATGAGGAGTCAATATTCCTCAATTTTCTTGTCGACCCGTATCGCGGCCGAGCTCAAAAAAGAGAACCCCAAAAAAAGAAGAAGGGCTCTAAACAAAGAACTAAAATTTCTGAATTGGCCCAAATCTTTTTGCAAGAAATTGCATGATTTTTGGTTCTGTGAGGTTATGAATATGTCAGTCACTGTCTTTTGCCCTGTTCTGATCTTGGCTTCAACATAGATCAGCAGCTACTGAAGTCACGAGAATGAAGGATGGGCTACGCAGTCAGTTCACGCCATGTTCAGCTACATAGTCCGTGTTTCCTTCGGCCTTGTTTCCGATTCACTTTGAGTATGATCGCTCGTATGTTTTAAGTGTAGCGTGTGGCCAATTAATTCCGTCCATATTTTGTTTGCCAAGCCCAAAGTCCAAGCCCTTAGCCAAACCCATTTTCCTTTCTTCCTTCAACGGATTTGTGCACGAGCGTGCGAAGCGGCGGATAAACAAGAAAAAGAAAAAGAAAAAGAAGAGGAGAGATTGAGCTCGTTCATGAAGAGAAAAAGGGAAAAGAGAAAAAGTTTCGAGTGTTGGCGATTCGGACGTCCTAACAAGCCTAATCAACTGCATATTGCAACACCTTATAATTATTTGAGCCTATTATTCATTTAATTGCAGTAATTTTCAAAGTTAGGTCTTAAATCTAGAGTTATGTGAAAGTTGAACCGTAAGGTTCAGTTGAGGAGCTATTGAGCTTAAGATTTATGTGGAAATAGTAGATAAAGGCATTGTGGAGTTGCGAGGTTTGACGAAAATCAATTACAAGTTATAGTTTTATTGGAACGAAATTCTAAACTTTCGCGTTCAAGTTTTGTGGAGTGAATAATATGCATAACAAATAAAGATGAACATTCATTAACAAATTTCTTAATTGGCGTGTAGAAATCATGTTATCAACATATAAGTATAGTTTAATCGTATCATTCATTAGAGTAGCATTTTTTTTTTTTTTGAATAATTGATGGGAATACAAGTGCATTAACTTGAGTAATCTCCATAAGTCACTTTTTAAATTTCTTATGTGAGTGATACCATCTCTTTTTCGTATTTGTAAACTCACTTTTTGAAAACGATATGGATTAGATATACTACGAGTTACACAAAAAGGTATGTTTGTTGCATAAAATCTAAATTAAGCATTTACTATCATTTTTGTTTATTTGAAATGGAAAAGCATTGCTAAGTACCATTTGAGCTAATTACTTGCGAATGACTTGCGAAGCCTATTATGAAATAATCACAAAAATTTATGATTTATAACTATGTTTTATAAAAGGTGTTTTGATATATCGAATCATGAAATTATGTGATTTAGTTTGTGAACTCGAGTTGATATGGTTTCTAATTTTTTTGGTTGTAAATTATTGAAGATTAAGGTTGATGGATTTGGATTATGCTCAGTGTTTCTGTGTACCCATTGAAAAGTTTGTGTATATACATACTAGTTTTAAGATACCTTATGAGCAAGCCATCAACAATATAGGTGGAGATCTAAACATGAGATATATCTTGACCATCTTTGGATGAGACCTTATGCCTGATCTTGTTGGATATTTAAGCACGGAATTAGTCAATGGAATGGATTATATTACTCGGCTTGTTTCGCACGTGCAATGTCTGACGGTAATAATACCTTCGGCACGCGAAACACCATTATCATCGATGAAGTGAATTTTTGCAACGGAAAATGAATTATATCCAAAAGGAATTTGTCATTCTTCTTGAAATTTAACATAGCATCGTAAATATTACAAATGATGTGGGAGTGATACTTGAATCCTGAGGATAGCAAATTCCGCATTGTTTGCACTTCTAATGAACTCTCTTTTACACTTTTTCGATACAAAAGGAAAAGGACAAACACCCCGCACAAAATCCTTGTAATCCTTTTTTTTTTAAAAAAATCTTTGTAATCGACCCAACTTAGTTACACGGGGTCCCAACATGTTTTTCGTTGCAGTAGTCCCTGTCAAATGATAATAAATGTATAGAAAACTCTAATGATGATGATAAAATAGTTCTCATGAGTGCTCCAAAGATAATTTTTTTTTTTAAAATATAATGTAAAGCGTTGATCACTATGAGGGCTTTTCAACTTCATTTGATCGTGCAGCCATGATATAATGTGCAGTCTCCCCGAGGCAATAGGGCCCCGTTTTCTCTCCCTTAAATTCTTTTGTGGATTTTGAGTCTGAAATATAACAGTGACTTATTCGATACTATATCACAATCCATCTATTCTTAGGCGTAGTTATTCACAAAACATGACATAGGTTATCTGTCGACGGCAGGAGTCAACCATCCAAGCAAAAAGTTGGACCAATCTCATTCATTCTAATCCTATCAAAACGGATCTTGTTAAATGAATTAATCAATCACGCCATACTTCTTATTCTTAGTGCATTTTGAGAAAATTTTGAAAATTGTTTTTTTACGGTGCATGTGATGACTATTTTGTGATTAAATATATTAGAAAACGTTTTAACATGAACTCGAATGATTTATATTTTTACCAATTATTAAATGTTGCACGTCGAGCTCAATATTAGGGCCAAGAAAAGTGATGAAAGTATCCGCTATGCCCACGGTTTCAACGCGCCGGCGACTGCATGAATTGCATGATTATACGATGAAAAACGGCCGCCCGCACGAGCCAACTGGATTGCTTAGTTGGACAAGCGCATCGACAAGTGGCGCTCATGCATAGGATTCGCCGACAAGGCGAAAGAGCCCCCACCGCAGCGGGTTATCCCGAACCAGATCCGACGGTCCACGATCGCCGCCGCCCTGTCGGGCCCCCACCGCGGCGAGGAAGCCGACAAACACCTCCTCCTCTTCCTGAGGAAGCCCCCAAAAGGGAGAGGGACGTGGCGACTCTGTGGACACTTTCCCGCGTGTATAAAGCCAACCATTCCTCCTTTGTCGCTCTTACAAGTCCACTTTTCAGCTCGAGTTCTCGGTCTGACAGTCTCGCCCTCCACTGTGTCGAGGCCTTTGACCTCGAACTCCGGCTCAAGATGACGACGGCGTCTCACGGCGGCGCCGGCGGAACACCTCGCTCGTCGTTTTCTGACACCCTCTTTCCTGAACCGGGCCTCGAGCTAGGAAAGGCGAGACCTTCGGCAAGTTCACTAGAAGAGATCGCGTCCCCTGCTGTTCTTGACGGCGGTGATGCCGGAGAGACGAGGTCGCCTGCCCATTCGGTTGCCTCTCCAAGAGTAGCCGTCGACGGCGGCAGGATTGACGGCGTGTTGCCTTCGCGCTCGTGCCTGTCCTGGCCTGAACCCCATTCGGCTCCGGCCCTGCAGGTGGTGAAGATCAAAGAGGAAGAAGTCGAAGAGGAGGAGGCGGCGATGTTTGCTGATCCCGGAGATGCCACCACCATGTCACCCTCATGCTCGTGGGGGGCAACAGCAGAGGAAGTGGTGAGGCCGATGGAGGGGCTGGGGGAGGTGGGGCCGACGCCGTTCCTGAGGAAGATGTATGAGATGGTGTCGGACCCCGGATCGGACCCGGTGGTGTCGTGGGGTTCAGGCCTGGACAGCTTCGTGGTGTGGGATCAGCACGAGTTCTCGAAGCAGGTCCTGCCTCGATATTTCAAGCACTCCAACTTCTCCAGCTTCATCAGGCAGCTCAACACTTACGTGGGTACTCCCCTTGAACGGGATTCTGTTTTCTTGTCCATGTCTTTTGCTTGAAACTTTCTCCATAGGTAAGAGCAAACTACTTGTGTAGATGTGTCCTTTGGTTTAACTCTGTTTCGTTGCTTTTTTTTTTTTGATGTCGTCCAGAGTGTGATCCTCTTGGAGCATCCAACTACTCTTCACCGTCCCAACAAATAGTCCCCGGGGCAAAGAGGCTAGGATCCAAGGGCTTTCACTCTCGACGTTTTGCTTAGGTTGTTGAGATTCAATTTGACCCACTTGGTCGGTTGTTAGTTGTGCTTTACCCTAGTTTAGGGCACGAGGAACGAAGGAATCTGAAATGGCGGGAGAGATACGCAGATTCTATATGAAATCTCATGAATCGGTGGCTAGAGAACAATGGCCTGTCATCATATTCTAGTGATGACACTTTAGACGGTAATTTGCAGAAACTATCATGTCAACCCTGACATCAGCACACCCATTAAGATTATCTTCTCACTGATTTGTATTTGAGTTCTTTTCCTAAATGGTAAATTTGAATTTGGATTCAGAAATGCACTGCAGCAGTTCCTTTAGAGCTGTTAGTACTGTGCATTTTTCTATTTCGATGCTCAATTCTGCACTTTCTAGCTGAAGATGAGTTTCCTCGGCCATCGCTTTGTGCCTATCCGATGTTTTGGTAAAGCCTTAAGGCACCTCTCTTCTTTTGGGGCGAGACCATTAGTATAATTCAGCACTTTTGTGTTCATATATATGGAGTTGACGGATTGATTTTTGAGTCATTTCATTGTCCATACACTCTTTTACTGGTTTTTGAATCATGGCAAAGGATCTCTCCTTGACGTGCAATGTGCTCTGCATATATTGGCCTAATGATACCCCCTTGTGCGCATCTTCCATTGAAACTTCGTTAGCCTTCATTCTGCTTATTCTCTACTCTTTAGCCTTTTGTTTCAATATGAACTCCCAGGCCCAGCTTCCTCCTGTCTTCAATTCTTCATGCATCCTGATGCAAGATGTGTCGCAGGGTTTTAGGAAGATTGATACGGAACGATGGGAGTTTGCGAACGAAGGCTTTCAGGCAGGGAAGAAGCACTTGCTGAAGAACATAAAGAGGAAAGGCAAATTCAGCAAGCACAGGAAGACATCGAGTAGTAGTTTTACCTCGGGGTACCTGAAAGCTGGAAAGGAAGCCGTACTCAAGACGCTTAAGAAGGACCAGGAAGCATTGAAGGCCGAGATCCTGAAACTAAGAGAAGAGCGGGAGAATTCACAGCATGAGATTGACCAGGTCGCAGAGCAGGTTCGTTGTGCCGAGTGCAGGCACCAGCAGATGTTCCTCTTCCTCTACAAAGCTGCCAAAAGCCCGAACTTTGTCCAGCAGTTAATCCAGAAGAGGAGGCACAAGAGAGAATTAGACACTCGTGAATCAAGCAAGAAGAGCAAACTGCTTGATTCCGATGGCGCCACCCAATGCTTGCTTGAAGCAATGGATCCCAAGATTCAAAGCCCAAATGTTGATTGCCTGACAATCAGTGACGAATCGGCTCAGATGGGGTCTCAGCCAAATAGTGTCATGCCGGAGGACTTTGAGACCATTCAGATGCACAATCCGTGGCCTTCTCCACTGGGTGGCAGAGATTTCAGGGTTGTGCAGGTTCAGACGCCGGATCAGATGGCCGGAGCTAGTCCGACGCATTTGTCTTCGGTTTTCCACGAGATGTCTGAGAGACTCCTCGAAGACAATATGGTCGTTGGTGACAACGTCGCTGATGTCGAAGAAGTAGAAGACCTGGTGGTGAATGACTCAAGAATCTATCTTGAATTGGAGGGTCTGATTGAGAAGCCGTGTGGTTGGAGTGAGTACCCTAGTGGGCTGATGGAGCAAGCAGCGGGACTGATGCCCTAAATTTCCATGTACTCCTGCTCTGTTCCATCTGTTATTTTCTTGCCCATTTGGGTTCTTCTTTCTGTATTTAAGCTGACACCAGAATCATTGTTGCTACTTTTTTTTTTGTGGACCAGATCGCATGATGCAGCTTTTGCCATAATTGGAGAGAATTTCTTGAGTGAAGTCGCTTTGCTTGACCGAATGAAGATATGGTGGAAACAGGAGGGGAGAGGGAATCCAACCATTAAACTAGGATCTTACGGCAAATGCCCATACTTGTCCAGATGTCGGAAGTTTTTCCCTTTGTCCACCATTGTAACAGAGTCCCCTGAAACTAAGAGAAGAGCGGAAGCACTCGCAGCATGAGATCAATCAGGTCGCCGAGCGGATTCGCTATGCTGAGTGCAGGTGTCGGCAAATATTCCTCCTCCTCTCCAAAGCAACCGAAAGCCCGAACTTTGTCCATTTAATCCAAGAGAGGAGGCAGAAGAGAGAATTAGAGGCTTGTGAATCGGGCAAGAAGAGCAAATTGCTCAGTCTCGATAGCGAAGCCACCAAATGCTTGCTCGAAGTAATGGATCACAAGATTCAAAGCCCGAACGTTGATTGCCCAAGAGTTGGCGATGATCCAGGACAGATGGAGTCTTGGCCAAACAATATCGCGCCGGTGGATTTTCAGACCGTTCAGATGCACAACCCATGGCCTCCTACGATAGGTGGCAGAGATTTCAGGGCTGTGCAGGGTCGGACACCCGATCAGAAGGCCGGAGCTAGTCCGTCAGATTTGCCTTCGGTTTTCCATGAGATGTCGGAGAAGCTCCTCGGAGACAACGTGGTCATGGGCGATGATGCGATGGATGTAGAAGCAGAAGAACTGGCAATGGATGACACAGGAATCTATCTTGAGCTGGAGGGTCTGATTGAGAAGTCCTGTGGTTGGAGTGATAACACAAGTGAGCTGTGGGAGCAAGCAGTGGGACTGACGCCCTAAAATTTCCATGCTGCTGCTGCTGCTCTGTTCTCTCTGTTATTTGGTGCTGCTATTTTCTGTGACCCAGATCACATAATGCAACCTCTGCATAATCGGAGGGAGTATCAGAAGTGAAGGGACTGAATCCAACCAATAAACTTGGTTTTTTTTTTTTAATGGGTCAAAGGTAAATGCTCATACTTAGTATATATGTTGTGATTTCTTCCTTTGTCTCCACTGTAAGAAAGTGCTCTCGGTGTTCTTTTCCTCTTTCTCCGTTCGTTTCGCGGAAAATAACTTTCAGGAAAATATTTTCCACATTTTCCGGTGTTCGGATGGGCGGAAAATCAAGGTCAAGGAAAACATTTTCCGTTGACCGGAAAAATTTACATGCAAAAGCTGTGGAAAATGTTTTCCACTTCTGAAAAGTGGAAAACATTTTCCACAACTTCCCCTGCCTTTTTTTTTTTTTTTTCTTTCCTTTTCATTTTTCTTCCTTAGCTTGGCCGGTGACCGGCCCCGACAGCGGCCGGCGACTGGCGACCGGCAACCAGCAACCAGCCACGGTCGCGAGCCAGCTCAAGCTCCGCCCCGGGCCGGCGAGGCTCCGCCTAGCCCGATCTGTGGAAGCCTAGCTCGCCCGAGCTCGAGCGAGGCGGAGCCTCGCCGGCTTGGGGCGGAGCTCTGGCCTCACCAGATCCGGCGAGCTGGGCGGGGCTCGGGCCTCGCCCGAGCTCAGAGGTCTGGCGAGCCGCGAGCTCGCCGGATCTGGCGACCGGACCTTGGTCGGCCGGATCTGGCGACCAGATCTTGGTCGGCTCACCATCTTCGGGCGTGCGGCAGCGGAGGAAGGAGGAGGAAGAAGGAGGAGCGGCGGCGGAGGAAGGAGGAAGGAGGAAGGAGGAGGAAGAAGGAGGAGCGGCGGTGGAGGAAGGAGGAAGGAGGAGGAAGGAGGAGCGGCGGCGGAGGAAGAATGAGGAAGAAGGAGGAGCGGCGGCGGAAGAAGGAGGAAGGAAGAGGAAGAAGGAGAAGGCAAAGAAAAGGAAAAAAAAGAAATTAGTTAACGAACGGTGGAAAATGTTTTCCACTCAAAATTTAAGAATTAGTAACACCTGGAAAATATAGCAATTTTCCTGGAAAATAACTTCTGAGAAAATATTTTCCGGAGATGGTCAATTTTCCGTGAAACGAACGCAGCCTTAGTTTACACTAAGCTTTTTTTCTGTTTTTTTTCTTTTCTTTTCTTTCTGTAATCAGTTTTGTATAAGATAAGCGTTTATAGTGAGTTAGTATGGTTAAAAATTTCAAACTACTATATCGTGTCAATTTTTTTTTTTCAGATTATTTGTTTTTCCTGTCTCAAAAAACTTCAACTTGGTATTTCCATATTGCATTAATTTTAAATTAACTTTTGCGTCACAAAAATTAGTGCGGAAACTCATCATAAATAGGTCATGACGTCGTCACAAGGATTCTAGATCCGAGGAAATTGAATCGAGACCTGTGGGGGCCGAGGTTCCGTCTCCATCATTTGACAAGATGCACCAGCAGGTTCCAACCGAATGCGGGGCCGATTCGCCCTTAAAAGAGTCCTTTGACGACCGAGGTTAAGCCACGTGTTCTGCTAAAAAGTCTGCGTCGAGAGACTTTCATCTGACATTCGATGCGCCCTTTGAACACAAGAATCGCTCGATGATGCTGTTGGTTCGTACTAGATTAGGACGAGATCTTACTGGATAGGTAGAGCCGGAGAGGCAGACAACGGGACGCAAAAAGACGTCTCTATCCTTGGGAAAAAGTGGGGTCGCTCCTTGATGTCGTCTTTTTCCGAGGGCGAAGTCCTGGGTCAACATTGGAAATTTGCAGCTGACTTCTCTACGCCTCTTTGCCCTTCTTCAATGGATCCTCCTGAGGTGATCCACGTGCTTTTCGAGCCAGTATGGACTTCATCTAATGATAATGAATAGGGTTCATACTGAAAAAAAAAATAATTGATAAATTCATATTAAATTTATTTCAAATTAGTTTTCTCAATTCATAAAGATGCATTTAGAAAATGTGTACAACATCCCCTGTCAAGTGAATGAACCAATTCTATTCAAAACACCACAAGAATGGAGATCAGGTTTTGTAGGATTATAATCCTAGAAAGAGGAGTAGCTGCGGCAAGCTTTAAAGTCAAGTTCGCATGCTTAAAATGTTTTGTCAAGAAGACAAAATTTGGGAAAGTACACTAATGGTGTCATAAGTTGTGTATGACACTCACTTTGGTACTAAAAGTTTCTGTCGGATCACTTAAGTGCCAAAAAATTTGAAAAACGCTCACTTTCGTGCCAACACTAATCTGATCGGTCGGAAATCCGACGTGACCTTTTTTTTATTTATTAATTTCTTATACTGATGTGGCTCGTTAGAGAGTTCAGTCAGAGTGTAAACCACCAAACGACGTCATTTTGTGTCTTAAACCCCAAGTCGAAACCCTAAATTCCCAAATCGAGAGAGAGAGAGAGAGAGAGAGAGAGAGAGAGAGAGAGAGAGAGGCCATGGCGACGTTGTCTTCTTCCTCGAAGAACAACACCAGCAGAGAGAGAGAGAAGCCATGGCAGCATTGTCTTCTTCCCCGAAGAACAACACCAGCAGAGAGAGAGAGAGAAGCCATGGTGGTGTCGTCTTCTTCCCTGAAGAACAACACCAACAGAGAGAGAGAAGCCATGGCGACGGTGTCTTCTTCCCTGAAGAACAACACTAGCACCAGCCACTCTCTGAACAGAGCCCAATCCACCATCTCCACCTGCGCCCTCCTTGTTTCCCTCGCACTCCTTGTCTTCTCTCTCTCTGCACCTTCAACCCCACTTCTTCCTCCTCCTCCTCCGCCCTCGCCTCCTATTTTCCCATCACTTCTTGGCCGAGCAATGGTGGCCGAGCAATGGTGACCGAGCAAGCTAGGTCAGCAATGAAAAAAAAAAAAAAAAAAACCCTAATTTCAATCACAAATAAGCTATACAATATTGTTTTTCCTAAGCCATCCATATATGATGGCAAAACGACGTCGTTTTCTTAAATATGACAGAAAATGACATTGTTTAAAGGGTTTATTGATTTTTTCTTTAAATATAAAATCACGTAATCATTTTGGCCGAAATTTCTCACCAATGGCACCAAAGTGATCATTTTTTCTCCGATTTGACAGTTAAGTGATTCGCCGGAAACTTTTGGCACCAAAGTGAGCGCCGTACACAACTTATGGCACCATGAGTGTACTTATCCCCTAATTTTTGTGTCTAGAACTCCAATTTGGAAGAGAGAAAATTAATAGATTTTAACGGAAGTTAAGTTACTTCATTAGGAACGATTCTCTGCAAGTTAGCATTTTATAAAATCGATGAGGGAAATTGTTGGAAAAGTCATAAACCTATTACTTATATTAATTTAGTCTTAAACCTTTTTAGTAGTGCATGTTTAGTCATTAATCTTTTGACCTAATGCCAATTGAGTCCTCTTTTACTAATTTTGGCCAAATATTACTGATATGGATGCTAGCCAACCTACATAGCATAAGTGGAGCCCGCTCTAATATAGATAAATTTTAATAATATTTTAACAAAATTTCAAATATTTTTATTTAATTTTCAGAAGGTCTAGTGCTTAGAACTTTTTCTAACACGTTTCCTCATCGATTTTATAAAATGCTAACTTGTAGAGAACCGTTTCTAAAAGTCTATTAATTTTCTCTCTACCAAAGTGGAGCTTTTGACACAAAAATTACTAAAAGGTCTAGGAAAATACAAATTGCTTATAAGAGCAAGCTTGCTTTCATGATTGTGAAAATAATTTATATAATAACACCTGAGCAACTTTTAATACAATTAGTAACTTTCAATGTAGGAAAGAAACATATTGTAGCTTTTCGTTTACCATGACATCCATATGTGACCACTAATTTTATTTCGAATCGAAGTAACTTTGGCAGAAGTACAGCTCAAGTATGGCACGAATGGACACTTAAGTGCCATAACTTTAAAATGATACACTTAAGTGCCAGTTTTAAAGTTAAATGGGACACTTAAGTGCCACTCCGGCGAAAATCCGACCAAACGGCTGATGTGGTAAGTTTCCGACAAGTTTGGTCCAAAACGGCGTCGTTTTGCACGCTAATGTGGCGGAGAAAATGCAAAAACGACACCGTTTCGTGTTTACGTATAAATAATAATATAAAAATTAATTAAATTAGATTTAAAATTAATATTATTTAAAATATTCAAAAAATAAAAAAAATTTTAAAAATTTTAAAAAATTAAGAAAATTTTAAAAAATTAAGAAAATTGAAAAATTTTAAAAAATTAAGAAAATTTTAAAAAATTAAGAAAACTTGAAAAATTTTAAAAAATTAAGAAAAATTGAAAAATTTTAAAAAATTAAGAAAAATTAAAAAAATTTAAAAAAGGGGGTGGGGGAGGTCGAAGGGGCGGGTGGCCGAGGGCTAAGCCCTCGCCGCCGCCGCCTCCCCACCGTCGCCGGGAAGGACTGGCGACGGAGGGGAGAGGGTCGGTCGGGGTCGCCAGCCCCCGACCGACTGACGGGGAGGGCTGCGAGCCCTCATTGGATCGCGGCAAGGGCCACGACCCTCGCCCCAGATTTGGGCGAGGGCTTGTGGGCCCTCGCTGTCGGACCCTCCCCCCACCGTCGCCGGGCCTTCCCGGCAATGGTGGGAGGCGGCGGAGGCGACGAGGGCTCAGCCCTCAGCTGCCCCTTTGACCTCCCCTCCCCTTTTTTTCTTAAATTTTTAAAATTTTTAAAATTTCTAAATTTTCTTAAATTTTTTTAAATTTTTTTGAATATTTTAAATCTAATTTTATTAATTTTTATATTATTATTTACACGTGTAACACAAAACGACGTCGTTTTGCATTTTCTCCGCCACGCGTCAACATGCAAAACGTTTTGAACCAAACTCGTCGGAAAATGGCCACGTAAGCTATTTGGCCGGATTTTCGCCGGAGTGGCACTTAAGTGTCCAATTTTACTCCGATATTGGCACTCAAGTGTACCATTTTAAAGTCATGGCACTTAAGTGTCCCTCTGTGTCATGTTATGACACTCCGGGTGTCTCAACCTCAAATAACTTTATTACACAAAGTAAATATCAGCACAGAAAGTAATAATACGCAACATGGTGAGTAACTTTCTAATCACCCGTAACATTACTTTCTATAAGAAGTAATAACTTATACGTGCTTAGTAATTTTTATTGTGCTTGCTAATTTTTAATATTGGAAAGCATGAAAAATAATATGGATAGTAAACGTCCATTTATTCAGAAAACTAAAAATATATTTTTTCTATTTTAGAAACATATAAAGATTGATTAGTAATTATTGTGTACAACAAACTAAAGTAATTTTTCTGACCAAAAAAAAAAACTAAAGTAATTTTATGCGTATCACTGTGGACAGAATCCAGAGCCGTGGGGACGTCTCTCACCTCGAGCCGTTCTCCGGCGCAGCCGTGGCGGGCGCTGAATCAACCCGTTTCGGTCAAACTGGCGAGGCCATTGCCGCGGTCCGATCGCTGTCTGGATGGAAGGAGGTCGCTCCTTCGTTCTCCCATAGCTCATGTCGAGCCCGAGCCCGAGCCAGAAGGCCTCCGGCGATGCTCCGCCTTCTTCCTTCTCCCCTGGCCACCCGTGCAGTCACGATGTGTTCCTGAGCTTTTGTGGCGAGGACACGCGCAAGACCAGCAGTAGATCGCTGTGTTCATGGACGACGAGGAGCTCGGGAAGGGCGAGGAGATCGTGCCGGAAATCCTCGGAGCCATCGGGTAGTCAAGGATCTCGATCGTCGTGTTCTCGGAGGACTACGTGTCCTCCGGCTGGTGCTTGGACGAGCCGGTGAGAATCCTCGAGTGCAGGGATACGATAAGGCAGATCGTGCGGCCGGTGTTCTACAAGGTGTATCCGTCGGACGTGAGGAAGCAGAGGGGGAGGTACGGACAAGCACTAATCGATCACGAGGAGAGGTTGAAGTCGAACGGCGGCGATTCGGAGAAGGTGAAGAGGTGGAGAGAAGCACTGATCAAAGCAGCTAACATATCTGGCTGACATTTGGTTGATGAGTAAGGCTACCATTTAATCCTTTCTGAGGATGCTAACTGTTTGCTTTTTTCACAAAATTTGTGTTCAAACTGTTGATTACCGAATTTAACTTGTTTCATTTGCAATAAATTCATGGTGATGCTAATGCATAATAGGGGAAAAAATCAATTTACGCTAATTGGAGGAGGAAAGCTCATGTGTCAATTTTTTTTCACGAGCAAGTCATGCATCTGGTCTATTGTGCTTGAGACATTGACCACGGCTTGAACTTACTGGAGATCAACTTAGTTCTCCTTGCATCAAATGTCTTTGAATTTCCTTTGGTATCCACAATCGGCTTTATGCTTTGAATCTACCAGGCGTGAGTTCAATGTCATTCAAAGCATTGTCAAGAGAGTATGGTTTGAGATAAATCGCAATCAATTACATGTCCCCGAAAACATGGTTAGAATGGATTTGCATGTGTCCCCGCATGCATGCTTTGCTGGACATGGAATCAAATGAGGTTCGCATGGTCAGAATTTGAGGACTTGGAGGAATAGGGAAGACAACTATCCCCAAAGCTATTTACAATGCTTTCACGCACAAATTTGAGTGTTGTAGCTTTCTTTCCAATGTTAGAGAAACTTGTGAGAAATCCACAAACGTTGGCCTACTTTAGCTTTCAAGAGACACTTTTTCCTCAGGTAATGTGAGATGGTGCTCTGAAGCTTGGCAATGTCCACAGAGGTTCAAGCGTGATAAAGGGTAGACTTTGAAGAAAAGGGTCCTCATTGTCATTGACGATGTGGACCAGTTGATCCAATTGGAAACACTAGTTGGAGGACGCGATTGGTTTGGTTGTAGAAGTAGGATTATCGTAACAACTAGAGATGAACATTTACCGGCTGCCCATCATGTAGAAATTGTATACAAGGTTCAACGTTACATCATTCTAGAGATTGTATGCTCTTCAGTTCGATTGTTTTCGGGAATCTTTCTCCTCTTTTAAATTATGAAGAGCTTTTAGATAACATAGTGGATTATAGCAAAGGATTTCCATTAGCTATCAAAGTTTTGGGTTCTTTTTTTTGAGGTAGAAGCTTACTTGAATGGAATTTCAGCGGCGAAGTCTCAGTCTGCTGAGAATAAGCTTTGATGGCCTAGATGATTATGAGAAGGATATTTTTCTTGACATCGCATGTTTCTTCAAGGGAGAAAATATAATTTATGTGAGAAAGATTTTGGATAGCTGTGATCTCTACCCGGATGCTGGAATTACTTTTCTTATAAATAAGTCGCTCATCACTATTGAATCTAACAAGTTGCGGATATATGATATGATTCTAGAAATGGGAAGAGAAATCGTTCGGAGAGAATCTCCCAAAGCGCCAGCGGAGCGCAGCAGACTGTCATCCTTTGAGGATGTGCTTCATGTGCTGACAAAAGGCACGGTAATAAAGTAAATCGTGTTATTTTGTTTTTGACGATATATATGCCCGTTTGGGAGGGTTAAAGGCTTTAAAAAGTCGGTTTAGCTGTCTCCTAAAATAGAAGTGTATTAATATTTTTCTGCTAAGTAAGAGAATGGCCTGAGCATCCCAAAAGAATCAGTTTTTCCACCTCCCAGGCTCCCACCCTGAGATCTAAGGTTTGTACTATTGACCACTCCCCAGAAAAAAAAAATTATGAAAAAATCTCCTGGAACTTAAAGGATGTGTTTCATTAAACTAATTTGTCAAATGCGAAAGTAAAAGCAAATTCTGAAAGCCAAGAGCCAAAGGCACCCAAAGCACACCAAATCTTATATATTAGTAATAAAGTCCTTGCATGACCTACTTTGCACTTAAATTGTCTGCTCATATATGTGCTGCCGAGGAACCAATAAAGTAGAAGCAACAATGCCCAAGTTGGCTGCTCCTGAAGAAGTACGCTTTAGTGCTCAAGCTTTCACAAACATGAAAAGGCTCGAATTTTTCTTAGCTCGCAATACATACCATTTAGGTGATCCCATTAACTTTCCTGCTGAATTAAGATGGCTGGAATAGCCCGATTACTCTCGACCATTTATGCCATTCAATGTAGGCCACAGGAAACTTGCACGTCTAGGCCTGAGTAAAAGCAGCATCAAAATATTAGGGAAGGAATTCAAGGTACGCACTTGCAACATACTCTTCTGTCAAAATAAAATTGAAAACTTCGGAGATCTTGAAAAGCCTACTTATATATATTATCTATTTGCCGTGCAGTTTTTTAGGTGTTCGAGGTCTATTAATTTCAGCCACTATACAATGCTGAGTGAAATTCTGGTTGTGTCGTCACTGCCAAATCTTTAGTGTTTGGATCACTGAGAGTGCGGCTATCCTGTTAAGGTTCCTTAGTCTCTTGGGCATCTTCACAAGCTCATATATTTGAACTTTTTGAACTACTGCAATCTTAGCTATTTCCCAAGCAGTCTGAAGTTACAATTTTTTAAATGTTTGATTCTTAGAGGTTGCTCAAAGCTTTCGAGGTTTCCAAATATTCTTGTACAAATGAAATTTCTAAAAGAACTTGCACTACATGAGACTGCAATTGAAGAATTACCCTCCTCTATTGCTAATCTCATTGAACTGAAAGAGTTGAATCTAAGGGACTGCACCGACCTTAAAAACCTTCCTTATAGTATCTATACACTACGGCATCTTGAGCGCATTTTAATTGATGGTTTCCCGGACTGTTTATGGGCATCAAGTGATTATGCCAATTTCTCTCTCCCATTAGCCCTTCCGAGTGCAATTAATTTGAAGGTGCAAAAATGCAGCTTATTAGATCTTAGTTTCTTGAAAAATTTTCGTTGCATGTTCTCACTGACAGTTTTATATTTGTCGGAGAACAAATTTGTTAGCCTTCCTACATGCATCAATCAATTTGCTAAGTTGCAGCAGCTTTCTTTGACACACTGCAAGCAGCTTTGAGAGATTCTATCTGTCCTGCCGACCATAACATATTTACTTGCGAAAGGTTGTGAATCGCTTGAAACCTGCACAGAATTATCACACGGTGCGTTATAATCCAAATGAGTCACCTTGGCTTAGAAAAATTGACTTCTCTAGCTGTCATAAGTTGATTCAGGATCAATGCTCCAGCAATTGCAATATGCTGTCAATTGAGGTCTCTCTCTCTCTCTCTCTCTCTCTCTCTCTCTCTCTCTCTCTCTCTCTCTCTCTCTCTTCCCCCTCCCTCCCTCCCTCTGCGCATGTTTGTGTCTCAAGTGTAAATGTCTGGCATGACAGGAATTGCTTGGGGAGACTCAGGTTGACATTTTTCATCTAGGAAGCAAGATCCCAAAGTGATTCATCCATCAAAGTACGAGAGGACTCGGGGTGCATATAGGAAGGCCTTTGGGAAAAGTCTTTGGGGAAATATAAAGGCCCTTGAGTTAAAGAAGTTTTTCAAAATGTAAATTGTGTTTGGTAAATCATATTTGTGAAAGTCCATTGTGAAATACTTTTGAGCAAAATAGTGTTCGGACAAATTAATTTTACGAAAGACTTTTGTTATTAGAAAAAAAACAGAGAGAGAGAGTTAGCCGGCCAAGGGCTTGGTCAGCGACCGTCAGCAAAGAGCTAATAGTCATCAACAAAGGATAGGCGGTCCGGCTAGGGTCATAGGACCCTTTGGCTAGGGTCACCGCATGGAGGACCAGGCGCGACAAGGGTCGCCATGACCTAGATCGTGCAACCCTAGAGATCACCGCACGGAGGTTGTGACACAGTGGTCCTCTTCAATAGAGAGAAGGGAAGAAGTTGAAGATGAACAATTATTGAGGGCAAAATCAAAAAAACAAAAGATCAACAAGGATAATTTCAGGAGAATTTTTTTTCACTTGCCCCCAAGGGTAGCATGCCAAGAAAGCCCAAGGTAGCCCCTAAGCTACCTTGGGCTTTCAACCTTTTGAAGGCTTGCATTTGGCAAAGGGAGCTCAAATTTACCAAACATCAAGCATTTGGCCCAAAGGGCTTTGAACACCCAAGGGGCTTTGGGAAAGTAGTTCTTAAATGCACCCTCATAAGGTTTCCTGTACCTTCATAATTATACCGTAACATAGCCAGCTTGGCCTTTTGTGCTATTGTCAGTTTAGCTAATCTAAAAGAAGCCAGTATTTCATGTGAAATTCTACTATTTGTCAACAATTAAGAAACTTATGGCGTTGGAGATTGTTTTTCCTCATTGGAGTTAGACCACGCATGGGTTCTATACATTCCACGGTGAATGACGTGGGGATTGGATGCAGAATTACTGAATCACCGCTGTCAATCTATAGTACAATTTCAAGCATCGAAGGGGACTCTAAGAAGTTGCGGGGCACATCTAGTGTATAAACAAGTTAAGCAACCAAATGACATGAAGTCTGACGAAAGTGTTGATCCTCTGAATTCTGACATGAACCTGACAAGTTCCTTTGTTCAAAGCTGCAAAAGGAAGGAAAGATTTTCAAACTCTTAATAAGTAAACCATGATTCAAACTTAGTTTCTTGTAATTTAGTGTAGGGAGTTATATTGATACCCTTTCTAGTGGCTTTGGTCGCGTGCTTCCTCATAGCAAAAATAAACTTGCTGCTGTGTTTTTCTTTACCCTCTGTGATCATCTTCCAGATTTTTCTCACTGAGAAAGTGCAAGCATGTTCCTGTGTAGTCAATATTGCTAAATTTTCTTGTCGACCCGTATCAAGGCCAAGCTCAAGAAAGAGAATAAAAAAAACGAAGAAGTGGCTTTAAACAAAGAACTTGAATTTCCAAATTGGCTCAAATCTTTCTGCAAGAAATTGCATGATTTTGCTTGTGAGGTTATGAATACATCAGCCATAAAAACATTCTTCTCAATCTTTCTATCTCTTGCCCTACTTTAGTCTTGGCTTCAACATAGATCGGCGGCTACTGAAGTCATGAGAATGAAGGATGGGCTCTGCAGTCGGTTCACTCCATGTTCGGCTACATAGTCCGTGTCTGGTTCGGCCTTGTTTCCTCTTCACCTTAAGTATGATCGCTTGTATGTTTTAAGGGCAATATGTGGCCCATTAATTCAGCCCATATTTCGTTAGCAAAGCCCAAAGTCCAACCCCTCATCCCAGTCCATTTCCTTTCTTCCTTCCACAGATTTGTGCGCGAATGTGCGAAGCGGCGGACTAAACAAGAAAAAGGAAATAGAAGAGGAGAGATAGAGCTCGTCCGTGAAGAGAAAAAGGGGAAAAGAGAAGAGTTTCGCGCGTAACCGATTCAGATGTCCCAACAAACCGAATTAGTCGTAAATTGCAACGCCTTGTGATTATTCAAGCCTATTATTTATTTAATCAGAGTAATTTTCGAAGTCGGGTCTTAAATCTGGAGCTATTGATGGTTGAACTACGAGATTTGATTAAGGAGCGATTGAGTTTTAGATTTATAAGGAAATAGTAAATAAGGGAGTCGTGAAGCTGTAAGATTTGATGAAAATTGATTCCAAAATAAAGTTTGATCGGAACGAAATTTTGAACTTTCGCATTCAAGTTATGCAAAGTAAACAATATGCATAAAGATAAAAATGAATTTCTTGGTTAGTGCATATAAATTGTTTTATCGGTGACTAAACATAGTTTAGTTCACTTGAGTAACCTTTATAAGTCAACTTCCAACTTTCTTAGTTGAGTAATAATATCTTTTTTTCGAGCTTGTAAACTTATATTTCAAAAGCAATATAAATTGGATATACTATGAATTGCAAAATGGCATATTTGTTACATAAAATCTAGATCGAGCATGTATTTGCAGAAAAACGCCACAAGATACATCAATTGAAGCACAAATAACAAAGGATAAAAGTAAAATCTAGATTTCAAGAGATTCAAGATATACATGGAAACCCAAAACGAAAAAACGATGGGAAGAGAGGGTTTTCACTTTCTTCAACAAATTGTATGTGAATACAAGCCAAAAACTCGAAAAAAAATCACTTGATGAGCTACAAGATCTAAAGATCCAACAAGAAGATAGGAAAAAGAAAGGAAAAGGAAATAATGTGGAAGCTAGGGTTTTAAATGTATTTTTAAACACATTCTTTATACTCCCTCTTCAAAAACCGTAGAATATATATGCATGGTCCAAAATGGCCTTATCACTAATTTGAAAGTCAAAAAACAATAGTTACGCTTCTACTTAACTCTTGTTTACAATTTTTTTTTTTTTTTGGTAAGGTAAGTAATATATTGACTATTAAACAAAACTATATAACAAAGGTTCCCAGCACCAAAACTTACACTCATAAAGACAATAAGTCATTACGAGTGGAAGGGTGTCGAGAAGAAGAAGAAGAAAAACAAAAAACAAAAGCTGCGAAACAGCAGCAACAAAACAGCTGACCAACAGCTAAACTAGCCTAAATAGTAGTAAGGGAACAACTAAAAACAACAGCAAAACCCAGCCAAACAACGTCAAAAGAAAGGAGTAAAAGAGAGAAGGGAAATCAAACAGTAGATAATAGCACCCCCACAATAGCAAAGCATCCATCGAAGATTAAACTGCCCCCCTCACCACGACCTCCCAAGCGCATCGGCAGCAAACCTCCGAAGAAAAGAGGCTAAGTAGACCCCCTACTTTGCTAAGAACAATGACACCCCTTGAGCGCACTCGACGGAACCTTACGAAGAGAACAAAGAAGGATCCAGGCCCCAGGTTCACTGAGCTCTTCTATTTCTTGATGTATTCGCAATCTGGCTAAAGGAGATAGCCTTGTCCCTTACTACCTTAAGGAGATGATTCTTCCAAAATGCCGTTCCTAGTCTTCCAAATGATGTGGCACAAAGCAACAAAAGAGAATCTTGCAATAGATTGAGCAAAATCATCACCTAAGAGATAATTTAAGGCCCAAAGAATGGTGTCCTACCATTGTCTACTTTGCCAGATCAAATTGCATTTTAAAGCCCAAAACGAAACCAATCTAGCAGTAATTCGGCACCCAAAGAAGATATGGTCAATAGAGTTCGACCTAGCACTGCAAAAAACACAATAACCATCGACAATCCTACCGAAGGAGAGTAGAGGCACTTGGGTAGGAAGGCGGTTCCTCATGATAAGCTAGAGATGAAACTGGTGCCTCGGGGTAATTGTTTTGCTCCAAACAAAAGGGAACCAAGGCACCAAATTTCGCTTTGGTTGGATGGCTCCTAAGCCGATGCAATGGAAAAGATACCCGAGGTATTCTTGGCCAAGTAAATCAATCAAGGTTTTGCAACAGAATGGGCAAAGGGAGACCCCACTCCTCAATAAGGGTCTTAGTAGCTTGGCCCGATATGGAAAAAAGATCTGCAATCGAAGCCTCCCTGGATAAACTTGAACAATAGATGTAGGTGTTTGAGAAGACCGAGTTAAGGGGGCCTGCAAGTGCCAAGGATCAAACCATAAGGACACTAATTGGCCATCTCCCACTCGCCACATAAAGAAATGTTGGAAATCTTTCCTCAAAGCAAGGAGTTTCCTCCAAGCCCAGGAACAAACAGTGGGCCTAGGAATAATCCAGAAATTCTTCCTTTTTAAGTAGGTGGAATGAATTCACTTACACCAAAAGGATTCTAGGTCTGTAAATAAAATCCAAATATGCTTAAGCATAGTAGCCGAGTTGCAGTCACGTAGAGTACGTATTCCAAGTCCTCCCTCCTTTTTTGGGAGGCACACTTCATCCCAAGCTACCTTTGCCCCTCCATTGCCAAGGACGGGGCATTTCCAAAGAAACAGCCTAAAGAATTGTTCAATGTGGTCCAGAACAGCCCTAGGTAACATAAATATACCAGCTCTAGGTAGCATAATAGCCGCGTGGAGGACCGACCTGATGAGCTAGAGGCGGCCTGCAAAAGAGAGGAATCGTTGCGCCCAAGATTGGACTCTTGCTATAATGAGATTGACCAGGGCATTGCAATCAGCTTCGCCAAGTTGCAAAGGATAATAGGGACCCAAGATACTGGATAGGCAACTTGCCCTCCGGAAAGCCGAGAGCCTAGATAATAAGATTACGAGAGACTTTGGTCCCTCCTGCTAAGAACACTTAGCTTTTGCTTATATTAGGTCTTAGCCCACACCAAGAAGAAAAAGCATCCAGCCCCTCCTTGAGGAGAGTAATAGAGGGCATATTCACTTAAAAAAAAAAAAATGAATACGTCATATGTAAAGAAAAGATGCGATGGGCGAGTCGATTTGCACCTCTAGAAAAACTTAAAGTCCGATTGCCTTGACTTCATAAGCAAAATCCAAAAATACCTCCATGGCTAAAGTAAAGAGATAAGGGGACATCGGATCTCCTTGTCCACTAGTGAAGAAACCGTGAAGCGCTCCATTAATGGAAATGGAGAATTTAGGGGACCGGACGCAAGAAATGATAAGACCAATCAAGTTGTTGGGAAAGTCGAACGCAAGGAGCGTTAACTCTAAGAAACCCCAATCAATGGTATCATAAGCCTTTTGAAAATCAACCTTAACAGCACATCTAGGCAAATAAGGATCAATGTGGAATCCCCCCAAATAACTCATGAGCCAGCAAGATGTTATCACTAATTCTCCGTCCTTTCACAAAAGCATTCTGAGGTAAGCTAATGATGGAGGGAAGAACTGCCGCCAGAGAATTAGCTATGATCTTCATGATGCACTTGTAAATTGTGTTACAACACGCGATGTGTCTATAGTCAGCAACTGAAGACGCATTAGGAGTTTTAGGCACCAAGACTAAGATTGTATTATTTATCTATCGCAAAAGGTTCCCAAAGATAAAAAATCCCTTACGACCTCAATAATCGAGGTCCTACAACATCTCAATTAAAAAATTCAGCATTGAAGCCATCCATCTAGGGGCCTTTCCCTTAGCAAGAGAGAACACGGTACCATGAATTTCCAAGTCTATGACCGAACGAGAAAGGCTACTAACCTGATCAGGGACAAGAGAATGTTGAAGAATCGCCTAGATCTCATGCAAAGCAAGTCGAGATGGAAGATCACGTGGTGCAAAGAGTTCTTGGAAGTGGGAGGTAAAAACTTGCAGCACCCCGCCAATATCAGTTACAACCAAACCTTGAGAATTCTCAACCGATAGAATTCTATTCATCAAATGCCTTATGTTAACAGAGTGGTAGAAAAATTTAGTGTTTTGATCTCCTTCCTTGATCCACCTAATCTTGAACTTTTGTCTAAAGAATGATTCTTCCTGAAGATGGAGAGTCAAGAAGATTTGAAGGTGGTCCTCTCCTGTTCCGCAAGCTGCAGATTACTCAAATCATGCTGAAGAGCATCCTGAGTGCACAGGAGATCTTTCCTAGCATTCACCATCCTTATCAAAATATCAGAGAATGATTCCTTGTTGAGTTGCTTGAGGCGTAGCTTAAGGGCCTTCAACTTGCAAGTGAGCTTGAACAAGGGAGATCCAACAACCGGACTAGCCCACACCTAGGAAACAATAGTATGGAACTCCGGGTGCTTCATCCAAAATTAAAAACCTTGGAATGCTTTTTAAAGGAGGAAGCAAGCAACACTCTAACTACTATTGGAGAATGGTTAGAGATACTCGGGGCAAGGAATGAAGTTTCGAAAAGGAGAATTCCAGGCACCATTTAGGATTGACCAGAACCCTATTGATCTTCCTCAACTTACGGTTGGAACTCGAAGAAGTAGACCAAGTGAACCGAAATCTAACATATCTTAGGTCTTCGAGCTCTGCCCGGGATAGGCAATGTCCAAACTCATCGTAAGATGGAAGCCAAGTGTTAGAGTTACCAACACGATCCAATGGGTCGCGAATGGCATTGAAGTCCCCCACCACCAACCAAGGGGAATCACAAAAATTAGAACCAAGAAGAGTGAGATCATCCTATAATAGTCGATGCAAAACGTAGGTGTGCTCTGCATAAAAAGCGGAGAGACAAAATTTAGCCCTTGTATTGAGGGACTTGAGCTTTCCATGAATCGTCCGAGCATTAGAGGAAGATTCAAAGAAGTCCACCAAACGAGGATTCCAACCGAGCCAAACTCTCCCTCTAGGGGAGTACTCATAGTTAGATCGCCACTTCCATCTTGAAAAAAGGCCCGAAGAGATGGAAAGGAAACGAGACTTAGGAACCTTAGTCTCCAACAAGCCAATACAACAAATATTATTGGAACTAATAAAGTTTCTAACTTCTGCTTGCTTAATGGGGTTTATAAGACCCCTTATGTTCCATACCCCTATATTCATAAAGATAGAAAGGGAAGAGCATCACCATTGCTTGCCTCCCCATCGCTGGCTAGATATCGGCCTTAGAGGAGCAGTAGACTTAGGGACAAGAGGAGCTGAATCAGGGTTAGGATCCTTCATTGGCTTGACTTGCTGAGAGGTAGGCTTTGGCACATCGATCTTTAATTGCTTTGGAGTTGCCTCCAGAGGAGTAGAGGAGCTCTCCAAGATGCGGTCTTTCTCATTTGAGCTATTTGGCTCACCATCCGATTCTTCTTCCGAGTTAGAAGAATGAATCCAGGGGGACAAATCCAAGGGACGAGAAGTGCTAGTAGGAGATGAGGAAGCCAAGGCAAAATCTTGTTGAACTAGAATCTATTCCTTATGTTCTGTCAAGGAGGCAGACGGAATAGTAGGAATGGGATCAACTTGACCAGCACTGACGGAAGGAGTGGGAACAGAATCCTTAGGCTTAGAGACCCACTTCCTTTTACTCTAAGCCTGTACCTAGCCTTCCTCAGAAGCACCTACACTTGGGACCGAGGTTGGAACAGAAACTGGGACTCGGGCATTCCTTGAAGCTGTCTGAAGGGTCTCAATTGGATTAGAAGGGCTTCCTATATCCGGGCATTTATGACCAAAGCATCCACAGGTTGAGCAGGAGATATGTCTCCACTCGTATTCAATCTTCACCCAGCGAGATTCGCCATTATAGATAACATTGACCGAGTCACGGCGCGGATGTTTAGTGGAAATCTCCACACAAACTCTCGCAAAGGAGATAAATTTCCTTTGCTCTATTCTGCGATCCACATAAAGTGGCTTCCCGATTGCGCTCGCCACCGCACTGATCCCAAGGGTCGACCAGAAGGCAAATGGGAGATTCTTCAACTTGACCTAAACTGGGACAGAAGCTTAGCGGTCCTTCTTTAGGTCCAGAAATGGGTGCCATTGTTGTAAGATCAACGGGACATTGGCCCATCTTCCAGAATTTTCCTTTGAAAATTCGAGTCCGGGACATGGAAGAAAAAGAAGCCTTTGTTAGGGGTGTCAACGGTTCGGTTCGGTTAGTTTTTCAAAAAAACTAAACCGAACCAACCGTTAGAAAAAAGACTTTCAAACCGAATCGAATAAGACCCGAACTGAAATTTCGGTTCGGTTTGGTTCGGCTTTTCGGTTTTTTGTTTTTAGCTTTTGGTTTTTGGTTTCGGTTTTTGGTTACGCCGTCCATCGATGAATCGTACAACAACCTTCTTGGCGACACCCATAAGCTGAATAGGTAAGCCCGCCCTACTCTTGCCCTGTTTTGGGCGCGCCGGGCCGGAGCTCTTGGCCATCTAGCAACCACGAGCTTCGGCCAACGTCGCCCTGCGTTTTGTTTCCGATGTCTTGTTCGTCGCGTGTTGAGAGTCCTAGTGCGGATCGAGCTTCGATTGACCCAAAAATCCCTCATCATAGTAGCACAACCCAATTGTTTGATATAATGCCTAAACTGGATCTAAAAGTTTGTGTGAGGAATATTCGTTCTCGTCATGTCGTTTCGTCTATGGCTGTTGTTGACACATAAATTTTGACGGTCCGTTTAGTTATTTATTGCATTAAAAAATTAGGGTTTAAAAAATATTAATTGCATAGCATATAGATTTATGTGCATTTTTTATATTTTATTTTGTTAGCATTTTATTTATTGGACCGGTGGCGGATGTGTTCAAATTAGTTGGACTAAGCCCACAAAGTGAGTAAGTTGGCCCAAGTCCATTTTTTTATTGATCGAAAATTTTCTCGTGGGAAATTAAGATTTGATACAATATTACGGTGGTTTTTGGAATCGGGTTGCAATCTTATCTTTAGTCTTTAGGTGATAAAATCGTTTGGGATATTCGGAAGATAAGGAAAATAAAAAGATTTTTGTGATCGGGAGATCATAAATAATCTTTGCATATATTAAAAAAAGATATGAAATATCCTCCGAATATCACATTTATCTTTGCCTATAAAAGGTGCGCACAGCGGTTGAGGTATGGGGGGTCGTCCGTCTGATCTTGGAGAGAAAAAAAAATCCACACAAAAGTTAAAAGAGAGAGAGAGAAACCGGTGAAGAAAGCTGCCGAGGGAAAGGGAACACAAAAAGTGAAAAGTGAAAAAAGCAGAGCATGAGATGACGTGAGAAAACAGGAGGCAAAGGAAAAAGAACACTGTTCTTCTTCTCCGGAGATTTGCTTTCGTCTACCCGCGCCCCGTCCGCTTGTTGCTTGCTCTGCACTGCTGCCACCGCTTAAAGCCATCGCCATGCCGCCTCTGGTCCGACGCCCAGCGGTCCCTTCCGTCCGGAGCTAGACCCGAGCAGATCTGTAACCGCACAAACCAGCAACCAAGCTCGAGCTGGTCGCCTCACCACCGTGAGCCCAGCGCCTGAGCTCCGCTCCTGCAGCTAGATCTAACCACCACAACCTCCGACCAGTGACCTGACGCTGCAAATCAAATTAATCCGCCCTGTCCGTTGCCGTTCAGCCCTCTGTTCCATCCGGCGAAGCTGCTGCCAATCCGAGCTTGACTGACCCGAACAGCCCTCTACTCTGGTGCCCATCCGACCGCCGTGACCTTTGATCAGCGACCCAGGTCGCAAGCCAGGTGGACCCGCGTCGCTCGATCCGATCCGTCGCTGCTCAGCTCGTCCGCCAACAACGACCCGCAACGCCCAAGCCTGCCGCGCCCATGCCGCCAATCACCGACGCCGATCCGCCCAACGCTGGCCCTGCCCGTTCGGACCCGAGCCTCCCCAGCTCTATACTTGTGTTGCTGCCACCGTTGGTTCACCTTGGCCAGAGCCTCCTTTGCCGAACCAATTAGCCGGTTCCCCTCCGATTAGCCGGTTCCCCTTGGAGACCCACGGTTCCATGTGGGAAGGGAAAGAAGAAAAAAAACAAAAAAAAAAAGGAAAAGGGATTTAGGTAGATTTATATTATTATTATTGCTTATCTAGTTATAGTTCTTTTTTACTTTCCTTTATATCTGGTTTTGTTTAGTGGAATTGTTCCTCTTAAATGTTTGATTGAGATTCCAACATGAAAGTGCCTCTCAAATAGGGATTGATAGTCCGATTTTGCGCCCGAAATCTGACTCGCATTCTCTTACAAAAATCAACAATCCAATCTCAAGCCCGAGATTCAATTCGCGATTTAATTTAAAATTGGCCAACCCGATCTCATGCGCGAGATATGGTTCGTCAATTTTTAGATATCAATCTTATCTAGTTTGATTTGCTGTCGTCAAGTTGGTTAATCTTATTTTTGTAAAAAAATCAAAAAATATTTTAGTTAGGATTAGATTTGCTTTAGAATATTTTCTGTTTTAGGGTTAAAATTGCAATCTTATTTCAACTTTTAAATAAGAAAACCCAAAAAATGTTGAATTAAGATTAGGTTTGGTTATTATCTTTTATAGTTAAAATAAGAATTTTATTTTGAATCATAGAAAAGAAAACCAAATAAGAAAGCACATTCATTTAGGATGTTAGTGAAATTTTAATTTCTTAAAGAAAAACAAAAAAAAAAAAAAAAAAATCATTGTGCATATTAGATTAAAATTGCATGTTTCATTTAGATCATCTTTTTCAGATAAATTGCATTTTAGATTTAGATAATGTCTTAGTTTAAATTTGGATTTAATATGACTTAATCCCTAGTTTAAATTAGATAGAATCTTAATCTAGCTAGATCATTTCAAATTTCATAAAATTTGCCTTAGGATAAATTAGTTGCAATTTCTAGGATAGATTGCATTTTTAAAATAAAAAATTTCATTTGCATGTCATATAGAATTAGGTTCATGAAATGCATGTCATTTGAGTGATTATTGTTAGGTTCATTTCTAATTAGAAATTGACCGTCATCAGATTAGGTCATTTAATAAATGTCGCGTGACATATATCTCGCATATTAAATTGCATGTTGCATGTCATTTTAGTTGAAATAATTTCGTACGTCATTGCA
Organism: Eucalyptus caleyi; assembly: GCA_014182885.2. NCBI lineage: Eukaryota > Viridiplantae > Streptophyta > Magnoliopsida > Myrtales > Myrtaceae > Eucalyptus > Eucalyptus caleyi. Next base: position 53,908,621 of record CM024468.2, on the reverse strand, counting down.
TTGCATTGCACGTCATTAGAATTAAATCATTTTAGTTAATTTAGATTGCATATTTAATTATTGCATGTTCATTAAGAAATTACAAAAATTCTTATTCATTCATATAGTTTATGACATATTGTCATGCCATATCATTTCATATTAGATTAGAAGCATTGCATTGCACATGGACTATATTTTCATTGAAAAAGAGAAAACAAAAATTGAGTAATTGCTTGTTAATTAGAAACAATATCTAGGGTTGTTGATATGGATTTTAATTTAACATTGCAGATGCTTTCGTAGCTTTGGAGGTAAGTCCTGCATTATTTAATTGGTTTCTTGGGTGTTAAATTTATGGCTTGCGCACCTGCATGAACACCTCACATGTTAGGGAGATAGTTTAAAATCAATTCAAGCTGGCTGCCAAACATTTTTTTTAAATAAAAAGAAAGGTACTGAAAGGGTGTTAGAGAATTCTAGCGTAATCAAGTCCCCGTACCCATAGTCTCTGGTTCGTAGGAGTAAAGTAAAATATCCCGTTACTTTACTTGGGTTTCTAATCGACCCACCAAAAAATAGATTAGTGGCGACTCCTAATTAAAAATTTGCATGTTAACAATTCAAACCTAAGTCGCGAATTGGTATGGGCTTGGGAGAGCTCGAGTTAAGTCTAGGCTTAACAATCCATTAGCCAAAACCTTAGGTGGTTCACACCCGAAAAAAATTGGTCGCAACAGCCGTCGTTGCCCCTTTCTTTGATCGAGTATTTGGATGCAAACGTCGCTAAGGCGTGGTTTTCGGACGGTAAGGGTGTGTCAAAACATTAGATTGGGTCTTGTTTGGCCGTTTGGGGCAAAATTTGGCTTCCACCATGAGGAGGCCAGCAAGGGCAAGGGGTTTCCTGCAATGGCCGAGGTTGTCGGCCGTGACTCTCCGAGCACCAGGTGTGGTCTGATGTGAAGGTCGAGGTGCCGATAATGCTTCTCAGCTGGTCTAGGCGATGGGGCTTGGTGGAGGCTCGGGCATGGAAGAGAAGCTGCTATTCAGGAGATGAGTCCATTGTGGACTCAAGGCCAATGAGGGGCTCGTCGTAGTGGTGGCGATGGTTCGGGCAGGAGGGTTGCCGGTGAGTGTTCGGTGAAGAGAGTGGAGTTGTCAAGGAAGACGAAACCGTGGAGATTAGAGAGGATTTTATCGATTTATCGGTTCGACTCGGTTCGGTTAACCAATAAAAACCAAACCGATAAAAAAATTTGCAATTTTTAATGAGAACTAAACCGACCCAAAAATCGAACAAAAAAAACTGAATTTTTCGGTTCGATTCGATTTTCTGTTTGGTTCGATTTTCGACACCCTTAGACTTCGTTATTAGCCATCACTTCAGTAAGTTTAGCACCCCAAACTTGCTTTAAGGCAATTTTAGTAAGCTTGAAAGGCAGCTTCCTTCCAACATAATACCCTACTAGGCATTTCTACTAAATTGGTATGCTACTTCAAGGATCTCTTTAGACAGTTCAATCACAGGTTTATCATCAACAACATGAGGGGGAATGAAGAGAGATTATACCCTTTCACAGCCAATTTGGCGACATTCGCCCAAGAGCGCTCAGGGGGGCGGTTTAGAGCCCTTAGGATGTAGTTCTTGGGACTCGGGGCGAATAATGGAACGCCTGGCTCGGCTACAACCTCTACGAGCACCAGTGTCTTGGGGGGCTTAATGCGAGCCCACATGATCTTCGTCTATAGTAGACGAATGGTTCTAGGGACAAGCTGAGGAGGAGCTACTTCGCCTTTGCGCTCGACTACTTTCAACTAGCATATGGGTTTTGCTAGAGTCCATAATGGCCAACATCTACACCAAATAATGTCATGCCCCAATCCTCAAGTGCGTGCCCATCCCTTAGTGGTCGATTAAATTGCAATGTCCTAGAATGTGTCGTCGACCCATTCATTTTAATGCACATGCGGAAATCGAATAAATAAATCCCCAGACAACACAAAGATGAAATAGAAAAGCAGGACCACAATTTCATAACCAAACCAAACTTTTATACACAGCTGACTAGTTTATTTACAATACTAGTCCATAAATAAAAGTCTATAAAAGCATAAAAGGCTACAAGTCATTTAAGCATTCGAACCCCCAGCTGAAAACTCCGAGGCATTCTGGGGACTTGGGTCCACCACAGCACCACCAAGAGGGTCAGTTGTACCCTCGCCAAAGGTGATCTCCAACATCGACATTGGGACCTCGGACTCCTATGGGAGATCTTCTCTGGGTCCATTTTGCCTGCAATGATACCACGCTCTAAATTGATGCGTATCCTCTAAGGTAGACCCGCATCAACCCAGACAATGGTCCTCACGAGTTCATAGATCCAAGCTTCTTGGCCCCCAAGAAGAGGAATCTTGGTGACCTCTTCGGTGACCTTCTTGGACTAGCCAAAACGCTTAGGAGGAGCAACCATCTAAGGACCTGAAAGAATTGAGCCCACGACGGGGTGAGATAATGTCTCAACAAATTTACCCTTTAAACTCCAATTAGGAAGGAAATATGTCTAAAAGCCGTCTATGCACACACAAGACAAAGGACTTACCTTGCCTCGGTTCTTTCTTGCAAGTCAATACTATTCATATACTCAACCATTCAGCTCAATTCAATTCAATTTATCGATCAGCTCAATCAATCAACTCAATTCAACACCATCATATGATATGTACTATCTATCAATTCAATACCACCAATCAATTTAATCGATACAACCACTGCTCACACAAGCTAAAATAGGTGGTCATAGCTCTCACAAGCTGATATAGATAGATAGTAGCTCGCATAAGTTGATATATAGATCGTGCTCCCATAAGCTAATAAATGATCATAGCTCACATAAGCTGATAAAGTATACTGCTTTTACAAGCTGACATATCGAGCTCATAGGCTGATATAGTATACTGCTCTCACAAGCTGACATATCAAGCTCATAGGCTGATATAATATACTGCTCTCACAAGCTGACGTGCAAAGGGGTTCTCACAAATTGACGTGCAATAAGGCTCTCACAAGTTGACAATTCATCATGTTAAAAATACCCGATAAAAATAATCGTATGTGAGTACACAGTCGGCTTGAGCCGAAAACACAATATTTTCATTTAAAAAATCTCATTGTTTATTATAGTCCATAAACATATTTTTGGCGTTATAAACCGATGCCCGATATTTTCTGATTAAAATACCGAAATTCCACAATTTTGAAATAAATACCAAAAATTATAATTTCCACTCAATTTGTACAAATTAATACTCAATTAGTTAAACCAAGCATACCATTGCAATCAGCACGAAATTCCAATTACCGGCTATCTCGGTATAATTTCCGGAAAATAATAAATAATTAAATAAATACAATTAATTACCATAAATAGAAACTTAGGCCAAAATGCCTAATTAAACACCAAAACGGGCCCAAAAAATTTCCGAATCTATCTAGATAAATAATATATAGTCTCTAATTAAGTCATTCTAACTACCTAACACACAAAATCGGATAATTAAATTGCTAATCCGTTTTAACTAACCACATAAATCATACTTAGCCTAAATTAATTGTTCGTGAAATTCTAAACGCAAGTGTACATATCGAACAAGTAATATAATGACAAGAAAAAATATCGTCCCACGGAGATCGATGATTAATAAATTAATTAAATAATAAAATAGATTAATTCTAAAATTTATCTAACAAATCAAAATATAATTTAGAATAATTTAAAAACAAATCTTGAAGACTAAATGCAGTAAAATCAATCAGATAAATATGTTAGAGTATCTTATTTCACCATAACCACTAGATATGAATTTCATATTGTTGTGAACACAAGAACGATATCAAACATGTGATACGGAATTTCCTAATCTATTTATTATCCTATCTCTAAGTATGGTAAACCTACTCAGCTTATTAATCCACTATATCTCTATGTGGATTAAAATAAACATGAGTGCATTAAAAATCATGAATATTCTCAATTTACAATGAGTCTTTTGGATCACCTTATCATTGAAAGCTACACAAATAACGTGGTATATTTGTATCCACGTTTAATTCATGGTTATATATTATAATGAGCAATTCATATTATCACCTCTCAGTCTCAAACATGCACATCAGATCATTCAAGTGGTGGCTAGTCACTCAAAAGCATTAAACACAATAATATATAACTCACATGAATGAAATCAATTGTAAAACATAAAAATTATGAAATTCACATCATCATGGTTATGCTACATCATAGTCCTAACAAAAGAAAATTAGAACATAGTAGAAGAAAAAATTAAAATTAAAATCAAACCTAGCATCTTAAATCAAAGGACAAGAATTCTGTCACCACTTTTGTCTTCTCTTCAAAATACTTGAAAAACTCTCAGAACAATGGAAAACAATCTAACCCAAAAAACCCTAGCTGCTCTCTCTATCTTTATTTATAGGATATATTCAAGATATCTATCTTTCAGCCCTTACAGATAACATTAGGAAACAAAATCAAGAATTTCTAATTTGATATCCATCTTCCACTGTTGCTTTTATTTGAATTCTTGATAGTTGCCATTCTTTTCCTATCCTCTTCATATCTCATTATTCTGCATAAATAAGGAAAATTCAAACAATCAGAAGGAAATCCAAATATTTTCTCACAGATAATGCATTAATTACTGCATAAAATAAGTAAAATAACTCTATTTTTATAGAGTTATCAAACCCCCAAACTTAACATTTTGCTAGTCCTCGAGTAAAAGTAAGACATAACATATACTCAACCTAACAACATTCTCCATGACATCTTTCCATAATTGCTCAAATTCACAATTAAAATAAAAACACAAATTTCATCCAAACATTGAAATCAATTTATAAGTCAAGACCAATTCTAACTATATGATCCAAGTGTGTGTGTGAGAGTCCTCATCTTTTCTGAATTATATGCAATCCAGATAAATTCACATTGACATGTAACCTCTAAAAAATTCTTAATAATTATGACCAAATCTCATAGGTTTGCTTTTCATTCATCTTTCCACTAATGTAAGCTAATCATCCAACCAAATATCAATAAGACTTTTCTCGAGTTGTAATATAAGGCTGGGCTAGAGGTGAGATAACAGTAATTTTAAACTCAAATCACCCATCAACAAATTGATTTCTAGGATCTAATTAGAGCCAATGTCACAATCAAATTTCACTCCTTCAAGATAATTTTTCTGCCACCATATATCACCATTCCTTTTTTTCTTTCACCCTTTTTTTTTCTCTTTTTTTAATTGCTTTATGGTGGAGTTTCTCCCAAAGTCCCTCCTAATATAACATGGAAATTTCCAACCCATTGAGTATCCAAAAACTCACTCAATTGAAAGTTGGATAGGGAACCATAAAAGTAATTTTTGACAATACACCACAAGCAACCATTGCCATCACTTTTTTTTCTTCTTCTTTTTACTCCATCATTCCTCCCAAATTTCTATCAAGCTCAAATAATTTTTTTTTATCCCAAAAGAAAATCAACGTGTTCATAAGACATGGGATAAGGATATAATTTAATCACGGCTAGGCTAAACATATATAGGTGCCAATGAAAATTGGGTAATAATTAAGGCTCAATGAGGTGACTAGGGATAAATAAATAGGGTTGGCTTGAAAGGCTCAATTGATCCAAAAACTGCATATATCATTTTCTCAAGTTAGATTTAGCTTAGGATTTTGCCTTAAGACAAAATTAAACAAATTCTAAGATTTAGGTGAAATCTAAGAAAATCACATATTTCACATAAATATTCTCTAGATTTACACATAATTCAAAAAGTAATAACTTTTAGTGTTCAATAAGTGAATCAACATAATCAGAATTAAGATTAACTCATATATCAATTGCAAGTTTAAATAAAATTTAAATTTTCCTAAGAATCACAAAAATTCACAACCAAGAATGCAATCATGAAAAAAAAATTATCCAAAAAAATTGTCGCCCCCTCAAACTTGAATGAAGCAGTGTCCTTAATGTGAAAAATAGAAATAGGAAGAAGAAAACTCCCCTGGTTGTAGGATAAGTCCATAGATGACATTGATGATTAAACTCTTGAAAAGTGCTCCCTAAAAATTAACCTGGATAAAACAGAGAAAAGTTAACCTTTTTTTTTTTGCAGAACATAAACTTAAAAATAAATAAAAACATAATTAAAATGCTTGGGTTGCCTCCCAAAAAGCACTTGCTTTATAGTTTTCAACCAAACTATCTCAGATGTCACTATTCTGGAGGATGAAGTTCAATGGTGGTCTTTTGCTTGTTGTAACCACCTTCAAAGAGGGCTTCAAACGTTGACCGTTCACTTTGAATATGCCCTCAATGTCATTCGCAACTTCAACTGTTCCGTATGGGAATACATGTGTAACTGTAAAAGAACCAGACCATCTAAATTGCAACTTTCCTGGAAAAAGTTTAAGATGAGAGTTATAGAGTAAGAATTTTTAACCAATTTTAAACTCTCTTATGATATGTGCTTGTCATGCCATATTTTTGTACACTTCTTGTACAACTTAGAATTTTCATAGGCCTCATTACGAAATTCCTCCAATTCATTCAGTTGCAAAAATCTTTCTTCACCTACAAACTGCATATCAAAATTCAGAAATTTCAATGCCCAATATGCTTTATGCTCCAATTCAACTGGTAGGTGACAAGCCTTTCCAAATACTAGCCTAAATGGAGATATTCCAATTGGAGTTTTGAATGCTATCCTATAGGCCCAAAGTGCATCATCGAGTTTTATTGACCAATCTTTCTTAGAGGCATTCACAGTTTTTTCTAAAATTCTCTTGATTTCCTTATTTGAAATCTTTAATTGACCATTAGTCTGAGGATAATAAGGGGTTGCAACCTTATGTGTGACTCTATACTTACTCAAAAGTGCTTCAAATTGTTTGCTATAAAAATGTGTCCCCCTATCACTTATGATTGCCTTAGGAGTGCCGAATCGGGTAAAAATATTTTTCTTCAAAAATTTCACCACAACCTTAGCATTATTTGTTGGCAATGCTACAGCTTCTACCCACTTAGACACATACTCCAAAGCCACTAAAATGTATAAATTTCCATAAGAAGGTGTAAAGGGTCACATGAAATCAATACCCCAAATATCAAATAATTCACACACAATAATGTTGTTTAAAGGCATCTCATTTTTTCTTGAAATATTTCCAGTTCTCTAACACCTATCACATGAAGCTACATAGGAGTATGCATCTTTAAAAAGTGTAAGCCAATAAAATCCAGATTGTAAAATCTTAGCTGCAGTTTTTGTGGCACCAAAATGCCACCTACCTCTCCATCATGACAATGATGTAGAGAATGTTGCCATCTCTTCATCTGGAATATATCTCCTTATGACCTGATCTACACATACTTTAAACAAGAAAGGTTTTTCCCAAAAATAATTTTTAACATCAAACAAGAATTTTTCTTCTGTTGATATGATAATTCAGGAGGAAGAACATTACTAACCAAATAATTTACAAAGTCGGTGTACCAGAGAATTTTTGTGGACATGAAGGAAAAAAATTTCTCATCAGGGAACTCTTCCAAAATTGGTCTTACCTCTTTCTTTGAATTTGGAATTCTTGATAAGTGGTCTGCAATAAGATTTTCAGTTCTCTTCTTATCTTTGATTTCCAAATCAAATTCTTGCAGCAATAGAATCCACCTGATCAACCTAGGTTTTGATTCTTTCTTTTCAAGCAGATACTTAAGAACAAAGTGGTCAGAATTAACCTATAACTTTTGAGCCAATTATATAAGAGCGAAATTTATCAAAAGCAAATACTACTACTAAAAGTTCCTTTTTTGTTGTTGAATAATGCAATTGTGCACTTGACAATGTTCGACTGGCATAGTATATGGTTTGAAAATTTTTATTCTTCCTTTGTCCCAAAACAGCTCTTAGTGCAGAATCGTTAACATCACACATCAGTTCAAAAGGTAAATCCCAATTTGGTGCTGCCATTATTGGTGCTGATATTAACTTCTCCTTTAAAGTGTTAAAAGCCCGCATGCATTCAACAGAAAAATTAAAATGAGCATCTTTTTCCAAAAGATTAGAAAGAGGTTTAGCAATTTTTGAAAAATCTTTTATAAATCGCTTGTAAAATCCAGCATGCCCCAAAAATCCTCTGACAAGTTTTACAGATGTTGGCGGAGGTAATTTTGCAATGACTTCCACTTTAGCTTGATCGACTTCTATTTCGTTTTGAGAAATTTTATGCTCGAGCATTATTTCTTCCTACACCATAAAATGACACTTCTCCCAATTCAAAATAAGGTTAGTCTCCTCACATCTTTGTAAGACGAATGCCAAATTATTTAAACAAGAATGAAATGATATGCCAAAAATGGAAAAATCATCCATGAAAATCTCAATATATTTTTCAACCATATCAGAGAAAATAGCCATCATGCATCTTTCAAAAGTAGCCGGTGCATTACAAAGACCAAAGGGCATTCTTCTAAAAGCAAAAGTACCATAAGGACAAGTAAAAGTAGTTTTCTCTTGATCTTCTGATACAATAGGAATCTGATTATACCCTGAATATCCATCCAAAAAGCAATAAAACTTATGCCCTGCAAGTCTTTCTAACATCTGATCAATAAATGGTAAGGGAAAGTGATCTTTTCTAGTGACATCATTTAATTTTCTGTAATCCATACACACACGCCACCCAGTAACTGTTCTAGTTGGAAGCAATTCATTGTTATCATTTTTCTAAACAGTCATACCACCTTTCTTTGGCACAACTTGTACAGGACTTACCCAAGAACTATCGGAGATAGGATAGATGATACCTGCATCAAGTAGCTTAATTACCTCAGTTTTCACTACTTCTTACATCTTCGGGTTCAAACGCCTCTAAGGTTGGATAATGGGTTTATATTGCTCTTCCATCAAAATTTTGTGCATACAAATTGAAGGAATAATTCCCTTAATATCAGCTATTTTCCAATCCAATTGCAACTTTATGCTCTCTTAATACTCTAAGCAATTTCTCCTCCATCAAATCTGTCAAAGAAGAAGATATAATTACCGGTAAAGAAGAAACTCCATCTAAATAAACATATTTCAAATGAGAAGGTAAGGGTTTGAGTTCAATAATTGGAGGCTCTTCAATTGATGGTTTAGGCTTTGTAATGTGTTGTCCCAACTCCTAAAATTTAATTGTCTTTTGCCTTGAATATGGTGGAATTCTCTCCATGAAATTTACGTACTTATTTATTTCTCATTCTAAATATCTTTGTCCCCTAGTTGAATCAAACATGCTTTAAGTGGATCTTCAAAAATATTTTCCTGAAAAACCTTATTCGCCAACTTGTCAACTATCTCAACTCTAAAACAAGAATTATTATTAGATGGATATTTCATTACTTTATAAACATTAAATGAAATAAGATCATCTTGAACTCTAAGAATTAACTTCCCTTATTGTACATCAATAAGAGCTCTTCCTGTTACTAGAAAAGGTCGACCTAAGATAAGTGGTACCTCAAAATCTTCCTCCTTGTCAAGAACTATGAAATCTACAGAAAATATAAATTTGCCAACTTTTATCAAAATATCTTCCATGATACCTCTCGGATATTTAATTGATTGATCAGCCAGTTGAAGTGATATTGTGGTTACTTTTACCTCGCCCAATCTTAATTTCTTGAAAACTGAATAAGGCATCAGATTAATATTTGCACCTAAATCATATAATGCATTTTCAAAATAAGAATCCCCAATAGTGCAAGGAATAGTAAAACTCCCTGGATCTTTTAATTTTGGAGGCAATTTGTTTTGTAGGATAGCTGAATACTCATCGTTTAACTTCATAGTTTCATAATCCTCCAGTTTTTTTTTGTTTACCAAAATCTCCTTCAAAAATTTTGCATAACTAGGCATTTGCGCTAAAGCATCTGTAAAAGGAATGTTAATGTGCAATTTTTTAAATACATCAAGAAATTTAGAAAATTGCTTATCCATTTTGTCTTTGTTGGAGTCGCTAAGGGAATGGAATTGGCAGCACATATGGCTTGAGATTATCTGGAAAAAGTTTACTCTTGCTTGTCTCATTTGATTGTTTATTGACCATCTCTTCCTTGTCTTTGAAAATCTCTTATTTTCCCACTTGTTTACCACTTCTCAGGATAATAGCCTTTATGTTTTCAATTGGATTTTTCTCTGTATTGCTCGGCAAAGAACCCTGTTGTCTTCCTGACATCATACTTGCTAACTGACCCATTTACATCTCCAAATTTCTAATTGAAGCCTCTTGGTTTTGAAATCTCACATCTGTGCTTTTGATGAAGTCATGAGTTGTGTTAGCAAGTTTGGTGACTATGTCTTCCAAATTTAACTTTGTCTCTTCTAATTGTTTGAATCATTGTGGTCTCGTCACATTATGATTGTTCCATGAAAAATTTGGATGATTACACCATCCCGGATTGTATGTATTGGAGTAGGGATTATTTTGTGACTTTGTTAAAATTCTCAACAAAGTTAGAATTTTCACTAGATTGTTTGAAAGTATTACCTACCTAACATTTTGTGCTAATATGCCCTCCACCACAAAAATCACATGTTAAATTGTGAAATTTCATGGCTGAAACACTCATGTTATCAAGATTTTTGTTGAGTGTTTCAAATTGTGCAGCAATTGCAGCAAAAGCATCCACTTCATGAACTCCACTAACTTTTCGCATTAGTAGTCTCTCAATAGGCCACTGATAACTATTGAACACCATCTCCTCTAATAAATTGTAGGCTTCTTCTGGTGTTTTATTATTTAGAGTTCCTCATGTAGCTGCATCAATCATAGAACGAATATTTGTACTAGAGCCATTATAAAAAGCTTGTACCTGCATCCATACGGGTAGTCTGTGATGTGGGCATCTCCTAAGAAATTCTTTGAATCTTTCCCATGCTTCATATAATGATTCATTATCCATCTACATAAAATTAGTAATATCGTTACGCATCTTCGCAGACTTTGCAGGTGGAAAGAACTTACCAAGAAATTTCTGAGCCATATCATTCCATGTAGTAATTGATCCTGCAGGAAGAGGTCATAACTATTACGGAGAACCCGCATAGCCCAATGATCTTTTATATATTTTTCCAGTAGTAAGAAAGCCAATTCTTAGCTTTATCTCTAAGAGAGAATGGAAATAATCTCAATCTAATAGCATCATCTGTAACTCCATTATATTTAATGGTGTCACAGATTTCAAGAAAAGCATCGATGTGAGCGTTTGGATCATCGCTTGGTAGCCCACTGAATTGCACTGATTGTTGAAGCATCTGAATAAGTTACGGCTTAATCTCAAAGTTGTTTGCTTGAATTGCAGGTCTTCTGATACTTGATGTGATGCCTTGAACTGTTGGCGCAGTATAATCTCTTAAGAATCTACGTGGATTTTTATTCTCACCATCTGCCATCTTAGCGTGATTTCTCTGTTCTCTCAGTCGCCTTTTCAATGTACGCTCGATTTCTGGATCAAGTTCAACAAGTTCCTCTTGTTGGCTACGTGTCATAAACCGATGTACACCCTGAAAAATAAAACAAAACGAAAGCTAGATTAAACTTAGAATTATCTGGCATCAATATTAATTAGTATTAAACAAACGATCCCCAGCAACGGCGCCAAAAACTTGTTCATGATATTCTAAACGCAAGTGCACGTATCGAACAAGTAATATAATTATGAGAAAAAGTATCATCCCACGGAGATCAATGATTGATAAACTAATTAAATACTAAAATAGATTAATTCTAAAATTTATCGACAAATCAAAATATAACTTAGAATAAATTTTAAAAAAATCTTGAAGGCTATATGCAGTAAAATCAATCAGATAAATATGTTAGAGCATCTGTTTTTACCATAACCACTATATTTGAATTTCATATTATTGTGAATACAAGAACAATATCAAACATGTGATAGTGGAATTTCCTAATCTATTTACTATCATATCTCTAGGTATAGCAAACATACTCAGCTTATTAATCCACTATATCTCTATGTGAAAAAAAAAAAAAAAAAAAACATGAGTGCTTTAAAAACTATTAATATTCCCAGTGTCACGCCCCGATCCTCAGGCACACGCACATCCTTCACACTTGATCGATTTTATAATGTGATATCCCAGGACTATGTATCACTAACCCTTTCATTTATTAAGCACATGCGAAAGCAGTTAAAATCCCCAAACAATAAAACGATGGGATAGAAAAGTAAGGCCATATTTTTCATATTGAAACTTATAACCCAACTTTTATACAAAACATAAACCAGAGCACTTCACAACTTTTACTCTAAACTCTATTTACATCAAAATAGAGATCTCAAAAGAAGATAGGATCTCAATCCATCCAGGCCGTACTCAAGGCCCCTCTCGGGACTATCTTCTTCTTCCAAAAATCTTTCTCCTCAGATCTCACTTCCGAGTTCTCCTTCATAGACTTCTCCTCCTCAACTCCTCATCGGGGTCCTGAAATATTTTTCCCCAAACTGGGATGAGACTACGTCTCAGCGAGTTCTACCCCACTAAGCCCAATTAGTAAACCATTATACTATAGGCTGCCTAAACACACACAGGGCAGAGGACTTACCTTGGCCTCGGATCCCACCTGCAAGTCAGAACAATTCACAATAGGCACCCATTTATTTCAAACAAATCAAACCAGTCGATTACATGTCACACAAATCATTCTCCACGGAGGAGTATCTAAACGCTAGGCCACGTGCATTCTCCAGGACGGCATTCCAAGTCTCCGAGTTCACGTGCCTCGAACCTTGGGCCCACGTGCATTCTCTAAGGCGACCTCTTCGCCAAAGTGATACATCAAGTCACCGAGCCACGTGCCATTTTAGATGTTATTTCCGAATACTGGACCCACGTGTATTCTCTAAGGCACTCAATTGCCAAGGTGACGCATCAGATCACCGAGCCACGTGTCCTTTTTACGATGCCCGGGTCCACGTGCCTTCTCTTAGGTGCTATCTCACCAAAGTGATGCATCAATTCACCGAGCCCACGTGCCCTTTTAGATGCCTGGGCCCACGTGCATTCTCTTAGGTGCTATCTCACCAAAGTGATGCATCAATTCACCGAGCCCACGTGCCCTTTTAGATGCCAAACTCTGTCACCGAGCCACGTGCATCCTCCAAGATGACATACCGAGCCTCCGAGCCATGTGCATTCTCTCAGGCAACCTTTTCGCCAATGTGACATATTCAACCATTGAATTCACATGCATTCTCCAGGTGATATTCCAATTCACCGAGCCCACGTGTCCTCTTTCAAGTGATTACCAATCTACTTTCAATACCGACAACCAATGCCCAACAATTTCTCAATCAATTAATTAAATCAACTCAACAAAGCATTATAAATGCTGAATAACATACTTGGCCATTTACCAATCAACAATTCAATCTCAATCAATTTCAATCAATTTAGGGTAAATCCCTAAAATACCATAATTTATTCAATTCCATACAACGTGGAGCTCAAATAAATAAACGGACTGCGCCACGACGATCAGCACGAGATTTCAGTTGTCAACCATCAAAATCTTAATTTCCGAAAAATAAATAATTAATTTATTAATTTCGAAAATTAAATAATTAATATTAAAAATTCAATTTAGCTCAAAATAAAGCCCGATTAAATAAACGGACTTCACCACGGTCATCAGCATAATTTTCCGATCCCGAACCATCTCAGTTGAATTTTCGGAAAATAAATAATTATTTAATTTAATTTCGAAAAATTAATATTTAAATACTAAAAATTCAACTTAGGCCCGAAAAGCCTAATTGGAGCCCACTAAGGGTCAGGAAAAATCCCGAGCCACTTCCAATAATTAGTAGACCATGTCTACTTGCTAATTGCGCAATCAATTTATCTAAATCGCATTACAATTGACTAATAATTGCTAATTTATTCTAATATAACAACCTAAACATAATTAATTAAAAATAAACCAACCTTAAGGATAATTAGCCAACTAATCCAGGATTAGTGAGATTACTCACCAAATCGCGCGCAGATCGGGTTAATCCGACGAGAGCGATGCGAGGAACAACAAACTCCAAAGCACGGCTTGGGTTTGTCGCTCGAAAACAGCCCAAAACGAGCCCGAAAATGCTGGAAACCCACTTCGTGGGTTGCTGGACGGGGCTAGCCGAGGCTGCTCCGGCGGCCAAAACAGCGAGGGAAGGCCGAAGGGTGAGGGGGATGCGGGGGAGGTCCGGCGGTGCTGGGCGGTGGCCGGAGCTGGTCGGACAAGGTGGAACGGGGGCTGGGTCGTGCGGATTCGCTCAGGGGAAGGACGGCAGGCACAAGCGGCGCACGGGCGACGAACGGCGGGCGCGCAGGTGCGTGCACGCGGTGCGGCGGCGGGATGAGCGGCAACAGAGCAGCGACGGCAAGCTGTAGCTTCTGGTTCTGGTTCGCTGCTCGAGCGTGCGGAGGAAGGAAGAAGAAGAAGACAAAGAGAGAGAGAAGAAGAAGAAGAAGAAGAAGAAGAAGAAGAAGAAGATGAGGATTGACCGGTCAAAAGGGAAGAGAGAGAGAGGGTAGGCGGTGGGGGAGGGAAAGGGGAGAGGAGAGAGAGAGAAAAGAGAAAAGAAAGAAAAAGGAAAGAAAAGAAGAAAGAGGGGGAGAAAATAAAATACATAATACCATGATTTCAATTTTCCTTTTCTCTTTTCCTTTTCCTTTCTATTTTCTTTTGGTCTTCAATTTTTATTCCGATAATTTCTTTCTTGAAATTTCGGACCCGTCAATAAATTGACGAGCGATGAGACAGGATCCTAAAAATAAGAATTATGACGCGCTTAAAATTCGATTCCCGAAATCGAGTTCAATTTCGTGGTTAAAAATCGATCAGACGTGATTTTAGCTCAATCCAACCAATTAGGTAGCTTTTAGGGATTTTACAGCTGATACATCCCTTAACGGCTTTACCCAATAGGTTAGTTAACTCGTGAGTGATCAGCTCAGAGAAAAAGGGCCATAGGCACGTCGACAAAATGCCCATTTCACTTTATCGAAACGGGGTCGAATTTTAGGATGTCACATCCAGTTTAAAATGAGTCTTTTGGATCATCTTATCATCGAAAGCTATACAAATAACGCGGTATATTTCTATCAACGTTTAATTCATGGTTATATATTATAATGAACAATTGCATATTATCACCTCCCAATCTCAAACATGCACATCAGATCATTCAAGTGGTGGCCAGTCACTCAAAAGCATTAAACATAATAATATATAACTCACATGAATGAAATCAATTGTAAAACATAAAAATTATGAAATTCACATCATCATGGTTAGGCTATATCGTAGCCCTAACAAAAGAAAATTAGAACATAGTTGAAGAAAAAATAAAAATAAAAATCAAACCCAGCATCTTGAATCAAAGGACAAGAATTCTGTCACAACTTTTGTCTTCTCTTCAAAATACTTGAAAAACTCTCAGAACAATGGAAAATGATCTAACCCAAAAAACTCTAGCTGCTCTCTCTGTCTCTATTTATAGGAATATATCCAAGATATCTATCTCTCAATGCTTGTAGATAACATTAGGGAACAAAATCAAGAATTTCCTGATTTGATGTCCATCTTTCACTATTGCTTTTATTTGAATTCCTAATAGTTGCCATTATTTTCCTTATCATCTCCATATCTCATCAGGAAAATTCAAATAATCAGAAGGAAATCCAAATATTTTCTCACAAATAATGCATTAATTACTGCATAAAATAGGTAAAATAACTCTATAAAAATAGAGTTATCACTAATCAACTCTTAAGTATCATTAACTCCATAAACAGAGTTTAGTGAGTAAAATCATTAGTTTCACAATCCAGTGAGTCCACGATGACGGCAACATGAAGACGGGCAAAAATCTCCTAGCGAGGGCACCCGACAAGGCTCGGAAGCAGCCCAAAATGAGCCTTGAAGCTCACGGCTAGGCTGGGCTGCTCGGTTCTATCCAAGGACCGAGCAAGCTGGACCGGGCTGGAAACGGCAAGCAAAGGAGGACCGGCGGCTAGGCAAGCAAGCAGGTGGGTAGGCAGGGCTTCTGGCGGTTGGACATCGGCCAGGGGAGCTCAACGTGGCCTAAGGAGGCTTGGGAGGAGCTGCACAATGACGAAACTGGCGGGATGAATAGGGACGGCGGACGGTGACTAGCTCACGTGGGGGCGTGATGACGATGCAGCGTCGTGGCGGCTTGGCGGGCGACTTGCGACGGTAGGGGGGAGGCTGGCAGTTTCTTTGGTTCTTTGGAGCTTCAAAAATTCTGAAAATGGAGAAAGCAAGCTACTAGAGAAGAAGGGGACAGCATAAGGCTTGGGAGGTCCCTCTTGGCTTCTAAAGCCTTCCATTCTATCTCCTTGTCTCTTAGCAAAGTCCCACCAACATTGGCTGTCACCCATGGCCCCTTAGCAGCCCACAAACTTCCCTTGCAAGCCAATGAAGTGGTCCAAAGTGGTGGAGACCATGGCCTACGAATTTGGTGCCATTTTCCCCAAATTGAACCAAATTTCTCTTCAATTAGACCTAAATCGGTCTCCATAAATTCCACCAAGGTGTTCTCAACCAAAATAACATTTTTCCTCGCTAATAGAACCATCTTGCACCCCCAAAAACGCGATAAAAAATGGCCCTCTGAATTTTTCGATAAAAAACGGCCCTATTTTGAATTTTCGTCAAAAATCTCGGTTTGCAGAAAAATCTTCGGAGGATGAGTCGACGTTTCTAAAATGAATCATGACATAAAAAAACTTTTAATTTATGAAATCAGGTTCAAATTCACGGTTAATTTTAATCTGGCATGATTATACTGTGACTTAGCCTACCGGGTAACTTTTAGAAATTTTTAGTACAATTGACCCATGGTCAATTATTCTCAAGCAACAATATACATCTTTGACACATTGGTGGCTCTCGGTTGTCGTGAAAATCTTCAATGTTTGAAATACGGACACAGGGTACCAAAGTGACAAAAAAAATTAGTCTAGTGTCGATCAACAAGAATTTTGCAATCTAGTGGAATCATTTGCACTTTGATCACATATTTAAGTCAAATCGACCTATCTCTAATCTTTGATCAATTTTTAATTGTGCTGTAATGGCATCAACAGATTAACATAATCAAGCAATTCGATTCTTAATTGAATTCTCAAGTCTATTGCATTAAAATCCCTTAACGGCTTCCTTGGATAAACTAGTTATTTTGTGAGTGATCAACTCAAAGAATAGAACCATAGATGCGTCGATGAAAAGCCCGATTTATTCAATTGAAAACAGAATTTGAAATTCTTAATGTCACAAACAAAAGGGCCAAGCTTTTCACAAAGGCATCCATGGAGAAAACCCAGAAAAAAGCCCTAACCCAAAACAAACATAATTACCTGACCAAGGCGAGCTAGAGAAAATGCTTTGGTGGAGCTAAGGTGGAAGATCAAATGAATCAATCCTCCAAAAATCAGCTCAATCGATCAGCCAGAACTCCCGCAATGAACCGAAGACTGGCCGGTGAGAACAGTAGCTCGAATGCCCAAATAGAGAGGATAAGTGAACAGTTGTTGGCAAAAGTCAAACCAATTGTTTACATTTTCTTTTATACAAGAGGAAAAGGACAGATACCTTATTTTCTACCAAATTCGGGGCTTTAATAGTTTTATAAAATATTCAAGCCACTCGATAAGATCCCATACCTAGAGCTAACATCTTATGACCTAATTGGAATATTGTAAAATAAGCTAAACCTCTTTTAGAATATTGTAAAATAAGCTAAATCTCTTTTAACATTTTTTTTTTTTTAGCAAGTGCTAAAGTAGCTTCTAGTAATATTTGTTATTATTCTTATTGAAGATGTGAAATTCATTACGTGAGAACTACTTATAAAAAAAAAAAAAAAAAACAAATCGGGCTATAAAAAAAAATGCGCGTGGAAAGAATACCATGACGAGAGATTCCGTTAGATTGGCATATGACAAATTGATTCCATTACTCCTCGAGCCCTCAGCGGCCTATATCATTTCTCCAAACCTACTCCATTTTAAATCATTCAATAGGATTTGAAAGGGAAAATTTTATCATTTTTCTTCGAGGCTTAGATGGTACAAGTTACAAGGTACATTGGTTAAGGGCTCATGATTACCTTACCCACGCACACATTTAAGCACCAAATGAGTAGGCACGAGGCGTTGCTCTCCCATGCACAATTTGTGCTATGGTCGGAGAAAATTTTTTTATTTGGTGATGGCCGAGCTGTCAAATAAATTAATCATAGATACGAATCACATAACATAGGAACTCCTAAAGCAATAACACGATGATATAGTCATAATCGAAGCCAGAGAAATTTATTTGTTGGATTGGATCAATTTTTTCAATTTGTATAGTATCTCTAAATCCAAATATTTATGAGTTTTCATCCCTCTTACTTGTTATTTACAAACAAATTCACCTCATTGTGGCTAAAGTAACGATTTTGGACATCTCAAGAGAAATGGATGAAATAAATTTCCATCCATAGTAGTATATGCATAAGGCCCGCAATAGAATCAAATATATTGTCTTTCTCTAGAAGGGTTGTAATTGGCAAATTCGTAGTTTTCAGTTTCTATTGATTTTTGCTCAATCATATGTTATAATAATAAACAGAAAAACCTTATTATGAGCATTCAAGCCTTGGGCTTCGAGATTTGGCAAAACTCTGACCGAGCCTCAAGCTCGCTGGCCTTTGGAAAGCTCTAAGTTTGTGACCTAGCAAAACTCTAGCCGAGCCTCGAGCTCGCCTATGGCCATCGCTAGGTGAGCCTAGAGCTCGCCTGTGGCCATTGCCGCCCGGTTGTGGTAGAGGAAGTAGGAAAATGAAAAGAAAAGAAAGAGAAAACATAAAATTTAAAAATTGAAATTTTTAAAAATAAATTAAATTAAAAATTGATTTTTTTTTCTAAAATAAAGTCATGAGATTGAAAATATTTTCCAATGAGATCCAAACTTTAGGCAGCGTTTTCAATTATATATCACCAAATAAAACGAAAAAATAACCATATTTTTGAAAAATTTCTTATTATTGAAAACGCATATTATATCTTTACTCTGCGCGGATCATCCGAAATAGATATTATATTTCCATATAGTTCCCTGCACGGATCCGTGTTACGACTTTTCTATGACGTGGCTTTTATAGAAAGAAAATGTTCTATTTAACTATCTACGGAGCTGGCCGGCCTTGAGAGTCAACCCCGTTGTTTCAGTACGAGAGGCGATGGAAGCAGGTTGCTCTTGCTCAGGTTGCTCTTGCTTAGGTTGCTCTTGCTCCTGCCGTCTCTTACCACTCATCCGTAGGTTGTACAGCCGCTCGGCCGGCCATCGGTCAACCCGTTTCAGGCCATCAGTCACGACAGTTCCCTTATCAGACCGGATGACTTGTGACGGCGATCCAGATCTGGACTTCTTTGCCGAGGACAGCCAGAGAGGGAACGGTGCACTCGTGGAAGACGAGGTGCGCCGGAAGGGGGAGGAGATGAGGCAGGATTCTTCGGGAGCCATCGGGGAGTCCGGCCGTCCATACAGATACGACGTGTTCCTGAGCTTCCGTGGCAAGGACAACGCGCAACGGCTTCACCGGCCACCTCCATGTGGCGCTTGACCAGCAAGGACTCGCCACTTTCATGGATGATGAGGAGCTCGGGAAGGGCGAGGAGATCGCGCCGGCGATCCTTGGAGCCATCGGGGAGTCGAGGATCTCGATCGTAGTGTTCTGGAAGAACTACGCGTCCTCTAGTTGGTGCTTGGACGAGCTGGTAAGAATCCTCGAGTGCAGGGATACGACGGGGCAGATCGTGTGGCCGGTGTTCTACAAGGTGGATCCATCGGATGTGAGGAAGCAGAGGGGGAGGTATGGGCAAGCCCTAATCGATCACAAGGAGAGGTTGAAGTCGAACGGCGGGGATCCGGAGATGGTGAAGAGGTGGAGAGGAGCACTGACTGCAGCAGCTAACATCTCCGGCTGGCATTTGGTTCACGAGTAGGGCTCTCATTTACTCCTTTCCAAGTATGCTCATCGCCTGTTTGGTACCAGAAATAATTTCTATTCAGAAATATTTTTTATTGCATTTTGCGAATAAATTTAAAAGTGTTTACTAGTTACACAAACTTTTTATTCATTTAGTACAACTCTTAAATTTTTTTATTCAATTTTTTTTTTTTAAAAATAATTTTATTACATTTTTCATTTTTTCCTTTTTCTTTTTTTTTCCTTATTTTCTTCTTCTTTTTTTCTAGCCGGTTGCCAGCCTTGGAGGAGCCTCACCTTGGCTGGGTGAGGCTCAATTCACCCAGATCTAGCGAGGCTGAGCCTTGTCTAAACACAATGAGGTCGAGTCTTACCGAGGGCTAGTGAACTAAATCCAAATATTTATGTATAGTATGTATAGTATCGAGTTAATAAAAACAATTTTTTCAATGTGTATAGTATCTCTAAATCCAAATATTTATGATTTTTCATCCCTCTTACTTGTTATCTACAAACAAATTCACCTCATTGCAGCTAAAGTAACGATTTTGGACATCTCAAGAGACATGAATGAAATAAATTTTCATCCATACTAGTATAAGCATAAGGCCCGCAACATAATCAAATATATTGTCTTTGTCTAGAAGTGTTGTAATTGGCAAATTCGTAGTTTTTAGTTTCTATTGATTTTTGCTCAATCATCCATTATAACAATACTCAGAAAAACCTTATTATGAGCATTCGAGCCTTGGCTTCGAGATTTTGCGAAAGTCTGACTGAGCCTCAAGCTCGCTAGCCTTTGGTGAGCTCTAAGTTTGTGACCTAGCAAAACTCTGGCCAAGCCTCGAGCTCGCCTATGGCCATCACTATGTGAGCCTAGAGCTCACCTGTGGCCATTGCCGCCTGGTTGTGGTAGAGGAAGTAGGAAAATGAAAAGAAAAGAAAGAGAAAACATAAAATTTAAAAATAATTAAAATTGAATTTTTTTCCTAAAATAAAGTCATGAGATTGAAAATATTTTCCAATGAGATCCAAACTTCAGGCAGCATTTTCAATTATATATCACCAAATAAAACGAAAAAATAACCATATTTTGAAAAAAATTCTTATTATTGAAAACGCATATTATATCTTTACTCTGCGCGGATCATCCGAAATAGATATTATATTTCCATATAGTTCCCTGCGCGGATCCGTGTTACGACTTTTCTATGACGTGGCTTTTATAGAAAGAAAATGTTCTATTTAACTATCTATGGAGCTGGCCGGCCTTGAGAGTCAATCCCGTTGTTTCAGTACGAAAGGCGATGGAAGCAGGTTGCTCTTGCTCAGGTTGCTCTTGCTTAGGTTGCTCTTGCTCCTGCCGTCTCTTACCACTCATCCGTAGGTTGTGCAGCCGCTCGGCCGGCCGTCGGTCAACCCGTTTCAGGCCATCAGTCGCGACAGTTCCCTTATCAGACCGGATGACTTGGGACGGCGATCCATATCCGGACTTCTTTGCCAACGGTGCACTCGTGGAAGACGAGGTGCGCTGAAAGGGCGAGGAGATGAGGCAGGATTCTTCGGGAGCCATCGGGGAGTCCGGCCGTCCATACAGATACGACGTGTTCCTGAGCTTCCGTGGGAAGGACACGCGCAACGGCTTCACTGGCCACCTCCATGCGGCGCTTGACCAGCAAGGACTCGCCACTTTCATGGACGATGAGGAGCTCGGGAAGGGCGAGGAGATCGCACCGGCAATCCTTGGAGCCATCGGGGAGTCGAGGATCTCGATCGTAGTGTTCTCGGAGAACTACGCGTCCTCTAGTTGGTGCTTGGACGAGCTGGTGAGAATCCTCGAGTGCAGGGATACCACAGGGCAGATCGTGTGGCCGGTGTTCTACAAGGTGGATCCATCGGATGTGAGGAGGCAGAGGGGGAGCTATGGGCAAGCCCTAATCGATCACGAGGAGAGGTTAAAGTCGAACGGCGGCGATCCGGAGAAGGTGAAGAGGTGGAGAGGAGCACTGACTAAAGCTGCTAACATTTCTGGCTGGCCCTTGGGTGACGAGTAAGGCTCTCATTTCTGACTAAAAAAAAAAAAAGTATGCTCATCGCCTGTTTGGTACCGGAAATAATTTCTATTCAGAAATAATTTTTTATTATATTCTCCGAATAAATTTTTGAGCATTTAAAAGCATTTAGTGACTACACAAAAATTTTATTCATTTGGTACAACTTAGATCTTTAAATAATTTAATTACATTTTTCTTTATTTTCTTTATTTTCTTTTTCCTTGTTTTCTTGGAGTAGCCTCACCTTGGCTAGGTGAGGCTTAATTCACTCAAATCTGGCGAGGCTAAGCCTTGCCGAGGGCTAGCAAACAACTAGAGAAAGAAGAAGAGAAAGATAAAAGAAAAGAAAAGAAAAGAAAAGAAATAAATAAAAAAATGATTTGGGCTTGATTCTTGAGTTATTACCAAGAACAAAGAAGCAATTTTTATTTTACTTCTTAATTCTCTTCTAAATTTATTCTCATGAATTTTTTTCTCAAGAACAAAAACTTTATCAAATGAGTTTTTTTTTTTTTTTCTGTTTCGAGGAAAAAATAAACAAAAAGCATTATTGTTTATATGGTGGCAAAAAAAAAGCTCGGTGATTATGGAATTTCACTAATTTCCATGGCAATGCTTAAGCAAAAAATGGGGAAAAAATCAATTCACGCTAATTGAAGCAGGGAAGCTCATGTATTAGTTTTCTTGACAAGCAACTAAGCAATGCGTGAGTTGAGTATATAAACAAGCAGGGATGGACCACGTCCCTCTACAAGCCCATATTTGCATTAGATGTCAATTTGCTAGAAACTGAATTTAATTTGGCCTGTAGTGCTTGAGATATTGACCACGGTCATCCGCTTAGTGCTTTTTGTATCAAATGTCTTTGAATCTACCAGGCGCGAGTCTAATGTCATTCAGAGCATTGTCAAGAGAGTATGGGCACAGCTGAATCCCAAGAAGTTACATGTTCCCGAAAACGAGGTTGCCATGGACTCACTTGTGGACTGCATGTGTACTTTGCTAGACATGGAATCAAATGAGGATTGAATGAGGTTCGCATGGTTGGAATTTGCAGATTTGGAGGAATAGGGAAGAAGACCATTGCCAAAGCTACTTACAGTGCTTTTGCTCACAAATTTGAGTGTTTCAGCTTTCTTTCCAATGTTAGAGAGACTTGCGAGAAATTTGCAGACAGTGGCCTCCTTCAGCTTCAGGAGGCACTTATTTTCAAGGTACTATGGGATGATGGCCTGAAGCTTGGCAATGTCCACAAAGCTATGAGTATGATCAAGAGAGACTTTCCAAAAATAAATAAATAAATAAATTTCCTCTTTGTCCTTGATGATATGAACTAGTTGAAACAATTGCAAAAACTAGTTGGAGGATGTGATTGGTTTGGTTTGGAATTAGAATCATAATAACATCTAGAGATGACCATTTACTGGCTTCTCATGACATAAAAAGTATGTACAAAGGTTCAACCATTAGATCGTTTAACAGCTTGTACACTCTTCAGTAAAATAGTTTTCCAAAATTCTTCTCCTCCTCTAGATTATAAAGAGCTTTCACATAACGTAGTGGAATACACCAAAGGACTCCATTGGCGGTTAAAATTTTGAGTTCTTTTCTTTGAGGTAGAAGCTTACTTGAATGGAAAAGCACATTAGATAAATTGAAGAGAGTTTTCAATGGAGAAATCTTCTGTGTGTTGAGAATGAGTTTTTATAGTCTAGATAATTATGCGAAAGATATTTTTCTTGACATTGCATGTTTCTTCAAGGGAGAGAGTAAAAGTTGTGTGGGAGGGATTTTGGAGAATTGTGATCTCTACCTAGACAATGGAATTGATGTTCTATTAGATAAGTTGCTTGTCACTATTAAGCATGGCAAGCTAGAGATGCATGATATGATTCAAGAAATGGGAATAGAATTTGTGCAAAGGGAATCTCCCAAAGAGCCAAGGAATTTCTTTCCCAAAGAGCCAAGGAAGCGTAGCAGATTATGGTTCTATAAGGATGTGCTCCATGTTCTAACAAAAGGCACGGTAATAAACCAAATCGTGATCTTTTGTTTATGACAATATGTATGCATGTTTGGTAGGGTTAAAGGCTCTTAAAAAGTACCTTTGACCTTCTACTGAAAAAGCATGTGAATATGTTTATGCTAAGTAAGATAATGGCTTGACGGTCTCATAAGAATCATTTTTTTCCAAATCTCCCCTGAAATGTAAGGTCTGCACTATTCAGCTCTCTCAGAAAGTAAATTGTGAAAAAATCCCTACGAACTTAAATGATACGTTTCTTCAATGATTTGAGGTGCTTATAAAATTAATGTGTCCAATGCGGAAGTAAAGCAAATTCTGAAAGCTAAGAGCAAACGGCACCCAAAGCATGCCAATCTTATTTATTATTACTAGTTAAGTCCTTGTATAACCTAGATACCTTTGCACTTAAATTATCTACTCATATATGTGCTACCAGGGAACAAATAAAGTAGAAGCAATAATGCTTAAGTTGGCTGCTCCTGAAGAAGTACACTTTAGTGCTCAAGCCTTCACAAACATGAGAAGGCTCAGAATTTTCTTAGCTCGCAATGTACAGCAGACAAGTGAACCCATATACTTTCCCACTGAATTGAGATGGCTGGAATGGCCCTATTATTATCGACCATCGGTGCTTTTCAATACAGGCTACGGGAACTTTTCCTGTCCACCCTTATCTGGCCGAGCTCAAAAAGAGAACCCAGAAAACAAAGAAGGCCTCTAAACAAAAAACTAGAATTTCCAAATTGGCCCAAATCTTTCTGCAAGAAGTTGCATGATTTTGGTTCTGTGAGGTTATGAATATGTCAGTCATAAACACATTTTAGTCAGTCTTTCTATCTTTTGCCCTGTTCTATTCTTGGCTTCAACGTAGATCAGCAGCTACTGAAGTCATGAGAATGAAGAATGGGCTGTGCAGTCGGTTCACTCCATGTTCAGCTACATAGTCCGTGTTTGCTTTGGCCTCGTTTCTGATTCACCTTAATTATGATTGCTCGTATGTTTAAGTGTAATGAATGGCCAATTAATTCCGCCCATATTTTGTTTGCCTAGCCCAAAGTCCAAGCCCTCAGCCCAACCCATTTTCGTTTCTTCCTTCAAATTATTTGCGTTGTGCGAAGCAGCGGACTAAACAAGAAAAAGAAAAAGAGGAGAGGAGAGATTTTGAGCTTGTTTTTTCTTTTGTTTTTTGTAATGCAGAATCCGCCAGGCCCGCCTTTTGCTTAGACTAATTGGCAACCCACAGCCCGTACAATGCGCAGTGCAACTCAGACTAAGCATCAATACCTTGGGGAAAGCTAGCACAGGACCCCACCACCATGGCTCCTCCCTTAAGATGTATTAGCAGCTGTGGAGTTTCGACCTTACAACCTCTACGATGAAGTGCCCAAAGCCGAATCAACTCAGCTACCCACTGATGGGTGAGATTTTGAGCTCGTTCATGAAGAGAAAAAGGGGAAAAAAGAGAGTTTCAAGCGTAGGCGATTCGAACGTCCCAACAAGCCACATCAACTGCAAATTGCAACACCTTGTAAGTATTCAAGCCTATCATTCATTTAATTAGAGTAATTTTCAAAGTTAGGTCTTAAATCTAGCATTATGTGAAAGTTAAACTGTGAGGTTCAATTGAGGAGCTATTGAACTTAAGATTTATATGGAAATAGTAGATAAGGGCATTGTGAAGCTATGAGGTATGAGGAAAATCAATAATGGAATACAGTTTGATTAGAACAAAATTATAAAGTTTCACGTTCAAGTTATGTGGAGCAAACAATACATGTAACAAATAAAGATGAACATTCACTAGCAAATTTCTTGGTTAGTGTAAAGAAATCATTTTATCGATGGATAAGTATAGTTTAATCGTATCATTCATTAGAGTAGCATATGTTTTTTGAACAATTGATGGGAATACAAGTGTGTTGATTTGAGTAATCTCA
Source organism: Eucalyptus caleyi (assembly GCA_014182885.2). NCBI lineage: Eukaryota > Viridiplantae > Streptophyta > Magnoliopsida > Myrtales > Myrtaceae > Eucalyptus > Eucalyptus caleyi. The sequence continues at coordinate 53,882,484 of CM024468.2, read as the reverse complement.
ATAAGTCACTTTTTAACTTTCTTAGATAAGTGATGCTATCTCTTTTTCGAGTTTATAAACTCATACTTTGAAAGCGATATGGATGGATATACTATGAGTTATATGAAATGGCATGTTGATTGCATAAAATCTAGATTGAGCATTTAGTACAATTTTGTTTATTTGAAATGGAAAGGCATAGTTGATTACAGTTTGAGCTGATTGCTTGGGAATGATTTGCGAAACCTATTACGAAAAAATCACAAAAGTTCATGATTTATAAATATAGTTTATGAAAGGCGTTTTGATATATATTGAATCATGAAATTGTGTGATTTTATTTTTGAATCAGAGTTGATATGATTTTTTATTTTGGTTTGCAAATTATTAAAGATTGAGATTAATGGATTGGGATTATGCTCAATGTCTCTATGTACCCATAGGGAGTTTGCGAATATAGATACTAGTTTTAAGTATTCTTATGAGCTAGTCATAGACAATATAGACGGAGACCTAAATAGAAGGGGAATCTTGAACATTTTTTCACGAGACCTTATGCATGATCATATTGGATACTTAAGCATGGAATTGGTTGATGGAATAGAGCATATATTACTTGGCTTGTTTCGCATGTGCAATATCCAATGGTAATAATACCTTTGGCATGAAGTGAATTTTTGCAATGGAAAATGAATTATATCCAAAAGGAATTTGTCATTCTTCCATAAATTTAACATAGAATCGTAAACATTACAAGTGAAGTGGGAATGATCCTTGAATCCTGAGGATTACAGATTTCTCATCGTTTACACTTTGAATGAACTCTCTTTTACATTTTTTTGATACAAAAGGTAAAGGACAAACACCCACCACAGAATCCTTGTAGTTCTTTTTTCTTTTCTTTTTTCTAAGACAGAATCCCTGTAATCACCCAACTTAGTGACATGGGGCTCCCAACCTGTTTTTCCTTGCAGTAATCCCTGTCAAATGATAATAAAATAATATTATTCACGAGTGCTTTTAAGGTACTTTTTTTTTTCTTGAAAATATAATTTAAGGCGTTGATCACTACAAGGGCTTTCCAACTTCATTTGATCATGCTGCTATGATGTAACGTGCAATCGTCTCGAACCAGTAGGATTTATGGTAAAAGGCCACTTTTTTTTCCCTCTCTTAAAGTCCTTTATGGATTTCGAGTCAGAAATAGAGTAGCGGCTTATTCGTCTCTATATCACAATTCATTCATTCTCGGGCATAGTTGTTCATGAAACATAACATGGGACATCTGTCGACAGCAGGAATCAACCATCCGGGCGAGAGGTCAGACCAATCTCATTCATTCTAGCCCTATCAAAATGAATTTGTTGAATAATTGATCCATCATGCCCAACTTCTTATTCTTAGTGCATAAGTTAGAAATTTCATTTTTTATGATGCAAGCGATGACTATTTTGTGATTAAATATATTAGAAAACGTGTTGACGTGTACTCGAAAACGTGTTGACGTGAACTCGAATGATATATTTTTACCAATTACTAAATGCTACACATCAAGCTCAATATTGGGGCCAAGGAAAGTGACGAAAGTATCCTCTATTCTCACGGATTCCACTGAGACTGTGCCTCTGTCATTTGACCGAGGACAGAGTCAGCTCTGCCGTGAGCACGTGTCTTGGCCCCCGATACGGAGCCTTACTGGTGCATCCATGGCCGGCAGGGAGCCAACCAGTTTCGGCCTAACTGGCGAGACATTTCCGACGTCAGGGTGCTGTTCGGATGGAACCTTCCCCCATCGCCATCATTCGGGCGCTCATCCTTCATCGGCGGTCGCTCAACCTTCATCATGGGTCCCTTATCCCGCAACTACGGTCGCTCATGGCTCTGGTCCAGCTCGAGCCCGGAGGCCTACTACGGTGGCGATCCGCCTTCGCCCTTCTCCTCCAGCCGTCCCCACAGATAGGACGTGTTCCTCAGCTTCCGCAGCGGGCACACGCGCAACGGCTTCACCGGCCACCTCCACGCCGTGCTGGACCAGCGGGGGATCACCGTGTTCATGGACGATGAGGAGCTCGGGAAGGGCGAGGAGATCGTGCCGGCGATCCTCGGAGCCATCGTGGGGTCGAGGATCTCGATTGTTGTATTTTCTGAGGACTACGCGTCCTCCGGCTGGTGCTTGGACAAGCTGGTGAGAATCCTCGAGTGCAGGGACACGATGAGGCAGATCGTGTGGCCGGTATCTACAAGGTGGATCTGTCGGACGTGAGGAAGCAGAGGGGGAGGTACGGACAAGCCCTAATCAATCAAGAGGAGAGGTTGAAGTCGAACGGCGGCGATTCGGAGAAGGTGAAGAGGTGGAGAGAAGCACTGACCAAAGCAGCTAACATATCTGGCTGGCATTTGGTTGATGAGTAAGGCTACCACTTAATCCTTTCTGAGGATGCTAACTGTTTGTTTTTTTCACAAAATTTGTGTTCTAACTGTTGATTACCGAATTTCACTTGCTTCCGTTGCAATATATTCATGGTGATGCCAAAGCATAATAGGGGGAAAAATCAATTTACGCTAATTGGAGCAGGAAAGCTTGTGTGTCAATTTTTTTCACAAGCAAATCATGCATCTGGTCCATTGTGCTTGAGACATTGACCGCGGCTTGAACTTATTGGAGATCAACTTAGTGCTCCTTGCATCAAATGTCTTTGAATTTCCTTTGGTATCCACAATCGGCTTTATGCTTTGAATCTACCAGACGCGAGTTCAATGTCATTTGAAGCATTGTCAAGAGAATATGGTCTAAGATGAATCGCAATCAATTACATGTCCCCGAAAACCTGGTTAGCATGGATTTGCATGTGTCCCCGCATGCATACTTTGCTGGACATGGAATCAAATGAGGTTCGCATGGTCAGAATTTGCGGACTTGGAGGAATAGGGAAGACAACTATCACCAAAGCTATTTACAATGCTTTCACGCACAAATTTGAGTGTCATAGCTTTCTTTCCAATATTAGAGAAACTTGCGAGAAATCCATAGATGTTAGCCTACTTTAGCTTCAAGAGACACTTTTTCCTCAGGTAATGTGAGATGGTGGTTTGAAGCTTGGCAATGTCCATGGAGGCTCAAGCATGATAAAGGGTAGACTTCATAGAAAAAGGGTCCTCATTGTCATTGACGATGTGAACCAGTTGATCCAATTGGAAACACTAATTGGAGGACGTGATTGGTTTGGTTGTAGATGTAGGATTATCATAACAACTAAAGATGAACATTTACTAGCTGCAACTTACCCAAAAAAAAAAAAACATTTACTAGCTGCCCATCAACTAGAAATTGTATATAGGGTTCAACGTTACATCATTCTAGAGATTGTATGCTCTTCAGTTCGATTGTTTTTGGAAATCTTTTTCCTCTTTTAGATTATGAAGAGCTTTTAGATAACGTAGTGGATTACACCAAAGGATTTCAGTTAGCTATCAAAGTTTGGGTTCTTTTTTTTCGAGGTAGAAGCTTACTTGAATGGAATTTCAGCGGAGAAGTCTCCAATCTACTGAGAATAAGCTTCGATGGCCTAGATGATTATGAGAAGGATATTTTTCTTGACATGGCAATGTATATAACCGACAAAGCCCTCGCAAATCGCCGGATCTTTTTCCTCTTTTCCTCTTTTTTTTTTCCCCTCCCTTCCCCCACACCACTTTTCCTTGATATAATAACTAGAAGAAATTAAAATGAAATAATAAAAAAAAAAAAAACCCGCAATCCGCCAAAATTCACCTCGATTAAATCCCTTCGGAATAATATCTATAACAAGAAGTAAAAAAGAAGAAGAACAAGAAAATCTCTCCCCCGCCGCCCCCGAAATTCATCCATCATCGTGTACGTCATGTTTAGTTTACCTTAAGCATCCTTAAAACCGCATAGCCTCTCGATCGATCTGAAGATGGATGATGCGCTTCTCTGCCCTCTCGAATCGGATGATAGCGGCCATCGCCGTCGCCATCGCCGTTGAGTGGCTCAGCAAGCTGGTGGCGGGAGGCGAGCGCAGAGTTTGTGTGCGCGCGTGTTTGGGCGAAGGTGGGGGGTGGGGGGGGGGGGGGGGGGGGTGTGTCTCTCTGAGGCCAATCGAATTCGGATTTAATAAACAATGCATCTTGGCTTGCCTTTTTCCATTTCGGCCGAATTATTCTCCCCTTTTTTTTTTCAAATTGGACTTTATTTTATTCTGTTATGCTCTGCCTTTTGGTTCTCCTCGGTGATCGTTGACGTGGAGGGGGGAGAGGAGGATGTGGCGGGGGTTGGTGGTGGCGGCGGCGGCGGCGGCGGCGGTGGCGGCGGCAGCGACGGCGGGAGCGGGACTTTTTCCTCTCGTTTTCTCGTTTGGTTTTCCCTCCGTTTTCGCTTCCTGCGGGCGCCGTTTAAGATGGCCACCGGTGGTAGCCGGTGGTGCGGAAATGTTTTGACCAGGTAAAATGAAACTGTCCCTGTCGCGAGGGAAGACCCCCGCCCCCGGTTGGGCCGTTCCCAGGGCGCCTTTCGCACCATTGGATCGTCGACTGGTCCAACGGATCGTGAGGTCAATGTCCGCCCTCTCTCTCTCTCTCTCTCTACTTTCTTCGCTTTTTCGCTTTTACGGGTCAGTGGTCAACAGGCGGACGGGGTTTACAGGTTCGTATCGGCTTCTTAGGGGAAATGATTGTGTGCGACGCAGCGTAGGTGAGGGTTTAGTTTGTAGCCGTTGCTAGAGGTATGCAAAAGAACCGGGACCTGCCCGAACTACCCAGAACTAGACCAAAACCTCTCGGAACCGGCAATTCTTGAGAGAACCAATCTGGTTCCCAATTCCAATTTGTGGAAATTGGTGGGTACCAATCGGGTTCTCGATTCCATGGGTGGATCTGTCCACCCGCCCACCCTGACCAAAGCCGATTATATTATGATAATATATTAATTTTTAATATTAAAAAAATTGAAATTACTAATTAACAAATCCAAATTAAATAATTAACCCAAATCAAATAATTAAAAAATTAATTAAATTTGGTAATCTAATATCATGCTAATCAAACCAGATAAAGAAGTCTTGATCCTGAAGCTGAAAAGTCCAAAGCGCACACCTTGACAAAACGCCGAGCAATTAGTGGGCAAAAAGCAAGCACGCAATGAAGGAGGAGGAGGAGAATAATAAGTCAAGCGAAGAACCATCAATTTTGGTCAAAAACTAAAGTTGTTTCATGTCAAGATCGGAGCTTGTGAGAAACCCAACCCCCTCAGGCTAGGGTTAGCGGGGAAGAGTATTCACAGCGGAATTTAAAAAAATGATATTTTTAATATGAAAAAAATTGAATTACTAATTAACAAACCCAAATCAAATAATTAACCCAAATCAAATAATTAAAAAAATTAATTAAAGTGGGTAATCTAATATCATGCTAGTCAAATCAGATGGAGAGGTCCTGATCCTGAAGCTAAAAAGTCCAAAGTGCACACCTTGACAAAATGCCGAGTAGTTAGTAGGCAAAAAGCAAGCACACGAAGAAGAAGGAGGAGGAGAAGAAAAATAGGTGCGAAGAACTAGTAATTTCAGTCAAAAACCAAAGTTGTTTCATGTCAAGATTGGAGATTTCGAGAAACCCAATCCCCTCGGGCTAGGGTTAGCGAGGAAGAGTATTCACAGCGGGATTTTAAAAAAAATAATATTTTTTAATATTAAAAATTAAAATTACTAATTAACAAACCCAAATTAAATAATTAACCCAAATCAAATAACTAAAAAAATAATTAAAGTGGGTAATCTAATATCATGCTAGTCAAACCAAATGGAGAGATCCTGAAGCTAAAAAGTCCAAATCACACAACTTGACAAAACACCAAGCAGTTAGTGGGCAAAAAGCAAGCACGCGAAGAAGGAGGAGAATGAGAAGAGTAGGTCGAGCGAAGAAACAGTAATTTCAGTCGAAAACCAAAGTTGTTTTATGTCAAGATTGGAGCTTTCGAGAAACCTAGGAACCCCCTCGGGCTAGGGTTAGCAAGGAAGAGTATTCACAGCGAGATTTTAAAAATATATTTTTTAATATTAAAAAAATTGAAATTACTAATTAACAAACCCAAATTAAATAATTAACCCAAATCAAATAATTAAAAAAAATTAATTAAAATGGGTAATCTAATATCATGCTAGTCAAACTAGATGGAGAGGTCTTGATCCTGAAGCTGAAAAGTCCAAAACGCACACCTTGACAAAATGCCGAGCAATTAATGGGCAAAAAGCAAGCACGAGAAGAAGGAGTAGGAGGAGAAGAATAGGTCAGGCGAAGAATCAGCAATTTCAGTCGAAAACCAAAGTTGTTTCATGTCAAGATCGAAGCTTTCGAGAAACCTAGGAACCCCTCGGGCTAGGGTTAGTAGGGAAGAGTTTTCACAAAGTGGGATTTTAAAAAATAATATTATTGTTAGTGAGCGGTTCCATAGATCCACCTAGGAACTGAACCGCCAGTCCAGTCCGATTCCCGAGTGGATCTATGCAACTAACGGGTGGATTCCGGTTCCAATTTTTCGGAACCGGTCCTTAGTGGGCTGTTCCCAGTTCTAGGTTAGGAATTGCCCGCCCGAACTATGCACACCCCTAACTGTTGCTACCCTTTCGGGCCTTTCGGTACTTGTTGCGTTGTTGTAATGATGCTCGTGTTGACCGGTCAAATTCATATTTCCGTAATTGTTGAACATGAATCCCATGATCATTTTTATTTCCCTATCGCCGACTTTGAGTTTTCTTTGATTTTCTTTGCCTAACCCTCCTAGAAAAAGAACAAATGCCAATTTTTTAAAAGAAATGCTTCTAGAAAAATATATAATAATTTGTATCGATTTTCTTTCGATTTGATAAATTTCTAAATATTTCTCATCAATTAAAATGCAAAATGTTAGAATTGTAGAAAATTGAAAAATGATCTTAATCAAACATCGGTCATTATGAAAGTTTATCGAGCAAAGTTTTCAGATGCTCAAACTCAAATCTTAGTTGGGTATTGTTCTAAATCAAAACGATGGCAACTGTAACTTTCATAGCAAATGAAAATGGATAATCAATTATGTCAAAATTTTTGCATTGTTTTAAATGCACTGTACATTTCCAATTATGTTAGAAGGAATTGTCTTCAAGACATGACCCGACGGAAACAAGGTGCTAGACAATCCACGTGGATCAACCACATCTTCATGACCTTCAACACATATTGAGCCCATAATCTTGAACATATGAATCTTACACGCACACGTAAGACATAATCCTTCTCCCTAGAAAAATTCTTAGGATGAAAAGTCTCGAGAGACATGCCTGGAGTAGGTGGATAGAGAAAGAGAGATCATAACAACAACTTCATTAGTTAACTATTGGTGAAGAGATTCTACGCAATAATGTAATCTCCCCCTCCCTCCACAATTAGGCTTTGATCTGGCTACATGGAGATGGCGCGATGTCTATGCACGTGGTATACTTATCTTAGTCGGAGATGGGGTCGGCCACGATACTTTTCAGCCTATCATCATGGAAAAAACTAATCATATCACACCATCACCCTATTACCATTTCGTCTCTTTACATCGCCCGCCGTGGGACCCGCCATCTTTCTCCTTTCGATTTTTTCCGTCGAAGCATATTAGTTGTATAAGCTCTTGCGCTTCTGCGTGTGTATGCGTCCTGTACTTGTCTGCTTATTTCAATTTGAAGATGTCAATGAAGAGCAAAATAGGTCCCGTAAGCCACGATCCGCTGTCATCGCGTTGTTATTTCATGCGTGAAATTTTGTGATATCAATGCTAATCAATCTAAAAATTTAAATTATTATATGAACGTGTGGTTTAATATTTAAGTATTTCAATGTTCCATCTTATGCATAATCTAAACTTTGGTTTGATACTAGAACATGAAAATATGTGATGGGAGTGGTAAATAGGGCTTGAAAAAAATTGAATTTAAGATCAACTATTCTAAAGATTTAAAATATTAGATAAATATGTGATTTGATATATAATTATGCAAACATAATAAGAGCCGCCATAAATATACCATAAGCTAATGAACTCGAATTGGGTAAAGTCCAAGATCAGGTACGAGCATGAGCTACTTTGAAGATTGGTCCAGGAATCATATCCTCGCCCTTCTCTTCTTTGCATGAACTAACAAAGAACTTACGACTTCCATAGGTAGACTTCCAAAGGCCCAGATTTTCAAGCTCTCCACAAAAGTGAAAACTCATTGCAAAAGCATAAAGTCACGTGCAATATATGCTTGATCTTTTTGCACTGCTTACATAAATTTTGCCGTGTTCTCTCATGTGATCTGACACAAAACGAGAGAATATAGATTTGGAACGTCAAACAACCTTCTCTTATGTGTGCTTCCAATACCTTGTAAAATTGAAGTATTTGACAATCGCATTCGGAAGAAGGGAGGACACTGAAAATAAGAAAACAAGATAAACAATCCGTTAAAGTATTTACCCAATAATTTAATCAGCCAGAAGATCTTCACAAGTGTGGTCAAATTATTCTAATGCTAATTTACAATCACAAAGCGCGGGCACGCCCATACGGATGGTCCCCGTGGCAGTTATGGTTCGTGATACAATTACGTGTGCGGATTTCAGTCGTAATCTATGCGCTTGATAATGCAAAAAATTTCTATTCCAGGAAATAGAAATGCGTTTGATAAACTTGTATAATTTTATTGTTTCTTTTAATTTTTCAATATTTTTAATTATATTTTTCCTTTTTTTTTTTCTTCTTTCTTTTTTATTTCTTTTCCTTCTTCCTCCTTTATGGCCCGTTGTCGACCATGGCAGCAGCCGGCGACTAGCTAGGCAACTCCAGCAAGCCTCACTAGGCCATCGTGAGGGCCGGCGAGCTCGCTGGAGCCTCGCCTGTGGTCCCAGTGGCCAAGCGAGCCTCACCAAGCCACCAGCGAGGCTCGACCTCGCCCAAGCGGCGCGAGATCGGCCTCGCCCTAGCCTAGCGAGGCTAAGCCTTGCGCCGGCCAGCAAGGCTCGGCCTTGCCTTGGCTGGGTGAGCTCTAGGCAAGGCCGAGCTCACCCAACACAGGCGAGGTCGCCAATCGCCGGCTATGGTCGAGGCCGATGACCGGCCAAAAGGAAGAAGAAGAAAAAAAGAAAAGAGAAGAAGAAAAAAGAGAAGAAAAAAGAAGAGAGAAAACTTATTTCTTGAAATTGTTCCCAAGAATAAGAAACTACTTTTTTTTACTTATTGTTTATGTTCCAAATCTGTTCCCGGGAACAAAAAAATAGGTTTTTTGTTCTTGAAAACAAAAGTTTTACCAAACACGTTAACAAACAGGCCCTTACTTGTTATCTACAAACAAATCCTCTCCATTGCGGCTAAAGTAACAATTTTGGACATCTCAAGAGAAATGGATAAAATTAATTTCCATCCATAGTAGTATAAGCATAAGGCTGGCAACAAAATCAAATATATTGTCATTGTTTGAAAGGGTTGTATAGGGCAATTTCGTAGTTTTCAGTTTTCACTGATTTTTGCTCAATAATAATACATAGAAAAACCTTATCATGAGCATTCAAGCCATGGGCATCGAGATCCGGTGAAACTCTAGCCAAGCCTCAAGCTTGCTGGCTTCTACTAAGCTTTGAGTTTGTGATCTAGCAGAACTCTAGCTAAGCCTCGAGCTCGCTTGTGGCCATTGCCAGCCGATTGTGGTAAAGGAAGTAGGAAAATGAAAATGAAATAAAAGCAAAAAGAGAAAACATAAAATTAAAAAAATTAAAATTTTAAACTATAAAATAAATTTAAAATTTTGAATTTTTTTTTTAAATAAAGTCATGAGATTGAAAATATTTTTCAATGAAACCCAAACTTCATAAAGCATCTTTCATTTATATCACCAAATAAAACAGATAAAAACTAACCATATTCTTGAAAAAAAAATTATTATTGAGTTTTTCATGAAATAAATGCATGTTATATCTTTACTTTGCTCTCGGATCATTTGAGAATACCGAAATATATATTGTATTTCCATATGGTTCCGCGCACTGACACATTCCACGTTAGGCATTTTTTTATGACGTGGCATTTAAAAAGAAAATTCTATTTAACTATATATAGAGCTATTCAACCTTGAGAGTCAACCGCGTTTCAGTCTTTCAGTCCAAGAGGCGAATGAAGGAGGTTGCTCTTGGTCCTGCCGTCTCTCATCCCTCGTTCGGACGTTGTGCAACCGCTTAGCCGGCCGTCGGTCAACCCGTTTCAGTCCAGCAGGCGAGGCAACTCCCGATTCAGATGCTTTTCGGATAAGAGGAAGTCCGCTCTCCAATCTCAAGGCATTTCCCAGTGTCGTTGTTATGTTGAAGAGAGAAGATTCCTTCTATTGCGACACCTTAAGGTTTGAGAATCGTGAGAATTATGAGAAAAAGATTTTCTACAATTGATGTATTTTTCATGAGCTCAGTACATGTATTTATATAATAGATAACAAACTTTTAAAATTAATCGAATTGAATTTACGATCCCTAGATCTTAGCACTTGCTTGTTATGAGAGATTCTTCTTTTGACTTTAGCAATTATGTGATCTGATTTGATCTTGATTCCTTAATTTGTGCCATTATCCTCAGTTCCTTGGACCCTTGGGCTGGCGATCCAGATGGAAACAAACTGCTTCTGGACTCCTTTGGTAAGAACAGCGAGCGAGGGAACGGGGCATTCATGGAAGACGAGGCGCTCCGGAAGGGCGATGAGATGTGGCAGGATACTTGGGGAGCCGACGGGGAGTCTGGCCGTCCGTACAGATACGACGTGTTCCTGAGCTTCCGTGGTGAGGACACGCTCAACGGCTTTGCTGACCACCTCCACGTGGCGCTGGACCAGAGAGGGATCGCCACGTTCATGGACGAGGAGCTCCGGAAGGGTGAGGAGATCGTGCCGGCAATCCTCGGAGCCATTGGGGAGTCGAGGATCTCGATGTCGTGTTCTCGGAGAACTACGCGTCCTCTAGCTGGTGCTTGGACGAGCTGGTGAGAATCGTCGAGTGCAGGGATACGATGGGGCAGATCGTGTGCCCGGTGTTCTACAAGATGGATCCCTCGGATGTGAGGAAGCAGAGGCGGAGGTACGAACGAGCGCTAATCGATCACGAGGAGAGGTTGAAGTCGAACGGCGGTGATCCAGAGAAGGTGAAGAGGTGGAGAGAAGCACTGACTGTAGCAGCTAACATCTCCGGCTGGCATTTGGTTGACGAGTAAGGCTCTCTCATTTACTCCTTTCTCAGTTTGCTTACCGTTTGTTCTGTGGCAAAACAAAATGCAAAAACTGTTGATTACGGAATTTCTCTAATTTCCATGGCAATAGATTCATGGGAATGCTTATGCATAAAATGGAAAAAAAAAAAACAATTCACGCTAATCGAAGCAGGAAAGCTTATGTATTAGTTTTCTTGACAAGCAACTAAGTAATTCGTGAGTTGAATATATAAACAAGCAGGTGGACCGCGTCCCTCTACAAGCCAATTTTTGCATTAGATGTCAATTTGCTATAAACTGAATTTAATCTTGCCTGTTGTGCTTGAGATATTGACCGCGGTTTACTGGAGATCAGCTTAGTACTTCTTTATCCAATGTGTTTGAATCTACCAGGCGTGAGTCTTATGTCATTAAGAACATTGTCAAGAGAGTATACGCTCAGCTGAATTATAGAGTGCAAAGATGACTTTATACTAGGTGGCAAGCTCTAATACAAAGAATCTCTCAAACTAGACGGCATAGAGCTGGATCAAGCTACCTGATTGGATCAAAATATGCTATATAAATAGACTTAATGTGCAATCTACACTTACCATAGTTCATTTGATACTTTCAAAGAATCCGTAGAAACCCTAGATCAACATAGTTTAAGGCAAACCTAGCAATTTTATGAACTTTTTTTCCAAAGACAATGAGATTATAGAGCTTGGAAGACCTGCTCCATTGACTCACATATAAGCCATTAAAACCTGGCGGCAAGGGATTCTTCATCTATGAAATGAAGTTCATCTACGTTTCGGTTCAATAAACAGAAAAGCACATTATAACAGAAGTCAAAACTCTACTGAGCAGAATCCGTAGAAACCCTAACCTTCGAGACGCAGAGGACGTATCGGAGCCGCCAATGGGGCTTTGACAAGCGATGGCGGGGTCGGTGGCGTTGGCGTTCACGAGCAGGGGCGCTTAGAGAAGAAAAGAAAGAGAGAACAGTGCGGAGGTCACGAGGATGAGGGAAAAACACGATGGCGGGTCGGGGAGGCAACGGCGAAGGCGGAGGCGGAGGCATGGTGGTTCGCTAGCAGTTTCAGAGAGTGGGAGAGCGGATTGATTAAGCGCAGAGTGGGGGGAGAGAGAGCGCCGAATCATTTTGAACGAAGGGAAATTTTTTTCACACCGTAGAACGGAGTTTAACGGGAGAGGGGAGAGAGAGGACAGAGAGGGTTTGCAGAGGAGAGAGGGCGTCAAGTCAGAGCAGCTGGACTTTTGAAGAGAGAGACAGAGGAGAGAAAAGATAAAGAGGAGAGAGACGTGGCTTTGAACTGAGACGTTGTGCACCCGATGTGGACCGTCGAGATAGGTGCCTATCGTTGAATGGTTCAAACTAGGATGGTGTGGAGCTATTAAGGTGCTCAATATTTTCTTTCATGTTAGGCTTTTTTTTATGACGTGGCATTTAAAAAGAAAATTCTATTTAACTATATATAGAGCTATTCGGCCTTGAGAGTCAAACCCCGTTTCAGTCTTTCAATCCAAGAGGCGATGGAAGGAGGTTGCTGTTGCTCTTGCTCTTGCTCCCGCCGTCTCTCATCCCTCATTCGGAGGTTGTGCAACCGCTTGGCCGGCCGTCGGTCAAACCGTTTCCATTTCAGTCCAGCAGGCGGGGCAGCTTGCAGGATACTCTGGGGATGCGGGGAAGGGGAGGCATCTTGCAGGGCAGGCAAGGGAGGCGGGGCATCTTGCGGGGGAGGCTGGGGAGGCGGGGCAGCTTTCGGGTACGAGAATCGAGAGATTTATGAGAAAAAGATTTTCTAAAATTGATGCATATTTTATGAGCTCAGTATATGTATTTATATAAGAGATTACAAGCCATTAAAATTAATTGAATTGAATTTACGATCCTTGATCTTAGCACTTACTTGTTATGTGAGATTCTTCTTTTGACTTTAGCAATTATGTGATTTAGTTTGATGTTAATTCCTTAATTTGTGCCATTATCTTGACGTGGCAGTGCCCCAGACCTTTGGGCTGGCGATCCAGATGGAAACGAACTGCGTCTGGACTCCTTTGGTGAGAGCAGCCAGCGAGGGAACGGGGCATTCGTGGAAGACGAGGTGCTCCGGAAGGGCAAGGAGATGAGGCAGGATTCTCGGGGAGCCATCGGGGAGTCTGGCCGTCCGTACAGATACGACGTATTCCTAAGTTTCCGTGGCGAGGACACGCGCAACGGCTTCACCGGCCACCTCCACGCGGCGCTCGACCAGCGAGGGATCGACGCGTTCATGGACGAGGAGGAGCTCCGGCAGGGCGAGGAGATCGTGCCGGCAATCCTCAGAGCCATCGCGGAGTCGAGGATCTCGATCGTCGTGTTCTCGGAGAACTACGCGTCCTCTAGCTGGTGCTTGGACGAGCTGGTGAGAATCGTGGAGTGCGGGGATACGATGGGCCAGATGGTGTGCCCGGTGTTCTACAAGGTGGATCCCTCGGATGTGAGGAACCAGAGGGGGAGGTACGGAGAAGCCCTAATCCATCACGAGGAGAGATTGAAGTCGAACAGCAGCGATCCGGAGAAGGTGAAGAGGTGGAGAGAAGCACTGACTGCAGCAGCTAACATCTCCGGCTGGCATTTGGTTGACGAGTAAGGCTCTCTCATTTACTCCTTTCTCAGTTTGCTTACCGTTTGTTCTGTGGCAAAACAAAATGAAAAAACTGTTGATTTCGGAATTTCACTAATTTCCATGGCAATAGATTCATGGGAATGCTTATGCATAAAATGGGAAAAAAGAAAAAAAAAACAATTCACGCTAATCGAAGCAGGAAAGCTTATGTATTCGTTTTCTTCACAAGCAACTGAGCAATTCGTGAGTTGAGTACATAAACAAGCAGGTGGACCGCGTCCCTCCACAAGCCCATTTTTGCATTAGATGTCAATTTGCCAGAAACTGAATTTAATCTGGCCTGTTGTGCTTGAGATATTAACCGCAGTTTATTGGAGATCAGCTTAGTACTTTTTTATCCAATGTGTTTGAATCTACCGGGCGTGAGTCTTATGTCATTAAGAACATTGTCGAGAGAGTATGCGCTCAGCTAAAGAATCGCAAGCAGTTACACATTCCTGAAAACGTGGTTGCCATGGACTCACATGTGCACCGTATGCGTACTTTGCTTGACATGGAATCGAATGAGGTTCGCATGGTTGGAATTTGCGGATTTGGAGGAATAGGGAAGACAACTATCGCCAAAGCTACTTACAATGCCTTTGAGCATAAATTTGAGTATTGCAGCTTTCTTTCCAACGTTAGAGAAACTTGCGAGAAATCCACAGACAGTGGCCTACTTAAGCTTCAAGAGACACTTATTCCTGAGGTAAGGTGGTACGATGGTCTGAAGCTTGGCAGTGTCGACGAAGGTATGAGCATAACAAAGAGTAGACTTTGCAAAAAAAAGGTCCTCATTGTCCTTGATGATGTGAACCAATCGATCCAATTGGAAACACTAGTTGGAGGACATGATTGGTTTGGTGATGGAAGTAGAATCATCATAACGACTAGAGATGAACATTTACTGGCTGCTCATCACATAAAAAGTAGTATGTACAAGGTTCAACCATTAGATCGTTTATCGGCTCATACGCTTTTCAGGACAATTGTTTTCCCGAATTCTTCTCCTTGTCTAGATTATGAAGAGCTTTCATATAACATAGTGGAATACACCAAAGGACTTCCATTAGCCGTTAAAGTTTTAGGTTCTTTTCTTTGAGGTAAAAAATTACTTGTGTGGAAAAGCACATTAGATAAACTGAAGGAAGTTTTCAATGGAGACATCTTCAGCGTGCTGAGAATGAGCTTTGATGGTCTAGATGATTATGAGAAGGGTATTTTTCTTGACATTGCATGTTTCTTCAAGGGAGAGAATGAAAGTTATGTGAGAAATATTTTGAAGAGTTGTGATCTCTACCCAGATGTTGGAATTGAGGTTCTATTAGATAAGTCACTCATCACTATTGACCATGGCAAGCTGGAAATGCATGATATGATTCAAGAAATGGGAAGAGAAATCATTCGGCAGGAATCTCCCACAGAGCCGGGGAGCGCAGCAGATTGTGGTTCTATAAGGATGTGCTTCATGTTCTAACAGAAGGCACGGTAATGCACTAAATCATGATATTTTGTTTTTGACACTATGTATGCCTGTTTGGTAGGGTTAAAGCCTCTTAAAAAGTACTTTGGACATTATAATGAAGAAGCGTGTGAATATATTTCTGCTAAGTAAGATAATGGCCTGACAATCTCATAAGAATCATTTTTTTCCACATCCCAACCTGAAATGTAAGGTTTGCACTATTGACCTCTCCCCAAAACTTAAAATATGAAAAATACCAGGAACTTATATGATATGTTTCTTCAATGATTTGAGGTGCTTATAAAACTAACGTGTCAAATGTGGAAGTAAAAGCAAATTCTGAAAGCTATGAGCAAAAGGCGCCTAAAGCACACCAATTCTTATTTATTATTACTAGTTAAGTCCTTGTATAACCTAGACACCTTTGCACTTAATTTGCCTATTCATAAATGTGCTACCAGGGAACAAAGAAAGTAGAAGCAATAATGGTCAAGTTGGCTGCTCCTGAAGAAGTACACTTTAGTGCTCAAGCCTTCACAAACATGAGGAGGCTCAGAATTTTCTTAGCTCGCAATGTATACCATACGGGTGATCCCGTATGCTTTCCCACTGAATTGAGATGGCTAGAATGGCCTGATTATTATCCAACATCGGTGCCATTCAATACAGGCCACGGGAAACTTGTAGGTCTAGACCTAAGTAAAAGCACCATCCGCCTATTGGGGAAGACATTGGAGGTACATACTTGCAATATTCTCTTCCGTCAAAATAAAAGATGAATATGTGAAGGTCTTGAAAAACTACTTACATATGTTATCCGTTTACTATGCAGCTTTGTAGAAATTTAAAGTTTGTTAATTTTAGCCACTGTGCTTTGCTGAGTGAAATTCCCGATGTATCATCACTACCAAATCTTGAGAGTTTGATTCTACAAGAGTGCATCAATCTTGTTGAGGTTCATCAGTCTCTCGGGCATCTTGACAAACTTGAAGATTTGAACTTTTTGAACTGCTACAATCTTAGCCGTTTCCCAAGAAATCTAAAGTCAAGATCACTTCAAAATCTAATTCTTAGCGGTTGCTCAAAGCTTTCAAGGTTTCCAGATATTCTTGTACAAATGAAACATTTGACAGAACTGGCGCTTCATGGGACTGCCATCAGAGAACTACCATCTTCTGTCGCGAATCTCGTTGAACTGAAAGGGTTGTATCTAGAAGATTGCACGGACCTTAAAAGCCTTCCTTGTAGCATCTATACACTGCAGCATCTCGAGCGTATTTTGGTTGATGGTTGCTCACAAGTTAGCAAGCTCCCAGAATGTTTGTGTGAATCAAGTGATTGCACCAATTTCTCTCTCCCATTAGCCCTTCCGAGTGTTATTAACTTGAATGTGCAAAGATGCAGCTTATCAGAGCTTAGTTTCTTGAAAAATCTTCATTGCATGTCCTCGTTGACAATTTTAGATTTGTCGGAGAACAAATTTGTGAGCCTTCCTACCTGCATCAGTCAATTTACAAAGTTGCAGCAGCTTTTTTTGATGCATTGCAAGCAGCTGCAAGAGATTCTAGCTCTCCCACCAAACATAACATCTTTACATGCAAAAGGTTGTGAATCGCTGGAAATATGTGCGGACTTATCGAACATGTTGCAATATAATTCAGATGAATCACCTTGGCTCAGAAGATTTGACTTCTCTGATTGTCATAAGCTAATTCAGGATCAATGCTCCAGCAATTGCAATATGCTATCAATTGAGGTCTCTCTCTCTCTCTCCCTCTCTCCCTCCCTTTGCACGTGTTTGTGTGTTTGTGTCTCAAATGTAAAATGTTCCAAATGGCAGGGATTGCTTGGAGAGACTCGAGTTGACATTTTTCATCCAGGAAGTAAGATACCAACATGGTTTGTCCATCAAAGCATCAAAGGACTCATAAAGTTTCCTGTATCTTCAGAATTATACTGTGACATAGCCGGCTTGGCGTTTTGTGCTATTGTTGGTTCAACCAATCGGAAGGAAGCCAGTATCTCATGTGAGATCCAGTTGTTTGTCAATAAGGAAGCAACTTATGGTTGCGTAGATTGTTTTTCCTCGTTGGAGTTAGACCACATATGGGTTCTATATGTTCCACGGCGAATGATGTGGGGATTGGATACGAAATTGGTGAATCGCCGCAGTCAATTTGCAGTACTGTTTCAAGCGTCGGAGGGGACTCTAAGAAGTTGCGGGGTGCATCTGGTTTACAAACAAGGTAAGTAACCAAATGACGTGAAGATTGACGAAAGCATCGATCCTCAGAATTCTAACGCAAACCTCACAAGTTCCTATGTTGAAACCCGCAAAAGGAAGGAAAGATTTTCAGACTCCTAATCAACAAAACTATGATTCCAGCTTAGCTTCTTGTAATTTAGTGTGGGGAGTTATATTAATACCCTTTCGAGCGGCTTTGATAGTGTGTTTCCTCGTGGCAAAAACAAACTAGCTGATGTGCTTTTCTTTACCCTCATTGATGATCTTCCATCTTTCCCTCACTGACAAAGTGCAATGATGTTTATGAGGAGTCAGTATTTCTCAATTTTCTTGTCCACCCGTTCACGGCCAAGCTCAAAAAGAGAACCCCAAAAAACGAAGAAGGGTTCTAAACAAAGAACTAGAATTTCCAAATTGGCTCAAATCTTTCTGCAAGAAATTGCATGAATTTGGTTCTGTGAGGTTATGAATATGTCAGTCACTATCTTTTGCCCTGTTCTGATCTTGGCTTTCAACATAGATCAGCAGCTACTGAAGTCACGAGAATGAAGGATGGGCCGTGCAGTCAGTTCACGCCATCTTCAGCTACATAGTCCATGTTTCCTTCGGCCTTGTTTCCGATTCACTTTGAGTATGATCGCTCGTATGTTTTAAGTGTAGTGTATGGCCAATTAATTCCGTCCATATTTTGTTTGCCAAGCCCAAAGTCCAAGCCCTTAGCCAAACCCATTTTCCTTTCTTCCTTCAACGGATTTGTGCACGAGCGTGCGAAGCGGCGGATAAACAAGAAAAAGAAAAAGAAAAAGAAGATGAGAGATTGAGCTCGTTCATGAAGAGAAAAAGGGAAAAGAGAAAAAGTTTCGAGTGTTGGCGATTCGGACGTCCTAACAAGCCTAATCAACTGCATATTGCAACACCTTATAATTATTTGAGCCTATTATTCATTTAATTGCAGTAATTTTCAAAGTTAGGTCTTAAATCTAGAGTTATGTGAAAGTTGAACTGTAAGGTTCAGTTGAGGAGCTATTGAGCTTAAGATTTATGTGGAAATAGTAGATAAAGGCATTGTGGAGTTGCGAGGTTTGACGAAAATCAATTACAAGTTATAGTTTTATTGGAACGAAATTCTAAACTTTCGCGTTCAAGTTTTGTGGAGTGAATAATATGCATAACAAATAAAGATGAACATTCATTAACAAATTTCTTAATTGGCGTGTAGAAATCATGTTATCAACATATAAGTATAGTTTAATCGTATCATTCATTAGAGTAGCAATTTTTTTTTTGAATAATTGATGGGAATACAAGTGCATTAACTTGAGTAATCTCCATAAGTCACTTTTTAAATTTCTTATGTGAGTGATACCATCTCTTTTTCGTATTTGTAAACTCACTTTTTGAAAACGATATGGATTAGATATACTACGAGTTACACAAAATGGTATGTTTGTTGCATAAAATCTAAATTAAGCATTTACTATCATTTTTGTTTATTTGAAATGGAAAAGCATTGCTAAGTACCATTTGAGCTAATTACTTGCGAATGACTTGCGAAGCCTATTATGAAATAATCACAAAAATTTATGATTTATAACTATGTTTTATAAAAGGTGTTTTGATATATCGAATCATGAAATTATGTGATTTAGTTTGTGAATTAGAGTTGATATGGTTTCTAATTTTTTTGGTTGTAAATTATTGAAGATTAAGGTTGATGGATTTGGATTATGCTCAGTGTTTCTGTGTACCCATTGAGAAGTTTGTGTATATACATACTAGTTTTAAGATGCTTTATGAGCTAGCCACCAACAATATAGGTGGAGACCTAAACGGGAGATGAATCTTGACCATCTTTTCATCAGACCTTATGCATGATCTTGTTGGATATTTAAGCGCAGAATTAGTCAATGGAATGGATTATATTACTTGGCTTGTTTCGCACGTGCAATGTATGACGGTAATAATACCTTCGGTATGCGAAACACCATTATCATGATGAAGTGAATTTTTGCAACGGAAAATGAATTATATCCAAAAGAAATTTGTCATTCTTCTAGAAATTTAACATATAATCGTAAATATTACAAATGATGTGGGAATGATCCTTGAATGTTGAGGGTAGCAAATTCCGCATTGTTTGCACTTCTAGTGAACTCTCTTTTACACTTTTTCGATACAAAAGGAAAAAGACAAACACCCAACACAGAATCCTTG
The DNA here is from genome assembly GCA_014182885.2 of Eucalyptus caleyi. Lineage (NCBI taxonomy): Eukaryota > Viridiplantae > Streptophyta > Magnoliopsida > Myrtales > Myrtaceae > Eucalyptus > Eucalyptus caleyi. Next base: position 53,862,664 of record CM024468.2, on the reverse strand, counting down.
TAATCCTTTTTTTTTCTAAATCCCTGTAATCGACCCAACTTAGTTACACGGGGCTCCCGACATGTTTTTTGTTGCAGTAGTCCCTGTCAAATGATAATAAATGTATAGAAAACTCTAATGATGATGATAAAATAGTTCTCATGAGTGCTCCAAAGATAATTTTTTTTTTTTTTGAAAATATAATGTAAAGCGTTGATCACTATGAGGGCTTTTCAACTTCATTTGATCATGCAGCTATGATGTAATATGCAGTCTCCCCGAGGCAATAGGATGTATGGTATAGGGCCCCTTTTTCTCTCCTTTAAATTCTTTTTGTGGATTTTGAGTCTGAAATATAACAGTGACTTATTCGGTATTATATTACAATCCATCTATTCTTAGGTATAGTTATTCACGAAACATGACATAGGTTATCTGTCGATGGCAGGAGTCAACCATCCAAGCAAAAAGTTGAACCAATCTCATTCATTCTAATCCTATCAAAACGGATCTTGTTAAATGAATTAATCAATCACGCCATACTTCTTATTCTTAGTGCATTTTGAGAAAAATTTGAAAATTGTTTTTTTATGGTGCATGTGATGACTATTTTGTGATTAAATATATTAGAAAACGTTTTAACATGAACTCGAATGATTTATATTTTTACCAATTATTAAATGTTGCACGTCGAGCTCAATATTAGGGCCAAGAAAAGTGATGAAAGTATCCGCTATGCCCACGGTTTCAACGCGCCGGCGACTGCATGAATTGCATGATTATACGATGAAAAACGGCCGCCCGCACGAGCCAACTGGATTGCTTAGTTGGACAAGCGCATCGACAAGTGGCGCTCATGCATAGGATTCGCCGACAAGGCGAAAGAGCCCCCACCGCAGCGGGTTATCCCGAACCAGATCCGACGGTCCACGATCGCCGCCGCCCTCTCGGGCCCCCACCGCGGCGAGGAAGCCGACAAACACCTCCTCCTCTTCCTGAGGAAGCCCCCAAAAGGGAGAGGAACGTGGCGAGTCTGTGGACACTTTCCCGCGTGTATAAAGCCAACCATTCCTTCTTGTCGCTCTTACAAGTCCACTTTTCAGCTCGAGTTCTCGGTCTGACAGTCTCGCCCTCCACTGTGTCGAGGCCTTTGACCTCCAACTCCGGCTCAAGATGACGACGGCGTCTCACGGCGGCGCCGGCGGGACGCCTCGCTCGTCGTTTTGCGACACCCTCTTTCCTGAACCGGACCTCGAGCTAGGAAAGGCGAGACCTTCGGCAAGTTCACTAGAAGAGATCGCGTCCCTTGCTGTTCTTGACGGCGGTGATGCCGGAGAGATGGGGTCGCCTGCCCATTCGGTTGCCTCTCCAAGAGTAGCCGTCGACGGCGGCAGGATTGACGGCGTGTTGCCTTCACGCTCGTGCCTGTCCTGGCCTGAACCCCATTCAGCTCTGGCCGTGCAGGTGGTGAAGATCAAAGAGGAAGAAGTGGAAGAGGAGGAGGCGGCGATGGTTGCTGATCCCGGAGATGCCACCACCATGTCGCCCTCATGCTCGTGGGGGGCAGCAGCAGAGGAAGTGGTGAGGCCGATGGAGGGGCTGGGGGAGGTGGGGCCGACGCCGTTCCTGAGGAAGATGTATGAGATGGTGTCGGACCCCGGATCGGACCCGGTGGTGTCGTGGGGTTCAGGCCGGGACAGCTTCGTGGTGTGGGATCAGCACGAGTTCTCGAAGCAGGTCCTGCCTCGATATTTCAAGCACTCCAACTTCTCCAGCTTCATCAGGCAGCTCAACACTTACGTGGGTACTCCCCTTCAACGGGATTGTGTTTTCTTGTCCATGTCTTTTGCTTGAAACTTTCTCCATAGGTAAGAGCAAACTACTTGTGTAGATGTGTCCTTTGGTTTAACTCTGTTTCGGTGCTTTTTTTTTTCTTTTTGATGTCGTCCGGAGTGTGATCCTCTTGGAGCATCCAGCTACTCTTCACCGTCCCAACAGATAGTCCCCGGGGCGAAGAGGCTAGGATCCAAGGGCTTCCACTCTCGACGTTTTGCTCAGGTTGTTGAGATTCAATTTGACCCACTTGGTCGGTTGTTAGTTGTGCTTTACCCTAGTTTAGGGCACGAGGAACGAAGGAATCTGAAATGGCGGGAGAGATACGCAGATTCTATATGAAATCTCATGAATCGGTGGCTAGAGAACAATGGCCTGTCATCATATTCTAGTGATGACGCTTTAGACGGTAATTTGCAGAAACTATCATGTCAACCCTGACATCAGCACACCCATTAAGATTATCTTCTCACTGATTTGTATTTGAGTTCTTTTCCTAAATGGTAAATTTGAATTTGGATTCAGAAATGCACTGCAGCAGTTCCTTTAGAGCTGTTAGTACTGTGCATTTTGCTATTTCGATGCTCAATTCTGCACTTTCTAGCTGAAGATGAGTTTCCTTGGCCATCGCTTCGTGTCTATCCGATGTTTTGGTAAAGCCTTAAGGCACCTCTCTTCTTTTGGGGCGAGACCATTAGTATAATTCAGCACTTTTGTGTTCATATATATGGAGTTGACGGATTGATTTTTGAGTCATTTCATTGTCCATACACTCTTTGTACTGGTTTTTGAATCATGGCAAAGGATCTCTCCTTGACGTGCAATGTGCTCTGCATATATTGGCCTAATGATACCCCCTTGTGCGCATCTTCCATTGAAACTTCGTTAGCCTTCATTCTGCTTATTCTCTACTATTTAGCCTTTTTTTTCAATATGAACTCCCAGGCCCAGCTTCCTCCTGTCTTCAATTCTTCATGCATCCTGATGCAAGATGTGTCGCAGGGTTTTAGGAAGATTGATATGGAACGATGGGAGTTTGCAAACGAAGGCTTTCAGGCAGGGAAGAAGCACTTGCTGAAGAACATAAAGAGGAAAGGCAAATTCAGCAAGCACAGGAAGACATCGAGTAGTAGTTTTACCTTGGGGTACCCAAAAGCTGGAAAGGAAGCCGTACTCGAAACGCTTAAGAAGGACCAGGAAGCATTGAAGGCCGAGATCCTGAAACTAAGAGAAGAGCAGGAGAATTCACAGCATGAGATTGACCAGGTCGCAGAGCAGGTTCGTTGTGCTGAGTGCAGGCACCAGCAGATGTTCCTCTTCCTCTACAAAGCTGCCAAAAGCCCGAACTTTGTCCAGCAGTTAATCCAGAAGAGGAGGCGCAAGAGAGAATTAGACACTCGTGAATCAAGCAAGAAGAGCAAACTGCTTGATCCCGATGGCGCCACCCAATGCTTGCTTGAAGCAATGGATCCCAAGATTCAAAGCCCAAATGTTGATTGCCTGGTAATCAGTGACGAGTCGGCTCAGATGGAGTCTCAGCCAAATAGTGTCGTGCTGGAGGACTTTGAGACCATTCAGATGCACAATCCGTGGCCTTCTCCACTGGGTGGCAGAGATTTCAGGGTTGTGCGGGGTCAGACGCCGGATCAGATGGCCGGAGCTAGTCCATCTCATTTGTCTTCGGTTTTCCACGAGATGTCTGAGAGACTCCTCGAAGACAATATGGTCGTTGGTGACAACGTCGCTGATGTCAAAGAAGTAGAAGACCTGGTGGTGAATGACTCAAGAATCTATCTTGAATTGGAGGGTCTGATTGAGAAGCCGTGTGGTTGGAGTGAGTACCCGAGTGGGCTGATGGAGCAAGCAGCGGGACTGATGCCCTAAATTTCCATGTACTCCTGCTCTGTTCCATCTGTTATTTTCTTGCCCATTTGGGTTCTTCTTTCTGTATTTAAGCTGACACCAGAATCATTGTTGCTACTTTGTTTTTTTTGTGGACCAGATCGCATGATGCAGCTTTTGCCATAACTGGAGAGAATTTCTTGAGTGAAGTCTCTTTGCTTGACCGAATGAAGATACGCTGGAAACAGGAGGGGAGAGGGAATCCAACCATTAAACTAGGATCTTACGGCAAATACTCATACTTGTCCAGATGTTGGAAGTTTTTCCCTTTGTCCACCATTGTATCAGAGTCCCCTGGATGTTCTTTTCTCTAATATGCACTTTTTTTTCTCCTTTGTTGGTGTGTGTTGTGACCAGCTACGTATAAAGAGAAGCTGTGTATATAGCGAAAAGTTCAATTTCAGTATTTTCCAAATGTTCTGCATGACCAAATTCTAATTAGGAGTTACCGGTTCTCCATGTATTCTTACAGAGACGATACTTCTTTTTTCTTGATCGTGCTCCATGTGGTTCTCGTTGAAAGCTTCAACATGTCGAGAAGGAAAAGTTGATTGATGGTACACCATGATTGGACCCTTTTTCACGAGAACGCTGCTTTAGTCTATGGTAGTAATCATTCAACTAGTCGAAAGTAATGGAGATCAGATCAAAGGCATCTTTCCAACACTGGAGTTTCAATCCCTGAAAACACTGCCTGCTTCATAAAACGACGAGGATGGCTTAATGTAAAGTTTTTCTGCTGATTAAGAATTTGTGACTTTTAGCTCTCTACTGAATCTCTGGAGAATTACTTGTCAAAAAAAAATAAAATAAAGAATCTCTGGAGAATTAATCTGCTCCCTAATCTCTGACAAAGCGAACCAATTTCGAAGTCCCCCGTCTCATCATTTGAGAAGATGTGCAGATTAGATGGGAATGGGGACCTATTCTCTCACTCAAATGAGAACCTTGACGACAGAAGTTAGGCCAGGTGTCCTTCTAAAGTCTGCCTCAAGAAATTTTATCTACATTGGGAGTATCTTTTAGGGCATCAATCACTCAAAGATGTGGGCCATGCTAAATTTAGATAAGATCTTACTAGATAGAACGGATAAACACAAAATTATTGTCCAAGACAATACATACACCAACACCATGATGTTCCCAAAAGATCACTCCCTAATGTCTGTCTTAGTCTAAGCATAGAGTCCTGAGTCAACATCACACGTTTCCAGCTGACTTCTCTGCCCCTCTTTACCGTTCTTAAGAGATCATCGGTATGTGATCCCACAAATTTTCACATTCTTATAGACTCCACATGCACAAGAAATACTACTGAGTTTTGAGAGAATGAAAGTACATATGACTTAGGCGTATCTACATACATGTGCCGCTACACGTTCGAACACATGCTTTTCTGTGCATCCTAACAAAGTTTTGATGTGAGACCTTCTAGGCTTCTACCGTGAATTGTGATATTCTATGTCCACAGTACTTGGGATACAACTCCTTGATTCCATATGCACTTTGATTATTTACTCACAAAGTTTCCTGTTGAGATAACAAAACCAGCACTGGTTCACAGAAATGTCAAGAAAAATGGCCCTTGCATTTCTCAGCCGATTGAACTTAACAGACTCCTATATGCCCTATTAAAAAACCCTGACACAGATATAAAGCAGTAGGTGCAAACCAAGAGAAACAAAGAAGGTTATGATAAAACAGTATGCACATTTCTGAAATCTTACACTGATCGATAGTTGATGTGGAGCTTTCCCTTAGGCCTCGTTGCTCCTGAAGATGAAGATGATGAAAAGGAAGAAACGTTTGATTTGTCTAACTCCTTCTTATCCTCGTTGAAAGCCTTGCTAAAAGCTTCTTGAAGTTCTGTGAACCTTCTCCTCTTTAGAAGTCGTTCTTCCGGAGTGCCATTGTCAAGGCATGCTAGCCGAGTACAATCATCGGCATCCATAATATTACTAAGTACATTCGAGCATCTAGGGAAGAAGCGTTTGCCAAGTTCCACTGTTCAAATGGTGGTAACAATCAGACAAACATAATCCTCAGCTTCATACATATAAGAGGCACGTTATTTGTCCTTATCATAGAAACTAAGCTGATTGAAGTGAGTTACATGCAAGTCAAAGTGTCTTGCTCCCAAAACCGTAAGAATCCTTTTTTGTGTCATAATGGGAAACGCTGAAAGTGCAAATTCCTCGAGCTGGTCTTACATTTACCCTATAAGGAATGTTCTATCATAATTTTCTGCCATGTATATCTGCTTTCAGTAATAGAAATTGACAGCATGGCAGCGTGAATAAGTGTAGTTGCTGCTGGTTATGGCGACTAAATCATTAAGACCAACTCCAACAAAGATTTGAACTCCTAAAATTACCCTTTCTAGATAGAGCAACCCTTGGATAAGCAAGAGAAAATCTGATGCTAAAAGAAGACAAGTTCACAATCTTACAGTCCAGATATTAATTACCAGTTCGGGAGAGTCTATTCCTTCTGAGATGCTGCTCTTGAAAAGGTGCCTCATCCAAGTCCACACGCATCCCCAGCGAGCCAGCCAAGTCCTTACAATTCCTGTTACTCAATGGGACCTCACGAGTGCCGTCCACTTGAGCAATAGCCATCGCAACTTTCGCTTCCATAGGAAACAGGAGTCTTGCTAGTGCAACTGGAAATTTTTATAAAATTAAGCATCAAGCACAGCCAAATAACAGGGGGCGTATATTCATGCAACACCATGCTTGATGCAACTGTAAAGAGTAAGAGGGAGTGCCTTGTGAATCCATCATCAAAGATGCTCGATAATATCATTGCACTGAGTTCTTGGAAACTTTACGAAGACGAAGCCAAAGTTTCTATTAGCAAATTAATTAACTAGTCAATATAAATAAAATCTTCTTCCTTTTTGCAAGAAAATCTTGTCACACCTTGCAACAAACTGCTCTGGTTCTGGCCAATGTTTTCAACCGAGAATCTCTTATATGCTAGACAAACATACTTTATCTTGAACTCAATCTAACCCATGATCTGCACTGATGCTTTCTACTTTGAGAATTTTTTATTTATTTATTTATTTGGCTTTGCACCCATATAACAGCATATGCCTGCAAGCAGGATCAGTTTTAGGAGCCAAGAGGGGCCATGAACAATACCGAAACAGGTAAGTGCATACAAACATATACAATAAGAGCAAATTTTGTGTGCACTATGCATGAATGTTACGATTAACTGTATGAAGATTTTAGGCATCTTGCTTGGAAATCAAGCAACTTGCCAAAATCCTATTTGGCTTCTCAATTTTGAGATTAGCAGCATCGTATGAATCATTCTTCAAACGCCGATTAAATGACCAATTCATCTGAAAGAATTTATGTTGCAAAAGGTGGAGGCCCTAACATAAATTAGCAGATGCCTTTATATATAACAGTTCCTGCTAACTGATCCATTTGCCCCAAGCTTAGAGAATATAACAAGGAAAACAATGAAGATTGACCTAAACCAAACTAAAAAGGCTAATCCGATAAAGATGAAAACAGGAAACACCTAAATAAAAAAATTATAAGTGGGATATCACGAGTCTTCTCCCTTGTCATACTAATCTGATCAAAGGGATCCTTATCATACTAGACATTGGAAATTTTCAGTGAGAAAGTTTTAAGTAGCAAAGGAAGAAATAGTCTCAACCAGACTAATGGCTATATAACGGTGACTATTTCAAAAAAATATGCTTCAAGAATGCTCGTCTTAGAAATCACTGTCTCTCTCTTGCTCACAGGTATGCACACCCCACAAATTTGTACAATGTTGGCCATTGACAGCATAAGAAAGTGGGAAATAAGTACCCAGCACCGTAGCTCTGTCGCTGTGTACATCTGAGACCGATGCAAATGCACTGTCCACCTGTGAATCCATAAGGAACACTAAGAACGCCCAATAAATAACACGTTGGAGCTTGGGAAGAGCATTTGGGTAAACAAATAATTCCTACACCAAGCAGACTATGTACATGCAGGTTCTTCACATGCACGTGTCAAATGCACTTTTGTTACTAACTATCAATATTTCAAGGAACAGAAACAGGGCTTTCTCAATCTGTATCTTAAAAGAGGACCACTGAAGTGGAGGAGGAAAAAATTGAACCCAAATATCTTACCTCTGTTTTCAAGATACAACAATTCCATGCGCAGATCATCACCTGCCACAGCAAGAGAAAAGGATGCTTCTCCAAGTAAGGGCTCTATTTGTTCGGCTTGTTCCAAGATCTCAACACATAATTTGTCCTTCGGTGAAGACTTTCCTTCCTCGGTAGACTCCATGTAGTCTGCAGCTTTTGTGCACCTCTTACATAGTTGAAGAGCTTTTCTACCATCAGGAGTGAGATCAAAAGGCTGAGCTCCCTTCATTAGGAGAGACATAATAACATTTGGCTCTTTCCTCAACGCGGCAACATGCAAAACTGTGAAGCCTCTTGCATTTCTACAATTCACGTCAGCAATTCCAAGATCAAGAAGCTCAGTCAAGGTCTTTGCATCACAGTATGCTACAGCATAGTGAAGTGCACGTGCATCATCCAGACTGGTATGGCCCTCCTTCAGCAGCATTTTGACTAAGTCAACATCGTCCAAGTCCAAGGCTTGATGAATCCTCTTCACATGCTTGTCAGGGAAGTTTATACATTCAGGAATGTTCACACCAACTTCCAAACGGGCACTGATGATTCGTTGAATGATAGCACAAGGCAAGCCTTTCTCTAGGGTAACAGTATCGAGATCAGACCTCACGACATATTCTACACATTGTGCCAGCAATCCGTGACATTCATCACCACATATATTTGCAGCCGATAGCACAAGCAAAATGTCATCTGGGGCAACCTTGTCGAGAATGTCAAGTAGGCGCCTCTGCAAATGAACAAGTCTGATTCAGTTATACTGAACGATGCAACCGTGTTTTGGCAATTAAAACTTCAAGAAAAATAATCTAGTATTTCTAGCTGTAACTCCAAATGTAGATTTCTTTATCATAGTTTTCTCTACCAATTTCTTTTTCCAACGACTGCAGCATTACTGAGCAGTTTGACGAAAGACAAGGTCACTTCAGGCACATCGCCATATTGAAGGGGGCGTCAAAATAAACATTTGACCCCATGCAAGACATCAAAGTAGGAAGGGAACTAATCAACCATGAAGTTGAAACGACTGACCCATTAAGTCAATTTAAATGCAAAAGGCTAAAATGAAAGAGCTCCAAATTGCCAGATGCTCTTCACTAAGCAGGTCATAGGTCTAGTCAAAGTTATCCCAGTTTCTAGGGGCCCTCAGCATACCAATCTTGTCTGAGGCTGAGCTCATAGAACAGCCACTCTTGAGAGCTTTTCAAAAACCCAAAAAAGAAAAAGGAAAAGAAGTAGACTGCTATACTCCTTTTGCCACTTCCTTGCAGTCTGAGGATTTAAACCTCGACGCAACCAGAAGAAGAAAAAGAAAGGTCCTCCTTTTCAGCTACCAGCCGTCAAGGCTGATCTTAAAGGCCATTGATGGTGGAAGCAGATAGATAAGCCTCAGCTGACTCGAGCAACTACACAACAAAAGGCACAGATCGGTCTCCTAATTCCTTTCTTTGACTACTGGACCCCAAGAGAACTCAACCTTTTCAGTTATTTTCGCCTCAAATGCATGATAAAATCTCTTCAGACGCAGATTCAAAATCTGAACTTTCCGAGAACGTCCTCTTTGCCATTGAATGAGCAAAAAGTCGGCAACTTGTCGCCATCAATCATCCGAAAAAAGCAACATGACAAGAACAAGCAGACGACACGAGTAATTTGCTGATATACCTGATACAGAGCCACCAGTTCAGGAATCTGAAACCTGGACGAAGCATAGAGTACCTGCACCAGGAACTCCACGGCTGGCCTACAAGCCACGTGCGTGCACTCCTCGTCCACGCAGTCGCACACTCCTTTCGGAAACGCCTTCACCTTGCCGCTGTACAGATACCCCAACACAACCACCAGCGCTTCGGCCCCGAACCCGACCCCGAAATCCTCGGCCAGCTCCTTGAATTCGAGCCTCACCCCGCTCTGGCTCCCCGAGAACTTGGCCCCGAAGAACGGGCTCCGCACGGCGAGGACGCACCGGTGGACGGGGACCTCGCGGCCGTCGGCGGCGACGATCGTGGCGTCGGAGAACGAGAAGCCGGAGCCGGCGCGGGGGAGCTCGAAGATCGACTCGAGGCTGTCGGAGAGCTTCCTCAGGGCCTGCGCCTCCGCCGCCGCCGCCGCCGCGGCGTCGGGGGAGTAAGAGGAGGAAGGACCCTCCGCGCAGGTCAGCGTGGAGTACACGCCGCTGCTGTAGCTGACGTCGTTCGAATCCGAGAGCGCGGCCGGTCCGTAGTCCATGCCCCCCCCGCCACGAAACGCGAGCACGCACGCACGGCGGCGCGAGAAGAGTCGGTCGCGCGGAAAAAGAAACAGAGCTGGCTAGCGCCGCTTCCAATGGCGGCGCTCCAGGTGTTCTTCTCGGAGAGAGAAAAAGAGAGAGAGAGTCGCTGGATTGTAGAGAGAGAAGGCTAAGACGCCATTTTTTCCACAGAAGAGAGAGAGATAGTCAACAGCAGGGAAGGAGATCTAGGGGGACAGAGCAGGAGAAAGGCGTGGCAGCGAAGACAGAGGGGCTGTCCTGTCGTTACGGGGGGCAACGATTTTTTTTCTCGTACCTTTTTCCCGCACGTGCGCCGGGGCCGGAGCTACCCCTTCCCCTCTTCCTCGGTGTCCGTACACCGGGGACGCGGACCGGGACGGGGACGGGGGCCCGACGGGATGTTCGGTCCGAAACGGGGAGGGGACCGCCGTCGCGGCTCGTGGGCGCGAGCGCGCGCGCCCTCGTCTTGTCGATGAACGACGGCCGTTGGATCGCGTGCTGATCCGATGGGTTGGGGTCGGGCGTGGTGAGGACACTAGGGGGTGGGTCCCGCGCTTTCCTTGTCGAAGAAGGGAGCCGCCGCCATGTCCATTCAGCACCACCGACCATTGAGGCCCTGTGGATCACCCAATTCCATCGTACATTGAATCCATCCATGATCCATCTGGAACATAAAAATAAAAATATATATTTATATGTATATAAAGAGAAAGCTAAGTGGAGAGGATCCTCACTCCTGTGAGCTGACTAGGCATAATGCACCCGGTTTAATTTCCAAGTCCACACTTTTTGAACCAGCGAAAACTGTTTCGATTTCAAGCTCTAAGTTAAGAATCATCTGAAAATCAGATTGAAACGAGAACCCATTCAAGCAAATTCTAATTTCTCTTTTGCATGTTTTACTCCGTCCCTCTCCTCTTGAGTTAGCAACACGCTTCTCTCGCATTCCTACTCTCAAATTGCGACTCTCTCTTGCTTGATGCTCACTTTCTCATTCTTTTGGTCTCTCTTGTTCCACTCCTATTAGATTAATAATTAATTATAATCATAATCTCAAACGTTGATTTTTTTTAAATACGTGGATAAATTATGTTTCACATCTAGAGTTATTTACTAAAATTACATTAGATTCTTAAAAAGAAAAATTACATATTATTTGAAACATAGCGTTTGTATGGATATTTTAGTTTTCTGTTAATGTACAAATTTATTTCTATTGAAAACATATCATTCAATTCAAGACATTCATATCCCCCCATAAAATGATTAAAAAGATGGAACGGAAATGTCATCAGATAATACGTTAATAAGAAATTTCTTTTTCTCAAAATTAAACTGCATGCCTATCTAACTAAACTTTAAGGTTAAATGTTCATGCAACCTTCTTCAAAATTCAACTTGACAAATTGTTTCCTTCATACTTTCCACACTCAATAGACAAACAGTCGTAAACACCGCACATGTAAAAATGATTGATAGTCAAAAAGAGAGGCATAAAAAAGTGTAAAATTATGTCTACCGACATAAGCCTGTGGGCACGCGGGTAATGTAATTGAGTCAGATGCGTTAATAATTTAGTGTGAACGCATGACTAATTTTTCGAGAAAAGTCAAGTTATGATGCGTTCAATGGGGTTAGAAATCAAGTACTCAATGTGTTCAAATTTCAAATGGCTAAGTGATTTCAAAAGCATGATCCTAGAAAAGCATCCACATGTAGAAGTTATAACATCACTAATCCAACTCTAAAGCATTTACAGGTAAAAAAGCTTGAACATCGATTAATCAAAGCTAATCATGCTCGATCAATAAAACGAATTAGATGTATAATCAAAGCTAACTTGCATGTCTATCTAACTAAATTTTAAGGTTAAATGTTCATGCAACCTTCTTCAAAATTCAACTTGACAAATTGTTTCCTTGATACTTTCCACACTCAATAGACAAACAGTCATAAACACCGCACATGTAAAAATTATCGATAGTCAAAAAGAGAGGAATGAAAAAGTGTAAAATTATGTCTACCGACATAAGCTTGTGGGCACGCGGGTAATGTAATTAAGTTAGATGCGTTAATAATTTAGTGTGAACGCATGACTAATTTTTCAAGAAAAGTCAAGTTATGATGCGTTCAATGAGGTCAGAAATCAAGTACTCAACGTGTTCAAATTTCAAATGGCTAAGTGACTTCAAAAGCATGATCCTAGAAAAGCATCCACACGTAGAAGTTATAACATCACTAATCCAACTCTAAAGCATTTACAGGTCAAAAGCTTGAACACCGTTTAATCAAAGCTAATCATGCTCAATCAATAAAACGAATTAGATGTATAATCTTCCATTGCCAAAAAGTCAAACTCAGTCAAGCATTCACACATAAAAACTCGAGTGTGAGTAATGGGATGAAAAGTGATAGAATATATCTCTTGTTTGATCTCCAAACCAATAACATAAGTTATGTCCTATTTAAGATGTCCGGCCTTTATTCGAAGGTCATCTGAATTTAAAAATTAAAATAAAATCCAAGTTGTACTTACTTTCTTAACAAAGCAAGGAATATTTTTCTCCTTGAATATAGAAGTTGACCAAAAGTTTTCCAACCCTAAAGCATTTACACGTAAAAAGCTTGAATATTGATTAATCAAAGCTAATCAAGCTTGGTCAATAAAACGAATGAGACGCATGAGCTTTCGTCACTAGAAAACCAAACTCAGTCAAGCATTCACGTATAAAAACTCAATCAGGAGGAATATGATGAAAATTATTAGAATATATATTGTATTTGAGCCCTAAACGAATCACATAAAAAATATCCTAGCTCTTATCCAAAGGACATCCAGATGTAGAAATTAAAAGAAAGTCCAAATTGGACTGGGTTTTGTGTATCAAATTGATCCAAAGTTTTTCTAATTTTGTTGGAAATAAATATGGTTTGTATCCAACCACGAGTTTCAGTCCTTAGGCACTTGACGTATAGTGGCGTCTCTCGCACGTCCAAATAGCTGGGCGTGAATTCAACGTGCGACTTTTTCGTGAATTGCATTCAAGATTCGAGCCACTAATCATAGTAACATTTATGAGTTTCTTAGTATCTTAATGAGTACTACATACATACAAGTAAGTTCTTCAAATTATGGTATTCTGATTTCAAATTTTAACTTTTGCACTTGCTATAGATTCCCAAAACTCATACCCTAAATTCATTAACTCAAAAATAATTTTTTTTTTTTTTGGTTCGGAAACCCAAAATATTTGAATCCTTTCAAAATTTGCACAAATTGATAGAAAATGAACCCCACCGACTTTGGTTTGGGGGTTTATTAAAAGTATATCTGCTTTCAGAAAACCCTATTTTCTCTGGGATCCGACGAGATTTCCCCACCACTTATTGCCGAATCGCGGTTGCAGATCGGATTACCGCGAGAACCGCCGCCCTCAGTAGCCGGAGAGCTCCGTCGGCGACCGAGCTCTCGGGCGGTTTCCGTTCGCCGGCCGGCGACCCGGGACGGCGGAGGGGAAGAGGACGGAAGCGGCCGCTGCAGCATCGGTCGCGAGGCCTTCTGCCCTCGCGGCTTCGGCGTCGTCGTCGATTCGGTGATCGATTCGGAGGAGAGACATTCGTCGGGGAAGGTTCGATTGAATCATCAGTTGGACCAGTCCTCCGCCCGCATCACTCCACCTGTTCGACGAATTGTCTGAAAGTCGGAGTGTCGTTTTTCCTTGGATAGCGGGCTAAAGGTTAGGGCTTTGCTGCCGTGTGTGGTATTTTTGTGGCTTTGAGCCGTGTGGGTTTCTCATTTCGTGCTTTCTCCTGCTCAGGGCTTTGAATTTTTCCCGGGTTATGTCAATTGGGTGCGTTTCTTTTAACGAATCTAGGTCATTCTGATGTTTGTGGGCTTTCATGTCCGACCGGACAGTGGGTAATGGCTGGTCGCGATGTTCAATCCTGAATTGCACTTGTCTTTTGGCGCGGTAATTGGCGTGCAATTTCTGTTGTCGAGCAGCATTATCTGTAGATTATGCCCTCCTGCTTCCATTCTCTTGTTGCTGTTTTTTGGTGTCGTAGTTTGTTTCCAGTAGGCTGCTTCGATCGTAGTGGAACTGGCAGATGGTATGAACTTTGTCCTTTTTGTGCATGTGTGCGAATTGGGTTCTCAGATGGGGGTTTTGCCTTCCTTTAGTCATTTTCTTAGACATGTCTGTCATTGCTGCTTTAAAGGTTTACTTTTCAGCGTACTTTGTCACCGTTGTGCTCAATGTACCTGATTTGCGCATTCTGGCTTGTGTGGTTACAGGATTGAAGTCTCAAATAAGTCACTTGGGCCTTCCCAAGGACATTCTCTCTGTTTGATTGATTTATAGATGAATTAGATTTTGGCAATTCTTTTTCCATGGACTCGCCAGATATAAGCCAGAGCTACAGTAGAAAAGATAGAGAAGATGATATCGATAGGAAAAGTGACAGGGCCGGGGATGATGCTGAATGGGAAGGAAGTGACAGGAGGAAACAACGGTCAAGCAAGTCCAGAAAACCTGGTAGTGGAGATGATGTTGATGGTTTTGATAGCAGTGGAAGGAGGAGAAATTCTGGAGATAAATATGAAAGCCGAAAGAGATCAACTGGTTCCAGCAGAGCCGGGAGTGATGAAGAAGACTTCGACACTAGAAAAGACTCGCGCTCGAAGCAGGTGAAGAGAAAGCAAGAGGAAAGTTCTTTGGAAAAGTTGAGTTCATGGTATCAGGATGGAGAAGTAGAAAATAGGCAGGATGGTGGAGACAAGCTGGGGAGTAAACATGGCAGGGTTGATGAAAGTGACAGAAGAAAACTGACCCCAAAGTCATCTGAGTATGAAAGTTCCCAGGGGAAAAGTAGAAGCAAACATGATAGGTCTCATGAGGGGGATACACCTGATAAAGATTTGAAGTACTCAGAAAGGAAGGAAAGCAGCCATGAGAAGGGCCATGGGTCTCTTGAGTATGTAAAGAGCTCAAAGAAAAGGTGGGATGATGTGGATGTTAAAGAAAGTACTAGCGAAAAAAATGATGGCAGAAGTAGCAGGACATCTGACAACAAGTATGAGAGTGTCAGGGACAAAAGTATGGCAGCTAGACATGAATTTGGTGAGAGTAAGGGTAGGGTCACAGATTCAATGGTTGACAAAGGTATGAGATCTGACCGAAAGGATGAACGGAGACATGATGGGAAGAGTAGAAGCATGTCGGAAGCCGTAGAAGAGGATAATAAGGCAAGTCCGGCTAATTATGAGGACAGAACAGGCAAGGAGAAAAATGAAAAACACAGACAGCAGAGGACTCCTACAAATAGGGATGTTACTGAAAGCCGGGATGGGTCTCGCCATACAGATGAAGATGGAAGCTTTTGGTCAAGAGAGAGAAGTGCGAGAAGCCACCGCTCCAGGACCCCTGATAGAAGTAGCAGATATGCTCGTGAGAGGCCTGATAATGAAAGGTCTCATGGTCGGTCTGGCAATAGGAAAGATGGAAGTAGAGGTGAAGCTGTGAAAACTTCGTCAAATTATGGGATTTCAAATGATAATTACGATGTTATAGAGATTCAGACCAGACCTATTGATTATGCTAGTGCTGATGCTGGATCTAGTTTTGCTAGAAGATTTGAAGTTGGTCAGCAAGCCGACATGAAAGGACCTTCAGCTGAGGAAGAATGGGGGCATGCACGGGAAGAAAGGGCAAGGTCTAGTATTTATGGGTCCGCTCCATCTGGTGAAGATACAAAGGAAAGATATGTTGAGGATGATTTATCAATGAGAGATCAGAATATGTGGAGAGATGATGGTGACTTCCAGGGAGGGAAAGGGAGAGGACAGAAGGGCCCTATGCCTGCCCGTACTCCTGGTGGCCAGGTGTCTAGCAGTGGTTCACAGCCCCCATTTGCTAACCAGGAGTCTGGATCCTTTAGTAGAGGGCCTAATCAAGGGGCAAAAGGCAATAGACCAGGCAGGATTGGACGTGGTCGGCCAACCGGAAGAGACAACCAACCAGTGGCAATCCCAATACCTATGATTGGAGCATCTTTTGGACCACTTGGGATGCCGCCTCCTGGGCCTATGACTCCCGGTATGTCACCTGCCCCGGGTCCGCCTATTTCTCCGAGTGTCTTTATGCCGCCATATTCTCCAATGTGGTCTGGAGCTCGAGGAGTTGATGTGAATATGTTAGGGGTTCCAGCTGGCCTCTCTCCCATTCCTCAGGGCCCATCAGTCACTAGGTTTCCTCCCAATTTGGGGACACCACCCAATCCTGCAATGTACTATAATCAATCTGGGCCTGGAAGAGGTGGGCCTGCCAACATACCTGGCCCTGGTTTTAATGTTTCAGGACCAATGGGACGAGGAACGCCACCTGATAAAGCTTCAGGGGGTTGGGTTCCCCCTAGATCAGGTGGACCTTCACATAAAGCTCCTTCAAGAGGGGAGCAAAATGATTACTCTCAGAATTTTGTTGACACTGGAATGCGACCTCAGAATTTTATTCGGGAGCTTGAGCTCACCAATGTTGTGGAGGATTATCCCAAGCTTAGGGAGCTTATACAGAAGAAGGATGAGATTGTGTCTAAAGCTGCTTCTCCTCCTATGTATTACAAGTGCGATCTCCGTGAATTCGAGCTTACTCCTGAGTTCTTTGGAACTAAGTTCGATGTCATTCTTGTGGATCCTCCTTGGGAAGAATATGTTCATCGTGCTCCTGGTGTTGCTGATCATACTGAATACTGGACATTTGAGGAAATACTTAATTTGAAGATTGAGGTACTAAGACTACCGCTTGTTTATAGATTTGAACTTGTCAATTTTCTGCCGGGGTTGTTAATGGCTTAAAGTTACGGAAATAGACAATAGTAGGCATTAGTGTTTACTTCCGAAGGACCCAAACCCTGAGGGATGGAAGATATTGCCGCCCCACTTCTGCTTTCATGCATAAATATAGTTTTGGCTGAAACAGGAAAGAAGAAAATGTTTGCAAGGGACTATGTTAATGAGATTATGCTTGATTTCTTTAGATTCTGGGTTTATCATAAATGAAATATTTTCTTGGTTGGGAATATCTTTTTTTTTTTTTTTTTGGTGAATGGTAATTGTATTAAGCTAAGCCAATATGTACCAGCAACGGCACCGGCTTACACTCAATACGAACAAAGCATAATGAGTGGAAGGGTGCCGAAATAAAAGAAAAGCCAACAAACATAATGGTTGGGAATATCTTGTTGAACTGTATATCCAATTTCCTTGATTATATAATGAAACATCCCAAACAATGTGGGGAAATGCTCAGTTCTATTTTTTGACTCGTGGAAATGAATTGTCTTTTCATGTTTGTAGGCAATTGCTGATACCCCATCATTTATTTTCCTTTGGGTGGGAGATGGAGTGGGTTTGGAACAAGGCCGTCAATGTTTGAAGAAGGTACGGATCAAGCCTAACGCTTCCTTTTAGGTGTTTATTTAATTGGTATTTTTAGGTTTCAGTGCTTGATGGTTAATTTGATTTATTGTTTGTAACAGTGGGGATTTCGAAGATGTGAGGATATCTGTTGGGTCAAGACGAATAAAACTAATGCAACTCCGGGGTTACGACATGATTCTCACACATTGTTTCAGCACTCTAAAGTGGGTTTTCTCCTTAGATTCTATGCTTGTTCTGCCACTTTGTCTTAGTTTTTCTCATGTGTCATTTTCTACTGTATGCCCCTTGAATGTCTTCATCTGCTAATATGCTGTTGCTTGTCATTGTGATGAAGGAACATTGCTTGATGGGCATTAAAGGAACAGTTCGCCGCAGTACTGACGGTCACATAATTCATGCAAACATAGATACCGATGTAATAATTGCTGAGGAACCCCCTTATGGTCAGTAATTCATACTGGGAGCTTGCTGTTTATATCTATTCCTAGCATACTAAGTGAAATACAAATTTTGAACTCATTAGTGGCTGGTTCTGGTCTACTCCCTTCAATTTTGTGCTAGGCTGCTTAAACATGATGTAGCATATAAGTAGTATTTTGCATTTTCAACTGGTATGTGTCTCTCCTCTGGTACAGTCCAGTACTTCTTAGCGTTGGAAGTCTAGAACTAATCAAATCTATAGTTCACCTGGTTCAACTGGTTAAACTGGTGAACGAGTCACCTCCTTGTGACTGCATCTTGGGTTTTTGCAAAAGATTATTAGTGGCATGGGTGGCAGAAGAGGAATTGACCCCCTGCCATTTTAGTTCTGACACACATGCTCAGCAAACTGAGCTGCTTTTTTCTTTAGATGTAACAGGCGGTCTGTGAAGGAAATACATGATCTCAAGGCTCCTCCCAGATGCCCCTGCCTGCCATCTCGATCGGCAAAGTTTGAGTCAGCTAGTGTATTATTTAAGTGATTTAATCAATGGGCTGGACCTTTCTTGCAAATCTTCTACTCTGGAGCCAAACTTTTAACATGAAAGAATGAGGGGTTTCCTCAAGCAGTTTGGACTTTCTGACAAAATGTACCATTCTGCCATAGCACAATTGAAAATTGATTTTTGGTTTCACATGGTGCCCACCCTTCTAAAGAAAAACGGAAAATCAAAGAGTAGATGCAAAGCTGCATTGAAGTGTTAGCAAACTTATTACCGGTCTTCATAATGCACCATCAGTCTACCATAACCTTCTGAAGCATACAATTAAGGAAAGCATCTTACTCTCTGTATGCATTTCCATAGAAGTCACAAATGGACTCTCCAATCAAAGCTTTGCAATGGGTCTTTGAGCAACTGGTTTTCCTTGTCTCAGCAGTTCTTTTACTGGCTGCTTGTGTGTCGACATCATTTCCTGTCATGTCAGGGGGTTCTGATGTTTGTATGTTTCTTGATTTTAATGGAGATGCAGGTTCAACCCAGAAACCTGAAGATATGTATCGCATAATCGAGCACTTCGCTCTTGGCCGCAGGAGGCTGGAACTGTTCGGTGAAGACCATAATATTCGAACTGGTTGGTTGACAGTGGGCAAGGAACTATCCTCTTCCAACTTTAATGCTGAGGTACAGTATGGCTATGCATGATAAAATTTTTGTTTCTTGATTTCTCTGTTTCTTTGTTCCCCGGAACAGGGTTGGAACAGAAATCCGTTTGGTAACACAATTTGATTTCTCTATTTCTGAAACAGATTTCTATTCCAAAAATAGATTTGAAGAAGAAATCAGAAGCTAAAATTTTTAGCTTCTCAGTTTCTGAAATAGAAATTGAAAAATTAATTTATGGCCAGAAATCAATTTCTGTTTTAGAAATTTTGTCATGCGCACCCTATTTGGTTTGCTGAATTTGTTTTACAAATGTTGCCATCTTCTTTGAAGAAGCTTGCCACTTTGTCATCAGCTTCTTGATCTGCCTAGTAAGCCTGGCCTTGGTCTAACAGAATAATAGTGCCACTGAATGACTATATAATTTACTCAGTGTAGACAGAAATTAGCCTAGATTTTGATGGACAAGAAGTGAACAATAAACTCGATGATATTTCAAATTGACTGCGCAAGAATAGTTAAAGACTATTAACATGTTCTTCCGAACAATTTATTTATGTCTAAAGTTGGTGCTTGTTCCTTCTTTTGATGAATAACATGACATTCCAACCGGATCTTAAGGTGTGCTCTCATGCTGGGCTTTTTGCTGTGTTGGTCATGATCAGTTCAGTTGTCTGTTGTATTCTTAACTTTTCTTCTGGAAGTTGCTCGGAATCCCAAAGCTTTTCTCGTTCTTTTTGCCAGTGTACCGATCATGCTTGTATGTCCACTCGCTTTCTGATGGTCCGTGAATTTCTTTCCTATTTTTCTTTCGTTTACCTTTCAGAACGGTTTTCAACCTCACAAAAAAAATCTGCTACTTTACCAAACATTAGACAAACCCAGTCATTGCACCTCACCTGCCCACCTCATTGAAATGACTAAATCCTTGCCATGATATGGAACCTAAAGACTGAATTTGTAACCAAAAGTTCTGGGGGCATATCAGAATTTTGATACTTTCTGCTAGCTCAACTCTTCGAGTGACGATTGAAAATTGGATGTTGATGCTTTTCAGGCATACATTAAGAACTTTGCGGACAAGGACGGGAAGGTATGGCAAGGTGGGGGAGGGCGAAACCCACCCCCGGATGCTCCTCATCTCGTGGTGACCACTCCCGAAATAGAGGCTCTCCGACCCAAATCTCCGATGAAGAATCAGCAGCAGATGCAGCAAAACCAATCGGTCTCCATTTCTCTCACTGCGCCTAACCGAAGACCCCCGGCAAATCCACCCGAAAACCCCGCAGCTCTCGGCATGAGCCAAGAAGTCTCGGGCTCCAATATCCCAGCCCCTCTTCCTTGGCCTTCGCCAATGGAGGGCTTCAAGGGACCCGAGAGCGGGAACCTTCCTATGGAGGACAAGGTTTTCGACGTCTACAATTACGCCGGGCAGCCGAATGCAGAGTACTTAGATTTTGAATCTCAGAGAGCTATGAACATGTTGTAACGGAAAGGTTCCTTATTTTTTTGAGGTAATTGAACGTCCGATAAGATACAATTGATTCTTTCCTTTCTATGGCGCTACAGATCGATAGGGAAAAAAGAGAGAAGCTCCTCTGCCCTTTTCAGAGCGTGGGCTCCGATTCATCTCTCGAGAAAACATTTTCCGACATCGCCACGTGGCACGACTTTTGTTGTAATAATGTTGGACCATATCAAAGCTACATAGAAGTAGTCTCAGAAGTTTTGCTCAAGCCTTCGAGATGTTGGAATTGCCTCATTGGGCGAACGTCATCAATCAAAAACGATTCGGCGGTTGAGCTGATCTTGACGCGTTCTCGCGGTCAACGGTTCGAGGCCGCGAGAAAATATCAAAGCTTGAAAAACCTTTCTTTCTAATTTAATAATAGAACGGAAAAAAAAAATGAAGAAGGGGACCCAAAACAAGGAAAAGAGGAAGAAAAAATCTGGTCCCCCTGAAGTATCAGAACGCCGCGCTCCTTTTCATGCAAAGCGAAAAAGCGGAAAAATAAGAATAACGAAATCATAAAAGGGGCAAATGTTACAAATAATCGTTAAATTTTGACTAAATAAGCAATATGCTCTTTAAAATTTTAATTTTTTTAATATAAGTTTATAAATTTTAGCTCAATGTATAATGTTATTTTACGTTGTACTTTAGTTTAAATCTCAGAAATTACGTTGAAAAATTTGACAATTCGAAAATCATAGAATTATCTATATCATTATCTCTTATAAAAAAAATGGGGAAAATCTCAAATAGGAATTCAAAGTGCTCTCATTTTCTCAAAAGATAACCCAAAGTGAAGTCTGTCTCAAATAAAGAGTCAAAATAATTATTTAGTAGATTTGGGAGTGGTGGTGAAAGGAAGGGACGACGTCCAGTCGTAGTTCTAGTAAAAGACGAGCGGAGGCGGGAGATGTTGCCCCTTGTTGCCATCAGCGAGGTCACCCCTCACTAGCCCTTACTAGCGACTGATGCTCCTCGGCCCTTCCCAAGTCCGATGTTTTTTTATCTTAATCTAGGCAAGACGAAGCCGAATAGGGACGATGAAGATAATGAATAGCACACCCATTAACACCCCCCAAAAAAAAAAAATAAGACAATCGAAAAAAAATAAAATTTACCCATCAGAATATGCATTGAAGATGCATTTGTTAATCGACTCGCAAATGAGATCCTCATTTAAGATTAAATGATCATTTTTGAGTTTTTATTTGCTAAGGCCATTTTTTGAAAAAAAAAAAGGAAGATTTTTTGGGTTTCTATTTGGGATTTTTCAAAAAAAAAAAAGGAAAAAAAGGAGAAGAGGGAAATAAAAGGGCGAAAAATCAAAAAGAGAAAAAGGGCCACACGGGAGCCACCGGGCAACATCGTTCGCTGTCCTTCTCCCCACCCTCTCCTCTTCCCCCGAGTCGTGTTTTCCTTTTCCTTTTCGGATTCGGATCGTACCTTTTTTTGTGCGCAATGCGAGCGCGGCGGAGCAGCGTCGACGAGATGGGAGCCACCGAGAGATGACAGCGACGGCGACGGCGACGGCGACGGGGACGAAGAGCGTGGCGGCGGCGGCGGCGGCGGTGTTTGCTTCGTCGATCGATTCGGCATTTTCCGACTTCTTCCTTTTTTGATTTTTCCTCATCGATTCGTGCCTCGAGAAGCCCAGGAAACCCTAGATCTTCGAGAGCCTTTGACTCCGGCGTCCGGCTTCGCTTCGCCGGTTTCGCTTGCGGTTGGTTTCCTTCGTTCGCCCGTCGCGCGTGCGCGGGTCGGCGCGGGTCGGCGCTTTGATTGCGCGGCCGCTTCCGGCGTGGATTTTGGTGGGGCCGGAAGTTAGGGTTTTTGGGATCGGTGCTTTCTCGGGGCGTGGCGGCGATGGAGCCTCGCGTGGGGAACAAGTTCCGGCTGGGCAGGAAGATCGGCGGTGGTTCCTTCGGAGAGATCTACCTCGGTCCGTCGTTGACTTGATTTTGCCGATTAACTTTTTCTCTCTTTTCTCTCTTTCTCCCTCTCTTTCTCTCTCTCTCTCTGCCTTTTTTGTTTCTTGGGATTTTGGCTGTATTTGGCTGATGTTGGGTGGTTGTGCAGGGACCAATATACAGACAAATGAAGAGGTCGCCATTAAGCTTGTGAGTGGCCTTTAGAGTCTTCTTCTTCGTGCTTGTTTTGATGAATTTGTTTTGAGAGACCTTACAGCATAGTTTGGTTGATTTGGAATGCATCATAGCATGTTGTATAGCTATTTGTAGTCATATAACTAGTTTTGGAGGAGGAAATTGTTCTATTGGATCTAACTTTTATGGATGGGGAAGGTGGTGCTTCTTATCGTGTCTCTGGTGGAGCCAGAATTTGCATTTGTGCTTTTTCTCTCTGGTATGCATGCTGATAGAATGATTACTATAATGGGTTACTGGTCTGGTGATTTTCAGGAGAACATCAAGACAAAGCATCCTCAATTGCTATATGAATCGAAATTGTATCGGATCCTGCAAGGAGGAAGTAATGTTCCTTCTCCACGGCTTTGAATTTTGAACTTGTTCTGTCAATGCTGTTACATTAACTACTCGTTCTGTGTCTTTGCAGCTGGGATTCCGAATGTAAGATGGTTTGGCGTCGAGGGAGAATACAATGTACTTGTGATGGATTTGCTCGGGCCCAGCCTTGAAGATTTGTTTAACTTCTGTAGTAGGAAACTTTCCTTGAAGACTGTTTTGATGCTTGCAGATCAAATGGTTTGATTCGTTTACTTGCAATATTTTCATGGTTATAATTGTAGTGTCTTTGATCCCTGCTGACACTTATGTTTTTATTAGATTAACCGTGTCGAGTTTGTTCACTCGAAGTCATTTTTGCATAGAGATATCAAGCCAGATAATTTTGTGATGGGCTTGGGAAGACGGGCCAATCAGGTTTTTTATGACTTTGACATATTGGATTTACTTTGTGATTTCTTTTTGGACCTAGTAAGATGTGGTTCTCTCCATACCTGTCCTCAGGTTTACGTTATCGACTTTGGTCTGGCCAAGAAATACAGAGATAGCTCAACTCATCAACACATTCCTTACAGGTGAGTTAAGCTTTTGAAGTAATTCTCTTTTTGTTTGTTGCTTACATGCTTGTTTTATTATTCGTACTTTTCTTCTTGCCATTGGCATTGGGTTATGTATCAGTATGATTATCGAAATGAAGGTCATGCATCAATCCTTGTCTGAGTTTATAAAGATGATGTTACTTGCAGTCATGTTGAGCTTAACCCTGCATTGTTGAGGCAGTATTATTGTGATGATTGCATTCATTATCTTTTTTGAACTGAGATATTTTGTTAGTTAGTGAAAATCTGTTCTAGTACACGAGGATCATACAAGAACAATGAACAAAAATAACAAAAAAACTATGAAAAACTTGTCACACCACCCAATCTTTATGAGGGTGTAGAGTGTGGAGTGTCAAATAAATTTAAACTGGAAAGTGAGTTGCTTTTTCCATGTTTGAAGTCAATTATGGCCTTCTCCAACTCTCTCTGTCCTCCGGTTAACTGGTGGAGGCTACAGCAGCAGCTATTATGTTTTAGAGTGGCCACTCAAGACCATATGGACTGTGGAGTCTGGTGTCTGTTGCCATTGTTGTCACCTCAAAGAAATCAACTGTTTTTTTTGCTCTGATTTCAAATTTTTGATATATTGGTGTTTGTCTCAACAAATTCTACCATTCAAGGCTTTGGTTATCATGGTAAGCAGTTGCTTATTGTGTTCGTTGATTGAACATTCAGGGAAAACAAGAATTTGACTGGAACTGCAAGATATGCGAGCATGAACACTCATCTTGGCATTGGTGGGGCGACTTATTCTTTTTTTTGGTGTTGGTTTCTTGTTTGTTTTTTTTCCTTTCATTACTGATTTTTTCCCTTCTTTTGTTGGTCTATATAGAGCAAAGTCGGAGGGATGATCTAGAGTCTCTTGGTTATGTTCTTATGTATTTCCTAAGAGGAAGGTGACTGTCGCTGTCTATATCATATATTGTAGATTAGGTGATAGGTTTCAGTTTGTTTCAGTAATTAGAGCTGCTACTTCCTTCGCAGTCTCCCTTGGCAGGGATTGAAAGCCGGAACCAAGAAACAAAAGTATGAGAAGATTAGTGAGAAAAAGGTTTCTACTTCAATCGAGGTATGTTGTCTCTTCATGAGCATATGAGGTCATTTCTGGCTTTATGGACTCATGGATGTTGATGCTTTACAGGCTCTATGTCGTGGTTATCCGACAGAATTTGCATCCTATTTTCATTATTGCCGTTCACTGCGATTTGATGATAAGCCAGATTATTCTTACTTAAAGAGACTATTTCGTGACCTCTTCATACGTGAAGGTTTTGTATACATTTCTACCAATGAATTCTCAGAATATTTTATGTATTTACTGCCAATGTAGATCATTTCATTATCTGTAAGTGAGCCACAGCATAAATTCCGCCTTCTCATTCTGCAAGTTGATTGCCTATCCAGGTTTCCAGTTCGATTATGTGTTTGATTGGACTATACTGAAATACCAGCAATCTCAAATGGCAACACCCCCATCTCGTGCACTGGTGAGTTCCATTTATGATCTGCTCAGGAAAGTGGAAAAAATGGAGAAAATGCAAGTTTGAGTGAGACTTTGGAAGTTTTGTGGCAAGGAGGGGAGAATATATATGATGTGATGTATTTTCGTTCCCATTTTCTTTACTGTTGGCTCCTTTACTTTAGCTAAAAATGATTAGTCCTTGTTTCTACTGTCAGGGTCTTGGTGCTGGACCCAGCTCTGGGATTCCCCCTGTTGCTGGCCATGTGGATAAGCAGACAGGTAGGAGCTAAATTTTGAATGTTTAAATGTCCTAATTGTCAGTGCTTGCTACCTGTTGACTTTTCCCTGGTATACTTTCCCAATTAATATGCATTAAGACTGGAATTTTCCAGGTGGAGAAGACAGTCGTCCAGTTGGTTTATCATCTATGGATCCTTCTAGAAGAAGGCTATCTGGGGCAACTGCAACTGCTGGAAGTTTCTCAAAGCAGAAGAGTCCAGTTACAAATGATGGTGCCATTTCCAAGGAAGCAATGGTAATTCTTTTGTCTTACCTTGATGTTTCTCTGTGTTATACTAAATGCATAGTATGAAAAATATATTTATGCTAAGTTTTGTTGAAAGATAGTCCAAGAGCCTCTTGGATGTTCTATTATATTTTATTAACAACTGATGGTGCAATTTCTGAGGAAACATTGGTAAACAGCTGATAACACTATTTGGAATTATAGTGGAAGGATAGAATTGCTAGGCAAACTATTGGAAAGGAAAGCTATCTTCAATTTTTCAGAATGGAAAAAGGGAAAAAGGCGCTAAGTTTTGGAGTGGAAAAACCCTTCCTGGGTCAACATATTTTGTTCTTTTCATTTTTGGAGTATTGGGGAGAAAGACGTATATTTTCATGGGATTTCTGAATGTGTCTTTAATGGTCACTCAGAAAGGCAAAATTGTGCAGGATTATTGGTGAATTAATGTCATTTTCCTTCCTTTTAGACAGGCAGAAGAAATCATTGTTTCTTTTCCTACATTCAACTCCAGTTCTGCCTTTCTTTTCTGCCCTTTTTTACCAAACATATCAAGAAATTAGTTTTTTTAAAAACAGAGGTTCCTGTCTGAAGCACTGGTAATTACTCGTCTTTTGGATGAGTTGGGAATCTTCATGTATTGAAGAGAAACAAGTATATTTTCGAGTATGTGTGTAGGAGCAGTTTGGGTGTGGTCAGATTAAGTTGGTGAAGTTGCTGCATTATACTGATCTTCATATGGACCCTCAGTTGAGGATGGAGAACCACCTGTGGTTTCAGTGAGTTGTTGCTAGAGTGTCAAGCATTGTTATCAGATGGTGTGTAATATTACCCGTCATTGTGTCATTGCTAGGGTGTCAAGCATCTATATTGGATTGCTACTTACCTTATGTGAGTATTTGTTATTTGAACGTTTGGGGTTGCAAAGGGCATGGTTTTCAGCAGAAAGCACTGGGACTTTTGTTAGTTTTGCTGTTAGTTTCATAATAACTTACATTTTAATTTAGCGAAGCATGTGAAAATGAAGATTTTGCAAGACTTTTTTGGCAGACACTCAGGCAGAACGACTATGGTTGTAGAATTATC
Organism: Eucalyptus caleyi; assembly: GCA_014182885.2. NCBI lineage: Eukaryota > Viridiplantae > Streptophyta > Magnoliopsida > Myrtales > Myrtaceae > Eucalyptus > Eucalyptus caleyi. The sequence goes on along the minus strand of CM024468.2, from coordinate 53,835,847 downwards.
CTAGTAAAGTGTTTGGGTGGACTCAAGAACGCAGAAACAAATTTGAAGTAGTTGAAAGCTGATCTTGTGGGCACACCCTATTTTTGCGACTTTGTCCATTGTAACTTTTACTTAATGGTCAATTAAGTGAGTGTTTCATGTATTTTAGTTGGTGTAACTATTTTGAAAAAGTATTATATCACCTCTTAAATATACATGAAACATTTATGTGGTGGTATAGATAATAGTCCACATTTCTTTGTTCACATAACTCACAATGTGTCTTTGGAATGCATAGATATCAAGTTCAGCATTTTTGGGGCGCTCAGGTGGATCATCTAGGCGGGCAGCAATTTCCAGCAGCCGTGAAGCATTTATGGGTGGTGAGTCTGATTCCCATCGTGCTCGCATGACAGAAGCCAGTCCTGGAGCAGTCCGAAAGGTTTCAAGTGGCCAAAGAAGTTCGCCAGTTGGTTCATCAGACCCTAGGCAATCATCCTCTGGGAGAAATGCGGTGCACCTTAAGAATTATGAAAACGCCCTAAAGGGCATTGAGAGGCTCCACTTTGACAGTGACGAGAGGGTTCATTTTTAATGGCCAGTTTCGTGGATCGTTGTAAATCAAGAACCCTTCCATGCAGACTTTGTGGTAGAATAGGCTACTCTCTGGGGGAATTGACCAAGTTAAGCATCCAACTCCAGGTATCTAATGGTATGCTTCGCTGTGCTGCTATATATTGCTGGAATCTTAAATCCTTGGATTCAACGAGCGGGATCATGCGAAGCGCGATGCGTCATCTTTGGGAGATGGATATCCTTGGCCCCTTTTTTCCTTTTAACCTTTTTAGTCCTTTTTCCTGTGACTTCCTCTGGCAATCGCTGTCTCTGTGTGCTTCCCTCTTTAAGTTCTACTTTAGCAGTATAACACGAATATTGATTTTCAGAATTTTCTTTTGGCCTTGTAAATTGGCCCTTGTATTTGTTTATTGAATCATACTCAGTACACAGTCCCAACAGTCGCTGAATGTTCCATTCATTTCAATTTGGCTCGATTAACGGAGGACTTCCAAATCGACATGTTTGATTGTTCGTGCAACTAGATTATGGCAAAGAGGTGCAAACTGTTATATTGTGGACATCCAAACTGTTAGGCGAAAATGTGGATTGTCGGGCCACTCGATTGGGACGGTGCGTGCTGTGCAAATGTTGATGGGAGTTCGTTTCTTCGATCGTGGAGTCGGTGGTAATGGTGAAGTAGATTCGAACATGAGTCAGGTTTAAATGATTGCTCGCAGAGAAACCTCAATGAAAAAGATGATACGGGAGGAGAAAGGATAAATTCCTCGAGAGATCGGACATGCAGGTGAGAGGTCAGTTTCGAAGTGTTATAACTCGGTTCTTCCGCATGTTTGAATCACTAAAGTGAAGGTAAATTGAGAAGTAGATCAAAAATCTCGCTTGAACATTACAGAGCTGAACACAGATGAGAAGCGCCATAACCGAAGACAAGATGCGATACTGAATCAGCGCCCATTCTCTGCTTTTTAGTTATTACGATAGTCGCCTTGTTGCTTCCGACTGTGGCACTAGTCATCGCCACACTAGTCATCGTGCTTAAAGAAACTGCTTTTCCCCCTCTTTCTTTACAAGTAACCCGAAACTTGTGATGAATACATACAGAGTGAAGATACAGCGGGGAGCCTGAAATCGCAGTCTGGGACTAACCAGCTCCATTTTCCGGCGAGAGGAGTTGCAAGAGCTCAAGCGATATTCCCTTTTCGGTTCATCAAGTCATGATAGTACAAGAGGAGGCACGTTGGTTGGCCGAGAATGCAGAATATGAACCAGAAGACCATATTCCCCACCTGAAATATGAACTCAGGAATTCAGGACACGAGATGAAGCGGGCGAATGAATCAACATAATAAAGGAAAACGATGCCATACCATTGAGTTGTTGAACTTATCTTGAAGGTAATTGGTGAACAGCACCAGGGGAACCTGTCCAAAGAATATTTACCAAGCTGAAACATGCTCTAGATAAATGACTATCCGAAACCCATCCCCATATGAAAGAGATGCTACGAAGTGCGTAATTCAGTTCTCTCCGCACATGTTCGATAGGTACATACAGAAATAGAATGAGGTGGGTCAAGCTCTAAATCATCTTACCTGGAACATAATGCCAATAAATGCCCAAAACTTGAATATGTGGCAAGGGACAGCGATGCACAACTGCTCAAGTCAGAATAAAAGAAATTCAGTATATCTTGCTCATGTCCTGAGAATATTCTAGTCATGAAGTATGAACCAGCAACAGACTTAGGTTGGGGAAAATTGCCACCGAACTATTACCTTACATTCATGTTAATCTCAAAACCCAAAATCAAAAGAGAAATTAGAAACACATTATTTCTTGCTTAGGTCATAAGAGCATTTTATCCATTAAGTATTCTAGACAAATAGAAAAAACCAGATACCGTATTTGGTGAAATAGCTAACAAATGGAATAAACACGATGATCCCAAAAGGCCTACCTCATGGAAGATAGCAGACACTAAAAAGACAATCAAAACAGCAACCATCTGAAATTGAAGAGAACCAAACAAGAAAAAAAGATTAGTCTTGGTCAAGAAATTGCAATGTATTTCAGAGACCCTAAAATTAAAAGTAGCAGAAGAATTCACATCCAACTGATTGAAAAGAAAGATGAGGTGGAAAATACATGAACATACTGCCATATGCATATTATCAACCACTTCTGACAGACAGATTGCTTATCAAGAAAAACTAAAGAGATAAGAGCCTATAACCCGTATACTCACTAAATCTGGATAAACAAAGACCAACAGGATAGATTGGCCACCTGATGGGTCTGGTTTTCACGGTCTTATGAGTTCATTGTAGCATTCATATTGAGAATGTGAAGATCACCCAATTATGAGAGTGATCTCTGAACAGAGAGTATCATCCATATAAGAAATCTTGACAAATAAGATAAATAATTTTGCAGACAATTCTTGAGCAACGTGATGCAGAGATAATTGAATCTTGGAAATTGGAATCCCTGAGGGGATCAAACATGTGCTAGAGTAGCAAGGTAATTTAAGATTATTATGTCTCCAAGAAAGCCCGTCGAATAGTTGGAATTTTATGCTCTTTGTTGCAGAGACTAATATATAACTGATATTTAAGAAGTACTAAGGTAAAGAAAGAACAATTCTTTTTCGTCTAATATCCCAAAGTAATGCAGCTTCAGATGCTTCAGTTTTTAATTCTAGTATTCAGCAAAAGGTCAAGCTTATGTGTCAGGCATTGAAGGTCAACTTACTCCACTAGTATCAATAGGTGGTGTAGGAGAAGTACACCACCTGGACATAACACTGAAGTATGCAAACATTCTAAAGCAAAGAGAGGGATCAACTACCTTTGGTATCCCATTTCTCAAACAAGGAAAATATATGTGGCGAATCATCCATTTGTGAACAGGCTGCAACAAACAAGAAATTCAATAACTAACAATCTTCATATGTCAAGTTCTTCAAAAAGATTAGAGGCTTTATTGTGCAATCAGGGAGCATGTGAGCAGCATTTCCTTTTCTTCTTTTGGACGAGTGTAATTTTACAATCTAGAGCAACAAAGTTTCAGAAATAGGAATAGAAGAAAATAATAATCATTTTGCACAAACTTACCAAAAAAAAATAATAATAATAATTTTGCACAAAAAGTATTGGCTGAAAAATATAAGGATCATACTTTTTATTGCTGATGACCTGAAGCTAAATCTTGTCCCATGATACGGAACTCAAGAAAAATTAGACACGTGTTGACAAGCAGAAAACTAGGCAGCAGGCTCCTTCCTCTCTTTTCTTGTAAATTTTACCACCTTGTTAAGTTGCTATTTGACCACAAGTTTAAAGGTGCCAGGCACACAATACTACCATCTCATTTTGAGATGAGAAAGAAGAAGATTTGTGCACCATGACTTTTGTAACCAGAACTTCCTCAGTTCAGTCAACAAATAAAGGTTTTCCAAGTAATGGGAAGTTTCTATTCCCCTATAAAACTCATGGAGAGTTTCTGAGATCTTGTAAGAAATCCAAGCAAAGGCCTCATTGAACTAAAACCATGCGTCGCTAATATTATTGCAGGAGGTGATAAATTACACATTAAAGATTTTATATTTCGAGAAAGAACTAGGAAACGGCCACAGCATTAGAGCCAAAAACATGACCAGTTTTGCATGAGACAAATACAAGCAGGGGAACATACCATATTCCACAGTCTCCAGTACTGATAATATCCCCAAGTTCAAGAGCATGGAAGGACCACAAATGACAAATAATTGAAATCAGCAAGGCACCAATAAAAAACCAAGAAACCTAAATATAGTATTTTGACATTACCTCGTCCACTGTTTTTGCATTCCACCAGTCTTTATAGAATTCACGGTCACCAAAACGAAGAAGTTCTGCAAGTATATTTAACCTGGAGAAACCCTTAGATATGTCTTGAAATCCTTTAGTACAATAATCAAAGAAATGAGAAAATCCTAAAACTATTGTGCATAAAAGTTCTTTTCCTTTTCGCTAGCATGTACAAAGAGTTCATACAACACCCATGAGAGACAAGCTTCACATGTTTCATAAAGATTTTGAGACAAATTTTTGCTTCTAATTTATTTGATGGATCTTGGAAATGGAAAAGCTTCTTTGAGGAATGAAGATAATACCAGAGGTGGAAGAAACAGTAGAACATGCAGAGCCACACATATAGATTTGGAACTGAAAGCTTCAAAATCCTCTCAATGGCATATAAAAGGTTTCCTTTCAAAGGGTGTTGTGAGTTCTGGACAATAGGATTTATATACTGCAAAAATTGCCAGCAAGAACAGGTCAGATCTGCAAATATATGGACTACTCATCAAATGATATAGGAGCTCACCTGTTCAATGATAAACCCCATGACTCCAGTGAATATTACTAACTTGACAAGTTGGCGAGCCACCCAAGCTTTTCGGACGCATGGAGTGCGAGGATAGCTGAGCTGCATAGAGGTGCATCATCATTAGTAAAGTGCTTTCCAACCTCATCATTTATGTAAGAATTCTACCTATGTATTTGTGCCACAAAAGAAAGAGGACACAGCATGACCAATTCAAGAGCTCTTAAAGACTACCATATAGCATTACCGAAAAAAAAAAAAAAAAAAAAAAAGAAAGTAAGTGCCAACGCAATCCCAATACAAAGCTAAATGGGCATGAACAAACGATGAAATATTTGGGCTCCACCAATTAGTTACAGTGAGCAATAAAAAGCATACTTCTGCAATGGAAAAGCAATACACCAACCATATTTGACAGCTAAACCATCATCAGAGAAGGCAGCAGAAGAAATAGATGAAAACAAGACCTTTCCATCTCAACATTGGTACGAAGAACAGCAAGATTTCTCTTGCGCTTCCCTCATGCTTTTCTTTCTATGTTTTCCCAGTATTGCATAAGACATATTAAACCCATTACCAAAATGAAAAACAAGAAAATGTTATCTGGTGAGAAAATTAAAGAGAAACCTTGCCAGCGGCCACATTTTGCTCTTAAGAAGTGCAGGGCTATGGCATCTAGAAACTCAACAATACTTGACGCCGTGCACACAGGCCTGGGAGTCAAGATAGGTCTCAATATCAGAAGAGGGCCTGCTATGGCACCTCACCTATGAGGGAAGGACTAAGAACCAGCCAAGGACCACTCGGCACCCTATAATCAGCTTTCCACCCAAAAATTACTTCACAAACTCAATTGAGAAACCCCTGAGTGTCATTAAAATAGGGGAAACACGCCAATCTGCAATTGACTGTGTTACCAGTACATTCTAGACAAGCAATTCATGACAATAAAATGCTCTACAGAGAGAAAACAAACACTCAATGTTCCATTACCTGGTAACACAATGTAGGAGCGACCATGAAGTAGACCAACTTCTTGAAGTTAACATCGTACAAGTACTCCAAATTCAAAGAATTAGGAACAACGTCACCCTGGCATAAAAAAGAGCATCATTGACAAGTAGCAGAGGCTTCATGAAAGATGCACTTGTCAATCGACAGATTGACATAACAACAAAAGAAGGAGAGCACCACAGAGATAAAATGGCATCTAGAGTGAATGCCGACACAAAATATTATAAAGCAGCTTCTCAACATTGTAGCAGATTTGGTAAGTACAAGTTCTATCAAATTTAAGTCAACTTTATTCACACGAATCTGTTTTACAGAAAGTAGTAGTAACTTCATATAATAAACTGTCACCTTCTCAGCTGACTTGGCAAGAGACCGCATGTCATAGCTTGTGTGAGCATATGATACCAATTTTAGCCACACAATGCAGGCAAAAAGCATCAGTGTGACACCTGATAGAACAGCGGAATCACATCTGCACAAATTGAAGTCACTTTGACATCAGGCTCCTCATGTTATACCGGACCTGAAGGGATGCTGCCAAATTGTTGATCTACCCTGATGTTATGCTGATGAAATGATGCCAATGCAAGCACCTCGATTGTTGAAGCACTGAGATACTCCTACCAACAACCTTTTCTAATAGAATATAAAAACAACTTCTCAAGTGCTAACTAATTTTAACCTCCCTAGAGATGTCAACTTCAAAGAGATACAAGATATTAGACACGTCTGAATAAATTTAGAGGAAGCATCCATTCTGTAAAGGTACTTTGCCCAGTTTCAGCTGCATTAACAAAATAAGAAAATAATAGCAAAAGAGAGAGGGGTTCCTGACATCCAGTGAAACTTGATATCAATTTGGAACATGGATGCTGACAAATCAAGTTCAAAGGAAAATTAAGAAACCTAGCTCAATGTTCATACTACCAAACTTGCAGACGAGAGCACACTAGAAGGAAGTTAATAAGGATGCAAAACCAACCTGAGGATCACAAGAACTGGATAAAGAACGGAGGCTGTTGTAATAATAATGTGGAGACAGACAATAACCTGCAAGCATAAGCCAGAGTCAAAGATGAGACAAATGTCCTGTACTTTGCTTTCCCGGATTTAGCCCCAGAAGCAACCTGAAGTACTGTCGTGCCAAGCATCAGAAGGACAAATACTGGCTAATAAAGCTAATCTCTGATAAATATCTAACATTCGAACTTCTATGAATATAGTTTCAACTTAAAATATCTAGATAAGAACGGACAGGTGGAAACAGAAGCTTAGGAACTAACAGGTTAAAGTGACCATGGCCATAAGAATAAGCGCTGCTCAAAGAGGCCTCTTGAAATAATTGCTAATACTTTTTACGATTGCTTTGAATGCTAGTAAAATCACCAAGAAATCAGATCTATTAATGGACAAGGGGCACTGAGCCTAGCATTTTTACTTCTTCAGCATAAAAACTAAATCTTGCATGACTCAAGAATACCCTTTGCCTTTTTGAATTCCCTACTCTTATTCTGATCAGTCTGCCAAGCGCTAAATGAGATGCATTTAGTTTAGTAGCAAATACAAGCCCGTCATTTCAACACTATATGTTCACATCAAGAAAGGAAGGGGTTTGTCTGCTGGAGATTTATGTACATTTCTGAAGTTTCAAGATGTTGATTTTAAGTTGCTTCCAATCTGTATTCTAAGTAGTTATTCTTTCCTTAAAACAGCCTAGCAACTTGACCTGACGAACAGAATATTTGTCAAATGGTGCTATTAACTTACTGGCTCTGGAAGATACTTATGTTGTGCCAACTTCTCCACAAGAAAAGCAGAAAGGGGGAAAATCGGTAGTGAGAGGCTGTAGAAGAGCAGAATAAGGAGCTAATCAGTTCATAGGAATTTTAAGGTCAAGACGTTAGCATTAATAGAAAAAAGCAGCAGCCAGCACACATTACCAACACATGAGAAGCGGCCAATCTCGTAATGATCTTGAACTAAACCAGAAACCCGATTTAATTAACCATCCATACTGCAAGAGAAATTAAAAAGTAAACATCCAAAATTTGGGTCCTGATAGAAAAACCTCGAGGATCAAAAGAAGAGGGATGAGCATTAGGGAAACTCAGCATGAGCTAAAAGAATCAAACAAGTATTCATCTGATTTTTTGGGCCGATTGTAACAGCTAAAAGACAAAAAAATTCAATTGATTGCATGAGTCAAACCTTCATTAGGTTCTCAATGATAAGTCTGCTGTTAACCGCAACAAGCACTACTATACAGAGGTTGAAGAGACCAGCATGGCTCTGTCATAAAAAAAGGAAGTGGATATTAGCCGTGCACATTCTAAGTTCAGGCTATACATATGGCTAAAGGCTCTACTGACAGCATGACGCATCATGACCAATAGGATTTAAAATCTCAAATAGTTTCTATATTTATGACTGGATAACTGATATAGAAACCATTACTCTGTTGAAAAGAGAACCACACTTATGCATTCTAGCAGGAAAATTACAGTGCAGCGTCCCCAGACCCAACTGGAAATGAAAAAAATCATCTGCATATGAGCTGATTTAGAAGTCAAATGCAACCAGGGTCCTCCCCTGAATCGCGGACAGTGGGAACGCAGCCAAGCGGAATTAAACCATTTCCTCAACCTTCACACCTCAACCGGAAAAGAAAAAAAAAAAAAGGAGAGAGAGAGAGAGAGAGAAGAATTACAGAATGGTGCAGCATTGCAAATTACAGCTCGCAGGAGAAAAGGCCTATCTCCCACTAAAAAGAACTGATAGCAAGCAAGTGTCGATATGAGACACCAATAATCAATACTTGCAGACAGTTCTAATCAACAGAATCTCTCCAAGCTCTAACGAAGAACTTCGAATAATACCCGATCTAGCAACAATTCAGATTTCCATTGTAGCAAAACTTAAGCTAGAAATTTGAGTTACAAAGAGCTGCCAAATCCTGCAAGTAAACTAAAATTCAGAAGCAAAGCCACTCCCCGATGCTTCTGCACAGGCACTCACGACGTAAAATTACAGGCGCATCTGCAGTCAACCCATTCCAACTGAATTACTAAAGCACGAGCTAAGCTGACCTGCTTGAATATATTATCAGAGCTAAGAGGACTCTCTCTCACTGTCCGGTGCGCCGGAGCCGACGGCCGGTACGCGAACTTCGCCACCGCATCCCGCCCTCCGCCTTCCCCTGCCCCGGCCTTCTCGTTGCTCGCGGAATTCGCCGACTCCGCCGGGCTTTCGCCGCCGCCGCCGCCGTGATCCCCGTCGTCGCAGCGAGCCGATTTGGCCGCGGAGTCGCCGCCGCGCGAATCCTCGGCCGCGTCCTCGGCACCGGTCGCGGCCGGCCCCGATCCTTCGCCGGCGCGTCGCCTGCGGAGGGAGAGGCTCGGATCCGCCGCGCCGGCGGCGGCGACGGTCTCGACGGTGCCGACGGTCTCGACAGTGCCGACGCTCTCGAGCGAGTCCATAATCGCCATTGAAGCAGCGGCCGGGGGCGCGATCACGGCGGCAGCCGCGGGATGGTGCGGGCACGTACGGAAGCTTCGAGAGATATGGCGGTGCGCGTTGGCGTTGCTGTATGTGCTAGAGAGAGAAAGAGTCCATGCAAAGGAGAGAGAAAGTGGCGAGGAATGTGCGGGGAAGCGAGGCGGTGGTCTGCAATCTGGAAGGTAGAGAGAGAGAGAGAGAGGGAGAGAGATGAAGGTTAGACGCCAAGCGAAGGTGGTGATGACGATGAGGTAAAGAGGTGAAGTTATAGAGAGAGAGAGAGAGAGAGAGAGAGGGAAAGTTATTTTCGAGACCTGGTTCATCGATGCTTGGGCCTTTTTATCCATTCGTACCTCGAGATCCGCCGGCCGTCTGACCGGAAAATTCTCCCGCCGGACGCCAGCCGGAGGCTTGGCTGGACACTTTTTTTTTTTTTTTGTTGGTTAATTATTTCGACTGATACAAATGATTGTTCTCTTTTCTTTTTTTGTAACAAAAGTAAGTTTTCGAAAGAATTCGTTTCTTGCAAAAACAATCCAAGCAAGATGTTGCCTAGGATCGAGCGATAAAGACACTGTGAAATGAAAAAAATCACAGGATGCAACCAATTGCGTCGGTTTGGGTACATGCACCGCGAATCCCGATCTAAACTGGGAAATGCTCTACGAGAATGAGTAAATTGCTCGCGATTAGGTGCGTGTCCAATGTATGCAATGACGCAAGGTGTAGCCGATTGTGTTGGTTCGGGTATATGCACTGCGAATTCTAATATGAACCGTGAAATGTTATATGATAATAAGTAAATTGAGTGTGGTTAGGCGCATGTCCAATGCATGCAATAATGCACGATGCAGCCACTTACGTCGGTTTGAGTATATGCACCGTGAATTTTGATCAGAATCGTGAAATGCTCTATGAGAATGAGTGTATGAAATGATTTTCTTAGCAGTGAAATTAGCCGCTATAATTGATTTTATGTGATTCCATTCACACAATATGTAGTGCTACTTATCGACCATAAGATTTTAGGTGCGTGTCTAATGTATGAAATGGTTTTCTTAGTAGTGAAATTAGCCGCTATAATTGATTTTATGTGATTCCATTCACACAATATGTAGTGCTACTTATCAATCATAAGAGGTTTCAGACGCTATAATTGACTTTATATGACTCCATTCACATAATATTTCGAACATAAGAGGTTTCGGACAGTTTGATGCTAGGAACAAAATGTTCGAAAGCGAATTCATCTATTTACTCCTGAATTGATTCAATCTGTCGTCATCCATCCATTCGTTTATTCATTACATTTTACCAATCAAGTGAAGCAGTTCTTGTCGTATTTCATGCCATTTTTTACTCTTAGACCGATTTCGACACGCGATAGATCGCTTCCGCGTGCTTTCCCGACGGGAAAGAGAACTTAGTTCGAGGATGGCGAAATGTTCCAAAGCGAACGGAATGAGGCATAAAGATTCCCCAAACTTGTACGTCGGTATACTTTACATAAAAAAAGAAAGTTTCGATTTTCACGAAACCGATCATGCAACATCCCAAGGGGAAAAAATAAGTCGTTTCAGAACGACTCTCGAACCTTTGACTCGTCCGCAAGCTGCCCATTGGTACAAACCGAGAGATCCCGACACGCGTAAGTAAACTGCCCTTCCTTAGAATCTCGGATGCTTGGAAACCGTCATTAACAGATCGCACCCTCATTAACAAAAAGATTAAATTGTCCCTTTTAGAAGACCGAAAGAAACGTGGACGGGAGATCCGTGCCCCCAGCTAGTAGAAATGTCAACGTAAAGATGTTACGTCACGTCAGCCCCGACGTCGGATTTTGAAAACGATAACAACCCAATGTCGTTCCCTTCGATGGTCAGACACTGCCAAAGCCCCAAAACAAGAAATGAACCATGTTTTTGCCATTATTGGAATTGACAAAAGCTGCTGAGTGCCATCCCCATCCCCATGATAAAATCATCGACCCCCTTAGGCTATGATTGAACAGAGGGTAGGGCCATAATGTCGTAAGGAGGATGACATGTTTAGGAGTTGACCGGATCTAGGATGTAGGTACTTTGACCCAACAACGGCCGACCATTGAAGGCCTAAACCGAAGTTCAAGTAAATGCAGGCGTAGAACAAACAGTGGGAAGGCAATGATTCGCTGAAACTACTCAGTCTGAAGTTTCCTTCCATGAGAAGGAAAGAGATGCGGCACATGCCTATCCTTCCTACCAGTCAAACCTTGGCTGGACGGCCCTGGACGCAACGCAATTTCTCAGACGTCGGCTCCACGAAGTACCGGGGAAGGTAGACTTGACAGCGTCCGGCCGTTCCTGCTGGATAGAGATTGAATATGACCCACAAAAGATCAGTAAAGAGACGTGGAGTTGGAAGTTTATGCAGCTCTCCTAAACGTGCCATAAGGAGCAGAAAAAGGTCTCCTGCTTCAGCTCTAATCTGACGGTAGTCCGGCATTACAGATTGACATGTGCTTAAACATTTGACAAGGTCACAAGTAAAACACAGCAAAGTGGCTGAAAACTGGAGTAACTACAGACCTTCTTGATACAAAGTATGGCAGAACAAAAATTCGAGCAATGCATGAACACCAAAAGCATAGGCAGAATAAGTTTTGCAGCAAGCTCAAATAAAAGACTTACTACTGCAAACGCAAGCTTTCATGTCATATCACTCAAATATCATAGTTCCAGTTTCAAAATTATGATGAAGACTGCCTATAAGACAAAGAGAAGTAAAAACGAAAGCATAGCACATCAAGTTACTCTTTCACAAGATGGGTTTCTCATGCTCCCTACCACAGCAACGCAAATTCCTACTACAGGAGATCTGCAACATTTGCCGGCAGCTCCTCAATGACCACGTTGTAGAACCTCTGGATATCAGACAGCATCCTCTCATCATCCCTTGTAACAAAGTTGATGGCCACACCTTTCCTTCCAAACCTCCCACCACGCCCTATGCGATGGAGATAGTTCTCAGGCTGTGTCGGCAGGTCAAAATTAATGACGAGCGAGACTTGCTGAACATCAATACCACGGGCCAAAAGATCTGTGGTGATTAGCACGCGGGATGATCCCGAGCGAAATTCACGCATGATGATGTCTCTGGTATTCTGGTCCATATCTCCATGGGTGGCTGATACAGTGTGGTCTCTGCTCCTCATTTTGTCCGTCAGCCAGTCAACTTTGCGCCTGGTGTTTACAAAGATGACACTTTGGGTAATAGCTAGAGTTTCATACAGATCACAAAGAGTCTCAAGCTTCCATTCCTCCTTGTCAACATTGACATAGAACTGCTTGATACCTTCCAGAGTGAGCTCATCACGCTTCACAAGAATCCTAACAGGTTTGTTCATAAACTTCCTCGTGATCTCCAGGGCTTCAGGTGGCATTGTGGCAGAGAATACACCAACCTGAATTTTTGATGGAAGAAGCTGGAAAATGTCGTAGATCTGAAGAACAAGATACTAATTAGAATTCTCTCAGATATGATCCAAAAAGAAAAGCAACCAACCTCTGCATCTATATCTTTATTTTTGTAAATCAAAGTTAAGCTTGGAAGAGGGAGCATGACCAGGCACACCATGATATTCCACCTTCCAATTTCCCTTTTTTTTACATTAACAGACACAGAATAAAAAGCTGACCAAAACAACTGCAAAACACTTGACATGCAATAATCACATCTGACCAAGTGAAACGTCATCCTGATGATCAATAATAAAATATGTACCTCTTTCTATGGGAGTTCAACAAAAAAAAAAATATGGAGATCGTCACAGAAAAGATTTGGTATTGCAGGCAAAAATGGTTAACAAGGAAGAGAGGTGAAGGAGGGCAAGAGAGGGAAGGGGGACAGGGTCAACACCACAATATTGCAGGCTCAAAATGCACCTGATCCTTGAAACCACGTGAAAGCATTTCATCAGCCTCATCCAGAACAAAAATCTTGATGTGATCAGGACGCAGGGATTGTCTTCGGAGCATGTCGAAAACACGTCCAGGAGTACCAACTACAACATGAACTCCACTAGAAAGGATTCGCTGGTCTTCACGAACACTGGTTCCACCAACACAAGCATGTACTTTGACACCAAGATAATCTCCAAGAGCACGCATGACCTTCTCAATCTGCTGTGCAAGTTCCCTAGTGGGTGCCAGAACCAAAGCCTGGCAATCCACAAGACCGTAGTCAAGTTGTTGCAAAATGCCAGAGCAGAAAGTGGCCGTTTTTCCAGTTCCTGATTGAGCCTGTTGAATAACATCTAAACCTTTGCAGAATGGTACAATTCCCCTCTGCTGAATTGCTGAGGGTTTCTCAAACCCTGCAAGGAAAATTTAAAAAAAAAAATGTCAGCTTCCTCTAAGTATTATGTGTGTTATGTGGAACTTGTGGCTGGAAAGATGCTGTTGCTAAATTTTTTAGTTTGATGCTGGAATATGCCTTTTTCTTACTTTTTTAAAGCAACTTTTTTTCTCCTCAGTATCTCAATCTGTGCATTGCCTGTGTACACATCTACTGCTACTCATCACTCATTAATTGTCACTTATCAAAAGCCAAATAAACAAGCAATATAGGGCACATTGAAGGGGATGTTTCCTCAACGGAAAAACTTGATTGCTTAGGAAGCATGAGTCCTGCTTTCTAACTCATAAAAACTCTTCTTCTCCCTTTTAGAAAAGAAAAAAAAAAAAACACATCAGCTTGACACTTAATAAAAAGGTAAAGACCTTAGCTTTAACTCTCCCATGTTGTTCAGTTCACACTTTCTACGCTCTACAACACTCTACAACACGTTGCCCATCCGTTGTCAAGGAGAATAATTAGGTGAAAAGAAAACAGGAGCCGAAAGTCATATATACCATATGCGTAAATGCCCCTCAGGAGATTCTCTTGCAAGCCCATAGCATCAAAGCTCTCATACACCTCATCATAAGATGTAAAGAAATCCTCCCCATCAGCCGAAAGTCTGCAAGGCATGATATTCAAAGTACGTGAGATTGCACAATCAATAAATATTATAAGCGACTCCGAACTATCAAGGCAAGTGTTCCTTACAGCTCACTCATCTTAGCATCGAACTGACGAGAGTCGAACGCTGAACCTTCCGGTGTTAATCCTGCCATTGCTGCAAAATACCCAAAAGGAGTCGATTTACAAAAGACATAGCGATCACAAACACAAAGAAAACAAGATACTGATAGGAACTCGCAGAAATTATCAAAAGACGTAGCCATCATAAACACAAAGAAAACACGATACTGTTAGGAACTCGCAGAAATTATCAGGGAACCACGGCAACAGGAGAAATTCCTCGCAGAAAAGCAGCCAAAGCTCGAAACTTGACCGCCCGGATCCAACTATAAATCCACACCAAAATCGAACCGAAACACAGAAAAAGGAACCAAACCCATCCGACTCCCCTAGAAAACCAAGCGCATCCACCAAAACCTAAAACCTGAACCCGCCAGAAAGCAAAGCAATCGACAGCCGCGGAAAAAGCTCCGAGAACCGCGCAGATCGACGACGCCGGAGCCGCGGACCACAGGCCCCGCGAGCTCGGGGACCCAACACGGCCGCCGGAGATCGGAGACCGGAACCCTCGCGGGGCCGGCCCGAAGGTCGATCGACCGAGGGGGGAGGGCGAGAGAGATGAACCTGATGTCGACGACGGTTGCTTCGACGGACGGACGGAAGAAAGGACGGGAGGGATCGATCGATCGGTGGGCCGGCGGAGGCGGGGAAGGCGACCGGAGAAGCGGCGGCGATCGGGCGGCGGCGGGGGAGCTTCTCCTCAGATCTAGAGCGAGATGCCAAGTGAGACGCGAGGAGAGAGAGAGATAACGAAGGGAATTAGGGACGGCGGAGGAGAGAGAACGAGTGGAGAGTGAGAGGGAGGGATTGGGGGAGAGACTAGGTTGTAATATTTTATTTTTATTTTTTTTTTCCTCCTTTTCCATTCTTTATTTATTTATTTTTTTATTTCTATTGGCGTGGGAATTGGGAAAATGCGATGTCGTCGCGTTTCTCCCTTCCTTTTCTTTTTTTTTTTTTTTTTATAGATTTTTTCTTTCCATTTTGCCTTTTTTTTTCCAGGTTGGAGGGGCCCACTACAACTCAAATGATTGAGCCCACCAAGCTGAAAAGCCCACGATTTTGTTGTAACTCCACCGTAGCCCCCCTTGGTTTGCAAGAAATTAAACGCCAGCTCGTGCCGCTTATTAAGAGAAATAAACGAAAGGATATTTTTCTCGTCTCCAAATATATTTAAACATATATTATTATCGATAATAAAATTATTTTTCGTTGGCTAATTGTTATAAGCGATATAAGATAATATCTTTTAAAAAATAAATCTCCAAATCACTTGGAGAAATCAGAAATAGATATTATCTATTTCTGATTTCTCTGACCTAATTTCCTCTTCTCCCTCGTACGAGCCTCTTCTCTCTGCCTCCTCCTCCGCCTCTTCTCTACCTCCTCCTCCTCCGCCTCTCCGCCTCTCCGCTCTCCTCCGCCTCTGCACCGACGGCCTCCGCCTCTCCTCCGCCTCTGCACCGACGGCCTCCGCCTCTCCTCCGCCGCTCCTCCGCCTCTGCACCGACGCCCTCCGCCTCTCCTCCGCCTCTGCACCGACGCCCTCCGCCTCTCCTTCGCCTCTGCACCGACGGCCTCCGCCTCTCCTCCGCCTCTGCACCGACGGCCTCCGCCTCTCCTCCGCCTCTGCACCGACGGCCTCCGCCTCTCCTCCGCCTCTGCACCAACGCCCTCCGCCTCTGCACCGACGCCCTCCGCCTCTTCTCTGCCTCCTCCTCCTCCTCCGCATCTGCCTCTGCTCCGCCTCCGCCTCTCCTTCACCTCTGCTCCGCCTCCGCCTCCGCCTCTCCTCCGCCTCTCTCCGCCTCCACCTCCGCCTCTCCTCCGCCTCTGCTCCGCCTCTCCTCTGCCTCTCCGCCTCCGCCTCCGCCTCTGCTCCGCCTCCGCCCGCCTCTGCTCCGCCTCTCTGCTCCGCCTCCGCCTCCGCCTCTCTGCTCCGCCTCCGCCTCCGCCTCTCCTCTACCTCTCCTCTGGCTCATCAAACGAATTTCTATTTTTGAAATAGAAATTCTATTAAGTTATCAAACAGTTTTTTTTCCTTAGAAACTTGTCCAAAAATAGAAATCGAAAAATTCATTTCTGTTCCAGAAATAGTTTCTGGAACAGAAATGTTGTCATGCACCCCCTTATTCTTCTGCGAAATAAATGAAGCGAATTTGGAGAGCGATTGAGAGAAGAGGGAGAATATTCTATCAACATGAGGATTGCATGTGGCCAAAGAAGAAAGGAATACAATCATTGCAAGCTGTACCATGTTTGGGAAGCTTTTTGTGGACATACACATAACGGCATTTTTGAGGCATATGTTCATTTTTTTTTTTTTTTTTATTTGGGATAGTTTTATATTCTAGCGTTGAGAATCTTAAGTGCACAAATATTAGATTTTAAAGGCTGAAAATGAAAACTAAATATTTTTTAATAATTGCTGAATAACGAATATGGAACGAGATTAACCCGTTGCCGAATATTGAAAGGCGAATATTTGTAGTACAAGAAAAGGCAAGATTTTAGACTCCATTTATTTTATGAAAATGTGGAATTTGAAAAATATCTTCCTTAATAAAGTCATTTGTATCATTAAAAAATTAAATAAATAAAAAATATTTTCTTCATCTATAAAAATATTCAGATATAAATTGTTATCAATAATTGCAAATGGACCTTGACTACACTTGTTTCCTGCATGTCAAGAAGTTCTCAATCCGATTCGAATACCACAGAAAATTAGATAACTCGATGTTACTCCTTTTCAGCACATACTAGATATTGTATCTATTTTAAGAAAAGACTAGAACCAATTAACCTTCTAAACGTTGAAATCACCAAATCTTTTACAAAATACAAAATTTTAGAAGGAAAAATCTAACAAAAGGAGTATAATGGTCCAACCAAAAGTCTCCTGCGATAACGAAGTTAAGCTCTCCTTTTATCTCTACGCTACTACATTTCATGGGCATGTTCGGGCTGCAAGCAAGCACCCTCTTCCTCAAACTTAGTGAAAGAAAAGAGCAGCCCACAGATCAAAAACCTCAAATTTTAGCAAAAGTCAGGTCAACTCCTTGCCAGATAAGGTTAACTAAGGCAAATGCACAAGGTTCTTTGGAGCAACCATATTTCCTCCGAGGCATGGGCTTAGCACTGCAGGTTCGTTACAAGAATATCATGTCGATGCAGTTTTTCATTCATATGCATTTGCAGCGAAATGTGCAGAGGTGGCTTCCGAACTGGGAGATTACGTCGACTAAGCCTCCATAACCCCCGACTGCAGTTACCTGAACAAGATGTTAAGCCCAATAGGATTTAAATGCTTGAATTTCAGGACATGCAGGGAGATATTTTCATCATTGAAGTGCTAGGAAGAGATAATATGTGTCATCAGTCAGATGTTTGAGTTTTGCAGTAGAAGCAATCAGATGATGAGGGCCAGTTAAGAGGAACTTACACCAGATTGATGCAGAGAAACAGAAAACACCGACTGAGGTGCACAATGTATTTGAGAAAGAACCGCCCCATTCATGTCTAAACGACTGATCAAAGGTTCAGCTCCAACCAGTAATATCTGCAATTGGGAAAAATTATTTCAGTGCAATTGGGCAGGCAACTACCAGAAGACTAAACGCATAAGACAGACATGGGATAAGGATTCTGCAAAAGTATTACCAATTACAGAGCCCTGAGAAAGATCCATAACAATGAAATTCATGACAATTCTACAAATCCGCAATCTACTAATATATTTTAAGTTCCTAACAAAATAATGGGATTTACCAATATGTTATTACTAACACATATGATAAATCAACATCACCTGCAAAAATATTACCAATTACAGAAAATTTTTGTCATTTCAGCTCACTTTGATGTAGAATTTTCATGAAATTGGAAGTTAGAAACTGAAAAACATTCGTAGGAACTACTTAGCCCTAAATATTACTGTTTATTCATCCAAATTTTTATTATTTCATCTGTTTCATTAAGTTCTTTGTCAGAAATTTGAACCCTTTCAAATCCAATTGCTACAGTAGTCTTCCTTTCAGACAGGATGCTCAAGTAAACTCATGGTAGCAAGGTCAGGCAAGAGACCTACTCAAGTCCAAATGCGACAATGGTCATCCTTTTGGATAGAATGCTTGAGTAAGCCCAGGATAGCAAGGTCATGCAAAAGAGTGAAGCATTGAGGCAAACAAAACCTTTTAATGCTAACTTGGAAACAAAGTTCATATAATGAGCAAGACGTCGGTATAACTGTATGTAAGAAATTCAGCAAATAAAATTACAATGGACTTACTTGATTATCATCAAATAAGACATCCTGTGCAGGAGCATTGGTTGAGATTTTTGCTATGCAATCAGAAGCAGATATACTCCAGATAGATAAATCCCGACCCCGACCACAGACCTGCATGGAAAATGAAAAGATTAGAGGGGCATAACATCAATAATGAAAATGCTACATGCCAAACACTAATTCATTACACCAATATAACTCCTCATAATTTGACTGAGCTAAAGGTCAACCTCCCAGAGAAGTATTTTACCAGTCAAAAAGGATCACATACATAAATTAATCTCTATCATCAAAATTTTGATGCTTTCAAAATTAAATAATAGACGGGAGGAAGTAAAGTAAGCAAAAACCTCCAAAGGTTATAATTTTAATTGCAACAACCATTGCCAAATATGAAGGTATTTAAAGGTACTAAGAAAACTTGCAAATATGAATGCTTACCAACCAACTCTCACTTGCATCAAGAGCAAGACAACTAACACTTGCAAAGAAACCTTTCTTATGGTCTTTGTCTGGATCAATCACTTGGACACACTTACCACTTCTGCAATCTAGCAGAAAGACTATATGTTAGACCTGTCAAGAAGGGGGGAAAAAGGAAAGAAGAAGACAATCGACCAAAAGTAACCCAATAGAGTGCAACAACAATTCAAAAATGCCAAACAGAAGCATCGCAGCATAATACAGAAAAAAGGAAGGGGAAGGAAGGTTATTTATTTATTTATTTTTTTTTTTTGGGGGGGGTGGTTCCTACCCCATATTCTTGCTGTCCCATCCTCAGAACCTGTTATAATCTGCAAGAGAAGATATTTTTATTATGCAAGCAACAACTCAGGATAGGAGATAAACGAAATTGAAAATCTAGACCATTAACAACCCTGCCAACAAAAAAGAGGAAGAGAAGAGAAAGGAGGAGAAGGGGGGGGGGGACTGCAACAGAAATGAAGAGCATCAAATAAACAAACATATCCAACCTGACTAGAAGAGTTCCGTGCAGCTATACAGTGCAGGTAGTCAGAATGCCCTTTGAAAACAGTTTTTATTTTACCACATTCCTGAGAAATTCAGATGAAAAGGGGACATAAAATTTTCAACAAAAATGCAAAGTTAAATGTTATACACCAAAGATTATGCATACCACATCCCAACAATATGCACAAGAATCACCAGCTGCAGCATAAATGGATCCCCGCTATTCAAAAGAGAGTTATAAACATCAGTAGAGGGACATGTGAGGAAAATATATCAGCAGATGAGCACAAATAGCATGAAGCTAAATATTCTCACACCTTAACATCTACAGCCAGGGCATTGTTCTCAGGGATTGGTGAAAGGGCGCCCCAAGGACCTCTACAAGGCAGTAAGGATGCCAAAAAGAAGTTAAAGAGGATATCAGAGAAGATGTAAGGCATATTTGATCTTTAGAAGAAGAAATATAATTCACAAACAATAAAAGTCAAATCCTAGCACAGTTGAAATGGATAACTATGCTTAAGAATTTAGGATATAATGATTTTTCACATATGTACAATTATAAATCCGACGGGGAACCAAGGGATGTCTAGAGTGTTTCAAGAAGTGTAGTTCAACTTAAATAACTATCTGACAGATCATACCAAGTTAATCTGGCGTCAGAGAAGATTTCTCCCTGATAACTTTACCACAGATATCTACATTGGAATGAGACTGGATTATATAATGACACTATGCCCAAAATTTTTATTCTCACCAATTTCAATCATCATCAAGATAAAACTTTATGTCAGCACGCTAACAAGCCATTTTCACAGGTAGCTACCTAAAAATAGGAAGATGACTACAAATAGTAATAGCAAATAAATTAAGTACGAAGTACACACCTACTTTGGGGATTCACCAAATCAGTACTGGTTTTGCACTGTTTCCTGTGACATGCAAAATAAATAAAGAGTAATGTTTACATCGCTGAGGATACTTAAACCTTAATTAGTAGTATTCATTTGTTGACTCATCAAATTATCTTGTGGGACAAAGATATCCATCACGAAACAAGGATAAGAGGGCATTCCGAGAATTTGAGCAAGTAAATAGCAATGCCAAAAATTAATGAGAATATAATGCTGGGAAAAAGGCACTTTTGCAGTGACCTAACAAGGCTAGACGTCAGGCAAAAAGTACACATTGCCATGGAATACAAACTAATGGGGCAAAACTTCCAAAAAAGGAATGAAGAAGGTGTGGAGATAATTGCCATATTTCATGGCTTTTTTCCTTGAATCTAGCAACAAGGAAGTGATTGAAAAAGTGGCAAGTGTGAAACCTATTGCACAGGACTAAAATTGAAGCTTCCCAAGTTTAGTTTGGTTCCAATTTTTCTTCTTTTTATCTGCCATTTCGAAGTACCTTGCCAGAGGATATCTTAAATGATGCACACTTCCCCACTAAGATGCTTATTCCTAACATATATAGAAAGAAAGAAAAACCATAATCCAATATTCCTACTGATCAAGAGTATCAAGCTCAACAAATGTGCCGTTGCCACCTGACTCAGAAATGCCAAGTGGTCAAATCTCCAAACAAAAACAAGTAAATAAGATTGCTAAATGATTATGCGGCGGTTTGCAATTAAGCTTAGTGAAGCAGAAAAAGTCACATAACTACTACCTTGTGAATGATCATGCGCCTCTGAGATCGTAATGTGTCTCCACATCCACCCCCGAATCCGTCCATCATCACCACAACTACACGATTACATGATATCATCAGATTCTTTCTTTAATTTACTAAGAATGCTACTCAAGTATAATGCACAGAGCTTATCCATATACAATGAAAAGATTAGCTCTATCAAAAACAAAGAAACCTCGTTCATTATGCTAAACCTGTAAGGCCTAAAGAATACCCACATCTACATGCCTTCCTATAGTCACATGGCCTCAACTTCACTTACAACATCCATCCAAGATTGGAGTTACCATGGCAATATTGGCAGTGCAGACAAATTGGATAAAATAACAGTATCTATAAGCTTCTTTAAGAATGAAGAGAAGAAAGAAGATCAAGTGAAAATAACAAGAAGTATTAGATGGCATGTACCTCAGTAGAAGAGAATCTTCACCCTCGCCATAAAATTTGACATCATAGGCAGGTCCATCATGCCCCTGAAGGAAACAAGTGGGTTCCGCCTCTAGAACGCTGCCACAGTTCAGGCCGCCACCGCAGATTGTGAAAAGGAGTCCAGTCAGTCTTGCCTTTTCAAACCGAAACTGGTAAAGCAGTACCTATCCACTAGTAATCGACGCATACTCACTTTTGAGACTTGTCAGCAAACCGCAACGACTGCAATCTCTGAAGTACACAAAAAATTACATTACATTTCGCAATTCAAAACCCGCGACGAATGCATAGAACAACAATAGAGACCTCAAGACTTCAACGAACTCGATTGCCTGCCGAAAAAATCAAAACTTGGCCGGCATTTCCCATTAAAGGAGCAGAGCAGAGCAGACTACAGCTCCGAATCCGACGATTTTTACGCGAAATTGGAAAATCCGAAGCCAACATTAAGAATCTCGGACATGCAAAACCCCCGCATTCAAACATCACGCGCGCGTCGCATCTTCGAAAACGCTATCGTACAATGCAATTAGCTCGGAAATCAACGGAAAACACGCCACGGCGAGAGAGCTCCGCGGCGGACTTACGTGGTCCGACAGGCGGGCGGAGATGGAGTAGGAGGCGACGGAGCCGTCGCTGGAGGCGACGACGACGGCGTCGGGGCTGGGGCTAGGGCTCGGCGAGGGGGCGAAGGCGGCGCGGAACACGGTCCGGGTCTGGACTTCCCTCTCCTTCAGGACGCTCTCCCGGTAGGCGTCCTCGTCCCAGCCCGTCGCGTCGCCGCCACCGCCGCCGCCGCCGCCGCCGCGCATTGCCGATCTGCTGATTTCTCGAATCCGCGGGAAGCGCTGGCCACTTGAGCTTCT
Source organism: Eucalyptus caleyi (assembly GCA_014182885.2). NCBI lineage: Eukaryota > Viridiplantae > Streptophyta > Magnoliopsida > Myrtales > Myrtaceae > Eucalyptus > Eucalyptus caleyi. The sequence goes on along the minus strand of CM024468.2, from coordinate 53,813,038 downwards.
GGTTTTTAGTGTTGACCGCAGCTTAGCGCAATTCAAAGGAAAATGAAGGCAAATATAAAGATAAAAAAGCATAACTTTATTAAAAGTTCTAAAACTTTTATAAAAATATAATTAAATCCTAAAATTTTCAAAAAATATAATTAAATCCTAAAAATTATCATGAATATATAATATAATTTTAAAATTTTCAAAAAGTATAATTAAGTCCTAAAAGTTATCAAAAAAGTGTAATCGAGTCCTAAAATAAATAAAAAAAAAAGTAATCAATAGAATGAATCATTTAATTAATTTGATAAGTTTGAGCACTTGATTGTATTTTTTAAAATTTTAGGACTCGATTGTAATTTCTTAACAAATTTTATGACTTAATTCTTTATTTTGAAAGTTTTAATACTTAATTGTACTTTCTCAATAAGTTTTAAAACTTTTAATACACTTATCATAAGAAAAATAAAAGAAATGGTCATCAATTTTGAATTAACATACAATATATGTTTGAATTTTTAATTTATTAATATGTAATGTGATCATTAAACTTTTAATTTTTTTAATATGCTCGTAAACTTTTGGTATATACTCAATTTAGTCATTAAACTCCATGAAAATATTTAATACCATCTAATGTTCAAGGACAACATTTAAAATTTTCATACAATTAAGAGAATAGATTGTACATTTGTCAAAAATTTTGAAGATCACATTAAACAAAATAAAAGTTTAGAAACCACATTATGTATTTAATCAAAGTTTAAAGATCACATATAATTATCTCAAAATAATAAGAGAAAAAGGAAGAAAGAGGGATACTTTACTCTCAGACTTCATCTAATTCCTAGATCTCAACAAATGGCAGCTATTAATTTCATGAATTTTCCATTAAACTTCACATTACGATGATGATCGATGACTATGATTATATGTAATTCATGATTCATGAGTGGTGCGAACAATTTTCTCCCTTATGACTGGGACAAAATTGAAGCGGATTAGGTCATCAAATGGGTCTTAAGTTGAAGCTCTTATGTATCTTGCAGGCTAATTAAGATCATTTAGGCTAATTGATAAGGAGATGCGTATGCAATATGGGAATAGCGTTTTGGGAGGAAAATAAAAATAAAAACAATGCTCCATTCTTCCTTCTCATGTTGCAGCATTTGGCTGCTACTGAGGGGAGGGCCTAATATCACAATTCCTCATCTATCAATTGGCTTCATTTAATTATGAAGATGCTCTAGAATACAAACATACAATCCCATGTTGCTATTCTAGAGCACTCTTAGAAAATCCTAGACCCCTACAAGCTTCGTGCCAGATCATTTTCTCTACCTTTTCGGTTTTTTGTACCGTTGAGAAGCTGTGGTCCAAGACTATGTGCCGCCAAAACGTAACGGTGAACTTGAATCTCGGGCATTCAACCTGAAGAATCAAATCAGCTTGCTAGCCATCGCTTTTGGAATCCTTCAAGCCATATGGACGGTGAAAAAGAGGGGAAAAAATGGGCCGGAATCTGGTTTCTTTCACTTGCTTACGAAGAATGAACACGAAATCTGGGAACAACCTCTCCTTCTCTTATGTGAGATTGCGCTACGTGCTAAAGTTCTTCAATTATCAATGGAGGAAAAGTTTAAGGACAATGGCATTTTGGTCATGACATTTTTATCAACTAATCTGTGATCTCACTCAGCTTCATATTCTATTTTCATTTATTACATTTAAGGTACAATGACCACTAAAGTATAACGTGACGGGTCAATCATGCTCGTTTTGCATTGCCAGTATTTCTAAATTCACACAACTTTCTAACTAAGAATCTAGTTAAGATCAATAATTTACAAAGACAACCCACAAAAGCAGCAAAGCCATGACTTTCCAAGGGAGCAATGACGATTCTACGACAGTTCAAGCGCTTCTCACGTTTCCATTTACTCTCTTATGTATCTTCTAAAACGGCGGACGGTACCCTTTATGTTTCATTTGTCAACGGAATCCGATTGACACATGATGTTCGTTGAACTGAATTTGGCTGGGGTTTCATGCCACTTGCAAGTTCCTTCAAGAAGTACGATGAAGGGTTTTGCAGCAAATCAAATGGGCGGCAGGGAGCTCGAGAGCAGCCGTTAGAACATTTAACAGATTTGAGTTCTAGTACAAACACCGGACCAGATCGTCAGATCCGAATTGGATGCAGCGTAGCATCGGGCAACGTAAACAGACGAGGTACCCCGACAGTCCGAAGGCCAAAAAAAGATGCAGGAAGAACAACTGAACTTGATGCTTGTACAGATTTGAGTACCTGAGCACGTGTGCGAGCACAACTTTGGCTATTTCGACTGCTTGGGAAGAGAGAGAGGAGCGTTGTTATGATCACGGCGTAGGTAGCTTGTAGGAATTGTGATTTAGTTGGTAGTAGGTCATTGATGGCTGCGTTTGGTTCAGCATTTACAGAGGACTTTAAATCCAATGCAAATACTGAAAGCCCAAAACTACTTGGAGAAATGCAATTATGTTTAGTAAATAACTTCGGCATTTGGCGGAATGCTAAAAGCTCAAAACTCGTCCCTACTAGTTTTGGGGCCAAAGATTTGGCAGTTAAAAGTTAAAAAGTTCAGCTTTTTAAAGTTGAACCAAACGATCCAAAGATTTCCTCAAGTGGCTTTTGCGAAAGTTCATCGAAATCTTTGAACCAAACATAGCCTAAAACTTGTAGAGCATAGCTTAGCTTGTCTTGCTGGTCTTTAGGGTTAGAAGGATTGTCCATATTTTAGAAACCAATAATTTTTGTGAATTAGAATTGATTATGTTAAGAAGGAAAAATATTTCCTATCTATCACTAATTACAATAATTGAATAAATAAGGTTTTTCGATTGGCATGTATCTAAGACAAGCATGAAGCAATAACAAACATTTCAAAAGCCAAAAATGTGAGAACAGCCACGCTTTAATGTGAAATAGAAGAAATTGGCCAGAAGCTTGAGGAATTTCGCGTCTGTGTATGGTGACATGTTTATTTGTCAAATATACAGTCATCCCAAATTATAATAACATAAAGACTTTATGTTGTGTAAATATATATAAGGCATAATCAAAATAATGATCCGTAAAGAGCTTAAATGACGTGATGGAAATATTTCTTACTATATTAGAATCATGTACCTGTGATTTTTTCCTGGAACATCAGCGTTCTTAAATGTAATAAAAAAAATCATGGAGACTTTATGTTGATATTAGACTAAGGTAAAAACCTAGCGTGACAACAATATGTTTTGAACAAATACATAAGATGCTGAAAAAAGTTTTGCAAATGAATGATTATAAATTCAAAAAAAATCATCACAACAATTTTACAGAAGAAAAATAAAATGTTAATCGGTTTATGATGCATTTGGTAACTATTATGTTTTGAGGATAATTTTTTACCGTAAATGGTTTTCTTAGATTTTATTCCTTGGATGGGTTTTTGAGTATTTGAAAACATTTCATAACTATCTGATATTTATATTCTTAAGATAAAAATGCGTTTGATATGACTCTTAATTTATTTATTTTATTTATTTTAATTATTAATGCTTTTATTATATTTTTTTTCTTTTCTTTTCTTTTTTTTTTTTTTTCCTTTTTCTTCTTCCTCATTTTTGTGGCCAATGATTGGTTAGGCAAGATTCGACGAGCTCGTTGGATCTCACCTAGTTAATTGTTTTTTTTTTTTTTTTTGACGACTACTGATGGCCACAAAAATGGTGACGACCCACCACCCCGAGTCCACACTTAATACAGTGGCCAATGATGGGTCATCTGTTAATTGTTGACGACTACTGATGGCCACAAAAATGGTCGGTAGTGGGAGAGGAAGAAGAAGAGAGAAGGAAAAAAAAAAAAGTTAGGTTTTATTCTAAAATTGTTTTCGAAAAATAAAAAGTTACTTCTTTTTATTTTTTAATTTTATTCTAAATCAATTCTCAGAAATAATTTTTTTGAGAATAAAAAATTTATCAAACATATTTATATTCTTTTTATATCTCGAAGAATAAAAGAACATAATCAAACAAACAGTGTTACCAAAGGGCCTTAGTTTCGCGATGGTTCTCGTAAGGAGAGAAAACAACCGCGTTTCTCTTGACGAGACACAATCGTCGACAGTCTTCCAACGCCTCAGGCCCCGTCAATGCGCCCCTCCACGTGTCACCACGACAGCAACCGCTCAGCTGATCGACTATTAAAGGGCCACGAGAGACAGCTCCCTCACCACCCAGACGCCAAACTCTATCCTGTATCCTCAACACTCCCTCCTCTGATACACGCAGAGAAAAACACGGAGAAGAACGACGGAGAGAGACGCTCGAGCCCGCCAGCATTCGGCTCCGGCGACCTCCGAGCGGCGGTGATGGCGTGAGCGGCGCCGGGGGGAAGCGCATTCCCGCGAGAAGAAGAAGAAGAAGAACCGTCGAGGCGCGGAGCGGGGGGGGAGGGAGGGAGGGGGATGGAGTGCGTCACCGGAGGCGCGCGGCACTTCGCGGCAATGGCGGTGCCGCCTCGCTCGCGGCGGAGGGCTCGGGCTCGGGCTCGGGCGGCGGCGAGGAGGGCGGAGGGCGCGGCGTCGTTCGCGCGGTGCAGAGCGTGCGGAGTCAGGGCCGGTGGCGCCGGGAGCGAGAGCTGCGTCGTCGTCCGGGAAGGCTTCGCCGACGAGGAGGACTACGTCAAGGCCGGGGGATCGGAGCTGTGCTTCGTGCGAATGCAGCGGGGCAAGGCGATGGACAGCCAGTCTAGAATCGCGGATAAGGTCGGTGAGCGTAGTAGCGCTTGTTGGAATTCTGGTGTTTTTTCTCGTGTTACGGAGGCAGAGCATGCGGATGGCGCTTATACTAAACGCTCAAAGTGAAAGAAATAGGAGTAGTCATCGTCCTGATCCTTGATGTAGATATTGGCATCCCTTGTACTGATAAGTTTTCATGGTGAATTGGTGTCGGGAGCGAGCACTATCCCTCGATATGCGTTTGAATGTTCGTTTATGCTTTGAAGGTTTCGTAACATGTAGTCCCTTCACGGTAATATCTTCAAGTAATGCATTTAAAAGAAGGTTTGCTATTATCATGAATTGCATGGGCAGCCACCTTTATTTAAGTGGTTTTGGAAGATATCATGTTTAGATCAGATTCTCATTTGAGATGCTTATATTTAATCGATTAGATTTGATTGACTACTGCGACTACTGTGATCTCTGTTCTGTTGGTGCCATTACGTGTTCTGTTTCATGCCTGATGTTTATGTTGAAGGTGTCCCCTGTTATTGGCTACTTTTGCAGTTACCACCGATCTCGCTAGGAAATGATCCACTGGATTTAGTTGTGATTGGTTGTGGTCCTGCTGGTCTAGCTCTGGCTGCAGAGTCTGCAACGCTAGGATTGAGTGTCGGGCTCATTGGCCCGGATCTTCCTTTCACGAATAACTATGGTGTATGGGAAGATGAATTTAAAGGTACAAGCAATCTCTCAAAGTTTAAGTTTTCTATTGTAAAATGCCATCATTGTAATAGTGCTATTCATCTCCAATTAGGAAGCCAGTAGTCTGGCATAATAGATGTCAGCAGTGAGGATCAAGATGGAATAAAAGGTTCTTGAGCATAAGCCTATTCTGTCAGCGTTCCTCCATCTATAACTTTAGAGAAGTTTACATAAATGACGATGCCTCGGTTAATAATCTATCTTTTCATTTTTTTAGTATTTGAAGAAACAAGTTCCCTCCCCATGGAAAGAAGGAAATATGCCCTTATTTCAGTTCACTTAGGTCTCATTTTTGCTGAAATTGCATTCTTCTAAAAGCAACAGTATATCAGCTTATCCAAGTTTCCCCTTATGCTGTCACCTTCATTTAGCTTTTATAAGCTGGTGCCAGCTTCTCTAAGTAATTGCTATTATCCTAAAGTTATTGCCCAATGAAGTGTTGTTGAAACTGTCATGATCAGTAAAATGTTTTTCAACGTTTCATGAAATTAGTGCTTGTGCTGTATTGAGTTTAACTGGAAACTAAGACTCCATTTTCAGATCTTGGACTTGCAAATTGTATAGAGCATGTCTGGAAGGACACAATAGTATACCTTGATGATAGCGAGCCAATTCTGATTGGTCGTGCATATGGACGAGTTAGTAGACATCTTCTTCATGAGGAGTTGCTAGACAGGTTAGCATGGCTATGATTTTTGGCTGTTATTTGTCCATCTCATAGAACACTCTCCATATATACATAATCCTTATTAATTGTCCTTAGGTGTGTCAAGTCAGGTGTTTCATTCCTGAGCTCTAAAGTGGAAAATATATTTGAAGCTGCTGATGGGTATAGTCATGTTGTTTGTGAACATAATGTTGTCATCCCATGCCGGTAACAGAGGAAAACTCCACAATTTTTACATTCTTGTCAGCATAGCTTTACTCATTTCCTTTACCTGAAGCTTTTAGCATAGTATTATAGGCTTGCTACGGTTGCATCTGGAGCGGCTTCAGGGAAACTTTTGCAGTATGAGGTGGGTGGTCCAAGGGTTTCTCTCCAGACAGCTTATGGAGTGGAGGTTGAGGTATTATATTGTGTAAATGCTCATGTACAGTTCTTATGTAGGTTTAATGTCACTCAGAAGTGAACTTCGCTTTTTGAGCTTTCGGGTCATCAAATAATCTCCAATTATCCATACCAGAGAAATATACCAATGGTGGTATCTTCCTAGTTTGTCTCGCTGTAGCTCAATGTAAATGCACTAATATTCAGACTGAAATGACTGTTACAGTGAAAGAATGGTTTGTAATCTGATGTGACAACTGGGTGTTTACTTTTTTGTTCTATTAGAAGTATTTTATTTTTAACTGAACTGAGTATGGTCCAACTGCATTAATGCTCATCTGACTTTTAAAATGGAGCAGGAGGTTGAAATATCTATAATTTGCAGAACCCTTCTGAGCATAATTATTACTACTTTTATGATATAATGAAAGTAGGAAAGTTCATTTCATGGTGCTTGAATATTGTGTTTTTACCCCTTGCTTATGGATTTTTCCTTTCCAATTTCAGGTGGAAAATAATCCATATGATCCCGATCTGATGGTTTTTATGGATTATAGAGATTATAGCAAGCAAGAAATTCCTTGTTCAGAAGTTCATTCTCCAACTTTTCTGTATGCCATGCCTATGTCATCCACCAGAGTCTTCTTCGAGGTTTCCTCTGATAAATATTTTACAGCATGAATGACATTACATATCCAAATGCTTGTGATACTAACAGAGACGTCCTATAGGAAACTTGTTTGGCTTCAAAAGAGGCTATGCCATTTGATGTACTAAAAGAAAGGCTGATGTTTAGGTTACAAACGATGGGTGTCAGAATTACAAAAACTTATGAAGAGGTAATATATGAATCCATACTACGATTACTTAATATATTTTTGCAGTCTACAATGTCATTAAGCACTTTCTTATGTGTGAATTTTGCAATTATTATGGTGCTTAACAAGTCAACTTGGACATTTGTAACCAACTCCAGTAACTAAGCAAAGGCATAACAGGTTGTTGATGATGGTGTTGATGTTGATGATTTATGTGAGAAATGTCTGAGTCCATTGTATCCTTAAATGTACTCTTGAGGAAATAACCTTTTCACAATGCCTTAGTCTTGCACTATAATATTCTTTATTATAAGAATTCATCAAGAAAACATGATGCTATGTTTATCTTTAGATGTACTCTAATTGACAGTCTACATGTGCATATGTGTTTTAATGTTTCTTTAGACATGAGGAAATTTATTATACAGAGATGTCTGGATAATACCACGAGTTGGTTTATGCTCCTTGAGGAAGTGTAAACTGCGTACATATTAACCCTTCCATGACAAAACTTAACAATTTCACATGAAGTGCATGCACCTTTCAGCTTCTCTGGAAATGTGCAATTTTGCATTGTTGCTAATGTTGCACATTTGTGCATCATTTTGCAGTTGTGATAACATAATATATCTATTCTCGATATACTTGTGAAATTTCATGTAAATAGTCATCTGATATTTTCGATACCCTATACAGGAGTGGTCTTATATCCCAGTTGGCGGATCCTTGCCAAATACAGAACAGAAAAATCTTGCGTTTGGTGCTGCTGCCTGCATGGTGCATCCAGCTACAGGTGAAGAAAAAACAAGCTGATCTAACATTTTTCTCTTTTGCCTAAATTACATGTGCGTGTTTTTGAACAGGCTATTCTGTGGTGAGATCCTTGTCTGAAGCTCCTAATTATGCATCTGCAATTGCAAATGTTTTGAAGGCTGGTCAAGTTAAGGGGGCTCAAGCTTATGAACGAAGTAATGGAAACATCTCGATGCAGGGTACATGCTCTCTCTCTCTCTCTCTCTCTCTCTCTCTCTCTCTCTCTCTCTCTCTGTCTAGCATTTCTTCACAATCAGTTTCCTAGTAGTGCCAATAATTTTACACAATTTTATCAAATGCAATGTGCACAAACTTTCTGCTGAATATAGACTGCAATTGTGGGAGTTGGTGCATGCTGCTTCAATTTTTATTTGATTGAGGCTGTAGAATTTTGACTCTTGGATTCAGATAGGCACTACAAGTCAATCAAATTGGTGTGAGTCTCTTTGGACGTTTTTTGAATATAAATTTATGCTTTTATTCGTGTGTCCTTTTGCAAATGGAAACCCTTATTCTAGAATCAGTGGGAGCTTGGAACCAAAGCTTTTCCCAGTACGGATAATATGTTGACAGCACCAAGTCAGTCATGCATTAAAGCATTTGCTTGCCCTCTGTACACCAATACATGCATAGCCACTAATAACTTAGAGAGCTCACTTCCCATGGACAAGTAGCAGCAAGTTTCCTTTGTAGTCTAATGACCTGATGGCTGAAGTTGAATGAGCTCAACCTTCCGATGATGATAAGAACATTGCCCTGTCATTCTCTACCATGTATCTTGTTCATCATATTATTGTCATCGTTGCTTTTTTCTTTGAATTTATTTGAGGGGTGTTCCTTCTATTTCTCCATCTTCATCTTTACCCTACTCTGTTCTTTTATCACACATCATGTAGATTTCTCGTATACAATACCCTTTTTCATCATTAAGCTGGGAAAATTGGTGATGCCTATCTGAATAGAGAAAATACTCATAAGCAGAATTATCTACCAGGGGAAAGAGTCAAAAAACAAGTTTTCTTACAAATATATAACAGTTTCCCATAAAAGACGGGCATTAATTCAAAAACAAGTGTTGTTTATAAGAAACGTCACAATGCCTTCAGCTAAAGTTGCATGTGCTTAGTGAGGTTTGATTCATTTTATTTGCTCGCTGGTTCTAGCAATATAATCTTTTGGCAAATCATATTTATTATATATTAGCGCATATCTGTCTTCTTCAAATGGTTTTGTCTTATACCCAAACCCCACTTCTTTCCTCTCTCAAACCAAGGTTGGCAGTATGGAGAAGTAGCCTTCTTAATAGCCTACACATGGGTGAAATTGAAATTCTTTTTTCCATCACGTTAAATACAGGAGACACAATAAATGAATGAAAGAGGGATTAAAGGAATCAAACTCAAGCTCTTTCGTGGTGATATCGTGTTATATTTGAATAAGAAACTGTCTTCTCAGACAAGTTCAAGCTATTTGAGGACGGGTGGAATATATTTCACATCTTAACAATACTTTGTTGAATGGATTCTAAGAATACATTCATGAGATTCAGTTGGTTTACAGTTATCTTACTGTGGACTATCTTTTATCAGCTTGGAACACCCTGTGGCCACTTGAAAGGAAACGGCAAAGGGCATTTTTCCTCTTTGGACTGGCTCTTATCTTGCAGCTGGATATCGAGGGAATCAGGACATTTTTTCATACGTTCTTCCGTTTGCCTAGATGGTAATTCCTCAGTGCCCTACTGTTGTTTCGCATAAGAGAACTTAGACATTCCATCAGAGTTTACAGAGCTAAAAACGCTTGGATATATGTCAGTGAACATAAAATAGAAGTTTCTATACTTTTAAGCATTAGGTAGCCTGCATCTAAAGAATTGAACTCGTTATTGACAAAAAAGTAAGCACCTTGCTCAATTCATGCTATATATCTCAAAATTAACCAAGAATATTAGTACCAAATGGCATCTTCTTTATCAGGAGTTCTTGTCAAGTAATAGGCTTTTGTGATTTAGCATACACATTTGTCAAGACTTTTGAGGAATAGACCACGTAGGTTTGTAGCTTTTCTTTATTCTTCATGCCGTGGAAAATACAAGATGACTAATTCGGTTACTTTTAAGGATTTTTTTCTTTATTCTACTGTTGAGCTCCGTAGAATGACACACAAATTGAGCCAAGGGCGGGAATCATATAAGGATTTTTTCTCCATATAATAATAGCAGAGCAATACACAAGAAACTATGTGACTTCTACAAGAACATACACATTGAACGAGAATTGGACCTTCTTTTTTTGTAAGGAGAACTGGGCTTTCAAATTTCGATTTTTTTGAAAATACCAGTATTGCAAAGCTTACTATCACGTGTGATGGAAAGCTTAAGCAATGGGACCTGCCTTTGTGTCTCCTGAAGAAATAATTCACATGGGAATGTGCATGTCTTTTTGCAGGATGTGGCAAGGCTTCCTGGGCTCAACTCTTTCTTCGGCTGACCTTGTACTGTTTGCTTTCTATATGTTTGTCATAGCACCAAATGACATGAGAAAGGGCCTTGTCAGGCATCTCCTTTCTGATCCCACGGGAGCAACTATGATAAGAACTTATCTTACAATCTAGTGCTTTTGTCTGTTTCCTCGTTAAGGCAGCATCCCAGGTTAGCCACGACTATCCCGCCCTTCACTACTAAGTATTCACGTGTATATACACTTGTTCGTCATGTTTATCTTCCTTGTGAATGTAGCAACCGTATATGTTTTCTTAGATCCATAGAGTCTAGGGTGGGATATCGGTTAAAGCATCATTAGAGCTAGTCAATTTTGGAGGACGAATCTGGATATCAATTGTACGCGTAATATGACCCATTTGCAGAGATTATAATGATGCTTCGAGATCGATAGTTCCAAGATGTCTAGCGGAGCAAGGCAGCGTCGCTTGCTAATCGGTCTCATCTCTTTTCAGTTGTCAACTTGCCATTGGTTTGGAAAATATTGAACTTCTTCAAGCAAAGAGGGGGTAATCAGTTAGATTTAGCCTCATCATCCATGCCCATGCCCTTTTCTCCACTGACATTGCATCGGACTAAATGACCATGTAAACCCCCGTTGACTTTCGTGATCGTACAATTTATTATCTCAGAGGTAGGAATGGTTCCACTTTGGCCTTTAAGATATATTCTTCCGTCTGCAATCTCTGGGATTCTCTTCTCGAAGGCCATCATCATGAAACAACAAAAGAGGTGCTAACGAATATCATCTAGGGGGAATGCTATGATGTTAACTCGACTGATCAAAATCTGCTCGAGGGTCATGAATCAACTTAAGCTACGTGATGTGATTCTCCTATGCTCGATATGCCTTACCCTTTTCGTTATTTAATCCGTTGTGGTTCCTCTTTTCAATTACTAAATCCAGTACGGTTGCCACGCAAGAGAATCGGATGTAGTAAAAGGAGTTAAAGCAGAGGAGGAATTCACAATCTTGGTGGCCAGTGAAATATGCTCGGCATGGAATGTGCAAAAGGCGAGATATCGATCTAGCACTGCTTTATTGTTAATTGGTCAGAGCAACTTCAGTGGTTCCTGTTACAATTGCTTAAAGCATTTATACTTTTCTGCTGCTTTTCATCACGGCACATTCTTGTGAGGGCAGGACCTGTGCTTCTTGTAGAATATCATTTTCGTATGCTTTGAGCTGCCCTAGCTTGGCCTCCCCCGAAAGAAGTAATCCGTCGTGTTACGTTTCTAGTGTTGATCTATTCTCTTATGTGGAGACAACCACGCTATTAGAGATGATAAGTCTTTGGTTCCAAGATGAGGAGGGAATGGAATTGGCAATGTTGCTTGTCATTTGACCAAGCGACTTGGGATAATATTTCAACACATCCCTCTTGCATGCAAGTTGGATTACCATACCATATTAAAAAGTTTAACCTAACAACTTAAGATGATGTGTGGAAAGAGAATACATGTACATAAAAAGCATGTAGGACTCGTTGAGTATACTGAGACAATATTTCAACACCTCACGATTTAATAATTTGAGTTGTCCAATTTTGGCTGTGGAACTTTTGTTTCTATGCACTAGTTCGTTTTGAATCGGATCAAAGGGGTAATATGAAGTCCTAAGGTTCTTGCATGGGCCCCTAATCATATTTCCTGCTCTTTTAGGAGCATCCAATCAGTAACTTACTTGAATTAGACCAAAGTAAAACCTGGGCTCTTCTGGGTGAATGATAATTAATTAGTTCATGGAAATAATTTCTAGTTAAATATAGGTTTTTCTATATCTATTCCCTGAATAAGCTTGTGAGCAAAGATATTTATTTGATAATGATACAAAATTTCTATTCTTAAAAGATAAATTCACTTGTTAGGCCCTCTTAAATATCTCCCTTCCATACTCTTTTCCATTCATTATGCTCCACTCTTTCATAAGATAAAACATCTTTAATCAATTGAATTGAAAGCGTCAATATAGAAATTGTACATCGACAGGTAGTGGCTAATGATGGTGATCATGAGTGGCGATGGCAAGGGTGAGGGATAAGAAGATTTTTTTCTTTTTCCCTTTTCTATTCCAGAAATAGAAAAATAGAAAATTTCTAGTATTCATTCTTGTTTCAAACCCATTTCAAGGCTAAAAAATTGTCCTAAAAATAGAAAAATAAAATTGTATCATTATACGGAATTATGTTCCAAATTTGTTCTTAGAAACAAAAAAATAGAAAAACGTAATAGTGATCTTGTGCGCCCTTAATATCTCTCCTTTCACCCGAGGGTTCTTGTCCTCCCATGATGTCCTTTGCACCCAATGATCGAACCCAACACAAGATAGGATGGACATCGATGACAGAATTCGGAAATTGTCCAAAAAGAGCAATGGTACCACGAGTGGATGGCAAAGAGGTTCTGTAGAATAGGAACTAAAGCGAGAATATGAGCTAAAGAGGACACGCTCGACTGACTGTACCAGCATTTCGGTGGGGCTGCTTTTGATTATTAAACTCGTAAGGCGAGAACATTGGGACGATAAAGATCTCAACGATATATTCCCAATACGTCATGTGACGACACCACCGCCTTCTATAAAAGGACCCCCTCGAGACGACATCTGCAGATCCACAGTTCGATTCAGCTGTCTCATCTGTTTATATAACACGAGAGAATAAGCGATGTGAGATAATATTTCAGCAGAGACTCGAAAGAATACGTGCAAGCAATGGTGTATGCTGTCGTGATTTAGATGAGAGTAAGTCCATCTTTTTTCTGGGTGGAGGTGACAGAAGAGAGTGAGCACAGAGGGTTCTTTTCTTGCATGGTCTGTCCCCATGCTTGAAGCTCTCTGTGCTCACCATCTCTCTGTCACCCCACGTCCTCTCTTCTCTCTCTCGTTCATTTTCAGGAACACCTTCAATGGAGAGAAGTCTGTTTGTGGAGAACATTTTCCCCGCCATCCGCGTCCGCAAACTGAATTCATCTTATGGATCGGTGCATTTGAAGAACGCTCACGAGCCATGCCCCTCTTGGAAGCCGACGGGATCGACATTTTTACATCGAAGGTGCCCAGGTGAGTACCGCATTCTACTTCTCGACTCATACGTCTATATCTCGTCAACGTTAAAATAAATAAGCTCCTTCAAATTTCATAGGACAGTTTGAAATTATTTGAAAAATTGAAGTCCGACCGATATTGATCTTTAAGGGTTCGGTTCTACAAATTCAAACTCGTTTTCATTAGAATCAAATAAGAAATTCGACAGATTGTGTTCATTTAGACAATGGCCAACGCCTCGATCGACTCCTTTACTTTTCTTCCCTAGCAACTCCATCTAGGCATCTTCCCCGCCCTCCTTCCTCCTTTCTTAACACCACGCGAAAATTTAATCCAACGCATCGAAACTGATATACGCTTTAGACTTTAAGCTAAACCTTAAGATTTTTTTTTAAAAATTTGATTCTAACAATATAGTGTAATTATTTCAAGTCAAAAGTATGAGAAAGTAATCACCTACTATTCTTTGGATCTCAAAATGAATTTACCAATGTGTAATGGACCAAGCCTAACACTTAATTTGATGCCAGAAGATATATTCCATTGGTTAATGTCACCAGAAAAGAAGATTCCTTAAAAAATTATAAAACTATGGATTTTCAAAAAGATTTTGTCAGTATAATAGTTTTTAGGATACTTTGAAAATAGCAGCATAGTGTGAGTAACAAATTTTTGAAGAAATGAACCTTATAATAATATATATTGTTTGTTTGTTTGTTTGTTTTTTTTTTTTTTTGTGATTCAGAATAGGCGGTTAATTTCACAAAAATTTAAGGACAATCATTTAATAAGTTCTCTTTTCAAAATTATTTATGTGCAATTATGACCAATGAAAATTTTAAATGGTGCCCCGTCTTGAATCTCAAAAGATTAGGCTACTTTACTTATAGTTAAAATTGGAAATTGCATCGCACCTTTAACTGCTCGTCAAACATAAACATAATAATCTCAAAAACAAAAGCAATAATATTAGAATGGAATGGACATCCTATTCAGGTAATTTTTCTTTTTCGGTTGGTATGGTCACAAAATTAAGCCCTAGATTGATGTCTCGCTCTTTTCTATTTTACCGCCCGATGGCCTTGAACGTCACCTAGAAATAGAGGGTTTTCAATGATTGTTTGGACAATTACACGGATGACGAAACAAACTTTTCTTCCTCTTGATGACTTAGCCCTACTAAAATAGGTGAACTTCAGTTGATTTATATAATGACATACCCAGTGACCTCATGGTCACGGAGCAAATACAATGCTTATGAAAATGCTCAAATTGAACGATCAAGTGGTCAATAAGGTGCCCGAAATTTCCAAGAACGGGTTGATATTTTGCGTTGGCGATGATGAAAGTTTACCTGCATGTGAATCTTAGTGGGGCTTGTACTTGCCCGTTTCAAACATCATTTCCGATTACAAACATAATTACTTTTTGACTAGGTGTAGAGAGAGAGAGAGACAGAGAGACAGAGAGAGGCATTTTGAAAAAACTAATGCTCCATGACGTCTTAGAAACGTTGGTCCAGAAACGTTTGGCGGACCAGAGATGACGTCGTATCGATTCTTGAACTAATCCATTGACTAATCATCGAAGAGTGCTAATTGGAGCCGTCACCGGAGAAACGACAAGCAGACAATCACTGTCTTCCACTTCCATATAACCATAGACAAAATGTTTCGCCACATTTGATCGTTGACTTCTCTTTATAGACTACGAATCTCCATTCTGACAACTCTTACAAATCGAAATGAAAGACTTAGTCATTCCACGTTAAATACTATTCCAGTTCGGTTTGCTTCCATTCTTTTGTCTAAAAAATATCCACAGTTACCCTAAACACCCTAGAAAAAGGGTTACGCAGTGCTTCAACTATAATCCTCCTATTGATAACATTGGACTTTAGTCGATACTCAATACCCACTTCAGAACGTTGCCTCATGGATTGAATTCGAGTCTATCATGTTCACTTTTCTTTAAAAACATGAATAGCATAAGTTTGTATAATTTTTGTACAGTACTCACTTGAAAGTCATAACTTTTTTTCTATCATTTGAATGTCACATTAGTTGAAAATCATTCAATTGAGTGTTATCGGTAATTTGTGTTGTTGAAAATTCAACATGGCATTAATTTAGTATAAGTCATCCGACGTGGCTTACCGGCAAAATGAAGTCAATGAAACATTCCTTAAACAATGTGGTTTGACTCCACTTGTATTCCCCAAATCAACAAATAAGGCCTTAATTCTTTAAACCCTAATCCCAAATCGATGAATTGGGAGCAAAATTCTTCAAACTTTAACCTCAAATTGAAGTATTGGGGCAAAATTAGCTTCTGAAATTTGCAATGAAGAGAAGCGGTTCAGATCGAGTGAATAAAGAGTCAAGATGATTATGACGATTGCTTAGTGTCCACATTCAAGAAGGACAAGTCTCAACGTTCATGAACCAATTCAGTCCGAAACTTTTTTCAGCAAATGGTTGTGAAGAAAATCTCATGGAGTTCTACGTCTACGGTCACAAGCGGTTGTAAAACCGCAGAAGAAACCAAGAAGCGCAGGCCCAAGAAGGAGGTGGCAAACTCAGAGGACCTCTCGATTTCGCTCGGCGGATCATACCTCTGCAAATTCACCCTTCAGGAGCTGAAGCTGATCAAGCAGAGCTTCTCCTCAAGGCACAGCCGCGGCCATCATCAAGACGAAAGATTGAGAAAGAGAGAGAGGGAAAGTCAGTTTTTCCCCATTTTTTGTATTATACCGTCGTCGTTTTAGTCCCAATTGCTACATTTTCTAGTCCATTTTCCACTTTGTACCTGGTATATATATAAAACCAACGTAGGACTGAAAATTTTCTTTAGAAAGCCATTTAGGACTAATCACCAGAAAGGCACTCACTTGAGTGATCGAAAAAAAAATGTCCTAGTGTGTTATCCGAAAGTCACAACACTTATAGTTGTCTTATCCTTTATGTCTTCCATTCATATAGAGACACACATGCATTACGATAAGCTTGGATACAAATAATATAGTAAAAAACAACCAAAAACCCTAAATTATGCCAATTGTGATATATTTATCCCAAATATTTTTTCGTGACATCAAAAACCCTAAATTTTTATCTATGTGACACATTTATTTTAAACTTGTATAGCATGATACATTTATCTCAAACTTTTGTTTTGTGACATCAAAATCTCAAAATTTTCTTTTATGTCACAAAAAATCTCAAAATTTTTCTATGTTATCAAATTTTTAGGATAAATGTGTTACTTGAATATAAGTTTGGGGTTTTGATGTTATAAAAATTTTTTTAGGTTTTTTAATGTCACAAAAGAAATTTTAGGATAAATGCGTCATGCGAGTACGGGTTTGAGGTTTTTTGTATCATAAAAAATGTTTGGGGTAAATGTATCATGATTGATAAAGTTTTGGGTTTTTGTGGCTTTTTTCCTGAATAATACAATAACGAAAAATGCGTATTGAAAATCGCAGAGCTTTCTTAATCGTTTGTTTTAATAATTGTCTTTGAGGTACTTCTTTAACAATATTTATATATCGATGCGGATGATGCGGTGATGCGATGAACAAATCCGAAGCGGAGTTCAATTGAAAGCAGAACGGCAAAGGAAAGACGGACAGTCTCATGTCGCATTTTTACAGGGAACGTGCATGCATGGACGAGGAAAGTTGGCAAGTAACTCATTTTCTGTAGTGAGTTTTCGTGACATGTTTGAGACACGGGGACACGAGGGGCCAATCCTTGTAGGCTCAAAACCCATCTCTTCTCTTCCTCCTTATAATATTCTGTCCAAATTGTTTGGACATGAATGAATATCTAAAGAAAATAGAGCAAGAGGGCGCTCTTAATTATCCTACTCTTGCTAAAAATTCAAAACCGCACATTTACATTTATTAGTCTCAGTATAGCACTCATAGCTTCCAAAAGATGAAGTGGTCATCTTTATATGGCTGAATTCTGTCTATGTGGGTAACCCAGGGTTTTCAGTTAAGGAAAAGATTCGAGCGGTCAGTGCGTACTCTTTTTTTCCAAAGGGATTAGAAATACTGAAGTCCTTTCACCAATTTGGCACCATTTTAACCCTAAGCATGGAGCTAAGGTGACCATGCGTACTCCGTTTGTCTGAGTAGCCGATTGTTGAGACAGATGAAGCTGCTAATGCTAGACTTTGTAAAAAAGGAATAAGGACCCGTGAATCAATGGAAATTCATACTTACCTAAATTCATCTCTATGAATGAAAACTTCACCATATCTAGTATTCTTACATCATAAACACACAATTATTCAATCATTTTGTCAAACCAACAAGCTAAAAGGCCTCTTCACGTGTGCGTGCATAATAGCCGAATGTGTTGTAAAAGTAAGTACTCTCACTGAAGAGTAGTCGACGTGCTCAAAGAGCTCCGAAAGATCACTCTCAATGGATATAAAAGAGAACAGAAGAAAACCAATGAAGATGCAGTCCCCCCATACGTCGGCCATGATCTTACTATATTATTTCCACCATTGACATCGGATTTCCCACATCATAAATCGTAGGTCTTCAATTCAAACTCAAAAACATTATTTTGACCTTGATTACTACTGTTATGGCGTGCTCCGGAATTCGACCCGGTCCATAAAACCCTAGGAAATCTCCCACCATCTTCAACACCGCACCAAATCAAGTCATCGTTGTCGACCTGCAATCCATAAAACCCTAGGAAATCTCCCACCATCTTCAACACCGCATAAAACCAAGTCATCGTCGTCGACCTGCAATCCTCTCTCTCTCTCTCTCTGTGCAGTCTTTCCATCATGGGCAGCGAGTCGGCGCGAAGCCTCCACATTGCGATGTTCCCGTGGCTCGCCCACGGCCACATCACCCCCTTCCTCGAGCTCTCCAAGTTCCTCTCCCTCCGCGGCCACGCCATCTCCTTCCTCTCCACCCCCAACAACGTCGCTCGCCTCGCCCGCTCCCACCCCGAACTCCCTCCCTCCATCCGCCTCGTCTCCCTCCCCTTGCCCCGCGTCCCCAACCTCCCCAGGTCCGCTGAGTCGACCTCCGACTTGGACATCGACTTGGTCCCCTACCTCAAGAAGGCCTACGACCTGCTCGAGCCGACCCTGACCGCTTCCTCTCTGGCAGCCGCGTCGACTGGGTGATCCATGACTTCGCCAGCCACTGGCTCCCAGGGGCTGCAGCTCGGCTTGGGGTCACCTCGGTGTTTTTCAGCACGTTCAATGCGACATCGCTAGCATTCCTCGGCCCACCATCAGAGCTCATCAGCGGTCGGTGCCAGAAGCCGGAGGACCTGACCTGCGTACCGGCGTGGATACCATATGAGTCCTCAGCTTGCCTCAGGCTCCACGAGATATTGAAGCACCAGCGGTGCATGGACGAGGAGGTCTCCGATTTCTACAGGTTTGGCCACACGATCGACGGCTGCGATTTCGTGATCGTGAGGAGCTGCCGCGAGTTCGAATCGGAGCCATTGAGCTTGTTGCAACAGATTTACCAGAAGCCCGCGATTCCGGTCGGGCTATTGACGCCGGCAGTCCGACAGGATGAAGGAGATGACGATGAGAAATGGAAAGCTCTGAAAAGTTGGCTCGACACTAAGCGCGAGAAATCGGTGCTTTGTATCGCGCTTGGAACGGAAGTGATTTTGAGTCACGAGCTAACGGACGAGTTGGCCGCCGGGATTGAGAAGTCCGGGTTACCGTTTGTCTGGGTGGTTAGGAACGGCCTCGTCCCGCCTGGGTTCGAGCAGCGAGTCTCGGGCCGGGGATTCATCTGGGCGGGCTGGGCCCCGCAGACGCGGATCTTGGCCCACGAGGCGATCGGTGGGTTCTTGACGCATTGCGGCTGGAACTCCACGATCGAGGCACTGAGCCGCGGCCTGCCCCTGGTGCTGTTCTCCGGAGGGAGCTCGGACCAGGGCCTTATGGCCCGGTTCCTGCATGAGAAGCAGGTCGGGTTTGAAGTGCCTAGGGATGAGGCAGACGGGTCGTTCATGGGCGATGTGGTGGCCGAGTCGATCCGGCGGGTCATAGTGGAGCATGAGGGCGAGCCGATAAGGGCAACCGCACGGGCCATGAAGGAGGTGTTCGGCAACATAGAGTTGCAAAATGAATACTTGGAGGAATTCGCAGGGATCTTAGAGAAAGGTGTCACTAAGGACCAAAAGATGGTGAACTAAATTTGTAAGATAGAGAAATGTTATTGATTGTTATCGTATATATTGAAAAGGACTCATTTAAGATTTGTTATATTAACCTTTCAGATTGAATAAGATCAAAACATGGTATCCTAAAATTGATTACTTGTATTGTTTATAATAATTACTCGACAGAAAATATTTTCTTTCTCAACAGTAAATTGTGTCTAAGCATTTTCTTGAAAAATGAAAATATTTATAGTGATGTAAGTAATAATTTATAGAAAAAAATTCAAATCATTTACTCCCTCTAATGAGCGAAGATTTGCCGGAAGTTAGGGTTTTCCTCCTCTTTCACTCTTATTTTAGTGAGTGTGTAATTGTAGAGATGAATGTTTACCTACATATGCAGAGTTGAATCAAAAAGAGGTTGAGTAGTGTCTCTCTGCTCAAAATTTGATATTATGTTGGACCAAAGGTCAAGTTATGAATTTTGAGGGTTTTCTAATTTGGTTTTTTCTTGAGTTTTATTGGAATAAAAGCTCAATTAAATTCTCAGCCACGATTACTAGTTAACACAATTGTTAGATGAGGGCAATTTCTATTAACCCTCTGAGCAATTTTTAGAGAAAGAATTTCTCTAAGGTTTCGTTTGTTTCATGAAAAACAACTTACTATAAAACGTTTTAAGAATTTTCCAACGTTTGTTTCATGAATGAACTGGTCGAGGAGAGCAGTTTCCATTAATGCAAGATAATCTTCTAAAATAGGTGAAAACATTTTCCCTTTTTTAAAATGCAAGAACATTTTCCATCCTCTTTCTTTCACTTCCAAGCACATTTTTTCACCAAACACCTTTTCTTTTCTTTTTTGAAAAAAATCAAATTTAAATTTTTTTATTTTTCTCCCTTCTTTTTCGATTAGTCACCGGCCACAATAGGCAGGGCTCAAGCCTCACCCAAGGTCGCCCAACTCGTCACATCTAGCAAGGCTTGAGCCCCCGAGTGAGCTGGAGTCTCGCTAGCTTGTGGCGAGACTTGAGCTCGCTTGTGGCCGGTCACAAGCCATTGGTGTGACCGGTGACTGATCAAGGAACAAAAAAATTTAAAATTTAAATTTAAAAACTTTAAAAATATATTTAAAATAAAATAATAAAAAATTATTGAAAGGCAGGAGAAGACCTTCCTTACCGAATGGCGGAAAATATTTTTCACTTCATTTCAAGTTTTAGCAAAATCTCGGAAAAAATTGTTATTTTCCTACAAAGTAGCTTCCTAGAAAATATTTTCTAAAAACACCACATTTTCCACAAAATAAACGGAGCCTAAATCTAGCAAGGATTCCATATTATGCATATGAATGAACTCGGCTCGTGTGGTAATAAAAGATATAAGTTCATTGTTATTATTTTTTGCTAAAGTAAGCAAATCAAAATGGTAAGCCTAAGCAATGCACAAGTGTTCTGCTAAGTTGTAACATGCATGGTTGCTCAATACTATCAAACCATTATTCAAAACCATCTTGATAGTACTCTCACTTGGGGCGGCTATCCATGTCGTGTCATTTTTGTCCGTATCTGTTATGCCTGTTGTCACTGAAATATTTCAACGAAATCAAAAAACAATTTCGTTAAAAATTAGTGAAAGAAAAATGTTTATTCATATAAATTTCAAATTGTCTCCATCACATTGAGTCGTGTTCGGACTTCTCTCAATAAATTGATACAGTATTCTTGTGTCGCACCGAGAATTGTCGCTACTACATCTCTTTTTCACTTTGCTTTGGCATGTTAATGTGACGATTTTCACCACTTTCAGTGGTAATGGCCAATACCAACCAAAAGCATGACCAAACTAGACTTCTCATGCTAATTAGGACATACATGATAATCATTCTATTTATCTAATTTTCTATTTTTCTTTTTCTAGCAACAAGTTTGGAATAGAAATCTATCTAGTAATGCAATTTTTTTTTTTTATTATCGGAACAAATTTTTATTCTAGAAATATGTTTGAAATAGAAATCAGAAATGAAAAAAAAAATCTTCATTTTTTAATTTTTAAAACAAAAATGAGAAATAAAAAACTCTTCATAACGCTTGCTCTTACTACTAGTAGGTTGACCACTTGTCATCTGTTGACCGTCCACTGCACCCTTTCTTGCCATCCACTACACATCCGCCGCCCACTCGTTTGCCACACATCCGCTGCCTACTTTTTGCCACCACATTTACCGATCGCCCATTGTTGACTGCTCCTCTAGTTGCCTCTAGTCCCCGTCACCTAAGAGGCAGAAGTTTTATATTATTATCAAACAAATTTATATTCCTAGAATATAAATTTTAATTGTTATCAAATGCATATTTTTTCTCAAAATCGTCCAAGGAATAAAATTAGAAAAATCAAATTTTGAATGAAATGGTTATCATTTGCGCCCTTAATTGCTAACTCCCCAATGTTCTGAAATTTCAAACCATCTAATTTGGTTTAGTCAATTATACTGCATTTCAATGATATGTTGCGAAGTCGACTCCATTAGTACTTTCTCTTCAGGTGACTTGTTGATTCGCCACCTCCCTTTTGTCATTCAGGACACATTTATGTTTAAACATTTTCTTAGATTATAAAAATATTTTTCATCTATTCATTTTTATAAATGATGGGATTCATATCCCCATAAATCATCTCAAAAAGCCTAACAATTATATTCATCCGTGCTCCTTTTGCCAACTAGTCATAATCTCCGAGGGCTATTCTCCTTAAACCGAGAGGATTCATATCTCGAAAAACCTTGTGCGAGCTTCTCTGATCCGAAAGAGTCGTCCGATTAGGCGACGGCATCCGAGAACAGATAAAGCTAAGGAAGAGAACACTAGAACGAAAAATCAACTAGCTACAATTGAAAAGGTTAATGACTGTGCGACGAACTCGTGCAATGCTTCTCGCTCTGCGAAATATCCAAACCATATCCTTCTCAGGCGTGGGGGATAGCCAATGCACCGGCAGCACAACAAGGGAAATGAGAACTCATAGCAGACAACTCGACTGTACCGTGAACATACATGTGCATGGTACCGAGAATACTACAGAACTAAAAGCATCTGCAAGTGCAGAGATGGAAATGCGAAGCAGCGAAATCATGAGCTCTCAAAATGCTCGCGCGTGCATGATTTCGTATCCCACAAATCAAGTTGCATAAGCTCGAATAGAGCACGTGCAACTAGATCTCTTGCGTAAGGAACGTGCCACGGGTCAATTGATCTTGTGTTCCCTAACCCGTGTGACCTTATGATTTCTTCCAAATCAGCCTTACACACAAAAAGTAAAGCTCGATAGTGTCCCCTATTTATACAAGTACAGGTCAACCGTAGCCATTCCTATCTTCTATGATTTAATAGTGGTGCTTGAATCTCTATAATCATTACATAGTTGTCAAGAGACCCTAGAGCCTTGGGAAGCTTGAGGGTCACCAGTCCATGGATAGGCTCAAGATTGAGACACAGATGGGCCACGGCCCGGCATTTGGGAAAATTCTGGAACATTCCATCTATTGGGTGGGCCTTGGCATCTGGGCCGTGTCAAATGCCTGCAGATGGAAAGGGCCCAACAAATGCTCAATGAAACTAAAGGGCCTCCGCTGCGAGACACGCGATGATATTCGTCCTCCAGCGAAGGTGACGCAACCATCTCTTCGGTGGCCACTACCACATCAACATCGTCCCATATCCATACTTGCACCTCTTTCCAGTTTTAATTATATTAATGTGCCAAAAAATTTCATTTACTTTTATTTTTTATTTGTTGAATCTTTTAGATAACTTTCTTTTTGCAGAAATTGACTAAATGTTTATTAGAGGCGATAAGGTGATAATGATATCAATTGTCATGATGGTGACGGTTTAATCAATGCACTTAAAATATAAGTTCAACGGGGGAGATGTTTATTGGTTTGGATTGCGTCAGTTACTCGTCATTTATGTTATATTGCGTGAAATTCATAAATGTCATTAATTAATTTGGTCCAAACTTCTATTTGGCATTCTCTAGTTCGACTTGCTCTATCCATTTGCTACCTTTACTTACTAGTCAAAGCTTGATTTTGGGAACGACTTCAATATAATATTTGTTGAAGATATCATTAGATATACTGGGGGTATTATTTGATATTTCAGTGGCTCCGTGTGGTTTCGATTTTAGGGGAATGTCATTGGAGAAATATAAAGGCCTTTAATCTAAAGAGATTTGGTGAAATGCAAATACTGTTTGATAAATTGTAATGGAAAAAATGCCTTAGGAAGTAACTTGGGGGAAATATTGTTCGGTAAATACATACATTTAGAAAGTCCTTTCATGTGCCAATTTTAAAGTTTTGCAACTTTAATTTGTTTAAAATAAAAAATAAAAACCAATGACTGTAAATTTGATATTTTTTTTTTCAAGTTGAGATAATGTATAATAGATATATTAACAAATTTTTAAAAAATCATATCAAACTCAATTAAAAAGAGAGCAATTTCATTACATTAAATATGATATCTTATGTTCAAAGGACATAAATAAGTTATCGTTAAATATTACAAATCTCCTTAACTATTTATTAAGTTCATAGCTATTTCATCATGTAAATGTGCCATTATCATCTAAAGCATCATGGTCAATCGAATATTTATACTTGAGATCCAAATCTACCATTTCAAAATCCATATCAATTATGGCATTTCTTCTTATAAAATTTAGCAAAGCCATTATAGTTATGATAATTTGCACTTGCTGTTCATAAGGATAACTTGACATAGTAGTTAAAATCTTCCACTTCATTTTTGACACACCAAAGGCTTGCTCAATTTCTCAATTTCTGAACGAAGCAAGGAATGGACATGATTGAACACTTCTCGATAACCCATAAGTGTAGGACCTTATCGAAACTCTGGCAAATGATATCTAATTTTTGTATATGGCCCCAAATAACCTGTGGGATTTGGATATCTAACATCTACTAAATAATAGTTACATACACAAATATAATGTAAATTTAATTAACATATGCCACATAAGCATAACCATTAATTAATGAACTTGGAGAATGATGGGGAAATTGTGCATTACATCTTCTAATAGCATCATAAAAGATACGAGTATCATAAGCTTGTCCTTTCCAATTGGTACAAATCTAAATAAATTCCATGTTCAAATTACATATTGCCAACACATTTTGAGTGGTCTTTCCTTTTTGACCAATAAAACAAATTTGATTGTACATCGATACCATTGCTAGGATATGTGTGCCATCCATAACTCCAATGCAATCCTAAAACAAATAATGCAAATGATTTACATTTAGTTTTTCGTTTTTATTGTACATTCATAACTTATCTTAAAATATGGATAAGATCGTTGATATTTCTTGATCTTCTCCAAAATTTCCCAAAATTGTCAATCAATTGGTTTTATCAAATTTTTCCCATATCACATACTTTACTTTATCTAAAAATAAACTAAAGTGTCTATTTATGGTTTCCCTAGAGCATTGAAGACACTTTTGTGTTACCCTGTTACTTATACCATGTCTCAAAAATATGTAATATATAGATCTAAGGAATTTTAAAAGACTTTTAGAGCTCATGAAGTCATCAAAAAATATGTAATATATCTTTAGTTTCATTCCCCTTTTTTTCTTCTGGTCGAAACGTAACCCTTAGATGATTAACCGAGTCGTGTTGAACTCTCTAAGTACTAATGAAACCTCCCGTCGGCGGCTTGCTTTTGATATGTCACATATAATTAGAGGGTTTTCAATGATTGGTTGGACCATCAGACGGAGGACGAAACAAAATTTTCTTCACGAGATGAGTTAGCCCACAAAGATAGGTGAACTTCAGTTTATATAATGACGTACCCAGTGACCTCGTGGCCATGGCGAAAATAAGATGCTTATAAATATGGCAAAATCGATGGCCACCCTTTTTTAACTAAAATTTTACAATCGAGTGGTAAATGAGTTGTCTAAAATTTCCAAAACAGGTTAAAAGATTGTGTTTTGCTAAGATGAAAGCTTAACTACATGTGAACTTTAATGGGGTAGGTACTTGCCCGTTTCAAAACCCATTTTAATTACAACCATTGTCCGAAGCGCGGTGGTCTCTCTCTCTCTCTCTCTCTCTCTCTTCAAACTATTCAGATCTAATCGAAATGGTCCGTGACTGTTCAGTCAAAGCCTGGCCTTGATCGGCTTGTATGCATAATAAGACGGCTCATAATGGGTATTGAAAGTATTGGAAAGGCAGCTGTGATATGCCTTTATTTAGGCCGTTTACTTAGGAAGTTTTGTGTGCATACCTTTTTTTATTGTGTGGTCCTTGTATTTTTGGTAGTTTATGTTAAAATATTTAATATATTTTATTTATGATTCCAATATTATAATCCCAATAAATTCCCAATAAATTCCCTATATTAAATCTAATTATTGCCCAATTTATTACCCACGTGTATTAAGTGATTTTGTCCGTTATTACATTGCCATAATGGTCTTGATGGTAGACCTGTAACGTAACCAACGGAATAAAATGGTCGGTCGTACATTTCAAACCCTAACGATACGAAAAACACACACCATCAAGTTTTGGAAGGGTATTGAGCAGTAGAACAGGACGCGCGTTTGTGTTTTCAATTTTGCAGATCGCTCGTCTTGTGTGGATCCATCAAAGATCTTGAGGTTTTTCACTAAAATTTCATCAATGGCTGGAGGTATGTTAATATTTATGTTTATTTATTCGATCCCGAATTTTGTATGAATTTACTTGTGATGAACAAAATCGGGATCTCCAAGTTTCTTTATGCTAAATCTAACAGTTGGTATCAGAGCCCTTATTTGCAATCTCTGCCTTGGTGAAACCTTTGGAATTTATTTTATTGAATTATATGTGGATAAATTTCGGATTTGTATATGGCTTGGATCGAAATTGAGAATTCCGACCAAATTCGGGCTACCCACCATGAGATATTGGATCTGGATGATCACACCGCCATTAGGAAGAGAAACCCATAATTTTTTCGACATATTTCTGATCGTCGAAGGTTAATCGAGCGGTGAATTTTTGTGGTTAAGGTTTTGATAGGGCAGACTGTTTTTTTGGCTTAATTCTGGTCCATATATGGTCGTTTTTGCTGGATCTTGAATCTATTTGTACGTCTCGGCGTTCTCTTCGAAACCCATCAACCAATTTGATCGGACATGGGCTGTGGGAGGAGACCCAGACGGCGGAACAGAGGCGGTCGCGGCGGAAGAAGCGGCGGAAGAGAGCCCGAAAGAAGACCTCGGGCGCGTGCGTCGCACGCGTCCGAGCGCAGCAGCAGGCGCGTGCAACGCACGCGCCCGAGCGCTGCAGCGGGCGCGTGCAACGCACCCGCCCGAAGGGCTGCAGCGGGCGCGTGCGTTGCACGCGCCCGAGAGGCTGCAAGGGGCTCGTGGATCGCACGCGCCCGAGAGGCTGAAGCGGGCGCGTGCGTTGCACGCGCCCGAATGGGAAAAGCACGCGTGCGTTGCACGCGTGCCTGTGGTTTCTCAATTTTGCCCCTCCGCTTTAGGAAAAATTGCGATTCTGCCCTTGCCCGTAAAATTCTCAATTTTGCCCATCCACTTTATAAAAAAATTGCGATTCTGCCCTTGCCCGCACAAAATTCCGATTTTGCCCCACTGGGTGTCTAAACTTACGATTTTGCCCTTTTTGGCGTGAAATTCCTGTTTTACCCCTTAAAAGTAAAATTACAATTCTGGCCTTGCGTGCAAAATTCCAGTTTTACTCCTTTTGCACGTGATTTTACTGTTCTACCCTAAGGTGCATTTCTATGAAGAAAAATTAAATGTCTTGTGATCCGTATATATTTAATTAATTAAGGATTAGCCACAGCATCTTTGATTATATTAAATTATATACATTAAGAGCCTTTGGATCACATATGGTTAAAGACAATAATTGTAATTATTCATATTAATATTATGAATTTTATCCCACAGAATTTTCAATATATTAATGTGATTAATTAGGATGAAATATTATTTTATCTTTCTTAATTTACCCACAGGGATTAAGGAAGGGAATATAATTTAATAGTTTTATCATGAAGTAATTATGAATCAATTTAAATTAAAAACTTAACCCACGGGTAGTTTTTTAATGTTATATGATTCATATTTTAAAACATGTTTTACATTGGTAAAATATGATTTAAGTTTATTGCCTCAAATATATTGATACATAAGTTTCCTTTGATTATGATGCAGTTTTACCACCTACGATTAGTTACGGTATAATTGTTCCCGAGCTAAATGGAAATAACTTCAAAGAATGGAGAGAATTAGTTCTTCTTCAATTGGGGTGCATGGATCTTGATTATGCTCTTAGGTCGACGAACCAGCCGAAACCTGCGAGAATAAGTACTCATGCGAGCATACTCATTATGCTCAATGGGAGCGGTCCAACTGTCTCGGTGTGATGTACATAAAGACAAAACTCTCTCGCTAGCATTCGTGGTTCAGTCATCCAGCATAACAATACCAAGGAATAGCTAAAGGCTATTGATGTGCAATTTGAGTCTTCAGATAAATCGCATGCCATGACATTGATTATAAAGTTCTCATTATTGAAGCTTACAAGTGTAAGAGGTGTGCGTGAGTACACCATGAAAATGAGGGATATTGCAGTTGAGCTAAAGAATCTTGAGGTTGGAATATCAAAATCCTTTTTTTGTATACTATATCCTAAACACTCTCCCAAAAGAGTATGCTCCTTTCAAGATCTCTTACAACACACATAACACTAAATGGTCAATTAATGAACTCATGACCATGTGTGTTCAAGAGGAA
This sequence comes from Eucalyptus caleyi, assembly GCA_014182885.2. Classification (NCBI taxonomy): domain Eukaryota; kingdom Viridiplantae; phylum Streptophyta; class Magnoliopsida; order Myrtales; family Myrtaceae; genus Eucalyptus; species Eucalyptus caleyi. The sequence continues at coordinate 53,784,298 of CM024468.2, read as the reverse complement.
GAGAGGCTACTAATGGAGAAAGGAGAAAGTGCTCATATGGCAACACAGGATAAGTATAAGGGGCAAAGCAAGCAAAAGGGAAAGGGTAAGATGTCTTTACCTCCCCAAGCTGGCATTAAGAAGGAATCCAAGTGCTTCTTCTGTAAAAAGAAGGGGCACATGAAGAAGGATTGCGCCAAATTTAAGGCGTGGCTCCAAAAGAAAGGTAACCAACTCACATGTGTATGTTATGAAACTAATATGGTTGATGTGAGTCACAACACTTGGTGGATTGATTCTGGTTCTACAATCCACATTTCAAATTCCTTGCGGGGTTTTCAGAACCAGCGGAAACCGGTGGGAAGTGAACAAGGCATCTATTCAGAAACAAGATGCGCTCTCGTGTGGAAGCTATTGGGACATGCAGATTAGTTCTCGGTAGTGGTTTTGTTTTAATTTTGGAAAAGACCTTTTATATTCCTAGTTTTTCTAGGAATTTAATTTCAGTTTCAAGACTTGTACCTTTGGGATACTCCTTTGAATTTTCAGATTTAACATTCAATTTATCGTATAAATCTGAAATTGTTGGGAGTGGTATTTTGTCTGACGGTCTCTTTCGAATTAATTTACAAGAAAATACCGTTAATAATGCGATGCACGTTCATGATAATGCTGGGATAAAACGATGTGTTGTGAATGAGAATTCCTCTATGTTATGGCACCGGAGGTTGGGACATATCTCCATGGATAGAATTAAGAGACTAGTAAATGATGGAGTACTTAATACTCTAGATTTTACTGATTATGACACTTGTGTGGACTGTATAAAGGGAAAACAGACCAACAAGTCAAAGAAAGGTGCTAAGAGGAGTACGAAACATTAGAAATCATACATACAGATATTTGTAGTCTAGATATAGACTCAAATGGTCAGAGATACTTCATTTCTTTCATAGACGATTATTCACGATTCATGTATCTCTACTTGCTTCGTAATAAGCATGAAGCATTGGATGCCTTTAAGGTATTTAAAACCGAAGTAGAGAATCAATGCGACAAGCAAATTAAGATCGTGAGATCGGATAGAGGTGGAGAATACTATGGTAGATACTTTGAAGATGGACAAGCACCTGGTCCATTTGCGAAGTTTCTTGAAGAACATGGGATTATTGCCCAATACACTATGCCGGGTTCACCGGACCAAAATGGTGTTGCGAAAGAAGAAACCGAACATTATTGGACATGGTGCGGAGTATGCTTAGCAACTCTAAACTTCCTAAGTTTTTGTGGACTGAGGCTCTTAAAACGGCTGTGTACATATTAAACCGAGTTCCGACCAAGGTTGTTCCAAGGACGCCTTTTGAATTATTCAAAGGTTGGAAACCGAGTTTGCGACATGTACGTGTTTGGGGATGCCCATCGAGGTAAGAGTCTACAATCCACAAGAAAAGAAGTTAGATCCAAGGACTATAAGTGGGTATTTCGTTGGATATGCCGAAAAGTCCAAAGGATACAGATTTTATTGTCCATCTCACACCACTAGGTTTGTGGAATCAAGAAATGCTAAATTTCTTGAAAATGATACGATTAGTGGGAGCGATCAATTCAAGGACTTTGTTCCTGAAGAAGATCATTCAGATACTCAACCTTCCACCTCAGATACTGGATTGGTTGTTGCTTACAGCGCCCCTTCGTTCAACCGGTCAGTTTAATCGAGCAACCAATCATTGAAGATCCACAACATGCGATATTGATCCGGTAGACCAAACTGTTCAGCAATTACCAGATAATGTTGAACTTCCGGTAGAACAGCATACTCCTCAAGAGAATGTTGATGCGACATTAAGAAGGTCTACTAGAATGAAAAAATCAGCAATTCCTAATGACTACATTGTGTATCTACAAGAATCTGACTATAATGTTGGAGCTGAAAGTGATCCTGAATCGTTTTCACAAGCCATGAGTTGTGATAAGTCTAAATTATGGTACAATGCCATGAAGGAAGAGATGAATTCCATGGCATTAAACGAAGTCTGGGATTTAGTTGAGTTGCCTGATGGTGCAAAGGCCATTGGTTGTAAATGGGTCTTCAAAACTAAGAAGGATTCATCGGGCAATATAGAGATACAAAGCCAGACTCGTTGCCAAGGGATTTACTCAAAAGGAGGGAATCGATTACACGGAGACGTTTTCTCCTGTATCTAAGAAAGATTCTCTTCGTACTATTTTGGCATTGGTTGCCCATTTTGATATGGAGTTACATCAAATGGATGTGAAAACGGCGTTCCTCAATGGAAAATTAGAAGAAGTGGTTTACATGAAACAACTAGAAGGATTCTTCTCTAATGCTGGTGAGCATTTGGTATGCAAGCTTAAAAGGTCTCTATATGGCTTGAAACAAGCATCCCGCCAATGGTACTTAAGATTCATGAGGTCATCTCTTCATTCGGTTTTAAAGAGAATATCATGGATCAATGTATATACCAGAAGGTTAGTGGGAGCAAAATTTGTTTCCTTGTGCTATATGTAGATGATATTTTACTTGCAACCAATGACAAGGGGTTGTTATATGAAGTGAAACAATTTCTCTCTAAGAGTTTTGATATGAAAGATATGGGTGAAGCATCTTATGTCATTGGCATTAAGATCCACAGAGATAGACCTCGAGGTATATTAGGACTATCTCAAGAAACCTATATCAATAAGGTCTTAGAGAGGTTTCGGATGAAAGATTGTTCACCAAGTATAGCACCCATAGTGAAGGGTGATAGGTTTAATTTAAACCAATGCCCGAAGAATGATTTTGAAAGGGAACAAATGAAGAACATCCCATATGCTTCTGTTGTTAGAAGCTTGATGTATGCTCAGGTTTGCACTCGACCTGACATAGCCTTTGCTGTGGGAATATTGGGAAGATACCAAAGTAATCCAGGTATGGACCACTGGAGAGCTGCAAAGAAGGTGATGAGGTATCTTCAAGGAACAAAGGGACACATGCTTATGTACAGACGGACGGACAACTTGGAGGTAGTTGCTTACTCGGACTCAGACTTTGCTGGCTGCATTGATTCCGAAAATCAACATCGGGATATATTTTTATGTTCGCCGGCGGAGCTGTATCCTGGAGGAGTGCAAAACAAACCTTGGTTGCCACTTCCACTATGGAGGCAGAGTTCGTTTCCTGTTTTGAGGCAACCTCACATGGTGTGTGGTTGAAAGGTTTCATATCGGGGCTTAGAGTTATGGATTCCATTGCTAGGCCATTAAGAATATTTTATGACAATTCAGCTGCAGTTTTTATGGCTAAGAACCACAAAAGTGGTAGTCGAAGCAAGCACATCGACATCAAGTATTTAGCCGTCAGAGAACGTGTTAAAGAGAAGAAAGTGGTCATAGAACACATAAGCACTGGATTGATGATAGCTGATTCTTTAACTAAAGGCATGCCGCCAATGAGTTATAAGGATCATGTTTCTAGAATGGGCATTGGTCCAATTATGTAAATTTTTCTTTATATGGAAGAATTTATGAGACTTTTATTCATTGATGATGTTTTTCTCAATACAGTTGTATACATTCAGTTATTATGAGAAAAATAATTTCGTTTGACCTGGAGTAAACGTGAGGTTTATTCATTAAGTTATTTGATCACATATGGACTGATGAAATACATTGTGATACACGGAAGACAATACTCGCTTTAAGAGGACTCATCGCCGTGATTCATGTGTTTTATTTCAGTATGGAGTTTTGTGGGTTTGGGTTAATAACTTATTTGAAGGAATATTGGGATCAAGTGGGAGAATGTTAAAATATTTAATATATTTTATTTATGATTCCAATATTATAATCCCAATAAATTCCCAATAAATTCCCTATATTAAATCTAATTATTGCCCAATTTATTACCCACGTGTATTAAGTGATTTTGTCCGTTATTACATTGCCATAATGGTCTTGATGGTAGACCGGTAACGTAACCAACGGAATAAAATGGTCAGGTCGTCTGTTTCAAACCCTAACGATACAGAAAAACACACACCATCAAGTTTTGGAAGGGTATTGAGCAGTAGAACAGGACGCGCGTTTGTGTTTTCAATTTTGCAGATCGCTCGTGCTGTGTGGATCCATCAAAGATCTTGAGGTTTTTCACTAAAATTTCATCAATGGCTGGAGGTATGTTAATATTTATGTTTCCGCTATTCGATCCCGAATTTTGTATGAATTTACTTGTGATGAACAAAATCGAGATCTCCAAGTTTCTTTATGCTAAATCTAACAGTTTAGCCTAATTAGGAGTTTGTTTGATAGCTGTATCTTCTTGTACATATGTTGCGTTTCTGTGACAATGAAAGACATAATTCTCATTCCAAAACTCCTCAGTTCTTTTACAAAAAGTAGCCAAGCTTTCTCATTCCAAAACTCCTCAGTTGTTTTGAAGCACTCTTTAACAATATCTATCAATGGATTTGCATGGTGAAGCAAGAAAATGACAAATTCAAATCGAAGTTAAATTACAAGCAGAAAAGCGAAGGAAAGATGTTCCTACTTCAAACCCTAATAGGACGAACCTAATCATAACCGGAAATTTGGTCACATGAAGCATTTCGGTCAAGCTTCACTGGGAACGTGCACGCATGGACGAGATAAGTTGGCACGTAACTCAATTTCTGTAGGAGTTGCGTGATTGGGTAGTGAGTTCTCGAGACTCGGGGACAAGAGGTGCCAATCCTCGCTGTCTCTTTTGCTTAGACTCAAAACCCATTTCTCCTCTTCTTCCTCAGAATATTCTATTCAAATTGTTTGGACATGAATGAATGTGTAAAGAAAATACAGCAAGACGGCAGTACTAATTATTCTAACCTTGCTCAAAATTCAAAATGGCACACCGACACTTATTAATCTCAATATAGACCTCATAGCTTTTAAAAAGATTTATGGGCCGTCTTTACATTACTGTGTTTTGCTTACGTGGGTTCACATAATTTTTCAATGAAGCTGTGGTTTTCACTTAAGGAAAAAGAGTCGCATGGTCCATTCATATGTAAATTAGGAATTGGCTCCAACTTCTAGACAAAAATATTGTTGAAATTGCATTCGCGCATTTGGAGCATTTTCATTTAATTAAGCCCACAAAAACTACATTGACATTGGATTGGCGCGGAGTGGATGTTGCTAGTAGGAGGAGATTTGAGCTTAATTTATATCATCCCTTGAGTCTACAAAAATTTAAAATTTGGCCAATCATGAACCGTCAGTTTATCACAATGGCTGAAAATATCATATGCTATGCACATGGTGAGCTCAATAGTCGATCGAATACACACACACATGTGTGTGCGCACTCAAAAATGGAAAGTCAGATCAACATAGTATGCACTCAAAGGAAAGGCATTGTTGGCTCGATGGAGAAGTTGTCACATCTCGCACAGCAATCATCATACTTGGCCGGCCAAAGCTTTTAAATAAAGGTTAATGACATCGATGATCTCAAAATTTTGAATCAAAATGTAATGTGATCCTGAACTTGAAATCTGTTCAATTTAGCTCCTAAACTTTAGCTCAATATATAATATCATCCTTGAATTTTTAATTTATTATATATGGTCACTAGACTTTTAGTATATGTTCAATTTAGTCATTAAACTGTATGATTATGTTCAATTTTGTCCTTTCATTGATCCGAGTTCATGGACAATATTAAATTTATTCATATAGTCTACCGACTAAATTTAACATGTATCAAAAGTTCAAGAATCACATTAAACAAATTAAAAGTTCAAAAAGGCATTACATATTAGGTTAAAATTCACGGACCAAATTGTATATTGGACCAAAGTTCAAGAACAATTTGTGTCATTTACATTTAAACAGAGAGGAGGCCGGTTTTTCTTTCTAGAGAGTATCCATATCACACCAAACTTTGGCATCGTGCTTTACCTCTCCATGGCCGGTCGCTGCCATGTCTTGCTTCCCTACCACTTTCGCTGCCGCCCCCAACGTCTCAGCACCAAACACTGAAGAGCTCCCACTACGTATAGTAATCCGTCAGCTTTTCCTTTAGACGGTTCCCCCCTAGAAAGTTCGCGACTCAAAGACCTCAAATCGATCACTCCCCATGGATATAAAAAGGGAAAACAAAAGAGAAATGATGAAACCTAAACATAGCCAAGATAGAAAAGAAGAGGCCCAAGCCAAGGTGAGCAAAAGATGCAATCACCGCATACGTCAGCTACGATGATGTTACTTTATATCATATCCACCATTGACATCGGATCCCCCATGTCGTAGTAAATCGTGGATCTTCAGTTTTTCAAACCTCAAAAACATTATTTTAATCTTCGCTTCCTGCTCTAATGGCGTGACCTCGGTTCATAAAAACCCTAGAAATCTGCCGCCATCCTCCAAATCATCGTCGTCTACAATCTCACTTCCTCTGTCTGCAGTCTTTCTCTCCATCATGGGCAGCGAGTCGAAGCGAAGCCTCCACATCGCGATGTTCCCGTGGCTCGCCCACGGCCACATCACGCCCTTCCTCGAGCTCTCCAAGTTACTCTCCCTCCGCGGCCACGCCGTCTCCTTCCTCTCCACCCCCAACAACGTCGCTCGCTTCGCCCGCGCCCACCCCGAACTCCCTCCCTCCATTCGCCTCGTCTCCCTCCCCTTGCCACGCGTCCCCAACCTCCCCAGCTCCGCCGAGTCCACCTCCGACTTGGACATCGACTCGGTCCCTTACCTCAAGAAGGCCTACGACCTGCTCGAGCCAGCCCTGACCCGCTTCCTCTCGGGCAGCCGCGTCGACTGGGTGATCCACGACTTCGCCAGCCACTGGCTCCCGGGGCTGCAGCTCAGCTTGGGGTTGGCTCCGTGTTCTTCAGCACCTTCAATGCGACCACGCTCACGCTCCTCGGTCCGCCGTCCGAGCTCATTGGCGGTCGGTTTCAGAAGCCGGAGGACCTGACCACCGTACCGGCATGGATACCGTACGAGACCACAGTTTGCCTTAGGCTCCATGAAGTATTGAGGCACCAGCGGTGCATGGACGACGAGGTCTCCGATTTCTGCAGGTTCGGCCACGTGATTGACGGCTGCGATTTCGTGATCGTGAGGAGCTGCCGTGAGTTTGAATTGGAGCCATTGAGCTTGTTGCCGGAGCTTTACCAGAAGCCGGCTATTCCGATCGGGCTATTGACGCCAGCTATTCGAGGGGAGGTTGGAGATGACGATGAGAAATGGAAAGCCCTAAAAAGTTGGCTCGACACCAAGCGCGAGAAATCGGTGCTTTATGTCGCGCTTGGAACGGAAGTGATTTTGAGTCACGAGCTAACGAACGAGTTGGCCGCCGGGATTGAGAAGTCCGGGTTACCATTTGTTTGGGTGGTTAGGAACCGCCTCGTCCCGGCCGGGTTCGAGGAGCGAGTCTCAGGCCGGGGATTCATCTGGGCGGGCTGGGCCCCGCAGACGCGGATCTTGGCCCACGAGGCGATCGGCGGGTTCCTGACACATTGCGGCTGGAACTCCACAATCGAGGCGCTGAGCCGCGGGCTGCCCCTGGTGCTGTTCTCCGGGGGGAGCTCGGACCAGGGCCTTATGGCCCGGTTCCTGCATGAGAAGCAGGTCGGGTTCGAAGTGCCCAGGGATGAGGCGGACGGGTCGTTCACGGGCGACGTGGTGGCCGAGTCAATCCGACGGGTCATGGTGGAGCATGAGGGCGAGCCAATAAGGGCAACTGCACGGGCCATGAAGGAGGTGTTTGGCAACATGGAGTTGCAAAACAGGTACTTGGAGGAATTCGCAGGGATCTTAGAGAAAGGTTTCACTAAGGACCAAAAGATGGTGAACTAAATTTGCAAGACGGAGTAAGTGCTGACTCCACCAAGGATAATGTAGCAACAAGTAAATGATGGATTTGGATTTCTTTTGCATGTCGAGTTGGATACTTGCGTTTGATTGTATGTTTGTTGAGAAGTTGCCTCTCAAAAACTAAAGACTATATGATCACTAATATCACTTATAATAATTAGTCGATAGAAAATATTTTCATTCTTAACAGTAAATTATATCTCAATATTTTTGTGAAGGATGAAAATAGTTATATTGATATGATTGTAAGAAAATATTTTTCAAATTATTTATTTGGGCAAAAGAAATGGAACATTAATATCAAGTCCTTAACTCAAAGCTTATGAGCCAAAACCACATTAGTTAGCGCTTGCTTTTCCTCTTATTTGCATTTAAAAGACAAAAACATAGGCGAATATCTCCGAGAATATTCATCCCATGATTCGTGTATAATTCCAGGCACGTCATGATAAAATTATAGTTTTCCGAAGAAAAAATTATATTATTGCATGAGATGACGTAATGTGTCTCTCTTGTGCCATGCAGGCATTGGCCTTTGATCCTTTTCAACTACACTTTCTATTGCTTAATAAAAAATTTCATAATATTAATTTTTTTCCTAAGCCATTGTGGATGTGGCCCATTCACCTAGTCTTATAATGTAATTAACTGCAAAATACCATTAAAAGATATTGTCACATACTCGGACTCCCTAGCCACGAGGATGCGACTGGCGGGGGTTGTTCTTGTAATATCTCAGGCTTGTCAATGTTTCAGACAGAAAAAATTTGGGGATAAATTTGGGACTAGATCTAAAGTTTGGGATTTTTTAGGGAATTGGCCCTTTATTTGCGTGTGCGCACTTGTAGAGATCAATATTTACCTCCATATGCAGAATCGAAAAGAGGCAGAGTAGTGCCTCTCTGCTCAAAATTTGATATTTTGTTGGATCGGAGGTCAAGTTATGATTTTTAGGGTTTTCTAATTTGGGTTTTCTTGAGCTTTAATACAATGTTTGGACTAGAAGCTCAATATAATTTGATATTTTGTTGGATCAGAGGTCAAGTTATGAACCTCGCTCGATTGACTATAAAGAACACTAGTTAACAAAATTGTTAGATGAGGGCAATTTATATTAACTCTCCAGGCAATTGTTAGAGAAAGAACTTTTCTAAGGCTTCATTCATTTCGCAAAAAACAACTTCTTGCAAAATGTTTTATGGATTTTTATTTCATTTCACAAAAAAATGAACTAATCGAGGAAAACATTTTCCATCAATGAAAGATAATATTCTAAAATAGATAAAAATATTTTCTGCTTTTTAGAAAGCGCAAAACATTTTTCATCCTATTTCTTTCATTTCCAAGCACATTTTTTCACCAATATCTTTTCTTTTTTTTTTTCTTTTTAAGAAAAATAATTTTTAAATTTTTTGTTTTAATGTTTTTTTTCTTTTTTTTTCCTTCTTCTTCAACTAGTCGCCGGCCACAATAGACAAGTCTTAAGTCTCACCCGAGATCACCCAACTCACCAAATTTGGTGAAGTTGGAGCTCACTAGCCTCGAGTGAGCTAGAGCCTTAGGTCAAGACTCAAGCTCACTTGTGGTCAATCGCTAGACATTGGTGTGACCACTGGCAAATTGAGGAAGAAGGAAAAAAATAATTAAAAATAATAATAATAAATTATTGAGAGGGAGGAAAAGATATTTCTTTTCAAATGACAGAAAATATTTTTCACTTCATTTTCAAATTTCAGCCAAATATCTGAAAATATTGTTATTTTTATGGAATCTTGCTTCCTTTAAATATTTTTGAAAAATATTATATTTTTTCATAAAAGGAACAGAGCTTAAATCGAGCAAGAATTTCATATTATGCATATAAATGAACTCTGCTTGTATGGTAGGTAATAAAAGATATAAGTTCTCTTTTTTTATTTGCTAAAGTACGCAAATCAAAATGGTAATACTGCGCGCATTCCGCTACTTTGTAACATGCATGGTTTCTTCAATACTATCGAACTGTTGTTCAAAACCATGTTAATATTACTCTCACTTGGGACAGCTATCCATGTCGTGTCTTTTTGTCCGTGTCTGTTATTCCTGTCATCACCGAAATATTTTAACGTAGTTAGAAAATAATTTCGTTAAAAATTAGTGAAAGATAAATGTTTATTCATACTAATTTCAAATTGCATCCATCACATCGAGTCATGTGCGAACTTCTCCCAATTAATTGATATAGTATTCTTGTGTCGCATCAAGAATTGTCGCTCCTACATCTCACTCTCACTTTCACATGTCAATGTGACGATTTTCACCACTTCCAGCGGCAATAGCCAATACCAACCGAAAGCAAGACAAGACTAGATTTCTTAGACTTCTTATAGTAATTACAGTGAGCATAACAACCATTATATTTCTTTATTTTTTAAAATTTTATGTTCCCAGGAACAAATTTGGAATAAAAATTCGTTTGATAATGCAATTTCATTTTTCTATTTCCGCAATAAAATTTTTCTTCTAGAAATAGATTTGGAACAAAAATTAATTTTTTTTTTTTTTTAGTTTCTAGAATAAAAATGAGAAATAAAAACTCTTTTAATAACTTGCCCTTACTACCAACCGATCAACCACCCACTAGTTGTTCGCCGCCCACCCGCTGTTCACCACACACCCACCCACCGTCCGCTGCACGTTCGCCACCTGCTTGTCCATTGCTGCAAAATGCCAATCACTTGTTGCCAGCCACTTGTTGGTTGCTTCCAATTGCCACCACTCAAGAGAGAGAAATTTTGGTGTTATTATCAAACGGATTTTTATACTAATGGGCTATTTAGCAACGTGTCAAATAATACCTGATTCTGATTTTTTGTTCCCAAGAGTAGTTTTGGAACAGAATCACGTTTAGTAAAATTTTTGTTCCTGGGAACAGATTTGGACTAGAATCAAGAATAAAAAAAAAGTTGATTCTTGTTTTGGGAACAAATCTAAGAATCAAAACCAACTCTTCTTCTTCATCGATTGCCATCTTGCGATTGCCATCCACCACTGTCCATCGCCGCCTGCCGTTGCTAGCCGCCGACAACCGCAATTCTATTCCAGCATAAAAAATTTTAGACAGTTATCAAACGTCTTAAAATGCTTAGAATCTGTTTCTCGAACGGAATTAAAATGAATCATTTCTGATCAGAATCTACTCCCGAAAATAGAATCGTTACCAAATGTGCCCCCTAAGAATAAAATTTTTGTATCATTATCAAATTCATATATTTGCTCGGAAACTCGTCCGAGGAATAAAAAATCAAAATCAAAATTAGTTTATGGCCATAAATTGATTTATGAAACATAATGATTATCATTCGCATTGTTATTTGTTCGCTTCCCAATGAAATTCCAAACCATCTAATTTTTATTAGTCCATTACACCGTTTCAATGATAAGTTGTAAGGCCGACTCCATTAGTTTTTTCTCAGGTGACTTGCTGATCCCAACACCCCATATTCGTCATTCGAAATGCATTTAGACTAAACATTTTCACAAAAATAAAAATATTTTTCATTCATTCATTTTTATAAACAATAGGATTCATAGTCGGAAAAGTCTTCTCAAAAAGCCTAACTATTATATTTATTCATGCTCCTTTTACCAACTAGTCATAATCTCCAAAGGAGATTTATCCCTAAACCAAGAGGATTCATATCCTGGGAAACCTCGTGCACACTCTTACACAAATTTTTGCGATGCAGAGGTGTAGTGCGGCCGACGACAGCATCCGAGAACGGATAAAGCAAGCTAAGGAAGTGAGTACCAGAGCGAAAAATCAAATTGCTGCAATTGACAAGGTTAATGACTATGCGACGAACTCGGGCAATGCTTCTCGCTCCGTGAACTATATAGAGCAAATCCTTCTCAGGGGCGGCAAATGGCCAACGCACCAATAACGCAACAAGGGAAATTAGAACTCATCGCATAAAACTCTGCTGTTCCATGAACATACATGTGCATGGTACTGAGAATACCGCAGAACTAAGAGCGTCTGCAAGTGCAGAGATGGAAATGCGAAGCAGCGAAAGGATGAGCTTCCAAAATGCTCGGGTGAGCATGATTTCATATCCCGTGAATCGAGTTGCGTAAGCTCAAATACAACACTTGCATCCAAATCTCTTTTGTAAGGAATGTGTCATGGATCGATTGATCTCGCGTTCTTTAACCCATGCAACCTCAGGGTTTCTCCCAAATCAGCCTTATGCACACACTTGACTCATAAAAATCATACAAGAGTGAAGCTCGATAGCATTTATTTGCTTGTAAATGATGTGATACGACTTAGGGGAGGGGCTCCTATTTATACAAGTGAGAGGCGAGCTCCCCTTTTATCTAACGAGCTTGAATCTTCATAATCATTATATAACCATACAAAAACACTCAAGAGGCCCTAGGGCCTTGGGAAGCTTAGGCCTTGTTTGGTAACCGGCCAAATAGTAAAAAAATTTATTATTTTGTTCTTGGGAGTAGTTTTGGAACAGAATCGTGTTTGGTAAAATTTTTGTTCCCAGAAACAAATTTCTATTTTTTTGTTTCCTGAAAATAAATTTGGAACATAATCAAGAATAAATAAATAAAAAAGTTGATTTTTGTTCCCGGGAACAATTCTAGAATCAAGCTCATATTTTCTTTTTTCTTGTTCTTCTTCCCTTTTCTTCTTCTTCATCTATCGCCACCACCGCAGTTGTTGTTCGCCGCCGTCCACCGCCCATCGCCGCCGGTTGTCGAAAGCAAGCCCAGCCACTGGCGAGGCCACTCGCCTAGCCTCGCCAAGGGCTGGCGACACTCCAGTGAGGTCGTTGGCCCTTGTCTAGCCGGTTGCTGGTAGGCTAGCCACTTGAAAAAGAAGAATAGGAGAAAGAAAGGAAAAAAAAAAAAAGTAATAAAAGTAATAAAATTCTTTAAAAATTAAAAGAAAATGATTTGGAGTATAAATTTTGAACACGGTACCAAATGCAATTCTATTCCAAGAATTGAAATTTTGAACAATTACCAAACGGCTTAAAATGCTTAGAAATTGTTTCCGAGAATAGAATAAAAAAGAATAATTTCTAATCAGAAATTGTTCCCAATAATAGAAGCGTTACCAAACGAATCATTAAGGGTCATTTACTTTGGGAAGCTTGAGGGTGACCCATCCAAGGATTGGCTCAAGCTTTGGGACACGGATGGGCCATGGCCCAGTGTTTGGGAAATCTTCTGGAACGCATTCGTCTATCGGGCCTTGTCAACTAGGCTATGTCAAATGCCTACAAGTAGAAAGGGCCAAAGAGATGCTCCATGAAACTAAAGGCCCCTTACTTCATGAGCTATGTAGCACCGACACAGACACGTGACACGACACGACACGACACGACACGACATGACACGTCGATATGTCATTTCTTAAAACTAGATAATTTCGACATATTATTATTATTTATTTATGTATTTATATAACAAGAGCCTATAATTAATTTACACTAAAAATATTAATTAAATATTTGTTAATATCTTTAATTATTTTAATTTGACAAATTTAACTGCATTTCATTACAATATACATAAGATTTAAAGGGGAAAAACATTGTTTAGAGAAAAATGTTGAAATGGTAATTTGAAATTTATTTATTTATCAGGTGTAGCATTTTTTTTATTACTTCTTTCATAGTAAAAGACTTTTCAAAAAGCCAAAATAATTCTAAAAAAAAGAAAACTGAAAAAAAAAAAATAGCAAGGGTTGTGGTTGGGCACGCCGCTACCGTTGCCCTCGTCAGTGGCGTGCCTAGCCACCGTCAGAGGGGGCCAGCAAGGGTAGAGGGAGGGCGACCCTTGTTGGCCCCAATGAGGCCCGAGCGAGGCTCGCCCAAATCTGGGCGACGCCGGCCGTTGCATGTGGCTAGCGAACCTCCCCAGCCCCAAGCAAGGGTTGGCGACCCTAGTTGGGCTCGAGTGAGGGGGTGGCCCTTGCCAGTCTATGGCCAGCAAAGTCACCGGCCCCCTCCGATGGTGGCAGCAATAGCGGTGCCCAGCCACCAGCCCTCTCCTTTTTTTTTCTTTTTATTTTTTTTTTGTATATTTACATTTTGATCCCTCAAATATTGAAAATTTTCAAAACCGATTTCGTGTGTGTCGGAATTGCGTGTCAAAATTCCGAACTCGCGTGTCGAAGAGAGTTGACCACATGTCAAATTTTTGACACTCGTTGACCGCATGTCGAAGCGTGTCGGGATGTGTCGAAGACGTGTCAGAGCTTGTCGGACACGACATGAAGGCTCCCGGAGAGTGTCGGCACTACATAGTTCACTAGACGCACAACGATAGTTGTCCTCCGATGAAGGTGACGTAGCCATCTCTCCGGTGGTCACTGCCATCATCGTAGATCAACATTGTCTCACATCAAAACTTTTAGTTTTTTGTTTTTGGGAAAAAGCCACCAAAATCCTGAACTTTGCTAATTGTGACACATTTACCTCCAAACTTTTTTTTGTGACACTAAAAACCCCAAATTTTAGCCTATGTGACACATCTACCCTCTGTTAGGGTTCCGTGAAAAAACACAGTTTAAAATCCTACTTGGCCGTTGACGTGGATGACGGAATGCAAATAGTGCTCACATGGCGTTCACATGGCATTTAAGAAGTGAAACGGTGTCATTTTACATTTGATGTAGCTGAAGAAATAAAAAGGCCATCATGTGTCTCACCCTCTCTAAGTAGCTTATCGTTCAAAACTCCATGGTTCATGTTCAAGAGCTCTTTGAAGCTCAACTGTTCTACGGGGCTGTTTGGTTCAGCTTTTTGGAAATGCTCTTAGGAGAATGCAAATACCTTTGAGGTAAAAGGGTTTTCCAAAATGCTAGACTATTTGGTAAATTATAACTAAAAAGTGCTTTAAGGAAATGCAAGACTGTTTGGTAAACTTATATTTGAAAAGCCCTTTAGTGTGACTAAATTAAATTTTTAGTTTTAATATTTTTAAAATTACAAAAAAAGAAACAATGGCTATATAACCTTTTACATTTTCATATTGAGAATAACATAAAAGATACATATTAATAAATTTATTTAAAAATTATATTAAACGAATTTAATTAGAGATTAGATGCAAAACTCAACTTTTGGCCTAGGATTCTTTTAGATTTGTTTTTAACTTTGAATAGTTCTTTTAATTATTATATTATTAATCATATTAATTAATTAATTATCATTCTAGTATATTAATAAAAAGTTGGGTATTGATTGTCAAAAAATAAAAATAATATAGCAAAAAAAAAGTGAACTTATTCGAGTGGATGACAAAGTGACTGATTGTGGATGCTATTTTTTTTGGTAAACACTGCATATAAAAAGGGAGGTCTTCATTAAGAAAAATAAAACCAAGTTCCTTTCATACAAATTTGACTATAAAGAGTCATTTTATGATATTAAACATGGTTATATATGTCCAAAATATATATATATATATATATATTATACCTAGTATTACAAACATCAACGACTTTATAAACTTATGGCTATTTCATCACGTAAACGTGCCATGTTCGAAGATGCATAGGAATTTGAAGCACCCACCCCTTCATTTGCATCATCATGGTCAACTGAATATCCATAATCGAGATCCAATTCTGCTTGTTCAAAATCCATGTCAGTCACGTTATTTCTCCGTATATAATTGTGCAAAGTTATTGCCGCTACCATAATTTGCACTTGTTTTTCATATGGATAACATGGCATATGAGTTAAAATCCTCCATTTCTGTTTTAATACACCAAAGGCTCGCTCAATTGTTGAGCATAGCGAGGAGTAGGCACGGTTGAACACTTCTCGATATCCCGTAGGTGAAGGGCCTTCTCAAAACTCTGGCAAATGATGTCTAACTTCTTTATATGGCCCAAAATAACCAGTAGAATTTGGATATCCAGCATCTACTAAGTAACATTTACCTACATAAATATATTGTAAATTTAATCAACATATGCCAATTAGATATATGAATGTATTTAAATCATTGACTAACATACCTGGAGGAGGATGGGGAAAATGCGCATCACGTATTCCAATAGCTTCATAAAATATACGGGTACCATAAACTTGTCCCTCCCAACCGGCCCAAACATAAACAAATTCCATATTAAAATTACATATGGCTAACACGTTTTGAGGAGTTGTTCATTTTTTACCAATAAAACGAATTTGATCATACTTAGGTACAACCGCTAGAATATGTGTACAGTCAATAGCTCCAATGCAATCCTTAAAATATGGATAAAATTGTCGATCTTTCATGATCTTCTCTGAAACTTTTCTATATTTTGGATCAGTTGGTTGGATCTAATATTTTCCCATATCACATACTTTATCTAAAACTAAGCTGAAGTGCCTACTTATGGTTTTCCCAAAACGTTGAGAACGCTATTATGCTAATCTATTACCTATACCATGTTCTAAAATATGAAGAAACATACCAACCATTTCTTTAACATCAGTATTTGTAAATCCTCAAAGGTCATAACATGTTACTAAATCATGCGTTAAATTGTTAAATACAATCTTATGCATTCTAAACATATTCTAACACCTTATCGGATTAGCATCTTCGTCCATCAACTCTTTTAACCATACATAACCTGTATATGTTGAGGTCATGCAAGATTGTTTGCAAATGTTGGTCACTTGATAAAGAATTGCAGCTTCAGTGACTGAAATAAGATCACTTAATTCATTTTCCTCTTCTCATGATTTTCCCTTATATGTGAATCATCCATAACTTCTTCAAGTAACAAAATATAAAAAGAAATAATGTATTAACCATCACATATATGCAAACTATCACATTAAGAGAACATCAAATGAAAACAATTTTAACATCAAACATTAATTGAAATTAGGTTCACAAAGGCTGCAAATAAATATCCATAAATAGAAACAAAGTTGAATGACTAAGCTTTAAACATGAAAACAATAAGATGCTAACATCCTCCTATCTATGAAGACTTGATTCTTATCTCATCTCATATTTAAAATACTTTACTTTCTTTGCATTATCCTTTAAGCTTATGAAAACTTGTCTATTGTCTATATTTTCCTTTAAATGAGAAATTGAAAAAAATACAAGTCTTCGTCTTCCACAATCTCAGGTATGGAATCCAATATCTCTATGAGGTCTTCATAAGGATCGACTAAACTAGTTACTTTGGATGCAGCACCAGTAGTGCTCGTACTCTCAACAACTGTAAGCAGCCTATTAATTTGTGTTACAAGCTTCTCTCTTGTGCTTGATTTCTTATCTTTTTTTCCCCAAGCTTGCATCTTTAAAGTCTGTGTGGCTCTCTTACGAGTTTGAATTCCAATTGGTTCAACAACAGTTTCATCCACATGATCCTCAAAGTTTTCATCAGTAAACCTACAACATCATCGATATCAGGTTGTGTGGTCTCCACATCATTATCAACATATAAACCTTGTGCATGATTCCATGTAATTCCTCCTATAGCAATTGTATCTCTGAATATCATATCTAATTTTACTTCAAGATCGGGATGTATGTCTTTCATCCTAAAAGCCTTAAACTTTGGATTAGCCTGTTATAATGAAACATTTGCATAAGTTGTATCATTAAATGCGAGCTTAACATAAAAGTAAAAAAAGAAATGAGAAAAACCTGAATTTTACGCTCCCACCATTGGTCACTCGCATCAATGGTTTTCTTCCTTGAATCCCATCATAGTCTAGTTTCATTATAAAGCAATGACCTTCATTTTTTCCATTCTTCCTTGAGATTATCCCACTTACTCTTTATTTTTTTGCTTATCATATTTTTTACCCGTTAGCTCCTTCAACTTATTAATTATGATTGTCCATCCATTTTTTTTTTTTTTGCAAGACAATTGCCTTTTTCAATTTGTTCGATGCACAAGTTACAAAAAATTTCTAGATCTTCCGAGCTCCAAAATGCCTTTAATGAACTCATCTACTAATAAAGTAACATGAACAAAAAATAAATTTAAGAGACACAAACAAACAAATGTGATATGTATATATACACAAACAAACAGATGTGATATGAGAAGAGGAGGAAGGATGGAAGTTGGAGCTATTATTACGTAATTAAAGCAGAAGTATCCCGAGAATCCCCTTAAGTTGCACTAAACTTGAAAATATGTTAATTTGGCTACCAAAACATAGATGGAGATTATACTATTGAATCTGGAATTGTAACAGCTATCTCTCATTGGTTTGGACAGATAACTGGTGTGCAAACAAAACATGTGGAAACTAATTGGTAAAATCAAATCTCAATAAAGGTTGTAGATGCAATAGCTAGAGTTCTACCATTACCAGAAAAGTTTCACTTTGGTCAATAAGCAAATACAAACTAAAGTCTCCTTTGTAATGTTATCTTTTAAAGTAGCAAATGTGTACTTTTTTTATTGTCATGTGGCTAGACAGGTATGGTTGTTAAGGCATTAGAACTAATAACCTTCAAAATTGACAGACAATGGAATGGGTCGAGACAATTCTAGATCCAAGTAAGATTGGTCTAGCTTATCATGAGATAGAGAGCCTTCTAAAATCTCTAGACTCCTAATTATAGATTATTTGTGAACGTGGAGGAATCTCACAAACATGGAAAGGCTGCTTTTAGATTAGATAAATGCATTAAGGATGAGAACAAGCTCAACAAAATTCCATATTGGATATTTCACAGAGAAGTACACTAAATGCTCAATCGCACTTGCAGGAAAAGACCAATTTTGATGCTGCATATATATAAGAAACACGTTCAGTGTCAGCAATAGAAAAGATCATTTTAAAGAGGTGTTGATGTTGGTTGGATCTTGGAGATAAACTCACAATAGAATAAGGAGAAGCATGGGCAACAAAAATTTAATCTTTACTCGCAAGATCAAGAAGCTGGCAACACATCAGTTTAAGTGAGATAACCTAAATGTATCAAAGTATATCTTCTTCAGAGTCTCCTTGGTCAATGGAAGCCATCATAAATCATATTAAGACATTGTGACAGACAAGTCCTCCGAAACAGCAAGTTGGAATCCAGACTCAGCAAACATAACAGCCCATGAACTAGCTAGAATGAACCTTCATTTAAATATAAAAAATGCCCAATCCTCCTTTTTTTTTCTTCCAGTTAAAGCCATTGATACTCTCACTTTTGGTTTTGTAATTTTTGGACAGTTCTTGTGATTATCTTGTACACTCCGCTCTTTTCTATATAATATTGCTTAGTTGGCTAGTGAAAGAAACAAAAAATATCATGATTTTGTATCCATAGCCTAAAACAAAATTTTCATAACCAAAGCATCCAAGGCAATAAACCAACACTCAAAATTTAACCCTAAGTTTAAGAAAAAACTTATTTCTCAATGACTTAAAGAAATAATTAAATATGATCAAAAGAGAACCCCAATGTGGATGAGCCAACTTTGAAGCCAAATTCGAAAACCTTCCAAAAATGGTATATGTGCACAAACACATTGCAACCCAAACAAAGCCCACACGGTTTCAACTGAGGCTCAAACTCATATTAGTTTCTCTTTTTTGGCACATCCACTTAAAGTAACACATAATTCATGAAATGAAATTGGTAAAAAGTAGCAGAGTCGAGAGATTTCTTTTGCAAGACAATGCCAAGGCTTAAGGATGTGTAACGCCAGAAACAGCACGATCGTAGTGTAGCACAACCAGACAAATTCAACAGAGCACACCCCCGGCGTAAATTAAAAAAAGAAAAATCGAAACTCACGATGAGATTATAGCTGTAGAAATCTAAATAGAGCAAGAACAGGACAATTGACAAGCACTAGCAACAAGCAACTCTGATAATGTGTCATCATCAAGAAGAAAAAAACATTTATGAGCATAAAAATCCAAGCCCAAGGTAGCAATTATAGCTTATGTGAGGGCTACAATGCAGACGCTTCACAATCAACCGAAGTACCCTCGGTGCGCAACATCCAAAGGTGCAAAACGAACTCTCAAACTCACATTCGGGGCATACCTTTAGTCTTTAGTCTTTCCACACTCTGCGAGCAATTTGATAGCCTCTCAAATCAAAAGCTTTGAACTTGATTTTCCCGATGCTCAGCTCTTCCAACGTTGGGTACTGGGTGGGCTAGTGTTGAACAAATCTCTAGAATTCCAACAACAATAATTAAAAAAAAGCAACCCCCAATCAATAACTGAGGCGAAAAACCCAAAACCCTAGTCGTGGATTCCCACCCCCAGCACACCTTTGAGTCACTCGCCTAAAAATAAAGTAAGAACAGGGACGTACATCTTGGAGAGCTTGTTCGGGGGACGTACATCTTGGAGAGCTTGTTCGGGGTGCCATCGGTGACCTTGGCGACACGGAGGAGGGCGAGCTCGGCCTTGAGTTCCTTCAGCTGGGTCAGAAGGTCGGTCACAGGAGCAGGAAGCAAAACCGTCGCCGTTGCCGTCACAAGAGTAGGAAGCAGAGCCGGAGCCATCGCCATCGCCGATTCACAAGAGGAGGACCTCCGATCACAGCAATGGGTGAGAGACGATCCATATGGAGTGGTGCTCGGATTGCTCGGATCTTGGATTTGCTTGCTCGTCAAGAGGGTAGAAGATCCAGATTTTGCTCACTCGTCGCGGCGAACTTTGGCCTTGATGGAGTGGTGCTTGAAATCAAATCGTGGAGTAGTGCGAGTTGCAAGGAGAGAGAGACGAGAAGAGAGTCGATGGAGAACACTGCAAAAGAGAGGAAACTTGAAAAGACTTGGGGTTTTGTTCAATATATGGTAAAATTGGACTTTTAATGAAATATTGAGGGTAAAATAGGCATTTGGCAACAATTCATTAAACCAAGGGACCAGCATTCCAAAGGTTAGCATTTGGAGAATGGGGGCTCAAAATGCTGAACCAAACACTAATTTTTTTTTCCGAAGGGGCTTTCGGAGCTGAAAGCCCCTTGGGAAAGCTGAACCAAACACCCCTACATCTCCACAAGTGAGCCCTTTCCTTGTGCTCCATGCATCTCTTGCTTGCTTTACTTGAAAGCTCCATTGCTCCACTGTTCCCTCCCCCCTCTTTTCACCTCTCTTGTTGAATTGAAAAACACACTTGCCCCAAATTCTAGGGTTTGTTCATGCTA
This sequence comes from Eucalyptus caleyi, assembly GCA_014182885.2. Lineage (NCBI taxonomy): Eukaryota > Viridiplantae > Streptophyta > Magnoliopsida > Myrtales > Myrtaceae > Eucalyptus > Eucalyptus caleyi. Next base: position 53,763,313 of record CM024468.2, on the reverse strand, counting down.
TCTCTCTCTAGAAAATCTCATATGCTCTCTCGATCGGTTCCTCCATGTTCTCTAGTGGTCGATGTTCCCTCTCCATCTCTCTGAAGCTCCGTTCATTGGTTGGCTCATTGCTCCATACAAGACTTGCTCGATTTGGCACTCTCTCAAAGAAGCTCGATTCTAACTTGGTAATCCTCTGAATTTGACTAATCATAGCTTTTGGAGTGTTTATGGTGTTTTTCGTACCTCAGTTTGTCTAATAAAGTTGACGGGAGAATGGTCAAAAAATAGAGTTGAAGAGATTGTGGTGCCATCCGTCGCTAGAACAACGCCGATTTGGCGTTAGGCAGGTTGATTTTCAAGGCCAAATATGGCTGAGCTAGGAAGTGCTCCATCTAAACCACTTAAGAAGGGACGGCGCGTTGGTTTCGGATTCTCCCTGATATCAAGGTGTATCAAGAGGCTCTAGGTAAGAAGTGTATCAAGAAAACCTCAAAAGAAAACGATGGATGCTGAGAGTTTCTTGGGTGATCTACTTATTGGGTCTAGGAATTTAAAGTTGGGAAGAAGGATGAGAGGGTTAGATTCATAGATGGGGTTAGATCATTTCCTCTCTCTTCTCCATCTCAAAATTCGCATTGTGTCTTAAGCATGTTTGCTCAGGAAAAAATTGACATGCCAAATTCAGATTGCATTAGAACTGACATGTCGAATCCCTGTCTAGTGACTACTATTTGTATCTTGAGTAAGAGCATATCCATTAGCAAGTGCATAAAATTAAACGCTACCATGTTGGCCGTAAGGTTAGCCATAAGTAGCGAGGCAATGCCTTGAACTAACTAGTAGGAATTAAATTGGTAGTATCGAGCCTTGACCAGTGAATTTAAGTATAAATTTGCAATCATAAGAGACATTAGACTTGTGTTGAATTGGGTGCAGTGATTTGGTAGAGTACATATACCTTGCCATGGTGTCAAATGCTTTGTTGTTGTTATTATTACTGTTCCATTTTGAGACAACTTAGATCATATTCTTAGATGATTTTCATCATTAATCATCACAAGCTTTAACTTTTCAAATATAGAAAGTAGACCAATTTTTGCTTTTAGTCAAACAAAAAATATCAATGTTGTGCTATGAACTTGTTGTGGTTAGACTACAAATACAACTACACAAACACGCCATTTGGTCCTTAACATCTCACATTTCTTTCTTCCACTAATTCTCTCTTCGTTCTCTTGTTAGGATTTGGAGGACAAACTCCACCAAGGTAGTCCATTTGACCCATCGAGTCTTATTATGGACTTAGACCAAGCTACCATCCTCAAGGCAAAGGAGATAAAGAACAGCCACCTCGTCATGTTCTTCATGCTCGGTTTCTTCTTGCAAGCATACGTTACCAGGGGAGGGACTTGTCGAGAATCTTGCGAAGCACCTCAGCCACGCATTCAAAAACAACTTGCTCACTATGATTGCCAGAACAGCAGAAAAAACTCCTACCTTGTAATTTTAGCTCTTGAGATTATCCTCTTAAATATGGGAATGAGTTGTACATCTCAATGAGACAGCTTGAGGCATTAATTAGAATTTCTACTTGGAACTTTCTCTCTTATGATCTATGTAGAGGGCTTGATCAAGTTGGCCCTGAAGATTGTAACATCTTCAATATTCTTTTGTCATCGTATATGCAAAATCTTCTTTAGCACACTAATGTACAATTGTTTTTCACTTTTATTGTCATGACCCAATTGAACTTTGAACTTTGAAGTACTCATCCTCCATATAATTAAGATTGTTCAAATTAAGTGACTCTCTTGTAGTTGCCACATATCATTCTTGTCATATCTCAACATTTCTCCTATTATGACATCAATTAGTTTCTTGGCTTTAATCTCCTGCACAAAAAGATAATAACACTAAAGTAGGTCCCTCACTCTACAAATTCTCATTTCCTTCACACACTTTATCTTCAATCTTGAAGAGAAGTGAAAGTGATAGAAGAAACGAGAGAAAGTGGAAGTCTCAAGCTGAAAGCAAAATAAATAATCTAATCACATCGGCATATCCACAATTGTATAGTGATTATAATTAGTGTTTAATTTGGATTACAACAAAAAAAAATGAACTCTTGCAGCTCAACCAAAAAGGAATTTGGATTATAGTCAAAAGGCTAGCACTATTTGTTTTCATTTACAACCAAACAAGCACAAGCGGCCGAGATTCTATGTTAGTGTTGAATTCGGATTACAACCAAAAAGGAGCAAGCAACGGCTTCTTGGCTATGAACAAGTGGATGGAATTCACATATATTTCAATGTGGAGCATTACTTGTAGATTCTTTAGTTCCACATGGTCCAAAAGCCTCAGTTAAGACATGGTCGGTCTGACTTGCAAATTCTTATGTTCTCGTATCTCCTTGTTCGGTAGATGTCCTTTTCACCATGGCTAGTCTTTGATGTTTTCTCGATCTCCCCCTTTTACCCTGCATAGAAAAGCATGAATAAGTTACAATAAGTATTATCATGAGACCATGTTAGTATCGAAGACTTGGGCCTATATAAGTTTTTTTGGTCTTCCTTTTTCTCTTACCGGAGGTTTGATTTGTGTTGTTGCAAGAGGCTTCGGACATGTTCTCTTATTGTGTCACAAGTCTTGACAGTTTTAGCATGAGATGATTACCTCGACTTTTGCCAATTTATTCGAATTAGTATTTAGATTAACCATGGCCTTCCCCTTTTTTGTCCTTTTTTCAACATTCTCACCTTGGTTATTGTGTTATTTCTTGGGTCTCCCTGAAAGCTTTCTAAATGGCGGAGGCAATATTGGCTCTTTAGTGGATAACAACCATATTTTCTTCCCATTCAATTTCGGTAATGGAAATTGACAGTATCTTTCGTAAGCATTCTTTTTGAAACAATCATCAACATACCAATTAATCTCATACTTCATATAATTAATGCATAAGATATAATAGCTATAGGGTATTCTTAAGATATCCCATTACCTACAAGCACACATCCTCCCTCTCAAGTCTACTTCAAATCAATCATCATTGACTTCAACTTCAAATTTTTCCGCAATGCATGGTTTGGTAACACAATACCTAAACTTCATCTTTGCTTCCTCAACCTTTGCCCTAATTCGTGGACATAATTTATCTTGGGAACCCATTATCAACTGACTTTTCTCATACATTCTCGCCATCAAAGCTGTTCTTATTGCCTCTAACATATCAACAATTGGCATCTCTCTTTACTTGCAAATGTATGCATTAAAAGTTTCACTCAAATTGTTCTCAATGGCATCACATTTTCGCCTAGCCTTTATGAATGCCTTGCAAAAATGCTCCAGCCCTTGCCTCATGAAATCTTTATAGGCATCAACAAACTCCCTCTTCATTCCTCAATTGCTATATTGAATTCAACCTCGTATGTAGCATATGCAGCTCTCTAGAAGTAATTTTGAAATATTTCTCCCTTGTATAATTTTTTCCAGTTTTCATAAATGTGCCTTGAACAATTCCTATGTTCTACACAATGAGCCAATGAAAAAACTGCATTGATAAGACCCTGCAAAACATAAGTGAAATGCATTAATAAAGCTTTGCAAGACATAATTCAACGACTATTATAAAGGAATTGATGAAATTTGAAACTTATTCTACCTTTTGTTGATCACTTATGAATGTCCAATCATCACCTCTACCTACTTGAAGGTCTGTAAATAGAAACTTGATGAACCAAGTCAAATTGTCTTGTGTTTCCGCTTCAACAACAGCCCATGCAACTGGAAACATCTGATTATTTTCATCTCTTCCAACAGCACAAAGTAGCATTTGTTTTACTACGGTTTTAATAAAACAACCATCTAGTCTAATTACTTTCCTATAACCTTCTAGACAACCCATTTTCAGCCCTTCAAAGCCAACATAAAATCTCTTAAACATGTTTTGTGGTTGTCTAAGTAAAAGATAAAATGTGATGTTCTTACTAGATTGCCCCAATTAAGCTTTATAAGATGCCAATAACTTATATTGCTCAACATATGGACCCCGAATAGTCTTAAGAGCTCTATTAATTGCTCTATAACAGGTTCTTCTATTAAACATGAGTCCCCACATCTCCATTGCATCTGCTTGCAATTGTATTGTGATATATTTCAAATTAGCTCTGATCTTAGACAAGAACTCTTCTACAAGTCATATGTCAGATGTACTTCTATTTCGCATGCTTCTAGGGCAAGTATGTTTTTCTCCAATAGTCTTGACAACAAATGTTTTCTCTTTGTTGAGCCAACTATCATAAATGGACCATTTCATCCGATCACACACTTCACATGCCGCTTTTTAATTTCACTTTTCTTCCAACTAATATTGTAACCATTTATGATTACATATTTCTGCACCACCCTCTTAAATTGAGTATGAGACTAAAATCTCATGCCTACTTGAAATTGCAATTCTCTATGATTGCAACTAGGGTCATATCTAATTGTCAAAGGTCTTATTTGGTCACATACTTACTCATCTCTAGAGTCAAGATGAGTGAAATTTTCATGCCCTTCAATGTCATCATCATTTTCATCATCATTCACGTCTTCTTGTCTATCATCAATAGCAAATGTCGCCTCCCTCACCATCCCCACATCATGTATCCCTTCCTCATCTCTAAATATAATGTGTTGATCACACATCCAGCTTAATAAATCAATCTCAGTATCATCACTCTCAAAATAAAAGCCATCATCACTCTCACTATCTCTACTTTGGCTAGCACAAACATAATCAAGCCTCGCCTCAGGCCTAAACACCAATTTAGTTCCAACTTCATCGCTTAATTCAACTCTAGCCTCATTATCTCCACCCTGGCTAGCACCCCTTGTTCCACCCCAAATCTCAGCCTTGAAGTCATCCACTATTTCAATATCAACTATATTTGTCATTCCCCCTATACGACGCTTCATCTCTTTGTATGCAAGAGACTAAAGTCAGAAGACCCATACATTTTCATGTAAAGATAAGGTTACCTACTTTAACAATATATCATGTTCTAAAGAAATATGAATTTGACATGTGAGTTTTTCTACGCAAGCATGCTTAAGACCCAACACGACGGCATTATCAAAGGCAAACAACTCTTCGATTACCACAAACTCTTCAACTCTTCTTTTTTTTTTTGACCATTTTTCCCGTCAACTTTATTAGACAAACGAGGTATGAAAAAAAACCACAAGCACTCCAAAAGTTATGATTACTCAAATTCAGAGAATTATCAAGCTAAAATCGAGGTTCTTCGAGCGAGTCCCAAATCGAGCGAGTCTCATATGGAGCAATGAGCCAACCAATGAATGAAGCTTCAAAGAGATGGAGAGGGAATATCGACCACTAGAGAACGTGGAGAAACGAATCAAGAGAGCAAATGAGATTTTCTAGAGAGAGATAGCATGAATAAACCCTAGAATTTTGGGCACACGTGCTCTTCAATTCAACGAGAGGGGGGGGACAATGGAGCAATGGAAGTTTCAAGCATAGCAAGTGAGAAATACAGAGCACAAGTAAAGGGCTCATTCATGGAGATGTAAGAGAGTCGAGCTTCATAGAACTCTTGAACATGAAGGATGGAGTTTTGAACGAAAAGCTTTTGAGAGAGAGAAGGGCACACGATGGCGTTTTTATTTCTTTAGCCACGTTAGATGTAAAACGACGCCGTTTTATTTCTTAAACGGGTGCCACGTCAGCACCATTTGCATTCTGTCATCCACGTCAGAGGCCACGTAGGATTTTTAACTGTGTTTTTTCACAGAACCCTAACAGAGAGTAGATGTGTCACGCGGGCTAAAGTTTAGGGTTTTTAGTGTCACAAAAAAAAGTTTAGGGTAATTATGTCACAGTTAGTAAAGTTTAGGGTTTTTCGCGGCTTTTTCCCCCTTTTTTTCCTCTTCTATTTATATTAATATGCAAATAAATTTAATTTTTTTTGCTGAGGTTTTTAGGTTCATGTCTTTCTCCCTAGAAATTGGCTAGATGTTTTTAGAGGCAATAAGGTGATGATGGTATCGATCGAGTGGTGATTGTGTCGCTTAGGGCCTGTTTGTTTGGCTTTTGTTTCTGTTCCCTGAAACACAATTTTTGTTCTTTTGTTCCTGGGAACTAAAAAGGAACAGAAACAGTTTGTTTGCGTTTTTATTCTAAATCTATTTTTTTGTTCTCAGAAACATAACTAGAACAGAAACAAGAAACAAAAAAATTTTGTTTCTTGTTTCTGAAACAAAATTTAAGAACACTTTTTCTTTCTCTTCCATTTTCTTCTCTCTTTTTTCTTCTTCTTTTCTTCTTCTTTTTTCTTTCTTTTTTCTTTGGCCGGTCGCCCCTCGGCCATGGCCGATGACCAACCATCGAGGGCCGGCGACCTCACCAGAGCGTGCCGGCCCTCGGCAAGGCCGAACGTCACCGAGCCACTGCCAGGCCAGCGTCGCTGACCGCTGGGCGAGCTCGGCCTCGCCTTGACTGGGTGAGCTCGAAACAATTTTTAAACAGAAATGTTACCAAACGCACCCTTAGTTGATGCACTTAAAATATGAGTTAAACGGAGGAGAATTTTATTGGTTCGGATCGTGTAGGTTATATGCCGTTAAGACTATATTGCATAAATTTGACAAACATGATTAATTAATTTTGGTCCAAACTTTTAAGAGACCTGCTCTATTCATTTGCTACCTTCACTTACTACCCAAAGCTTGATTTTGGGTACGATTTCGATATAATATTTGTTGGAGATATCATTGGACATACTAATGATATTATTTGATATTTCATTATTCGCTATGTAGTGCATAATATTTAATGTATACTTTTGTTTACAATACAATATTATTTGGGGTCACGTCTACATATTCACATTCCTTGTACCTCTTCATAAATTTCATAAATTGAACAATATAAGGAGTTTTTCCATATTTTGTAACTATATCATTTCTTTGAATTACTTGATCACATGAAAAATAAGTACCTCCTAATTTTTCAGCCTCAACTTAAATTTACACGTCCATATGAAAAAAAAATCCCAGTACATGAAAGTCGGTACACACTTTAGACCTCAAACTAAACTTAAAATGTCGAAACTTGATAGAAGCAATATCATGTATTTATCTCAAGTCTCAGCACGAGAAAGTAATTGCATTCCATTGTCTCAATCATGAAATGAATTTACAAATCTTCAAGTGAACAAGCCATTGGGTAATGTCACTAGAAAAGAAGATTTCTCAAAAAAAAAAAAAAATTGAACCTATGGTCATCGACATTATGCATATGCATGAGTAGGGTTGACACGTGGAAGCTTTATATGGCGCCCCCTTTGAATGTCCAAAAAATCAGGTGACTTGAAATTGGAGATTGCATCACGTTTTTAACCGCTCATCAAATACAAAGATTATAATAATAATAATAATAATAATCAAAAGACATTTTACAGCATACAACCAAATGAATTTCAGAAAGTGCAATTTATAGCGAGAAGTAGATGGTAACTTTTTCAATTTTACCTAGAATGGAACATACTTCCTATTCGAGTAATTTTTCTTTTTGCTGTTGAACCCACAAAATTAAATCCTAGATTTGTGTCTTCCTCTTGTCAAAAAAATCATTCGATCAACTATAAACTTATTGCACAAATATTAATTTAGTCACAAAGTTGTCAATATAGTCCAAAAACCTTTGCACAAAATTTTAATGTAGTCCTTGTAGCCCAATTATAAATGAAATTATTTGTCTTTCTTTTGAGATAAGAGTGTTGGGTGGTTTTAGGCCCTCTCATCTTAAAAGAAAGCTCAATAATAAGACTTTCTCTCATACTTATAAACCGAGTACTAGCCCCTTCCATAACCATAATCTCAACAATCTCCCCCTCACATATCGAGCCTGGATTGGTGGCGCAACAATCCGTAGCTCTCCCATGTCACTTTTTTTTGTCCAGATTTAATGGCAACCTAGGGTCTAATAAACAGAGAGTCTCTTTATATTTCACGTCTCCTAAATAATGTGAAGTTTGGTTTCATTGCCAGCTTATTTTGCCATATTTCAATATATAGATATGAGGAATTATAAAAGACTTTTAGAGCACATGAAGTCATTTAAAAATATGTAATGTATCTTTAGTTTCCTACCTCTTAGTTTCCTTTTTATTTTTTTTTTATTTTTTTTGGTGGGTCGAAACATACCCCTTAGTTGATTGACCGACTCGTGTTGAACTGTTTAAGTACTAATGAAACCTCCTGATGGCGGCTTGCTTCCGATATATCACATAGAATTAGAGGGTTTTCAATGATTATTTGGACAAATACACGGATGATGGAAGAAAGATTTCTTCCTCAAGATGAGTTAGCCCACAAATAAAGGTGCACTTCAGTTTATATAATGACGTACCCAGTGATCTCATGGAAAATAAGATGCTTATAAAGATGGTAAAATCGATGGCAACCCTTTTTAAACTCAGATTTAACAATCGAGTGCTAAATGAGGCTTATCCATGTGAATCTTAATGCTGTAGGCACTTGCCCGTTTCAAAACCCATTTTAGTTACAAGCATAATTACTATTTGACGAGGTGTGGAGCGAAGGGGGTGGCCACTGTTGGAGGCCCCGGCCCTCGGCAACACCGCTCACGAAGGTGGATCTCGCCAACAACGTTCTCCAAAGTCGCTCGGCGCCAACAACCTTTATCCGAAGAGCGGTGGTCTCTCTCTCCCTCTTCAAACTATTCAGATCTAATCAAAATAGTCCGTGACCGTTCAGTCAAAGCTTGGCCTTGATCAGCTTGTATGCATATAGAGACACTGATACATCTAGGATGACATGGATTACACGAAATAAGTCGGAATATAATGGTGACCGAAAGTAGCACAGCTTTCTCGATTAATTGTTTTGATAAGTGTCTTTGAAGCACTCTTTAGCAAGATCGATCGATTGATTTGCATTGGTGCAGCAAGACAATGACAAATTCAAAGCGAAGGAAAGACGTTCCTACTTCAAACCCTAATAGAACAGAGAACGTGCACGCATGGACGAGATAAGTTGGCACGTAACTCAATTTCTGTAGGAGTTGTGTGAATGGGCAGTGAGTTTTCGTGACCTGTCGACACTCGGGGACAAGAAGGGCCAATCCTCGCTGTCTCTTTGCTTAGAGCTCAAAACCCATTTCTCCTCTTCTTCCTTAGAATATTCTATTCAAATTGTTTGGACATGAATGAATGTCTAAAGAAAATACAGCAAGACGGCAGTACTAATTATTCTAACCTTGCTCAAAATTCAAAACCGCACACCGACACTTATTAATCTCAATATAGACCTCATAGCTTTACATTACTGTATTTTGCTTACGTGGGTTCACATAACTTTTCAATGAAGCTGTGGTTTTCACTTAAGGAAAAAGGTTCGCATGGTCCGTTCATATGTAAATTAGGAATTGGCTCCAACTTCTAGACAAAAATATTGTTGAAATTGCATTCGCGCATTTGGAGCATTTTCATTTAATTAAGCCCACAAAAACTACACTGACATTGGATTGGCGCGTAGTGGATGTTGCTAGTAGGAGGAGATTTGAGCTTAATTTATATCATCCCTTGAGTCAACCAAAATTTAAAATTTGGCCAATCCCGTCAGTTTATCACAATGGCTGAAAATATCATATGATGCTATGCACATGGGTGAGCTCAATAGTCGATCAAGACATATATATGTATGCGATCAAAAAAGAAAGTCGATCTACTCCATTCGAGCTCGATAGATATGTACTCAAAAATGGAAAGTCAGATCCACTCCTTTCCTTGAAAGCTTCACCTTCTCACTTATAAAAAAGGACTGGAAGACTTGGCACCTTCACCAGATAGAAGTCCACATTCCACAAGAAGGCACGCCCAAAAATAAACAAAGGAAAGGCATTGCTGGCTCGATAGGTAACAGATCACATCTCGCACGGCAATCATACATGCTTGGCCGGTCAAAGCTTTTAAAGAATGGTTAATGACATAAATCATCTCAAAATATTGACCCAATGTGTAATGTGGTCTTTGAATTTTAAATCTGTTCGATAAAGTCTCTGAACTTTAACTCAATGTAAAATGTAATCCCCGAACTTTTAATTTATTCAATATGATCCCTAAACTTTTTGCACTTATTTAATTTAATCCATGAACCATATGAAATATTCGATGTTGTCCTTATTAGATATTTTTGAAATATTTATTAAAAATTATGACCGTCATTAAAGTCATCATTTTTGTAACGGTTTTACAATGGCCATATACTGGCTTTGTAATGACCATATAACGACTTTCTAATGGCCATATAACGGTTTTCTAATGGCCGTATAACGGTTGTCTAACGGTTTTATAACTTTTGATTTATTACTTCATAAACTTTTCATTATTTTATAATGGTCATCCTTTTAATTATCAATTGATTTATGACGGTGCTCTCTCTTTCTCTTATTTAAATATATTATTTTCTAATTTTTGCAATGTATTTCCAATAGTTATTATTATTTTCATGTATTTTAATATTTTTCCAATAGTCCTTCCATTGATTCAAGTCCACAGATTGTCAAACATTTTCATACAATCTAGGGACTAAATTAACATGTACCTAAAGTCCAAAATCGCATTAAACAAGTTAAAAGTTCTAGGACAACATTACACATTGGGTTAAAAATCATGAATCAAGTTGTATATTAGGTCAAAGTTCATAGATCATTTATGTCATTTACTATTTAAAGAAAGAGGAGGCCGGTTTTTCTTTCTAGAGAGTGTCCATCGTTAACGAAGAGAGGAGATCCATATCACAACAAGCCTTTTCTCCGTTTTGCACCGCTACCTACATAACCACACTTTATCGCCGTGCTTTGCCTCCCCATCACCGTTCGCTGCAATGTCTTGTTTCCACACCACTTTCGCTGCTGCTCCCGACGTCGCGCCGCCAAATGCTGAAGAGCTCCCACTAGGGATTAGGGGTGAGCGGTTCCCGGTTCCTTACAGGTTCCGCTTGGAACCTGGAACCTACCCTCGGGTACAGGTTCCTCATTTTTTGGAACCTGGAACCTACCCGTGAGAACTAAGAACCTAGAACCTACCCTGTCACAGGTTCCGGGGTCGATTCCAGGTTCCAACAGGTTCCAACGAGTTCTTTTTTTTTTTTCATTTTTAGTTTAAAAAAATGCTTTTATTGGAACTTACCGAATGATTAATTAGCCAAGCTATATTCCCTTTATTTGTGGCATCGATTACAAGTTCTTCACTGATCTTGAAGAGCTGCACAATGTCTCAGCATGTTTAGAAGACAAACCGACATATAATGCAGATCATGATTTTAATGCTAATCAATGAACCTGAATAGCCAAAGAGACAAAGCTTTGGGAGGGAAAATCATGAAGAAACACACTTCCTAAACTCCACTCTTTATGGTAATGAAAAAATGAAAAACATTTGAGAATATAAATCGCTGTACTTGTCTCTTTTTATCATGTCCTCCATTTCCAAGAATAAATGAAAAGTATAATGACAAATACAGCATTTTTGTCCAACTAAAGCATAACATGCAAATAATGAGGTAGTTTTCAGAAGAAGGTACCATTTCTCCTTCCTGAATATTTCTTCGAGCAAAGGGTCCCCATCCATGTATACCAGATTTACCGAAACATATTCGATGCTTTTCTGTCCTCTGAAACAGTAATTTAATATTAGCCATTATGAAAGACACATCAAGCAAAATGCGATGATAAAAATTGGAGGAGCAAACGTACTTGTTAATGACCATGACATAGTTATAATCAACCTCTTGGCTGTTGAACCTTCTGCATAATCATCGAAGTAAAATCATATTTTTCCAGGACAAGGCAGCATGCACCATATATTTTTTAGTCAATGGATCATAGTTGTTAAATCTTCTAGGCAATAGACTTAACAAAACGGCTCTGGACATGAGATTGAAGCAGAGAATTAAAACATGTAGACAAGGGGAACCAATCTAACCTATGATCGGTGCAATATATCAACTTCTTTGTTATTTGACTCCCACTCTTCTCCAGGCAGTGTAACTGAAAACAAAGATATAGAATCAGTGTAAACTTACATGAGTATCTATCTAACATATCCTTCCTTGAAATCCAACGCCAAAGAAAATAGAAAGAAAGCAAGAGCGAGCGTCGAATAGATTAAAAATCCAGCTCAAGAAATTCTACCAATGTTAGTTCGATAAAAGTCATGAAAATAATATATATCTATATAAGGACTTACTTCCATGCTGTGTCCCGCTCTTGCAGCACACATAACTTGAAAATAAGTAGGACATCTGCTGCATTGAGTGCAGGAACCATGAGTCTGCTTACATATTACACAACTCTGCACCACAAGCAAAGAAAAGCATTTGAAAAGAAGCACTGAGCATCTAGAAGTTAATGGCAAATAAACTAAACAGTAGACAACAAATAAAATCAACACATCAAACTCAAATACTCAACTGAACAATAAGATGCTATAAAGTTATTATGAAATCAGGTTCTCCTCTATTGCTAAACACTTTTATCATTCCCACAATAAGTACAATCCACCACATCAAAGAAACAGGAATCTTCAAAACTGTAAATCTAAACAAGTATGGATTACCTTCAAAAAAGAAGTTGGAGGAATTCTAAGTATTCTAGTGGCTGGTTCCATTTTCTCATGATTCAGAAAGCCAACTTCAGGGCAAAACCACGCGCATGTGACATGAACCCAGAGCGGCTTGATATCCGTTGGCTTCAAAGCACCCCCTAGAGACCAGCATTTAAGCCAGTCAAAATAATTTCAAGCAAGAAAATACTAACTCACACAACACCAAGACATAGATTTAGAGCAAAAGTCGATTAACCGTGATAATGAATTTCATATGATACGGCTTCCTCAAAATCCCAATAGTAATATTTCTAAAAATCAAAAGTGATATATCTAATATTTTCACCATGAACGTCAAATAATTTAAAAGTATAAGAAACAACATATGAGGACAAAAGCACCTCCTCCCATGAAAACACCTTAGAACCCTAGCTTGGTGCGGCGCCAGTGCCTGCGCTTCGCGTTGTACCTGAACCATTTCGGCGACAAAAATTAGGCCACAAAAAAATAAAATAAAATAAGAAGACGGCTTTTTTTGGACAAAACGTGAAGGAATTGGATATGAACCTGATGGTGTTGTGAGTCCGCATGCGAATCCAGTGAGGGATGGGCCTGTTCTGCCTCATCTTCTTCACCAGCTTCTTCTTGATCTGGCGACGGCGAGCACGCGGCGACGGTGGCGCGACGGCGACGAAGGCACGAGTCTCACAGCACCAACGGCGGCATGAACGGCGCACCGAAGACGGCGGCAGCCGCGGCTCAACCCACGGCCAAGGGGGGAAGAGCTCAGTTCGGGCGGAGGTGGTGACGGTTCGGAGCAACGATGGCTCGGACGGCTGAGCAAGCGGCAGCAAGAGGTGGTGATGGTGGCTTGGGGACGGCGGCGGTGCCTCACGGTTGCGCGGACGGCAAGACAGCTCGTCGGGCTCAACGGTGAGACGGCTTGTTGGACGAGCAGTGGGTGGTGGGGGTTCGGTGGCCAAGAGGTGGTGGTGAGTAGGGCGTGGGGCGGTGGTGTGGTGGTGGGTGAAGCAGCAACCGTTGAGAGGAAGGAAGAAGAAGAAGAAGAAGAGGTGGGGGGTTCGGCCGAGAGAGGGGGAAGAGAAAGAGAGAGAGAGAGAGGAAAAGAAAAAAGTGGGGCAGGAAGTGACGTGAGGTGGAAAAAGTGGAGAAAAGAGAGAGAGAAAAAGAAAGGGAAAGGGGGGAAAGTTAAACAGAAGGGGGGGAAAATCGCGTGGGAGGAATTAGAGTTTTGTATTTTTTAACTTTGCCGGTTCCAGTTCCTCAGGTTCCGGTTCCCGGAAAAAGACAACCGGGAACCGGAACCGGTCCCCTTAGAACCGGGAACCGGAACCGGCCGGTTCGGTTCCGGTTCCCGGTTCTACCCGGAACCACGCTCACCCCTACTAGGGATAGTAATTCATTAGCTTTTCCTTTCGGCGGTTCACTTCGAGAAAGGTTGCGACTCGAAGCCCTCAAATGGATCACTCCCCATGGATATAAAAACAAACAAAAAACAAAACAAAACAAAAAAGAAACGATAAAACCTAAGCATAACCAAGAAAGGAAAGAAGAGGCCCAAGCCAAGGAGAACAAAGATGCAATCACCCCATACGTCAGCTATGATGATCTTATTGGATTATATGTTGATGCTAATGATATGTATTTATAAAAGCGGTTAATTGCAGAAAGGGTATCGATAGAAACATAATTATAGAAGTACCCTATATATATATATATAATACACATTAATATTATATTCACCATTGACGTCAGATTCCCAGCATCACGAATCGTAGATCTTCAGCTGTTCAATCCTCAAAAACATTATTTTAATTTTCGCTTACTGCTCTACTGGCGTGACCCGGTCCATAAAACCCCAAGAAATCTCCCACCATCGTCGTCAACAATCTCACTTCCTCTCTCTCTCTCTCTCTCTGTGCATTGTTTCTCTCCATCATGGGCAGCGAGTCGAAGCAAAGCCTCCACATCGCCATGTTCCCGTGGCTCGCCCACGGCCACATCACTCCCTTCCTTGAGCTCTCCAAGTCCCTCTCCCTCCGCGGCCACGCCGTCTCCTTCCTCACCACCCCCGGCAACGTCGCTCGCCTCGCCGGCGCCCACCCCGAACTCCCTCCCTCCCTCCGCCTGGTCTCCCTCCCCTTGCCCAGCGTCCCCAACCTCCCGACCTCCGCCGAGTCGGCCTCCGACTTGGACATCGACTCGGTCCCCTACCTCAAGAAGGCCTACGACCAGCTCGAGCCGGCCCTGGCCCGGTTCCTCTCCGACGGTAGTGTCGACTGGGTGATCCACGACTTCGCCAGCCACTGGCTCCCCTGGGCCGCCGCTCGGCTCGGGGTTCGCTCGGTGTTCTTCAGCACCGTCAACGCAACCTCGCTCGCCTTCCTCGGCCCGCCGTCGGAGCTCCTCGGAGGCCGGTGCCATAAGCCGGAGGACTTGACCTGCGTGCCGGCGTGGATCCCGTACGAGTCCACAGCTTGCTTCAGACTTTATGAGGTACTGAAGCACCAGCGGTGCATGGACGACGAGGTCTCCGATTTCTCCAGGTTCGGTCACACGATCGACGGCTGCGACTTGGTGATAGTGAGGAGCTGCCGCGAATTCGAATCGGAGCCGTTGAGCTTGTTGCCGGAGATTTACCAGAAGCCCACGATTCCAATCGGGCTACTGACGCCAGCTATCCGAGACGAGGTTGAAGCCGACGATGAGAAATGGAAAGCCCTGGAAAGTTGGCTCAGCAACAAGCGCGAGAAAACGGTGCTTTATATCGCGCTTGGAACCGAAGTAATTTTGAGTAGCGAGTTGACGAACGAGTTGGCCGCCGGGATTGAGAAGTCCGGGTTACCGTTCGTTTGGGTGGTTAGGAACAGCCTCGTGCCGGCCGGGTTCGAGGAGCGAGTCTCGGACCGAGGGTTCGTCTGGGCGGGCTGGGCCCCGCAGACTCGGATCTTGGCCCACGGAGCAATCGGCGGATTCCTGACACACTGCGGCTGGAACTCCACGATCGAGGCGCTGAGCCACGGGCTACCCCTGGTGCTGTTCTCCGGGGGGAGCTCGGACCAGGGCGTGATGGCCCGGTTCCTGCACAAGAAGCGGGTCGGGTTTGAGGTGGCCCGGGATGAGGCGGATGGGTCATTCACGGGCGACGTGGTGGCCGAGTCAATCTGGCAGGTCATGGTGGAGCCCGAGGGCGAGCCGATTAGGGCAAATGCAGGGGCCATGAAGGAGGTGTTTGGCGACATGGAGTTGCAAAAAAAGTACATGGAGGAATTCGCAGGGATATTAGAGAAAAGTGCCACTAAGGACCAAAAGATGGCGAAGTAAATCTACAAGACGAGTATTGCTAAGTACATCGAATCGATATACCAAATTGATAAGTACGGTAAGGCGATCGATTTTTATTGGATATTAAATATGACCTGATTTAAGATTGTGTGGCGTTTACCTTTTACATAAAATTTAAATGATATTAACTTTAGTAAACCATACATCATTCGTGTGAATTCACTATACGCGGAGTTTGCAAAAGTTATTAATGGAGTTGATTATATATGATTTCAGTCAATATAATCATTTCATGAATAAACAGAAGCTACACAAACGGCAAGATGTAACGTATTCAATTGATTAATTAAAAGTCGGATGAAAGCAACCATTATAAGATATGCTAAAAGCCAAAAACAATTTGTACACTCAAATGTATGAGAGGGAGGAGACGGGGTGAAAAAAAAAATCAAAACCCGACATTGCGGGTGACCCAATTTAAAAATTCGCCTCCATTAGCACAAGAAAATTAATCCAAGAAAAATGAAATAAAATAATGTATTCGAAGAAGACTAATATAGATTGAAAGCCAATACGCGACAAGTAGGTGCGCTCGGCCGTGGGGGCTGCTTCTGAATGAGAATCATAGAATTCAAATAATATAAATATAAGGCTAAGATTGGAATTTTTATATAAACTTAGAAATTTGGAGCTGATGATTAGAATCCACCACGAAGCTAAAACAGTACGACATATATAAACTTCAATGCGACCACGCTCACGCTCCTCGGCCCGCCGTTGGAGCTCATCGGCGGCCAGTTTCAGAAGCCAGAGGACCTGACCAGCGTACCGGCATGGATACCGTACGGCGTACGATATCACATTTTGCCTCAGATTCATGAAGTATTGAGGCACCAGCGGTGCATGGACGACGAGGTCTCCGATTTCTGCAGGTTCAGCCACGTGATTGACGGCTGCGATTTCGTGATCGTGAGGAGCTGCCGTGAGTTTGAATTGGAGCCGTTGAGCTTGTTGCCAGAGCTTTACCAGAAGCCGGCTATTCCGATCGGGCTATTGACGCCAGCTATTCGAGAGGAGGTTGGAGATGACGATGAGAAATGGAAAGCCCTAAAAAGTTGGCTCGACACCATGCGCGAGAAATCGGTGCTTTATGTCGCGCTTGGAACGGAAGTGATTTTGAGTCACGAGCTAACGAACGAGTTGGCCGCCGGGATTGAGAAGTCCGGGTTACCATTTGTTTGGGTGGTTAGGAACCGCCTCGTCCCGGCCGGGTTCGAGGAGCGAGTCTCAGGCCAGGGACTCATCTGGGTGGGCTGGGCTCCGCAGTCGCGGATCTTGGCCCACGAGGCGATCGGTGCGTTCTTGACGCATTGTGGCTGGAACTCCACGATCGGTGAGCCGTGGGCTGCCCCTTGTGCTGTTCTCCATGGGGAGCTCAGAGCAGGGCCTTATGGCTCGGTTCCTGAACGAGAAGCAGGTCGGGTTTGAAGTGCACAAGGATATTTTCACATACTCGGACTCCCTAGCCACGGGGATGCGACCGGCGGTGGTTGTTGTTGTGATAAACCAGACTCATCGCCATTCCATTTCTTTTATCTTTTCATTATGAACATGCAGAAGCGTTCATATAATAAACACCCAACATCAACAACAAGAAGTTAGGAAAACACTTTACAAACACACTACTACTATTATACAATGTTAGTGCTTTGTACAAACCCTTTACTATAGGTCTTTTTTCTTTCCACATATGATTACATATTTATCTGCACAGGTTGGGGTAACATTAACTCCTCCAGTGAGGTTGCACTTCCAAAATTGATTTCCCTTCGTTGGGCCGACCTCCTAGGTACTTAACGCAATCCCACCAGACGTGGATGCGTCGCTTGGCCTTGGCGGTCCATTGAACCCACGAAAGGGTCCGGCAAGGTCACCGTCAAACCAAACGTACCACGCCATGTAATACTGGGGAACTAAGTCATCGAGGCCCTCCTCAACCCAAAAAGTAGTGCATCTATGATAGGCGGTAGTAGCTCCTGCTTCTATAATATCGGTGATGGTCACTTCCATTTCAACAAGCAAGCCAAAACGAACAGGAGGGAAATCCATACCTACAAATCTGAAAAAACAAAGAGAGAGTCATGGACTTAGTAAGTAAACTCAATAAACTTCAGTTAGGAGGATGCCTCGCCATCGAACAAAGTATGCAACTATCACCGTCTCAAGTGTTGATGGGAAATTAATAGCAAACTGTTCCATTAATCTTGATCATATGCATAAGAATGGTTCAGCTTACCTTTGATGCACGAAGTATCCAAAAAATCAAACAAAACATAGAGAAAAGCACACAAAACTTCATTTATTAACTTAACCGAAATCCATTGGTTTTTCCGGAATCCACCAGGCATTCGAAATCCATTGGGCAACATCTTCAAAATTCATTGGCAATGGATATTTCCACCATGTGACCATGCGACAACATCACGCAATCCGATTTCTTATCTTTATATTCTTAGTCGATGCATCAAGGCCCGAAGATGTGTCATGTAAGTGAGTGTCATGACCTACAAAACATAACTATACAATATGTTAGGCAAGGCCCAAATTTCGTGGCTTGACCCGTTACACCTAAGCACCAACCTAAAACCAAGCAACATTTGGATCGACACACCTCACTATTGATTTGAGGCCAAGCGAGGTCCAATCCGTCATGCCTCAATGTCCGTTCAAGACCAAGTGAGACCCCTTACGTGGCCTGGAGCATGTTTTGACTCATGGACAATAGCGTTACGAAATCTCATGTCGATTCCAGAAAAGTAACGCTCACAAACAATTCACTAGACAGAATATAGTAATAAAAGAGCAGAATCAGATGAACACACCAGAAAATTTGTTATCGAAGTTCACCCAAACCTGGGCTACATCTCCGCGCAGAGGCACTCTGCGAATCCACTAAACTTCAGAAAAAGTTGGAATACAACGACGATCTTCTCTCAAGATCAGGGCACAAAGAAATTGAGAACCCTCATCAAGGAAAAACTCACTTTTTTCTTCTCTCTTTTTCTTGCTTCTCTATTTCCTTTTTCAGCGTCTTGACAGCTAGGGTTTTGCCATCGCTAATATATAGGTACCACTTTTAACCTAAAAGGAAATTTAATAGAAAAGACAAAAAAGCTCCTAAAAACAAATATTTGGCTTTATCTATAACAATCTCCCACTTGAAGACAAATATACCCAAGCACCAAGCAACTTTGCATCCATCTTCTTCAAAAAATAGTAGTTGAAAAACTTGTGCCTCTGTGATACTCCTCATCAATCAACATGGAGTAATACCGATGGTAGTAGTACAGAAAATATGCTTCTCTTTGTCTACTACCTTGGTCATCATGTCAGTTGGATTCTTCGAGCCATCAATCTTTTGTAGCTTTAATTCATTATCTTTCAATGCTGACCTGATAAAGTGATAACGCTTCTTGATATGTCTAATTCTTGAGTGATAAGCTGCATTCTTTGCTAAGTGCACTGCACTTTGACTATCACTCCACGGTGTACTGACTGGCTGTTTTCGATATAACTCCTTCATATAATCTTGTAACCACATGATTTCCTTGGAGGCTTCTGTAATCGCTACATATTCTGCCTCTGTTGTCGATAAAGCAACTACTTTTTGTAGTTGAGATACCCAACTCACTGCTGTACCTACAACTGTAAAGACATATCCAGTGGTACTCTTACCACTATCTCGATCACCCGAATGATCTGCATCTACATAACCCTGCAACTCTAGAGATGTACCACCATAACAAAGTGAGTAATTGGAAGTACCGCTAGATATCTCAATATCCATTTAATCGCATTCCAATGCTCTCTACTCCGGGTTTTGCATATATCGACTCACAACTCCTACCGCTTGTGCAATGTCCGGTCTCGTGCTCACCATGGCATACATCAAACTCCCCCGCTGATGCATATGGAACTACCGCCATCTCATCTTTCAAAGCCTGAGTGCTTCGACACATATCCTTGGAAAGTTTGAAGTGATTCGCTAGAGGAGTTGCAACCGGTTTTGCCTTGTCCATGTTAAATCTCTTTAACACCTTGTTCACATAGTCTTCCTGCGACAACCATAATTTCTTATTTTTCCTGTCCCTGATAATTTTCATGCCTAAAATATTATTGGCCTCTCCCAAGTCTTCCATAGCAAACTGTGATGATAACATCTTTTTCACTTCTACGATTCTCTTCATATTGGAACTAGCCACCAGCATGTCATCCACATATAAAGATAGATACACAATGTCACCATCATCATATTTGCAAAAATAAACACAGTGACCAGACTCACAGTGTGCAAATCCTTTTTCTTGCATGAAACCATCAAATTTTAAGTACCATTGTCGCGGAGCTTGTTTCAAGCCATACAAGCTTTTCTTCAAGCGACATACCATATGCTCCTTACCTTTGACTTCAAAACCCTTAGGTTGTGCCATGTATAATTCTTCATCTAAGTCACCATGTAAAAACGCTGTTTTTACGTCTAACTACTCAAGATGAAGATCCTCCACTGCAACTATACTTAGCAGAACTCTAATTGATGTCATTTTCACTACAGGTGAAAATATCTTGGAGTAGTCGATCCCTTCTTTTTGAGAAAAGCCCTTGACTACAAGTCTCGCCTTGTATCTAATACTACCATTTGCTTCATTCTTAACCCTGTACACCCATTTGTTTAATAAAGCCTTTTTACATGTGGGCAACTTGGTCAACTCTCAAGTTTTGTTCTGAAGTAACGAGCTCATCTCATCTTTCATAGCACACTCCCACTGCAAGTGAGACGTGTCTGCCTTTGCCTCATCGTAAGTCTCCGGTTCCCCCGAATCTGTATATAAGACATGGCTCAGAATAGTATTAGCTTATGGATCAAAAATTACCTTTGGCTTTCTCACACGTGTAGACCTTCTCAAGACAGGTACTTCAAGGTCATTCGTTTGCTCCGAATCACTGCGTTCTTCTTGAACTACCTCTTCACTGATAATAGGCTCATCTTGAACCTCTCTTTCAGGTGAACATTGATCTTGGAAACATCTTCACGGGCATTATGTCTAATTCAACATACTGGTTGTACTACCTTCTCATGCTCGTCTCGTCGACGATTCTTGTACATCTTTTCTTCATGGAATACCACATTGCGACTGCGGATGACTTTGTTATTCTCATAATCCCAAAGTCTATAGCCATACTCGTCGCCACCGTATCCGATAAAGACGCACTTCTGGGACTTAGCATCAAGCTTTTTCCTATTCTCCCTGTCAATCAAAGCATATGCAATACAACCAAACACCTTTAGATGTTAATAATTAGTCTTCTTACCTGACCACCGCTCTTGTGGTATTTCTCCATCCAACGCACTAGATGGACTTCTGTTAATAAGATAAACAGTTGTATCAACTGTGGTAGCCCATAAGTGTAGCGGGAGACCCGCGTGTAGTCTCATGCATCTCGCACGTTCTAGAATAGTCCTATTCATCCTTTCAGCTACACCGTTCTCTTGAGGAATTTTAGGAATAGTCTTTAACCTATGTATGTCTTCTCGACTTAGATAATTTGCAAATTCTTTACTTGTGTATTCACCACCATTATCATATTTCAAAGCTTTAATCTGATAACCTGTTTCTTTTTCTACCATGATCTTCCACATTCTGAACATCCCGAATACTTCTGATTTTTCTTTAAGAGCATAGACCCAAGTCTTTCTTGTTGCATCATCAATGAATGTGACAAAATATCTCTTACCACCATAAGAGAGTTCCTAAGCGGGTCCCCATACATCGGTATGAACCAACTCTAGCTTCGGCCTTTATTTTGTCGCCCATTCAATTGAAAACTAACAGCCTTCTCGTTTTCCATAAATGCAACTCTCACAAAAATCTAACTCAACTTTTGTATACCCGGAAGTAATTTTCTCGAGTGTAACTGCTTTACACCTTTTTCACCAAGATGTCCCAAACGATAATGCCAAAGAGTAGATAAATTACCTGTAGCCATTGTAGTTGCAACCATATCACTGATATTATCTCCTTGGAGAAGGTAAAGCGTACCTGTATGCTTTCCCTTTGCTACTACTCTTACCCCTGAGGTTATCTTCCACTCTCCGCAGCCAAAGGTTATTACCAAACCTTCTTGGTCAAGTTTACTGGTTGAAATCAGATTTTTCTTTAATTCCGGAATATGCCTAGTTTCACGCAAAACTAGACGTCCTCCACCTGAGATGTTCACAGTCACGGTTCATTTCCTAACAATTGGACACATGTGGCCGTTTCCCACAATCACTTGTCCAAAATCTCCACTGGCATAATCATCAAATATGTCTCTTTGCGAGGTGCAATGAAAAGAAGCGCCAGAATCAATAAACCATTTATCTGTTGTCAACTCAAACCCTGCAGACAAACACAAGTTATCTAGCAAAGATTTATCGCTAACTACATTAGCACCTTGATTCTCATCTTGCTACTTATTTTTGTAGGCTTCACACTTTGAAACCTCCGGTGTCCGGTTTTGTGACAAAACCAACACTCATCTTTGCAACCTGTCTCTTACCCCTTGATTGTGATCTCGCCACGATTGCTGAAATTTCCTCTACTTTTACTTCTTCCACGGTTCTCCACTGCAAGTGCCGTTGAAGATGTAGATGTAGAAAAATTATCTCCACTTGAGACTTTCTTTCGCATCTCTTCATCCATGATACTACTCACAGCATCATCAAGAGTTAAATCATCTTTCATGGTGCTCAAAATTCCCTGCACTGCGGTATTGTAGCTTTCTAGAAGAGAACATAAAAATAATAAAGCTTGAAGCTTCATATCTAAATTTATGCCTGCGGATTCCAATTGACTCGTGACCTGCGTGAAACTATTAATATGCTCTGCCACAAAACCTCTATCAGATAACTTCATATTAATCAGTTTCTTCAGCAAAAATACCTGATTTGATGTGGATGGCTTCTCAAAAATATTCATTAGAATATCCATGGCTTCTTTTGCAGTTTTTGCTTTCGCGATGTGGTATCCTGTCTTTTTCGTCAACCCTAGACGAATCGCACCTAATGCCTTTCGATCAAGAATTTTCCATCCGGTTTCTGCTGTTGGATCCACTTCCGCCATCTCGGGTTTCCAACCCTCAAGTGGTGCATAGAGATCTTTTTGATAAAGATAATCCTCTATTTGTAGTTTCCACCATCCGAAATCCTCTCCATTGAACTTATCGATTCTGATTTTATCTTCTGCCATCCTGTTTGCTTCCAATCGAACGTCACCGAAAACCCTCGATATTCTCAATTAGCCAACCTAGGCTCTGATACCAGTTGTTACGAAATCTCACGTCGATTCCAGAAAAATTATGCTCGCAAACAATTCACCAGACATAATGTAGTAATAAAAGAGCAGAATCAGATGAACACACCAGAAAATTTGTTATCGAAGTTCACCCAAACCTGGGCTACGTCTCCGCGCAGAGGCGCTCTGCGAATCCACTAAACTTCATAAAAAGTTGGAATACAACAACGATCTTCTCTCAAGATCATGGCACAAAGAGATTGAGAACCCTCATCAAGAAAAAAACTCACTTTTTTCTTCTCTCTTTTTCTTGCTTCTCTATTTTCTTTTTCAGCGTCTTGACGGCTAGGGTTTTGCCATCGCTAATATATAGGTACCACTTTTAACCTAAAAGGAAATCTAATAGAAAAGACAAAAAAGCCCCTAAAAACAAATATTTGGCTTTATCTATAACAAATAGCACGTAAGCAAACCATATATGAACAATCGTCAACATACTCATACAAGCGCAAGTGAGAACTCATCCTAGTCCGAGTGACGTAGCACAACACCCTAACCAAGACTAAGGAATTCACTTACTACTAGACCAAGCGATGGCCAAATGACAAGGGGCAAGCAGCAACAAGAGAGAAAGTGACCGACATAGAGGGAGGGGCGTGCAAGGAAGAGGAGAAGTGGGAGAAATGAGCCAAGGTTGGAAATGAGGATTGATGCTTTTATTTATAGGCCAAATCCTCCATGATGGCCTTTCCAAATGGTCCGATAGCTTGTTCTTGGGTGGCAAGGCTAATTTAGGAGAGGTGGCGCCTTACCTTGGTTAAGTGGTGCCCAGGATTCTAGAGAAATGATTGGAGTCTTATTTGGGCCTGATAAACATTTTTTTCATGAAAAGAACAATACCAAAAGGGCATTAGATGTAATCAAGTCTTCGTACTCAAAATCTTTGGTTCGTAAAAGTAAAATAATCCTCTCATTATTTTAGTTAGATGTATAATCGACCTACCATAAACTGATTAGTGGTGACTTCTAATTAAAAATCATTTATATGTTAAAAGCTTAAACCTAAGTTGCGAAATGGTATGGATTTGAGAGAGCCCAATTTAAGTTTATGTTTAATAATACATTAGTCAAATCTTAGGTGATTCACCCAAAATTAGATTGCAATAGCTTAGCGATTCTGCTAAGGACCGAATCCAGAATCTCTGGTTCTCAAAAGGCCACCTCTACGAGTCGCCAAGCTAAGCAAGGGCAAGGGAGACAAGACTCACTACCTCCCAACATTTACTACTTATAAAGAGAAAGAGGTCTATATTGATAATATGATTGAGTTCAACAGGGGGCAATCCTCGTTGTCTCTCTTTCTTATAGCTCAAAACTCATTTCTTCTCTTTTCCTCAGAGTATTCTGGCCAAATTGTTTGGATACGAATGTATGTCTAAAGAAAATAGATTAAGAGGGCGCTCTTAATTATTCTACTCTTGCTCAAAATTCAAACCGCACATTTACATTTATTAGTCTCAATATAGCCCTCACCGCCTTTAAAAGAATTAATCGGTTGTCTTTGTATGGCTGGATTTTGCTGATGCGAGTCAGTCAAGATTCTCAGCTGAAGAAAAGCTTCGAGTGGCTCGCGCATGTTCTTTTTCCCAAAGTGATTAGAAATATCCAATTTGGCACTGCGTTTAACCCTAAACATGAAACTGAGGTGACATATACATAATTACCCACATTCATCTCAATGAATGAAACTTCACCATATCTAGTATTATTACATCATAAACACAGTTATTCAATCATTTTGTCAAATCAACAAACTAAAAAGCATTTTCATATGTGTGTGCATAATCACCGAATGTGTGTAAAAAGTAAAACTGTCACCGAAAAGTAGTCGACGTGCTCAAAGAGCTATAAAAGATCGCTCTCAATGGATATGAAAGAGAACAGAAGAAAACCGATGAAACCCTAAGCATAGCCAGGAAAGGAAAGAAGAAGCCAAAACCGATGAAAACAAAGATGCAGTCACCGCATGCGTCAGCCATGATCTTACTATATTATTTCCATCGTTAACATCGGATTTCCCACTTCATAAATCGTAGGTCTTCAATTCAAACCTCAAAAACATTATTTTAACCTTGATTACTACTGTACTGGCGTGCCCCGGAGTTCGATCCGGTCCATAAAGCCCCAAGAAATCTCCCACCATCTTCAATCACGCAACAACCCAAAATCATCGGTTGTCTACAATCTCACACTTTCACCTGCAACCTCTCTCTCTCTCTCCATCACGGGCAGTGAGTCGAAGCGAAGCCTCCTTTCCTCGAAAGCTTCACCTTCTCACATATAAAAAGGGACTGGAAGACTTGGCACATTCATCAGATAGAAGTCCACACCCCACAGGAAGACACGACCAAAAATAAACAAAGGAAAGGCAGTGTTGGCTCGATGGGTAAGTGATCACATCTCGCACGGCAATCATACATACTTGGCGGGCCAAAGCTTTTGAAGAAGGAATATCACGTAAATTATCTCAAAATTTTGGCTCAGTGTGTAATGTGGTCTCTAAATTTTAAATCTATTCGATAAGATCTCTAAACTTCAACCCAATGTGCAATATCGTTCTTGAATTTTTAATTTATTTAATGTAATCCATGAACTTTTGACACTTGTTCAATTTAATCCATAGACTGTATGGAATATTCAATGTTGTCTTTTCATTGATTCAAGTTTGAGTACAATATCAAACATTTTCATATAATCTAGGGATTGAATTAACATATACCTAAAGTTTAAGAACCACATTGAACAAATTAAAGTTCAGGGATGACATTGCATATTAGATCAAATTTCATGGACCAAATTGTATATTGAATCAAAGTTAACGGATCATTTGTGTCATTTACTATTTAAAGAAAGAGGAGGCCAGTTTTTCTTTCGGCGGTTCACTTCGAGAATGGCCGCAACTCAAAGACCTCGAATAGGTCACTCCCCATGGATATAAAAATGAAAAAAAACAAAAGAGAAACGATGAAACATAGCCAAGAAAGGAAAGGAGAGGCCCAAGCCAGAGAGAACAAAAGATGCAATCATCCCATACGTCAGCTACGATGACGTTACTTTATATATTCAGCGTTTGCATCGGATCCCCCACATCACAAATCGTGGATCTTCAGTTGTTCAAACCTCGAAAACATTATTTTAATCTTCGCTTCCTGCTCTAAAGGCGTGACCCGGTTTATAAAACCCTAGAAATCTCCCTCCATCCTCCAAATCGTCGTCGTCTACAATCTCACTTCCTCTCTCTCTCTCTCTCTCTCTCTCTCTCTCTCTCTCTCTCTCTCTGTTTCTGCAGTCTCTCTCCATCATGGGCAGCGAGTCGAAGCGAAGCCTTCACATCGCCATGTTCCCGTGGCTCGCCCACGGCCACATCACTCCCTTCCTTGAGCTCTCCAAGTTCCTCTCCCTCCGTGGCCACGCCGTCTCCTTCCTCACCACCCCCGGCAACGTCGCTCGCCTCGCCGGCGCCCACCCTGAACTCCCTCCCTCCCTCCGCCTCGTCTCCCTCCCCTTGCCCCGCGTCCCCAACATCCCCAGCTCCGCCGAGTCCACCTCCGACTTGGACATTGACTCGGTCCCCTACCTCAAGAAGGCCTACGACCTGCTCGAGCCAGCCCTGGCCCGGTTCCTCTCGGACGGCCGCATTGACTGGTTGATCCACGACTTCGCCAGCCACTGGCTCCCACAGGCCGCCGCTCGGCTCGGGGTCCGCTCGGTGTTCTTCAGCACCGTCAACGCCACCACGCTTGCTTTCCTCGGCCCGCCGTCGGAGCTCATCGGCGGCCGGTGCCATAAGCCAGAGGACCTGACCTGCGTGCCGAAGTGGATCCCGTACGAGTCCACAGCTTGCTTCAGGCTTTATGAGGTACTGAAGCACCAACGGTGCATGGACGACGAGGTCTCCGATTTCTGCAGGTTCGGCCACGTGATCGACGGCTGCGATTTCGTGATCGTGAGGAGCTGCCGCGAGTTCGAATCGGAGCCGTTGAGCTTGTTGCCGGAGATCTACCAGAAGCCCGCGATTCCAATCGGGCTAGTGACGCCAGCTATCCGAGACGAGGTTGGAGCCGACGATGAGAAATGGAAAGCCCTGGAAAGTTGGCTCAGCACCAAGCGCGAGAAAACGGTGCTTTATATCGCGCTTGGAACCGAAGTAATTTTGAGTAGCGAGTTGACGAACGAGTTGGCCGCCGGGATTGAGAAGTCCGGGTTACCGTTCGTTTGGGTGGTTAGGAACTGCCTCGTGCCGGCCGGGTTCGAGGAACGAGTCTCGGACCGAGGGTTCGTCTGGGCGGGCTGGGCCCCGCAGACTCGGATCTTGGCCCACGGGGCAATCGGCGGGTTCCTGACGCACTGCGGCTGGAACTCCACAATCGAGGCGCTGAGCCGCGGGCTGCCCCTGGTGCTATTCTCCGGGGGGAGCGCGGATCAGGGCGTGATGGCCCGGTTCCTGCACCAGAAGCGGGTCGGGTTTGAGGTGCCCCGGGATGAGGCGGACGGGTCATTCACGGGCAACGTGGTGGCCAAGTCAATCCAGCAGGTCATGGTGGAGCCCGAGGGCAAGCCGATTAGGGCAAATGCATGGGCCATGAAGGAAGTGTTTGGGGACATGGAGTTGCAAAACAAGTACATGGAGGAATTCGCAGGGATCTTAGAGAAAAGTGCCACAAAGGACCAAAAGATGGCGAAGTAAATCTGCACGACGAGTATTGCTAAGTATATCGAATCGATGTACCAAATTGATAAGTACAATAATGCAATCAATTTTTATCAGATATTGAATATGACCCAATTTAAGATTCTATTGCGTTTCTTTCATGATATTGAATATGACCCGATTTAAGATTCTATTGCATTTCATTTTTCATAAAATTTAAATGATATTAACTTTAGTAAACCTATATATCATTTGTGTGAATTCACTATATGTGGAGTTTGCAAAAGTTATTAATGGAGTCGATCTTATATGATTTCAATCAATATAATCATTTCATGAATAGACAGAAGCTACACAAACGGCAAGATGTAACGTATTCAATTGATTAATTAAAAGTCGGACGAAAGCTACCATTATAAGATATGCTAAAAGCCAAAAGCACTTTGTACACTCAAATGTATGAGAGGGAGGAGACAGGGTGAAAAAAAATAATCAAAACCCGACATTGCGGGTGACCCAATTTAAAAATTCGCCTCGATTAGCATGAGAAAACTAATCCTAAGAAAATGAAATAAAATAATGTATTCGAAGAAGACTAATATAGACTGAAAGTCATTACGCGACAAGAACGTGCGCCCGGCCGTGGGGGTTGCTTCTGAATGAGAAACATAGAATTCAAATAATATAAAATAAGGCTAAGATTGGAATTTTCATATAAACTTAGAAATTTGGAGCTCATGATTAGAATCCCTCATGAAGCTAAAACAGTACTATATATATATATATATGTATGTATGTATGTGTGTGTCTTGTCATAGGAATGGACCGAGTCGTTGAATCAAAAATAACCGACGCAAATTTACTCATTTAATTTATTTTAACCTATTTTTATGTAATAAAAATCTAGTGATCAATACCCAATCACATACCAATCCAACTTATTTTATTAAAACAATAGAGCTGGCAAAATGGGTCATAAACCCATATTATGATTTATGACTCATTTTTAGTTAAATTGGTTATATATGGGTCAAGTGAAAATTAAATATAGGTCACAAATGGTCTTATAAAGTATAGAAAGTAGAGCAAAAAAATAAATAAGTCTAAATGGGTTATTAAGAAACCCACTTTTAACCCATGGCCTTCCTCCTCTGCAGCAGAGCCTCTGCCTCAATTCTCTCTTCCTTCCATGACTGCAAATCTTTGGATGAGTAGAGCACCCCCCTTTCCTTTCCGATCCCAACCCATTGCAGCTAGGGGTGTCAGTAACCGAACCGAAAACCGGCGAACCAAAAAATCGAATCGAACCGAACTGAAAAATTCGGTTTTTTCGATTCGGTTTTCATTAAAAATCGAAATTTTTTGGTTCGGTTCGGTTTTTATTGGTTAATCGAACTAAACCGAACCAACAAATAAAAGTGGAGAAATATGAGTTTAAAAGAAAAAAAAACTGAAAACCAAAGGTTAAAAACCAGAAACCGAAAAACCGAACCAAACCGAAATTTTGGTTCGGTTCGGTCGGTTTCGGTTCGGTTCGGAAGACTTTTCCAACGGTTCGATTCGGTTCGGTTTTTCAAAAAAACCAAACCGTTGACACCCCTAATTGCAGCCACCGCCTACCCCGCCGTCACGCTGCCATCTTTGTCGTAGATCTCAAGCTCGTCAACCTCAAGCAAGCTGCGAGCTCGTCGGCCTTGGTCGAGCTCGGGCTCTCCTAGATCTGGCGAGCTGCAAGCTCGCCGACCTTGACAAAGCTCGGGCTAGCCTAGATCAGTCGAGCCACGAGCTCACTGGCCATGATCAAGCTCGGGTTGCCTAGATCTAGTGAGCCGCAAGCTCGTCGACTGCAATGGAGCTCAGGCTCACCTAGATCAGCCAAACCCAGAGCTCACCGGCCGCGACGAAGCTCGGTAGCTTAGGCTCCCCTAGACGGGCAAAGCCTTGATCTCGCTGGACTGCGGCTTGGCCAGTCACCATCGAGGAAGTAACAAGGGAGAAGAAGGAGGAGGGAAAAGAAAGAAAAGATAAAAGAAGAAAATAAAATAAATAATAATAATTTCAAAATAATCAAATAATCAAATAATCAATTTTTTTAATGATATTTGGTAGATAGATATCCGTATACATATTGGATAAGTACTTTTAGACGAAGCTCAATGCTATTTAAATTGATAAATAGAAATTATAAACATCATAATGTAATTTTTAACTTGGTGAACTAAAATGAAGAAATCAACCAATATTAAAAACAATTACAATTAAGAAGCTATGCATTCTCGCATTCAAGAAGATTTGTTATAAGCAAATATTATTTTCATTTCAATTATTAGCTCATCAAACTTTTTCTTATCAAGAGTTCTTCAAAAGTATTTCAATTTAAAGGTTTTTCACATTTTTTTTTTTTTTTACTTTTAAATTTGGTGTGAAGTTTTTATTTAAGTAACTAAATTGAGTTAAATATAAATGTGTTTAGATAATAAGGGTCAGGTCAGGTATGGGTCATCAAATTTACATTACATGAAAATGAGTCAAAACGGGTTAAATGGGGCAATATGGGTCGGATCATTTTCAACCCGACCCACCCATTTGATGGCCTTATAAAACACTCATATATTTAATCAAATTTAGGAAAACTTATACCCAAACTAAGGTGAGAGCAAAGTGAGCAAGCACGAGATCGAGTGAGGGCGAGAGAGGGTCTTAGAGTCGAGTTGAGTCTAAGTTATGAACCCATTTAACACTTATATTGTTTCAGGTCTTAATTGTTTTAGGTCTTACCATCTAAAACCCATATATAACCTATTTACTAAATAAAACTAGGTGATATAACTATCCAACCCATCAAATATGGGTTAAAATGAGTCTAATATATAAAGGCATGGTGTTACGTCCTATTTTGACAATCTAATTTATGGTAGCATGGTGCTATGTATAATCAAAATAGTCTAATTTAACAAAACACATATACAAAGAAGGCCGCACCATCCATGTGCCTTGTGTAAAATTTTGCAAGTTCATCACTAACTATTCTAAAAGGTTCAATTGATAAATGAAGACGTAATTTAATAGTTAATATACTAACACTCTGCATTACACCTAAGCTGGACTTTACTAGTATTATAACACTTCTCCTCACATGTTAATTGAACTTACATTAGGGGGTGATATAACAAGGGAGACAAATAATGGTTTGAAAAGATCCGAACTTAGATTGTCCAACTCTAACACCTTGTAAAATTTTGTGAAATCAAAACCAACTATTCTAAAAATTTAAACCATTGAAAGAATGTAATTGCTTCAACTTCTTATATTATTATAGGAAAATAATATATTTAAGAAAATTCCACAAATGATGACTTTACTTGCCAATAAATTCTTCTCATATTAAAACAAGGAAATAGTTTCTTTTAAAATACTTTAATCTTGTATTACCAATTGAAATGCTATTGACTAGAAAAAACTTGACGTGCGATTTTGGGATAAGATTATCGGTATGTTTTCGGTTTTGATAGCTGTAACCAACAGCCGATTAAATTATAATAGAATCAAGAAACAAGCTTTCTATAGAAAAGGAAAAGGTTACTTATGAAATAACCTAAACTTTAGAATTTCGGAAATAATTTCTAAAATTGACTTATATGGTATAGAAGATTATATTTCTATCATTTGCTAAAGTAAGAGACACGGTAAAGATAAAATAGTAGGCCTAAGCACTGCAGGAGCCTTCCACTAATCTGTTACATGGGTGTTTGTTTTATTAATAATCAAACTGTCATTCAAAGCTGTGTTACCATTTACTTTCATTTGGATCAATTGCACATTTGGCGACCCCTTCACGTCATCACCAGAATCTTTCAACGTGATTAGAGATAAATAACTTTGCTAAAAATTTCATCAAAAAGTGTCATGGTCATGTCAATTTCAAATTGAATTATATCAGATTGAGTCGAGTTTAGACCTCTCTAGATTAATTATTGTCAAGTCAATGAAGGGCCCGTTTGGTTCAGCTTTGGGGAAATGCCCTTGAGAAAATGCAAATATATTTGAGGTAAATGAGTTTTCCGAAATGTTAGACCGTTTGGCAAAACCCACATTTGTAATGGGCTTTTGCTTTTTTTTTTTTTTTTAATTTGAAAATCATATTTGGCGGCTAGCTAACCGCTGGCCAACTGCCGGACAGCCAGATCTAGCTGCCTGAGGTCGCGACCTCAAGTGACGCCGCCTAGGGGCGCGACCTCAGACAACGGCGACCTCAAGTGACACCGTCGTCTAAGGTCGCAAAGGCCAAATTTGGCCTCCAGACCGCTAAGATCTAGCAACCTGAGGTCGCGACCTCAAGCAACGTCACCTAGGTCCGCGACCTCGAGCAACGTCACCTAGGTCCGCGACCTCGAGCGGTGTTGCCTAGCGCGCATGAGCCAAGTGATGCCGCCTAAGTTGCGCGGACTGAAGCGGCGGCACCTGGTCTGCATGCGCCAGGCAACGCCGCCAGAGGTCACGCTACACCGCTCGAGTCGCGGATCATGCCACCCTAGACGATGGTCACTAGGGATGCGCAACCCCTAGGTGGCAATGGCAGCTGCTAGAGAAGCCCGACTTTCAAGCATGGAAGAAATGGGCAGAGAAGAAGAAGATAAATAGTATGCGATAAACAATGGAAATTGCATCTCCAAAATGCCAATGCTCAAAGTAGCTCCTCCCCAACATTCAGCTTTCGGCATTGGAAATGCTCATATTTGGCAAATGAGCTTTCAAAAATATTTGTCAAACACAAAAAAATTTCCCCAAGGGGCTTTGGCCCAAAGCCCCTTGAGAAAGTCGAACCAAACGGCCGAAGTATTATAAACATCCTTATGCTCTCTTTTCTTTTTTTTTTTTGGGGGGAAGGCATACTGGGCCCTTTGACTCGATATTACTGGGCCCTTTGACTCGATATTCTTTTAGTCGAGCGCTAGCACCACTTTACAGTCGGGCTCTTCTGCTATCGATGAAACCGGTCTAGATGCAAAACATTTCTTAAACTGCAATCCACTCATTTAGATGTCCATATCACGGCACTGACCATTACCAAATGAAAGCACGGCCCAAAGCATCTGCACCTCGACTTTTTAGGCTTTGTTCAGTCTCTTAAAAAACACGACCGGCTTGCGCAACGTTCGCAAATTGCAAACGATCCAATTATCGACGCGATCGATATTTTACTGTTCGGGCGACGAGCTGATCCTGCCGCCTTCTTCTGGCCCTTCGGCACGCATTAGTTGTTCTCATAGTCAATTTGTCGGCAGTATGAATTATCTCAACAGAGCCTAAATCACGAAATCTCTCCTGGCCGAAACAGGATTGCGAAGCCATTTGGGCCTGCGATGCTTGCCCGATCCCATTCGCGACACCATGGGCCATTGTCATAGATTTCGCCCATCAAATTTCTGGTTTCGGGTTCTCTCAAGTTCGAAACGTCATCCGGAAAAGCGGACGAGTTCTGATGATTCACGCCCCTTTTGCCAACCTGCCTTAAATCTTCGAGAGGCTTCATATCCTAAACGATCGCATGCATGCTCTTACGTAAAGTTCCCCGACTGAAGGAGTAGTCAGATTGATGACGGCATCGAAGAACGGATAAAGCTTTGGTAAGAGAAGATCGGAGCGAAAAAATCGATTAGCTGCATGGGCGCGGGGAATGGCCAAGGCACTCCAACCAGGCTTATCACATAAAGCTCAGCGATATTATGTACATATCTGTGTATGGTACTGCAATACTACAGAATAAGAGTGTCTGTGAGTGCACAGATATCAGATCCAAAGGAGGAAACTAGGAACTCTCGAAATGCTGGTATGTATGATATCGTGTCTCATGAATCAAGTTGCACAAACTCGAGAGCATTTGTATCCGGATCTCTCGTGAAAATCGCCGGCCTCCCCGACTTGCTAAGCGTGTAAGGAATGCCTGCAAGTAGAATGGCCAAACAAGTACTCAACTTCATCGCTGCGCAGTTCTAAAACATAAATCCTGATGAATTAAATGCCCGTGCTTCATGAGATGCGTGTACTGCTTGCCAAAGAGTAAGGAAAGATTTACGTACCGGCTTTATCAAGGACGGCCTTCAGCTTAGACACGTCCTTAATAGAGATGCAGGTATGACGATCTCGGCCCCCATGTTCGGGTCTTCCAGTCAACGGGTCTGGATTTGGGAGCTCCATCAGGTGAATCATCTCAGAACCCACCCACAACCACGCACCACGATAGGGAAGTTTGTCATCCGGACGTGCTTCGTTTATCTCGAGACCTAACTTAACAGAAAAGATCGACAAATCATGACAGTTCTTTCGAAAAGTAGTATTCTTGTAGCTGAATGTTGACATGGGAAATAGGACTTACCAAGAAGGTTTTGATAAAAATCGAGCGACCTTTCAAGATTTTCACATAGGATTCCTACGTGATGAATGCTGAGGAAACCAATATCTGCATAAACGTTTGATGTTACCAAAGCTCAAAGGCTCGCAAAAGCAAAACAATGCCATCAAACAAGAACTTCTACAGCCTTGTGGACTCAGTATTACGACATGATCATTCTTTGACCAGATCAGACAAGCAAACGAGTGACAATCAGCGATTCTGCAAGTTATTTCTCCACCCACAGCACGGAAAAGAAATGGATAAGTTTTGTTCTGCTGGGCAAACTGATCTGATCAATTTACTCCTGAACTCCTAATTAACCATACAGAAGAGATGTGCTTTGCAGTTTGGAATTCGACATGAAATGGGAGGTTAACATTTCGACTCAATTCGTTGACTCCAATTCTCCATCTGATGTCAACCAGCAACTAAACAAAATTCAGTAAATCGCACACAGAAGTGACACGATCCATGAAGAAATACTCGGAACCAAGCGATTTCCGTTGCTTAAGCAGATAGAATTTCGAAAGTGCCAGGATGCTAAAATACTTGGAACCAAAAGAAAAGTAGTAGCCAGATTACTTTGAACTGCCAGGATGCTAAGATGCTAGATATACGCGAGCACTAGTGCGAAATCAAAAGTGCATCGAGAAAACAGAAGTTCCAAAACGACTGTCTAATCACCATTTCTGTTGGCCGCCGCATCTGCTTCTCTCGTTAGCATTGCCCCTTCAACAGTCGCTTGAGCTTTCACCGCAAGACGGCATCTGCTGCCACCTCGAACCGCACCATGTCGAATTGCCACTCGTGGTGCGCTCCTGCACAAGCCATTACCTTTACAATGGCTCACCTGAATGCAAAGGAGAAAATTCATCAAACAGTTTTCAGCCAACCAAGGAAGCTGGCATTGGAGAACAACTTTAACTTGTCCAACCGCAAACATGTACAAGAAGCCGAAAATGCAGAGAGATCATATGAATCCGTATCTCCTTCCACAAAAATTTAAACTTTTCCCCCTTCTTCTATTCCCAGCCACGAACAACGCATACCCAATTAAAATTACTCATCACATGTATCGATTAACGACTCAATTCTTGAGCGCGAATAAACAAGAGCCACCAAAGCCTCAAAGGGCGACGAGAACGCAGCGGAGGCGACTTAAAACCAGAGACCCAGATCAAGAAACCGCGGGAATAATTCAAAGGAACCCACCAGAAGACGAATGAGATCGAGCAGACGGGCAAAAAAGAACGCGAATTTTCGGCACCGACCGACGAAGAAACGACCCAGATTCACGCGGACGAATCGAAAAACAGAGGATCGAAGGAGGAACTAGTCAACGATAACTGTAGCAGCAGCAGTTATCTACCTACCTTGTTCTGCAGAGGTACGGCAGGTGATGATGGGCTGAGCAGAGACGCCATGATCGAGCGGAGATGGATCCACGAACCTTGGGACGGGTTTTTTCTTCTGCTTTAGCTCCTTTTTTTTTTGCCTTTGATAATTGTTATTATTATTTTAAGGCTGTGTGTATGCGTAGCATGACTCAACCACGGCCTCAAAATTCAGGAATGAATAGGAGCCACAGGTTCCCGGTCCTTTCGTAGGATGATGGTTCAGGGGATTTTGCAAAATTGGGGATGCTTTTTGGAGTTGTGTGTGAATGGAGTGATTAAAGGGGTCTTTCGGAAAATTTAATTGCTCAAGATGAGAGAGAAAGGGGGTTGATAAAGACGCTAGGACATTCTGTCTCTTGGAAAATACCGAAGAATTTTGTTTGTTTCCCAAAAAAATAAATAATTTAAAAAGCATTTTTTAAAATAATTACTTACAAAATTAAATAGATGATAAATATTTTCATTGTCTACCAAAATACTTAAACATAAATTATTATTGCTAATATAAACATTTTTTATTCTTAATTATTTCAAACGATACAAGTCATCGTTTTTAATATAACATTTTTAGATCATTAATTTTTCATAACACAAACGGAACTTTTTACCTACTTGTATGTTGTTAAAATCCAAAATGCGCCATTAATATGAAGAGTGCCTTGGAAAATTGCCAAGAGGTGGATTAGTCAAGTTACATGAAAATTAATTTAGAGATTTCCCAATTTATCATGCCTAAAAAAAAAATTGCCTTCTCAAGATGGTATTTTAAAAAGTTTAGGCATTTTTCATTTCATAAAAGTAAAATTTTAAAAGCCACGAATTTAAAAAACAAAAAATGGGCAAATTGTCAAAAATTTTCATTGAACCATTTTCTTCACAATATAGTCATTTCTCTCCGTGTTATTAGTCAAATATCAAAGTCGCTAGTATAAAAAGCACTTAGCGAAAAACTAAAATAGTAATGTAATAGTGCCTTTCTCAATCATAAACTTATGAAAATCCTGATTTTAGTAATCGATCAGGTCAATCTACTATAGATTATGTCAAACTCCTATGTCGGATTCTCATTTATTTCTGTCGGATACTCATTTGGTTCTGACCTTCCATCAAAGAGCAATCAGAGTCATCGACTTTCGGTTCCTCCATACGACAAGAAATGGAAAAGGAAGAAGAAGAAAAAACCAAAAGGAAAGATGGCCCGTTTTGTTTTGACATTTGACTATTCCAGACGCTGGTTGACCTGTTGACTTTCGGGAGACGGGTCAACCGCAAATGGGAACGCTCGAAGGGTCGCGCCACTTTCCTCGTCATGTCCGAAAGGGCTCGTACCTTAAAAAACTAATCGCCAAGCTGGCGTTGAATTGAATTGAATGGAATGGCTCCTTGTATCGTACGAAAACATGGTTATTGACCTGCCCATGTTTTAATCCTAATGAACTTGTTGACTATTCCGATTTACAATCGTTATGCATGATCACGTGCTCGAAATAATCCCGTGTTGACAAGCGCGGGAATGGAATAAATTGCTGACATTTTCTCACTTGGAAAAGATCACACTAAAAAGGAAAAGACGGGGATTACAAGATTCAATTTTGGATTTGCATTTATTTTTATCATTCATTCTTCGTAAAAATAATCGCATCCCAAAATAATTATAAGTTCATAAAATTTATAGTTGTTGTGACTTATACCTATGTTACAAAATGTCCAATTCGCATAATTGGCAATAGATAATTAAAAAGCCTCTTTGAACTTTAAATAACTTGGCTTCCGTAAAAGTAGTTAAAGATGATGAAGTTGAGAGCGCATTGGTAGATTACATTTGACGATTGTGGCCATTAAATCAGGAAAATCCGGGTTTTTAACCTGAAAAGTCCATGCGATACGAGGAATTTCATGTTGTTATGCCGTAAGCGGTGACCTGGGCTTTGAGCGGGACGGCCGGAAGTGTGCTGATGACGTGTCGAGAACATGTTGGGCTGTTCCACATCACACGGTGTCACACAGTTCCGGTAGGATTTACCAAATACAAAAAATGGTGGGGGCGAAATTAGAAACATTATTCAAGGGTGTGAATGCATGCGATTACACTCGGTGCGGAAGTCAAAAGGGATTAATTATCTTTTGACTTGCTTTGGAGAGTCAATTAGACTCCTACTGGTTGATCTTTTAAAAGCTACGACAGATTTTACTTCCACTTGTCTATTGATTGACGTGGGAAATATAAAATAGTGGATCGACTAGACCTGTAAATTGAATTATTAATTTCTTTGTGCATCCATAAAGTTTCGAGAGATTGTTCCATAGCAATATAGTAATATGATTGGTTAGGACTTGTAGCATCGACCTTTCTCCATGCTCTAAAGTATCATTTAATATATCTCTAAGGTAAATGTACAATATTTAATAATTTACAATTTCTCTTTACGAATTATTATATTTAGACATGCGAAAGCGTAACCAATGAATGATCTCCAACTCTGATTGAAGAATTGCTCTCATGCATAAAAAATATGATTAGATTTAACATTGTATAGGCTATCAACGCCCCAATTGCCAAGATAAATTCTCATACAAACTATTAAATTTAAATAATAAGCGTGAGTTGATTTAAATCCTTTCACAAAGTTTTCACGTTATTACTCTTCCGGGACTCATCATCTTCCAACATCAATATATACCGTGGAAATCCATTAAAGTTTTATACCGAATATTCAGTGCGTTAAAAATTACTTTAGAATCCGGTAGAACCGGTGGGTTTCATAGTTTTCCCGGCGGTTCCGATAGCTTACGGAAGGAGGTCTCCGACTCCGAAACCTCGTGACGGACGTCTACTCGCTTTTGGGACTGTACATAAATTCCAGCGATAAGCAACCCTGCGAAACTTCTCCATCTCTTCCTCTCCCTATATTCGCAGCAGCGTCGAGAATAAATCCAATTTCTCTTTTGTAATTCTTAATTTTTTTTAATTTAAAACGAGAAAGGACGCCAAAACAAAACCATCAACCTCCTCCCGACCGCGTAAACAAAACCCAGGATCGCGTTTACTATTCCCAAAAAGCATTAAAAAAAGAACCTTAATCGGTCCAAAAGTCAAGTCACTCTCCGGCTCCAGCGACCGTCTCCCACTTTTCCACCGCGTTCACACGGCCACCGCACACGCTTCCTCCAAACCGTATAAAATGCTCCGACCACTTCCGATGACTCGTATTCAAACCAGCTCCCCCTAAGCGTTCACATTCCCCGTTCATACATCAGATCTCTTCTTCTCCCCCACCACCCGGTCCATGGAGCTTACTTCGTTCCCATTTCTCAACCAGGACGCTCCCGACGATCTCTCCCCCTTCTCCAGCTTCCTCTTCCCCGACATGGCCAGCTTCGCCCCGGCCGGCGACGGCGACGGCGACGGGGATGGCGGTGGCGGCGGCTACTCGTTCGGCGCCGGCGGTAGCGGGAGCGGGAGCGGGAGCGGGAGCCAGCCCCTTAAGCGCCGCAGGAAGGAGGAAGGAGGAGGACAGCACGGCAATGGCGATGGGGGCGGGTCGGTGGGAGAGATCGTGGCGTCGCTCGCTTTGCTCGATGAGGAAGAGAAGCGCGAGAGGGAGAGCTTCCTCGCCGAGTCGATGCGAGGGAAGGCCACCCTGGATTGGAACTTCGGTCGGGAGGTCCAAGCGGCCGGGGATTACTACAGCCAATTCCAGGCGCATTACGACGCCGCGAGCGAGCTCGAGATGAGGAAGAACAAGCGCGCCAGGCAGTCGGGCGCCGCGGCCGCAGCCGCGGCTTCGGCGGCTGCGGTGGCTGCGGAGGGCGGTGAGGGCGACGCGCCGGGGCAGGGCGTGGGCCAGCATCGGCGGCTTTGGGTGAAGGACCGGTCAAAGGATTGGTGGGAGAAGTGCAACAGCCCGGATTTCCCCGATGAGGAGTTCCGGCGCGAGTTCCGGATGAGCAAGGCCACCTTCGAATTCATCTGCAACGAGCTCGACGCGGCCGTCACGAAGAAGAACACGATGCTGCGGGACGCGATCCCGGTGCGGCAGCGCGTGGCGGTGTGCGTGTGGCGGCTCGCGACGGGGGAGCCGCTCCGCCTCGTGTCGAAGCGGTTCGGCCTCGGCATCTCCACGTGCCACAAGCTGGTCCTCGAGGTCTGCTCCGCCATCCGCAACGTCCTCATGCCCAAGTTCCTCCAGTGGCCCGACGCCGGCCAGCTCGCGGCGATCAAGCAGGAGTTCGAGGCGGTGTCGGGCATCCCGCGCGTGTGCGGGGCAATGTACACGACCCACATCCCGATCATCGCCCCCAAGATCAGCGTCGCCGCGTACCTGAACAGGCGGCACACGGAGCGGAACCAGAAGACCACGTACACGATCACGGTCCAGGGCGTGGTCGACCCGCGGGGCGTGTTCACGGACGTGTGCATCGGGTGGCCCGGGTCGATGCCCGACGACCAGGTCCTCGAGAAGTCGGCGCTGCACCAGAGGGCCGGCCAGGGGCTGCTGAAGGACGTCTGGGTGGTGGGCAACCCCGGGCACCCGCTGACGGACTGGGTCCTCGTCCCCTACACGCACCAGAACATCACCTGGACGCAGCACGCGTTCAACCAGAAGCTCGCCGAGGTCCGGGGCGTGGCGCGGGAGGCGTTCGCGCGGCTCAAGGGGCGGTGGGCGTGCCTGCAGAAGCGGACCGAGGTGAAGCTGCAGGACCTGCCGGTCGTGCTCGGGGCGTGCTGCGTGCTGCACAACATCTGCGAGGCGAGGAACGAGGCCATGGAACCAGACGCTAGGTTCGAGATCTTCGACGACGAGATGCTGCCCGACAACCCGGTCCGGTCGGCCGCCGCGGCGCAGGCCCGGGATCAGATCGCGCACAACCTGTTGCATCATGGGCTCGCCGGCACTTCTTTTCTATAGCGGTCTCTAGTAGGATCGGAGCTTGGGTCATTCGATTGGTTTGCCTTTTTCGATTTTTGATTTGACCATACTTATTATTTTAATGGATGTGGGTATAGAATAAAGTGATTTTGATCATTAGGCTTGGGGTTTGAGGAATATACGGGACCTGGATAGTTTCTAACATACGGAATTCATACACGTTTTCGTCGTTTTCGTGTTTGGTTAACTTGTCCCTCTCAATATTCTCCTTCTTTATTTTGATTTTCGTCAGTTTTTTCCTTCTCGTCAATATAGATAATCGAGACTTATACTTTCGACACGGGAAATACTTACTAATCATTTCTCATACAATCTATGTATATATTCCTTATATACAAACATCTTCCTAAATGGGCTCAAATAATTTCTTTTTTCTTTTAGGGATTTCGATTGATGAGGTTGACAAAACGAGGGAATCCCATGCTTCGATCTGATTCACGATGACAAAAAATTTGGCGGCTGCAGGGATTTTTCAGTGGATTCCCTAAGCAAGGAAGCCATCCGGTTTGGGCGGTGCCCCACGCTGAGTTGACTTTTTAAATTTATGAGGAAGGATCTCTCCTCCTTCTCCTTCTCCTTTTTCTTCAGCTCTTCAACTTTGACCAGGAAGAAAGTTCTCTGCATCTTTGAAATTGACCACTGTTGTAGCTCTCTAGTTCATCCTTACATTTGGTGAATTTTTGTATGCGGGTGCCACGTGAATCTCGCGAAAAAAGATGTATAAACAGCCAATTTTATCTTCATTTCCCCCATTAACTATGATTTGTTATGTTTTTTATTTGTCTTACTCTTCTCATTTATGTACATACGTGTGCAATGCTCACAAGAATCGAATTCCAAACGTTATGCTCGCTGACCTCACCCTCCCAATTCCTTTACCAATAGGGCCGCATGCCTGTTGACTAATTCGTTATGTCGATTGATTAGAAGTACACGTTGTTAATTTCATTTTATTCGACAACAAGTGTTGGCTAATATCATATTATCAAATTGAGTGTGTGGTGAGTTACCCAAAAAAATATTAAACTATGAAAAGCTGACCATATATCAAGAGAGTGGTCGGGATGTAAATATTTTAGTATTCAATTACTACGTATCCCAATTTAAGTTATTTTGAGCAAGTGTGATTGGTTCCAAAATTGATAAATTCTATAATTAAGACTTTGTAAGAACCGCTTCTCAATTTTGTGGAACTTAGGGCGCGCATAATAATCATTTTGTTTCTCCATTTTTCTATTTATCAATTCTCAAAAACAAGTTTGAATAGAAATCGGTTTGGTAACATGATTTTATTTTTCTATTTACAAAATAAATTTTCGCTCAAGAAATAGATTTGAAACGGAAATGAAACAGAAATCAGAAATAACCTTTTTTTACTTTATAATTTTGAAATAAAAAATAAAAACTTTTCTCAGCGCTCTCCTTTTTACCAGGCAGAGCTCTCCTTTTTACCAGTTGGTCGCCTACCTGCCATCCGCTTACTTGCCATTTGACTGCCGCCTACCCACTTGCCATTTGACTGTTGTCCACCCGTCGCTCGCCTACTACTCGCCGTCCGACCGCCACTAGCCCATCGCCCATTGTTCGACCATCGCTTGCCCATCCCCGCTGCCCACTTGCCCACTTGTGTTGTTCTCATTCTTCCTCTACAGAGCATGACGTATTTTATATGGTGTTCAATGCATTCAACATGCTCTGCTCAAACCATCGCTGTTCACTGGTTTTAAGTTGCAACCCAAAAGGAGGACAGGATGGTGTGTTGCCCTGCTAAAACAGAGTCCTTCATAGTTTTGAAGTGGTAAACCAAATAGAGGAACTGAGGACCATTCAGTAAAAGGAAAACTCATAAACAGCTTCTCATTGCAGCTATAAGGCATTCGATACATCTGAATCCAATGCAGTTGCATTTTACATTACATTGATATTACACTAAGTGCAACAAAATCACCATATCAGCATCCAAATACATAAACCTCACGGGAAATAAAAACAAAAAATGAGAAATAAAAAGTCTTCTCATTGCTCACTCTAACTACTAGCTAGTTGTTTGCGGCCTGCTCGATGTCCAATCGCCATTCATCACTTGCCGCCTACTCATGAATCGCCGGTTGTTTAATCGCTGCTCGCCTGTCGCTTGCTGTTCACCCACCTGTCGCCCACCTCAACGTATTGTACTTTTACGAATTCAACCATAAAATTTTCGAGTTTGCCAATTAAGTCCTTAACATTTTCACGTATTGTGATAGATTTTGAAAAGAAAAAAAAATAATGAAAAACTTGAAGATATTATAAAAATTGTCACATCAACATCAATCGTCTTTATGTAGAATGGGTGACATATGCTTCAACAATTTTCGCCAAAATTTTGTTTCATGGACTTAATTGGCAAAACGTGAAAAGATTTAAGGCTCAATTAATAAAATTGAAAAGTTTATGATCAAATTGACAAAAGTGTAATAGATGCAAGATAATCAACTAAGAAAGGACAAAATGTCATGTATCTCATTCTCTTTTGGGGTCAATTCCCTAAAAAACTCCAAACTTTAGATCTAATCATAAATTTGCCCTAAACTTTTTTTGTCTAAAAAAAAAAAAACCCAATTTTAGGTACAATCTCAAATCTGCCTTGAACTACTTTTATCTCGGAAAAAACCTTAAACTTTAGGTTTAGTCCTAAATCAACCCCAAATTTTATTTTTTCTAAAAAAAATTAACAATTTTTAATCTATTCTCAAATCTACCCCATGGTCCAGTCCCAATTTAACATGGCATGTCCATAGTGATAATAAATACACATTGGCAAAGAGACATGGAAGACATGGAAAATTATATTCAAAATAAAAGTGATATAGAATATAAAAATTAGAGACAACTAGTTGTGACTTTCAGATAGAGAGCTAATGGGGGCAAATTTAAGACTAGAGTAAATATTGATGATTTTCTTTTGATAAAAAAATTGCGATAGATTTGAGATTGGATATAAAATTTGGGGTTTTTGTGAGACAAAAGAAAAGTTCGGGAATTTGGGATTATACCTAAAGTTTTGAGTTTTCTCTTAGACCAAAAATAAATAAATAAATAAATAAGCTTAGGGACAGATTTGAAACTAGATCTAAAATTTGGATTTTTTTCGAAATAAGAAAAAAATTCGAGGCGGAATTGAGATTAGATCTAAAGTTTGGAGTTTTCTACAAGACAAAAAAAAATGATTTGGGGCAAGTTTGGGACTAAACCTAAAGTTTGAGGTTTTTTTTGAAAAAATTCAGGTCATAATTGTGATTAGACCTTATTTTTGTCCAAATACTCTCACCTACTTTATGCTCTAAAGATAAGTGGACGGACGATGAAATTTATCAATAGGGATTCTACAGAATTTTCCCGTCGTATCCGGCGAATTTAAATAAATTACATCAAAATAAATACAAACCGCTAAATTCAATAGATTCTCGTAGAGTAACGTCAAATTTACAATTCCGTAATTTTCCACGGCATGACGTTCCATCATACATCCTCTGCACGGAACCCCGAAGTTCCGGGCCTCTTTCCCTCAGATTCGCTCACGGCCGTCGGATCTCCAGGATCGCCGAGCTGGCCTTTCTCCGGTAGGCCCCACCCGGCCAAAATTCCGAGCAGCACGTCATCGAGGCGGGGGCCACACACGCATCCGATGATGAAAACCGAAGCATTCAGCACAAGAAAAACTAATAAATAAACAGCTTCTCTTGCGACTAAAACGTATTCAATTCCATCTTAATCCATTGCGGGTGCATTTTACATTACATTGATATTACACTAAGTGCACCAGAACCACCAGAATTTAACGTCCAAATACATAAACATTTGTTGTGCCCTCGAGGTAGAAATATACTACAATAAGAATAGCTACAACAATGATCAGTACCACGAGAATGATCGCCCACTCCGACATCCAAGTTCCGGCAATGCTGCCGCAAAGGACTTGCTTCCACACATAGAGGGTTTTGAATAAAATTATTAGCCGGT
Organism: Eucalyptus caleyi; assembly: GCA_014182885.2. Lineage (NCBI taxonomy): Eukaryota > Viridiplantae > Streptophyta > Magnoliopsida > Myrtales > Myrtaceae > Eucalyptus > Eucalyptus caleyi. The sequence goes on along the minus strand of CM024468.2, from coordinate 53,718,624 downwards.
AAAACAACCATTAGTGCCGAAACCTTAAGCCAATCAGTTTAGTTGTTACCATCGTTGGGAGAATAGTGTCCAGTAACAATTAGAGCCTTAGCGATGGAATATGTATTTCCTTAGTTAACATAGAGGCATAACGTCATTTTATGACTTTAAGCGGTGATACATATCACAATGGGAAATAAAAACAAAAATGAGAAACAAAAAAATTTCTCATCGTTCGCCCTCACTACTAGCTGGTCACCTACCCATCGTCCGATCACCATCTGCCACCCGCTTGCTCGCCGCTCGCCCACCAATTGCCCATCACCTACCCGCCAATCGCTTGTTGCCCGCTTGCAGATTGCCCGCTACCCGACCATCCCTCAGCTGCCCATCTGCCACCTCCAGTTATCATTTATTCATGAGGAAGAAATTTTGTATCGTTATCAAACGTATTTTTACTCTGAGAATAGAAATTTTATATCGTTATGAAATGTGTATTTTTGCTTAAAAATTTGTCCGGAAAATATAAATAGAAAAAGAAAAATTAATTTCTAGAATAAAATGATAATCATTTGCACACTTAAAATCTATCATATTTATTTTGAAACTGACATTAGAATGTATTCTGTTTGTCCGATTGATTATAGGGTCTACCCATGAATGGGTTTATTTTTGTTTTTTGCTTCTTTCTTTTTGAAAACCATATAGGTACCAAAATGATTCAAAGTAATATATCAACACAAAACAAATATAAATCTATTTGGTAACACAATTTTATTTTTTTATTTAACAACAGTGAGAAATAAAAACTCTTCTAATTGCTCGCTCACTTGCTGTCCGATTGCCGCCCGCCTACCCCAGAACATGTTGTCAGACTTCCTCATACGGAACATATCTTACGTTATACGTGCTATGCTCTGCTAAACCAATGTTGTTCACCGGTTTTAAGTTGCAAACCAAAAAGAGGAACGAGAAGGTGTGTTGCCCTGCTAAACCATTGCCGTTCACATTTTTAAGTTGCAGGAACTAAGAACCATCTAGCGCAATAAAAACTCATAAACAGCTTCTCATCGCAACTATAAAGCAATCAATGCATCTCAATCCATTGCAGGTGCATTTTACATTACATTAAGATTATACTAAGTGCAATGGAGCCACCGGAATTCGAAATGCAAATGCATAAACATCACGGGAAAGACACACCGCAAGTTTTTGCTCCTTTAGGGCGTTCACTTCAAGCAAATGTTTCCACAGCTGCAAGCAGGTTTCCAATTGCTATTTCCATGTCCCCAATCCTGCATTGCAGGGGAATGGGGTTCCAGCACTAGAAGTATACTACAATGAGAACAGCTAAAACGATGATCAGTACCACAGGAATGATCACCCAGTCCGGCATCCAAGTTCCTAGTTCTTGCAATGCTGTCGTAAAGGACTTGCTTCCTTGCATGGAGGGAACAACCGCTAGTGCTGAAACCTTAAGCGAATAAGTTTAGTTGTTACCATCATCAGGAAAATAGTGTCTAGTAACAATTGGGAGCCTTGGCGATGGACTCTGTAGCTCCTCAATCAACGGCGTGCTGGTTGTGTGCAAATATGGGAAGAGAAACGAGAGAGTGATTTTGAAACCGGGTAGCTTCACACAAAGAGAAATAGCATCATTTTATGACTCTAAGTGGTGATATATCTCACAATGAGAAATAAAAGCAGGAATAAAAAATAGAAAGTCTTTTCATCGTTTGCCCTCCCTATTAGCTGGTCACCCATTTGTTGTTGGCTACCGTTCAACCACCATTTGCCACCCGCCCGCCAATCACCTACCGTTCGCGGCCGCTCGCCGGAGCACGCCTTTAGTCGTTGGCTACCTGAGAGAAAGAAATTTTGAGTTATTATCAAATGCATTTTTATTCTAAGAATAAAAATTTTGTATCGTTATCAAACGCATATTTTTGTTCAAAAAATCATCCAATGAATAGAAATAAACAAAAATCAATTTTTGTCAAAAATTGATTTCTTGAATAGAATAATTATCATTCGCATCCTTAAAGTTTAGGGAAAAGACCACCAAAAACCCTAGACTTTGCTCAAAGTAACAAATTTACCTCAAACTTTTTTTTTTGTGATATGAAAAACCTCAAACTTTGCAAATTGTGATGCATTTACCCACCAAGGGCATTTTCATCTTATTTTTTATGTTTTTTTTTTCTTCTCTCTTCCATCCGCCGGCCTTAGCGAAGTTAGTGGAGGGAAGCCAGAGTTCGGCAAGGGTCACCCTCATCTAGGCTAGCTAGGGCTACCCTTGCTAGCGTCGAGCGAGGGCAGCCCTCACTGACGTCGAGCAAGGTGTGCCCTCACCCAACGCCAATGAGGGCCACCCTCACCAGACTTGAGCGAGGGGTGCCCTCGCCAAATCTGGCAAGGGAGGCCCTCGCTCGATGCCAGCAAGGGCTGCCCTAGCCAGCCTAGGCGAGGGCGACCCTCACCGGCCTGCTTCCCTCTACCAACTCCACCATGGCCGACGGAGGGAAGAGAGAAGAAGAAGAAGAAAAAAAGAAAAATAAATCAAAAATCAAAAGACCAAAATGCCCTATAGTTTGGGGTAAATGTGTCACATGGATAAAAGTTTAGGGTTTTCGTGTCACGAAAAAGAGCTTACGATAAATGTGTCACGGTTGGCAAAATTCGGGATTTTTCATGTCACAAAAAAAGTTCGTGGCAAATTTGTCATTTTTGGCAAAATTAGGGTTTTTGATGGTCTTTTTCCTAAAGTTTACTGTGTTTGTTTGGAAACTGCCATTGAAATATACTTTGTTTGTCCGACTAATTATAAGGTCTATCTAGGAATGCGTTTCTTTTTGTTTTTTTGCTTCTTTACTTTTGAAAACTAAGACAAATAGTAGTTATAATGAAACAATATAAGTAACAAAACAACTCAAAGTAAAGAATCGATACATAACAAATAGAAATATAAAAGCGATAGGCAAGTTAAGTTCATTTAATAAAGAAAAAATCAATCATCTTCATTCAACTTTATAAAACAAGCTCTTATATGTAGGTGCAAAGATGGCTTCAACACTTAGAACTCACATGCACAGTAAAGATTCTAAATTAATCAGGAATTAGGACCTGTTTTTACTGGAATTGAAGACTGAATCTGATTCCATGACGATTGGTTTGGTTCTCATGTTGAACTAGATTGGCTGCACAACCCTAATTTTGATGGTTAGTCTATGCATGCAGAAGGGATGGTTTACATGCCTTCACATAGATTTATTAAGCCGAAATATTTTAGATACTAATAATAGTTATAAAAAAAAAAAAGATCGAGCAATTATAGCATACTCTAGTGGATTAAAACAAAATTTACACAATCGGCTTTATGGGAAATTACCTAATGAGTTTTATATTTATTCTACGTGTTTCGATTCAAATCATATATTGGTCTTTCCAAAAAGAAAAATTAATAGGTTTCATTTAATTTTGAGGGGATCAGGTGGCATAGGGAAACTTACCCAAAAAGTTATAAACTTACGGTGTTTTTGTCAATTTAATAATAAACTTTTTAATTGTGATAATTGAATTATAAACATTTTCATATTTTGCAAGATGTTTCACAAAAAAAGAAAAAATAAAAAAAAATTAATAAAAAAACTTGAAGATATTATTAAAATTATCAACATCAACATTAATCGTCTTATGTAGGACAAATGATGTATGCTTAACAATTTCCATCCCAAATTTTCCTAGCAAACTCCATTGACAAAACTTAAAATGGTTCAAGACTCAACTAGTAAAAACTGAAAAGTTTATGAATGAATTCATAAAACTACAATAGGTGCAAGATTCATCGAACGATTTTCTCAGTGGCAATAATGAAAAAAGAACAAAATGTCATATTCAAAATACTTTCATCTACTTTATACTCTACGACGTGATTTATCGGAGGGCCTAAAGAATTTTTGTGTCGTACTACAGTGCATCAAAATAAATGCAAACCATTAAATTCAAACGAATCTCGTACAATCACGTCGAATTTACAATTCCACTAAAGTCGAACGTAAATTAAAATTAATACGCCACGCAATCCGTAATTTCCCACGGCACGACATTCCGTCACACACATCCCCCGCACGGAACCCGGAAGATCCGGGCCCCTCTTTCCTCCTGAGATTCGCTCTCGACCGTCGGATCTCCATCTCCGGTCGTGGGGCCCCACCCTGACCGAAATCCCGTCCAGCCTGTCATCGAGGTGGGGCCGCGTGATGAGCCGCGCTCCGTGCTGTTCGTACGTGCGCCACGCCCTCCTACCTCGCATGAGGGAATCTATCGCCTGTTCGAAGCGCACGAGCTTTTCCAGCGCCGACCAATCGGGCTCCCCCACGTGTACGAGCGACAATTTACACCGCGGGGGAGGAGAAAAAAAAAAAAGAGAAAGAAAGAAAAGGGGAAAATACCCCAATGCGGATGCAGGTTTTTAGTTCGTGCTTCGTTGTCGCGATCCCTTAAAACAAAAAAAAAAAAAAAAAAACTCCGAAGGATTTCGCGAACCGCACAGAGGCGAAGGAGAGCTTTTTTCTTCCACGGCGAGAGGGAGAGAGAGGGCGGGAGGAGGAGGCATGGAGAATCACCAGGAGGCGGAGGGAGAGGCGGCGGACAAGGCGGCGGCGGCCGGGCCAATGGAGGAGGACGAGCAGGAGATCGGCTCGAGCCTGACGATGGAGAGGGTCGCCGCGGCGAAGCAGTTCATCGAGAACCACTACCGGGCGCACATGAAGCACATCCGGCAGCGGAAGGAGAGGTGAGGCTCCCCCCGTTTCCCCGTCCGCCCTTGCCTCGTGCATGTCCCTTCGCGACGGAATTTTCCCCAGCGGATTTTCTCGCGCGTCTTCGTTTCGGGAGGGAGCGGCTTCGATGAGTCCGGCGCGTGAGATTGGGGAATTCCGGCGTTCCGTGAGGTTATTTTGCTGGATTCGAGAGCTGGAAAATGCGGGGATTATCGGTCGGGAGCGCGGCTCTTCGGAGGAATCCGTGGGGTTTGCGCTTTGGGATTTCGGGACGCGCGAGTGCGACCTCGTCGTTTCGGCGTGTCGATCGCATGCCTGCTTTTTCCTTTGTGATTGGTGGCGTTGAGTCTCCGTGTTGCTAGAATTGATTGATGTTTGCATTGTGTAGGATTAAATGCGAGTCGTCCTGGTCGAATATGGACATTTTTGGAAATGATTGTTGAAAATTTGAAGAGGTTTAGGAAGTTGCTCGAAGGAGCCGATTTATTGTTCTTAGAGATCATGAGACGATAAGTGGAGCCATTTTATGTTGAGTAGGAGTGCATGGTGGTTTAATATGTTGCAGTGGATGAATTCAATGTCTGATACTTCTATGAATGGCATGTAGCTAAGAAAGATAATGTTGTTGGCATAGAAGAAAATACCTATAGTGGTTATCCAATCTTAGGACCTTCGAATATGCTGCAGGAGATCGGGCGGGTATTCCAAGGAATGGATATGTTTCCACGTCTTAACATTAGCGTGTTGATAAATGGGCGATGACTACTATAAGCCGGGACAACTCATGAAGTTCCTTCTCCTTACACCTGAGGTCTCTAGATGTCGGTGTTCACATCTTCAGTGTCGCATCCTGTTTTTTGGTCGCAAATGTGCTTTTTATGCAAAAGATGCATGATAACCTTGAAAAGAAAGAAATTTCAGAAAAGGTTGGATTTGGAAGCTAAAGTGCTTTTTCAACCTTGAGATTGAGAAAGCTTCAGATGATGAATTTCGATGCTTCAGAAGATGAAATCCGTGCAGTTTAATGTGATCTCTGATAATTCTTTGTTCACTTCTCACACTTCACATGAGACCTTTCTGATGTCTCTTTTGTCATGATGCCATTCACAGATGAATGGTTACATGCATGACTGTATATCGGTTCATGAAATGAGTTCTTGCCTACTGTTGTTAAGAGTGCTATAGTCATTGTTGATAATACAGATACTTGGATATCTTATTTTAGAATCCAGGGCTGGTGACTATCTATTTTTCCTATTTTCCTGACAAATATTATTCACTCCAGGCGCTTGGTGCTGGAAAGAAAGTTAGCCTCTTCAGATGTACCCGAAGAAGAACAGATGAATTTGCTAAAGGATTTGGAACGGAAGGAGACAGAGTACATGAGACTTAAACGGCACAAGATATGTGTTGATGATTTTGAGCTACTTACAATCATAGGAAGAGGAGCTTTCGGAGAGGTTCGGTACTTGTTTTCTACATGTGCCAAACTTGAATCACTTCAATCAATAAATTTGTCTTTTAAAACCTGATGCTAAGTCAAACCAATAGTATGATATTCTTCTCAAATTTCAGAAGTTGGCTCTGTATGCTTTTTGATAGTCCACAAAATAATTTGAGTTCTAGAGGAAGTTCCTTCTGGGCAGGCCAGAATGAAACGCATCTAATGCATGCTATAATAAATTTATTAACAGGCCAGATGATTTCACGTGTGGGAACATGCACTTTATAATTTGAAACAGGTGACATCAGATTCATGATCAACAATATAGAGAAAAGGAAAAAGAATGTATCTTGAAAGGGATGTTCTTTTCCTCTACCGATGTCAATCTGTGCTAGATGTGAGATCCTCTTGGGAATATTAGTGCACTTATCAGAGCAATGTGGTTGAGTGATTTGTATGCTGCTTTCCTTGAATTCCGCATAAGTAGGAAATTATAGGAGATATTGAAGGAGCTGTTAGGTATGGCTTTATAATGGGAAGCATCTAATTTTTGGGAACTTTTGTTGGAGATGCTGATCATATGCTATCAGTTGCTTGTCATGGAATAAAAAATAGGAGCAACAAATTTAAGTTTCAGGGATGATTATTGTTTAGGCCCTTAAGGGATGTCTTTTAGTATCAATATAGGTCAAATATACAGCAAGATGTTTGTATGTATATGTCTCTCACAAATTAGTGAAGGTGGCAGTACTGTGCTTGTAGTGGCAATAAGTGTCTCAGTTGCCGGTGCTACCTTTTTTTCTTTCTACTTGCTTCATTGTGGTGGAAGCAGAACTTATTGTTGCTTGTGATGAATTTAGTTGTTAAAGGTATATACATCTTAAGCTGCAAACTCTGATATGCACAAGTCAAGATGGGTATATACTGATTCTGATGCTGAAGAAAGTGACTTAATCTGCTGTAATATGTTACTCTGGAAAAGCAATGTCAAGCCAAAAAGAAGATTAGACCTCAGGTTGTGAGAATAATACATGCTAATTGTGGGGCCTAGCATCCTGCACCTCTATTTTTTGGGTTTGTTAAAAGTAATGTCAATCTCTGGAGTCCCTTAAGGGAAAACCATGCTTTCTTGAGGTACAAGGATATGTATTGTCACTTTTTATCTAGCATCCATTTATTTCTTATTTAAGCTGCAATGCAACAGGATAAAATACAGTTGCATGGGCAGCAACTGCAATAGTAATGTTTCCTTGTCATTTTTTATCTTCACTCGACTTTTAGCATCTTTAAGGAGTTTTGATTATGTTCTGCTAGTTGCTAGGTTCACTCTTGGATTTGGGGGGTGGGAGGAATGGAGTGGACATGTTAGGTTTCAAAAAGATGCATGGATCCACTTAGGCAAATGTGGATACGATGACACATTAACTACATTTGGCTTGAGGACATTTCTTTCTCCCTGTTTTTCATTGAGTGCTAAAACTAAGGTGCATATGGATGCAGGTCAGACTTTGCCGTGAAAAGAAATCAGGGAATATCTATGCCATGAAGAAATTGAAGAAGTCAGAAATGCTTAGCCGAGGCCAGGTGAGAAGGAAACACTAAGTAATGTAGCATGCTTGATCATTTTCAGTGATTTATTAATTGTCACTGGCTTGTTTCATGATCATGGATGAAGTAGAGATCATACTGCCTTCTTTTGCTAGTAGCTAACAAGCACATTTACAAATTCCTCATTTCTTACGATGTGGCACAGATTCCAATTGCGTGGTGACCGGCCATTCAGCCAGGCTAACACTATACTACCTTTTTCTTTTCATTTGTTTTCTAAGTGAATGATGGTTGGGTCATGATCCATTGTTCCTGCTCCTCCGTTGGCTATGCCATAGTAGAGAATATTATTTCTGTGTTTTTATACTTCCTGTTCTTCATCTCGAAAAGACGTGGTAGTTACATTGATGTTTTTTGTGTTATAGGTTGAACACGTTAGAGCTGAAAGGAATTTGCTTGCAGAAGTTGCCAGCCATTTTATTGTTAAACTGTATTATTCTTTCCAAGATGCGGAGTATCTATATTTGATAATGGAATATCTGCCTGGTGGTGACATGATGACTTTGCTTATGAGAGAGGAGACGTTGACTGAAATGGTGGCCAAATTTTATATTGCTCAAAGTGTTCTTGCCATAGAATCCATTCATAAGCATAATTACATTCACAGGTATTTTTTTTTTTCTTTTTTTCTTCCTGTGGGTGACTCTTCTACCAGTAAAACATTTTGATTCGGTTCCTATATTAATGCAATTTGTATCAATGATTTCTTAATACTGTTCCTGAGTAATTTGTCTTTAACCTATGTACTTTTCTTTTTGCAGGGATATAAAACCAGACAACCTTCTTTTGGACATAAATGGTCACATGAAGCTTTCTGATTTTGGTCTGTGCAAACCTCTTGACTGCTCAAATTTATATTCTATAGATGAAAACGAAGCCATGGATGATGGCAATGTCGTTGAATCGATGGACATTGATGGGCGCTTTCCCGACACTAGTAATGGGGGCCGCTGGAAAAGTCCCCTCGAGCAGCTTCAACATTGGCAGATAAATAGGAGAAAACTGGTATTGCCTAGAAACCTGACTCTTTGAATTTATATGGTACTAGTGCATGGTATTGTAGTTCTTTTTTGTTTTCATATGATGTCAATAAAATTAATGTATCTATAAAAATTACCTTTAATTGCAGTAAGAAATTAAATCTTGCATTTTGTACATGAAAGCATTCCTGCAAGTTAAAAGTGTCCTTTCCTCTTGTCAAAAACAGGACCAAGCAATACATAGATGCCTCTGTTGGGTTCTTTCTATTTGCAGTGACCTTTATTTTTAAAGTTTCCTTACGCATTTGCTTTTAATGTTTGGGATTTTGACTTTTCTTTGATACTAAACAGCCTGATCTCTTAAATGCTATGAATATGGACTTTCAAGATAATTTGTATCAAGCAGAACTTTTTATGCATTTTGACATTAAACAATCTTTTTCATTGTAGCAGTAAAGTCGATTTCTTCAAAAATTGGAAAACCTTTGACCACTAGGTTGCACACCTTTAGTCCATTGATTGGAGGTAAAATTTTGGTCTAGTTGCTATGTTCAAGTTCTAGTCAGTCTCTCATATTTCTTTTTATCTCCAGTAATCTTATGATCCCAGAAAATCTATTTTATCCTATTATGATTCTAATTGCCTCTAATGATAGGCTTTTTCTACTGTTGGCACACCTGATTATATTGCCCCAGAAGTTCTGCTGAAGAAAGGATATGGCATGGAGTGCGACTGGTCAGTTGATGATTCTGTAGATACTCTACCTTGGCAATTATTTTAAATAACAGTTGTTTGTCTTAGTTCTTGGTATCTCTCACCTGACCCATTAACCGTTTATTTAAAATTGAAAGCAGTTCTTTAGATGAGCATCTTGTATAAACTAGAATTAATACAAACTCCATGTTCCCTTAAACAGTACATCCACTTAATGCATGCTGGAAATGTAATTTCTCATAGAAGTAGATTGAGTGTGCATCTTCTCTGTACTTGTTAATGATTCCATTCACCTCATAAAGAAGATGAACAAAAGGGTTAGCACTCTAAAAATATTATTGGAAGGGACTATTGGCACAATGGAAGAGAAAATCACTGTAACTGACAAGGACATAAGTTCTGTAATATCCTATTATTTTAGTGACTTATGCCAGGAAGTAGCAAGTGTCATTCTCCTTCTAATTGATTTTCATCTTTGTGGGGACTGTTTGGTTTTATCATTTGTCTGATGTCACATGACATGCTTAGGAGATGGTGACTTATAATGTCTATTGGCATAATAATTTTATAGATTCAATGGAAGCTTAGCTGCATTTGCGTGATAAGTCGAGTGAAGGGAATAGAGTTAAATTAAAGGCGTCGCTGTGACATAAATTATTTTAAAGAAAAAATTGACATTGTTTTTTGAAGGAAAATGCTTCAGTGGAATTTGGATTATGACTTGACTATACTGAACTTGGAAGTGCTCTATTTTTGTTTAAAAGAAAAGGAACTTGTTTAATTTCCCTTACCAGGCACAACTCAATGACTTATAGGCCTCGAAGGCGTTTTCTGTTGTGTGTGAATTTGTTTGTTTCAACAATGATGCCACTAGATACTCTCTATCATCTCTAAATGCATATTTAGGATTCTGCGTTTCTTATGTTAAAATTAATTTAAGTAGAGCTGAGTTTCTTTGATGACTTCTTACTGAATTTCCTCATTTCAGGTGGTCGCTTGGTGCAATCATGTATGAGATGCTTGTTGGTTATCCTCCATTCTATGCGGATGATCCAATAATGACATGCAGAAAGGTCAACTTTCTTTCCTGATTCACATTTATGGTATGCTTAGTCGATGGGATTTAAGAGAAGGAAAAGGGTTTGGAAAGAAATCATTTTCAAATCATTTATCTGAAAGATCTGAAAAGAGGGAGAAGAGAGAGAGAAGTGATTTGCACAGATTATTTTAGAGGAATTGAATGATGATGTGAAGGGAGAAGCATTATGGAAGCTGAGGAATGGCTTCCATCATTCGTCCTTTTACTTTTTTATAACAATCAGTTAAACTTTTTATGTTCCCCCTCTAATTTTCCAAATGTAGTTTTTCATGAGTTGTCCCTATTGTTGGTTTTAGGGTCATGTAGATGTAGGATGTGGTTTATGTTTTCAGGTACAAGTAATCAGAATGCCGATACATGGATGTTTTGAAATGTTTAATGATTTGTAGTAAGTACTCACATTAATCTCCCCAAGGCAAAGTCTATCTTTCCTTCAGAATGTGAATCCATCTTTTCCTTTGGATCAATTTCAACTGTTTCAGTTGCATCAGGCCATGATCTGTCTAAAGAGATATGTGTCCTTGACTGTGTTACACGGCAATCTCTCTTCATGTCCTCATGTACTGAGAAGATCAATGATTATGTTACAATAATAGAATTTAGTCTATGGAATTTGGTCCACCGCATTAGGAAGAGGGACACTTTGTGAAGATGCTGAGGTTGAAAGAATGAGTCTGTCAGTTCTCTTTCTCAGAGAGAGGGAGAGCAAGAGAGAGAGCGAAGTAGAGGAGCGATTTTGCTCCCCTTCCTTTCTTTTCCTGATTTTTTCTTAGCAATTAATTAATTCTATCCATCTGTTTTGCCAATTTGAGTGAGCTTCTTTTCCCAAGATTGTTCCGTCTGTTTTAGCTTTTTCAGTGATGTTTCTTTTTTGTTTTTTTGCAGATTGTACATTGGAAAAATCATTTAAAATTTCCAGAGGACGCCAGATTGTCACCTGAAGCAAGGGATTTGATCTGTAGGCTTCTTTGTGACGTGGATCACAGGCTTGGTACTCGAGGGGCAGAACAGATCAAGGTATGTTGTGTTGTTGATTTGATGTAGCATCACTCTAAATTACGCTGAAGTATGCTGCATTAATTTGATGGTGCTATTCCTTTTCTTATCACTTTTCATGCATTTGCTTATAACTCAAAGCTGAACTGATCAGGCTCATCCTTGGTTCAAAGATATCGACTGGGATAGACTTTACGAATTGGAAGCTGCTTTTAAGCCACAGGTCAATGGAGAACTTGATACACAGAATTTCATGAAATTTGACGAGGTGAATGATGCTAGTGTACTTTCACTTATCTTTTATGGAGGTCATTCTTTGTGGTTGACTATCAAATGGATTTTCATGTTACTTAAGAAGAGGTCATGACATAATGTGATTAGTCAACACACTCCATTCCTTGATATCATTGCATGTTCAGGAATCATGATATGGTTTCCAATGGCAATGTCCTTCAATGGAATGGACATATTTTTTTTTCTACCTGACATAATTTCTTTCATATACTTATATGAAATGATTTTGTTAGTAAAATTTTCTTGATCAATTGTTTGAGCAGCGGTTTTCATGCTTTTACCTCTCCTAGTTAAGTTTGTGTCGTCAAAATATCTCTAGAATGACCATAGATGTTCCAGTTTAACAGTATGTTATACTAACAATCTGACTCATTGAATAGGTGGAACCTCCTATGCCTTCAAGGACAGGATCTGGAACTTCAAGGAAGGTAAATATTGTTCAGTGGGGAATATAAAACGCTTGACTAGATTGATATGATTTTTATGATTGATTGCTGCTGCTGTTGCTCATGTGTTTAAGGTGAAAAGAGCAATTCATGTTAGAAATTTCCTCATAAGACATCTAAGCATTTTACATGCTATGTGGACATTAGATGACGATATTTCTATTGTATGTGAGTTAGATGGGGCGAGTCTAAATATCACTAATAGGAAGTTTGAGAAACAACTGTACTTTTCACAAATCTTTTTTGTTTATCCTGAACCTTCTAAAATATGCTGTCGGATCTTTTGGATTCTTCAGGAAAGAACAATTGGCACGACATCCATCTTTTCAGTAAAGAAGAACCTTTTCTTATGTAAAAAGTTATTTAAACTATGCCTTTTCGCTGGTACTCTGAGAATATAGAAATATCCTATTGCGTGACTGGAAAATCACTTATCTTCTGTCAACTTATCTAGTTTTTCTTAAAAGACAAACCACATAATTGCTCTTTTCCTATGTTTTTGAATCTAATCGCTATCTTCTTCTTCTTCTCTCACATGCACGCACTGGCATTAGCAGGTAACAAAAGATGGGTGCTGGGGTTTTGAAATTGCACATGACCATGTTTATGTCCTTGGAGAATTGGTTGGATTGATGGCTGCTATAATCTTCACTTTTACCTTTCGGGGATGTTTGTATTCTGCCATTATACACAAGAACTATCTATCCTTTTTACTTTGGTATTCTATAAGACAAGCTGGAAGAAAATACCATTTGACCTTGTGGCGAAATTACTTTGCACAAACAACCCATAGTGCCACCAATGTTATGTTATGGCTGACATCTTTTGAGTTCTTCTGGGAGAGGGTTGGTTTGTTTCAGCTTCTGATAAGTACTTTTTCTTTGCCTCCAAAATTTTTGAAAACGACAAAAATTGTTTTAAATTTAGAATAGATAAAATATATTATCCTGTCTACATGTCTATGTTTGCATGTCTAAAAGTTATCAGGTGTTTGACATGAAGTAAAAGTTGAACTTCAAAGCTCCAAGACAAGGAAATGACAAAAAGCGAAAAGTAAAATTTACTCTAAACTGACCCTGGTAGTAACGCATGTCTCACATGACATACTTAGAATGGATTTGGCTGAAATGATCTCATTGCATGGCTTATGGGTTTCTCAATGTGCAATATATAGAACAACGCTGACACGTAATGTGCTGGTGAAGATGTGTGGCAGTGGTTAATTCTGCTTGTTGATTGTTCCAAGTGTCATCTATGGAGGATGCGCAAGCTACTAGACCTGAATAAATCTAAGTGTAGGTTATTAAGCTTTGAGCCAACTCCTGTGTTTACTACATAGGGAAGGCGTGTGTTGACAGTTTCAGGTGAAACTCACAATATTCTTTCTCATCAGCATCATTCATATGATTAACACATAATGGAGAGTAAATCATACAGCTTAAAAAACTTTGGTTCTGTTTGGTGAATTCAGTTCCAATAAGTTTTGAGTAGGAGGTCATCTGCCAGTCTACTTGCTGTTTTATTTTCTTTTCTGCCATTAAATGACATTGTTGATTTGCAGATAGCTTCTTGTTTTTGGATCTTTAAACTTCCCATGACTATGTGTGAGTTGCCACCTTATGTTATTCTGTGGGCTATTGCAGATGTTGTTGACACCTAAGGATCTCAGTTTCGTTGGGTACACATACAAGAATTTTGAGGCACTTAAGGGGGCTTATGATCTCTATGGTATGGGACTTGAGATTTTTAATACATTTCCTCCATTCTGAAATTTCAGTCGCCTTAATCTCTCAATGCTTTTCTACATGAAGCCTGGGCAGTATGTTCCGTGGAGTAGTTCTTAGATGTTCAGATGCGATAAGCTTGTTGAATGGAGTATAATAAAAAACAAGGATTTGGGGTATTAGTGAAGCATCATCTATGCGGATTTACCCTGCACGTTCGACCATGGACAATTGCATAAGTCCAGCGGCACCTAAATCCCATGTATATGCCAGATGAAATTAGGAAAGATGCTATTAATTTAAACATGCGTCATAGATAGACTGATTACTCGATTGATGGCAGGTTCCTTTGTTCGTCAGCTCCTTCTACTAAACCTACGTATACAAAACCATTATGCATTTGTTCCTGAAGTATGCTTGTATTTTATGCTTTGGAGAGATGGTATCCATGTTTACTCTCACTAGCACCTATATGTAATTCTACATTAGTCAATGTAAAATTTCTTAGAAAATTATGGAAAGGCAAATGATGCAGCAGAGAAAGGCCCTAGCCAACAATAGTCGTTGATGACTGTTGCAGCCTAACCATTAAAACAACTGTGTTAGCCTAGTGTTAGCCTATCGAATGTCTCCCTATGCATGACTGATTAGTAAGCAAAAAATGAGAGAAAACCCCAAAGGGTGGGAGTTCTGACCTGATCTTGACATTTATTTTGGTTCTTGTAATTATGTGACTAACAAAATTGTCTCATATCGACTCTGCTAAATGCCCATACATGCCTTGTTCGTCTAATTGGTTCTTGATGGCCTTATACTGCTCTTTGTTTTCTTTTTGTTGGCTGTGGAGTAGTCCATTCTGACATGAAGAGGAGTTCATCACCAGCACGGTCATCCACCGACTCATTCCAAAGTAACACCTCACCAACTTCACTTAACATGACTTTTCATGCTTTCCAATTGATGAATGGCAAGTTAATTTGATCATGCAACTTTTCAGGTGACACTGGACTGGACTGCTCAACTGTCAAGTTGACCCCTGACAGCCCCGAAAAGCAGATGCTTGCATCGCAAGGGGACATGATGCCGCAGTGAAGAGTGGCCAACTCCACAGATCAGCTTACATAACAGACGATCCAGATCCTCACAGCAGGGTGAGGGGTGCACCTGCTTATTTTTCAGTCAGGTTTCGCCCCAAGCTACGTTACTAATGACATTGACTGCCTTATATCCCGCAGAACTCAAGCTGATGTATAGTAATATTGGAATCTTAGGCGGTGTTAAAAAGCGTCTGTACGTGTCAGTTGGTAGCCTGTGACGTTTGAAGTTTTGCATCGACGTAGGAATTTTTCGGTACTCACTGGCTGTCCAGACTACCCAGGTTGGCAGGGCTAAGACTTGCCTTCGCTTGTGGTGGGTTGGGCCTCGTTCTGTGTCTCTTGCTTGTTCCTAGCCTTGTAAGGTACCTGTAATTGCTCTTAAACTTGTGTCGAGCTGCTGATGGATTAGCGGCGATTGGAAACTACGACTTGAATAGGAAATGAAATGTTATTGAGTTTTTGCAGCCGGAACTTGGGTTGTTGTACTTTAACTTCTCCTTATATTCATATGCGTGATTCTGGTGCTACATTTTCGTTCTTATCTTCTCGGTCGGATTTTGGAGATTAAGAGGAAATAATGCTCGAGAATTTGTTTCCTGCCCCCATCTTTGTTCCTTCATGCATTGGACTGTGACCCCCCATTATCTGGCAAATTTTTAATGACGACCGCCTCTCCGAAATGTCGATTTCACCTGCTGAATACAGAACACAGTCGTCATCGGGGCCGGGTAGTTTAGTGTATGTTGCCCCACGACCGTTCTGTCACAGCACAGGCAAGGAATTGCCCGGAAACAAATGCGAAACCGGACCACTGATCTTCGGATGCATTGAGGGCCAGCGATCGAGACCACTCCTACTTGTGGCAAGTGCTGCTAAGCTCGTAACCCGTCCGGTCCTAGCCGTCTATATCCTAGAACAACTGTCATTCGCTGTAAGCATCAACTGACTATACCACACATTCGAATTAAGGCGAATTGACAAAATTTCACTGCGAATTGAAAGACCTCCCAATACGACTCGTGCCCTCGAAGACACGGCTGATGAAGGGAGCTACGGCTGACGAGGGGAGCTTCCCCGTCTTGTCCCTAATCAAAGACGGCCTTGTCTGGTCCGGCGGAAAAAACTGTCTGTCTTGGAGAACCTTCTCCGCGATAATTATTGCGTGACGGCACATTTCCTGACAAGTGTCCCGTCGAGCTGTCTCGATGGGAGACGATATTTTCTCGGGACGTTGGAAAGCATCATGCCTCTCCCCCTCTCTTCTAGAAAAGGTTGCCAAAACATCATCAGATAAAGTCAAATTCCACGTTCCCCGAAGTTTTTATGTGTTTTCCTGGGGTTGGCCAGACCATAAATTAGAGAGAAAGGAGGGGCGGAAGGGTTGCGTTTAAGGAGCCTCGGACAGGTGTTCCAACAAAAAGATCCTGTCACATCGGCCTCGCTATTAATAATTGACTTCGTTTTTTCCTTAGGGTTGCTTACATCCGTGATCAACTCGACCGACGATAAGATCGGCGTTCTCTCTTCACATTTTCCACGTCCTTTTCTGCTTTTTCTTTAATGACAACTCCGTCGACGTGGTGCTTTTGGTCCCGAATTATGGAAATACTTTTCTCCCGTAGGATGTGACGTTAGCTATTTAAAATATTAAAATTACTTATTATCACGACAATTGAGAAGGTCTTGTTAATAAATATCTCGCTGGTTTTAAATATTACGATGGTTGGTAGGGTATTGTTGATAAATATCTCACCAGTTTTGAGTGATTAATTTTACATTTTGCTTGTTTTGCAAAAAAATATTTTTCTTGTTTCCTAACATTTATTTTGCTTAAAAAAATAAGTTAGTAGAAATTATTTTCCTAATCAATGAAATTTCCTATCAAAGCTAAATTTCAGGAAATATTTTCCCAAATATGATTATATATCAATACTTGAACCAGTAACTCTATGTTTGGGCATCAGAACCCAAACTCTCGTTCTCGGGCTTTTAGCAGTAGGGGCGAATCTTTTGCGCTTGAGCTCGAGGCTCTGGTGCCTTGTCCATTTACACCAAGCCTAAGACCCTAGCCATTGCACTTGGATCCATCAAAGTTGTGACTGGGAAACTAGTGCCCGTGCTCGGACTCCAGGCCTGGTAATACAAAGGCCAAACCTAGGGTCAATCAAGGCC
The DNA here is from genome assembly GCA_014182885.2 of Eucalyptus caleyi. Lineage (NCBI taxonomy): Eukaryota > Viridiplantae > Streptophyta > Magnoliopsida > Myrtales > Myrtaceae > Eucalyptus > Eucalyptus caleyi. The sequence continues at coordinate 53,701,290 of CM024468.2, read as the reverse complement.
AATTTTTTTTTTAAATCAAAATTTTAATACATATATATTTCTCTTTATCCTTATTCCTTTGCTAATCACCTAGCCTCATGCAACCAGCCATAGGCATGAGTGAGCGAGGTTTGAGCTTAAGCCTTGTCGCCAATCTCAAGCAAGCTTGACGTCATCACATCTTGTCAAGCTCGAGTCTCGCCGTATCTAAGTGAGACTTGACGTCGCCTAGAGCTATTACTCACCACATTAAAAAATTTCCATTAAATAAAACGGTTGTTGCTATCTGCTCTAATAACGGATCATCGGTTTAAATTTAATTGAATAACTAAATAAAATAGATAGATTTTTCTAGGACAAGGCTCACCTATGGTACTTGGTGGCCAATAGAGGAAGAAGGAAAAATAAATAAATAAAAAATCATTAAAAAATCAAAATTTTTACAAAAAGATCATAAAATTTTTCATTAGCCAAAATCACATAAGATGATCGATCTTTATATTATATCAAATCAAATGAGATCTTTTTATCAAGTGATGGAAAACATTTTTCAGCAATCTATATGACTTTTCATAAAATTTTCTTTCATAAATCTTAAATTTTCTGCGACTCAAACAACAAAGTCATAGAAACCATCGGTCAACGGAATTTGATACGATTCCACAAACTAAACTAGTTTGAATAAAACAGGCGAAGCACGATTTCCGTGGAACGAGGGGGACACATGGCGGAAGGAGATCGTTTGGGAAAACGAGGGGATTTGACGGAATGCCGGAGGGCAGACGTCGCGCTGTCCCTTGCCGGTTCGTGCTCGGTCTTCGCCTCGCTGTTGGTCAACGGATTTGGAATCGCAGGGGGAGGAAAGAGATCCGGAATACTACGCTTCCGAGGCGAAGGCTGCACACGTGGCGGAAACCCAGATGAGGTTCCCGGGCACGAAAGTCAAGGAGCGCCCAAAAAAGATCTCCCTTTTTTTATCTTTTTCTTTTTCGTGTCGACTTTAAGAGAGAGAAGGACGGATTTATATATAATATTTTTTAAAAAATAAATTATTTATTTATTTATTTTGCGAATATTTAGGAGGTTGAGGTGTCAGTGCGATGTACCTAACCTTAAACTAACTTTTGTTGTCGATGATCCACACGTCACTTTGGGTTACCCACCCCCGGATTCTGCGACGGATTTGCACCCCCTCACGTGGCGCCCCCTCAATGGCTCGATCTCCCGCCTTCTCTCTTTCTCTCTCTCTCTCTACAAGATTTCCCACGGAACAAGGCGCCTATCGTGTCCGCATTTCAAATCCGACTTCGATTCCGTCCTGAACTCATTTTGATCTCAAAGAAAAATCGCATACTTCCACCATTATTCTGAAATTCGTCCTATCTCACGTCAACGAATCGGCGTCTAGTTTCCTCGAATTTATCGACATTGGCTCTATTATTAGAATCCTTGCACCATTACCAAAATCTTTGTTTTTTTTTTTTTTAAATGACTGAGGAACCACTAGAGATCATTCTTCGAGGATCATTTGATCCTCTAGTGCCCGGACCTCTAGTGCCCGGTGACACTGTCGGGTTTCGCCACAAATCGCTCTATAGACGTAAACTTCAAAGGAAGCTAAAAAACTTTGTTTTCGTATGAAACGGCAATAATTTTCTTATATTGAGAATCTCGAATAAATCAATGGTCATTTTTTAGTACAGGCTTAATTCTAAGATTATGACTCTGTTTGTTTTCATGAAAATAAATGATTTAGAAAATGTTTTTCGAAAATGCTCATAAGTATAATGAAAATGATTTTTTCATCGGATTTATTGTTTCATACAATACGATAAATCATTTTGAGGAAAATATTTTTCTAGATTATTTATTTCCATAAAAGAAATAAAGCTTCAAATGAAAATCAACAATTTTTAAGATGAAAAAAGTTCATGACAGAATTGAGATTTGACTTAAAGTTGGAGATATATTAGAGAATTAGACCTAATTTACCAGCCCCCGTCACCTCCAATAGTTTTAGGAATTTTGACCTCTTCCGCCTCCAATCGAATACATTATCATAAATTCGGATACTTTGGCAAATACCCGCGTCACACGGGACCCACATGATACCCTCAAAGGATGTAAGTCGTTTCGTGGTAACTGAGGACCGGTCGAATTTCTAATTAATATACTTCAATTCGGGCGTGGCTTCGAAAGCTTATCATCTGTGCCGTCTTCATGTTTGCAGAGGTATTCTTGAATGTTAAAAGAAGAGGAAAAAGAAAATTAAAGTTCTGAAAAGGAAAAATCCTTGGCCCATCCCTGTGTTCCGGAGAGATCCTTCTCTCCTGGAGAAAGAAAACAAAAATCTTTTTCCCTGCGGAATTCCCTTTTTCTCACCGACATTGATTTTCTGGGAAAGCAAAATATTTATCTTCTCAAGATATTCGTAGGCCATTGAATGTTGCACATAAGTTCATCAACAAAAAAATAAAATCGTTTTTAAAATTGTCACGAAAAAAGAGACATACATACATACGTACATACGTCAGATTTATATAAGTATGTGGCAGTTATTCCTCACTTGAAATACGATAAGTATCTATCTGGTTAAGGATAGTATTGGAACAAGTTAGATAATCTAAGAATAATAGGTCTATGCACTCAATTTTCTTGAATTATTTATATATTCAACCAAATTAGAAAAAAACAAACTCCAAATAACCCATCGCCTATGTTATAGTCCATGTAAAATTTGGAGCCAGGAATTTGCCAAGATTAGGCAATTTTGAGACCATCATCGACTTTTTCTATATCCTAAGGACACGGTCGCAAAATCTAACTATCCGTAATTGCATGGAATACATACAAACCTCGTAAATTGATTAAAATAAGAGAAGGGATCTTTCCATGTCTAGGGTCTCATGTCTTGATAATTATCTCCTCGTAACGAGATAAGTAACTCGATGCTTCAAGAGGTCTAAAAATCAATATCATTCAAAACAGGTGAAATTGGAAAAAAGAATATCTCACTTTCGAGAGTTTATGTTTTCTTTTTCTTTTTCTTTATACGAATTTTTTTGAGAAGTAGATTTTTTTAATTGAGAAAAACAGAAAGAGCAAAGTTAGATAATTTTAAGTTTTCTCGCGTCGAATATTATTTATTAAATAAAGTAGCGAAAGCACATTATTTTTTTTAACAAATGGGACTAATATTTTGATTGGGTGTTATATCTCTCCTAAAGTACACTAAACAAGATGAGTACCCACATTTGTAATCCCATTTCCACCAACTGCGGAAAAACGAATTTTAACCAACGATATAGAATGATCAAAATGCTAGATTATCCTACAAAAATTAACACTTTTTGGGATTTCTCTAGAGGCGAGCACATCAAATTGACGAACCAAGAATCGGCTGGATTGGCTAGTTCGAAGCGATTTCTAGGGGTGTCGCTCTATTCTCGGTTCCGTATAGATGGAATTGGTAATTTTTGGTCTAATTCCTAGTTCCAAGGGAAACTGAATCAACTATATTATTTTTAAATTTCTTAAAAAAATCAATAAACCCTAAAATGACAACAAGTTCAATAATTTTTGGAGGAAAAGATTTACCTCAAGAATGATAAAATCTAAAGGTGGAATTGCCAGAAGATTGGTTCCACTAGATCACTCTGGTTTTCGATTCATGGATGGAATTGAATCGGAACAGGAATCGATCATCCCTAAATCTTTCGTATGGCAAATAAAGCTAAAACAAGCACCTCTCCCCAATTTTTAATAAATTCCACTTTCCATCATCTAAGTTCGACACGATACGCTACTCAGGCATTCCAGGTTCATCGTGCCAACTTTCGCTCCCGGTCGTTCTCCTAGATCTACCTAGGCTATTAGAAAAAATATAGGCTTAAAAGAAGATAATGCGGATCGAGACCGGTTCGTTGCGACACCTGCGCATCCCTCCACGGCTCCTTCCTTCTCTCTCTCTCTCGAGTTAGACCGTCCAAGAATTCGTATGATGCCATCACCACAATCAATCTTGATTTTGTAGGGTACCCACCGGACCCAGCCAAAGAACTCGCATTATTATAAAATGGGGTCTAAAAATCATTACTTTAAAGTTCCCTACGACTTTCCCACCAATTCGGGTTCCGTCCAGAGGTCAGTTTGGACACCGTGTCCTCCTTAAATTTTTCCCGTGTTTCGTTCGTGCTTCTGTGATCTCGGTTTCTTGTACGTGTACACATGATGTAAAATCCCGAATGCATGCAATCGAGTCGTTGTGATGATGGAAGCTTGCCTCGTGTCGTTAGGAAAGATGGGTTAGTCGAGGTAATGCGAAAGTCTTGTGCGCGTGCCTGGTCGCCGTTATGAAAGAAGAAAGAAAAAAAAGTTGTCTTTTTTTTTTTTCTAATTTTTCTTGAAATCGGGGTTCGGAGGGTCGTGTCCTGTTGGCATGTGATTGGTGGGATTGATTTCAATGAAATTTGGAATGATGGGGTCTCGTTTCTCGATGGTGGACACGTGTTCGCCTTCTTCCGTTTAAAGTCTTTGTGGTCTGCTGTGATGCGGTTTCTTTTAAGAGTTTCTTGTTCTTGCCTTCTCTTCCCTCTTCCCTCCTCCTCCCTTTCCTCCCTCCTTCCTTTTGTTCTCCACACGCCGCTTCAGTGCTTTTGAGAGGGTAAGCAACTTCCCAACTCTCTCTGTCTTTCTTTCTGGGCTTAGTTATGGCTCTTGAGCTTTCTTAATCTACCTGTTCTTGGGAGTGGTTCAAAGGGTCTTGAGAGATTGTACCTTTAGGCGGTTCTGGGGTTGATTCTTGATGTGCCAATCGATCGAGAAGGTGTTTTTCCTTTGTGTGGTGATTTGGTGCCTGTTCTTGATTTGTGCTCGACTGATCTGAGAGGGTCTGGATGAGGTTAAGAAGAGACCCACATAATCCGAGCCAAAACAGAAGAAAGAGAGGGGAGGGAGAGAGGGAGAGAGAGAGAAACCCAAGACTTTAGAGATGAACTAGATCTCCTCAGATTAGGCAACCCATCTTCTTTGTGAAGTTTGTGTCAGTTGGCAAATCGGAAAATGTTTACGATGAACCCATTTGGCCTCTCTCTCTCTCTCTCTCTCTCTCTCTCTCTATGTGTGCTTGCGGGTTTCCTTGAAACTAATCAGTTAGATTCTCGTATGTCGCTCATGGATTTAACTCTCTCTGTGTTAGCGGGTTTCCTTGAAACTAATCAGTTAGATTCTCATATGTTGCTCATGGATTTGACGAAAAGTAATGATTTGAGGGAAAAAAGAGAAGCTTTTGGTCATCTCTTTTTCGTACGTTAAACTTTTTTGGCCATGTACTTCCAGTTCGGCATATGGATGTTGAATCAGATTGGGGTTTTTAAGGGTGAGCATACCGGACCGGACCGGACTGGACCGGACCGGACCGGACTGGTTGGTTTGGTCCGGTTCCTTGGGGTTTGTAAGGGTGAGCATACCGGACCGGTTGGTTTGGTCCGGTTCCTTGGGGCATCGGTTCAGTTCCCCATTTCATAAAAATGAAAGCAGTGATTTTCAGTCGGGTTCCCGGTTCCAAGGGAACCGGACCGATGGACCGGACCAACACTTTTTAAAAATACATATATATTTTTAATTTTTAGAAATAGCAAGAAACCCTAAAATTATAATAACTATAGTATTTTATTTATTTATTTTGCGAACTGGCTGGTTCCATTGGACTTGACCAGGCTGTTTCCCTGTCCTAGGACCATCTGGTCCGGTCACCGTTCCCAAAAAAGGGGAACCAAACCGGACTGGGAACCAATCACCCCTAGCGGTTTGAGTTAATTTTGCTTCTCACTTCTCCGTACTTCGTTTTCTATTGCTCCAGACTTCTGTCAGTTTGTCTTATCATGATTTATGTTCCTCAACTTAGGTGATTTCTCTAAAAGGCGGTTCAGAGGTTAGCCCAAGTGAAAAGAGGCAAAATAATGCAATAGGTTTTTGTGGAGGGTTGAGGCAATCAAAACTGTGCCATACAACAGAGGTGATAAATGGAGGAGATATCTTCTACGCTAGCTGTGCCGTTTAGGCTGAATAATATGACCAGTGACGAATCTGCACTACAAACCCAAATCGAAATCACTGGACTGAAGTTTATTGCGAGCACTGCTGGTTTGTTATCAGACCATCCGGGGGTGTTGTCGCCTTCTATTTCTGATCATGCAGCTGCCCAAGATTTGAGTTCTGGCGGTAAATCAGGCAAGTTTGGTGTTCTGACAGTGTCAACTGATGAAGATGAGTCTAGAGGAGGTGGTATTTTTTGGAAGACAGTGGAGAATGAACTTAAGTTGACACCGGAAGATGGGAAAGTGCGTAGTCCATATGCTTGTGGCCAATTTATCAATTACTCTTGTTCATATACAGTTGCTAGTGATGCCACTAGTGCTTGTCATGAAGAGTTTGTACCGGTGAAAGCAAGTTTTGATAAGAAATCAATGACTGTCATTGATGTCAGTGATGCAACACTGGGGAGTGTTTCCAATGTGAATAAATTGGGTGAGCTCGAGTCTCGGCGAGAATTACAGAGAACTGCAAGCCGGAGTGTCTCCGAAGTGGATTATGTCCCGCTTTGGGGATTGAATTCTATCTGTGGAACAAGACCAGAGATGGAAGATGCCGTTGCAGTGGTACCTCGGCTTTTGAAAATTCCTTCTCTGATGCTGGCCGGTGGACAAAATTTGGAACTTAGAAATCAACATGGCAAAGATTTAACAGCTCATTTCTTTGGGGTCTATGATGGACATGGTGGTAGCCAGGTAAAAACCAGATATAGCTTTTTAAATCTCTAAACCATATTTTTTATATGACGAGCATGAGAATGCACAAATGGCTTATAAAAGTATAACGTAGTACTAATTAGGGCTTCTATTGGTATAGGTTGCTAGCTACTGCCGGGAAAGGATACATTTAGCTCTGGCGGAGGAGATGGAAGTTGCAAAACGTGGCTTCCATAATGGAAGTAGCTGGAGTAACGGAAAGGAGCAATTGGAGAAGGCCTTCTCCAATTGCTTTCTAAAGGTTGATGATGAGGTTGGTGGTGTATCCAGATCCTTGAATGGAAGCAACCCTTCTCTCGTAGAATCTATGGCCCCTGAAACAGTAGGTTCTACTGCTGTGGTTGGCTTAGTTTGTTCGACACACATTATAATTGCAAATTGTGGCGATTCAAGGGCAGTTCTCTATCGCGGAAAAGAGACTGTGCCACTGTCGGTAGATCATAAAGTAAGTCATGTTGCTGGAGTTGTGTTTTTTTCTTTTCTTTGATCTTTTAGTATTGTGATGAATTCCAGCTGTTTCTGTTTGCACTTACCTCTGTGTGGCCTTTGAATGTTTTGTTCAGCCAAATAGAGAAGATGAGTGTGCACGGATAGAAGCTGGTGGTGGCAGAGTTATTCTGTGGGATGGATTCCGGGTTTGTGGCGTTCTTGCAATGTCAAGGGCAATAGGTAGGTTCTTTTGAGTCCATGATCCTATTTTCTGCCTCTGTAGTATAAGTCTTATCTATGTCGAGGATAGCAATACCTTGACTTGTATGTTTGCAACTTCTTCTAGAGATTTTGAAGTGCCAATAAAGGGTTATTCCTCCTTAGTCTTCGGTTGGTGTTAAATTTGAATAGCTGATTAGAACAGGGAGCTTCAGTAGTACCCCCTTAATTGCCTGCGCCCCTAGATGACCCATGCTTTTGGCCCTTTATAGACTCTTTTTTGCCCCCACTTTATTGCATATTCTCAACACCAGGGGGTTATTCCGAAAAGTTCGGGGTGAATCAGTGTTAAAAAAATACAGAGATTGCCAACATTTGTTGTAGAGAAGTGTAGGGTTTTGAACATATTGGGTACTTGTGAGAGTAATCATATAAGTAATCTGCCAGGACGTCATTCAGTCACGCCACTTTGTTTAATCGTTATTCTCGGGACTCTTTGCTTATCAGTTTGTCCATGTAACTGGCCGCTAACTTCCAACTATCTCGCTGACCATTTTCTTGTCATTCTCAGGTGATAGATACTTGAAGCCCTCAATCATCCCAGATCCGGAAGTGGTGTTCTTTCCACGGGCAAAAGAAGACGAGTGCCTCATTCTAGCCAGCGATGGTCTCTGGGATGTCGTGACCAATGAGGAGGCCTGTGACTTGGCGAGGAGGAGAATCCTCCTTTGGCACAAGAAGAATGGTGACAACCTTCCTGCGGAAAGGGGCGAGGGAGCTGACCCAGCGGCGCAAGCGGCCGCGGATTATCTTTCCAAGCTAGCTCTTCAGAGGGGAAGCAGAGACAACATCTCTGTAATAGTAATTGACTTGAAAGCTCAGAGAAAGTTTAAGAAAAAGATTGTACCCGAGGCCCAACAGCCAGGAACTGTGAATACATAGTTGTATGCCCCTTCAAATCTTATGAGAACAGCAGGTAGTTCGGTTGAACCGAGTGGTCCATGCATGCATGCCATGTCACATTGGCTTCCCCATTCATGCTTTATTGAGATGGAACCCCAGGTGCCAATTGAATGTTGGAACCGACTGGTTTAAACCTCCATAGCCGGCAGACTCGATATCTCTTCTTCATTTGGCTGAGGTTTCTGTGTGTCTGTCATAATGCTATTTCCAGATTTCAAGATCGAGATATGGTATGCCTATGCGGATAATTTGTCTAGTTACAAGCTTTCCTCATGATGTCAATTAACAGCAGTGGGTTTTGATGACGGTGGAATCAACATGCGATAAGTGATGGTGGCAGAATCAACATGCCATAATTACTAAGAGTAGGACGGACATTAACAACGTGTTACTAGCCAAATTTGCTGCGAATCCTACATTGGTGATGTCGAATTACTAAGCTTATAACCAGAGCATAGCATAGTACGGAGCTTCGTCAATGACGTCAATGGACAGCAATGGGTTTGATGACGCTAGAATCAACATGCCATAAGTACTGAGAGTAGGACAGACTTCAATATGATTTGAGCAAGTCCCTTTAAGGCTCATGGAGAAGAAATAGATGAGAGATCCGTTTTGGGATGGGAGACTTCACAACGTCATCCCCTATTCTCTCCTCCACGGGAAGACAAAAATAGATGAACTTCTAATATCAATAGATCAGTAGAAGTATAAGAGCTTAAAAGTTTTCACTTAAACAAAAAACTTATTTAGGAAGCTAAGCTATGAGTACTCATCTTATTGTTTAGAATACAGTGTATCTAATCTGACATATATGAAGTCAATCCTCCCTATCAAGTATGCAAATTATAATGGGCATTGTTTGAAGTAAGAACAAAAACATCGACATGGTTCCTAGCATCCGTGCTCATGCACAACTAAATATGAATGCGACAGATAAGTTTGGTTCGAGTGGGAATGCCACATGTTTAATTTTCAATATGCAAAGTTGAAACAAAGACCCACCGGGCATCACACTGTCTTTTGTATTTTCTTATGAAAGATTTTCGCCAGTTCAAATGATTTATTTTCTGCAATTTGAATTTTCTCCATGATTGTCTGTTAAGTTATCTAAAATTTCATCTTGACAAAACGAGTATAATAATTGTTTAATTCACGGTGAGATGTTGATACGTTCATTCACAAACTTACTGACATTCAGTCTTTGTCTGGCAACAAATCAAGAGAGAATGTAATGAGAATGAATGACGTAAACATTCTGCTTATGTACATCAGTTTCAATTGCTATCATCAGTTATTGTGCTGCTCACTTCTCAAAACGCCCTTACCTAAAAAAAACTAAGTCAATTGAAGGTTTCAGAAAATGTACTTACTCTTCATCTCTTTAACTAGAGACTTTTTAAGCAAGTTTGTCGCAGTAAAGAGGATGCCTATTTTTCCAGTTTAGTCCATTTGTTTCGAAAATTATTTCTATTTCTACATCTGTTTCTTCCGCACTTTCCCCTTTCTTCCATTTCCAATGCTTCTTCCAATTTTTTAGCAACAATTGGTAACAGTAATATGCCAGCAGAACAATAAGCCTAAGTATGCAGTATCTTTTTAGACCATTTGATTGATATTTGATACTTAATTTTTCAATCCCAACAGAATCTGTCGATATGGGTTTCCTCTTAATTTGGGGGCCTCATGGTGGTAAGTGTAGACAACACAACTTCAGTTCTGGCTATCGCCGAGTAAGCTGGTATAGTAGTCATCCGCCCTATGGTGAGTGTGAGCAAGAGAAAATCCTGCTGCAGGTTTGGGAGCCTTAGAGCAAGGTTAAAGAACCTGTAAGCACCGAGAGTAGGACAGACTTCCAACAAGGTGTCACTAGCCAAATTTACCGCAAGGATGACTAAGCTCATAACCAGAGTACAGGGTAGTATGGAAATAACCAACATAACGGGGGTGAAAATATTTGCCAGTGTCTCGGCTAAGAACTGTTGAGGCGGGAGTGCGATGATGTTAAAGCGAAAAAAGTTTCACGTCGGGTGGAGAAGTAAAGCGAAGCAATGAATGTATCTTTCTTGGCACATGAAGCCGCTCACTTGAGCTTTACATTCAACTGGAAGTACTGACATACTTGGACTTCGCCTCAAACTCCACAAGAGCGAACTACGAAATACAACTCATAAACCAGAGAGTTGCAGAACTTTGGCATTATGTACAAACTGAATCCAAGAAAAGAGTAAAACCATAAGTAAAAAGCCAAACACCCTTCTCAACATTAATAGCACGATAAATACATTCCTCCATACCCAATCAAAAACTATACTATCTACACGTATGTTTAGTAGTTGATGGAACATAAGCCCTCCTGCTACTGGCAGACAGTACCCCAATCAGTTCAGGAATCAATTATGTTGAAGGAAAATTTCGATAGCAGCTGCGGAACTCCAGCTATAATCGGCCCATATGTCTGCACAAACAGAGATTGAACCAAATGAATCATATTGTAGCATGCAGCAACTTCTAGGGGCAAGAGAAAAGGGTAACCCACGAGATAAACACTTCAAAATCACAGATTTAACTTTAGATGACTAAGGACATAGGGATTCCTTTTCTATTAAAGGTAAGTTCATGACGTCAGGGGGGGCATCCTAATCACCGAGGTCACAGGACAAATTGGAGCCCTTGCCTGACACAATCCTCTCCTATCCCCTTACAAGTGATTATCGACGTATTTGGTCCAGGGCACGGGAACCATCAAGTATGGGTCCCCCATATTCCATACCAGATCCATGGGAGTCCAGGTAGTAACAATATTAGTCAATCGAAGTTGCTAAGCTAAGCCCAGATGGTCAGTGGATCTGGTCACCCAAGCAAGGACCACGGCAGGAGACACAAACCAGCCAAATTCACTCTGCAAAACCAAAATACTCTGGTCGTGGGGTGACCTGCAAAGCTCATGTAAGCCAGGGAAATCGTTTCCTTCAGCCACACTAGAATTTGCAGGTCTTAATAGGGTAGGTAAGTTTCCACCTTCAAACTTCGGGATTTCTCCTCATTTGAAGTAATTTATATGTAGTAGTATTCCTAAAATTAACCTCTTCATGGAAAAAACGTTTCTTTAGTTATAATTTCCAAGATCTCTCATCTAGCAAGAAGAAAAGGTCTTCACATATCATTCGCAACAGAATTTCATATATCAAATAAGAATCTGGAGGCACCAAGATAATTCCCTACGGAGATGCATGCATCCATAATAGTCAATCCATCTTGATAAAGAAGTGCCATACCTTGAGATTTTCATGAATTTGACAAAGTGGTACAGCAAGCAATTTCAGGTTTTTTGGAACAATGAACTTCCGACTTACAGGTAACTTCACAAGAAAGAGTTTTGTGCACTCCTAGAGACCAGGCAACAAAGAATTAGAAACTTAATCAATCTCAATTTGAAGTGAGCAGTCTCAGTGGTGGAAACAACCTTGGGCTTCTTAATATTAGGTGGCAAGTAAGGATAGAGCAAAGTTTCAAAATCAGGCCTCCACCACATCCCAAGGCATTCTCCAATCTACCATTTGAAACAAAAGGTCATTTGCAACTATACAGCATGAGAAGCAATGAAAACCAGTAGCTCCATGATACCAAAATGAAAAACATTATCCACCTCCCACTGAGTCTCATCGCCAGCTCCATTGGCAGAAAGCTTGCTGGTCAGCTTGCGTTTCAGCCCTTCGACATCTGAAAAGATAAGCGTGAATAACAACATTTTCCTGTTGAAAAGCATTATCCCTCCCCAATTTCTTCTTCCCCATGGTATCATGGAGAATTACCAAATTACCTGATTCACCAGGCCTTAATCGACCTCCGGGCAGCTGAAAAAAGGAATTTCTTACTTGCAACAGCAACAGATGAGGATGTCTGAATAATTCAACCTATTTTAGAAACATCAGGATCCTTAGGGTATGTTATAATCCATCAACCTTTCAAAGGAAAGATGTAAAATGGCATGGAATGTGATAACACAGGTAGGCGGTAGACCGATTATATTAAATGATATATTTCTCAAAGCATCCACCAAATTTTGTCTATCTTCTCAGTACTCCTAGCATTTTTGCTCATCCAGGAAATGAATGCAAGCATAGATGTACATGATGTTAACATAATGAGCGAGTTTAAGATAATCCCCATAAAAATTCTTAAGACGTATGCTCATTGCCTCTCCTTATCATTTCAAGGCAAAATATCAGCAAGTGGGAACTAAAAGCATTAGTCGCTCCCTTTCTGAAACGCGTTCGCCTTCACGGATCACACCCCAACACGGCAGAAAACTCATATCCAAATTACAACATCAGCTCCGCTTTGTAGTTCATGCCGAACAAAACTAGAACCATAGTAACTGAAACTTCAATTAGCCGTTGCCCTAACATTCAAGCATCACACGGGACAGCTTGGCAATTCGCCTTCCCGAGTTTCCCGAGCTAATGTAGATCACCGACGTAAGCACTCAGCCCTAAGCAGTGGAAAAACATTTCGACGCACAAGATCATCGTCATTCCGACCGTTTGAATTTGCTAAAGGAGTCGACGTGCAAATGCAACCATACCAATGTCGTTAACGGAACTTAAAGAATGCCATAGCAGGCAAAAGGGCAAGACTACCTCGAACAGACTCGTCAGCTGCTAAAAGAAAGAAGCAGAAGAAAAAAAGAAGAAAAACACCAACCACAATGACGGCTTCCACGCAAGTCCTCAATCCATGAGCAGCGTAACTGAACAGAAAACCACCACGAACAGAAAACAGAGGGAAGATTCGAAATCAGCGACACGACCCACTTCGATTTCAGGCGGCACAAACGCAACGGAAACAACAAACAGGCGCAGCACCCAGAAAGCAGAGATGGGTAGAAAGAACGAGACGTCACTGGGATTTCATCCTCTGGACGCGATCGGCCAGGGTCTCCTCCCTCAGAGCGAGAGCGTCCTTGGAGCCGAAGTAGTAGCTGCTCAGCGGGTATATGTCCATCACCCGGGCCTGATCATCGCCGCCGCCATCGTCGCCGGCGGCTGCCGCCGCGTGGTTGCGCACAGTGACTTCCTCGCCTTGCATTTTCTCTCCACGCGATGGAGGAGCAGCCGCAGGAACGCGGGGACCCAGATACGCAGGAAGCCTACAGAGAACGCAGAACCGCAGTACAGACAGAGGGAGTGGTGGAGTGTCGTGGGTTTTTCGCTAGACGGGTCTGGAAGGAGAAAGGTGCGAGCTTTTTCGATGCGCAGAGAGAGAGAGAGAGGGAAAGGGAATATATAAAGACGGAGAATTTGGGACGACGACGGAATCAAAAAAGAGAGCTTTGAAGATTGTGCCAGAAAGTGAGAGAGAGAGAGAAGGGGTGGCTATGGTGGCGACCCGAAGTCCTTTTTTTTTTCGGTTTTTTGGTTGGGCCCGTGGGTGCTCCGAATTTTTTATTCGAGGCTCCTGATCGATGAATTCACCCGACATCCGCATGATCTTTCCCGGCTCTAATATGCTTTCGCGTGCCAATCACGAGAAGTAGCCGAGGGAATAAGAAATATTGTAATGACACCATCAACATGGTGCATGATATGAACACGGTTAGGTACTACAGTTCTATTGGATTCTGTTGGGTACTTTGAAAAATCAAACGTGTCAGGTGAAATTTCAAATTATAGAAACCTATTTAGTAATTCTCGACAAGTTCATAAACGTTCTGCAGACATGATTTTTGTGTCGATAATGTGGTTTATTAATTGTTATAGACGACAATTTCTTAGACGATTAGACAAGACCCAGATGGCACATGCTTTTTCGAATTTGAAAACCGACGGGTTTTAAGATTTTAGGAGTACTTAAGTTTGCATAACCATTTCAATTAGAGAAAAAGTCATAAAAAATCTCAAAATATGCATATTGTAATTATTTATCATAATTTTTTTGTGAGACGTATTTACCTTCGGTCAAGCAAACTCCATGAACGATATTAAAAATTTATCTCTATGGCACTAGAAAGCAAATGGTGTTTGATATGGCGCCTACTTGTCTTAAATAAAATAAAAACGACGTTATTTTAACTGTAAAATCATTAAACAGAGCCTTAACAGAAAATAAATGTTTCACATAAATATAAAATAAATGTGATATCAAATATAATTTGAGATTTTTGATGATTTTTTCCTTTTCGATTATCAATACAAAATCCTCGTTTAGAAAGATCAATTGAACAAAACCGTTTCCGGTCATTGTCTTGGACTGCACTTTGGTCTAGTGAGCTGTCTTTGTTTCCCTCTCTAGTAGGAGTTTCGTAGTAGTAGTGCTGGCAGTCCAGTGCCACGTGGAAGCCCCTAGTCGAGCCAGCACCAACAGCAAGTCAAAAATATTAATTAAAAAATGTTACAAAAAAAGGCCGACAAACACGAAGTAACCAACCGGAGCTCTTGGTCGGTTCGGATTGTTCGAGGTTTATCCGGGTTTGCCGGTATCCACGTCAATAAGGGGGAAAAGGGACAATCGAACGCTGGAAAACTTGGGAAAAAGAGGATTAACCGGCGCCGGTCAAAGGTTTGACCCAGCGGTTGGTGGTTGGTAGTTAGTTTCCTTCGTGGCCAAGCAACCGATTACGGTGGGGGGCCCACTTGGTCGGTTGTTGATGCGGTGAGCCAGATGAGGATCCTAGTAGATTGTTCTTGGATCATGTAGTCGTGTGTTCTTACTTCTTATCACCCTTTTTAGGTCGGCAATCAACTCAGCGTGTTCTTCTCTCATTCGATGATCACTTAGAGCTTTCTATCCACCAAGATCGAAGAAATGGATCCTAAAGTACATTTGTAGAGTTCAAAGTGCGTTTTGCATTGTGTACCTTTTGAGTTTAAACCTCAATGGAGGTACATGGAGTGGATTTGGTTCAACATTGTAAATGAATCTTGGGAAATGCAAATGCTTTTGATTTAAAATCACTTCGGGAAATATAAATTGTGTTTAGTAAAAAATCATTTGTAAAGTTACTTTGACTAAAATAGTATTTGTCAAATATTGTTTTGCAAATGACTTTTGGGTCTAATTTTTCCTTTCTTTATTAGAAAAATCAAATCTTCTAACCAAGGGCCAAGGTCGTCAATGAGTTAGATATGGTGTCAACAGCCATCGCCCAAGGTCATGCGACCCTTGGCTAGGGTCATGTAACGCTAGGGTCATGTAACCCTAGGCATCATGACCCAAGTGGCTAGCTAGGGTCGTGTGACCCTAGGTGACAGTCGCTTGGGTCACATCACCTTGGGGCTTGTTGCTTAGGTTGTGCAACCTAAGCATCAACTGTGTGGGTTGCGATGCCTAAGGCTGTATAACCCTTAGAGAATCGCACGACTTTGCTGACCCAATCTAGCCTCATTGGCCACCCTTACTAGCTAACCTTACTAAAAAAATGATGAACAGTAATGAGGGGTAAAATAAAAAAAATAAAAAATTGATAATGGTAGTTTTGGAAGAAAGAAACTAGTTTCATCATTTGGTCAAATGTTAAAAGCCCAATGCTAGCCTCCATTAGCTCTAGATTTTTAGCTTTTCTGAAGTTAGCATTTGGTCAAAAACTCATTGGGAAAACTTGCCACGTATCATAGTATTTCTTCGAAGGGCTTGGGAGGTTGAAAGTCATTGAAAAAGTTGAACCAAACGGACTCATAATCTCGAGATTGAGTCTTGATATATGTGTGGTACAAGGAAGTTTGTATGTTAATTGACGAATCAAGATTGTGGTACTGCGAGATTGTCTGGCCATTCTAGGGTCAAGTGGGAAATTTTCCTTGAAATAATGTGATTGGGCCATTTTAGTTGTTCTTGCTTCATAATGATGGAGATTAAGAAGGAACTTGAAACTTGGAGAGGGATGAGGATTAAGGGGAAAGCAACTTGGTTTGTTGTGCTAAAGCTTGATTAATCCATAATTAATCATCGAATTACAAGTCATTATTGGCGAGCAAGTAAGTCATCCTGCGGGCCCCGACAGTAGGTGAAAATGGGCTTTCACCATTATTACCCCTCATTGAATGACTCACGGTAAAGAAGAGATGCCAGAAATTACCTATTCTTTTTTGCTATTGCTATTTCCATCCATGAAATAACTTTGTACGCACCCTAAAATTTAAATGGTCCAAGAGTGCATTTGGGAACACTTTCCCAAAGCCCACCGAGTAAATGCAAGTAGCATTTAGCAAAATTTTTGGAGAATTTTGAGAAATACAATTGCATTTTCATAATCTCAAAACAGATATGAAGTGCTTTAAATGCAAGTCTTAGATTTTATAATATTTTTATTCCACTTTTGCACTGCTCATCTTCCCTATGATTTGCACAAAGGAGTTGAATAGAGGCTAGTGACCGTCGCCTGTCAAACAACAACTAAAGTTGCAAGACCTCAAGTCGCTAGATTTGGCCTGCTACCATTGACAAATGTTTGAGGTTTTTTTTTTTTTTTAACTAGCAAAAGTCCTTTACTAAGTGTAATTTTTTGAAACAACATTTAAGTCAAAATTGCTTGAGATTGTTTTTTTAAGTTACACTTTATCAAACGTTATTTATACTCTACAATTTTTTAGTTTATGTTTTTCTTATGGAAATTCTTTGATTAAAATTATGAACTCTTGATTATAATTTATACTTAGAATATGTGAATTGACAAATTATAAACGAGGTTCAAACCCATTACAAAAAAATCCTTTATAGAAATTAGCTCGTGCACATCAGCACATTAATAAGTAAAAAAGAGGAAATGATGTCTGTATAAAAAAAGGAAAAATAGCATAAGGTGGTGAAAGAAAATATCGCTGTTCTGATTAATACACACAGTCTTGTATTTCATGATAATGCATGATTTTTATATTTGTAATAAATAGCAACTCTCACTCTTTCTATCGTAATTTTTGATTGATTAGTTCTCACAAGATTATTTTCGTCACCTCAATAAGTTACAGAGTATTAAAACCATTTTGAGGGTAAGAATAGCGTAATTTTTTTTTTTTTCACTTTATTAACATTTAGATCTCGTTTGGTTGATAAGAATGAAAACAATCGAAACGTGAACAAAAGCTTAACTCCATTCTTAATAGCGTTTGTCGCTTGGAATAAAGAGTAAATGTGTAACAAATCTTGCAATGGTTATAAGCATGAAACTAACTAAGGGTAGGGGTCCGAACCGGGACCGAAGTGGACCAGACCGAACCAGCCGATTTTGGGTGGTTCCCATGGTCGGCGGTTTGGTTCCCGATTCCTAATCTTGGAACCGATGGCCGGTTGGTCCGGTTCCTGGTTCCAAGGTGGGAATCAGACCAACCAAACCAACTGGACCGGACCAAATTGTTTTATATATAATTTATATACATATAATATAGAAATATATATAATATATGAATATTATATATGAAACTTATTGCAATCGGAATTGCAATTGAGATAACAACCTCTTATGTGGCCAACAGACCACTAAAGCTCTTAGAAAACTTATTTGTTAATTTTATCTTCTACTCGATGTGGGACAAGGCTCTAAGAGTTCTTCATGCTCACACTCTCTCTCTTGCTCCCCTCACTTGCAGACGACAAGGCACTTCAAACTTCAAAGAGTCCGACATCGACTAAATATATAAAGCATAGAAGAGAGATTGTCTATAAAACTTAAGCCAAGCACATATTTTAATCAAATTGTTCATGGCTTTTATGCTTTAAATTAAGCATGAAACACATAAACTATGATTGATATTCATGCAAGTGAAGTTTGAATATTTTGCTCATGAAAACATGTGTGAGTAATCACCGCTTGCGGTGGCCTAGTTGGATAAGAGCCCCCATAATATCTACCCATGATGGAGGGGTTCAAATCCCGTAGGACGCACAGGATCTTAAGCGCAACGTCGGGGTGGTGGGTCCTCCGCTAGCGTCGCCCTAGGGTTTACCCGTCGGTTGCCGGCTGTACGGGGTTCTCTGGGTATCAAAAAAAAAAAAATGTGTGAGTAGTTTTTATGAGATCCCCTGGGAACTTATTGGATTCATTGGTCCGGAGCATGGTCGTTTTTTAGTAAATGGTTGTTCTTTAGTGAAAAAAGAAAATGCTAATTCTATTGGACCGGACCGGAACCGATGGTCCGGTCCGGTTCCCGGTCCTAGGACCAAACGGTTCGGTCCACAGTTCCCAATTTTGGGAATCGGTTCTCCCGGTCCACTTTCCGGTTTCACCTTGGAACTAGACTGAACCGGGAACCAATCACCCCTAATTAAGGGTGTGTCTGTACATGAATGACTTTTTGTGGAAGGAAATAATTATATTTAAGGAAAGTGATTGATTTGTCTCTTATTTGATTACAAGTGTGAAAATAAGAGGGAGGCAGTTTTCCGGTATTTGGATTTTACTCATGAAATTATTTTTTTCAAGGACAGATCATGTAATACTACTAAGCTATAAAAAGGAAATATATATGAACATTGGCTTAATGATGAAAGAAGGACGAATCTCAAATAAAGTACTTTTTTAAAAGCAAACATAGGATTCGAAAAAAAGAAGAAGCAAATATAGGAAAAAGAAGCATAGGGGGAATACATTCATAATATTCAATTTCTTCATTATTTTTCTCTAGTTTCATAATTAATATTGGAAAGAAGTGAATTGGTAAGTAGAATCTATTTTGACATCTTAACAAATACCTTACGTGCTCTTCACTTCAACACCATTCCAAGGGGAAAAATTACAAATTTAAAATATTTGTTTTTTAAAAATGAGAACACGACTTGTCGATTTATCAACAAGAAACAAAGAAAATGAATTTTGAAAGAAAGAGAGAGAGAGCGCGTGTGCATATTTTTGAAGCCTCGAACTCGGTTGGAGTTCTTTGATGTCCAATGATACAAAATAACTTGAAACTTACCTAATGAGCCCTTTGCTAGAAGGAGAACTTTTTTTTTTTTTTTCAAACTTTAAGTGCAGGGTTTTTTTTTTTTTTAAGTATAAATACTTTTCGGATTACTTACCATTTTCAATGTTCTAAATATCAAAAAACATGATAAATATTTCCATAGAAGTTCTTTTTAACGAAGCAAACTCATCTTAAGAAGATTGACTACGAATATATAAATGTAAATAATAATCGAGACTTAACCACAAATTATAGAAATCATCAATTCCCATTATAGTTTTACCATATGGAAATTCTCCCATCGGAAGGACATGAATATTTCAGATTAACAATTCCCATTCTGGTTTTTGCTGTCCCTCTGGCTAGATTGCCAAACCCGGTCAACTCAAATCCTACAAAAAGTCAAAACCTCCCCCCCAAGAAAAATCCCCAAATCCAAAATTAGGGTTCGCTCCGACCAAACCCCAACACTCTCCAGCTCTACTCTCTCTCTCTCTCTCTACTTTCTCTCTCCATCTCCTTCGCCGGAATACGAATGAGATGAAGATCGCGGGCCTCAAGTCCGTGGAGAACGCCCACGACGAGTCGGTGTGGGCCGCCGCGTGGGTCCCTGCGACGGAGTCCCGGCCGGCGCTGCTCCTCACCGGCTCCCTCGACGAGACCGTGAAGCTCTGGCGGCCCGACGAACTCGCCCTCGAGCGGACCAACGCCGGCCACTTCCTCGGCGTCGTCTCCGTCGCCGCCCACCCCTCCGGTGTCATCGCCGCCTCGGCCTCCATCGACAGCTTCGTCCGGGTCTTCGACGTGGACACCAACGCCACGATCGCCACGCTCGAGGCGCCGCCGTCGGAAGTCTGGCAGATGCAGTTCGATCCCAAGGTGAGTAAATTTCCAGAGCTTTCGTTTTCTATTGAGGGAGGTTGGATTTGAGTGGACATCGAATGGTGGGAATTTGGAGTTATTCTTAAAGTTTGGTTTTTGGAGTAGCGGGCATTTGCAAGTTAATTTTTTTTTTCTGGTATTTAATGTGGACGAACCGATTCAATTTAGCAAGTTGCGATTTCTGCAGTCCGAGGACTCTCGAGATTGCTTGGGCTAGGAGACTTAAATATGGTAAAGCATTGAGAAAAGTTAGCTCTGGCCTGGGAAATGTAATAAAGTGGGTTAAATGCGGATGATTTTTCGGTATATGTAAACTCGAGTTGAAAGACTCTAGCAAGTGAATAACTTGAGCGAGTTATCTAATGGAATTAAAGAGGCAGGTGCGCTGAGCATATTGTCCATGATGTTCTAGGTGGTTCTTTAACTGGCTCCTACTCCTAGGATATTTTGAGAATCTTAGGAGTTTCCTAAAGTAAGGAAGAATGTTGGGGTTTTTGTATGAGCTAGACCCGGGGCGCTTACCCCATGAACCGGAAACGGGACTTGTGTCCGATTTGGTTCTTGTAGTTGGCTTGTAGCAGTCAAAGTGGATTAAAAAACCGAGTGATTGTAGTTCTTCCGGTGTGACTGGTGGTGATTCATGCAATCCAACCCAACACATCTAGATCTTGCTATCTGTAAAGGGCAAACCTGTGCACTGGGCTTATCTCCAATCCCTCAAGGAACTCCCCATGGGCTCTTCACCCCTTTGCCAAAGCATTTACATATTGAGATATGTCCGCTCATTTGTTTATAATCCCTTTGTTGACCTTAAAAAATCATGTTATTGAAGGTAGAGGGAACTAATTCTTATTCTCAGGTTTCACAAGAGAGTGCTTACCATGTGAAGTAGAAGTAAGCTATATCATGGGTGTGAAGAAAATAGAATACTTAGATGATCTCAATTTTTGAAACAAGAGTTGGAATTCTTCTACTTGTTGACTGTCTGATTGAGCTTGTCACTGATTTTATTGTGGTCAGTATTTGGAGAGAATATCGTGACTAGCATGAAGTGGTTATTATCTTTTTCATTTCCTTTTCTTTTCATATTTGACATCCGCTTACTTGAAGTTTGCTCAGTTCCTTGCTTTTGCTTGCTTGTTGACAAATTGGGACACTCGTTATGCATGATCATGGTCATTAATGAGCTCCTTATTAGTATTGGATTACTTTCTTTTATGGAAAGTAAATCACTTCTGATATGGTGATGATCATAAAGTTGGCCTGCATGAAATTGTGCATTAAAGATATTGTTTACAAAGCTTTGCTAGATGATGAGGCATCATTGATGCTGTTTGGGGAATTTATTTGGACATCCAGGCATTAAAAAAGCTAAGCCCTGAGTATCCTATCTGATCTTTGTAATCTGCTGATGAAAATGTTTGGATGCTTTGTAAATCAAGCTTGAATATTCCTTAAATGGTCAGCTCATGGAAAAAGGATTCTGGTGATTATTATTATTTTTTTTAAATTTATGAGCAATGTGAATAAAGACTAAATATGTGCGAGTGGCTTTCATGATTAATTGGCTTTTCTGTGCTGTTTTCCACCTTATGCTGTACCGCTTTGTTCTCGTCTTCAACATGCAAATTTAATTTTGATATCTCAATGTTGCTAAGTAATACTTCTTCCCTAGGGCACCACTCTAGCAGTGGCAGGTGGAGGGAGCGCATCGATCAAGCTTTGGGACACTGCCACATGGGAACTGATTGCAACCCTCTCGATTCCTCGTCCAGAACAGCCCAAACCCTCCGAAAAAGGCAACAAGAAGTTTGTCCTCTCTGTCGCGTGGAGTCCTGATGGCAGAAGGCTTGCCTGCGGCTCAATGGATGGTACAATCTCTATATTTGACGTGGCTCGGGCCAAGTTTCTGCACCACCTGGAAGGCCACTTCATGCCAGTGCGATCTCTCGTATTTTCCCCAGTTGAGCCACGGCTGCTTTTTTCTGCATCCGATGATGCTCATGTGCACATGTACGATTCCGAAGGTAAGTCCTTGGTGGGGTCTATGTCTGGCCATGCTAGCTGGGTATTGAGTGTTGATGTCAGCCCGGATGGAGCAGCACTTGCGACAGGTTCAAGTGACAGGACTGTGAGGCTGTGGGATCTCAGTATGAGGGCCGCCGTTCAGACGATGAGTAACCATTCGGATCAAGTTTGGGGGGTTGCCTTTCGACCAATGGCGGGTGCTGGTGTCAGAGCTGGTGGTCGGCTTGCTAGTGTATCTGATGACAAGAGCATATCACTCTATGATTACTCATGAAGGTATATCTGCAAATTGTGAAAAGATAAGTTCTTGGAGCCGCTGATCGTTAACCTTTTGTTTGAGTAGTCTGCAAGAGATTTTCTTGGTTTCAGATCATTTTTATTTGTATAATTAGTTGAATATGATGGCTTTCAGAGAAATGGCTCAATACATCTCTTATCTGATGGGTGCCATGTATTAACTTCGAAGTCAATTTGATACCTGATATTTCTGAGAGGTTTTTTTGTGAAGTTATATTGACTATGGGGCTTACTATCACTAATCAGCTCAGCTGTTAATATAAATTAACCATCGACCAGTTTCGTGGTAATCCCAGATCTACTAGGAGAATAGACCTGAAAATAGTTATGGAAAAGAAACTCACTGAAAATGATTTAAATGAAGAAAATACAGGAGAGAAGATGGTGGATGCAATAAATTCGTAAATTGTGGCTTGTGATAGGGATAGTAGCCGGAAAGACGTTACATGTCTGGATGGGAAATGAAGAAGAAGCAACAAGACCCCTGTCGAAAACCCGATCAAACTGACTGGACTTGTTGATGGGCTTCCGATCAGGTTTGTCCGAGACCATGCCTCGATATAATCCTGTGTATTTATACCAAGAAATTATCTGCACCATATACTGTCAAGAGTGTTCTTCAACCCAAAGTAAAGCCTTTATGTTAGATAATGATTTGAGGAACTCTTGATCACATTATTCTTTTTTGGGGGAATAGGAGCATGAATTCGGGGCAATTTGGACACGGTCATAGGGGTCTCATGTCATGAATGGGATCAGTTTTTTTACCTGTTCTGAGAAAAAAAAAGAATATTTTTTTTTTTTCAATTGAATACGAAATAAGTTATTTTTGTGAAACAAATGCATATTTATGTAGACATTTGATATATTTGATCGCTGCCTTTGACTTAGTCTTAGTCATTGTAGTGGTTTTATGACTTAGCTTTCTTGTAGCGTCCCAATTATCCGCATTTTGCCAGGCTAATTTCTGCAGGATCAAAAGAAATTGGAGACATGTTAAATAAAAAAAAAAATCGATTTTTTATTTTTGCAATTCATCGTTAAGCTTCCTTTTATTTTGTAGAAAATAAATGTTTATGAGAACATTTTTTTTCAAATAATTGCTTGTATCACTTTTAAAAATAAATGAATGAAAAATATTTTTGTCGTTCACAAAATATATAAGTATAAATTTATAATGGATATTAGAAATATTTTCCATCAACTAATTATTTTAAACAATACAAATGATCGTTTTTATGAAAATATTTGTCAAATCATTTATTTTTCGTGAAATAAAGAATCCTATATTTCCCGATCTTACAATCAATATCTCCAAGTCAATAAGCTGGATGCTTAGTGGTGTAATAAGGAAAATTTGGACATAGATCCTGACATTGTTTCTTTCCTTGGTGGGTTCCAATACCTCGGGTTCATGTCTAAATTATGTTAAATAGGAAGTGAGTTACGATGACAGCAACACTGATACAAATTTCAAAAGTAGGACAATGTACGTTAATCCCAATATTGTCCCTATAGATTTGACCTGGGACTTTTGTAGTATTTACGATGCAGCGTTTGAAAAACTTCATCGAGCTGTAGATAATTAAAATCACTTTGCAATTTTATAGTTTAATTTTGAGTTGCTAGATAAAAAAGTATAAAAAAAAAAAAGGAAAGGAAAGAGAAAAGTCCGCCGGCCCACCCCAAAACGCCGCCAATGGCCGCCCAACGCGCGCGAGCCACCAGCTTCCCCTCTCTCCTTTGCCACGTCAGCCTCGACGGCGGGGGGCTATTTCGGTCATTTCGCGGGAGTCGCCCGGACCGGGTCGCGCCCCGACGACGAAGAATTCTTTTTGGACGGCCGACCCGCCGACCCGCGCCGACCCGCGCGCGCATGAGCTCGATGGAATGTCTTTTTTGCCCGGTTTCGCACGAGCGCACCGGCACGTGACGTCGACGTGTCGCTTTCCTAGCGGTGGATGATGGTGGCGATGATGATGTCTCCTCCTTTTTTAGGAGCCGGCGGAACACGCTAAGACGGTGCGAGCGAGTCGCACGGGATCTCCATCTCTCCGCAGCTTTGGAAATTTAAAAAAATATATAATTATATATATGTATTTATATATTTACCCGCCAGCGAAAGGTGAGGCGGATGTCGTTCTGTACTGTCCGCGGGAGAGAAAATAAAAACAAAATTTTGCGTACCTTACAAACGGGAGTTACGATGATGTCCGCCTCCGGGACTCGCATTGACGGTTTTGCCCCTCTCCTTAGAGAGGATTTCCCAAACGAAAAATTCGATCTTGGTAGGTTCTTTCTTTCTTTCCATTTTTAACGATTTCGGTAGTTTTAATCGCAATTAATTGAGACTTTGTCCATGGCCGATCGCAAAAAAAAAAAAAAATCATGCCGGGCCGACTCCGCATATCAAGGCTTTTTAAGAAATATAATAATCAGGAATCGCATCTTAAACAGGCAACACTGATAAAATTACTATAAAAGCCGATATTTGAAGTTGTTTATTTTTATTGAATTGGATTGTGCTTGAAAAGAGAAAAACCTCCTCAATTGTTTAGGACCTATTTTCCAATTTATGGAATAAGAAATTGCGGGTTGAGATCTTTCTTAGTGTCGAAGTTTACATGAGAGCTATTTCGAAATTCACGCCATAAAAAGATGAAAACATTGACAGTGGTGGGAGGGAAAAAAAGGGCAGGGGGGAATGTTGTCATAATGGAACGTGGGAAGGAAAGGGAGTGTCCGAGAAAGGACAGCACCCCCACAGAAATAGGGGGGAGTAACTAAGCAAGAATTAATCAGGTTTAAGAGGAGCTTAATCATCGTTTGTGGAGACCACGACTCTCTCTCTCTCTCTACCTACGACCACCAGGCGACTGAGAAGGAAAAAGGAAGAGGAAAAAAGGAACAACTCAAACTCGACCATCCTATTCCTCTCCCCTCTCTGCGCTAGAGAGAGAAACGCACCGAAGGAATTCGAGAGAGAGGAAAGGCGTGCGACAGAAAGTTTAGAGAGAGAGAGAGAGAGAGAGAGAACCTGCCTTCTGCCCTCGGATTTCGCTCTGCTTCTTTGCTCATCGGCTTTGTGCTCAGCTCATCGTCAGCTTCGGAAACCTTCCGTCCGTCCGTCCGTCCGTCTGTCTCCGGTCCTTTCTCGCTCTCCGGATTGGCGGTCGGAGCTCGGGACCACCGGCGGGCGGCGGCGGCGCCCGATCTGGGTGGCCGACGAGTCCGATTCCCGCGCGGCTCGGTCGTAACTCGCATGAGTTGAGAGAGGAGGAGAGGTGGAGGAGATCGACGGCGGTGATTGATTCATCCATGGTCAGTAGCGGTGACGTGTTGTTGTCGTCGTCATTCGATCGGTGTATAGATTTCGGCTCGCTGGTTTCGCTGCGTTCGAATCGGTTGAGCTTTCTGAGGTTTTGGTTTTTTCGATTGGACGTGAAGCTTGCCTGTTCGATGTCGTGGATGAAAAGCGTCTTTTTTCTTTTTTTAGCTGAGATAGTGATGCGCTTTAATTGCGGAAGAGCTTGAGGTGAAGCTGCTTGGGTTTTTAAGTAAAAATTTTCAGCTTGATATCAGTGTTTTGACTTGAGACGGCTTGAAGTATTTGATGAATCCATTTCGGTGTTAATTGAATACGCACGACTAGTGGTAGAGGCCCATAGTGAGTAGCGATCGGAATGACTAGTTGGAACTTAGAGGCGAGGCGAGTGACTAATGGTGATTGGATCATGGAATAGGATATGGCTACCGCAGATGAAAACTCTGGAGAATTAAATATCGGTTTAGGCATCTAATTCATGCTTGCTGGCAGAATTCCTAGTTAAGTGAAGATGGTTTATAAACCTGCTGCAAAATTGAGAAAATTGTGTGTTCCCATGTCAACTTGAGGGAATGATACGGCGTTGCGAACTTGTGCCCGCCTCTTGATTTATTTCTAATTCCTAGTCCAAATTGGACGTTATACTTTTGAAATCCAGCTTCAATTGAATTTTAAAATTTCATGCAATACTTCAAATTGGATGTTATACTTTTAGTTTTAGAGTGCTCAAGTGGCATTGAAACCACCTGAATTTGCATGCAATGGACAGCCTCAAGCATGATTGCACGATATTCGTCGAATGGGGTTACAGCCCAATGAAGAACAACACGTGGTTATGTTGTTAAAACCCAATATCGCAGTTATTCTATTTATAAGTGTGCGTGGAAACTACCACATAAACACCACTGTGTGCTTTCAATGGAAAAACAAGTGACGTGATTGAGGACGGTTAATATATGCTTATCAACACTTACCTCCTTGCAACCAACAGCATGGTTTGCAAGATACTTGTAAAAACCAATTATGGGAAAATTTATGATTATCAAGATTATCTAGAGCTGGCCCTAGAGAAGTTTGTGATGTCGATAATTTTTGGCAAATCTCTCTACCTCAAGTAGTTTTGCGGACAATTGTTTATTCAAAGATACATTCTTGAATAGTTTTCTTGCAGCCTTTTAACATTTTTGATGTGCTCAAATCATTGCAGGCTGCATCGGTGAATATTATAGTTGGTTCTCATGTATGGGTCGAGGATCCAGCGCAGGCCTGGATTGATGGTGAAGTTTTCCGCATTAATGGTGAGGAAGTTCATATTCATACAACAGATGGAAAAACGGTGAGTTTTCTACTACACTTAGTCTGCTAATGGGGTTTTCTTATAGTAAAAGTTGAGATTTTTCCTACCAAATATTATGCTATTGTCTGTCCAAATGACATTCTATCCAACTTTTAGGGCCGGTACATGTTGAGATGGTTCTTTTTAGAGTTTTACTGAGAAAGAGAAGATTCTATTAGAAAATTTTACTGAGCAAGTCTTGTTGTACTTTGGTACTAAGGGGAGAGAGGATGGTTTAGTCAGAAAAGTTTTGCTGGAATGAGGAGCGCCGAGACACTCCTTGTTGTGCTACTGATGATGCTATTTCTGGGGGGATCATAATAAAATTGGATTCACGTTGCAGGTTGTTAGTAACATATCGAAAGTATATCCAAAAGATATGGAAGCTCCTCCTGGAGGTGTGGATGACATGACGAAGCTTTCGTATTTGCATGAACCGGGAGTTCTTCATAACTTAGCCATGAGATATGAACTCAACGAAATCTATGTAAGATGCTGAGTTTCTTTATTTAAAAATACAAGCTAAACTACTAGGTTGAAGAAAAACTGAAAGTGACAATTGTTTTTTCTTTTTTTGGGCTATCAGACATACACAGGGAATATACTCATCGCAGTGAACCCATTTCAACGGCTACCTCACTTGTATGATACTCACATGATGGAGCAGTACAAGGGTGCAGCATTTGGAGAGTTAAGCCCTCATGTGTTTGCTGTTGCCGATGTTGCATACAGGTGAACCTTTATTTGATTTAGAGTAAGAATCAAAAGTTTCTCGGAATGCATCTTCTGATCTTGTCAGAGATATACGACAGGGCAATGATTAATGAGGGAAAGAGCAATTCGATTTTGGTAAGTGGAGAAAGTGGTGCTGGTAAGACTGAGACAACGAAGATGCTCATGCGATATCTTGCATATCTGGGCGGTCGATCTGGAGTGGAAGGACGGACAGTGGAACAACAAGTTTTAGAAGTAGGATGAAGTTCTCCCATGCTATTGTACATATTGATCTTTTGTTTCTTTCCATTGATGAAGGTCTATGCCTTTTGTGTTTCATCGAAATTGTGTACTTAGCTATGCGCTTGGTCTCTGACTTTCACAGTCTAATCCAGTTCTTGAAGCATTCGGCAATGCAAAGACGGTCAGGAACAATAATTCAAGGTGAGTAGCCAATAGATATGCTGCCTGTTGTGATGATTAAAACCTGGACAACTAGTTTGAAAGACAGCTGTGGAGTGTTCCTGCTTTACCCGCTTCACTTCCTGGATGTTCTGCTTGAACTTAATCTGTTTCACAGCCTGCACAAAAATCTAGTGCTACCCTAATCTTAAGAAATGAATCTGAGATCACTACAGTGTTCAGAAATTAATGGAAAGGCTGATGATTGTTGGGCCATTTTAGACCTCAAATTTCTTGCGTATTTCTATGTGCCCATCGGCCTCTAGATCCCCGTTCATTTCTCTTAATAGGAATACTTGGATAGCATTTGAGATTGTTTATATTGAGGAGAGATTATCTTACAACTTTTCTGTGTGTGCTGGGTTTACTCTAATGTAGTCGTTTTGGAAAGTTCGTGGAGATCCAATTTGACAAGAGTGGGAGGATATCTGGGGCAGCTGTAAGGACTTATTTGCTTGAAAGATCTCGAGTTTGCCAAATTTCAGATCCTGAGAGAAACTACCATTGCTTCTACCTTCTTTGTGCGGCTCCGCAAGAGGTGATTGCTCTTGTGACTTCTTCAGTGTTTAATGTGCTTCTCTAAACCATGGTTAATGATAGTTTCGATCTCTTTGGATTCCTAAGAAATGATTGAATACTTGCTTCAGGAAAGAGAGAGATACAAATTGGGAGACCCTAGGTCATTCCATTTCTTAAATCAATCCAGCTGTTATGAGCTGAATGGGATCGATGATGCCGAGGAGTACCTTGCAACCAGAAGGGCCATGGATGTTGTAGGAATTAGCGAGGAAGAACAGGTTTGTCTTTTCTTTTCTGTCAAGAACTCTCAGAAATAGCCGTCAATTCCAGTTGAATTTAATATCATTGCCAAATGCTTATTTCAGGAGGCAATTTTTAGGGTAGTAGCTGCAGTTTTGCATCTTGGAAATGTTGAATTTGCAAAGGGGCCGGAAATTGACTCTTCAGTCATTAAAGATGAGAAGTCTAGGTTCCATCTGAACACAACAGCTGAGCTGCTTAGGTAGGACGTAATTACCCTGCTTTTAGTGATGCCTGTATATGGTGTTTAACTGCATGCCGCTAACTTATATATATTAATCTCTCACAAGATGCGATGTCAAGAGCTTGGAAGATGCAATGATTAAGCGTGTAATGGTGACCCCTGAGGAGATCATCACAAGACCTCTGGATCCTATTGCTGCTCTTGGTAGCAGGGATGCCCTAGCCAAAACTATTTATTCTCGCCTGTTTGATTGGTAATTAACCTTCTCAACTCTCTACTGCTGTCTGCCTGCTTTCCTGGCTTGCCCTGAATTTGCATGTCTTTTGCTTCATATGTTGTCCCATGAATCCCAAGGACTTTATTTTTTCTACTTTTGCTATGGATTATCAAGAGGGTGAGCCTTGATGTAGCTGTAAAAGGTTATTCCATTATGGCCTGACATCACAGGTTCAAGTCACGGAAACAGCGTTTTAAGAAATTAGGGGTAGGCTGCATAGATTAACCCCTCCAAAATCCTGCAGCATGGGAACACTTCTGCAGTGGGACGCTCTTGCTATGGAATACCAGGAAGATGACTAGGAATAGGATAATCACAGTCCACCAGAGGCCTTTCATGGAACGGCATATAACATAAACCCTTTAGCTGTAGCATTAGAGGGATCGATCTGTCGGCTGTTTTCAAAGATTCAGTATTCTATTGGAATGGGAAACATTTACCAGACCAGTCTATCATACTTAGTTGGATTAATTATCAAGTCTTTTTCTGTGAAAATGTACTCTTTCAATGAAATTATGAAGAAACTTGAGCAACAAAGACACCTGAACTGTATATTATGCTGTTTGCTTTTCAAGTAAAATCATGCTCTAAGCCTATATTGAGTTAGTGTTGCTATTTTTTCCTTGCTATTAAGACTATGATTGATGCTTGCTTCTGTTGATCTTTTGAATGATGGGGGTTGTTTTGTTATATTTGTTAATTTATAAACCAGCAATACAACTATAGTCCCCTACAAAAGTTTAAGCTTTGACAATTTCCTTTTTCTTCCCAGGCTTGTGGATAAGATTAACAGTTCAATTGGGCAAGATCCCAACTCAAAGCAATTGATTGGGGTTCTTGATATTTATGGATTTGAAAGCTTTAAGTTCAACAGGTGAGCTGTTAACTTTACACATGCATGACTGGAAGCATATGCCAATTGACACTTGGATCTTACTATTGTTCTTTACTAGCTTTGAGCAGTTCTGCATCAATTTCACAAATGAGAAACTGCAGCAACATTTTAACCAGGTTCATCAACTGTAAAACACTTTTATGCCCCTATTTTAAATATATTTTGGGTTCCCTACCCTGATCTTTGGTAATGTGTGTCCACAGCATGTCTTCAAGATGGAACAAGAGGAATATACCAAAGAAGAGATCAACTGGAGCTACATAGAGTTCGTTGATAATCAAGATGTCTTGGATCTGATTGAGAAGGTGTCTTGTCCTCACCAATATATCTTTTGCTGAATCCTTAATGACCTGTTATCAGATTTTTAACCTAATTTCATGGTGAATTAGAAGTTCCTCATGATCTCTTGAATGTTGTGTATTGCTAACATCTAAAACATTTAAAATCTTGCAGAAGCCTGGAGGGATCATTGCCCTTTTAGATGAAGCCTGGTATGTGGACAATTAATTTTTCTATTTTCTTTTTATATAATTTCATTTTGTTACTGTTTCATGATTTTTGGATCCCCATGATGGACTTATATATCATAGCAGGATATCTATTTATTAGTCACATCAATAAAATGTAAGTCTGGCTTTGATATCTGACTTATACTCATTGTTTGCAGCATGTTTCCTAAGTCGACACATGAAACATTTGCTCAGAAGTTGTATCAAACCTTTAAGAACAACAAGCGCTTTATCAAACCTAAGCTTTCTCGCACAGGTTTTACAATATCTCACTATGCTGGGGAGGTAACTATTGTTTCGCTTTCGTCAATTAAAGTTGGACCTAACAGTCCTTTATACATGACTATTGACTGTTTCTTATTGTTTCCCAGGTTAATTATCTGGCTGATCAGTTCCTTGATAAGAACAAAGATTATGTCGTGGCGGAACATCAGGGTCTTTTGACGGAATCCACGTGCCCCTTTGTGGCGGGTCTATTTCCACCACTTCCTGAAGAATCATCAAAGTCCTCTAAATTTTCTTCAATTGGTTCCCGGTTTAAGGTATGTTAGCTTGTGTTGTTTGTCGGTTGTCTTGGTGGAATACTAAGGATGAGTTTGGGAAAACTTTAAAAAGCAGCTTTATACTTCCAAAGTCTTTTGACTGAAAGTTTTCATGCCCAAAGTCTCCCTTTTGAAAGCCCAAAGTCCAGAGCTACTGCCACTTTGACTCAAAGGACTTTGGGAATCAAAAGCTGGTTTTCAAAGTTTTCCCGAACTCACCCTTTGTCCTACTATCATTTTTGAGTTCATTTGGTTTACAAATTAACTTTATCAGTAATAAAATCCTAAATACTTCACTCTAGTCTTTAATTATGAAAAGTGCCTTATATCTTTGTAGTTATGGAATCTTTCCTTCAGATTATATCTTTGGCCTTAATTGAGCTTAGTCCAGCTCATTAAGCACATTAATGCATTGTGACTTACTTGCATCTTTGCAAGTCAGAGGTGATCTTGGGAAAGCAACTTGCTGAAGAGGAGGCAATTCTCTTGAGAGCATCCCAAAGCTAGGTCAAACTAAGGTCTTTGAAATAGAAAGAGCAAAAACCAGGATCTATTACGTGGAAATTCCTACTGAAAGGAGATGTCTATGGAGCTTCAATTAGTGAAATTTCCTTTTGTTTCTTCCTATTATATCGTTGATAATGTACTAATACTTGAAAACACCAGATGTATCGCATGCAGATTGTAACATTGTATCATAGCACACTTACCAGAAAAAAAGTCATAGCACACTCTACAAACTATTGATGTTTCAATTTGCATACTCTACGATAAAGTCATAGGATTGGTCTTGGGACTGGCTTAGAGAGATCACCTCATGCAGAAAGAAGGAAATGTGACTTGGCACGTGCCAAGAAGTTTCCATTATTGTTTAGGAATGCTATTGCAGCTTCATAAATTGCTTTATTTTTAAAGTGCCTCTGTTTAATCATTGCTACTTCAGATAACTCGACTCTAGAGATTAGTATTTGATCATCTTCATTGCTGTGGGACAAATACTGCATTTAATCTAAGAGTTGGATGTGTTTTCAAATGCAGTTGCAACTTCAATCCTTGATGGAGACATTAAATTCCACAGAACCTCATTATATCAGATGCGTGAAGCCAAACAATGTCCTGAAGCCTGCCATTTTTGAGAACTCCAATATAATTCAACAGTTGCGCTGTGGAGTGAGTATACTTCACTTTTTTTTCTGTTCAACTTGTTAACTTGAAAGCTCATTTTACAGTTTTTCCTTCCTATCTGAACCTTCTTTTTTCTTTTAGGGTGTTCTTGAGGCAATTAGGATTAGTTGTGCTGGATATCCGACTCGACGGACATTTTATGAATTTCTTCTCCGTTTTGGTGTCCTTGCCCCAGAGGTTCTGGAAGGAAAGTGAGTGTCATGTCCCTGGGATTATTTGGTATTTTTAACATCAGTTATGTATTTACATACCTAACATGGCAGTGGCAGATACAAATGGGCGCAACCACCAAATGTTGCATTATCCTTATTCTTCTGATGGTTTTGTCTTGTTATGCTGGCTATTTTTATGGCCTCATTGTGTTCTTCCTCTGCAGTTATGATGACATGACAGCTTGTCAAAAGATACTGGACAAAATGGGACTGAAGGGCTATCAGGTACTTTAACCATCTCCTTCACTGCCACCTTTTCCTTTTTTGAGATGCCATGGACACAAGTTGTCTGATTGGAGACATAAAACATCCCGCATGGAAGTTGTCCACTACTACTCATTCATCATCCTACATGCATAAGGTGATGATATGGAAGCAGGAATGGCTAAACGAATGAGATGAGTTAATGTAGAAAACTGTAAGGAGTCAGGCCATTTATAAAAATATACTGTAGATCTTTTTTGTGACCATACTTGACATATCAAAATTTTACATGACTTTCAGGCATGTTCCATAATATATGGAGAATGTGGAAGCTTGAAAGTCTAATTGACATAAATGAATTGTTTAAGGCAACGAACAGCAGCGTAGTGTGAGGCCTCCCATTTTCACGACTGAAAATATTGACATTTGTTGATGGCTGTGCCTAATTGATCAGATGATTTGCATTGCTTGAGAACATGTTGCACCTATGGCGATTCTTGTCCATTGAGCTGGACGAGACATCCTCTTCGAGACACAATTTATTGAGCATTAGATTAGGAACTAGGCACTTTTATAGCAAACCTTAGACATTCTTGAAGTTAGCTGACTCACGTTGCCTTCTAGTGTTTGAGTGAATTTTTAGCTCTCTGCCCTGCGGGATAGAGACAATTGAAGAAACAAAAAACCAAGTTAGTGTACCAATGTCTTGGCCTAGTTACACTCAGGGTATTGTGCCTTCTTAAATCATGGATAGACCTGTCCCTCCATAGAAGTATACATGGACCATTGCTGGTGTTGGCTGACTTTTATCCATTGCAGATAGGAAAGACGAAAGTTTTCCTAAGAGCTGGGCAAATGGCAGAATTGGACTCAAGGAGAGCAGAGGTGCTAGGAAATGCAGCAAGAATAATTCAAAGGCAAAGTCGTACATATATTGCTAGAAAGGAATTTATTGCATTGCGTAAAGCAGCAATTACGATGCAATCTTGTTTGCGAGGTATATTTTCTTCTTTGAAACTGTATCACATATGTCTGTTTCTGCCTCTCAGGTTTTTACTTAATGGACAAGTGAAATGGAAATGCTGGCGTCTCCATTGCTTGGCTTTTTAACACATGATTGTAGTTCCTTATGAAAATAGGAAGTCTGTGAGGTGTCCTACTGAGAAGCATTATATTTTGTTCAGCTTCCATGTGTTTCAGCCTCGTAAATATACTAATACTAATTAAAATGATAACTGTCATTTTATTTGCCACTGAGTAGGTAAACTGGCATGCAAGCTCTATGAGCAGCTGCGAAGGGAAGCATCAGCCTTGAAGATTCAGAAGAACTTCCGCCAATATGTTGCAAGACAGTCATACCTTTCTGTAAGGCTGTCTGCAACCACATTGCAAACAGGTTTAAGGGCCATGACCGCTAGAGATGAATTTAGATTCAGAAGGCAAACTAAGGCTGCTGTTATTATTCAGGTCTCAATACTGACTCTCTTTGAATTTATTGTCCTTGATGGAAGCTTCAAAGTTAACTCTAGATGTTCTGGAATGCGATTGAGTTCAAACTAAAAATGATCATGATCATTGTTTATTTTCCTTCTCTGCAGGCTCATTTGCGGTGCCACATTGCATATTTATATTATAAAAGTCTTCGCAAGGCTGCTATCGTTACACAATGTGGTTGGAGAGGACGAGTTGCTCGTCGAGAACTCAGAAAACTAAAAATGGTTTGATTTACCTTCTGCTGACACATCTTGCTTCAAGCATGGTTTTATGCCCACTTGATAAATTCAGGCACTGACTGCTTTTGTATATTTATCTAGGCTTCACGAGAAACAGGTGCTCTCAAAGAAGCTAAAGACAAACTAGAAAAGCGGGTGGAAGAGCTTACGTGGCGCTTGCAGTTGGAGAAGCGATTAAGGGTATGTTGTCTTGGACTGGTCTTCAGTGTTGTGAGCTCAATTTTTGGGACAAACAACTCCATATGGGTAACTTACTGTTTTCTTGTTATGTAATATGAATTTCAGACGGATTTGGAAGAGGAAAAGGCACAAGAGATTGCTAAGTTGCAGGAGGCTTTACATGCTAT
Organism: Eucalyptus caleyi; assembly: GCA_014182885.2. NCBI lineage: Eukaryota > Viridiplantae > Streptophyta > Magnoliopsida > Myrtales > Myrtaceae > Eucalyptus > Eucalyptus caleyi. The sequence continues at coordinate 53,666,045 of CM024468.2, read as the reverse complement.
GCAAATACAATTGGAAGAAGCAAATGCCAAGGTCATCAAAGAACGAGAGGCAGCTCGAAAAGCTATTGAGGATGCTCCACCGGTTGTGAAGGAGACTCCTGTGATAGTGGAAGACACAGAGAAGATCAATAAACTAACAGCTGAGATGGAGAGCTTGAAGGTACACCATCATACTGAGTATTGTATTATCTTTAGCACATGGTCTCATATACTACTTCTGATCTTATAATGATTTCTGGATCCAAACCTACTGGTGGAATAATAGCTAACTAGTCTGAACTAGAAAATTTGAAAAATCAAGGACATCAATTTGGTAAGTTCTCTGCTTGGTGCTGCTGATAACTATAATAGCTGTGGGTTTAGTAAGTTAAATGAAATACTAAAAGCTTGCTGAAGATTAAGTGATAATTTGGTGGTGCTGAAGCCAATTGGCTTGCAAATTTTGAGTGATGCTACAGGCTTTAACAAAAGAAAGGACATTTCTCTTGACTCTCTTAGATGAGGATTTTCTCTTGGAAGCAATTCTAAAAGGGGTGATGCTCTTTCTGTAATCATGTAAAAAAGAGAAATGATGACTTTTGGTCGATCTCAAGTAACAACTGAACTGAATATAACAATTAGATATGTCAGCTTCTGTTTAAGCATGGATGATCAGGAGGTCATTTGCGTGGAGTAACAACCAAGTTTTTTTTTTTTCCCGAATATATAGCCTAGTTTAGTATTCTCAAGCTTTGTGCATGTTTATTTGCCCTATGTCTGCAAATATATGATCCTATCAAATACTGAGCTAGAAAATCTGTCTTTTTTTTTTTAAACTATGGATTGGCATGATCAGTGTTATTGCTTCACCCATTTCATCTATGTTTACTGAATTTGAAATTAGCATGATACACTAAGTTAAAAAAGCTTTGTGGCTTCACAGGCTTTGCTTACATCAGAAAGAGCAGCAGCAGAAGAGACAAAGAAAGCCCATGTGGATGCAAAGGCCAGAAATTCAGAGCTGGCTCAAAAGCTTGAAGATACAGAGCGAAAAGCTGATCAGCTTCAGGATTCTGTGCAGAGGTCTGTTAGATGCAAATATTCTCAGTGGCTCTAAACTGCCACATCTTATGCTGATGTCTGTATATTGTCTTGTTTTATGAACACAGAAGCTTATATCTTCCTTGCTTCAGACAATGATTCCTTTGCTCGAGGAAATATATGTTTAAAATGTTGGTTTTGTTTCTGTTCTTCAGGCTAGAAGAGAAATTGTCCAACACAGAGTCAGAAAATCAAGTGCTGCGTCAGCAAGCACTGACTATGTCACCAACAGGGAAAAACTTGTCTGCACGACCAAAGACTGTTATTATGCAGGTATGGATAGGCCTTAATTATTGCTGTTGCTGTTTCATGTGATCATAGATTTTAAATTTGGCAAATAAAATGCAGAGAACACCTGAGAATGGAACAGTTACAAATGGAGAAACAAGGGTTGCATTGGTGAGAACTTACATTTATTTAGTTAATGCTACTTATATCAGGAGTTTTTGGTAAAGCATTTGTTCAATGTACTGCTTCTTTTGCAGGATATGTCTTTGGCTACACCAACACGTGAACCTGAATCTGAAGAAAAACCACAGAAATCGCTCAATGAGAAGCAGCAGGTTAGTGGCGATTAGACTTGCATGAAATTAATGTCCCCTTAATGCATACTTCGTTTTTCACATATTCATTCTATTCTAGCTTTCCTGGTCATATTTTATTCCAGACCAGAATAATTTTCAATTGTTCTCTCTTCAGGAAAACCAGGAACTGCTGATAAAATGTATATCACAAAATTTGGGTTTTTCTGGGGCCAAACCTGTTGCTGCCTGTGTAATTTACAAATGTCTTCTTCATTGGCGATCATTTGAGGTTGAAAGGACTAGCATATTTGACCGTATAATCCAAACAATAGCTTCAGCAATAGAAGTAAGTGTCCTCTTCAACCACTTTTCTCTCCATTCTGTAATCTCTAATTTCTGTCTGTGGGATTATTTAAAATTGGTCAGTTCACAAGGGATTTCACCAGTCACTGATGGTCTCTGCAAATTGATGAAGGTCCCGGATAATAATGGCGTGTTAGCTTATTGGTTATCAAACACATCAACGTTGCTGCTGCTGCTTCAACACACTCTTAAGGCAACTGGAGCAGCTAGCTTGACTCCACAGCGGAGGAGAACATCGTCTGCTTCTCTTTTTGGGAGGATGTCACAAGTAATGAAACAAAATTTTGGATATCTACTGTCACATGATTTACTTTCCATGATTTGAGTTCCATCTGTTTGCAAACTTCACCATTTGAAATTGTAGGGGCTACGTTCATCTCCTCAAAGTGCTGGACTTTCGTTCCTCAATGGTAGAGGGCTCACAAAGCTGGATGATTTGCGACAAGTTGAGGCCAAGTATCCAGCTTTGCTCTTTAAGCAACAGCTTACTGCTTTTCTGGAGAAAATTTATGGAATGATCCGAGACAGCCTGAAGAAGGAGATTTCTCCATTGCTCGGGCTATGTATCCAGGTAGCTGCTGAGTTGGACTCAATTATGATGCAGTTAATTTTTACTTATTGCCATAAGCTAGGTTATACTGAATATCACAGTCAAGTAGGAAGCTATAAAGTTCCTTCTGCTCAGAGAAAATCAGATCGATGGTAACACAGCAAGATATTGGCTGTAATTTTTTCTGAGACTTCTAATTCTCCACCATGAAAACATGAGCCAGCTGGTATGCATGTCATGTGTGATTGAGGAAGAAAAGGGAGAGTGATAATGTAGACCTTTCCATGTGCCCAAGACAAGCTCTATGATTTGTCCCAATTTTTCAATTGTGGCTTAAGCACAGAACATTTACTTTTATAATGCTGGTCTCTGGAATGTAGACCAGTTGCCGACATTCAGGATATAAATTAGTCGTAGGTTTCTTCTGAGTGTGCTTTGAAGTGTCTCCTGCTTAAGTATTCATGAACCTAATGCAGGCACCCAGGACATCAAGAGGTAGTTTGGTCAAAGGACGTTCTCAAGCTAATGCGGTTGCTCAGCAAGCTTTGATTGCTCACTGGCAAAGCATAGTGAAAAGCTTGAACAATTATCTCCAGATATTGAAAGCAAACAATGTAAGTAATTTGAAAGTTAAAACCTATTGCTGCTAAAGGTTCTTCCTTGCCTTTTACTAACTATGCATTCTGATTATGATTCCTCAGGTCCCACCTTTCCTAGTTCGTAAGGTGTTCACACAGATATTCTCCTTCATAAATGTTCAGCTGTTTAACAGGTGACTGATTGTAAAGCGCAATAGTATCGCCAGTGAACAAATAAGTTCATGCGCCATCAGTATCTAATTGACAAACTTTTGCATTCTTCTTTTGCAGTCTTCTTTTACGGCGAGAGTGTTGCTCATTTAGTAATGGCGAGTATGTAAAGTCAGGGTTGGCTGAACTAGAGCAGTGGTGCCACCAGGCAACTGAGGAAGTGAGCACTGGCTTTCTCTTGGATGATTTGGGCATTTCATTGTTCCTTTTTTTTTTGGATTTTTGGTTTCTGTTGCTGAACTCTTGTTGTAAGCAGTATGCAGGCTCAGCTTGGGATGAATTGAAGCATATTAGGCAGGCCGTTGGATTTTTGGTAACGTACATTTGAATCTCTAATCTAGTAAGATAAGATCACCAGCGAAGAAGTTGCTGACTCTTTCTCCTTCGAATTTCTTAACAACGCAGGTCATACATCAGAAACCCAAGAAGACCTTTAACGAAATCACAAAAGAACTTTGCCCGGTGAGTGAATTGCCACCTTTGCACAACTCAAGCCTTGTGCTGCAGTTTTCTTTTTCGTCCGCTTGTTGGACATGCTCTTGAAATTTCGTGTATGCTTCTCTGCCTTTTCAGGTTCTAAGCATACAGCAGTTGTACAGGATCAGTACGATGTATTGGGATGATAAATATGGCACCCATAGCGTGTCTTCAGAAGTAAGTAAATAGTCTATCTGCATAGCGCAGTGCTGATTTATGGTCCCTGTGGTATACACGCAACTGATCTGTTCGCATTGGCTCAAGTTTTTCTAACTTCCAATTTTCCTTGTTCAGGTTATTTCGAGTATGAGGGTCATGATGACCGAGAACTCCAATAATGCGGTCAGTCACTCGTTCTTGCTGGACGATGATTCAAGGTATTCCATTATGCTTTTCTCCATATCTTTTTGACAGCAAGCAAGCCTTGGCTCCCTCTTTACCATCCTTCAAGAACGCAACTTTTTCTAATTAGGTCCGTCAAATGGGTGGGATGGTTTGACTCATATTGACCCATTTAACCCGTTTTGATCAATTTTCATGCGATATAAATTTGATGACCCATATCCGACCCGACGCATATTCAACTCAATCCATATTATCGAAACACATTAATATTTAAACTCAATTTAGGTTAATCTGCTCCCACCCATTTAATTTATTTTAAGCTTTTCATATATATGTTGAATAAAAAGTTCACATCAAATTTAAAAACTAAATTAAACAATAAAAAATTAGTAAATAAAATAAAATATGCAAAAAAACCTTTAGCCAAATCTAAGAAAGCTTATTTCCTATGATTTGTTTTTTTTTTTAAATGGCATTGCTAAAACACTTTAATGCAATACAAATTTAATGGACAATTTTTTATAATTTTTATAAAAATTGAATTTTTAATTATTTTCTCTTTTCTTTTTATTCTCGTTTGGCGGCCACCAACCACAACGATGGCTGGCGACCGGCCAAGAGCCCGCCCTCTGTCAGTGAGCTCGAGGCTAGCCAGATTGGTGAGGCTTGAGTCTCACTAGTTTTAGGCCTCGCCAAATTGACAAGCTTCGAGCCTCGCCAAATGTCGGTGAGCTCTAACCTCACCAATCATTGATGAGGCCTCGGCCTTGCTCGATTAGTGAGATTGAGCTCGCTCGACATTGGCGAGCTCGAGCCTCGCTAGATTGGCGAGCTCAAGCCTTGATAGTTGTCGGCTTGGCCGTTGTTGTGCTAGCCATTGGCTAAGGACGGAGGAAGAAAAAAAAAACATAAAAAATAATTCTAATTTCGATTTTTATTTAAAAAAAAAAAAAAAAAACATTTTTATAAAGTTAAAAGAGGAAAGAGATGGTGAGGCTTGGGTTGAAAATGGGTTTTTAAGTCAAATCTATTTAAGACCCATTTAACTAGTCTCTTCTTTAAAATATAAGTGACTCATATATAACCCACATCAAAATTTAAGTGATCCATATATGATTTAAATAGGTCATATATGGGTTTAATACTCATTTGGACACCTTTATTTCTAATCAAAGCCTGAAATTTTAATGCAGCATTCCCTTCTCCGTGGATGACATCTCGAAGTCAATGCAACAAGTAGACATAGCCGATGTCGATCCTCCACCATTGATACGCGAAAACTCCGGTTTTGGTTTCTTACTTCCACGTGCAGAATGAGGGTGCGATCACATCTTCGGGCCTCGACTTTCAGTCTCCTCAAACACTGAGCTTCGACTGATCAAAACCGACAACCTTGTGCATATATTGTTTTGTTCAGTGTCCATATATTACATATTCTCCACCAACCTGGTCCACTCATATTTGGTTGATGGCCGGGTTGATTCAATTCTTTTTTTCTTCCCCTCAAGTCACTTCGACGCGAGGGGCATTCTTTAGTTTGAGCCATGTCACTAAGGTGGTGATATGTGCCATTTCAGATTGGTGGGTTGGATCCCGCCAATTCGGTCTCGCCTCCAGCAGGCAATTTTCATGTTTGTTTTGGCCTTATTCCTTTTCTTTTTCTCGGGTGAGGGCTTCATTCATATTTGGATATGGGTTTGGTTTCTCAGGTGTTATAGTGGTTTGGGAATTCTTTGTTTCCTCAGTGTAAGTGGTAATAGCAGTTGCAGTTCCAAGGGGCAATTTATGTATTGTACGTGAGAAGTAAAGTAATTCAATTATTAATTTTTCCTTCAAAGACGCAACATTGTCATCTGTGGACGATGCATTTTTGTCACGGAAACCAAGTTCCGGTGTCCTCTTGTATTCATCGGTTTTAGTGGTACGGATACAGATGCTTAGAATGGCCAGACGCAGTTATAATGGATCATCCTCAAGCACGAAGCATAAACAGGCAACTGATATGCGACAACATTTCCAAGAACTACAAAAAAAGAGCAAAATCTTGTCACAAACTTATTCTGCTTTTGCTTATCACTACATCATCTTGATTTGAGTAAATTTTTTTTCCTCTGGGCTACTCGCATGATTCAACATATGTTCGAGCTTTTTTCTGAACCTTTGAGGATATTCCACGTCCAAAACATTGCAACAAAACTTCGAATTCACCTCCATGATAACCCTCGCTTACACTCCAGTGAATAACAAACTCTCCAAAAGAAAAAAGAATCAGTAAAGGATGCGACCTTGCAGCATCGTTGAGCCAGCTTGACGTTTGAGCAACCATCAGGCAGCCGAGGCGTGGGCACGGTGGAAGTTCTACAAGCGAGTATTTGAGTCTGAGGTTTACCTATGTGCGCTACGATTGGTGCGTTTCAGTGGAGTCATCTGCGTTGGGAGGATTGTCCGTTGCAACAGGGGCTTGTTCCTGCTGGTTTTGTACTTGTCGCGTCTCCGTTTTCTTCTTCTCTTTGAGAATGACCTGCCTTGGCATAACTTCCAAGAGAAAGCTTCCGCCGTTCCAAATTGTTGCAGACACCTTTAGTATTTGGAAGACCACGTGCAGTCTATAGGACAAAAAGATGGGGACCGTGAGCGCCATGGTCGCCACGGTAAATATTCCTTGAAGCAGAGTGTACATGAAAAGCCGATTGTTATCCCCCAGTAAGCCGCTCAGACGCCACCATATGTTGTTTGCTTTCTGTGCCTTCTTAGACAATTCCCTATGGTCATAAGCCAAAAGATTTTAGAATAGCAATCTGAAATTTTTTTCCTGTGGTTGTGGGTATGCGAGTATGCACTCTTATTTTTGTGGAATAAATGGGAAAAGACACAGAAAGACAGAGACAGAGAGAGTCGACAAACCTATAAGAAGTCATAACTTCAGGATCTCTTAACAGTCTTTGTCGACGTAGAACATTGACTATGAGAAAATAGAGAACCTGCCATAGAGTATAAGCAACTAAGGGAATCACAAACAGCCAAGTCCAGAGATAGGATTTGTCTTCCACATACGGCCATGACACTCTTCGTGCTGTCCCTTCAGGGTGCATGGCAGCAAATGTCGTGGGATTCCACCATCTTATGGTAAAAAAGACTATTCCTGAATGAACAATGACTTTCTTTTAATGGATAATCGAACATTTTTTCAGGAGTCATTTGGACATAAGCAGCAGCCCTAGAGTTATAGCTCCAAAAAACACTTCCTTAAAGCAAATAGAATCTCTTCATGTTTTCATAAGTTCAGGTACTGTGATTGTTGAATCCATGAATTTGAAGAATCATTTAGTGGATAAGTTAAAAATATGGAGGTAAGTATGCTAAGATCTCAATCAAGAAGCAGCCTCATGAGCTGTGATGAAATAACGTTATAACTTGCACTTGATAAAGCCATAGAATAGTGTCATACAGGCGCCCTCTTCATTCCCATTACAAATCCCTCGATTGTTTTTTTCTTCACATTGAGAATGACTAAGATTGGTGCCATTAATCATAAAACCAACTTACCTCAAGAAAGAATTCCAACTTAAAAAAGGAAATGCCACAAAATGAACCAGCAACAGAAGCTCTCTAGGGGAAGAGGAGCAGAACATAACAACCATGAGCTTACTAAATGCTTCCAGTTCCTTTCTATAACTCTCATCACTGGATTAATTTAGTTACTAGACAGATCAGCGAGAAATTCTTCTCATTTTGGTCAGATAAGTAAAAAATGCTACAAGATAGTCCTCATCAGTCAGGAATTTAGGCCGTTCCATAACTTAGAAACTTACACATCTATTAAATTTTATTTAAGCTGAAAGAAATATCAATGCAATACTGCAATTGTAAACATTAAAATTGCCCTCAACATCGGCAAGCTGGATTAGAAAAGAAACATCGAAAACAAATACTCAAGATACTTAGTATGCCCAAATGAAGCATGGGAACCAGGAAAATTTGTGAGTTTCACAAAATATAGTATTATACCGTGCAACATAAACAATAGTAAGCATCTAAAGTTAGTCACAAAGAATAATGGATTACTACCGAGGAATCATCACAACTACAGGTACTAAGATCTTTCATGGTGTGACAGTTACTTAGGACATTATGAATGAAGTGTTAAGACAACCGTTTTTAAAGCTCATCACACCTAATGCTACGTATCACTTCTGAATATATAGGAAAAATGGAAGCAGTTCAGATCTAGATTAACTGTGGACTCACCTGGTAAAAGATGAATGAGCACACTAACAATTTTATCAAGTGAACTAAACACCAAGCTACAACGCCAGACAATCAATGCCCATGCCAATGGTCCCTGCCACATCATTAAACGTAAAAGGATGAGAATCTCATCATGAAACGACGGACATTTACCCATGCTAGCTCTTTACCTCGGCAAACGAGAAGCAAACCATGAAAAGCTTTTCATTTTTTGGATATAGAAGAAGATCGATCAAGAAGATACTGTTGGCATAGTAGCAGAAGTCCTGTAAGAAACAGTGAATAATGTCAAACTTCAAAATGCTCAGTTGGAAAGACTCCATGAGATAAAACAATTATTAGAAAATAAATTATGTTGATGATGATATTAAGAAGCTTTAAGAAAAGGAAAATCAACATGGCTCTGCATCTTTTCTGCTTCCTGATGGTGATTTCTTTCTTTCGTTTGTCTTTCTTTGCTCTTATGAGTATCCAAAACTAAAATCAGATCTGGAAATCAGGAATTTTCCATGAGGAACAGAGTCCCTTTTTCAGCTTTTCACCACATCCACCTCCTACTGACACAGTTGACTAATCCTGGCAATACTAAATTTCTGAAACAGGCACAATTTCTGGGTGAAATTCATCTCCGCCTCTTTTCAACTTCTTACAACTTTCACCTTTTTTACCAGGTCCCATATTGACAGAGTTGGATAAACCTAGAAAATACTCAATTCCATAACTGGCAAAACTTCTGATTAAAATCAATCTTTAAGAAAATCCAGTGCTTAAAATCCCACCAGCACCACACCAACATCAACACATTAGTCAGTACAAGTACTTAACGTGAGGGATTTAAGAGATTACCAATAGGTAGTAATGCCATTTTTTGAACCGATAGTATATCCACCGAAGGGGGACGAAAATCACATAGAACACACAATATACATAAGGAACATCTTGTGGTCCTGCAGAAGAGGTAAGTTTCAGCAAGTGATGGATTTATGCATCCTATTGACAAGAGAGAAGCAGGATGTCACTTACTGGCTCCAAGCAGGTAGCAAAACCCACCAAACCCGAGGACACCTATCAGATGCGTCACCTAAACATCAATTCGTCAAGTAAAAATTCTGAATTTCCAGGTTCAACAAGTACCCACGACAAAGAATGCCTACCAACTTCCTAAAACAAGATAGAAAGCAACATTCATACAGCACCGGCTGCCAAGCCGAAACAAAGACACCCATTCGGCTCGGCTTTCCGGAAACGTAAACGGAGGCAATAACATGACCGCTCGACCGATTCGGCAACCCCGATCCGATTCAGAAATGGCCCCACGACGCTAACTCAGCGAGGTGGCGGGAACCCAACGCCAAATTTCTCTCCCCCTCCCCACCCGCGAAGCCCAGGAGCAACAGCGAAAAAGAGAATCAGTAGAACCTTGCCTTGTTAATGAACCGCTCGTGCTCCTCGGCTCGCTGGGCGATCCTCTCGGCCTGCTTGGAGATCATCTGCTTCGTCATCTCCTTCGTCCGGGCCACTTCCTACACACCCGAAAACAACGCCGCGACGGCGAGATCAAAGAACCACCCACGAACGGAACGACCAACCGAAACAGACCCAGAAGACAAAAACCCGAAAAAAAAAAGACCCAAAAGCCTGGCGCACCTTCGATCTATCCCTGAACCTCAGCTTCACCCTATGGAGCGAATCTCCTCCTCCATTCGCCCCCGCGTCCTCCACCTGCTCTTCGCCGCTCGACATTCCGCAGCACGCTCCGCCACCGACCGACCGAGCGACCGAGATCGATAGAGATGTAGAGAGAGAGAGAGGCTGCAGAGGAGAAGGTCCTGCGCTCTTCTCCTACAGGCTGCGCTTAAAAGGAGAGAGAGAGAGAGAGAGAAAGGAGGCGTTTTTAAGTGGAGGTTGGAGTGAAGATGGTGACGATGATTAGCGAAAGCGACGTGTAATTGAACGAGGAAATCTACGTTGGCCCGAGGCCGGAGTACACAGGAATATTCGTGCATTGGATATTCTCTTCCGTTTTTGTTCATGTGTCTTCCTTCCTGTGGTTATATGTCACTTTTGTTTGTTGGTTTTCTGTGTTCTACACCACAAAAAAAATATGGGAGTGGAAATTAGTTTTGACCGTAAAATTCATTGAAATTTTCGTGATTAAGAGCAATGTTATCGATAGAGATCGTTTTCATGGAAAATCGTTAATTCTCATTTGTGGGGGTAGTTTTAAGGAATGTGATTTCCTTTTTTCCAAGACAGGAAGTTGCTTCCCCCTACCTAACCTAGTTGTTTTCCTTGATTGATTAGTTTTCCATTATCCAAGTACTGGAAAATCGAAGAACAATTATTGAGGCTAACAATACAATAGGTTGTATGAAGATATTGAAAGACTTTAGTGCAATATCAAACACTCATAATGTAAGATACTGTCATAAGCAAGTCAACGTGTGTGATGTTGGCATGTTTATAGAGTGAAGTAAACAAACCACACAATGATATGTAGTGGTTCGATTTTATACCCAAGCCTTTGTTCACTCTAACTAATAGTATTAATAGCGGGTGAATTCCACTAATAATCAGTAGTAATGTAAGTTACAACTGGCTAGTGATATTTTTTTCACATTATAAATCACACTATTATGATACAATCACTAGACTTACACTTACACACTTGACTATCGATTATTAAAATACTTAACCAATATAAAAAGAAACTCATAACACAATTGGAGACGATTTCTAGCTTAGATAGTATTTGTAGTATTCAATGTATCCAGTTCTCTTCTCAATTTCCCTGCTCCTTATATATTGAACTCTTCAAACTATTCATTGGAGACCTTCAGTGATGCCTAGCTAGCCATTTAAAAGTCGTTAGAAACCTCAGATGGAATCGTGATTGCTCTATAATCATTTCCTTTGACTATCGTAGGTTTCCTAGTATGGAGTCTACTATCACTATCTCAAAGTAGAAAAGCTATTAGTTGTTTTTCTAATTTCTCTTTCGGTTTTCATCTATGAAGTCTAGTCTTGTAACAGACTATTTTTCGTATCATCAATAGTCATCTTTCAACGTATATGTCACCATCATCAAAGCCAATGCATCACCATCACAATCCGATGAACACTATAACCTGTGTAGATTGTGAGTGATTTGGCAAACGATCTTCAGTGACAATACTAGCCAAACCACACATGACGACGTGATCAATGATCTTTCCACCTTGATTGATACCCAAAGACTTCCAACAACACTAGCTAGACTAGTCCTTTCAAGCTACCATGAGATACTACTCACATTGGTACTTGTCTCCTAAATGTCAAAGCCTAGTTTCTCGTTTTTGCTGATATAAGAAATTGATAATCCATTAACCATTTTCACCATTTGCACTCATCACAAAAAACATTAGTATTAAAAACAGCTTTGGAATCATCAAAATTTGATAAGGATATTTTCCCAACAATAACTTTTTGGAAACAATTTTCCTTCCAACAAGCCGACCCTTAGCGTACATTCAATCGCTACAATGAAAGAGCCATTTCAAGAGGATTTTCGGAATCCGTGTAGATTAAAAAATTATGTGATTTATTTTACCAAAAAAAAATTATGTGATTTAAATAGATTAAAGCGCCAATTCAATAGGATCATACTGATTGTAGTAATGGATTTACATTTCCCTTAATGATTTTTCTCATACTCATATTGTTTCAAGTGATCGCGTTGCACATAAAGTTCTCAGCTTAATTCAGACTATATAGGTAGGCTATATAGTATTGTATCTAAAGATTATATGAATGTTTCTTTACCCTGTTATCATTTTTCCATTTGCTGTTTGGACTACTTTGTCTGGAATTTGTATCATCGAGTTAACTGCACCCTTAAGATCGCTCAAGATGCACGAAAATTGGCTTGGACAACAATTTAACTCACTAAAATCCAAAAGAAAAGAAAGTTTAAGCTCAACTTGAGGGCTAAGTAAAGCTCGAATCTGTGATCCATGATCAACCAATCAATTTTAGTTCAAAGATAAATAAAGCTTGAAGTAGTATGAGTTAATTATAGTTGGTGTTTTTAATCGAAAATTCAAGATATTGTGTTATACCTCGCTTTTATGCTCATGAATCTCGTAAAATGCGCCAGAATTTGATTAATTAGTTATAAACTATGCTCACGGTGAACCATTTACCCTAAGCCTTCTTCAATGATATAAAAAATTCCAAACTTGTAACGATCAACAATAACTACTGAAAATCTACCTACATGGACGCCAAAAAGCAAACAATGTTGACATGGCACTCACATGACTTGAGTGAAATAAAAGCAAAGTTGTTTTGACTGAAAAATCTTCTAACATAATCTTAATTAATGGTAAATGTGTCAAATAGATACGTGTTTAGAGTTTTTATACCACAAGAAAAATTTAGGATAAATGTATCATAGTTGACATAATTTAAGATTTTTGACATCACAAAAAAAAAAAAAGATCCGTGTACATGTACTTGTAATGGGTATAATTAAATTTTTTTTTTTTAAAATTTTTCCCTTGGTCGTATCCGTGGAGCACTTAGGGTGTGGATGATAAAATTTTTGCAAAAAATTGATTTTTGAAAAAGAAATAGATTTTTTATTTTTATTTTAGATGAGTTTAGTAAAAATTTGTATTTGATAATGACGGAAATTTTTATTCTTGGATGATGACAACATAAAATTTTTCCGTCGGTGGATGTTTCGGGATGGCGGCAACTGATGGCAAGGTGATGGGTGATCGACCAATAGAGATGATGAGTGATGAGAAAATTTTTTATTTCTTATTTTTGGAATAATTTTTATTTTGATTTATTCATTTTAAATCTATTTTTGAAGTAAAAAATTCAAAATGAAAAATAAAATAATTTTATCAAACAAAGATTTTTATTTAAAAAACAAATCTGAAATATAATTTTTTTAATAAAAATTTTGTTTTGTCACACTACCCCTTACAATCTCAAGTCATAGAATTTGAATTAGCAAAAGTGCTTCGAGCTTATCAGTAGCAAGACCCTAATACACGTGGAAACGTGTTGACGGTGGTGAAGGTGACGCTGAAATGAAAGTTACCAAATGCATGAATCAACCTGTCCATATCTTTGACCAAAAAAAAAAAAAAACCTGTCCATATCGTAGCTCAAAAACAAAAAAAAAAACTTGTCCATGTCAATGATAATAACGAGCAGGACCTTGCTTTTGTTTTCATCACGTGTTCCGCCCATTAGAATTAGGGTTATCTAGAAGAACTTGCAGACCCTACAAAATCGACAGCATCAAGTAGGTTTCGAAATAGGTAGGCAATATTGGTTATGAGTTTCCAAATTTTCAAAACTGATGGATGCATTGCAAATTTCAGGATTTGAGGCGACACTATTTTGAATCATATAGAAGTTATCTGTAGAAACGTACAAATCCTATAAAATTTCATAATTGCATTATACATACTTAATTATTTAAGACTTTCTTTTTTTTTCTTTATGAGATTTTCAACAACTAAATGTGTAAAAGTCTTATTTTATCTCCCCATCTAGGGGGAAAAAAAAAATTCTAACCCTCTTTCATCCTCTCTACGATGATGGGTTCTAGTGCATGCTCCCGGTAAGGTGGTGTTTCAAATGAACGAGCATAAATTGATGCCCTGGTTTGTTTTCTCACTCTCAACGTTAGCATCGTTTTAGGGCTATGTTATCATTAGACATGAACATGTATGTTCAATACGTTAATGATTAGAACTGCGATAATACTTTATTCATTTACAAATTCTTTTGGAAAAAATGCAGGGTAATGCGGTATATCCAAAAACGACAGGTTCCATGATGGTTCCAAGAACCTAGACTAGATTCCAAGAACCTGTAACCGGCAATCGTTAGGTAGGTTCTAGAGTAGCTCAAATATCTCACGGTTCTTACCCCTCGGAACTTGCACGCCAACCGGTATGGACAGTGTTGCATTTTAAGGAAAATAATCAAATGGTTGCATATGTTTATTTTCTTTTATGATTACTACATTTACATTAGATAAAGTCGAGTGCTTGGGGATCCATTTTTAATCTAACTTGAAGCGTGTCCACATAATTTGGCATGCTTGCACTAAAAAAATGGAAGAACTTTTGATGCAAATAAAATTCAAGTCCACACGCTTGCCTAATACAAGCTTTTGGACGGGCTTATTCGATAGTTTTCATCTCCACAGCTAGACATGACGAATCAATTTTAAGCTCCGCTCCATAATTATGCCTTCTTTCATTTCTTTGCTTTTTATTATTATTTTTTTGTCATAACTTCACATATCGATATAAATATTCACGTGTGGGCTAGAAAATGTATGGAATATTTCTAGATCTGGGAAAAATATAAAAAGGGTCTTAAATCTATTATAATATTTCAATTGAATTTTTGTCCAAATTTTTTGTACCAATCAATTCATTTGACCAATTTAGCCCGAATATTGTTGACATGTACAATAACCATCTTATGTGGCATGGTTAGCATTGACATGGATGTATACATGTTTTCTTTAATCCTTCATTTTTGTTCTTTCCTTTTTTTTTTCTTATGGCCGATGGTTGGTTGTAGGCCATGGCAGACGAGGGCAATCGCTAATGAGGGCCCCCCTCACCTTTATGACAAGATTGACCCTTGCCTAGGTCAAGATAGCTTTGCCAGGTGTCGCCTGGGTGATTGTTGGCCTTGTCAGGTCTCACATGGGTGAGGTTGAGGGTCAGCCTCGCCAAATTTGGCGAGGATGGTCCTCATTGGGCCTCACCCAGTAGCAAGGTCGACCCTCATTAGCCTTAACTTTTGACTAGTGGGCGGTCAATTGTTGGCGATTGACAAAAAGAAGAAAAAAAAAAAAAAAAAAAAAATGAAAAATTAAAAAAAATTTTAAAAATTTAAATTTTTCGAATCAACATCAGTCATCTTATATAAAGCCGCCGTTATCACGCGAGCAATTTCAACGAAGCAACGGGAAACCTTAAAACAATAGAGGTCGCTGTAAAACATGAGGTTGACCGACATGCTGTCGGTTTGAATATTGGTGGGTGAGGCCATTACCTTGTCTTAGCAGTAATAATAATTAAAAATAATAGATTAGAAAAAAAGAAAAAAAACACTAGTTTTAAACAATGTTAATGCACGTTGGCATATGTGTTTTGGCACGGTATGTAACAATCGAAAAGGGACAGGACCATTTTTTCTTTTTAAATTTTCCACGTGTCCCCACCAACCAAGGAGCGTGCTGAGTTCCGTCAAATGTTGCTCGTCACTTGGGAGAAATTTCGCTGAATTTTCGAATTATACTTTTGGCATCTCTCGATATCGAGCCATATGAAAAAGATTTATATCTCAAAAAAAATATTAAATTAATATATTTGTGATAAATTTATTTTTAAATTAAATTTTGGGATAACAAAAACAGTCTAAATTATTGTACTCTTTTATGTTTAACTTCTATTAAATTTTTCTTAAAACTATCAAATTTAAATGACACGTGCCAATAATTATTGACACGACAAGTTTATGTGAAAATTCATATAAATTTGGGGTAGATTTATTATAGGTATATAAATTTGGGTTTTTTGATCCAAAATTAATTTTAAGTTCACGTTAGTGTATTAATTTGAAATTTTTCGTGCTTTAAAGAAAAAAACACTATTTCCAAATCTTGTGACTATATATAAATAATTGGTGGAGCTTTATCATTTTATAAGCATACCATTGCCCATTGAAAAGGACATTGAAAAAGGTTATTTGATGACAAATTGATTAGCCAAAGTCATGTGAATAAATTGACGAATTTCCCTTCGATTTCCCATTTACCTATCTTAGCCGTCACCGTGTGTCGCAATTTTTGAAATTCCGGACACTATCAAAAAAATGAAAAATCGCTCGAAATTATTTAAAAATCTAAAGATTATTCTCCTTGATCCTTTGTTTACGCAATTTAAATAAAGTCCATTTTTTTTTTTTTTTTATCCCTTCAAATTGAATCCTTACTTTTTGCGTTCATGATAAGGAGCAACTTTTCAGTGGTAAGGAGCGACGGCCACGTAATTTTCGGAGGGAATATCCAAAAGGATTTCGAATCGAAGGTTGGTGAGTTATTCCTATTAATCCTGACTTTTATCCCTCCGGCACATCTATGCATCTAGAGATTGGTAGCGATATAGATAAACACCAATAGTTAGGTTTTCAAATCGAGGTTGGTGAGTTATTCCTATAATTCTTAGCTTATATCCCTCCGGCACATCTGTACGTCTATAGATTGGCATCTAGATAGATAATTAGGAATAGTTAGGATACTTACTTTTTCTAAAAGATTTGATGTTAAGACGGAAAATCATTTGAAAAATCTAAAACTTATTGTACAGTGTTTAATTCGATAATTTTTTTTTAATTGTACCAGTTTAGTCCTAAATCTTTTAACAATTTATCAATATAAATTGGCCGAAAATTGCTAAAGTAGGTTCCAATCAGCCTATAGAGTATAAGGTATAGCTAGTGGTGATTTTTGGTTTTTTTTTTTTTTTAAAATTTTCTTCCTTCTTTTCATTTTTGTTTTTCACTTTTCTTTTCACCAATGGGTAGTCTTAGGTGATGGTCAATGAAGAAAAATTCAATTTTTTTTTTTTGAAAATTTCCAAAATTTTCAACTTAGTATTGGCTATACTAGGTTGATTAGAGTCCACATGAGCAATTTTTGGTCAAAATTTACCGAAATGAATACATTGATAAATTATTAAAAAGTTTATAACTAAATTGGCATAATTAAAAACTCATGACCACATTGACCTTTTGAAATATTCCCACGTTAGGAAGTCAACAACATAATGTTACTGTGTATATCACCTACTTTTCCTCCCCCCATAGGTGCAGATTGACGTGAGCCTCGCATAAGAAATGAACGTGTAACCATATTAAAAAGATGATTTAAGGCAATAAAACAAGCACGATAATATGGAGATGTTTCGATTCAAGTTCAAGACCCCACGCTTAATATGCATGCTATAAAGAAATCAATTCTCTTAAAAAGCTAATTGCAAACAGGCTGGTTGATAGTACACACGTATATTCCTCAATATGTTTAATTCAATAACGTTCACGGTGTCTACCGAGGTTAAATATCAGAACAGGAACTTCAATTTGATAATCCAACGACAAGCATTCTGTCGCTCTTGATCATGGGTCAGCATGCGAGGTTAGCACCTTAATCACATATACTTGTCACAATCATTATTTAACCAACATGAAAGATTAGGCAAATATTTTCTTGCCGGTCAATTATATAGTCCCCTTAAATGCTAAGTAATGACCAATTGACTGGTTCCCCCCCTTTTTTTTTTTTTTTATAAATAATTTGAAGGATATAAAAGTATTAGTTGGTCAACATTCACAATGCATGATGTGCTGCATGTTCCATGCAAGCAAAGTATTTTCCAAGGACCAAAGGAGACAACTCAGCTACTCTTTCAACGCCCCCTTTAAGTCACCCTCCCGTGGAAGGAAAGGCACATAAAGGATCTAATTTTTTTGTTTGATTGCATTTATTGCCATGTTTTCCGTGACAATTCTTTCTTTTGCCCCATGTTTTCAATTTATTTAATGTGGTCTTGAATTTTTAGTACATATTTAACTTAGTATTCATTACCATTACAATTCAAAATTAAATATTTTCTTTTGCCTTTCCCTTTGAAATAACTTTTAAAGGAAAATAACATAAATGGTCCCAAACTTTGATTCAATGTGTAATGTGATAACTAAATCTTTAATTTATTTAATGTGATCTTGAATAGAATTTTAGAAATTTCAAAACAAATAGCAAATTAGAAAGTAGAAATTAACTTAGTTTTATTCGATTAAATTGAACCAGAAAATTTATTTCTATTAATTCAAGTTTAAGGACAAATTAAATATTTTCATTAAATGATTCAATGATTAAGTTAAACATTTATAACAAAATGAAAAGTCTACAAGAAAAACATGCACAGTTTTAGAAACACATTAAAAATTCAAAATTATGAAAAAGATCATAAGGTAGATACATTCGAAGTCAAACTAGATAATTAAATATGGACGGTTAAAAAGTACCGTAAAATAACCATAGGGACCTATTTTGTTTGTTGTTGTCTACTTTTTTTTAATTTTTTTCAGTTGCATTCATCAAAGTCCCAAAATCTCCAGATTCAGTCCTAGTCCTTGTTTGTTTTTCTTGATCTTTGGAGGTTCTAATGAGAAGTGGGCTCAGGGCGGGCCATGGAAAGTGTTAATGGTTTGCTTTTAGTAAACACTATATACATAGAAAAAATTCAAATTCAAATTTGAATTCCTCCGCCTTTTGGGGCAAGCATATCTCGTTTTATTTGTCTTCGGATTATTGGATGATTTTGATATGATGGGAATGAATAGAGATATAATAACATATAGCTAGCATAGAAAGACAATTATGTGATAAATTTTTCCCTTTTTCCATGTCTTTTCATTCTTTTCCTTTGCTAGAATCCAAATTCCATTCTTTAGGACGAATTTTCTTGGGTCTAGGATCGAGTCACTAATCACCAAAAGAAAGGAGGGCCCTCTCCCAAAATGTAATAAAATCGAGTGCCTCAATTGCACGAAGGACAACGTGACGACTTTGGGAAAGCTGACCAATTTAAATACCTTTTAACTCAATCAATCTTGTATATCAAGGTCGGATCCGTCTCTAATGGAAACAAATTGTCAAATTGAGATCTCAAACTATTCTCCAATAACTCGAAATCCATGACTATTAATACAACAAGAATACATGTGTATTTCAGCCTACTTTATAAGGGTAATTGTATTTTAGTACTGTGCTTAACTGGGCTAAGAATTTCTAGATATCTTCTAATTAAACCCTGAATCCAGCTCATTACCAGAACTCCGGGGGTTTTGATTCAACGATTGAGAAATTCAACGAATCCTTATCAATTTGCAAGGTAAAAAAGCAAACCCATGACCCGATGGGACTATCCTACGCATGGGTAGCGTAGAATCATTGATGAACCTACCATTTTCAAAATTCCCTTTTGCGAAGCAGAAGGAAGAGAAAAAGGAAAAATAAAAGAATTTGGGGGGCCAAGTTGCAATTTTGGCAAATATTGGGGGGCACAAAAAAGAAAAACCTGCCTGCCTTTTGACGAGAGCGCCTGCGTGCTGGTGTAGTTTTGGTTTGAAACAGGGGGCAAGCGGCAATTCAGACAGGCGGAGAAGTTTAGAGAGAGAAGAGAGAGAGAGGAGAGAGAAAGAGCTGGCGAAGCGTATGCTCTCAGACATCATAAGCTCTCTTGTCTTGTAAGATCTTCTGCATCTCTTTTCTCCCCTTGAATTTCAGCTCGTTACATGATAAACCCTCTTTCCCTTTTTTTTTTTTTTTCAATTTTCTGTTTCATTGGGCATCTGTATATCCGATTGGAATTTTCGAAACGAGAAATGGGTGGGGATACAGCGTGGAAAAATCAATAGAGAAAAGCCGTCTTTGGTCTAGTGGTTCTCGTTTGGCAATCGGATTCGAATCGCTATTGATTTTCGTGTTTGCTTTGATATTGGGGCACTCTGAGTTTCGGGCGCATGTGGAGTTTCTTCCTGTTTGATGCCGTAATTGGGTTCGATTTATTGCGTCGGCGTTGTCATTAGGCGGTGGGAAAAACCCAGGAAGGTTTTTGGGGTTTCCGAGGTTTTTTCTTAGTTTGAGATGGACTTAGGTTTATGGGTTTTGGTTGATTTGGTGATTCCCCGTTGTGGATGTATTTGTTTTGCGAGAAGATGATGTTGTCTAAAACTGAGGCTGGAAAGAAGATTGACCCGGATTCGAGCAGCGGGAAGTTGTTGCAGGAGATGAAGCGATTAGCAAAGCCCTTTATTTGGACAAGAACCCTCCGAGGAATTTAATTTCTGCGGCCAGTAGTAGATCCAAGTCTGTCGGCAAAACCCATTTGCCTGACCCCAAATCGAAGGTCAAGCATGGCAGTGAAGACCAGGCACAGAAGGAGAAGAAGTCCATCTGGAATTGGAAGGGTTTCAAGGCCTTTTCTCATGTCCGGAACCGGAGGTTCAACTGTTGTTTTACCCTTCTAGTCCATTCCATTGAGGGCTTGCCCTCGAGTTTTGATGACCTTAACCTGTGCGTGCACTGGAAGAGGCGAGATGGTGGTTTGGTCACTCGGCCTGTGAAGGTTTTTCAGGGATTAGCTGAATTTGAGGAGAACTTGTTGCATACTTGTTCAGTTTATGGCAGCAGGAGTGGACCCCATCATTCAGCAAAGTATGAGGCTAAGCATTTCTTGCTTTATGCAGCTGTTCATGATTCTCCTGAACTTGATTTGGGAAAACACCGTGTTGACCTCACAAGGTTGCTGCCTCTTACTTTGGAGGAGCTGGATGAGGACAAGAGTTCTGGCAAGTGGACTACGAGTTACAGGTTATCAGGAAAGGCTAAAGGTGCCTCACTGAATGTTAGTTTTGGGTATACGGTAATCCAGGACAATGCAAGTGCACCTGGGCTTAGACAGAATATTCCTGGGGCTTTGAGCCTCAATGAGAACAATTCGAAGCTGGCTGTGAGATCTGGTAGAGGCAATGGTGGGAATTCTATAAGACGCAGTGGAAGTCTTCCCAGTCAGTCTAATCAACAGTCTCATCAACCATCTGACACGCCATCTCGCTATGTGGAGGATATAAAAGACCTGCATGAGGTGTTGCCAGTATCCAAGTCGGAGCTTGCAAGTTCAGTCGATACACTATACCATAAGTTCGATGAGGAGAAGTCAGATTTGAAGGTCGATTACAAACCTGAGTTCGATGTTTTCACAGAAGAAAATGAACCTGTTAAAACAGCTCAGTACATGTCTGATAATGCTAAACAAGATGGTGATAACGAGTGTGAGGTGAATGAATTTTCTGTAATTGAGCAGGGTATAGAAGTGTCCACTGAAGAGCAGGTGATATCCGAGGAAGCTATCACAAAGGAAGCCGATCTTTCTACTGCAGACAGTCATGGTGTGCCTGAAGTTGATCCCAATTTAACTTTGCCTGTTGAGGAGGGCACTGAAGCTTCCCCCAGGGCTGAGGAAATGGGCAGTCGTGAAGATGAAGTTGTTATTCGTGACTGCCATGCCAAAGCAGGTGAGTTGTCTAGCAAAGAATCACTAATGAAAGAATTAGAGTCGGCTTTGAGTAACGTGTCAGATTTAGAAGTGGCTGCACTGGATTCTCCTGAAGAACGAGAGGATGATCTTGACATTAGAGCGAGTTATAAAATGAACAGAAAGGGGAGGTCACTTAGCTTGGATGATGTTGCTGATTCCGTGGCCTGTGAATTCTTGGATATGTTGGGAATAGAGCACAGCCCTTTTGGCTTGAGTTCAGAAAGTGAGCCAGAATCTCCACGAGAGCGTCTTTTGAAGCAGTTTGAGAGGGAAGCTCTAGCTGGTGGTGGTTGTTCTTTATTTGGTTTTGATGTAGGTGATGAGGACTTTGCTGAACAAGGCAATGATGCTGCTAATGTGCCTGGCTGGGGGAATACATCTGAGGATTTTGAACTTCAGTCACTAATTCAAGCTGCTGAAGAAGAGCATCTGATGGCAAACCATGTTAACAAAACAAAAGCAAAAATGTTGGAAGACCTTGAGACAGAAGCTTTGATGCATGAATGGGGTTTGAATGAGAAGTCTTTTCAGTCTTCTCCACCTAGCCATTCTGGTGGGTTTGGCAGTCCAATTCATCTTCCTCCTGAAGACTTCGTGGAGCTACTGCCTCTTGGAGAGGGGTTAGGGCCATATCTCCAGACGAAAAATGGAGGTTTTTTGCGGTCAATGAATTCCTCACTTTTCAAGAACGCCAAAAGCGGTGGGAGCTTGGTTATGCAGGCTTCTAGTCCAGTTGTAGTACCCGCGGAAATGGGCTCTAGTATCATGGAAATATTGCAGGGTCTGGCTTCTATTGGAATTGAAAAGCTCTCCATGCAGGCAAACAAGATAATGCCCTTGGAAGATATAACTGGAAAGACAATGCAACAAGTCGCATGGGAAGCCTCACCTTCTCTTGAAGGAGTTGAAAGGTTTGTGGCAACTTTTTTAAACATCTTGTCTTTTATATATATTTTTAAAATATACTAACTCTTCAAAATTTCGACCTTGGTGCAGGCAATGTCTAATGAACGACAGTTTAGCAGTGGGGCAAGATTTGACTTCCCCCCAAATCAGAAACACAGAAGCATCATACAATTCTAGGTCTAGTAAGTACAATCAAAATGCAGCTGGCAATGATGTTGGCTCTGAATATGTATCTTTAGAGGATCTTGCTCCTTTGGCTATGGATAAGATTGAAGCTCTGTCAATTGAGGGGTTGAGGATACACTCTGGCATGTCAGACGAGGATGCACCTTCAAATATCAGTGCACAATCAATTGGAGATGTTTCGACTCTACGGGGCAAGGGCATGGATATCAGTGGGTCACTGGGTCTTGAGGGAACTGCTGGGCTGCAGCTGTTGGATCTAAAGGAAAGTAGCGACGACAAAGATGAAGGATTGATGAGCCTATCTCTAAGTCTTGATGAATGGATGAGGTTGGACTCTGGTGAACTTGATGATGAAGATCAAATTAGTGAGCGAACTTCTAAAATTCTTGCTGCGCATCATGCCAACTCCTTGGACTGGATACGTGGAGGGTCAAAGGGGGATAGAAGGCGTGGCAGAGGCTCTGGTAGGAAGTGTGGTCTTTTGGAAAATAACTTCACAGTTGCATTGATGGTGCAACTACGGGATCCTTTGTGGAATTGTGAACCAGTCGGTGCACCAATGCTTGCGCTAATTCAGGTCGAGAGAGTTTTCGTTCCACCGAAGCCAAGGATTTACCTCAAGGTATCTGAAGTAAAATATGAGGATGAAGAGGATGAGTCGGCCGAGTCCAAAAAAAGGGAAGAAATTAAGGAGGGGACAGAAGAAAAGAAATCTGAGGTGGAAGAAATTCCCCAGTATAAGATTACTGAAGTACATGTTGCTGGTCTTAAGACTGATCCTGGGAAGAGAAAGGTCTGGGGAAGCTCAAACCAGCAACAATCTGGTTCCCGTTGGTTGCTCGCTAATGGAATGGGAAAGAGCAATAAGCATCCGTTCCTGAAGTCGAAGACTGCTTCTTCTAAATCTACTGCCCCAGCAACAACTAAGGCACAGCCTGGTGACACATTGTGGAGCATCTCATCCCGTGTTCATGGAACTGGTGCTAAATGGAAGGAATTGGCGGCTCTTAACCCACACATACGCAACCCCAATATTATTCTCCCAAATGAAACTGTCAGGTTGCGTTAAGTTGGGGGTGCAAAACGGAACTTCAGGCTTGGTTTGCCAAGCTGGGTTGAGTGAAGTTTATGAGCTGTGTTAGTTGTGGGCTTGCTGATTGAAACCACACATTGTGGTCGTCTAAGACAGATGAAAGTACAGGCTCATGCCTTTGAGAGCTCTCTTACCTTCCCAATTGTTATGGACTGGTTATCACCAGTCTAAGGTACAAAAGATCTGTCTATGCAATTGTTTTCATCTCTCTCTTCTTCCATCCCCTGTAATCAGTTTGCATATGAACAGTACTTTTCTGTGTTTTGTGTGGGATGATACGCTACCAATCCTTGGTCCTGTGATTAGGAACAACAGATCAGTCCATGAGATTTTAGGTTCCATTTCTACCTTGTCCCTCCTCTACTTGTCTATATAAAGAAGAGATCCTTTGGCAAGCGGTTATAATATCAGAGCTTGAATGTTGTTTTAGAAGAAGCACACGTTCTGGTATGTGAACATTACATATGAAACTAGCGCTGCTTCGATTCCGACCTTTGAGGGAGGATCAGCTTGCACGGCCTGCGAATAATAATGGAGTGTTTTCTGTGAATTCTGTGTATCACTTCCTTAAAATTAGGCAGGTAAACATAGTGTAAGAAGTTCATGTAAATGGTGTGACTGCATCATGGTTTGGTGCCATGGGGTTGAAATTGATCAGCCAGAGAGGCTCACTAGTTTTGATCAGATGGCTTTTGGACATCTACCAGCAATGGAGAAGAATATGAAGTATGAAAGAAGTGTCGATGCTTTTGAGGTAGGTGGGTTCGGTTGTTTGGTGTAATTGGAAAGAGAGGTGAAGCTGTGTGGGACAAATCATAGAATGGCTCAACCTATGCTAGTAAGTATCAGGTCAGACTGAGATTGGATCCTTGAAGGAAGATTTGTCTGACCATTCGGAGGATAAAAAACAAGAAAACTCCCGATGTTGCTTTTGCTTACTAATTCCCGGCATACATAGGAGTAGATCAGATTACTTTGTGGCCAGGCCTTCCCAGTCTCTTTGGAAAGATTCGGCTACGCGCGCAAGACATCTCTGATGAGGAGAGCTCGAGAATAATGCGAGATGGACTGCGTTTGGTTTAGTAGTCTAATTAAATCGTTTGCGCAACTAGCAGTACTCAGAATGATCTTATGACAGGGATTAAGTTAGAAAGAACACAGGCATCAAGACTATGCAGTAATCCGTCGTCCCACCGGATGAATACACTAGACCTTGACAGTGCCCCTAGATCTGCACCAACTCACACACCCTGATATTCACTTCTTGAGCTTTTGCGGATCTTTCACATTCCGGAGGATGATTGTGAGGAATCGAACGGTGTGAACTAAAAAAACAATGGCTACAATGCCGAGCCAAACAAGCATGGAGTACGAACTCGCCGTGATCTTCCCCCAATCTTCGAAGTACCAAACCTCTGTGATCGGGCTCCCGTGTTTAGGTCTTCTGCGTACGAACGAGATGGCAATCATGGAATAGAGGTAAGTCAGCGCCATGAAAGTGATGGTCACCCACATTGTGGCCGTCAGAATCCGCATCAGAACCTTCTTCCCCAAGGGCAAGCCACTCATGAGCAAGAAGATCGTGCTAAGGGATGCAAGAAAAGAGACGGTGTTGCATGTCCAAAAAAATGGGGAAATCTCTGGACTGTTTGCAGCCATTATCGATGTTCCCGCGTAGTAATGGATGGTGCCGTTTTTGTATTTCTGATCGTCGTTCCACAAGCCGCCGGGAGGGCTAAGGCTGGCTTCATAAGCCATGGCTGCGATCACGGTGGCAATTATCTGTCGTGACATGAAAGAAAGTTTTGAAATTGCGAATGAAGTAATAGTGTTTCACTTATATTTAAAAATACGAAGATCATCGAGTCAAAGTTAGTCATTTAAACAAATACACAAATTCAATTGATGACTTTTCCTATATTTATCGAAAAACAAGGAAATTGTGGCAACCTCTCTACAGAAATAGAGGTCATGGATTAAATTATGAAAAAACTAAGTGTATGAATATACACATATATGAGAAAAAAAATGAAGATATTTTGAAATCTGCATGTTTTGAAATCTGAATGTCTTTTTATAAAGGTTGCTATTGTTGTTGGAAAGAAAATCAAAATCTAATAACTAAATGTGTGGAAAATAAAACAAATATATATTCCTTGCCGTTGGTGAGGCTCGCGTTGCCTGGCCGTGGGTGAGCTCGGCCTCACCAAATTTGAGCGAGGTTGAGCTCACCCAACCAAGGTGAGGTCGAGCTTAGCAGGGGAAGCTTAGCCGGCGAGGTTTTGACAAGGTTGCCAGCCTTTGTTTGGCCGGTTGCAATAGGAAGAAGGAGGAAAAGAAAAGGAAAAAGAGAATAATATAAAAAAATTATTAAAAAATTAAAAAGAAATTTTAAATCACAAAATAATTTTAAATCTTATTAAATGCATTTCTATTCAGAGAATATAAATTTTGAACAGTTACCAAACGCTTTTAAGTACTATTTAGGAAACAAAATAAAAAAAAAAAAAAAAAAATTATTTTTAAACAAAAATTATTCGAGAATAGAATGGTTATTGAACAGACCCCAAGTCGTTGAGAATATTTAGAAAAGATAAAATATTGAGTCCTCTAGAAAACCTCTTTACTTTATGTGTTAGTATAGATATTTAAAGAAAATCACCCAACTGCTGACGTGCGGATCCCTGGAGTGTCATAATTTTGCACAAATGGACACTTAAGTGTCATAACTTACGAAATGTACACTTAAGTGCTAAAATCGGAGCAAAATGGATTACTTGAGTGTCAATCCGGCCAAAGTTCGACCAAAAGGTTGACGTGGCATTTTTTCGGCGAAGCGAGCCCAAAACGACGCCGTTTTGCATGTTGACGTGGCCAAATAATGCAAAAATGACATCGTTTTGGGCTGACATAGTAAAAAATATATAAAAATTAATTAAACTAAATTTAGTTAAAATATTAAAAAATAATAATTTTAAATTAAATTTAGTTAAAAATTTTAAAAAATAATAATTTTAAAAAAAAGGGGGCGGTGGCTCGGCCCTCGGCCATTGCCATCGCCTCCTTGCCGTCACCGGGAAGGGCCAGCGACAGAGGGGGGAGGGTCGGCCGGGGTCGTTGGCCCTTGGCCAGGGCCCGGCGACCTCGGTCAACTGGTGGTGAGGGCTCGCGAGCCCTCGCCCAGATCCGGTGAGGATTGGCGGCCCTCGCCCGGCTGGGCCAAGGGCCGCCGACCCTCGCCCGGCTGGGCCAAGGGCCGCCGACCCTTGTCGGATCTAGGCGAGGGCCGCGACCCCTCGCCACTCGCCGAATCTGGGCGAGGGCTCGTGAGCCCTCGTCGCCGGCCCCTGGCTAGGGGCTATCGACCCCGGCTGACCCTCCCTCCTCCGTCGCCGGCCCTTCCGCGACAGTGAGCACGCCCCCTCCCCCTTTTTAAATTATTATTATTTTAACTATTTTAACTAAATTTAATTTTAAAATTATTATTTTTAATATTTTAACTAAATTTAACTTTAAATTTATTATTTTTAATATTTTAACTAAATTTAAATTTAAATTAAATTTAATTAATTTTTATATTATTTTTTTACCACGGCAGCCCAAAACGATGTCCTTTTTGCATTGTTTGACCACGTTAGCGTGCAAAACGGCGTTGTTTTGGACTCACTTTGCCGAAAAAATACCACGTCAGCCTTTTGGCCAGACTTTGGCCGAAGTAGCACTTAAGTGATCCGTTTTTTTTTGAATGTGGCATTTAAATGTACCTTTCGTAAGTTATGGCACTTTAAGTGTCTTTTTGTGAAAAGTTATGGTACTTGAAGCGTTTTTTGCCCCCAACTGCTTCAAAGTTAGATCTTCTTAAGTACCATTACTTTCTTAAATATTTATCAACTTGTTTCATCCTTCTCACTATTAGATTTCTTATATTACCCTCTATTTTTTTTAAAGGTTTAATACCCCGAAAAACCCCAAATTGGTATACATGTAACAAATTTACCAAAAACTATTTTTTTGACCATGAAAAACCCTAAATGGGTATACCTGTGACAAATTTACCCCAACTGACCATTAAAAATCATAAACTAGTACATTTCTGACAAATTTATCAAAACTTAATTTATTCGATCGCAAAAAACCCAAAACTAGTAAATTTGTAATAAATATACCCTTCGCTAAATTGAATTAATACTATAAAAAATTCACAAAAATTGTAAACTATGACAAACGAAGTGTAAAATCCTAAATTGATATATCAGTCAAATTTTTTTTTTTTTGGTAACTCAGGGAACCCCGTAAGCCGATAGCCGGCAAACAAACCTTGGGGGAGCGACTGCAGGACCTACCACCACAATATTCCAGGTAAGAATCCCTAACGACGCCTTTGGGATTTGAACCCCGTATACTAGTCAATTGTTACGTGTCATTTAACATAATAATTTGACAATAAAATTTAACGAAAACTAACTGAGGGTAAATTTGTCACAAGTGTACCAGTTTGGGGCAAATTTGTCAAATGTATTACCAATTTGAAGTTTTTGGTGGTAAAAAAAAAACAGTTTGGGATAAATTTATCACATGTTTATTAGTTTTTGGTTTTTCGGAATATTAACCATCTTTTTTAATCATAAGCCATCTATTATTGTAATTACTGATCTTCTTTTTGTACATAGCTTTTTAATTATAAGAAGTTTAGTACATATGTAGAATTTTTTTTTAAGAAAGCATAACTATTTATTTTAAATGACACAAACGATCATTTTTGGAAAATATTTTCTAAAATATTTTTTGAATCATCCATTTTCATAAAATAAATAGAGAGTTTAAATTAACTAGCTGTGAGCTATGATGTTAATTGCAATAACATGACCGATCTGATCTAAGTTTTTAGCAAATGCTACTCCAAGACATCTCGCTAAAGCATTACCATCAGAGAATTGCGCTTCTTCTCGATCCATTCCTTGTGTTTGTCTTCCTTTTGCTTCCTGATATCACCCGAGAAAGACTCTGGCGGAAACGCCTTTACCGGAGGAGTATTGGTGGAGGGAGGTGCTGTAGAGGCTAGGTCAACTACAACAGTTGAATTCTCCTCATTCGTGTTATCAACAACTACTTGGTGAGTTGTCGATGTGGGGAATCTTATGGCTCTCAGAGCTCTAGCATGTACTAACAGTTCTCTCAATTCAATGACTTTGAAATCCTTTGGAAAAGATTCCACTATATCCAGGGCAGAGAAGCCATTTCTATTCACTGTGTTCACATCCACTTCGCTTTGAAGCAGATATTTCGCTGTCTGCACAAAAAGATGAGCTTCTCATCAATTATAAAAGAAACAACAAACAAAGATATTTCCTGTAAGTTACTTCAATCGATAAATCCATTGAAGTTTGAATGCAGAAAGCTTGAGTCTATAGAAAAATGAGAATGAGCCAGATTCTATCTGTACAAAATGTTCAATTGGAATGCGATATTTGACATCGTCACAATTCTAAAGCAATTCGAAGCAGAAAGGATTACCTTTATTTGCTTGTTTGCTGCGGCCAAATGCAAAATGGTATTACCCTCATCATCTTGAGCTTTCACCAAATCACCATCTCTCACTATCTCCACCAGGACTTTCAAAGCCTCCAAACGATTATGACTCACTCCCAGATGGAGAGCGGTTTGGCCGTGGCTCAGCTTGTACTCAACCGCCTCCGGTCTCGCCTTCGCCAGCTCTATCACGATGTTGCTTCGGCCCTTCATCATGGCAAGATGAAGTGGGGTCCACCCATCTTCGTCATGGACAAGACATGCAAGGGGGTCAGATTGTAACAATTCCCTTGCTATTTCGACGTATGCGTTTGCAAATGCCTAGTGAAGAGGCGTACGTCCCTGCAAAAGTGAAGTGCTTAGCTATGGAGCATTCTTATTGAGGGACATGTTCATATGATTTATATGTATTGCATTTTCAAATCAAATAGACCGAGCTGCTCAAATCCACTAGTGTTTGTAAGATCTTTTAGGCTGAATTAACCTGGAAATCTATGACTTGATTTCTATCTAAATTTTATTAATTTCCTCGAGATATATGATGGGTTTGATTTCTCACGGATCATGAAAACTGGAAAACAAAATGCTATATTATGTGCAAAATCTAATTTGACAAGCAAGATAGTCTAATCTGAATAGAGATATTCCACGGAACTATAGTTAATAAATTACTTTGCACATGGCTAAAAGCTTGAAACTTGCAAAAACCTAATCAAAAGAGTTGCGATACCGATTATCTGGTTTGTGAGGATGACTGGGTCCAGTTTGATCTGACAAAAGGATATCAACAACCACAACCAAGGTTTTTGCTTCAACGTACCGGCGAGTCCAACTCCATAGCCAAATCCCTCTTATGAGCCAAAAGATCATTGGCAAACTGGACATGACCATGCATACAGGCCACATGCAATGGTGTCTCGTCGAAGCAAGTGACAGAAGCCCAAGCCAGGATGAGTCGGTCTTGTTGCAGCAACTGAGCTAATGACTCGACGCACCCATCATGCGACGCTTCATAGAGCCTCCTCTCTTGGTGTCTTCTTTCAAATGCTAAGGAAGCTTGTTGATGCAATGGCGAGGATGGCGACCTCCTTCTTGGGCTTGTGATCGATGGCATTGTTCCCAGCTTGGGTTGAACTCGAAATCGCTCGGCTCGATCATTTGAAGTAATTGTACTCCTCTCATAAGTGGTGTTACCGTAACATGCGGGGTTGCAAAGTCAAAAAGTCACGATGACTGGAAAAAAAAATGAAAAAATTGATGGCCTAAAAAAAAAAAAACAAAGGCGGTTCCCTCTTTAACACACAGAAAGAAAGAAAAGAAAGAGGGGGAGAGAGAGAAGAAAGAAAGGAGGAAGAAAGAGAGGGTTTTCGTCAGCTATTATTGTCCTTGGTACTCTTGTACGTTGTTCTCTTTTTCGCAGAACGCGCGAGGGAAAGAGAGGGCGAGGAAGAGAGGGCTGGGCTGGTCTTGGGGAAAATAAAGGAAAAGTGGGCCGGCCCAGGTGAAGAGAAATAAAAAGGAAAAGAAAGAAGCCAGGCCGACTCGCCCCGGCCCGGTCACGCTTTTCCCATTCTCTCTTCTTTTTCTCTTTGTTTTTCTTAAAAAATTAATTTCTTTAAATAATTTTTTTTATTTTTCTTTCATTTTTAATATTTTCATTATAAATTTCTATTACTACTAACGCAAATGCTCCTAATGTTTATATGCCGTGCAACTAATGACAATTATTTTTGCTAGATGTTAAAAATTAATCCCTAATTTTCTATACAATTAATCAATGATTAAATGGGTTGGCTAAATTTAGGTATTAACAAAGGTCAAAATTGGAATGCACTTTGGGTTGGGTGAGGCTGGAGAATAGAGGATTCCGATATGGTAAAGGAAACTTATCATCTTGTAAAAATTGATTAAGAGGATGATAATTAATAATAGTCTCATTTTTCCTCTGCTCGCTTGTTGACATAAAATGCTCCACAAACTCATTGAGAATTTGAGGGCTCAATTAACCCTTGATGTAGCAAATTTGAACATTCTTTTTGGGATAAAAGCAAATGTTCTGGATTCATTCTAGAGTGATTGTTTTGGTGGGATTGACATCCTCATTTTTCTTAAAAGGAAGATTGATGAAAAAATCAAGATTTTTCCACAAAGAGTTGGAGCATTTTTTGACAAAGTTTGAGTGAGAGTTTGCACACGCCCCAAGAAGAGTTTGCAGAATTGGATCCAAAATACTCATTTGAATGGTGAAGAATCCTTGGATGTCTACAAATTCCTAGAATTCTCCATTGAACCATAGTCCATTAGGCACAATTTTGAGTTTAGGAAATCCCAACCAATAATGATATCTTTATTTGGTGAATTCGAGTCAATAATTTTGGTAGTGACTGAACACTAAGCAAAAAATTGTATGGTGATGGGTTTCCTTTGTACTTTTGTAGCAAAGGTATCTCCAAAGGTAGAGTTAAAATACCGGGTGTCTGATGTTTAGTATTTTCTTGGAAGTATCTTTGTATCCAGAATAGAAGCACTGGCTCCAGTGTCAACAGGGCAATTGAGAAATAGGCTTATCATACTTAGATGGGTATATTTTAACATAGAAATATGAGAGGATAGAAGGAGTGTATGCACAAAGGTCTTTGATTGTGGGAGGTCCAAAGAAGAAGAATACCTCTTCTTCCGGTTCTCTTGACAAGCTTTTAGTGTCATTAGTTTGTGATCACATATGGATAGCACAAACAATGTGTTTGGTTGGTTTGTCTTCCAGGGAGAAGACTAATTCAACATTATCATCCTGGAGTGATACTCTAGTTGCTTCTCTATCTTTTAGATTAAAGGGGAATGTCTTCCTTAGGCCTTTGGACAATTTTTGGCAAAATAGCCTTTCTTGTTGCAAATATAATACTTGTCAAATTTTCTACACCTTCTAGAAGAGCTTCGTTTAGACAAGAATCTCCATTTGCGCCTTTTCTTTATATGTCATAGGGAGAATCTTTTGAAGTGTCTTTGTTTTTTGCATTGATCTCCACAAGAAGGATCATCACAGGAGTCTTTCTTTGAGCATTTAATTCTTAACTCAGGCTTTTGACAAGCCCGATTAAGTTCCTTATTGCTCATAAGATAACTTCTTAAAGCGTTTATTCGGATGCAAAGATCATCAAGAGCAAGATGTATCTCATGCTAAAGTTCTGATCATTTGCAACGGTTGTCTACTTATTATGAATGGACCTTTCCACCATTTGTCCAATTTCTTTTGGAATGGAAGTCGGGAAGACCTGTTTTAGGCTAAGATCAGCTCTCAAAGCATAAAATAGTTTAAGCATTTCTTGGAAATGTTTATTGAGATGCTTTCTCTGTAGAGAGTAGCACTTTTTTTTTTGAGAAATTATCTTCTTCTAATCTTAAGGAGATCTTCTAGTTTACTAATAAAGAATTGGTGGGTAACTCGGATCATATAATGAAAATTTGTTTGAAACAGAAATGTCATTTGATCTTGGTTAAAAATAGTTCTCCACCAATCTTTTAAGCTTCCAATGAATCTTATCACGAACTCGATCAATATGTCATACCGGTGTTCAAAAAAAGTGCTTTGGTGTTGAGCCAAGCATGGAATTCTTGCAAACTATTTGGCCATTTAGAATATGGAATGTCATGAAGATGTACTACTTTTGGCTTGGATGAATTTGATTCCATTTCTGCTTCAGGGGGATCAGCCATAAAGATAGCAGGCACACGGGATACCGGTGTTCGTGGTTCAGAGGTTGAAATATTTTCGGAGGACAGGGAATCTGATTTTGAGGCTAATTCAGAGGTATTTTGTTTGGCAGAGTCAAATGTAGCAATAGTTGGTATACTTTGTATGCTTTGATCTCGTAGGAAAGCCTTAAGTGGGTTTGAAACCATATGAGTAGAGAGAGGTTCCAGAAAAGGTTTAAGAGCTAGCTTCTTTTCTTCACTAATCTTTTTTTGCTTTTCTATCTCTCTGATACGGTTTCGAAGCGTAATAATATCCCTTTGATCATGTTTTGGAGCTTTGTCAATAATTTAAGCAATTTATGTAGCCTTAGAAGGGCCCACGTCCATTGGAATCGTTTGCCAAGGCTGAGAAAATGGATTTGGAGGAGGAATAAATTTTCCATCCTGCGAGAGCTTGATTTGTCTTCTCAGTTTTTCCATTTCAGCCGTATGATCTTCCAAGTAATGATGAGAAATGTATCTTCCAAATTCCATCTGCTGAAGTTTCTTTTGGAATGTCTCAAGCAATTTATTTGTGACCAAAGTCATTTGATCAACCTTCTGGTCAACATGATCAAGACGAGCTTGGATAGTTGAAAGTTTTGTGTCAATTATCTTGAGAACATTATTATAGGCTAGAGCACACTCTGATTGCCAATTTAGTACGGCTTCAACAACTGTAACTTTTTGTTGTCTTCTATGGTCATCAATATCTATGGGATTTGGGAGCTTAAGGATGTGACGAAACCGATTGTGAGGATTTGTAAATTCTTCTAATGTCAGAAATGGGGCACTAGATCTTTTTAAAGGTGGGAAGTCTGAGGGTTGGAACATCCAGTTATATGGAAGCATATAATCCACAAATGACGTTGTCAAAAAGTTATAAATATTGATTATTTAAGTGACAAATTTTATTTAAAGTGATCATTTGAGTCCTAAAATTTTATTGAAAATAATCACTTCAAATTAGTCGTTGTTAAAAAGCGATCACTTCAAATGCAAAGCATGCCATGTTGAAATATCACATGGACTGAATTTTTTAAAAAAATTGCCAAGTTATATTATAATTTTAATTATAAATGACAAGTAATCAATTTGGTTGGAATTTTTCGCCGTTGGCACTTAAGTGATCATTTTTTCTCCGATTTAGCATTTAAGTGAGCCGACGAAATTTTTTTTACTAAAGTGAGTGTTATATATAACTTTTGGCATTTCTAATGTATTTATTCCTACAAACACGTGTGAGAACATTTTTGCATGCTTCCGCAATGTTGAAAAGGCAAAGAGTGTGGAATGATACTAGAGATAAGCAAAGAACTTATGATGTTGATACAAATTTATTGAAGACTATATTAGTTGAAAATTTGAATATGATGCACTATTTCTTTTTGCTAAAATTGAATGTGATGTACATGCTTTAACAATGATGTGAACAATGAAATTGTTAATGTGATAAATTGTTATTTGATGTTGTTCATATGTTGCTTATGAAAGATATACCTTTTTAGTTGTTGGAAGGTGCAGTGAAAGTACGATATTTTTACTTATAGAGATTGCCAAGGGAAAGTTTAAATATGAATCATTCAAAATATTTAATTAGACCCACTTGAATAATATTGACTGCTTCACTTTGCATCATATCACCAATGTGGGATTTCTTTTGCATTACACTCTCACAAGTGCACGTCGATAAATCTCCCCCTTAGGTATGAGCCTTCTATGTCGGACTTGTCTTTTATTTATTTTTTATGATAAGTTATCCTTTCACACTGATAACATCTCCACTCATATCTCCACCTTGGCCCAACCAAGTTCGCCAGAAATACAACTTCTGCCTTGACGCCTCAATGCGAAGCTCAACAGGAAAACACCATCTGCCGCCTCGATTGGGAGTCGCGCCAGATTTCTTTCCTTGAAGCATTCACCCGACTACAATCCACATATTTTGGGCCCAACCTGTTTAAACAGTGTCCATGTCAGTCGAAACAGTGTTCGGGCGCATGAAACATGGAGAAAAACGACAAAGCAAGGATGGTGGAAACATCGAGGCACCTTCTCTGGTTATTTATCACAATTTCTTGACCTTTCGTGCGTTGGTTTTATTTTACAATTTTTCTTGAATTGTCCATGAAAGGGACCAAAATAAAAATAAAAATAAAAAACAAATCATTGGGCAAATAAAGCAAAAAAAGAAAAGAAAAAGAAAAACCTTATAAAATTCAAAATATTATTAAAATATTACCACGTCAATACCAGCCGTCACGTCAAACCCTCTGTCCTTAACACCATTCTTTACAATTTTTCTTGTGGCTTGCAAAGGTCTGCTAGCAACCATAGCTAACCCTAGCTAAAAAAAAAAAAAAGCAAAAAAAGTAAAAAAAGAAGAAGAGATAAACCATATAAAATTTAAAATATTACTAAAAAATTGCCATGTCAATGCTGGCCGTCCAAGTAAAAAATTTACAAACATATAATAGAGAAAGACCCTCTATTATGTCCGCCATTTTTTACAATTTTTCTTGCCATAAATTCTTTGCTCTAGCCACTTATTTATTGTCTAACCCTCCATCCTTGCTCACCATTCTTTACAATTTGTCCTGTTGCCAGCGAAGGTCTGCCAGCAACCCTAGTTGACCCTAGCTCCAAAAAAAAAAAAAAAACTTAAAAATAAAAAGAAAGAAGAAGAAGAGAAAAACCATATAAAATTCAAAATATTATTAAAAAATTATCACGTCAGTGCCAACCTATCAAAGTCAGCAATTTTTAACCAAAATTGGCTGGATGAACTCAAATGACAAGAGGTGAAAAGATTTATGACTGAATTTACAAAAGATAAAAAGATTATGACAAAATTGACAAAATTGAAAAGTTTATGACTGAATTGCAAAAGTGCAATAAGTTTAAGACTTTTTGAACAATTTTCCCACCAATAATGTACACCTATAATGTACACCTAAGTTTGTTTATCTGTTAAGCTTGACTAACATCTGTAAGGCTTCATGAGATTGCTATTAAATTGTAAAGTGGGAATGCAAAGATCCAAGATTTGACAGATCATCAAATGTTTAATAAATTTATCTAGGTCGTTTCATTATTTTCTGCTTTGGTATAGAAAGGAGATCATAGCACTTAACAAAAATAAAAGCACAGGAGTCCGAGCACAATGGCTCAGGTCTCTTGGATCATGTCTTTTAAGGACTGCCCCCGGAAACAACATACGTCGTCTTGAAGTCGAAATGTTAAAGGCTGAGATTGCTAATTACGTCCAAGCTAAAACATTGGTCTTGTAAAAGCATTTGCATGTTGGAAGAAGCAAAACAGTGAACCAAGCACGTGGGATTAAAGAACATTCCTGCCTGCTTCCGCAGCGTTGGAAAGGTAAATATCGTGGAATGTGATATACTGGCTTTAAGAATGATTTGATAAATTTTATTTGGTGCTGAATTTGATCTGTTTATTTAAATCCCTATCCTCAGTTCGTTGGATGCAATGGCACATCTGTGAAGATTTTATGTGTTTGAATTTGTATTAAATATATTTATATTTATAGAAACCCATAAACATTGCTTTAACATGACGTAAGAAAAGATTCTAATTGTTGGGAGACATAGTGGAAGCTTGATATATTCACTTAGGGAGACGTTAAGTTCGAGTCCGTAAACATATTTAGTTGGACCTACTAAGATTATATCAACATCTTCACTTTGCATCGCTCTCTAATGTGGGACTTCTTTCTCATAACACCCTAGCACGTGCATCTCAACAAATCTATACTTCATGTGTGGGCCATCTATGTCAAGCTTGCTCCCTTTAATACCACACCAGCATCATTTCAAATCTCTACATTGGCCCAGCTCAGTAGGAACACAACATTTGCCTTGACTCCTCCTCCATTGCCTTGGTCTGGCCAACCTCAGCAGATCACACTATTGGTCACCTTGATTAGGAGTCACATACGAGGTTTCTTCCCTTGAGATATTCACCACACATCAATTCACACTTGTTAAGCCCAAAACCTTTACCTAGGGAAATTGCTAGGTTCAAGCTTAAACCCAAGCTCAACAATAACTCACCTTCACTTAGAATTTGAAATTAATGATTCATGAACCAACTAGAATACTATTGACTTGTCCACCTTATGTTACATTCTGAATGAGAAGTCTCTTTCACATAATATCTTTACACATGCATCTTGGCACTATAAGTGAAATGGTGATATTTCGGGAAACTATAAAAACACACGTGCGGATGTGAGAAGGCTTTTATAGTGGACCACTTGTTTATTTAGTCAAAAGCTGCAAACCAAATTCTGCTGATTTTACTGATTTTAGATCCATTATGTTATGTAGCATTATCTACACTTTCTCAAGTGGGAAGCTTATGATTAAGCGTGGGAGTGTGCTAATGTTTCATCCAGGCGTGCGCGCAATGCTCCAACTTTTCCATTATAATTTAGTTAAAGCATTGAACTTTAAATAAAGTGAAGTTGATAGAACTAGGCAACCACCAAGCCAATGATGTCAAAACCAATGTACATATCTGTTGAGCATGACTAATAGAGTAAACCTTCAGGAAATCGCCGCTGCATCCTCAATGGAATGCGAGGACTGCGCAATGCCACCTAACCTCAAATGAGGTTTCACACGTCATGTAGAGCTTGCCTTTTGTCGTGGCGCGAGATTGATTTATTGATTGCTCATTTCTTTCTTGCTTTCTGCACTCCCGACCATCTTCAATAACTGAAACTCGCCAAAGCGATGTCTGCACCAATGGGAAAGGATCCGCTTCCTCTTTATTAGCACGGATCAAAGGTTTGGATGATACGACATCAAATGGAAATACTAATAAGATGATAGGGGATCTCATCCTTACACCAATGTTGATAATATGGGTACTGTTTGGACACTAATCCTTCACATGTTCAAATTTCAGGTTGATGGCATGTCATGTTATCGTCCGACACGTTTAGCTAAAGATTAGAAGGCACTAAGGGAATGTAGAATTTCCATCTATGTACTTCACAAAGAATGTTCATACCCTGATAAGGACTCTTATGGCTAAAACGCCATTATGGAGATTTGGGTTTGCATCTTACTCAGTCCTTAGTATCGATGGGGTATTTTGGAGGTTTTACTTATCTAAGTTGAGCTTTTCTCATCGAAATCGAGTGTTAGAATAATTCATAAAAAGGAAAATGTTAAAGAATGTAGTTAGGGTACTTGCTGGGCGTCATTAATTTTTCTTTGGAAAAATAAATCTGTATATTTGAAGTACGTGGCTATTTTCGAAATTTGGGGTTGCTCGATTTTCAGCATATACTGATACGCTTTATTTTTTATTGTTAGTGGTTTTAACTAGTGCCTCTGAGGTATTTTATTAACAAGACTCTTATAACATGGAGATTACCCGAATTACTTGATCAAAATTAAAGTAAGTATCGTACTAACTCAGAAAAACAGATGTCAAATAATGAAATTTAACAAATATCCTTACTCTTTAACATTTGCCTTTCTTTTAATTCTTCCGACACTGGCTTTTTCTATGACAAGAAGGCTCATCTTTGGTAAGTAAACCTTAAACACCCAAAATGCCTTACTGATATGATCAATCAAGGCAAGACGCGAGCACAATCAAATGAATGACTTAAATATTTTGCAATCTCCTTTCTTCCCATTTTGAATCAACTCTCATAAGTACACACTTGTATTGTCGTGGGGCAAATTCGCAAAATGATTACAACATATGGTAGTTTCCATTTCAATTTATTGGAAGCTACAAGGGGGAAGGTGCCTCCATTGCCCCAATGGTGACAAGACAAATTCAAGACGATACTGAGGAATGAATCCTTCCATTAACTTCGATCTAATTTGACAAAACTGGAGATCATGCCAACGACACCTTGAGAATGCTTCGTAGGACATGACATTCGAGAGAAAAGGCAAGATTTGAAATCAATTAATGCAGGTAAAATTAGGGACTGCCAACCAATCGAGGATAATATGAGAGGAGGTCATTTCAGATGTTTTGATCACGTCGAATGGAAGACCTTTGTGTGGATGCCTCGGCGAGGAGATATGAGCAAGGACACGAAAACTATAGAGAAGAGGGGTATTGGCACGAACTTTTTAGAGCTTGCAGAAGATCTAATAAAATATCAAAGGTAGCGACTATAGGATTTCTATAACCGACAATAATGCAGGACAGAAAGCCTCAAGCTTTGAAGATGTCCAGTGGATTTGGGTCAGTTGAGCAAATAATCCATCAGACAACTGGGTAGCAGCTACTCAAGCTAGAGACCGAGTTTGTAGTGAGAGTTACAGTTCTAATGTTCCCTTATATCTGCAGTTTTTAGTTGATGCTGATGTTGGAGGTAGACTGCCTTGATGTAATAATGCTGTATTTTCCATATGGATGAGAATTGAGCAGTTTTTATGGTGAAAGACAGAACAAATTATTTTGTTCCGTGTGGAATAAGTTCATGCTTTCATCAAGTGTCATCCTCTATGACAATCATTTGAGTTGGTTCTCTCTTTCATTTCATGCTAGTCGGATTGCTCGAAATATTTTTTTGAATAGTCTAATGAATCAAGTCTAGCAGAGATTTCAGCGAAAATTGTTATGTCTGGCGGTAAGAAGTTACAGGGTACCATGCTTAAACAGAGTTGTGCTTCTAATCATCAAATGTGCATGAATTTGTACAGTTTAATTGACATGGAATTCTCAAGTCATAGACAGTAGATACACTCTAACCTGCTTGAGGTTCAGTCTCGTGCAACAGAGGCTTGAGATGGCAGCTTAATTTATCCCTCCATAGCAGAAACTTCTGGCAAGATAGATGTTTAACAGCAGCTAGGAAGGGAAGGAAATAGAAAACCTAGACAAACATTTCTAATCTCAGCATCAAATAATATTCAAACAAAGGAAACAATTATATAATGATTGCAGGAAATCCCATCCTGTACTACTAATTTATTTCCAGCCACCCTGAATCTCAACTGAGGACCAAAGTCCAGAATACTTCAATACCGAGTGAAGATGGCCGAGTTGAGAGGACTGAGCCGTTCCTGAGCAGACCTGGCCGAACTGGCTGAAGCTCTCTTCGTCCAACAGTCATGTTCAACATTGTATAGAGAAGAAATTGCGGCAACTATAACTGCGTATTGTCCTGATTTTGTACAAATTACAGAGGGAGATCACGCACGATTGCTCCAAGCACCATATTAGTCTCTTCAATCGTTTACCATCCAAAGATTTCTCTAGCAGAATCCGTCTTACCCTCTCTTCAGGACAAATACTCTCTTATCAAACAGAAGTAGAAGAAAACAGAGCACCTCAAAACCCATCATCAACCCGCTCATCAGAATCACAAATTTTACACATACTGACCATGCCACTGCTATCATAGAACAAAGACCATTCAATTTACTCGATTGTCACACAGACCGTCACACTTGCTCATGCTTGTCTTCATCGTCTTCATCTGAATTCTTCTTCTCTTTCTTCTTCAAGTAAACCCCACTTCCTCAGCACCCACACACAAAGCCTCACCACATTCCCCATGAACACCATCCCCATCAGGCACAGTCAGCACACCACCGACACGTCCGTCACGTCCTTCAGCATCCCTCGCGAGTCAGCCAGCGATATGGTGCGCAGCGCTATGAAGTAGGTGATCGCCTGCCCGTGATCGCTAGCCACATGATCACCACCTGGGTCCACATCCAGCGTCACCGCTCTATTGGAAGCCCGCTCAAGAGGAGCAGGATGATGCCGAGGAAGGACAGGAAGGCCAGTGGGTTGAAGATCATGAACTGTCCGTAGGCCATCCGCTGGATGTGGGTCATCATAGAGGTGCCCGCCATGTGCGGCTCCTTCACTGGGTTGCCGTTGGCATCGACCTTGTAGTCATCCTGCCAGACGCCTCCTGGCGGCGCGGTCGCAGCTTGGAATGCCACCGTCGCTAGCAGCGAAGCGACCACCATTAGTGAATCTCTCTTGGCTCAGCCAATCGGCTTCCACCGGGGGTCTTCTTAGAGCACTCAGTTTCTTTGATGGGGGTTTCCTTAAAGTACTCCGTTTCTTTGAAGGGGCTTTCTTGGTGGAGAGTGATGGGGAGTTTTTAGGTGATCTTGAGGTGGTGGTGCGGGAGGTCATTCTTGGTGGTGGGTCAAGAACTGGATCATAGTAATATGGGACTGATTGGATGTCTATGGAGAGTGATGAAGAAATCGTAGTTTTTGTATATTGTATTGTGATCTCTCTTGCACAAACTATATATAAAGATATTAGAGCCCTAAATTAGGGATGATTGAGGATGCTTAAGGCAAGCAGAGAAAATACGGGAATAATATCAACAATATCTTAAATTAGATATAAAAGATAAGATTGCTGATTAGGAATGTTATCAAGTGAAGATCCTGAGCTTTGAAGGCATGTCTCAATTTCAAGAACTCTCGAGCCTCTGGGACCCTGCTCAAGAATGTCTAGCGCTGTGAGGCCACTTGAGTTTGGTGTGTTCACCTCGAGTCCTGGGATTGTAAACAAGAACTTTTATCATCTGCACATAAATTTTTAGGGATAAATTCCCCAGTGCAAGATTACTGAAGTCCATGTTGCTGGTCTCAAGACTGATCCTGGAAAGGGAAAGGTCCGGGGAAGTTCAAACCAGCAACAATCTGGTTCCCGTTGGTTGCTTGCTAATGGAATGGGAAAGAGCAATAAGCATCCGTTTCTGAAGTCGAAGACTGCTTCTTCTAAATCAACTGCCCCAGCAACAACTAAGGCACAGCCTGGTGACACACTGTGGAGCATCTCATGCCGTGTTCATGGAACTCGTGCTAAATGGAAGGAATTGGCGGCTCTTAACCCACACATACGCAACCCCCATATTATTCTCCCAAACAAAACCGTCAGGTTGCATTAAGTTGGGGGTGCGAAACGGAACTTCTTGAAAGAGGCTTGGTTTGCCAAGCTGGGTTGAGTGAAGTTTATGAGCTGCCTTAGTTGTGGGCTTGCTGCTTGAAACCACACATTGTGGTCGTCTAAGAATGAAAGTACTGGCTCCAGCCTTTGAGAACCCTCTTACCTTCCCAATTGTTATGGACTGATTATCACCAGTAAGGTACAAAAGATCTGTCTATACAATTGTTTTCATCTCTCTGTTCTTCCATCCCCTGTAATCAGTTTGCATATGAACAGTAATTTTCTGTGTTTTGTGTGGGATGATACGCTACCA
The DNA here is from genome assembly GCA_014182885.2 of Eucalyptus caleyi. Classification (NCBI taxonomy): domain Eukaryota; kingdom Viridiplantae; phylum Streptophyta; class Magnoliopsida; order Myrtales; family Myrtaceae; genus Eucalyptus; species Eucalyptus caleyi. The sequence goes on along the minus strand of CM024468.2, from coordinate 53,623,781 downwards.
ATCCTTTGTCTTGTCATTAGGAACAACAGATCGGTCCATGAGATTTTAGGTTGCATTTCTGCCTTGTCCCTCCTCTGCTTGTCTATATAAAGAAGAAAAGATCGTTTGGCAAGAAGTCATAATATCAGAGCTTGAATGTTGTTTTGGAAGAAGCACACGTTCTGGTATGTGAACATTACATATGAAACTAGCGCTGCTTCGATTCCGACCTTTGAGGGAGGATCAGTTTGCACGGCCTGCGAATAATAATGGAGTGTTTTCTGTGAATTCTGTGTATCACTTCCTTAAAATTAGGCAGGAAATAGTGTAGGAAGTTAATGTAAATGGTGCGACTGCATTATGGTTTGGTGCCATGGGGTTGAAATTGATCAGACAGAGAGGCTCACTAGCTTTGATCAGATGGCTTTTGGACATCTATCAGCAATGGAGAAGAATATGAAGGAAGCATAAAAGAAGTGCGGATGCTTTTGAGGAAGGTGGGTTCGGTTGTTTGGTGTGATTGGAAAGATAATGGTGAAGCTGTGAGAGACAAATCATAGAATGGCCCAATGTTGCTTTTACCTACTAATTTGCGGCATACATAGGAGTAGATCAGATTACTTTGCGGCCAGGCCTTCCCATTCTCTTTAGAAAGATTCGGCTACGTGGGCGAGACATCTCTGATGAGGAGAGCTCGAGAATAATGCGAGATGAACTCTGTGTTTGGTTTAGTAGTCTCATTAAATTGTTTGCACAAGTAGCGGTACTCAGAATGATCTTATGACATAGGGATTAAGTTAGAAAGAACACAGGCATCAAACTATGCAGTAATCCTCTGTCCCACCAGATGAATACACTAGATCTTGATATTGCCCCTAGATCTGCACCCACTCACACATCCTAATATCCACTTCTTGAGCTTCTGCGGCTCTTTCGGAGGACGATCACGAGGTATCGAACGATGTGAACTAGAAAAAGAACGGCTACAGCGCAGAGCCAAACATAAATGAAGACCTCAGCCCCTGGGATCCGTGATTGGGTGGTTGCTTGGGTGGTTGCTTGGGTGGGTGGGCTAACCGCTTGGGTCGACATCCTGTCTTCAAATTCCCTCCGCACGTTCAAGAAGGCCAGCATGGACTGGAGGTAAGTCAGCGCCGTGAAAATGATGGTCACCCACATTGTGGCCATCAGAATCCACATCAGAACCTTCTTCCCCAAGGGGAAGCCACTTATGAGCAAGAAGATCGTGCTAAGGGATGCAAGAAAAGAGACGGTGTTGTATGTCCAGAACATTGGGTAACCCTTCGGATCGTTTGCAGCCATTATCGGTGTTCCTGCGTAGTGTAAGATGGCGCCGTTGTTCTTGTCTTTCTGATCGTTGTCCCACACGCCGCCGGGAGGGCTAGTGCCGGCTTGGTAAGCCATGGCTGCTATCACGGTGGCAGTTATCTGTCGTGACGTGAAAGAAAGTTTTAGATTGTGAATGAATAAATAGTGTTTCGACTATATTTATACATACGAAGATCATCGAGTCAAAGTTAGTCATTCCAACAAATGCACAAATTCAATTGATGGCTTTTCCTATATTTATGTAAATACTAGAAATTGTAGCGAGCTCTCTATAGAAATAGAGCTCATGGATTATATTATGAAAAAACTAAGTGTATGAATATATACATATATTAGAAAAAAAAAATGAAAATATTTCGAAATTTGAATGCCTTTTTTATAAAGGTTGCTATTGTTGTTAGAAAGAACATCAAAATCTAATAACTAAATGTATGGAAAGTAAAACACACTTATATTCTAACAGCCGATGAGGCTCGCCCTCACTAGGCCACCGTGAGGGCGACAAAGGTCTGAGCGAGGCCGAGCTCATCTAGTCGCCGATGAGGCTCGGCTGGCAACGCTTGGCCTTGCTAGGGGTTGGTGACGCTCCAACGAGGTTGCTAGCCCTCGTCTAGCCGGTCGGTGGCAACCGACCAAAGAGGAAGAAGGATAGGAAGAAAAAGGAAAAAGAAAGGAAAAAAGAAAAATATAATAAAATTATTAGAAAATCAAATGAAATTCTAGATCACAAAAGAATTTAAACTCTTACCAAATGTATTTCTATATTGGAAATAGAAATTTTGGATAGTTACTAGTTGTCTTCAAATACTCAGAAACTCGTTCAAGGAAAAAAAAAATCATTCCTATGTAAAAATTGTTCCTGAAAACAAAATAGTTATCAAAGAGATCCCAAGTCGTTGAGAATATTTTGAGAAGACAAAAGATTGAGTCTTTTAGAAATCCTCTTTACTTTATGTATTGGTATAGATATTTAAAGAAAATCACCCAACTGCTTCACATTTAGATTTTCTTGAGTGCCATTACTTTCTTAAATATTCATCAACTTGTTTCATCTCTTCTCACTATTAGATTTCTTATAATATCCTCTGTTTTTTTAGGCGAGATTATAATACCCTTTCTTTTATTTTTAATCATAAGCCATCTATTATTGTAACTACTCATCTTCTTTCTCTACATAGCTATTTAATTACGAGCAATTTAGTACATATGTATAAAGCCTTTTCAACAAAACATAACTATTTATTTTAAGTGACATAAATGATCATTTTTAGAAAAATATTTTCTCAATCATCCATTTTTTATGAAATAAACAGAAAGTTTAAATTAATTAGCAGTGAGCTATGATGTTAATTGCAATAACATGATCGATCTAATCTAAGTTACCAGCAAATAATCCAAGACATCTAGCTAAAGCATTACCATTAGCGAATCGCGCTTCTTCTCAATCCATTTCTTGTGTTTGTCTTCCTCTTGCTTCCTGATTTCACCCGCTAAAGACGATGGTGGAATTGCCTCTACCGGAGGAGTATTGGTGGAGAGAGGTGCTATAGATGCTAGGTCAACTGTAACAGTTGAATTCTCCTCATTTGTGTTATCAACAACTGCTTGGTGAGTTGTCGATGCAGAGAATCTTATGGCTCTTAGAGCTCCAGCATGTTCTAACAGTTCTCTCAATTCAATGACTTTGAAATCCTTGGGAAAATCTTCCACTATATCCAGAGCAGAGAAGCCATTTCTATTCACTGTGTTCACATCCACTTCGCTTCTTTGAAGCAGATATTTCACTGTCCGCACAAAAAGATGAGCTTCTTATCAGTTATAAAAAAAAAACAACAACAAACAAAGATATTTCTTGTAAGTTACTTCAATCAATAAATCCACTGAAGTTTGAATGCAGAAAGCTTGAGTCTATAGAAAAATGAGAATGAGCTGGATTTTATCTGCACAAAATGTTTAGTTGGAATGCAATATTTGACGTCATCACAATTTTGAAGCAATTCAAAGCAAAAAGGATTACCTCTATTTGCTTGTTTGCTGCAGCCAAATGGAAAATGGTATTACCCTCATCATCTTGAGCTTTCACCAAATCACCATCTCTCACCGTCTCCACCAGGACTTTCGGAGCCTCCAAACGATTATGACTCACTCCCAGATGGAGAGCGGTTTGGCCGTGGCTCAGCCTGTGCTCAGCCGCCTCCGGTCTTGCCTTCACCAGCTTTATCACAATGTTGCTTCGGCCCTTCATCATGGCTAGATGAAGTGGGGTCCACCTATCTTCGTCATGGACAAGGCATGCAAGGGGGTATGATTGTAATAATTCCCTCGCTATTTCGATGTATCCGTTTGCAGATGCCCAGTGAAGAGGTGTACGTCCCTGCAAAAGTGAAGTGCTTAGCTATGGAGCATTCTTATTGAGGGACATGTTCATATGATTTATATATATCGCATTTTCAAATCAAATAGACCAAGCTATTCAAATTTATTGGTGTTTGGAATATCTTTCAGGCTGAATTAACCTAGAAATCTATGACTTAATTTCTATTAGAATTTTGTTAATTTCCTGAGATATATGATGGGTTTGATTTCTCAAAAAGATCATGAAAACTGGAAAAGAAAATGCTATATTACATGTGCAAAATATAATTTGACAAGCAAGATAGTTTGATATATGTAGAGATATTCCATGTAAATATAGTTTATAAATTACTTTACACATGGCTAAAAGCCTAAAACTTGCAAAAACCTAATCAAAAGAGTTGCGATTCCACCGATTATCTGGTTTGTGAGGATGACCGGGTTCAGTTTGATCTAACAAAAGGATATCAAACAACCCCAATCAAGATTTTCGCTTCAACATACCTGCAAGTCCAACTCCATAGCCAAATCCCTTTTATGAGCCAAAAGAACCTTGGCAAAATGTACACGACCTTGCATACAGGCCACATGCAATGGAGTCTCGTCGAAGCAAGTGACAGGAGCCCGAGCCAAGATGAGTCCGTCTTCTTGCAGCAATTGAGCTAACGACTCGACGCACCCGCCAAGCGACGCTTCATAAAGCCTCCTCTCTCGGTGGCTTCTTTCGAGTGCTGAGGAAGCTTGTTGATGCGATGGCAAGGACGGCGACCTCCTTCTCGGGCTTGTGATCGATGGCATTGTTCCCTGCTTGTGGGTGAACTCGAAATCTCTCGGGTTGATCATTTCATTTGGAGTGATTTTCCTCCTCTAATAAGTGGTGTTACTGTAATATGCAGTTTTTTTTTTTTCTTTTTTTGAACTACTACTGTAATATGCAGTCGAAAAGTGAAAAAGTCGGTTGATGATGCAGAAGCTTCACGCGGAGTTGACTCTTGTTATTGATAATCTTAGCCGTTGGTTTGTGCTACGCGGATCATCGTACTCATTATTTAACGGCTGCGATGCAAGAAATGCCGGCAAGCTACCAGTTCATTAAAGAGAGAATATTGCTTACCTTGGAAGGATCAAGTCATTTATGCTCCGGTCCATTCACGGATCGACACCTGTCCAGCGGTCTCTCTCTTCTCTCCATCTTCTTATTGTCTCCTCTTCCTCGTACTTTCCTGCAGTGCTGCACGCATTAATGGCACTTTCTCTCTCCTCCTTTCGAAGAATGAACACCCCCACCCCCGCGCTGCAGCTTCCCTTCCCTCCTTTCTTTCCTTCTCAATTCAAAAATTTTGGGTAAGAGTTCGCAACTCTCTAGGTTGCGACGTTGCGTTACTTCTCCGACCGGCTGCGGGGCTGGGTCATCTCCGCTCTCTGGCCCAAAGCACGTTGATCCTCCGCCTTGCCCCAAAGCTCGTTGCTTCTTCGGCTTGCGTCGTTGTGTTCCTTCTCCGCTCTGCTTCCCTGCGCAAGACGGCGAGGAATGTTCTTGCTGAAAGTCGCAGACTCCAAGCGATAAAAGAAGTTCCAGCTCTCGCCGATTCGACTTCGGATCTGCTACGTTTCGCGGCTCATAACAATGAGTTGATTTGGCGAGTGCTTTGCCGCGACCGGCTGCAGGAGCTACTGGTGAAGGAGATAGAGGGGAGAGCCGGCATATGCAGCGACGGAGATGGAGAGAGCGAGTGGAGGAAGGTGATGGAGGCGTCGTTCGGAAAGATGAACGAGGAGGTTGGAGGGAAGGGGGTGGACGCGTCGATAAGGACGGCAGGGTCAACAGCGGTGGTGGGGAAGGAGGAGCGTGCCCTTGTCTGTTGATCACAAGGTGAGCTCTCGCTTCGTGTTTGTTTGTTTCCATTGAAGCTGTGTAGCTCAGGGGATCTGTTCTTGTTCTTTTCCCCCCCAAAAAGACACTTTATTTATTCCAACATTTTGCCAGAAATCTTGAAGTGACAAGACTAATCTGATCTACAAGTCTTACCCTTTTTGTCTACTTCGTGTCAGTTCTAGGTTATACTTCCAAAAGTTCACTTGGTGTTCTTTCAAAGGTGCTTAATTTATCTTATGGTGTTGGTTTTATATGAAAGCGTGTGCAAGATATTCCTAGAATGTCTGATTAAGATTAGGTTGACTTTGGGGTCATGCTTTGCAGGTTTGACATCCTATGATTAGGGGAACTTACTACGCTCTGCCCTTCTTTGTTTTTTGTTCATGGTTATGTAGACATGCTGAAGCCCATCTTGCCCTGTTGGTTTAATTAGTAAACTAGAATTCGTCCCTGTGATCTTTTGTGGTCAGCCACGCTTTGTTCATTCTGCAATTCTTTGATAGAACGCTGCTGAAATCACTTTAAGTCGCCACAAATGGATGATAGCTAGCGGCACCCCGTTGCAATATAGCATGTTACCAGGTTGATGAATGAACACAAAAAGCTCTTACCAATACTTTAATACCATCTCTTCTTCAATGACATGTCTATTTTCTGATATTGAAACAGTAACAAGGTCTTCAGCCAGTGAAAGCGAGTGAAGTCATCTTCATATTGAAATGGTACAGTTTGAAAGGTGGCAAGATTTTCCTGAGCAACATCTTTATAGCATTTATCACAGTAGATACTCGATTAGTTGCCAATGCTAGATCAGTAGCAGACTAAATTACTTGAGCTAAAGTGAAAATAGTTATGTCCTGTCATGCATCATATCTTGAGTTAAATCTCTTGGATTTCGATTAAAATGGCTTATTGACTCCCCTGAATAACCTAACAGGCTTGCTGAGAAGGAGAGTGGAAGCAGCTGGAGGAAGGGTCATAGATTGGAATGGATCCCATGTCCTAGGCGTGCTTGCTATATTGAGGTCAATGGGTATGTGGGACTGAACTTGATGATGAAGATCAAATTAGTGAGCGAACTTCTAAAATTCTTGCCGCCCATCATGCCAACTCCTTGGACTGGATACGTGGAGGGTCAAAGGGGGATAGAAGGCGTGGCAAAGGCTCTGGTAGGAAGTGTGGTCTTTTGGGAAATAACTTCACAGTTGCATTGATGGTGCAACTACGGGATCCTTTGCGGAATTCTGAACCAGTCGGTGCACCAATGCTTGCGCTAATTCAGGTCGAGAGTGTTTGTTCCACCAAAGCCAAGGATTTACCTCGAGGTTTCTGAAGTAAAATATGAGGATGAAGAGGATGAGTCAGCCGAGTCAAAAAGAAGGAAGAAATTAAGGAGGGGACAGAAGAAAAGAAATCTGAGGTGGAAGAATTTCCCCAGTATAAGATTACTGAAGTCCATGTTGCTGGTCTCAAGACTGATCCTGGGAAGAGAAAGGTCTGGGGAAGTTCAAACCACCAACAATCTGGTTCCCGTTGGTTGCTCACTAATGGAATGGGGAAGAGCAATAAGCATCCGTTCCTGAAGTCGAAGACTGCTTCTTCTAAATCTACTGCCCCCGCAACAACTAAGGCACAGCCTGGTGACACACTGTGGAGCATCTCATCCCGTGTTCATGGAACTGGTGCTAAATGGAAGGAATTGGCAGCTCTTAACCCGCACATACCCAATCCCAAAATTATTCTCCCAAATGAAACCGTCAGGTTGTGTTAAGTTGGGGTTGTTAAACGGATCTTCATGAAAGAGGCTAGGTTTGCCAAGCTGGGTTGAGTGAAGTTTATGAGCTACATTAGTTGTGGGCTTGCTGATCGAAACCACACATTGTGGTTGTCTAAGAAAGATGAAAGTGCTGGCTCCTGCCTTTGAGAACTCTCTTACCTTCCCAATTGTTATGGACTGATTATCACCAGTCTAAGGTACAAAAGATCTGTCTATGCAATTGTTTCATCTCTCTGTTCTTCCATCCCCTGTAATCAGTTTGCATATGAACAGTAATTTTTTGTGTTTTGTTTGGGATGATACGCTACCAATCCTTTGTCTTGTGATTAGGAACAACAGATTGGTCCATGAGATTTTAGGTGCCATTTCTACCTTGTCTCTCCTCTACTTGTCTATATAAAGAAGAAAAGATCCTTTGGCAAGCAGTTATAATATCAGAGCTTGAATGTTGTTTTAGAAGAAGCACACGTTCTGGTATGTGAACATTACACATGAAACTAGCACTGCTTTGATTCCGACCTTTGAGGGAGGATCAGCTTGTGCGGCCTGCGAATAATAATGGAGTGTTTTCTGTGAAATTTGTGTATCTCTTCCTTAAAATTAGGCAGGAAAGATTGTGTGAGAAGTTCATGTAAATGGTGTGACTGCATCATGGTTTGGTGCCATGGGGTTGAAATTGATCAGCCAGAGAGGCTCACTAGCTTTGATCAGATGGCTTTTGGACATCTACCAGCAATGGAGAAGAATATGAAGTATAAAAGAAGTGTCGATGCTTTTGAGGTAGATGGGTTCGATTGTTTGGTGTAATTGGAAAGAAAGAGGTGAAGCTGTGTGGGACAAATCATAGAATGGCTCAACCTATGCTAGTAAGTATCAGGTCAGACTGAGATTAGATCCTTGAAGGAAGATTTGTCTGACCATTCGGAGGATAAAAAACAAGAAAACTCCCAATGTTGCTTTTGCCTACTAATTCCCGGCATACATAGGAGTAGATCAGATTACTTTGTGGCCAGGCCTTCCCAGTCTCTTTGGAAAGATTTGGCTATTCCGGCGAGACATCTGTGATGAGGAGAACTCGAGAATAATGCGAGATGGACTCTGCGATTGGTTTAGTAGTCTCATTAAATCGTTTGCACAACTAGCAGTACTCAGAATGATCTTATGACATAGGGATAAAGTTAGAAAGAACATAGGCATCAAGAATATGCAGTAATCCTTTGTCCCACCAGATGAATACACTAGATCTTGATATTGCCCCTAGATCTGCACCAACTCACACGCCCTGATATCCACTTCTTGAGCTTTTGCGGATCTTTCACATTCCGGAAGACGAACGCAAAGAATCGAACAGTGTGAACTAGAAAAACAATGGCTACAATGCCGAGCCAAACAAACAAGGAGTACATAACCACTGTAATCGACCCCCCATCCTCGGAGTACCATTCCTCTGTGAACGGGCTCACACGTTTAGGTTCCCTGTGTACGAACGAGATGGCCATCATGGATTCGAGGTAAGTCATTGCCATGAAAGTGATGGTCACCCACATTGTGCCTGTCAGAACCCTCATCAAAACCTTCTTCCCCAAGGGCAAGCCACTCATGAGCAAGAAGATCGTGCTAAGGGATGCAAGAAAAGAGACGGTGTTGCATAGCCAGAACAATGGGTAACCCTCTGGATCGTTTGCAGCCAGTATCGATGTTCCTGCGTAGTATAAGATGGTGCCTTTGTCGTCTTTCTGATCGTTGTCCCACAGGCCGCAGGGAGGGCTAAGGCCAGCTTGGTAAGCCATGGCTGCGATCACGGTGGCAATTATCTGTTGTGATGTGAAAGAAAGTTTTAAAATTGCGAATGAAGAAAGTGTTTCACCTATATTTGAAAATATGAAGATCATCGAGTGAAAGTTAGTCATTTCAACAAATTCAATTGATGGCTTTTCCTATATTTATCGAAATACAAGGAAATTGTGGCGAGCTCTCTACGTAAATAGAGGTCATGGATTAAATTATGAAAAAACTAAGTGTATGAATATATGCATATATGAAGAAAAAAAATGTAGATATTTCAAAGTTTGAACGTCTTTTTATAATGGTTGCTGTTGTTGTTAGAAAGAAAATCAAAATCTAATAACTAAATGTGTGGAAAATAGAACACACTTATATTCTCGCTGTTGGCAAGGCTCACCCTCGTCGGGCCGTCGGCAAGGCTCGCGTCACTTGGCCATGGGCGAGGCCGAGCTCACCCAACGAAGGCAAGGCCAAGCCTCACCCAGCCACCAAGGAGGCTTGATTGGCAAGGCTCGGCCTTGCCATGGGCTGGTGACACTTCGAAGAGCTTGCCGACCCTCATTTGGCCGATTGTCGGCAAGAAGAAGAAGGAGAAAAAGAAAAGGAAAAAAGAAAAAAAGTGGAAAATATAAAAAGTTATTAAAAATTAAAAGAAATTTTAAATCACAAAAGAACTTAAAGTCTTATCAAACGCATTTCTATTCTAAGAATAGAAATTTTAGATAGTTACAAAATGCCTTTAAAAACTGTCTAGTGAACAAAATAAAATAAAAATCATTTTTAAGCAGAAAGTGTTCTCGGGAAGATAATGATTACCAATCAGACCCCGAGTCATTGAGAATATTTGGAGAAGACAAAAGATTGAGTATTTTAGAAATCCTCTTTACTTTATGTAATGGTATAGATATTTAAAGAAAATCACCCAACTGCTTCACATTTAGATTAAGTACCATTACTTTCTTAAATATTCATCAACTTGCCTCATCTCTTCTCACTATTGGATTTCTTATATTACCCTCTGTTTTTTTTTTTTTTTAAATCATAAGCCATCTATTATTGTAACTACTGATCTTCTTTCTGTACATAGTTATTTAATTATGAGCAATTTAGTACATACGTAGAAAACATTTTTAAGAAAGCATAACTATTTATTTTAAGCGATACAAACGATTATTTTTAGGAAAATATTTTCTAAATCATCCTTTTTTCATGAAACAAATAGAGATTTTAAATTAACTGGTTTTGAGCTATGATGTTAATTGCAATAACATAATCAATCTAATCTAAGTTTTCAGTAAATGCTACTCCAAGACATCTAGCTAAAGCATTACCATTAGAGAATCGCGCTTCTTCTTGATCCATTCCTCGTGTTTGTCTCCCTTATGCTTCCTGATTTTACCAGAGAAAGATGGTGGTGGAACCGCCTCTATTGGAGGAGTATTGGTGGAGGGAAGTGCTGTAGATGCTAGGTCAACTACAACAGTTGAATTCTCCTCATTTCTGTTATCAACAATTGCTTGGTGAGTTGTCGATGCAGGGAATCTTATGGCTCTCAGAGCTCCAGCATGTACTAATAGTTCTCTCAATTCAATGACTTTGAAATCCTTTGGAAAATATTCCACTATATCCAGAGCAGAGAAGCTATTTCTATTCACTGTGTTCACATCCACTTTGCTTCTTTGAAGCAGATATTTCACTGTCTGCACAAAAAGACGAGTTTCTTATCAATTATAAAAGAAACAACAAACAAAGATATTTCCTGTAAGTTACTTCAATCGATAAATCCACTGAAGTTTGGATGCAGAAAGCTTGAGTCTATAGGAAAATGAGAATGAGCCGGATTTTATCTGCACAAAATGTTCAATTGGAATGCAATATCTAATGTCGTCACAATTTCGAAGTAATTCAAAGCAAATAGGATTACCTCTATTTGCTTGTTTGCTGCGGCCAAATGCAAAATGGTATTACCCTCATCATCTTGAGCTTTCACCAAATCACCATCTCTCACCGTCTCCACCAGGACTTTCAAAGCCTCCAAACGATTATGACTCACTCCCAGATGGAGAGCGGTTTGGCCGTGGCTCAGCCTGTGCTTAGCTACCTCTGGTCTCGCATTCACCAACTCTATCACAATGTTGCTTCGGCCCTTCATTGTGGCTAGATGAAGCGGGGTCCACCCATCTTCGTCATGGACAAGGCATGCAAGGGGGTCTGATTGTAACAATTCCCTCGCTATTTCAACGTATCCGTTCGCAGATGCCCAATGAAGAGGCGTACGTCCCTGCAAAGGTCAAGTGCGCATTCTTATTGAGGGACACGTTAATATGATTTATATATATCGCATTTTCGAATTAAATAGACCAAGCTACTCAAATTCACTGGTGTCTGTAAGATCTTTCAAAGCTGAATTAACTGGAAATCTATGACTTAATTTATGTCTGAATTTTGTTAATTTCCTTGAGATATATGATGGGTTTGATTTTTCACATATCATGAAAACTGGAAAACAAAATGCTACATTACATGTGCAAAGTCTAATTTAATAAGCAAGATAGTCTGATCTATGTAGAGATATTCCAGGGAAATATAGTTAATAAAGACACATGACTAAAAGCCTAAAACTTGCAAAAAGATCTCAAAAGAGTTGCAATTCCACTTATTATCTAGTTCGTGAGGATGACTGGGTTCAGTTTGATCTGACAAAAGGATATCAAACAACCACAACCAAGGTTTTCGCTTCGACGTACCTGTGAGTCCAACTCCATAGCCCAATCCCTTTTATGGGCCAAAAGATCCTTGGCAAACTGTACATGACCTTGCATACAGGCCACATGCAATGGTGTCTCGTCAAAGCAAGTGACAGAAGTCCGAGCCAGGATGAGTCGGTCTTCTTGCAGCAACTGGGCTAACGACTTGATGCACCCGTCATGCGACGCTTCATAGAGTCTCCTCTCTCGTTGTCTTCTTTCAAATGCTAAGGAAGCTTGTTGATGCGATGGCGGGGATGGCGACGTCCTTCTTGGGCTTGTGATCGATGGCATTGTTCCCAGTTTGGGTTGAACTCGAAGTCGCTGGAATTTATCATTTGAAGTGATTACACTCCTTTCACAAGTGGTGTTACCGTTAAGAAAAAAAAAAAAGTGGTGTTACCGTAATATGCGGGGTTGAAAAGTCAAAAAGTCACATGATTCAGAAGATTCCCGCGCGGAGTTGACTTGTTGACTTCCTGTTCCTGTTCCTGGGTCAATCGTACTCATTATTTAACGGCTGCGATGGAAGAAATGCCGACAAGCTACCAGTTTATTAGGACGAAAGAACGAAGAAATTCGACCGGATTCATTGAGCGGTGGAGATCAAAATTTGGTCCGCCCTTATTTGCATCCGAATGTTTGATGTAAATTTTCATCTTTATCACAATATTATAATTTTTTCATATAATTTCTTTAATAATCCAGAGACACGTACGTGGAGACTTTTCTACTTGAATTCTAGTTAGGAAATACCCTTCAAGGTCATAAGTCGTTTTTTTTTTACTTCGGGTCAGACCATAAATCGATTAAGAAGGTGTGTTTACGTGACCTCGATCTAGAACGTGGCATACATAATTGGTAAGACTAGAATAAGAGATCGTTAGTTTCGAAACCTGAATTCTATTCAAATCCCATTTAACTATACCAACCCTAAAAGAGTTAATAAAGATTTTTACACAATTTCTGAAAGACATGATTAGAGGCTGTTGGCATAGGTGACTCGGATTGAAGATCACTTGAGGTTAATGATATCCTAAGTGCATGTAATTTGCCCGAGTATGCTCTCCATCTATAGAATGAAGCTAAACTTTCTTAAAATTTGACCCGATAGAAAATTAAATCTTTCTTAAAATAAGTTCTTTCAAAATCCAAGACTCGAGCGCAAAGGCATGGTTCATTTTTTCTATTACCAACTATAAAAGTAGAGAAGCTTATTATAACTACTACCAATCGTAACCTCAATTATCAAAGATTTAGTTTTGTTGGAAGGTCTCCTAATAATCTATTTGAAAAAGAGTAACATTGTGGAGTAGTTGAGTCTCTCTTTCTCATGGTCAAAGGATTAGATGAGTCTAAAGATGACTATTCATCTAAACATTCCCTTCGACGTGATTATTGGGCGTTAACCAATGTCGCTGTCGGCCTCATCAGATGTGGCAAACGCTCTCTGGTGTGTAAGCAACGAGGATCGTGCTCCTCTTGAATCCAATGAGAAAGTTCAGTGCTAAAGCAGTCGATTTTCTTCACTGGAAAAAGGTCGAGAATCTTTGAGTTTGAGACTTCTTGGTCTACGTAGCTGTAGATGACAAAGACTCGAGAAGTTGCATTAGAAGATGGTACTGTGCACAGGCTGTTGGCAGATGGATTCGGTGGGTTTTGAAGAGGGTCTTCAGCTTAGCCTCCGGCTTCCAGTCTTCCATAGTCAAGCCAACCTGCATATATAGGAGCTAAGTTATGTAGTCATGTTTCAAATTCAGCTTAAAGAACTGTGAAGCCATTACTAATTAATTAAGATTTATCTACCCGGTATTCGTCTTAGAGACCTCTTCGAAATGTGACTGACAAGCTCCTCTTCTGAGTCAAAATGCCTGCCGGATATCTTTCCCTTGCTATTCTGCATTCGGGCCGACAATCTGGAAAGAAGAGCAGCATCCAATCAGGTAAGAATGTCTTCCTTGAATAACCACAAACCAATACTACAGAGATAGAAAACAGCGTATCCTAATGGCCACCGTCTGGCCGTTCTTGGCAGTGTCTAACGGGTTTGTGATGGTTTTCTATAGAGGAGATCCGACCGACATCGATGAACACTCCCTGCAGAATACAGACTGGAGTAACCGACCTGTCGGGGAGAGATAAAAGCTTAGCTACTTAAGCACAGAGTAAAAGTCAATTTAGACAAAACAATCGACGCAATTCTTCATTGAGGCATGTCTCGTCTCACGAGATCCATATGTAGTGTAATTTGGCAAAAGGATCTTTCTAGCAGGTATCCCAGTGCATGAGTTAACATAACTAAAAGTGGAAATCACACTACCCAAGACACTTTTGAAAATGGAAGAGTATTTATACATTATGTTGAAGTCTCTTGCTTCAGATAAGAAATATCAAATCTTTAAGGCATAGTTGATGAACAAATTATCAAGACGATGCTCTTTGGCATTTTCTCGCTAAAAGCAAAGATTAAGGGGAAAATAGAAAGATCAACATCACATTGAAATCGATGCAATTACCTCTCCAAGTTGAGCATAAATGCTTTTGCTGTAGGCACTGGGCAGTGGGGACTAGGTGCTGGGGCTCCTTTGAATGGATTTATTCAAGAGTATCATGGGTAATTTCGGTGCTTGATGTCGCATATATAAAATAAAATTATTCGAATATAAAATCTTGCATTTTAGTGATTCTAAAAGGATTCATTTGTTTCACAGAAAATAAATGATTTGAAAAATATTTTCTTAAAAACTCATCACTTGTATCGTTTTTATAATTCCGTATTTTCACATTGCATGTACCAACGATATAATTTCAAATTTGAAACACAAATGACCTTCTTGAGATCATAATATTAAAAAAGAGGTTGTATTTCTTTTTACACTTTTAAAATATTGCCTCGTTATATTCCACGCGTTCAACCCAAAAAAAAAAATTATTATTTGGACTATACTCTCTATCTATATTAGATAGACCTATATTCCTCCATTTTGGGAAATTTTAAGAAAAAAAGGATACATATGTATCCACGATTGCAAATTTGATCCAATGATTTCTGCCGCTTCCGTTATTGCTGTCATACCAATGATTTGGAGGAGATCTCTCGAAAAGTATTCGGTCTGGCTCTGAACCTACGTGCCTATGTGTCGGACGTACTAATACCCTATCACATTCATCTAACGGGATCAAAAACCGGTTTTCTTTATATTGTGTGCGTTTCTCGAGAATGTCATCTTATCCCGCAAGACTCGGATCGAAAAGGAGGGCGGGCACACCCCTTTTTGCACGTGAACGAGCAAAGACGTGCGAATCGATTGGGAGAAGTGCTTTTCACTTGCATGGGTTTTCCTCTTTTATATAAAACACTGCATGGGACTCGTACCTTCTATTATATTTTAAGCTCGCGATTAGCTGTGCGGATCTGCCGAAAGCAAAAGAGATTTCCAGCGACTCCCGTAAAGAACACGTCGTCAAAGTCGACGGCGTGCCAACCGGTTGCCGCGAGTTTGCGAGTTGTAGGCGGCTCGGAGCAGGCGCATGATTTGCTGCCTCCTACTGTGCATACGCTCGAAGCCTTCGTATTGAGATTGCGACATGTGTCCACTTAACTCTAATCCCAGCTGCACTCAATCTGAAATATTACGAAACCCTAATTTGGGCCAACTTTTTTTTTTTTTTTTTTTTTTGTTCCCTCCATCCTTCTCTATGTACAGCCACCTCCGAACCCAACTTTCGTGCTTGCCCCTGTTCTTGCCAATGGCAAATTGTCACACCTTTGAGCTGCGCTGCAGCTTGCCGTCATCTCTACAAGCACGATATGCTCGGACAAACTTTAGACCTCAGGCTTTTGCATATATGGGGATTTGACATAATGTATTTAGCTACCTAATTATTTCGTAGAAAATGAACGGCTTGAAAAATATTTTCTTAAGAATGATTATTCGTTTCATTTATAAAAATGAATAAATTAAAATGTATTTTTATTGTTCACAAAAATATTTAGTTATAGATTTACTATCATTAGTAAAATAATATTTTTATTAATTAATTATTTCAACTTACGGGGACTGCTCAGCGAGTGGGGCCACGCGCGGGTTTGGTCTCGCTGGCTGTCGTACGATCCCCGGCGGGTCAAAAACGAAGCGGGGACGCGGTTTCGTTACCCGGTCAACGGTCTCGACCTTTTCCCGTGTTTCCCCAAGATCGCGTTGACCTTTCAATTTGGCCATTTTCGTTTACGTACGAACCACTAATTCAAGACGAATAGTTTAATCCTTAACTTCTTCTATAACTCCTCTCACCCTGTTTATAAATTTTTGTGGATCTCACGTCATTGTGGACGCACGGCATGTGTAAACCATGCGTAAAACCGACTCTAATCCACAATTAGTTAAACATTGCATGTTGAACCATGCAAAACCTTAAATTATTATAGACCCATCAAAATAATGGGTAGGGTCGAAAATGGTCCGATTTAAATTGATTTACTTAACATGCTTTGACATATTTTCATGTAATACAATCTAGTGACCTATGAACGACACGACATGTATTGCTAAAACACTTCTATATTTAATCATTAAAAAAAAAAAACTCATACACAAACTGAAGTGAGAGTAAAGAGTGAGCGAGCGTGAGATCAAGTAAGGGCGAGAGAATAAAGAGAAAGTCATAGAGATAAAATAGATCTAAATAAGTTGTGAATCTATTTAACACTTATATTATTATAAGTTTTACCATTCTGAACCCACAGTGAATATAACTAGTTCATATAATCATTCAACCCATCAAATATGGTTAAAAAAATGAGTATATATCCCATTTTGACATATCTAAATTAGTAGAAGATGACGGTTTAATCTTAAACTCTTCTAAAATCACATCTCATTTAAAATCTATAAATCCCACGTCGTCGTAGATGCACGGCTTGGGTATCACAACCATGCGTAAAATAATTATAGTCTAGAATTAATTAAACATATTTGATCCTGGGAAGAGAAAGGTCTGGGGAAGTTCAAACCAGCAACAATCTGGTTCCCGTTGGTTGCTCGCTAATGGAATGGGGAAGAGCAATAAGCATCCGTTCCTGAAGTCGAAGACTGCTTCTTCTAAATCTACTGCCCCAGCAGCAACTAAGGCACAGCCTGGTGACACATTGTGGAGCATCTCATCCCGTGTTCATGGAACTGGTGCTAAATGGAAAGAATTGGCGGCTCTTAACCCGCACATACGCAATCCCAATATTATTCTCCCAAACGAAACCGTCAGGTTGCGTTAAGTTGGGGTTGTGAAACGGATCTTCTTGAAAGAGGCTTGGTTTGCCAAACTGGGTTGAGTGAAGTTTATGAGCTGCGTTAGTTATGGGCTTGCTGATTGAAACCACCCATCGTGGTTGTCTAAGACAGATGAAAGTACTGGCTCCTGCCTTTGAGAACTCTCCTACTTTCCCAATTGTTATGGACTGATTATCACCAGTCTAAGGTAGAAAAGATTCGTCTATGCAATTGTTTTCATCTCTCTGTTCTTCCATCCCCTGTAATCAGTTTGCGTATGAACAGTAATTTTTTGTGTTTTGTTTGGGATGATACGCTACCAATCCTTTGTCTTCTGATTAGGAACAACAGATCGGTCCATGAGATTTTAGGTTCCATTTCTACCTTGTCCCTCCTCTACTTGTCTATATAAAGAAGAAAAGATCCTTTGGCAAGCGGTTATTGTCACGCCCCGATCCTCAGGCACGCGCACATCCCTTAACTTTTGGTCGATTTTATTATTGCGATATCCCAGGACTATGTATCGCCGACCCTTTCATTTATATATGCACATGCGGAAGCGGTTATAAATCCCCAGACAATAAAACAATGGGATATACAAGTAGGACTAGGGAATTGAACCTGAAAACCACACCATTGCAATCATATACAAGCCATACTAAAACGACTGGTTTCTACTCAAATTGATTCTATAACAATCGTCATCAGGATCCTACTCTGGATCATCCTCGGGGTTCTCCTTCACGTACTCCTCCTCAGGTTCCTCAACAGGGATCTCCTCATCAGATTCATGCTCCTTAGGCTCCTCATCCAGGTCCTGAAATGGTTATTCAATAACCACTGAGACAACGTCTCAGCAAGTTCTACCCTCTAAGACCCGATTAGTAAACTAATACACCTTAGGGCTGCCTATGTACAACATGAGTCAGAGGACTTACCTTGGCCTCAGATTCCACCTGCATATTAGCACAGATCATACAGGCACCCAAGCAATCATATTATAGATCGAAGCATCGATCTAATCAACCTAGTCGATTACACACCAAGAAGACCCCTCACGATCATCTCTATTCAGTCATTCAATTCACAACATCAAACCAAGACAATGAATCACATCAAGTCACTCTCAGATCGAATCATCGATCAATCGACCTAGTCGATTATAAGTCAGTCGGACCATTTCTAGGTCATTCATCCAATACCAAGCAATTCCTTAGGTTTAGTGGCTTTACGGTCCCACCCGACCTTATCAATATCTAGTGGCTTTACGGTCCCACCCGACCTTTCCAAGATTTAGTGGTTTTACGGTCCCACCCGACCCTTTCAAGATCTAGTGGCTTTATGGTCCCATCTGACCCTTTCAAGATTTAGTGGCTTTACGGTCCCACCCGACCCTCTCAAGAACTAGTGGCTTTACGGTCCCACCCGACCCTTTTTACGATATCATACTCTGTCACCGAGCCACGTGCATCTCCAGGAAGACATACCGAGTCTCCGAGCCACGTGCATTCTCTAAGGCTACCTTTTCGCCAAGATGACATATTCAACCACCAAGCCACGTGTCTTTCCCACGTGACATTCCAATTCACTGGGCCACGTGCATCCTCAAGGTGATTTGCCACTTCACTTTCGATACTAACAACCGATTCTCGACCGATTCTCAATCACAAGGCCAAAATTGCCTTATTTAATAACATACTTAAAAATGCACCGTTAAATCAATTCGACACAAATTAAAGCTCAAATAAATAAACGGACCGCTCCACGACAATCAGCATGAAATTCCGGTCACTGGCCATTCCAGTTGAATTTCCAGAAAATAAATAATTAAATAATTAATTTCGAAAAATAAATAAATAAATACAATAAATTCAATTTAGCACAATATAAAGTTTCAATTAAATAAATGGATCGCGCCACGATCATCAGCATAAAATCCGGTCACTAGCCATCCTAGTTGAATTTCCTGAAATAAATTATTAAATAATTAATTTCCAAAATTAATATTTAATTCCTAAAAATACCACCTAGGCCCGAATCGCTTAATTAACACCCGATAAGGGACGGGAAAAATCCCAAGAAGCATCCAATAAATACTACAGACAATTCTCTATCTAATTACACTAATCACACAACTAATATGCAAAGCAATTAACTAATAATCACTAATCAATTCTAATCTAACAACCTAATTACACTTAATTAACATTAATCAACCTTTAAATGTAATTAGCAAACTAAGAAGGCATTAGTGAGTAAAACTCACTCAAAACGACGGGCTCGACGCGAGGATCAACTTTCCTCAAAGCGGGCCGAGCATCCGGGCTCGGGAAAACGGCCAAAACGGGCCAAAACCCTCTGCGATACCCATTTTTCTTCTTCTCTGTGCGCTGCTGGTTGGGGCCGTTCCGGGGCCGATTGAGGCGGCCAAGGGTGGCTGAGGGCGAGGCGGAGCTCCGGCGGGGTCGACGGTGGCCGGAGGTGGTCGGCCGGCGGCCGTAGGTGGCCGAACGGGGCCGAGCAGAGGCAAAACAGGGGCTGGACAGAGGTGGTAGCTCGGCTGGGTGAGGCGAACGGCGATCGAGCGGGCTAGAGGGAGACGAACGGCGGTGAGGCGATGTGCGGCGGCTCCCGGCGCGACGGCGGTGGCTGCTCCAAACCCAGGCGACCTGCTTCCGTTCTGATCTTCAACTTGCAGGCTTCGAACAGCAGAAAGGGGATGGGGAAGAAAGAAGGGCGAAGGGCGCGCGAGTGGTTGCTGAGCAGCGGCGGCGACTTCCGCTCCGGTGCGGCGGCGTCCAAGCAGCTGGTCGCGGTTCCTTCCGGCGACGCTGGACGCTGCTTCACTTTCTGCTGCCTTCTGGTTCGCACCAGCAAGAGGAGGGAGAGAGGGCGGAAGAGAGGGTGTGCGGTGAGGTGCGGCCAACCGCGGAGCAACGGCGGCGGCTCCGGCTTCGGTGGGCGACGACGGTGGCGAGAGACGATGACGGAAGCTCGATCTCCGCTGGTCTTCGGCTCCCATGGAGGTTTGAAGAAAAAAGAAGAAGATGGGGGAGATCCGTCGACGGAAGAGGGAGGAGAGGAAGGAAAAAATCAATTTCCCTTCTTCCTCTCACACACTCTCTCTCTCTCTTAGGTCATCACACATGGGCCACCATGACATCATGTGATGTCACATTCCACCCACCATTTCTTGACCAATTTGCCCCTTCTAGAAGCTTTTAGGTAGGTTAAAATATGGGGGTAAGTGTGGCATACGAATTTTGCTAGGTTTCTTTCCAATTTAAACCTTAATCCTACTTGAATCAATTCAAATTGACCCCCATTAATTTATTCAATGCTTCAATTGAATATTCTCCTCACCCAATAGCTCGTCTCGCATCTCAATTTTGTATTCCATTTTAATCCCCGGCTCCAATTGCATAGAAATGACCTGATTAATTCAATTGAAATTAATACCGAAAATTCTGGATGTCACAGTTATAATATTAGAGCTTGAATGTTGTTTTAGAAGAAGCACACGTTCTGGTATGTGAACATTACATATGAAACTAGCGCTGCTTCGATTCCGATCTTTGAGGGAGGATCAGCTTGCACGGCCTGCGATAATAATGGAATGTTTTCTGTGAAATCTGTTTATCGCTTCCTTAAAATTAGGCAGGCAAAGATAGTGTAAGAAGTTCATGTAAATGGTGTGACTGCACTGTGGTTTGGTGCCATGGGGTTGAAATTGATCAGACAGAGGCTCGCTAGCTTTGATAAGATGGCTATTGGACATCTATCTGTTGGAAATTTCCTATAATATGGGCTTACATTAATTAATTGATTTTTTTATTTTAAATAATCGGGTTAATGGATATTCCAATATTTGTTAAACCCTAAAGTGATCTGATTAAATTGGGTATTGACATCTATTGTTAACGGCCCTAGTTGAGCAGCAAAGTGTAGGCAATTGTGTTTGACTGAAGCCTGTAATGGGAAGGGCCCAATTGACACGCTGTTGATTAGGGTTTGCTAGGTCCCCTCTCTAGCTTATAAAAGGGTAGGTTATACCTATCAATTGCTTTAATCCCATTGAAAGCTGATATATCGAAATAGGTCATAGAGAGAAAGATCTAGTATTCCGATAGATCACTGATTATCAGAGTGATATAGTTTTTTTCAAGTGAAGTAATGGCTCAAACATGTACGCTTTAATTCCGTTATATTTATTGATATCGGTATTTTACAATCATGTATGGATTCGCTTGTTCTTAATTGATAAATTGTTTATGAAAACCTAATTTTATACATGTGGTATCAGAGCCGATCGTATATGATTGTAGAACCCAATTTTTTTTTTTTTTTTTTTTTTTTTTTTTTTATGGAAAATTCGGAATCCTCCTCTTTGAGCCGAATATGGGCATTATTTTTGTGTGTAGATTTTTTTGCTTTATTAATCCTGTAACCATAGGGCTTTTGTTCTACATGTTGAGATCTTTCCAACCATATATAATTTGCATAATTTCGTTGAGAATTGAGAGAGAATTTTGCTGCAACTTCATGACCCGGTTTGCTGCAACTTCGGGACCTAGCTGGAGGTTGAAGAAGACCTCCAACCGGGCCGAGTCAGTGGATGGGCTTACGCCCATCCTGCCTTAATTTTATTCTACGTCTTGTTTTTAAAGTTGGTCTGGGCTCACGCCTAGAAACTTTCTTTTCTTGGTTCATGGGCGTGAGCCCAAAACCAAAATAAGAATAAATATTATAATGGGCCTAAAGGTGTGAAAAGAACAGCTTGGGCCGCGCGCACGTCAGGCCCCGCGGTCTGATTTGGGCTGCTCGGGGGTCCTGGGCCTGCGGGAGTCCGAAATATTTAAATAATATAATAATAATAATAATAATATAATAAAAAAATTAAAAAAAAAAATTGTGGCAAAAATTGTTGTTTGAAAAGGTGCAATATGATCATTGGAAGCACATGTTGTAAAGTGTTTCATATTATTTGATGAATTTTGGGCATAAATTTTTGGAGTTCCCTATTGATAAAAGATTAATATATACAATTACTCGCCCAAAGGGAGTTATTGCGTATATTAATTTGGAAAAATAGCATTAAATTTATTCCCATATTTAAAAGATGGGGATGTATAATTGAAAAATATTTATCTGCCCAAAGGGGATAAATGTTTTGAAAATTATATGTAATTCCCCTCTATGTTGATATTATGGAGATGTATGATTTAAAGGATTTGTCTGCCCAAATGGGATGGATCCTTGATAATTATATGTAATTCTCCTTATTGTTGCTTTATAAATTTCATGCTGGGAAAAATAATGGTGCATTATACACTCTGCCCAAAGGGGAGTTTATGATGTACTAATTATTTTTGTTGAGTTGCTTATTGCCCATAATTGATCATATTGCATTGTGTGTGTAAATAGTTACCTTTGCTGTAAATAACAACAATGCCACGGTGGAAATGTTAACTGGATCAAACTTTAAGAGATGGAAGCAAGATATAGAGTTTGCTTTGGGCATCGTTAATATGGACTTAGCTCTACGTGAGGATGAACCTGCCAGGCCCAATGATCAAAGTACTGCAGATCAAAAGGCCCATTATGCTAGATGGGAAAAATCTAATCGACTAAGCCTCATTGCTATGAAGAGGTCTATTGCTGAGCATCTGATTAGTGGTTTGCCGGAAGATACGAATGTCAGACAGTTCCTTGAAGCAGTGGGGGAAAGATATAGAGTCTCATATAAGGCTTAAGCTAGGAACTTGCTGAGTGAGTTAACGAACATGAGGTATGATGCTGCTATGGGTGTTAGAGAATTTATACTGAAGATGGTCCACATTCAGTCCAAACTTAAGGCCCATGAAATTGTTCTTTCTGAAAATTATATTGTGCATCACGCCTTAAATGTTTTGCCAGCTAAATTTAGCCAGATTAAGACTGCTTATAGTGCTCAGAATGAGACATGAAGTGTTAATGCCTTGATTACTAAGTGTGTGACTGATGAAGAGAAATTAAAGAAGGAAAAGTATGAGTCTACCCACTTAACTACCAATGCCAAGTTGAGTTCGTATAGAGGCAAATGGAAGCCTAAGGGGTCAAATGCTCATGGCCCAAAGAAATGGCAAGACTTTAAGAAAAAGGGAACTATGGGAGAAATGGAGATAAGGATTTTAAATGTTTTCACTGCAAGAAGTAGGGTCACAAGAGAGCCAATTGCTACAAATTTCAAGCTTGGCTAAAAACAAGAAAAGAAAGTCACCAAGGTGAGTTGTTGGTTTGTTTTGAATCAAATTTGGTTGATGTTCATTTGGATTCTTGGTGGCTTGATTCTGGTGCTACTGTTCATGTGACTACTGCCTTACAGGGTCTCACAAATCTAAGGAATCCAAGTCTGAGGGAGTCAAAGCTTAAAGTTGGAAACAATACTGGAGTTGATGTGGAGCGCATAGGGACAGTTGTTTTGAATTTAGATTCTAGTTTTTAGCTTGTCTTGAACAATGTCTTTTATGTTCCTAATTTTAGGAGAAACTTAGTATCTCTTTCTTCGCTTGAAAAAGCTAGATATTGTCTTCATTTTGCGAATAAAAGAGTGTATTTGAGTTATGATTCCAGAATTATTGGGAATTGTGTTTTATTTGATGGATTATGTCGATTATCCTTATCTCCCGATAGACTATATTGCTCTTTCAATGTCGAGAATGTTGTTGCTAATAGATCTTTAATTAAAGATAGATCTCCATTGCTATGCCATAAGCGATTGGGGCATATCTCCAAAGAACGGGTAAAGCGACTTATCGTGGCTGATATTCTCCCTCCTCTTGACTCAGATGGTATTGAGACTTATATTGATTGTGTGAGGGGAAAATTAACTAAAACAAAGAAGAAAGGGGCTACTCACAGTCAAAGTCTATTGGAGATAAATTCCTGGAATTACATGTTGCTGAAAAGAGTTCCTCCCAATCTTTTGAAAGGGAAGAACCAAACAAAATGGTCTCTATTCCATTGCCCATCTTGCATGAAGATTCTATGTGAGATCCCAGCAGAGTGGAAATTCAACAAGAAACAAATACCGAAAATATGACGATAGATCATCCCATTACAAATGAAATTCCCCAGATGAATGATGCAGCTCCGGAAATGCTTGTGCGAAGATCACAACGACAAAGAAGACCAACACTTCTAAATGATTATCATGTCTATCTTGGAGAAACTGATTTTGACATAGGAAGTATAGTGGATTCGACGACCTTCAAAGAAGCTCTTAATAGTGATCAAGCAGATAAATGGTTAGGAGCGATGAAGGAGGAGATGTTTTCCATGTCAACTAATCAAGTATGGAGACTTGTTGATTTACCTAATGGGCATAAACCGATTGGTTGCAAATGGGTATTCAAAACCAAGAAAGACAATAAAGGAAACATAGAGAGATTCAAGGCAAGATTAGTCGCAAAAGGGTACACACAGAGAGAAGGTATTAATTATAATGAAGTCTTTTCCCTAGTATCTACTAAAGACTCTTTTTGGATAATCATGGCATTGGTGGCTCATTTTGACTTAGAGCTTCACCAAATGGATGTCAAGACGGCTTTTCTAAATGGAGATCTGGATGAAGAAGTATATAAGCAACAACCTGAAGGGTTTAAAGAAGCCGGAAAGGAACATATGGTGTGCAAACTTCAAAGGTCCATCTATGGTCTCAAACAAGCATCACGTCAGTGGTACTTAAAATTTCACAAAGTTGTGAGATCATTTGGCTTTGAAGAAAATAAGTTTGATCAATGCATCTACATGAAAGTAAGTGGGAGTAAATATATTTTCTTAGTACTTTATGTAGATGACATTTTACTTGCTAGCAGTGATGTTGATCTATTGAATGACACCAAAAATTTTCTATCTACAAAGTTTGATATGAAAGATCTTGGGAAGCATCTTTTGTTCTAGGCATTGAGATTCATCATGACAGATCTAAGAAAGTTCTTGGGTTATCTCAGAAAAGTTATGTAGATTGTGTTTTGAAAAGATTTAATATGCAGACTTGTAAGTCATGTGAAGCTCCTATTGTGAAAGGAGATAAATTAAGTATAGAACAATGCCCCAAGAATGATGTTGAAAAGGAAGTCATGAAAAATGTTCCATATGCTAGTGCAGTTGGCAGTCTTATGTATGCACAAGTATGTACTAGACCTGATATTGCTTTTGCTGTGAATACTTTTGGAAGATATTTGTCGAATCCAGGTCAAGAACATTGGGTTGCAGCTAAGAAGGTGATGAGATATCTACAACGAACAAAGGACTTCATGCTCGTGTATAGCAGAGTTGAGGACCTAAAAGTGATTGGATATTCATATGCTGATTTTGCTAGTTGTTCAGATGATAGAAAATTAACTTCTGGATATATTTTTATGATGGCTGGAGGTGCTATTTCTTGGAAGAGCACAAAGTAAACCTTGATTACAAACTCTACAATGTATGCTGAGTTTGTAGCGTGCTACGACGCGTCAGTTCAAGCAGTTTGGCTCAGAAATTTGATCTCAGAATTGCGTGTTGTAGACTCTATTGCTAGACCTACGGTGATCTATTGTAACAACACTGCAGCTGTGTTTTATTCCAAGCATGACAAGATTAATAATGCGTCCAAACACATGGAGATCAAATATTATACTGTTAAAGACTTGGTCAAAAATGGAGACGTTGTAATTGATAATATCAGAACTGAGTCCATGTTGGCTGATCATCTACAAAAGGCTTACGACCCATTTTGTTTAAAGAACATGTAAAGAATATAAGTGTTTTAGAATCTTTTGATTTCTTTTGTTAGTGGGAGTTATATAATTTGTATTTCTGGATATTATAGTTATATACAGACTGATAATGCTTTTATGATGTCTATTAAAGCATTTATTTTCAATGATTGTTATTATTGATTCTATTGTTATCCTTTTTCCTGTTGACTGAGAAATGAAAGTATAAAACAATATCTTTAAACAAATTTTAGTTTAAAGATGATTGGATGTCACTGATTATGAGATCTCATGTTGGATTGTGACATAATTGTGCAATTTCATGTTGTTTAGAAATCGCACTGAGGCAATTTCATGTTGTTTAGAAAGTGCGCTAATGCAGTTTCATGTTGTCGAGAAATTGCATTAAGGACCGATAAGAAATAGTTTATATCTTGATCACATGTGGGCACTATTTCTTACTACCCTACTAGGCCCATGATCCATGAAAATATAATACTTATTATATGTGATTATGGAAGATCTTGTGTTGTGGTATTTTCTTAACACATTGATCTCCATAGTCCTATATTAAGGTTATATAGGATTGGATTGGTATTGAAATGCCATTATTGGAATATTATTTTTTTAAAAGTTGTGGTCACATAAAACAAAATTTTAGTTATTAACCCGATAGTGTCGTTTTCAATATAAAATTTTTTTTCAAAATAAAATAATTTAATTAATGTAGCCCAAGTGGGAGAATGTTGGAAATTTCCTATAATATGGGCTTACATTAATTAATTGATTTTCTATTTTAAATAATCGGGTTAATGGATATTCCAATATTTGTTAAACCCTAAAGTGATATGATTGAATTGGGTATTGACATCTATTGTTAACGGGCCTAGTTGAGCAGCAAAGTGTAGGCAATTGTGTTTGATTGAAGCCCGTAATGGGAAGGGCCCAGTTGACACACTGTTGATTATGATTTGCTAGGTCCCCTCTCTAGCCTATAAAATGGTAGGTTATACCTATCGGTTGCTTTAATTCCATTGAAAGCTGCTATATCAAAATAGGTCATAGAGAGAAAGATCTAGTATTCTGATAGATCCCTGATTATCAGAGTGATCTAGTTTTCTTCAAGTGAAGCAATGGCTCAAACAGGTACGCTTTAATTCCACTATTGATATCGGCGTTTTACAATCATGTATGGATCCGTTTATTCTTAATTGATTAATTGTTTATGAAAACCTAATTTTATACACTATCAGCATTGGAGAAGAATATGAAGGAAGCATAAAAGAAGTGCGGATGCTTTTGAGGTAGCTGGGTTCGGTTGTTTGGTGTGATTGGAAAGAGAATGGTGAAGCTGTGTGAGACAAATCATGGAATGGCCCAATGTTGCTTTTACCTACTAATTTGCGGCATACATAGGAGTAGATCAGATTACTTTGTGGCCAGGCCTTCCCATTCTCTTTAGAAAGATTCGGCTACGTGGGCGAGACATCTCTGATGAGGAGAGCTCGAGAATAATGCGAGATGGACTCTGTTTGGTTTAGTAGTCTCATTAAATCGTTTGCACAAGTAGCGGTACTCAGAATGATCTTATGACATAGGGATTAAGTTAGAAAGAACACAGGCATCAAGACTATGCAGTAATCCTCTGTCCCACCAGATGAATACACTAGATCTCGATATTGCCCCTAGATCTGCACCAACTCACACATTCTGATATCCACTTCTTTAGCTTTTGCGGATCTTTCGGAGGACGATCACGAGGTATCGAACGATGTGAACTAGAAATAGAATGGCTACAGTGCAGAGCCAAACATGCATGAAGAACTCAGCCCCTAGGATCGGTCTCCGACCCTTGATTGGCATAGCTTCGGTGGGTGTCCCAGCCAGTCCGGCCCACCGCGTGTCTTCAGGTTTCCTCTGCACGTGCAAGATGGCCCGCATGCACTGGAGGTAAGTCAGCGCCGTGAAAATGATGGTCACCCACATTGTGGCCATCAGAATCCACGTCAGAACCTTCTTCCCCAAGGGGAAGCCACTGATGAGCAAGAAGATCGTGCTAAGGGACGCAAGAAAAGAGATGGTGTTGTATGTCCAGAACATCGGGTAACCCTCTGGATCGTTTGCAGCCATTATCGGTGTTCCTGCGTAGTATAAGATGGTGCCGTTGTGTCTCTGATCGTTGTCCCACACGCTGCCGGGAGGGCTAATGCCGGCTTGGTAAGCCATGGCTGCGATCACGGTGGCAGTTATCTGTCGTGATGTGAAAGAGAGTTTTAGATTGTGAATGAAGAAATAGTGTTTCAACTATATTTATACATATGAAGATTGTCGAGTCAAAGTTAAGTCATTCCATCAAATGCACAAATTCAATTGATGGCTTTTCCTATATTTATCTAAATACAAGAAAATTGTGGCGGGCTTTCTACAGAAGTAGAGTTCATGGATTAAATTACAAAAAAACTAAGTGTATGAATATATACATGTATGCAAAAAAAAAATGAAGATATTTTGAAATTTGAACGTCTTTTTATAAAGGTTGCTATTGTTGTTAGATATAAAATCAAAATATAATAACTTAATATGTGGAAAATAAAACACACTTATATCCCAGCTACCGGGGAGGCTCGCCCTCGTTGGGCCACCACACAGGTGGCGTTGCCTGGCCTTGGTGAGGTTGACCTCACGGTGGCTTGGTTAGATTGAGCCTCACCGGTGGCTCGGCGGGGCTTGACTGGCGAGGCTCGGCTTGCTGGGGGCTGATGATACTTCAACGAGATTGTCGGCCCTCATCTAGTTGGTCACAAGCAATGGCCAAGCCAACAACCGGCCAAAGAGGAAGAAGAAGAAAAGGAAAAAAAGAATAGAAAAGAAAAGAGAAGAATAAATAAAATTATTAAAAAATTAAAAGAATTCTTGATCACAAAAGAATTTAAGGTTTTACCAAATAAATTTTTATCGTAGGAAAAGAAATTTTAGACAATTTCCAAAGGCCTTTAAATACTAAGAATCTCGTTCAGAGAAAAAAATAAAATAAAAATCATTTCTAAGTAAAAATTGTTCTTGAGAACAAATTGGTTACAAAATAGGCCCCAAGTTGTCGAGAATATTTGAAGAAAAAAAGATTTGAGTCTTTTAGAAATCCTCTTTACTTTATGTATTTGTATAGATATTGAAAGAAAATCATCCAACTACTTCGGGTTTAGATTTTCTTAAGTACCCTTAATTTCTTAAATATTCATCAACTTGTTCCATCTCTTCTCACTATTAGATTTCTTATATTACCCTCCATTTTTTTTCCCTAAATCATAAGCCATCTATTATTCTAGCTACTCATCTTCTTTCCGTACATAGCTATTTAATTACGAGCCATTTAGTACATATGTAGAAAACCTTTTTAAGAAAGCATAACTATTTATTTTAAGCAACACAAATGATCATTTTTAGGAAAATAGTTTCTGAATCATCCATTTTTCATGAAACAAACAAAGAGTTTAAATTAATTAGCTGTGAGCTATGATGTTAATTGTAATAACATGACCGATCTGATCTAAGTTGTTAGCAAATGCTACTCCAAGACATCTAGCTAAAGCATTACCATCAGAGAATCGCGCTTCTTCTTGATCCATTTCTTGTTTTTGTCTTCCTCCTGCTTCTTGATTGCACCCGATAAAGATGGTGGCGGAACCAACTCTACCGGAGGAGTATTGGTGGAGGGAGGTGCTACAGATGCTAGGTCAACTACAATAGTTGAATTCTCCTCATTCGTGTTATCAACAATTGCTTGGTGAGTTGTCGATGCAGGGAATCTTATGGCTCTCAGGGCTCCAGCATGTACTAACAGTTCTCTCAATTCAATGACTTTGAAATCCTTTGGAAAGTATTCCACTATATCCAAAGCAGAGAAGCCATTTCTATTTAGTGTGTTCACATCCACTTCGCTTCTTTGAAGCAGATATTTCACCGTCTGCACAAAAGGATGAGCTTCTTATCAATTATAAAAGAAACAACAAACAAAGATATTTTTTGTAAGTTACTTCAATCGATAAATCCATTGAAGTTTGAATGCAGAAAGCTTGAGTCTATAGAAAAATGAGAATGAGCCGGATTTTATCTGCACAAAATGTTCAATTGGAATGCAATCTCTGACGTCGTCACAATTTCAAAGCAATTCGAAACAAAAAGGATTACCTCTATTTGCTTGTGTGCTACAGCCAAATGCAAAATGGTATTACCCTCATCATCTTGAGCTTTCACCAAATCACCATCTCTCACCGTCTCCACCAGGACTTTCAGAGTCTCCAAACGATTATGACTCACTCCCAGATGGAGAGCGGTTTGGCCGTGGCTTTGCCTGTGCTCAGCCGTCTCCGGTCTCGCCTTCACCAGCTCTATCACGATGTTGCTTCGGCCCTTCATCGTGGCTAGATGAAGTGGGGTCCTCCCATCTTCGTCATGGACAAGGCATGCACGGGGCTCTAATTGTAACAATTCCCTCGCTATTTCGACATATCCGTTCGCAGACGCCAAGTGAAGAGGCGTACGTCCCTGCAAAGGTAAAGTGCTTGACAATGGAGCATTCTTATAGAGGGACACGTTCATGTGATTTATATATATTGCATTTTCAAATCAAATAGATTGAGCTGCTCAAATTCACTGGTGTCTGTAAGATTTTTCAAGTTGAATTAACCCGGAAACCCACGACTTGATTTCTGTCTGAATTTTGTTAATTTCCTTAGGACATATATGATGGGTTTGATTTCTCACAGATCATGAAAACTAGAAAACAAAATACTATATTACATGTGCAAAATCTAATTTGACAAGTAAGATAGTTTGATCTATGTAGAGATATTCCATGGAAATAATAGTCAATAAATTACTTAACACATGGCTAAAAGCCTAAAACTTGGGAAACCCTAATAAAAAACAGTTGCAATTCCACTTACCAAAAAAAAAATAATTGCAATTCCACCGATTATCTGGTTTGCGAGGATGACTGGGTTTAGGTATCAAACAACCACAACCAAGGTTTTCGCTTCGACGTACCTGCGAGTCCAACTCCATAGCCAAATCCCTTTTATGAGCCAAAAGAGCCTTGGCAAAAGGTACATGACCGAGCATGCAGGCCACATGCAATGGTGTCTCGTCGAAGCAAGTGACAGAAGCCCGAGCCAGGATGGGTTGGTCTTCTTGCAGCAACTGAGCTAACGACTCGACGCACCCGTCATGCGACGCCTCATAGAGCCTCTTCTCTCGGTGTCTTCTTTTAGATGCTAAGGAAGCTTGTTGATGCGATGGCGGGGATGGCGACCTTCTTCTCGGGCTTGTGATCGATTGCATTGTTCCCAGCTTGTGCGTGAACTCGAAATTGCTCTGTTTAGTCACCTGAAGCTTTCGGTCCACACACGATCTCTCTTTTTCTTTCACTAGACTGCCTTGGAGTTGGAATGTCAAGCCTTGAGATTGTTAACTATATATAAGATGCTATAACGTGAGTCTTACATAGCATTTACATGCTGGAAAGAGCAGAGAAACGACACAAACACGTGGGATTAAAAAAGATTCTTGCATGCTTCCACAATGTTCGAAAGTTAAGAGTGTGGGATAATACGATGATACAACCCGTATTCAACACGAATTCATGAACCAAGAAGATCAGCATGCATGTAAAATCGACGAGACTTTCATTGAAAAGTCCAAGACATTTCACTTGATTAGAAACTTGGAATAGTTGATACGGCCTTCCCTCGATTAGAGACTTGGAAAAGTTGATAAGACCTCTCTTTGACTTTCTTAACGTTGTCTTCAATTCCAAGAAATTTCCATCTATTAGAGACTCATAAAAGTTGATTGGAAAGTCTAGGAAGGCTTGGAGCTTGTAGGCCATACGTGTCTAGATATATATCCTAGATTTGGACCTATCTACAAGGGATTTCATGGGAAATGGTCCAAATTTGATGTAACTATGAGATGTCCTGATATCCCTAATATTTAAGGGATAATCACTAAAGATTTATTAGTCAATTTCAAAACTGATAAAGATTTTAAGGATCAAATTTCTATCTTATTGGGATTAAGGAATTGGGGATCTGATGATTTATTTATATAGCATTGTATCTTGTATCTAAATACGCTCAAGAAATAAAAAGTCATCTCTCTCTCCTGTGGACATAGGTGGATTTTCGCCGAATCACGTAAATCTCTGTTCTTGATTATTCTTGTTTTCGACTTTTCATCTCATCTAGTTAGGGTGTTCTTCAGCACAACAATTAGTATCGAAGCAACCAAAGTTCTCCATTCTTGTATTGCGACTTTTGACTAGATGGCTAGAAAAGGTTTGACCGTTCGATTTGATATTGAATGATTCACCTGGAAGAGTAATTTTACACCATGGTGGAGAAGAATGAAGGATCTGTTGGTTCAACTGAGTTTATCAAAGGTTCTTCTAGGAAAATTGAACAAGTTGGACACCATCACCGATGATGACTAGGCCAACATGGAGGAGAGGGCGTGTGATGCGATCTGATTGAGCCTATCAGACGAGGCACTTCAATACATGGCAGAAATCGAATCCACTCTAGAGGTATGGCTCAAACTCAAAAGCATCTACATGACGACCAGCTCTATCACGATCTTGATTCAACCCTTCATCGTGGCCAAATGAAGTGGGGTAATACCATCTTCATCATGGATAGATGTTGATTCGGCCCTTCATCGTGGCAAGATGATGTGGGGTCTTTCCATCTTCATCATGGACAAGGCATGCAAGGGGGTCCAATCGTAACAATTCCCTCGCTGTTTCTACGTATCAGTTCACAAAAGCCAAGTGAAGTGGGGTCCTTCCATCTTCATCATGGACAAGGCATGCAAGGGGTTTCGATCGTAACAATTCCCTCGCTGTTTCTACTTATCCGTTCGCAGAAGCCAAGTGAAGAGGCGTACATCCTTGCCAAAGTAAATTGATTAGCTATGGAGCATTTTTATATATATCCCCTTGGCTCTGATACCATATACCCCTCAGGATTTGGGGTACTATATAAAGGATAAGAAATCACCTAGAGTGATTTCAATATATATAAAAAATTGTTAAGTGATTTGTGATTTAATTCTTAACGTCTACGTTTGTTTGGATTGGTTAATATGTGGGAAAATTCTATAGGTTCTGTATCTCTAATGTAATCATAAAAATATCCTAGTTGTGTGAAATTATTTAATATGAAATATAATAATTCATGAGTGATAATGATAATAAATAAGAAACGAATCATGTGAAGAAATGAAATATAGATGAAGACTAAGCTAATTATGATTTCAATCACAGAATAATATGAAACATAATTGAAAGTAATTAGAATAATAATGTGATCTCACGC
Organism: Eucalyptus caleyi; assembly: GCA_014182885.2. Taxonomy (NCBI): domain Eukaryota; kingdom Viridiplantae; phylum Streptophyta; class Magnoliopsida; order Myrtales; family Myrtaceae; genus Eucalyptus; species Eucalyptus caleyi. Next base: position 53,590,531 of record CM024468.2, on the reverse strand, counting down.
AGGGGAGGTAGTCCGCACTCGAGTAGAGATTCCATTGATATGCATGAACAGTGATTAAAATAACAATGTGATCTTACACAGGGTGGTAGTCCGCACTTGAATAGAGATCCCACTGTTATGCGTGATAAAGAAAAATGTGACCTTCTACAAAAGCGTAGTTCACTCGTGTGTAGAGACCTTACTGGAAACAAAAGTAAAAGAAGACTAATAATATAAAGTGATAATGCCAACCAAAACTTGGTTGATACTATTCCAAATGAAGATGAGGATTGAAAGAGGGAATTCAAGCTCGAGCTTGTCAATCTAAATGAAGATGAGGATCAAAAGAGGGAATTTGAGCTCGAGATTGGGGATTTAATTATATATAACTTGATGTTAGGAATCGGTATAAATAGTAAAAGAAATGACGATGATCACACGTGCATGCACATAATCATATCCCGATCATCGAATGTGGTGCCGTTCGCTTTGAGTGCATGCAGCCGACTGCCGTTATGATTATTCCCTAATTGGACAGTAATAATGTAGCAAGACGTGATCAAGGGAGCTAGAGATTAGATGAGGGTGATTTCGGTTTTCCTTTCCTGTTAGGGATTAGACAATTATACAGGTGTTCGGATATGGATGAAAGCACAATACCCGTATTCAACACGAATTCATGAACCAAGAAGATCAGCATGCTTGTAAAATCGACGAGACTTTCATTGAAAAGTCCAAGACATTTCACTTGATTAGAAACTTGGAATAGTTGATGCGGCCTTCCCTCGATTAGAGACTTGGAAAAGTTGATAAGACCTCTCTTTGACTTTCTTAACGTTGTCTTCAATTCCAAGAAATTTCCATCTATTAGAGACTCATAAAAGTTGATTGGAAAGTCTAGGAAGGCTTGGAGCTTGTAGGCTATACGTGTCTAGATATATATCCTAGATTTGGACCTATCTACAAGGGATTTCATGGGAAATGGTCCAAATTTGATGTAACTATGAGATGTCCTGATATCCCTAATATTTAAGGGATAATCACTAAAGATTTATTAGTCAATTTCAAAACTGATAAGATTTTAAGGATCAAATTTCTATCTTATTGGGATTAGGGAATTGGGGATCTGATGATTTATTTATATAGCATTGTATCTTGTATCTAAATACGCTCAAGAAATAAAAAGTCATCTCTCTCTCCTGTGGACATAGGTGGATTTTCGCCGAATCACGTAAATCTCTGTTCTTGATTATTCTTGTTTTTGACTTTTCATCTCATCTAGTTAGGGTGTTCTTCAGCACAACAATTAGTATCGAAGCAACCAAAGTTCTCCATTCTTGTATTGCGACTTTTGACTAGATGGCTAGAAAAGGTTTGACCGTTCGATTTGATATCGAATGATTCACCTGGAAGAGTAATTTTACACCATGGTGGAGAAGAATGAAGGATCTGTTGGTTCAACTGAGTTTATCAAAGGTTCTTCTAGGAAAATTGAACAAGTTGGACACCATCACCGATGATGACTAGGCCAACATGGAGGAGAGGGCATGTGATGCGATCTGATTGAGCCTATCAGACGAGGCACTTCAATACGTGGCAGAAATCGAATCCACTCTAGAGGTATGGCTCAAACTCAAAAGCATCTACATGACGACCAGCTCTATCACGATCTTGATTCGACCCTTCATCATGGCCAGATGAAGTGGGGTCCTTCCATCTTCATCATGGACAAGGCATGCAAGGGGGTCCCATCGTAACAATTCCCTCGCTGTTTCTACGTTTCCGTTCGCAGAAGCCAAGTGAAGTGGGGTCCTTCCATCTTCATCATGGACAAGGCATGCAAGGGGTTCCAATCGTAACAATTCCCTCGCTGTTTCTGCGTATCCATTCGTAGAAGCCAAGTGAAGAGGTGTACATCCTCGCCAAGGTAAAATGATTAGCTATGGAGCATTCTTATATATATCCCCTTGGCTTTGATACCATATACCCCTAAGGATTTGTGGTACTATATAAAGGATAAGAAATCACCTAGAGTGATTTCAATATATATAGAAAATTGTTAAGTGATTTGTGATTTAATTCTTAACGTCTACGTTTGTTTGGATTGGTTAATATGTGGGAAAATTCTATAGGTTCTGTATCTCTAATGTAATCATAAAAATATCCTAGTTGTGTGAAATTATTTAATATGAAATATAATAATTCATGAGTGATAATGATAATAAATAAGAAACGAATCATGTGAAGAAATGAAATATAGATGAAGACTAAGCTAATTATGATTTCAATCATAAAATAATATGAAACATAAATGAAAGCAATTAGAATAACAATGTGATCTCACGCAGGGGAGGTAGTCCGTACTCGAGTAGAGATTCCATTGATATGCATGAATAGTAATTAAAATAACAATGTGATCTTACACGGGCGGTAGTCCGCACTTGAATAGAGATCACACTGATATGCGTGATAAAGAAAAATGTGACCTTCTACAAAAGCGGTAGTCCACTCGCATGTAGAGACCTTACTTGAAACAAAAGTAAAAGAAGGCTAATAATATGAAGTGATAATGCCAACCAAAACTTGGTTGATACCATTCCAAATGAAGATGAGGATTGAAAGAGGGAATTCAAGCTCGAGCTTGTCAATTTAAATGAAGATGAGGATCAAAGAGGGAATTTGAGCTCGAGATTGGGGATTTAATTATATATAACTTGATGTACGGAATCGGTATAAATAGTAAAAGAAATGACGACGATAGCACGTGCATGCACATAATCATATCCCGATCATCGAATGTGGTGGCGTTCGCTTTGAGTGCATGCAGCCGACTGCCGTTATGATTATTCCCTAATTGGACAGTAATAATGTAGCAAGACGTGATCAAGGGAGCTAGAGATTAGATGAGGGTGATTTTGGTTTTCCTTTCCTGTTAGGGATTAGACAATTATACAGGTGTTCGGATATGGATGAAAGCACAATGACCGTCCCCCACCTCCCCCCCCAACCTACTATTAATTGCAATTATGTAGGTTTGCCGGCTATTTTGCTCTAGAAGAATTGACCCTTGAATTCGTGCTCACCGTGATAAATGTGATTTTGTTCTTGATTTTAATTAATTGCTCTAGGAATTTGTTAGACGTCCTCCTCCTGTCAGATCAAATCTGCATTGGATAAGGCAGGACTGCGATTGATAGACAGAGAGATCAGCATAGCAAAAACTGGAAAAAAGATAAAATTGGAGAAGTTAATAGATTAGACCATCAAAAGAGAGCGCGTTCTTAAAAGTTAATAGTAGATAATAATTGCCACGAGGTCTTATGCTTTTAATTTTGATTTGCATTTACACCATCAAAAGAGAGCGGGTTCTTAAAAGTTGAAAATGCAACACGGAAAGAAAATTTAAATGTGCTTATTGACGGGAATGAATTAAATTGATGCAAAATGGGTGGAATTTAGAATTTATGAGAAATTTGTTGGGATGAAAAGCTCTCCATGCAGGCAAACGAGTTAATGCCCTTGGAAGATATAACTGGAAAGACAATGCAACAAGTCGCATGGGAAGCCTCACCTTCTCTTGAAGGAGTTGAAAGGTTTGTGGCAACTTTTTTAAACATCTTGTCTTTCATATATATTTTTAAAATATACTAACTCTACAAAATTTCAACCTTGGTGCAGGCAATGTCTATTGAACGACAGTTTAAAAGTGGGGCAAGATTTGACTTCCCGGCAAATCAGAAACACAGAAGCATCATGCAATTCTAGGTCTAGTAAGTTGTTGACACCTAAATTTTAGCAATCCATTTAGTCATTTATTGCATAAAAAATTAAGGGTTAATTTTATCCTTGGAAAAAAATATTAATTGCATAGCTACATTTAGTTTGCATATTTTGCATTTTATTTACTGGACTGGTGGCGGATGGGTCGAATTGGTCTTTTTGAGTTTTAAATTAACAGGTCGGACTAAGCCCATGGAGAGTACAAATTGGCCCAAGCCCATTTTCTAAAATTGAGATTTGAAATGAGGATTTTCAAAATTTGAGAAAATCGGGGCTATGATCTTATCTTTAAAAATAGTAGAAAATATTTTGGAGATAAGGAGAATAAAATAATTTGATGATTAGGAGGTTATAGACAATCTTTTCGTTGAATGAAATATTCACAAAGGGATTGCATTTTATTTTGGCCTATAAAAGGGTGTGTACGTAGGGTTTTGAAAGGAGAGCTTCTTTTGGAAAAAATTCAGAAAAAGTGGAGAGAAGTTTTGTTTCTGCAGTTAAAAAAAAAAAAGAGAAAGAGTACGAAGAAAAAGGGAAGCCGTCCGTGGAGGTGTGTTGAGAAAAAAGAAAAAAAGTCAAGTAAAAAGAGAGAGAAAAGCTTTCTTCATCGTCCATCTTCAGCAACAAGAGGGCTTTTTCTCTTTCCTGACAAACTGCAGGGAAAAGAAAAGTCAGAGAGAGCATTGCCGTGAGAGAGAGAAGTGACGTGAGGGAGAGTGAAAAACAAAAAATTTTGCACTGTTCTTCTTCGTGGGTTTCTTCTCCGCGAACACCCACGCCATTCCGCTGCAACCGACGCCGCGCACCCCTTCCTCCCGCGAAGCTCCGCCGCGCCTCAGCTTGTCCCCGAAGCCCTGCAACTCGCGCCCAGCAACACAGTGGTCCTCCTCCACTCAGCCGACGCCACCGCACCAGCACCTCTGCTCAGTCCCCGCACTCGCTCGGAGCCTAATCTACCGCACCAGCACCTCTGCTCAGTCCCCGCGCTCGCTGCCCTCCGGACGCCACCGCTCGCCGCCGATCCGCTCGCTGCTGGTCCTCATCGCCGGAGCTCCGACGATTAACTCCCGGTGGACCTCCTCGAAGACCCACGGTTCCACGTGGGAAAGGAAAGAAGAAAAAAACAAAAAAAAGAAAAAGGAAAAGGGATTTAAGTAGATTTTTTATTTTATTATTATTGCTTATCCAGTTATAGTTTTTTTATTTTCCTTTATATCTAGTTTTGTTTAGTGGAATTGTTCCTCTTAAATGTTTGATTGAGATTCCAACATGAAAGTGCCCCTCAAGCTAGGGATTGATAGTCCGATTTTCGCGCCCGAAATTCGACTCGCAATTCCTTACAAAAATCGACAATCCAATCTCAAGCCCGAGATTCGATTCGCGATTTAATTTAAAATTAGCTAACCCGATCTCATGCGCGAGATATGGTTCGTCAATTTTTGGATATCAATCTTATCTTTTATTTGATTTGCTATCGTCAAGTTGGTTGAGTCAAATCTTATTTTCGTAAAATAAAAAATCAAAAAAATCTTAATTAGGATTAGGTTTGTTGTCATCTTGCATATTTAGGATTGCAATATTATTATGAATTTTTAAATAAAAAAATCCAAAAAAAGAAAAGTGCAATCATTTAGGTTGTTAGTTTTTTATTTGAATTGCATGTTTAATTATGTGTTAGTTTTAATTTCGAATTTCTTAAAGAAAAACACAAAAAAATCATTGTGCTTATTAGATTAAAATTTCATGTTTCATTTTAAATTTAGATCATCTTTTTAGATAAATTGCATTTTAGATTTAGATAATGTCTTAGTTTAAATTAGGATTTAATATGACTTAATCCCTAGTTTAAATTAGATAGAATCTTAATCTAGCTAGATCATTTGAAATTTCATAAAATTTGTCTTAGGATAAAGTAGTTGCAATTCCTAGGATAGATTGCATTTTTAAAATAAAAAATGTCATTTACATGTCATATAGAATTAAGTCCATGAGATGCACATCATTTTAGTGATTATTGTTAGGTTCATTTCTAATTAGAAATTGTCCATCATTAGATTAGGTCATTTAATAAATGTCGCGTGACATATAGCTCGCGTATTAAATTATATGCTGCATGTCATCTTAGTTTAAATAATTTTGTATGTCATCGCATCACATTGCATGTCATTTGAATTAGGTCATTTAGATTGCATTTAATTATTGCATTTCTTCATGTCATATAGTTTAGGTCATGCTGCCATGTCATATTAGATTATTAGAATGCATCGCATGATTTTCATTAAGAAAAACGAAAACATAAAATTGAGTAATTGCTTGTTAATTAAAAACCATATCTAGGGTTGTTGATGTGGATTTTAATTTAACACTGCAGATGCTTTCGTTGCTTTGAGGTAAGTCCTGCATTATTTAATTATTTTCTTGGGTGTTAAATTGATGGTTTGTGCACCTGCATGAACACCTCACATGTTAGAGAACTAGTTTAAAACCAATTCAAGCTGCCTGCCAAACCTTTTCAAAATAAAAAGAAAGGTACCGAAAGGGCGTTAGAGAAATCTAACGTAACCAAGTCCCCGTACCCTTAGTCTCTGGTTCGTAGGAGTAAAGTAAATCTCCCGTTACTTTACTAGGGTTTATAATCGACCCACCAAAATAGATTAGTGGCGACTCCTAGTTAAAAATCAATTGCATGTTAACAATTCAAACCTAAGTCGCGAATTGGTATGGGCTTGGGAGGGCCCGAGTTAAGTCTAGGCTTAACAATCCATTAGCCAAAACTTAGGTGGTTCACACTCGAAAAAAATTGGTCGCGACAGTTTGGCGACTCCGCTGGGGAGATGAGTTAAAACTCTTAGTGGACTTAGGCCAATTTTTCTTTTCTTTTGAAAAATGTTTTTGTTTGGCAGCGAGGATCCCAAGTACGTCCCTAACATTTAAGGTGTTAAATGTTTTTGCAGGATGGGAGGTATAAGGGGAAGTGTTTGCTGACCTTTGTTTTGCAGGAAGGTGTAGGAATGTATGGTTTATTTTCATATATGAAGTATTGCTTGATATAAAATGTTGCGCCTGCCTTGCATCTAGCACTACATTATTGCACACACAACCTGCCGCCGGACCTGGGCCGCATTAGGATCATCTAGGATGGTATTGAGATGTTTGCCACTCCGACCGCATGCTCGCGGTACGAGTCACCCATCTCAATCCCGAAGTTTCTTTCATGGTGTCAAGAGTACCCACCTCGGTCCGCATGCTCGCGACCCGGGTCGGCCCTTTGACCAAGCCGGAGTCATGAGGACCCGACATAGTCCACAAGCTCGTGGCTAGTCCGATCATCCTTGTGGCTCCACCTTGATAAGCCTTATAGATTAGAAATCGAGCCACTTACCATGCGCATGTCTATGTGATTGCCATTGATTCTCCTTGGTGAAGTAAGTGTTCTTTCCCTATACCATGCAATTTATTTTGTCATATTCTTGGGTCCGTCCATGACAATTTAGATCAATCATTGATTTAATTCATTGGTCGATTAGAAATGAAATGATGAAATTGCCATGCAATCAACCATTTTTTTTTGAAAAAAAACTCTGGAGAATTTGTCTTCGATTCATGTCTATGAAATTTGATAAGCTTTTAAAAAAAAAATGAAAAAAGTTGATAGATCATTGTCATGGATTGATTTTTTATTTGCACCTCATACTTGTATATTTTCATTCATTTGAATTAGGTTATAACGGATCCGTCACGTTCGCCCATCATCACGCGATTAAGAGCTAGAATGGCCGAACAAATTGAAATGCGTGATCGTGTCTCCGCTGTGGAGACTCAACTCCAACAAGTACTCGCCTCTATACAGCTTGTGATGGATCAACTCCAATTTCTCCAAGCAAATCCAACAACTGCACCCGCTCTTCCTGAAGTAGTTATCCCGAAGCAAGCAAACAAGGTTCAAATGACTGATGACGACATGCCTGGGCTGGAAGATGACCCAGTCATTGTTGGAAAGACCAAGCTTGACGGCGTTCCCAAGACAGATCAGGATGAGCGTGTTGTGAAGCTGGAAGAGAAAATGAGACAGCTGCAGGAGTCACAAAGCTCCCTCCCATTCGACCTCTCAGTCTATGAGAAGGTCAAAATGCCGAGCAAGTTCAAAATGCCAGAGTTTGAGAAGTATGATGGCACATCTTGCCCAAAATCTCATCTACAGATGTATCACGTGCGCATGGCCCAGCACGTCAAAAATGAGCCTCTCATGATCCAATCATTCCATGCAAGTTTGACTGGACCCGCACTCAACTGGTACGTGATGAAGAATGTGAACCTGCTCGACACCTGGAACGAAGTGGCTGACGCATTCCTCAAACAATACAAGTTCAACATGGACATCGCACCTTCCCGAGAAGACCTAGAGCGGATGGAAACGAAAATGAGCGAATCATTTAAAGAATATGCTGTAAGATGGAGAAACCTGGCAGCTCAAATCACTCCTGAGCCTACCAACAAGGAGCTAATGAAGTTGTTTGTGAAGACCCTCCCACCTGAGTTTCGTAACAGAATGGCCAGTACATACGTCGAAAGCTTCAATCAGCTTATTCCTGTAGGAGAACAAATTGAGATGGGGATAAGAGAAGGGTGGTTTACTGAGCCATTTAACAAGAGGTTTTCTACCAAGAAGGAGAGAGACCCTGAAGCTGAGATTAATATGGCCTACTCTCAACTGAATCGTGATACATCTAATCGAGCTCTAGTAATTAAGATTTCCACTGAGCAACAGCGTGGAGGATATCAGTTCTCAGGTCAACGACGTAATGTTAGGAGGCAGCTTACATCTCTTCCTGGACCCCTATCCAAAGTTTTGCCTATTCTCCAAAAGAAGGGATTACTCTCTACTGAGCCGAAGCGACCAAATCCCGAGCGTTATCCTGCATATAATCCCTCCGAGAAGTGTGACTATCACATGGGAGAGATTGGTCACTCTACTGATGATTGCTATGTTTTGAAGCATAAGGTCCAAGACCTCTTGGATACAAAGGCGTTCTCTTTCAGCAGTAATCAGAAAAATCCTCAGCCCAACCAGGATGAAGGCGCAAATGCTGTCACTGAGTGAAGAAGTTCTTATCTCCTAGGATTTCAAGTTTTGTTTAGGATTCTTTGCTTTTTGAAATTTCAATTATCGCTTTCGCTTTTAGGGTTTGGCTTGTTTGCATTTTCCATTCCAATAATTTTCAATGAAATTACAATTTTATTTTCAATTTTGAGGACATGATGGAGTATACCAAACTAGTCCAATGACGATATCCAACCATGAAAGAAACTATCATCCACAGAGAAATCCTGAGGGCTGGACTTTTTCATACCTCCTCCCAAAATTTTTTTCGAAAATAAAAGCATTTCAAAAAGAAAAAATTTCCCAAAGCTTGTAGCAGATTAAACTTGTTTGTTTGTCTAACTCATTTGCTTCTTGTCTCAGTGCATAATTCTATAACTTGTTATGACAAGGGACATCTGAAAATAGCGTTTCGAGTTTCAACGATCACAAACTTGACTTGTGATCAACGAGCTTAGAGCGCACTTGCAGTGAAAAAAAAAAAAAAAACAGATTTGGGGCAAGTAAAAGAGGACCATCATTCCCTGGTAGAAGAGTTGACAAATTGGGGGCATGACAGGTTTTGGTAGTGACCCGACTGGGATAAAGTCTCAACCCGAGCCAAAATGGATGTGCAATTTGAATTTACTCTGATGATTGCATAGTATCATACTGATTCACGTTCTCTTGTGCAGGGGCAAAAGTGGATTTTCAATCTTGGATGATAAGGACAATCCAAAGACATCAACTGCTGAGGCAATCCCATTGTAGAGGAATCCTTGAATGAATTTGCAGTGTGGAAAACTTTTTTTTGAAGTTGACAATTTTCCATGCCTAAAGCCGTTAAGATTTTTTTTTAAAGAGGATTTTGCATGATGACTCTTGCTTGTTTTGTCCACCAATTCCACTAAAGAACATCAGGATGGACTAATTTAATGAATGATGTGGAATTGATTGAGCATACTAAATGAGATGGGTCGGGATGATGAAAGGCAAACCTTATCCTATACACAGTCCCATATTCATACACTTGTGAGATGAGTGTAGGAAGGTTCATATCCATAAGGTAAAGAGTTATCTCGCAAAAGGTACGGCAACCGAAATGATGAGAGGCAATTCATATCTCTATCCCAAACACTACAGGTGATCCGTTGCTTAACCCTTTTGAGCCCATACACTTATGGATATTCTTTTCAAATCACCCCTGTCAAGAATCACCCCACATCGGGGCAACTAAGAGATCAAATGGCATCATGAGGTAAGGAAAATAAATTGAAATTTTCTTGCTCTCACTTGCATCAATCTTCAAGTCATGCTATTACATTGAATTCATGTGTTAATTTAAGTGCCTTAGGATGATGAAGAGCATTTCTTTCTCTATCCCATACACTTATATCATTTGCATAGCCCATTTGAGCCTGCAATTTTATTTCTTTAAACCCAATTGGTGATCATCCCCCACATTGGGGCAAGGCAAAAGGCAGATGAGGACCTTTGAAAGTTCAAGTGCCATTCAAAGTATAATTGCTTGACGCATGCATTGTGCGCAAGAATTGAATTCAAAATAGAACTAAGGGGCGTGAAAAGTAGTGTGCCTGGTAAAAGCAAGGCCAATGTGTGGCATCCCGGAAATTCAAAGCCGAGCCTTAAGGTGTGTTAAATGTCTTTAATTAGGTGATAGAATTTTATGGCTTATGCTTTGGCCAATTTGTCTTTTAATTTGATGAATTTTGCTTGTGTTGTGGAAATTTAAATTTAAATGCTTGGCCATATGATTTAAATTTCAATGATTAAAAATATCCCAAGGTTTTGGCCAAGATGAAATTTGAATTTAGAAATATTAATTAAAAGGAATTCAAAAAAAAAAAAAAGAAAAAAAAAAGAAAAAGGGTTGAATTTTCGAAATGGGCCTTGGGCCCATTAGCCTAAAGCTTGGTGGGCCAAGCTAGTCGGCCCATTGGGCCCAAGAAGGATTTTCGACCAGCCCAAGAAGGAGTGGCCGGTTGGGCCTAAGCCCAAGCCCATTAACCCAAATCAAATTTCAAAAATAGAAATGACAAGTGGCAAGACAAGTCCTCATGCATTGGCCATGGTTGAGGTGGATTAATCATTGCAATTGAGGGGATATAAAAGGGGATTAGGAGAGAGAGTGGCCGGTTCTTGCTTCATTTCCGTCCAAGAGAGAAGTGTGCGAGAGAGAGAGGGCTTGAGCGGAAGAGAAGGACCGAGAGAGAGGAGGTGGAGCCGAGAGTTGCCGCCGCCGTGTCTCGCCGTCGCCGCCTTGTCCGACCGTCCTACGCCGCCTTGTGCTTGCTGTTCGTTCATTTTGGAGGCAAGTGGGGGGTCCTTAACTTCTCTTGCACGTTGTTTTGATGGTTGCATGTTCGGTTTTAAGGGTGATTTGGGCGAAATACCGAAGTAAGGGTTGAATGTGTTCATGTTATGTGGCTGTTTCCGTTCGGTCGGTGGTAGACAGTATCTTATTCGAGCTTGCATGTGTATTTGAAGTGTGATTTTGGCTTCGGTGTCTTCATGAAAGTTGAAGCTAACATCTTGAGGTATGACATACTCGAATTTCATGGAAAACGATGGTGATATGTGGGGTCAAAAGCTTTGTTATACGGAGACCTCAGATCTGCGAAATCTTCACTGACCTTCTGTTGATTTCTTGTTTGCATGTTGATTTATGTTGGAGATCTCACCTTGTTGTCTTCTTGAAAGTTGTAGGAAACACCTTAAGCTACAACATACTCGAATATGAGGCAAAAAGAACAAGTGTAACTTGGTGAATCGGTTAGATCTTGGAGATGGTTGATTCTGGTGAGGTGTACCGAGACACCCGAGACTTCATGGGTTAAAATGGTGACCATAATCTGGGTATTTGACCTAGATCCCTTCACGAAAATTGTAAAGCACACATTTTTACATAACATACTTAAATTTCAGAAGGAACGAAAGAGATTTGATGGGTGAAATATAAGAAATACGGAGGAGTGTGTTCTGGACGTCGCGGTAGAGATTCCAGAAGCTTCGTAGGACTATGGAAATTAATATAAATAGAATTTGGCTTAAAGTCCTTAATGACAAGGGTACGAAAATGTGTTGGCTATCACCCTGTAAATTTTCGTAATTTTTGAAGACCGATTGGGTATTTTAATTAAATTAATTCGGAAACTGTGCAGTGGGTCTAAATCCGGGAATTTTAGGATGTTTTTGGAGGAAATATTGAAATTATAAGAAATTCACTTTGGTCACGAATTTTATTGTGATCCTATTAGTGATTGTTGAATATTATGATTTTGGGAAAATCATAAATATTAAATAATTATTTATGAAAATAAATAAATATAATATAATATAAAATATAATAAAATATAATAAAATAATAAAATAATAATAAAATAAAATAGATTTTTATTTGGCCATGGATTCAATTCCATTTGTGTGGCACTTGTGTGATGAGGTCTTTGTACATGCATTAAGTTGAAATGCTTATGTGATTAAGCTATGACATGTGCATGACATGTGAATTGAAATGCTTATGTGATTAAGCTATGACATGTGCATGACACGTGAATTGAAATGCTTATGTGATTAAGCTATGACATGTGCATGACACGTGAATTGAAATGCTTATGTGATTAAGCTATGACATGTGCATGACATGTGAATTGAAATGCAAGTATGATATGTTTGATGCCATGCCAAATTTCCATGTTAAATTGAGATAAAAGATAAATGTGGATGAGAATGAGGTTGTGGTGGAGGATGTTGTCTAGTGGCCTGGTGGCGTAATTCCAGAGATTCCCCGGGAGTTTCAGGATGCCGGAATGTGGGGGCCGGAAGCCTGTCGGAGGATACATGCTCGAAGGGAGTGACTCGCGATGCCGGGATTAGGGTGCGAGATCCCCGGTTAGAAGGGTAAAGGCCGGAAGCCCTGTCGGAGGTTTCGCCCCGAAGGGAATGCCTCGTGATGCTAGTTGAGATGCGAGATGCCGGAATGTGGGGGCCGGAAGCCCGGTGGCCATGAGATGGCTGGGATGGCGGGATCCCTGTCGGAGGTTTTGCCCGAAGGGATGGTGATGATGGTGAATTTGATGATTGAGAAAAGATAATGTGGGGATCAATTGATAAATAAAAGTGGAAATTGATCTATGATGTGATATGCATGGTGATGCATGGTTAATGATGATATGATGTGATATGCATGGTGATGCATGGTTAATGATGATATGATGTGATATGCATGGTGATGCATGGTTAATGATGATATGATGTGATATGCATGGTGATGCATGGTTAATGATGATGTGATATGCATGGTGATGCATGGCTAATGATAATGTGATATGCATGGTGATGCATGGCTAATGATAATGTGACATGCATGGTGATGCATGGCTAATGATAATGTGATATGCATGGTGATGCATGGCTAATGATGATGTGATATGCATGGTGATGCATGGATTATGATGATATGATGCGATATGCATGGTGATGCATGCCTAATGATGATATGATGTGATATGCATGGTGATGCATGGTTAATGATGATGTAAAGATAATAATATATGAGATGCCATGATGATGATATATATATGTTATGATAATGCATGAATATGCTTGACATCAAAAAGGTAAGCAGTGCCTGCATTGTATGATGATATGCATGGTGCATTGAGTTGTTATTGGATTTCCCTATCTTTGAGTGGTTGTACTCACCCCTTTTGGGGATAACATTTCAGATTAGCATTATGCCGCTACTCGCCGTTTCGTGGGGGTATTTTATGGTTTACCGTCCGATGTTGAGGTGGAGTGTACGGAGTTAGATTGTCCCTCGTGCCCGGATTGACGTTCATCCGAGTGCGATGTCTTAGTTATGTATGATATCGGCCTGGCGGGGGCCCCGTCATACAAGAGTTCATTTCTGTTCATGTCCGTCGAGATGGTGCTATGCGAGGATGTTGCCGCCGCCACCACCCGATGCACCGGGTTGGGTGTGAGACTCACGCGCGATGAGTAGAAGCCGAGCTTTTGATGTAGATAATCGACACCTTTGATGGGAGCTTGTGCGCTTGATGTAGAGGGTTGATAGTTTCTCTTTGAGATTTTAGGCGGGCATGGCGAGTCCTTGCTTTTCTTGTTTTGTATCGACCCGAGAAAGGAGGAGTCCCATCCTAAAAGAATATGTAAATAAAGTGTCGATGTTCGTATATGAAATCCTGATGTGTAGCTGGTGTGTATTTGTATCATGGGATAGAAGGGAGATGGATGACGATGTAAATTTTGCTTCCGGTATGAGTTGCGCATGGGACCGCTTTAAAAAAAAAAAAATGCCTGTAATCTGGCAAGGCTTAATTTTAGCCAAGAGTTAGAGATGGTAAAAGATGTAACACCGGCGCTGGTGACGACCTGCGAAGGGTTCGGGGTGTCACAGCTGCCCTTTTTGGTATCAGAGCAAATGGTTATAGGTGGAGTGATAAGGAGCCTCATTTGGAAATTGAGGAACATGATGACAATACACACCATAGGATTTAAAACGAGATAATTGAATAACGGGTGATGAGAATTCACTCGTAGATCCCCAGTAGTCTGTCTTGAATTTCCAGTAACATGTATATGTTACTTATATGATAGTAGTAATTGCTTTGAGTGAAGGCAGTGAGTCTCAGATTATTCCTGAGGCAATGCTTGGAATTTGCAGGAGAGTTATGGTGCGAGCTGGAAGTGCTCATCCATCGAGGGCTGAAGCCTCTGCTGCAAGGGCTGAACCCCGAATGAAAGATATCCTGCAGGCATTAGCCAATATTGGAAATTTGATGGAGAGGCAAGCGCAGCAACAGCCCGGAGCAGAACGCCGTACTCAAGGACTAGTGGAGCAGTTTTTGAAGCTGAAGCCACTTAAGTTTAATGGAATGGGAAGTCCTGAGGAGGCAGAGCAATGGATTGATGGAATAGAACGAATTTTCCGGCTGTTGGACTGCACTAATGCTGAGAAAATAGTCTTAGCAGAGTACCAATTGGAGGGAAATGCGAAGTTTTGGTGGAGAGCTTCGAAGGATATAATCTTTCCACCAGGTACTGATGTGAACTGGGATGAGTTTGTTAGGGCTTTCAATAGGAAGCATTTCTCTGACTGTGCTAAGGATAGGAAGATTACTGAATTTGTTCAGCTAGAACAAAAGGGGTTGACTGTAGATCAGTATGAGGCTAGATTTTCTGAATTGTCTAGATATGCTCCTAGATTGATTGAGGATCAGGAGGAGAAGGCTAAGAGATTCCTGAAAGGGCTGAGGACTGACATTAGGAAGCAGTTGGTGCCTTTGAACATAAGAGATTATAATGAGATTTATGAAAGGGCGCAGTTAGTGGAGCAGGAGCTGTTGAGGGAGAGGTCTGAATTTAAGAAACCGTTTAATTTTAGTGATGTGAGAAAGGGGAAGAGGCCTTATTCTGGTTAAGGTCAGACCTGGAATGTGAAGAAGAAGGGAAATTTTGGAAATTTTGGAGGAGCAAGGAGTGGTCTAAACATAGGGAAAGCACCCTATCAGCCTGGACAACAGAAATGTTTTGGCTGTGGACAAGTAGGTCATCTTAGGAGGAATTGCCCGCGAGAGAGGTCGCAAGTGAGTGTTGGCTCAGTGCGACAGGGATATCAGAGTGCTGTTAGGTCAAATCCGCAAGGAAAT
The DNA here is from genome assembly GCA_014182885.2 of Eucalyptus caleyi. Classification (NCBI taxonomy): domain Eukaryota; kingdom Viridiplantae; phylum Streptophyta; class Magnoliopsida; order Myrtales; family Myrtaceae; genus Eucalyptus; species Eucalyptus caleyi. The sequence continues at coordinate 53,575,000 of CM024468.2, read as the reverse complement.
CCTCAGAGACCACCTGCTCAGGGAAGGGTGTATGCGATCACCCAGGAGGAAGCGGAAGCTTCCAAAAATGTTATCTCAGGTACGATTCTTATTAATGGCGAAAGGGCATATGCATTGTTTGACACGGGTGCAACGCATTCGTTTGTGTCTGAAAGATATAGATGTTTGAATAAGATAGAAGTTATGCCGCTTGAGACGCCTCTTTGTGTTTCCACGCCTTTAAAGGATATGGTATTGTCTACATTGGTGTGTGAAAATTGTAAGATCTCAATGGGAGGAAAGGATATGGAAATAGACTTGGTTGTAATGGCTATGTATGATTTTGATGTTATTATAGGAATGGATTGGCTTCGTAAGTATCGGGCTAGAATGGATTGTTATAGGAGAGTGGTGCAATTTGTTTTACCTGATTAGTCTAGTTGTGAATTTCTAGGAGGTCAAACCCATTTTCCTGTAGCTCTTATTTCGGCAGTAGAAGCATGTAAGTTGCTTGACGGAGGATGTCAAGGGTACCTAGCCATAGTTAGAGATTATGCAAGGGAGGAGCCTAATCTTGAGGAAGTTTATGTGGTTAATGAATTTCAAGATGTATTTCCTGAGGAATTGCCTGGATTACCGCCAGAGCGGGAGATTGAATTTGAAATTGAATTAATGCCTGGAACAGGACCAATATCAAAAGCTCCATATAGGATGGCTTTAGTTGAATTGAAGGAGTTGAAAGTGCAACTGCAAGAATTGCTTGATAAGGGATTCATTAGACCAAGTGCTTCACCTTGGGGTGCACCGGTCTTGTTTGTGAAAAAGAAGGATTGGTCAATGCGCTTGTGTATTGACTATAGGCAATTGAATCAGGTGACCATTAAGAATAAGTATCCTTTGCCTAGAATTGATGATTTATTTGACCAACTCCAGGGAAGTTCAGTTTTCTCTAAGATTGATTTGAGATCGGGATACCATCAGTTGAGAATTAAGAAGGAGGACATTCCTAAGACTGCGTTTAGAACTCGTTATGGGCACTATGAGTTCCTTGTTATGCCATTTGGATTGACTAACGCCCCTGCTGCATTTATGGACTTGATGAATAGAATATTTCAGCCTTATCTAGACCAATTTGTGATTGTCTTTATTGATGATATTTTGGTATATTCAAAAGGGCCTAAAGAGCATGAGCAGCATTTGAGAATAGTTTTGCAGACTTTGAGAGAGCATAAGTTGTATGCTAAGTTTAGTAAGTGTGAATTCTGGTTGGATCGGATAGTATTTTTAGGACATGTGGTGTCAGGAAAAGGAATTGCAGTAGACCCGGCAAAAGTTGAAATGGTAGTGAATTGGCCGAGACCGACAACACCTACTGAGATACGAAGTTTCTTAGGATTGGCTGGTTATTATACGAGATTCATCGAAGGATTTTCAAGGCTAGCAGGACCTTTAACTAAGTTGACCCGAAAGAATGTGAAGTTTGAGTGGAATGGAGAATGTGAAAGGAGTTTTCCAAGAGCTTAAAAGGAAATTGACTTCAGCTCAATTCGACTATACCTCTTTTGGACACGATGGATTCACGGTGTATAGTGATGCATCTCACAAAGGATTAGGATGTGTTTTGATGCAGCATGGCAAGGTTGTAGCCTATGCATCCAGACAATTGAAACCTCATGAGTTGAATTACCCGACGCATGACTTAGAGCTAGCAGCCATAGTGTTTGCCTTGAAGATATGGAGACACTATTTGTATGGGGAAAAGTTTGAGATTTACACGGATCATAAGAGTTTGAAGTATCTGTTCTCACAAAAGGAGTTGAACAAGAGACAAAGGAGGTGGATGGAGTTGTTGAAGGATTATGACTGTGAGATAAGATATCATCCAGGAAAAGCGAATAGAGTAGCAGATGCTCTTAGTCGTAAGTCGGCTATTTCCATAGCAAGTTTAGAAATAGCTAGTTTGAGGATGGCAGAATGGAAATTGTTGGAATCTGTGGCAAATTCCGAATTTAAATTGGAAGTGGATTGTCTTACTGGTATGCTTAGTGCATTAAGGATTGAGCCAGAGATTATCCAGAAAATTAAAATTCTGCAAGAATCTGACCCAGAGATTTTGAAAGTAAAGGATGCTGTATCTTTAGGGAAAAGATCAGAATTTCAGATCTCTGATGATGGAATAGTAAGATGTCAAGGACGACTTTGTGTTCCCGACAATGAGGAATTAAGAAAGGAAATTCTGTCGGAAGCACATAAGAGTAATTATAGTATCCATCCTAGGTAGTACAAAGATGTATAGAAATTTGCGTTGGCAATTTTGGTGGAATGGTATGAAGGCAGATACGGCTAAGTACGTTTCTCAATGTTTGACGTGTCAGCAAGTAAAAGCGGAGCATCGAAAACCCGCAGGACTCTTGAGACCATTAGACATTCCTGAATGGAAATGGGAACATATAACGATGGACTTTGTGCAAGGATTGCCAAGGACATCAAGTAGTCATGATTCAATTTGGGTTATAGTGGATCGATTGACTAAGTCGGCACATTTCTTAGCGATTCGCATGGATTACCCAATGGATAAGTATGCGGACATATATGTAAGTCAAGTGGTACGCTTACATGGTGTTCCAGTGACTATTACTTCAGATCGAGATTCGAGGTTTACTTCGAATTTTTGGAAAAGTCTTCAAATTGCGTTAGGATCTAAGCTTCAGTTTAGTACAGCTTTTCATCCCCAGACAGATGGTCAATCGGAAAGAGTAATCCAGATATTAGAGGATATGTTAAGAGCTTGCGCAATTGATTTCAAAGGAAATTGGGATGAAAGATTGCATTTGGTAGAATTCGCCTATAACAATAGCTTTCAGAAGAGTATAGGCATGTCACCTTATGAAGCATTATATGGAAGGAGATGTAGGACTCCTGTTTGTTGGAATGAAGTAGGAGAAAGGAAGTTGACAGGACCTGAATTAGTACAAGTTACCGTTGAGGCTGTTGATATTATCAGGGAAAGGCTTAGAACAGCTCAGAGTAGACAGAAAGATTACGCTGATAGACGTAGGAGGCCTTTGGAATTTGGTATAGGAGACCATGTATTCCTTAAGGTATCTCCAATGAAAGGAATATCTCGATTTGGGAAGAAGGGTAAGTTAAGCCCTAGATTTGTTGGACCTTTTGAAATTCTGGAAAGGGTAGGTGACGTGGCTTATCGTTTAGCGTTACCTCCTAAGTTAGGAAATCTGCACGATGTGTTTCATGTATCGATGTTGAGGAAGTACCAGCCGGATCCTGGTCATATACTCGATCATGAAGCCATCAAAATGAATGAGAAAGTAAGGTATAGTGAAGAGCCTGTGCAGATATTAGATCGAAAGGAGCAAATTCTTAGGACCAAAAAGATCCCATTGGTTAAGGTGTTATGGCGACATCATGATGTGGAGGAAGCCACATGGGAAGGTGAGGATCAGATGAGGGAAAAGTATCCTTATTTATTTCAAGAAGGCGCGAGTAGTGCTTGAATTTCGAGGACGAAATTCTCTAAGGAGGGGAGAATTGTGGCATCCCGGAAATTCAAAGCTGAGCCTTAAGGTGTGTTAAATGTCTTTAATTAGGTGATAGAATTTTATGGCTTATGCTTTGGCCAATTTGTCTTTTAATTTGATGAATTTTGCTTGTGTTGTGGAAATTTAAATTTAAATGCTTGGCCATATGATTTAAATTTCAATGATTAAAAATATCCCAAGGTTTTGGCCAAGATGAAATTTGAATTTAGAAATATTAATTAAAAGGAATTCAAAAAAAAAAAAAGAAAAAAAAAGAAAAAGGGTTGAATTTTCGAAATGGGCCTTGGGCCCATTAGCCTAGAGCTTGGTGGGCCAAGCTAGTCGGCCCATTGGGCCCAAGAAGGATTTTCGACCAGCCCAAGAAGGAGTGGCCGGTTGGGCCTAAGCCCAAGCCCATTAACCCAAATCAAATTTCAAAAAATAGAAATGACAAGTGGCAAGACAAGTCCTCATGCATTGGCCATGGTTGAGGTGGATTAATCATTGCAATTGAGGGGATATAAAAGGGGATTAGGAGAGAGAGTGGCCGGTTCTTGCTTCATTTCCGTCCAAGAGAGAAGTGTGCGAGAGAGAGAGGGCTTGAGCGGAAGAGAAGGACCGAGAGAGAGGAGGTGGAGCCGGAGTTGCCGCCGCCGTGTCTCGCCATGTCGCCGCCTTGTCCGACCGTCCTACGCCGCCTTGTGCTTGCTGTTCGTTCATTTTGGAGGCAAGTGGGGGGTCCTTAACTTCTCTTGCACGTTGTTTTGATGGTTGCATGTTCGGTTTTAAGGGTGATTTGGGCGAAATACCGAAGTAAGGGTTGAATGTGTTCATGTTATGTGGCTGTTTCCGTTCGGTCGGTGGTAGACAGTATCTTATTCGAGCTTGCATGTGTATTTGAAGAGTGATTTTGGCTTCGGTGTCTTCATGAAAGTTGAAGCTAACATCTTGAGGTATGACATACTCGAATTTCATGGAAAACGATGGTGATATGTGGGGTCAAAAGCTTTGTTATACGGAGACCTCAGATCTGCGAAATCTTCACTGACCTTCTGTTGATTTCTTGTTTGCATGTTGATTTATGTTGGATATCTCACCTTGTTGTCTTCTTGAAAGTTGTAGGAAACACATTAAGCTACAACATACTCGAATATGAGGCAAAAAGAACAAGTGTAACTTGGTGAATCGGTTAGATCTTGGAGATGGTTGATTCTGGTGAGGTGTACCGAGACACCCGAGACTTCATGGGTTAAAATGGTGACCATAATCTGGGTATTTGACCTAGATCCCTTCACGAAAATTGTAAAGGACACATTTTTACATAACATAATTAAATTTCAGAAGGAACGAAAGAGATTTGATGGGTGAAATCTAAGAAATACGGAGGAGTGTGTTCTGGACGTCGCGGTAGAGATTCCAGAAGCTTCGTAGGACTATGGAAATTAATATAAAAAGAATTTGGCTTAAAGTCCTTAATGAAAAGGGTACGAAAATGTGTTGGCTATCACCCTGTAAATTTTCGTAATTTTTGAAGACCGATTGGGTATTTTAATTAAATTAATTCGGAAACTGTGCAGTGGGTCTAAATCCGGGAATTTTAGGATGTTTTTGGAGGAAATATTGAAATTATAAGAAATTCACTTTGGTCACGAATTTTATTGTGATCCTATTAGTGATTGTTGAATATTATGATTTTGGGAAAATCATAAATATTAAATAATTATTTATGAAAATAAATATAATATAATATAATATAAAATATAATAAAATATAATAAAATAATAAAATAATAATAAAATAAAATAGATTTTTATTTGGCCATGGATTCAATTCCATTTGTGTGGCACTTGTGTGATGAGGTCTTTGTACATGCATTAAGTTGAAATGCTTATGTGATTAAGCTATGACATGTGCATGACATGTGAATTGAAATGCTTATGTGATTAAGCTATGACATGTGCATGACACGCGAATTGAAATGCTTATGTGATTAAGCTATGACATGTGCATGACATGTGAATTGAAATGCAAGTGTGATATGTTTGATGCCATGCCAAATTTCCATGTTAAATTGAGATAAAAGATAAATGTGGATGAGAATGAGGTTGTGGTGGAGGATGTTGTCCGGTGGCTGGTGGCGTAATTCCAGAGATTCCCCGGGAGTTTCAGGATGCCCGGAATGTGGGGGCCGGAAGCCGATTGTATCGGAGGTTTCTGCCCGAAGGGAGTGACTCGGGATGCCAGGATTAGGGTGCGAGATCCCCGGTTAGAAGGGTAAAGGCCGGAAGCCCGTCGGAGGTTTCGCCCGAAGGGAATGCCTCGTGATGCTAGTTGAGATGCGAGATGCCCGGAATGTGGGGGGCCGGAAGCCCAGTGGCCATGAGATGGCTGGGATACTAGGATCCCTGTCGGAGGTTTCTGCCCGAAGGGATGGTGATGATGGTGAATTTGATGATTGAGAAAAGATAATGTGGGGATCAATTGATAAATACAAGTGGAAATTGATCTATGATGTGATATGCATGGTGATGCATGGTTAATGATGATATGATGTGATATGCATGGTGATGCATGGTTAATGATGATATGATGTGATATGCATGGTGATGCATGGTTAATGATGATATGATGTGATATGCATGGTGATGCATGGTTAATGATGATGTGATATGCATGGTGATGCATGGCTAATGATAATGTGATATGCATGGTGATGCATGGCTAATGATAATGTGACATGCATGGTGATGCATGCTAATGATAATGTGATATGCACGGTGATGCATGGCTAATGATGATGTGATATGCATGGTGATGCATGGATTATGATGATATGATGCGATATGCATGGTGATGCATGCCTAATGATGATATGATGTGATATGCATGGTGATGCATGGTTAATGATGATGTAAAGATAATAATATATGAGATGCCATGATGATGATATATATGTTATGATAATGCATGAATATGCTTGACATCAAAAAGGTAAGCAATGCCTGCATTGTATGATGGTATGCATGGTGCATTGGAGTTGTTATTGGATTTCCCTATCTCGCCGAGTGGTTGTACTCACCCCTTTTGGGGATAACATTTCAGATTAGCACTATGCCGCTACCCGCTGTTTCGCGTGGGGTATTTTACGGTCTACCGTCCGATGTTGAGGTGGAGTGTACGGAGTTAGATTGTCCTCTCGTGCCCGGATTGACGTTCATCCGAGTGCGATGCTTAGTTATGTATGATATCGGCCTGGTCGGGGGCCCTATCATACAAGAGTTCAAGAGTTCACGTCCGTCGAGATGGTGCTATGCGAGGATGTTGCCGCCGCCACCACCCGATGCACCGGGTTGGGTGTGAGACTCACGCGCGACGAGTAGGAGCCGAGCTTTTGATGTAGATAATCGACACCTTTGATGGGAGCTTGTGCGCTTGATGTAGAGGGTTGATAGTTTCTTTTTGAGATTTTAGGCAGGGCATGGCAGAGTCCTTGCTTTTCTTGTTCTGTATCGACCCGAGAAAGGAGGAGTCCCATCCTAAAAGAATATGTAAATAAAGTGTCGATGTTCGTATATGAAATCCTGATGTGTAGCTGGTGTGTATTTGTATCATGGGATAGAAGGGAGATGGATGACGATGTAAATTTTGCTTCCGCTATGAGTTGCGCATGGGACCGCTTTAAAAAAAAAAAAATGCCTGTAATCTGGCAAGGCTTAATTTTAGCCAAGAGTTAGAGATGGTAAAAGATGTAACACCGGCGCTGGTGACGACCTGCGAAGTGTTCGGGGTGTCACACAATGCCCATGAAAAAAGAATTGAATTCAAAAAGTGAATGAAAACTAAGGGGCATGAAAAAGCGGTGTGCCTAATAAAAGCAAGGCCAATGCCCATAGATGAAAAAAGAGTCAAGATAGGTGATTGTCAATTACAAGAATTGAATTCCAATGGAGCAATAGTCAAAGAACTCAAATGCCGAGTTTCTACAATCAATGGGGGACTTCATGAAGACAATCCCCGATGGTGAAAAAGAAAACTGGTGGCAATGCCAAGATGATCATCAACTCACACCTTTTACACACATTTTGAACCTAATGATCCTTTCATTTCTCAAACCATGAACCCAACCTACGTTACGTCCCTTACAAAGTCTCTTCAGATTAGGGCATTTGAATTAACGTAGGAGTTCATATGTTTATAAGCATCGCTCGAAGAAGTGCGAGCAAGATTATTTCTTTTTCATTTTGCAGGGTTCTTGACTTGTAAACCCGGAGATGATTACAAGACTGTTCATTCAATAGCTTTGACTCAAAGAGTCCTTTTGTTAAGCCGTTGACCAAGCCCACATTATGGTCCTTGTTAAAGACCTCTCAGATTGGTAAGATCGTACCGCTTGCGAGAATACTCAGACCCATGTCGATATGATAAAATTGAGTGATTCTCATAAAATAGCCATTCTAAATGAGAGTGAGTCAAAGTCCTTTCTAACCGAAAGTCTCTCATTTAATATTTCTAAGAAATCTACGTCATGAGTGAAGATTGTCTTAAATGATAATTCTCTCAGTGGAAATTTGGGTGATGCAAAGGTCATTATGCATAAACCTTGATTGAGTTGATGAAAACCTCACTGAATTTTGAAATGTGCATTCTAGAGTGGCTTAGATTGTTTTTCTCTTTGATAAATGCATATAAGTTTTTACTCTAAATCATGTCTGACAGGTAATTCAAGTTCCTTTCAGAATGTTTCATGATATTAGAAGATGAGAAACCTCCACCATGAGATGAAAGACTTCCACAGGGTATCCAAATTCCAAACAAGACATATCCCCAAGAATCAGAGATATCATCAGGTAAGTATATCTCTACCATACTCTAAAATACTTGTCATTGTGCAGGTATTCTCTCTCAAGTACATCGACACTTGACTTGGTCAAGTTGTCCAATTATATCGACTCGGCGTGCTTCTGTAGCCCGATGTCGCTTTTAATAGACCCGGCGTGCTTCCGTAGCCCGGAGTTCTTGACCTGGCGTGCTTTCGTAGCCCAGAGTCCCTCTTTATTGACCCGGCGTGCTTTCATAGCCCGGTGTCCTTTATATTAACCTGGCGTGCTTTCGTAGCCCAGAGTCCTTCTTTATTGACCCAGCGTGCTTTCTTAGCCCGGTGTCCTTTATATTGACCTGGCGTGCTTTCGTAGCCCAGAGTCCCTTTTAATGGACTCGGTGTGCTTCCGTAGCCCGATGTCGCCTTTAATAGACCTGGCGTGCTTTCGTAGCCCAGAGTCATTTTCATTGACTCGGCGTGCTTCCATAGCCCGATGTCGCCTTTAATAGACCCGGCGTGCTTCTGTAGCCCGGAGTTGTTGACCTGGCGTGCTTTTGTAGCCCCGAGTCCTTTTCATCGACTCGGCGTGCTTCTGTAGCCCGATGTCTCTTTCTTGACTTGGCGTGCTTTCGTAGCTCAGAGTCCATTTTATCGAACCGGCGTGCTTCTGTAGCCCGGATTTCTTTTATCGACCTGGCATGCTTTCGTAGCCCAGAGTCTTTTACACCGACACTCAATGGAGTTGTTCCCAAAGATTTTTCCTCCAGATTCAATCTGATTAAGGCGACCGAAGAATGGTTCGGGTCCTGGTCGGATGATTTCTGTTGCAAAGCTGGGTGATCGAAGAATGTTTCGGTACCTAGCCAAGCAAAACCTCAATCTAGGCAACTGTAGAATGGTACAGGTCCTAGACAACATTTATTACTCTAATAGGCGACCGTAGAATGGTACGGGTCCTGGAAAAGCAAATTCCCCATTCAGGCGACCGTAGAATGGTACGGATCCTGAAAAATCAATTTTCCGTCAAGGCGACCGTAGAATGGTACGGGTCCTTGACAATACCTATTCCCTATTTTAGGCGACCGTAGAATGGTACGGGTCCTAGAAGGTAAATCCCTGTTTAGGCGACCGTAGAATGGTACGGATCCTAGACAAAACCTAAATCCCCGTTTAGGCGACCGTAGAATGGTACGGGTCCTAGACACAACCAAACACTGTCATACTAGGCGACCGTAGAATGGTACGGGTCCTAGGAAAGCAGTCTCTTTGCAAAACCATGTTACTATTCTGGGCGACCGTAGAATGGTACGAGTCCTGGACATGTAACACCAACTATCTTAAATTACTCTACCCTCCTTGAAGGTAAGTCATTCCAGGTAAGTCTTTTATCATCTGCATTAGCATTTCCATGCATCATATAAATTGCATTAAAAAATGGAATTCATTTTCCGACAAAAAAAATCATTCAGTGCATTTGCATGGTCAAAATTTAGATCTCAATTTGTTTTTGAATGCAACCTCTTCGAGCTCACCTTCAAAGAGGGGCAGCTGTTGACACCTAAATTTTAGCGATCCATTTAGTCATTTATTGCATAAAAAGTTAAGGGTTAATTTTATCCTTGGAAAAAATATTAATTGCATAGCTACATTTAGTTTGCATATTTTGCATTTTATTTACTGGACTGGTGGCGGATGGGTCGAATTGGTGTTTTTGAGTTTTAAATTAACAGGTCGGACTAAGCCCATGGAGAGTACAAATTGGCCCAAGCCCATTTTCTAAAATTGAGATTTGAAATGAGGATTTTCAAAATTTGAGAAAATCAGGGCTATGATCTTATCTTTAAAAATAGTAGAAAATATTTTGGAGATAAGGAGAATAAAATAATTTGATGATTAGGAGGTTATAGACAATCTTTTCGTCGGATGAAATATTCACAAAAGGATTGCATTTTATCTTGGCCTATAAAAGGGTGTGTACGTAGGGTTTTGAAAGGGGAGCTTCTTTTGGAAAAAAATTCAGAAAAAGTTGAGAGAAGTTTTGTTTCTGCAGTAAAAAAAGAGAGAGAAAGAGTACGAAGAAAAATGGAAGCCGTCCGTGGAGGTGTGTTGAGAAAAAAGAAAAAAAGTCAAGTAAAAAGAGAGAGAAAAGCTTTCTTCATCGTCCATCTTCAGCAAAAAGAGGGCTTTTTCTCTTTCCTGACAAACTGCAGGGAAAAGAAAAGTCAGAGAGAGCATTGCCGTGAGGGAGAGAAGTGACGTGAGGGAGAGTGAAAAACAAAAAAATTCTGCACTGTTCTTCTTCGTGGGTTTCTTCTCCGCGAACACCCACGCCATTCCGCTGCAACCGACGCCGCGCACCCCTTCCTCCCGCGAAGCTCCGCCGCGCCTCAGCTTGTCCCCGAAGCCCTGCAACTCGCGCCCAGCAACACAGTGGTCCTCCTCCACTCAGCCGACGCCACCGCACCAGCACCTCTGCTCAGTCCCCGCACTCGCTCGGAGCCTAATCTATCGCACCAGCACCTCTGCTCAGTCCCCGCGCTCGCTGCCCTCCGGACGCCACCGCTCGCCGCCGATCCGCTCGCTGCTGGTCCTCATCGCCGGAGCTCCGACGATTAACTCCCGGTGGACCTCCTCGAAGACCCACGGTTCTACGTGGGAAAGGAAAGAAGAAAAAAAAGAAAAAGAAAAAGGAAAAGGGATTTAGGTAGATTTTTTATTTTATTATTATTGCTTATCCAGTTATAGTTTTTTTATTTTCCTTTATATCTAGTTTTGTTTAGTGGAATTGTTCCTCTTAAATGCTTGATTGAGATTTCAACATGAAAGTGCCCCTCAAGCTAGGGATTGATAGTCCGATTTTTGCGCCCGAAATCCGACTCGCAATTCCTTACAAAAATCGACAATCCAATCTCAAGCCCGAGATTTGATTCGCGATTTAATTTAAAATTGGCTAACCCGATCTCATGCGCGAGATATGGTTCGTCAATTTTTGGATATCAATCTTATCTTTTATTTGATTTGCTATCGTCAAGTTGGTTGAGTCAAATCTTATTTTCGTAAAATAAAAAATCAAAAAAATCTTAATTAGGATTAGGTTTGTTGTCATCTTGCATATTTAGGATTGCAATATTATTATGAATTTTTAAATAAAAAAATCCAAAAAAAAGTGCAATCATTTAGGTTGTTAGTTTTTTATTTGAATTGCATGTTTAATTATGTGTTAGTTTTAATTTCGAATTTCTTAAAGAAAAACACAAAAAAATCATTGTGCTTATTACATTAAAATTTCATGTTTCATTTTAAATTTAGATAATCTTTTTAGATAAATTGCATTTTAGATTTAGATAATGTCTTAGTTTAAATTAGGATTTAATATGACTTAATCCCTAGTTTAAATTAGATAGAATCTTAATCTAGCTAGATCATTTGAAATTTCATAAAATTTGTCTTAGGATAAAGTAGTTGCAATTCCTAGGATAGATTGCATTTTTAAAATAAAAATGTCATTTGCATGTCATATAGAATTAAGTCCATGAGATGCACATCATTTTAGTGATTATTGTTAGGTTCATTTCTAATTAGAAATTGTCTATCATTAGATTAGGTCATTTAATAAATGTCGCGTGACATATAGCTCGCGTATTAAATTATATGCTGCATGTCATCTTAGTTTAAATAATTTTGTATGTCATCGCATCACATTGCATGTCATTTGAATTAGGTCATTTAGATTGCATTTAATTATTGCATTTCTTCATGTCATATAGTTTAGGTCATGCTACCATGTCATATTAGATTATTAGAATGCATCGCATGATTTTCATTAAGAAAACGAAAACATAAAATTGAGTAATTGCTTGTTAATTAAAAACCATATCTAGGGTTGTTGATGTGGATTTTAATTTAACACCGCAGATGCTTTCGTTGCTTTGAGGTAAGTCCTGCATTATTTAATTATTTTCTTGGGTGTTAAATTGATGGTTTGTGCACCTGCATGAACACCTCACATGTTAGAGAACTAGTTTAAAATCAATTCAAGCTGCCTGCCAAACCTTTTTCAAAATAAAAAAGAAAGGTACCGAAAGGGCGTTAGAGAAATCTAACGTAACCAAGTCCCCGTACCCTTAGTCTCTGGTTCGTAGGAGTAAAGTAAATCTCCCGTTACTTTACTAGGGTTTATAATTGACCCACCAAAATAGATTAGTGGCGACTCCTAGTTAAAAATCAATTGCATGTTAACAATTCAAACCTAAGTCGCGAATTGGTATGGGCTTGGGAGGGCCCGAGTTAAGTCTAGGCTTAACAATCCATTAGCCAAAACCTAGGTGGTTCACACCCGAAAAAAATTGGTCGCGACATAAGTACAATCAAAATGCAGCTGGCAATGATGTTGGCTCTGAATATGTATCTTTAGAGGATGTGGCTCCTTTGGCTATGGATAAGATTGAAGCTCTGTCAATTGAGGGGTTGAGGATACACTCTGGCATGTCAGACGAGGATGCACCTTCAAATAACAGTGCACAATCAATTGGAGACGTTTTGACTCTACGGGGCAAGGGCGTGGATATCAGTGGGTCACTGGGTCTTGAGGGAACTGCTGGGCTGCAGCTGTTGGATCTAAAGGAAAGTAGCGACAGCAAAGATGAAGGGTTGATGAGCCTATCTCTAAGTCTTGATGAATGGATGAGGTTGGACTCTGGTGAACTTGATGATGAAGATCAAATTAGCGAGCGAACTTCCAAAATTCTTGCTGCGCATCATGCCAACTCCTTGGACTGGATACGTGGAGGGTCAAAGGGGGATAGAAGGCGCAGCAAAGGCTCTGGTAGGAATTGGGGTCTTTTGGGAAATAATTTCACAGTTGCATTGATGGTGCAACTACCGGATCCATTGCGGAATTATGAACCAGTCGGTGCACCAATGCTTGCGCTAATTCAGGTCGAGAGAGTGTTTGTTCCACCGAAGCCAAGAATTTACCTCAAGGTTTCTGAAGTAAAATATGAGGATGAAGGGATGAGTCGGCCGAGTCCAAAAAGAAGGAAGAAATTAAGGAGGGGACAGAAGAAAAGAAATCTGAGGTGGAAGAAATTCCTGTATAAGATTACTGAAGTCCATGTTGCTGGTCTCAAGACTGATCCTGGGAAGAGAAAGGTCTGGGGAAGTTCAAACCAGCAACAATCAAGTTCCCGTTGGTTGCTCGCTAATGGAATGGGAAAGAGCAATAAGCATCCGTTCCTGAAGTCGAAGACAGATTCTTCTAAATCTACTGCCCCAGCAACAACTAAGGCACAACCTGGTGACACATTGTGGAGCATCTTGTTAAAGCTCATAAAACAACAATCAAAACAGAAAACATCTCTGTTGTTTGAGGGAGAGAAAGGATAAAAAAAAATAGAGTATAGCACTTCATACGTCTTGTCCAAAGGAAAAACTGTCGAGTACCACAACTAAATACAAAGCAGAAACTACTCACATATGTGCAACACATAACTGCACACAAACGTGCTATTAACTTCCTAGAAAATAGCAAAAACACTAACTGCATAACTAAATGAACTTGACTGTTAAAAAAAAAAAAAAACAGAGGAAACATGACTGAAAACAGCAGCACTGAGGTAATTCCAACAAACTCCTCCTAAGATCAGTTGCTGCTGCAGATTCCTATTTTCTCTCTTAACAACTCAAATCTTCTAGCCTGAAGTGGTTTTGTGAACATATCTGCAAGTTGATCTTCAGATCTGCAATAGATTAACTTAACTTCGCCACTTTGTTGCACCTCACACAGAAAGAAAAATTTGACTTAGAATGTTTGGTTTTGCCATGGAAAACTGGATTATGTGATATTGCTAGAGTAGCCTGATTGTCAACATTAACTTCAATGCAATCACTAGAATTCAACTACAAATCCTTCATTATCTTCTTCAGCCACAAAGCTTGATTTGCAGTTGCAGTAGCTACTATAAACTCAACCTTTGCTGTGGACTGAGCTACAATCTCTTGTTTTTTAGAACACTAGGAGAAACAAGCAGAACCAAAACTAAAACAATACCCAGACGTACTTTTCATGTCATCCACTGAACCAGCCCAGTCACTATCAGAAAATCCTTGCAAATTAAACTTCTGACATTTCTTAAACTTCACATCAAAGAACAATGTTCTTTTGAGATATCTCAAGACCCTTTTTGTTGCAACCAAATGTAACTGACTAGGACTATTCATAAACTTGGATAAAACACTCACAACAAATAGAATATCTAGTCTAGTTTCTGTAAGATACTTGAGACACCCAATCAGACTTCTATACATAAAATCATCTACTGCATCTGTTCCATCATTCTTGTGCAGCTTCTCTTTAGCAGCCATAAGAGTGCTTACACTTCGACAATCTTCCATCCGAAACTTCTTTAGAATTTCCTTTATGTATTATTATTATTATTATTATTATTTATTTTTTTTTTACAGATGAAGATCTCATATGAAGCTTGTTTGACTTCCGACCAAAAATAAGTCATCTTTCCCAAGTCTCGACATCTCAAAAACTACAAATAGATCTTGCTTCACATTCTCTATCAATTCCATATCATTCCTTGTCACTAATAGATCATCTACATAAAGTGATAGAATTACAACACTGTGATTCACCTTCTTGACATAAAGAGTGAACTCACTTAAGCTTTTTACAAAGCCAAAATCCTGCAAATATCGATTTATCTTCCCATACCAAGCTCTTGGAGCCTGCTTCAGTCCATATAGAGCTTTCCTCAACCTGTATACACTCTCTTCTTGCCCTTTGATATTGAAGCCTTCAGGTTGTTCAACAAAAATCTCCTCCTTAAGCTCTCCATTCAGGAATGCAGACTTGACATCTAAATGAAATATAGGCCACCTCTTCTCTGCTGCAATAGCTAACAATAGCCTTATTGTATCAAGTCGTGCAGCAGGAGCAAATGTTTTAGAATAGTCTACTCCCCATATTTGTGCACAGCCTTTCACCACCAGTCTAGCTTTGTGTTTATTGACAAAACCATCAGGATTAAGTTTTGTTCTAAACACCCACTTAACCCCAATCACATTCTTATCAGATGGTCTGTCAACAAGCTCCTATGTGTGGTTTTTCTGGATCATTGCAATCTCCTCTTGCATTGTTGCAATCCACCTTTGATCCTCCTTAGCTTCCACAAAGTTAGATGGTTCTAGCATTGCCACATTGCTTCTTTCATAGATTTCAGCAAGTGACTTTGTGAATCTCAATGGTAAATCATCCATATTGTCTTCCAATCCATCTATAACTTCATCAATCTCTACATCTGTTGCAGGTTGTTTTTCGAACTGCTGTTGTTCTGCACTCTTTCCTTCCATCCAATTCCACTCATCTTCCTCTAGAAAAATAACATCTCTGCTCACAGTCACCTTCCTTGTCATGGGATGGAAAATTCTGTAAGCCTTTGATTGAAGACTATACCCAATAAAGATTCCAAGCGCTGCTTTCTTATCCAGTTTGTCCCTCTTGACCTCAGGAACATGAGTGTAACACAAACACCCAAAAACCTTCAAATTTTTCATAGAAGGTCTAACACCATGCCAGACTTCAAAATGTGTTGACTTCTCTAAGGCTTTTGTGGGCAATCTATTCAATAGAAACACTGCAGTATTAGCTACCTCAGCTCAGAACTTCTTAGGTAATTTCTTCTCCTGCATCATACATCTAGCCATCTCCATAATGCTTCTGTTTTTCCTCTCATAGACCCCATTCTGTTGAGGTGAATAGGGAGCAGTGAACTGTTGCATAATTCCTGCTTACTCACAATTCAACTTAAACTTGTGAGCAGTATACTCAGAACCATTATCAGACCTGAGCATTTTAATTTTCTTCCCACTCTCATTCTCAACTAAGGCTTTAAACTTCACAAACACATCAGCAACTTCAGACTTGACTCGCAGAAAATAAATCCAACTCATCCTAGTCATATTATGTGGCATCCCAAAAATTCAAGACGACCCCTATGATGCATTAAAGCCCATGATCATTACCTATGGTTTATGTTTTAGCCATTAGTTTTCTCTTAAGACTAAGTGTTATATGCTTATGCTCATGAGTTTTTAAATTAGTATTATAGGATAAATTAATAAGAAGAATTTATTCTTGGCTATGCACCTCATAGATTTAATCCCTATAGATTAAATATTACAATATTTTGGCCATTTGAAATTGTAAATTTGGAAGCTATAAAAGAGAAGAATTAAAAGAGAATTGTTAAAAGTAAAATTGGGATTTAATTAGGCTTGGGTTTAAGACCCAATGGCATGGACTTTTAATAGGGCCAAAATGGCCGGCCCATTGAAGCCTAAGGAGGGGCTGTCGTCGGCCACAAGGGAGGCCGGCCCAATTCCTCCAAGCCCGGCCGAGAGATGAGGCCCATTTTTTGCATGAAGAAGACCATGTGTCTCTCCCAAATTGCCAAGTGTAGATCATGCAATTAGCAATTATTGCTAATGATGGAAGGGAAGACCATTAGGGGGGATAGTGGCCAGATTAAGTGGGAAAGAGAGGGAGAGAGAGGGCTTCGTCCAAGCCAAGAGAGAGAGAGGAAGTTGAGAGAGAGAGAGAGAGAGAGAGAGAGAGAGAGAGAGAGAGAGAGATATAGAGAGAGGGAAACCGAGAGAGGAGGAAGAAGGAACCGCTCGCCGTTCGTCCGCCCGTCGCCGCCCGTTCGCCCATCCATGTGCCGTCCGTGTGCCGTCGTTTGCTTGATCTTAGAGGCAAGTTAGGATCCAATTTCTACTCTTACACGTGTGTCTTGCACGTATGTTTGGAATGGTGTTGATTTTTGGGTGATTAGGAGTGAGAAACCGAACCTAGAGTGCTTTGTTTTTGAGATGGCTTGCTGTTTGCGTGTATACCGCCCGACCCAGAATATTGTAGAGCGTATTTTGAGTTGGATGTTGACTTCAATTCCTTCATGAAAGTTGTAGAAAAAATCTCAAAGTATAATGTGCTAAAATTTGAGACAAAAAGGTTGAGTTTTAAGGGGTGAAACCCTCCTCCTACGAAGACACTAGATCTGGAACTGTTTTGTCAACCTCTTGGTGGTTTTGTGTGTTGCATGTTGCTTTTTATTTAGAATATCACTTTGACTTCTCCATGAAAGTTGTAGAGAACATCCTAAAGACTAACATACTCAAATTTTAGGTAAAATGAGCAAGTCTAGCCTAGTGAAACAATTTTCCTTTGAAGATGGTAAATCTGGAAACACGGTACTGGATACCCGAGACTTCCTAGACCTATATGGAGACTATTCTTTGAGAACATTAATTAGATCACTTAATGAAAGTTGTAGGGGACCTCTTGGAACAAAACATATCCAAATTTCAGAGGAAAAGAAGAAGGATAAGTAGGTGAAACCTCAATATTTCGGAGATAGATAAACTGGACCGTTCGGTGCTAGAAACAGGAGCTTCGACCGCCTATAGAAAATTATATAGAACGAATCTGGCATAGATGTCTGCATGAAAAATCTACTTGAGAGTCTCGACTGTAATCTGGTAAAATTTCATAATTTTTGGAGGTCATTAGGGTATTTTAATCGAAATACTTCAGAAACTGTGCAATCTGACTTTGCCCGAATTCTGCATGTTGCAATATGTGAACTATATCTTTTTGTGTGAAGCTCTTTTGGGCATGTGTTCTTCATGAAATTTTTACCTTTATGTCTTTTCTATTACATGCTCTGATTTTGTGATTTTTGAAGATGATATGGATATTAAATTTAAATGTTTTCCAAAATTGTGCAAGCTGGAATTTAGTGAAGTTAAAAAAAAAGCATGATTTATGGACTATTCTAAGTTGTATGGATTCCATGGATTGTATTGTCATTAGTAATTGTATCTTGCTGCATGTATGATGATGATTGGAAATGCATATAAGAATTAAAATGATGAAAGTGATCTTGGTTGCCATTGCATTATGTGCCATGATGATTTTGAGACATGAAGTGAATTATGTTAAATGAGGAAACTGTTAGAGGCGGATGATAATGCCTTGGGAGTGTCAGGATGCCCAGGATGGGGGGTGCCAGATGCTCGGATTGTATTGAGATACATAGTCGGAAGGCCTCGGGAGTTTCGAGATGCCTAGAATGGTTGGGTGCCGGAAGCCTTGGAGGTTTGTGCCTGAGGGGATGTCTCGTGATGCTAGTTGGGATGCGAGATACTCGGAATGTGGGGGTGCCGGATGTCCGGTGGTGTGTGCCGGAGGTTTTCTCGCAATGCCAGGTTGGGGGCGTGAGTGATTAAGTATGGGATGCAATTACTGATCCCGAAAAAGAGAAATGTGGTGATCAAATTGAAAGATAAAAGTGGAAATTGAATCATGCATATATGATATGATGATGATGTGTGTGAGATATGATGATGATCACTTATGGCATGATGACATGCATGTATGATACGATGATGATCATCTATGGCATGATGATGTGTGTGATATATGATGATGATCACCTATGGTATTGATGTGTGTGATATATGATGATGATCACCTATGGCATGATGATATGTGTAAGAGATGATGATGATCACCTATGGCATGATGATATGTATGAGACATGATAATGATATGTGTGTGACATGATGATGATCACCTATGGCATGATGATATGAGTATGACATGATTGTGATAAGTATATAAGGATGTATGTACATATAGTGTGTTTGCATATGCATGGTTGCAAGGTAAGTTATGCTTGGATGCATGAATGGCATGTACTATGTAATGATTGTATTGTGTGATGCATTAAGTGGTTATTGGATCTTTTACCTGCTGAGTGGCTGTACTCACCCCTTCGAGGACCAACATTTCAGATTAGAAGGATGCCGCTCCCTACCGTCACGCGGGGCACCTTTTATGGCCTTCCATTGGATGTAGAGGAAGAGTGTACGGAGATTGACTGTGTCATCATCCCTGGACTGACATTTGTGTGAGTGCGAGTGCTAGTTATGTACGATGTAGGCCTGGCCGAGGGCCCTGTCATTCAGGAGGTTCTGTTAGTTCATGTCTGCGGAGATGGAGTGTTTAGGGGGATGTTGTCGCCACCACCGCCCGATGCACCAGGATGGGTGTGATGGCCGTGTGAGGGTTAGAGAGCTGATGTTTCTTTTTGGGATGATAGCCGACACTAGTTGATGGGGGATCTTGCATGATCGTTTTAGAGGGTCGAGTGTCTCTTTTTGGGGTTATGGCCGAGTGTAGCTCAAAGTCTTGGCCTTTCTTTTGATGTATCGACCCGAGAAAATCCATCATGAAAATATATAAATAAAAGTGGCTCAGCTTTATCTTTTCCTATGGTATTTAGTGGTGTGCATTGTATCATGATTGTTGGAGGGAGAGATGGTGACATTAAGATATGCTTTCGCTAATACGTTGCGTTGGGACTGTTTAAAAAAAATGACTATGAACTACAATGCTTCTACTAAGAGATGTAACTAGTGAACATTAGATGTAGCAATAGGCAACTGTGGTGACCTTAGGTGGTTCAGGGGTGCCACATATTATTAGTGAAATTAATAAAATACCTTCTACCATTGAGAGAAGACTCAGACATAGGTTCACATAAATCTGTGTGGACTAATTGCAACTTCTCACATGCTCTCCAGCCTCCTCCTTTGAAAGGAAATCTAGCTTGCTTGCTAAGAAGACAAGTTCTACATTGTGGAAATTCCTCATCCAAACTTGGCAAGTCATCTGCCAAGCTATTTCTCTACATAAACAACATGCTCTTCCTGTGAACATGCCCAAGTCTTTTATGCCATAGCTCTGCATTTTCTTCTTTGCACTTTAAAGCCATTTGTTGCATCTCTTGTGGCTTGAACATGAAACTCTTGTCCTTCATTGGAATTCTTAGCACTTTTTTTCTATCTGCATTATTAATAAGACATTCATTCCCTTCGAACTTCACTTTATAGCCCTTCTCAACTAATTGACCAACACTTAACAGATTCTGGTCAATATTTGGCACAAAAAGAACATCACTGATCAGCTTCATCTCCTGATTTCCTTCAATAGCAACTATACCCTTCCCTTGCACTTCGATATACTGTCCATTGCCAATTTTGACTCTAGACCTGACTGACTTGTTTAGACTTCTAAACAGCTTCAAATTGCCAGTCATATGATTGGTACAACTACTATCCACCAGCCATGCATCATTCTCGACAGAAGATCCAGGAAATGAAGCTACAATCAAGTGCTCTTCCTCAGTTTCATTCACTACTACCTATGCTTCTCCTGCTTGCTAGTAATTTTTCTCTTTGCAAATTGCTTCCATGTGACCCAACTTGTGACATCTTCTGCATCTAGCATCAGGCTCTCTCCAACATCTAAAAAACTAATGACTAGTTCCACCACAGTATTGACAAGGCTTTTTGTTCTTCTTCCATTTGCTAGACCCACCAGAATTTCCTTTTTTTGCTACAAACTTGGAGTCACCAGCATTTTCTCTAGACTGAATCCATTTCTTCCCTTTGCCTCCATCATTTGACTTCACTCTAGCTTGCAGCGCACCCTCTACAAACTCTTCTCTTCTCATTAGTCTTCTGTGCTCCTGTGCTTGCAGAGCATTTAACAATTCTGTAAGCATTATATCAGCTAAGTCTCTTGTATTTTCTAGAGAAGCTATGGTGTTTTTGAACTTCTCTAGAAGAGACACAAGGATCTTCCGAACAAGCCTTTCATTCTTCAAGTCAGTCCCTAAAACTCTGATTTTTTCAGCTATCCCAACCAGCCTATCAGAGTACTCCTTCACTGACTCTGAATCCTTCATCTGCCGTCTCTCAAACTCCCTCAAGAGATTCAGCACCTTTGTTGACACCTAATTTTGGCAATTTTAGGAAAATAAAAATTGCATTGGAACAAATAAAAGGAAAATATAAAAAAAAAGGGGAAAATTGATTTGATTGATTATGCATGGAAATTTGAAATTTTGATGAGCATTCGGATTTCATTAAATGCAGAAGCAATTTAAAAAGAGGCAAGAATTTTGCAAAATGGAAGAAATCTGAGCAGGATTGAGCTGATTGCAAAATCATGCTCTAATTTACAGATTTGATTTAATGTGGCAAGAGATGGAAATTTGGAAAATGCCATAAAAATACAGCCGTCCGGAACCACTATAAAAGAGTGCTGCATTTTTCAAGAGAGAACGGGGGGAAGGCCACACAATTGAGAATATACGGCCACAAATTTGTGAAATAAGAAATCATGTAAGAGAGAGGGAGAGATCTCGGCTAGCTTTCAGTAGAGACAACTCTCCATGCCAGCGCCCTCTCCGCGACCAGACCAGTGCTCGCACCTCCGATGCGATTGCCTCTCACCGCTTCTAGCAACTTCACAACAAAGTAGCCAGTCGCGGCTTCACGTTGTCCCCTCGGATCTCGCTATGCTCCAATGGTAGCCGTGACGTGTCATTGCTATTGCTCTCCATCGCTCGCATCTCCAACTGGCAAGCACCGTCATAGTGTCATCGATAAGTTGACTCATCCAAGTTAAAAGTTGAAGACCGTGAGTTCAAGGGGTGGATTTTGTTCCCTACTATCAAAACTGTCGACCAAGGTTGAGAATTCCAAGTCAAGGAAACCCATCACGTGATCTTGCAGAGGATAAAAAACAACAAAGAGGGAGGTGGCTCTTGGAGATCTGGCAATCGAGGACACGCCTGTCACCTCTCTTCATCACCAGCTGTTCAATCCGAGTCTTCGTAATAGCTGGTCATCATCTCTATCCTTGGATGCGAACTTGCTCAACCGTGTCTATCGTTGGCGTGTCGCCTTTGCTGCCCCCGCCGTGTTCAAATAGCCTGTGACGACCTTGATATAGTTAGTATAAGCACCTAGAGGGGGGTGAATAGATGTAAAAATAATTTCTCGAAATATGAAAACAATACGAGACAAATCAGAAAGGAAGCTCTCCTTTAGTTAACAAATCGAACTATGCTTAAAATAAATTAGAGAGTAGGGAAGAGAAAATTGAACACAAGGTTTATAGTGGTTCGGTTTATTCCAAGCCTACGTCCACTCTTCTGCACTGACAGCCCACTGGCTGAATTTCACTATAAATAGAAGAGATGTTATAGCACTGCTTTCCCTTGATTCCACAGTGTAGATATTCTATCACACTTCCTCAAGGTATCTCAAAATATAGACTCTATTTTGTGTACAAGATTTCGCTCAGTAAATAAATTGACTAAGAATCAAAGAGCTTCAGACTTTGGAATTCTTCTATCGTGCACCACCTCGAACAATTGGAACGTCTTCCTTTTATACTCCTTTGTGTCATCATACCCGTTGGCACTTACCAAAGGAATTATTCCAATCCTCCCGTTGGATAGAATCAATTAGGAAGATTATTCGAGCTATTTAGAGGAACATGTCGATAGCCCATCAATCATGCTCGCCCATGCAATTAGGATCTTGATTTTCATAAGTAGAACCTTCAAAGAATACTTCGTCAATCATCGGATCTTTAATCATTCTTGATTTGAATAAAGGAATCCGTTATGTTATATCCAGCCAAGAGATCTTCTCCAGTCGATAAGGCCAAATCCTTAATGAAGTAGATCTGGATAGCCTTTCTTCAACGGATTAGAAACTGTCAATGAGAATAGACTTTGAGTCTTGAGTCTGGTAGTCCGGAGGTCTTCAGACTTTAACAGAAGAGTCTGCAAAACTTCAGACTAGACTGATAGAAACGTTTTGTCAACTTCAAAATATTCCAGAAAGATTTCTTCAACAATCTCCTCCTTTTTGATGGTGACAAAACTTTCCTGCAGATTTGAATAACTTTGACATGCAAAACATTACTCAAGCAAATATGGATATCTCATAAAGATTAATAGCTTAATGATAACACTAGAATCCGCAACCATAGAAAATAGGTTAGACTTTCATGAGAGTAAAGCCATTCATAAGATATCAATAGTATTTAATATAAACAATAGTCAAATCCAAATCCACGTTCAGTCAATCCTCATCCAGACATAGACACAAAAGTCAAACATCAAAACAAACTAAAAATTCAACAAGTTTAAGTTCAAAGATTTCAAATCTCGCATCTCTCCCCCTTTTGTCATCATAAAAAAGAAGTTGAGATGTGAATAGAATGGAGTCAAGTTTGCTTGGGAATGCGAACAAGCTGGAAATCTCCCATGGACTGGATGATGCCTTCCAGCTTTTTCAATTCTTCCTTCAGTTGATCCACCTCTTCTCGTTTAGCATTGGCTTGAATCTGAAGAGTAAGGGCTTGGATCTGATTAGACAATAAAACGGAAGAAGCTTGTCCTGCGTTCTTCAAGTTCTGAACTTCGCTTTCCAAAGCATATATCTGACCCTGCATTTCCAAGAGAACATCAATGATTCTGCGAAAATCTGCTGAGTTATCAGTCTGCGTACTGGCTTCGGCATGATCTGATGGAGTAAAGGCAAACGATGGTATATTAGCATAATCACGCAGATTTGGCAATGAAGCACCATGTCCCTCCTCAGGAAATTGAGAGGCATGAATGTCTTCTGGATCTGCTGGAGAGCGATTGACTCCTTCACTGGTAACAGGATATGAGGACATTCCTCTGTTTTCACCATCTGCCCCCTGTTTCCATAGCTTCAGGTGGAGAAGAATTTTCCTCATGTTCTCCTTCCTCTTGATTTTCTCTTTCTTTTTCTTCTTCAAACCTTTCCTTGTCTGTTTCATTTTCTTCAGCTTCTTTCTCCTTTTCTTCCTTCTCCTCTGCTTCTCTCTCTTCTGCTTCTGTATCTTCTTCTTTCTCCTGTTCTTTTCTCTCCTCTGCTTCTTTCTCCTGTCGTTCCATTGATTCAAGAACAGAACAACTCAGCTTCTTTAATGCTATAGCAGAAATTGTGAGGTCATCCTCATCATCTTCATCAATAATGAGAGTTTTTCTCTTCTTAGATGGAGCAACCATGGGTTCCTTCCCTTTTCTTTTCGCTGCTGAAGAGACTTGATGAGATTTGACAGGAGTTTTCTCCTAAAATTTCTCCAACACTTTGTCGAGCTCTTTTAGACGCATTTTGGACACCATTTTCAGTCCTACCACCATTTTGTCACAAGGTCGAACACAGATAATTTGTGGAGGTTGAATATTCAAATGTCTGAATATTTTTAACACAAGACCTGGATAAGGAAGTGGGCATTTATCCTTCACCACTGCTCTATACATGTGAAGCAGAATAGTGTGAGGAAGAGAAAACTTTTTCCCAGCATTGATGGCATACATCAGCTTTGCCTCTAAGTTAGAAACATCAGTCTTTGAAGTTGATTTCGATATGAGGCAATTAATCACAATCTTGTGAAGCAGAATGTTGAACGTATGCATCCTTGAGTAGGAAGTCCTTCCCTCTGTCATTCTGTCTTTAACAAGTTCCAATGTGGCACGAGCTATAGAGACACTGATGGGTTGATACCTCTCTCTCTCAACCCCAATAACATCTGCCAACATATCCACATCCAGTACAAAGTCCTGATCTCGGACACTGAAAGAGATTCTATTCGCATCCAAGAAACTAAGATTTGAATAGAAATATGCAGTTAATTGAGCATAGGCTTATGTGGTGTCTGAATAGAATTGTTTAAGTTGAAGAAAACTGAACTTTTCCCTCAAATTGACATTCCCAGCATCAAGGAAATCAAAATCTACACTCCTAGGGTTAATCACCCCATGTTTCAACAATTTGGAGTATAAATCATTCTGTTTTTTCGATCTAAACAACTCTGTTCTTTTTCCTCGAATTTTCGCCGCAACACCCATTTTCGGCTAAAATTGGCTGTACAATCTGTCATCATTATTTCCATCTATCGGATTAAATCCCCCAACACGCGGATCACTTGGGATATTTGCAAGGGTTTTTTCTACCAACCCTTTAGGAGCAATTTCCAAACTCTCCATTTTTTGCAAAAAGATGTACTCATTCCCATATCCCTTGTCCTTAAGAAACTCATCGATGTAGTTCAATGGAGTACCAATGCTCTTTAAAGCACGGTAAAGCTTATAAATAAAAGAGGGCTTTTGAACTCTTATAGGATTTGCGTCTTCGATGATTTCTTCCTCTTGTTGATGAACATCATTTTGTGGACTAGATGGTAGAGAATGACGCCGCTAAGAATGTTGTGGGCTCTGCTGCTGACTTGGTGACTCCTCTTCCTCGGTGAGATCAAAGTGAGTAGGCCCCTTACTCATTCGCCGTGGTCCCCTGCTTGCAATCCTCGAAGACTTTCTTGAAGATGACATCTTTCTTAGTCTTTGGAAGATTCCTTGCTTGACTTTCCCAAGAAAGATGACAACTTTTTGAGGATTAAACAAGAGAGAAAGACAGGAATGGAAGATCGGTTCTTTTTAGGGTTTTGGAGTTAAGTGAAGAGGAACCGCCTGTATATAGCTTAGTCGAAACGGGGGAATACCAAACATCGTAAAGGAAGGTTAAAAGATACATTTTTAAAAATAACTGCCTTTTTCAAAAATGGATAACGCCATTAACTCTTTTTGAAAAGGAAAAAATTGCACTTTTCACGGAAATTGACAATAGTATAAATCATTTATATATGGATAAAAGATCGTACCTTTACGAGATTTAATAAAATAACTTACAGTCAAGAACCATGATTGTTTGAGACTAAAAGTCTCTAGACTTTAACTTCTTCAAGTTTCAAGATGTTGAGTCTGGAACGGATGATTTCAAATTGATTTTTCTCCAAAGGCTTCGTCAATATATCCACCAGTTGGTTCTTTGAGTCAACAAACTGAATCGAAACTTCTCCATTTTGAACATGATCTCTAATGAAGTGATGTCGAATCTCTATATACTTTGCTCTTGAGTGAAGAATTGGATTTTTGGTAAGATCGATTGCACTGGTGTTGTCACAGTTGATCTCCGTGCATGAATCTTCAATTCCAAAATCTCTTAATTGTTGTTTTATCCATAGAATTTGTGAACAACAACTTCCGAGAGCTACATATTCTGCTTTTGCTGTAGAAAGAGCTACTGTATTTTGCTTCCTTGAAAACTAAGACACTGTCCTGCTTCCAAATAACTGACAAGTACTCGAGGTGCTCTTTCTATCAATTCTGCAACCGGCTAGATCTGCATCTGAATATCGAAGGAGAGTAAAGTCTCCATTTTTAGGATACCAAATGCCGATGCTTGAAGTTGAAGCAATGTATTTGATAATACGCTTTGCAGCACTTAGATGAGATTCTTTAGGGTCTACTTGAAATCTGGCACAAATACAAACACTAAACAAAATGTCAGGTTTAGAAGTAATAAGATAAAGAAGTGAACCGATGATACTCCTATATAGCTTCTGGTCAACTTTCTTTCCTCCTTCATCTTTATCTATCTTCAAGGAACTTGACATTGGTATATCAGTCTTTTTGCAATTTTCTAGTCAAAACTTTTTGACAAAATCGTTAGCATATTTTTCTTGATGAATAAAAGTCCCTTCCTTCAATTGTTTCACTTGAAGTCCAAGAAAGAAGGTTAGTTCACCAATCATGCTCATTTCAAATTTATCCTGCATAGACTTAGAGAATTTCTTGCACAAACTTTCATTTGAGGATCCAAAAATGATATCATCAACATATATTTGAACAAGCAGAAAACTTTTGCTTTCTCTTTTGATAAACAGAGTAGTGTCTACTTTACCTTTTTCAAAGCCATTTTGAATTAAAAACTTACTCAGCCTGTCGTACTAAGATCGATGTGCTTGCTTTAATCCATACAAGGCTTTTTTCAGTCTGAATACTGAGTCTGGCTTCCTTGGGTCTTCAAACCCAAGTGGTTGTTCCACATAGACTTCCTCATGGATAAATCCATTCAGGAAAGCACTTTTGACGTCCATTTGGAATAACCTGAAATTCTTATAACAAGCAAAAGCAAGTAATAATTGAATTGCTTCTAACCTTGCTACTGGTGCGTAAGTATAGTCATAGTCTATCCCTTCTTCTTGCGTATATCCCTTGGCCACGAGTCTTGCTTTGTTTCTTATGACTTTACCTTTTTCGTTCATCTTGTTCCTGAAAACCCATTTAGCTCCAATAATAGATTTACATTTTGGTTTAGGAGTCAACTCCCAGACATTATTAATACTGAATTGTCTGAGTTCTTCTTGCATAGCTCCAATCCAGCTTTCATCAGATAAAGTTTCTTCTATGCTTTTTGGTTTAATTTCAGAAATAAGAACCACAGCACTAGACTCTTCGCGCCTTTTGGATCTTGTGCGAATTCCTTCATTAATGTCGCCAATAATGAGGTCTTTAGGATGACTGGACTTATGCTTCCAATTACTGGTTGATTTGTCAGGTTGATGATAACTTCCTTCATTTGAATCTTCAATAACCATTTGTTGCTGGTCTTTCAGAGTCTAAGTTGCTTCTTGAGATTTAGACTTTGTAAAGTCTGGAGTAGGTTCAGATTTTTCAAGATGAGTCTAAGCAGATTCATTTTGCATAGAATCCTGAAATTTGACATTCATTGATTCCTCCACAGATTGACTCTTCTTGTTATAGACTCTGTAGGCTTTGCTTGAGGTAGAATATCCAAGGAAGATTCCTTCATCTCATTTTTCTTCAAACTTACCAACTCTATCATTTGTATTTTTCAATATAAAGCATTTGCATCCGAACACATGAAAATATGAAACAATAGGCTTCTTTCCTTTGAATAACTCATAGGTTTTTTTTTTTTTTTTTTTTTTTTTTTTAGAATATGCCTTAGAAAAACTCTATTTATAATGTAACATGCTATTGAAACTGCTTCAGCCCAAAAACGTGAAGAGATGTTACTTTCAATTAAAAGAGTTCTAGCCATTTCTTGAAGCGATCTATTCTTTCTTTCCACAACTCCATTTTGCTCTGGAGTATATGGAGAGGAGAATACATGCTGAAAACCAGATTCATCACAGAATTTTGTAAAATCATGATTTTCAAATTCACCTCCATGATCTGTTCTTATACTCGAGATAACATACCCTTTTTCATTTTGAACCTTTTTTGCAAACTTTTCAAAGTAAGAGAAAGTTTCAGATTTACTTGCCAGGAAATATACCCAAGTAAATCGTGAGTAATCATCCACAATTACTAGGCAATATTTCTTACCTCCAATGCTTTGAGTTCTGGTCGGTCCGAAAAGGTCCATATGCAGAAGCTGCAGTACACGATTAGTGGAAGCTTGATTTACTGGTTTAGAGGAATTTCTTACCTGTTTTCCCAATACACATGGTGTACATAGATCAGACTTTTGGTATGACAATTTGGGTAGACCACGAACAAGCTTCTTTGTTGAAAGTTTGGCTATTTGCTTCATATTGATGTGCCCAAGTTTTCTGTGCCATAAGCTCGCTTCATCTTGAATTGAGATTAGACATTGCGATTCATTTGGTTTCACATCCAAGAGGTAGATATTTCCATGTCTTCGGCCCATGAATGACTGAGTAGAATCTTTACTGGTTCCTGAACATATTCCCTCTTGAAAGTTATTTTGAAACCATTATCACATAGCTGACTGATACTAAGTAGATTGTAGTTGAGTCCTTCCACTAGGGAAACATTGCTTATAGTGAGGTTTCCAATCTTTACAGTTCCAAATCCCACAATTTTTCTTTTGTTGTTTCCTCCAAATGAGTCTTTTCCACCATTTACTTGAACGAGCTTTATGAAGCAATTTGAATCTCCTGTCATATGTCTTGGGCATCCACTATCCAGATACCATTTTACATTTTTTCTTGATAGTGACCTGCATTTTATAAAGAAACTCAAGCTTTCTTTGGTACCCATATTTTCTTGGGTCCATTGGTGTTAGTATGATATGAGGTTTTTGCCCATACGTTCTTAACAGGTTTCCAAACCATAGGACAATCTTTTTTAAAATGATCTGCACTATTGCACTTTGAACATCTGAGAGCATTTCGACCCACTGGTTTTACAAACACTTTTGAAAATTATTTTTGTAAAATGTCTTTGAAGGTCTCTGCTTAATTCTTTCCTTCACTTTAGGAAAATCAATTAAAGGAATGGTTTCTGCTGTCATTCCTAAACCAGATTGATTGAAATAAGGTCTTTGTGCTGAAAGAATTTTTTCAAGTTTCTCAGATCCTATTGAGAATCTTTTTGAAATATTTGATAAGTCATTTTTTAAAAATGCATTTTCTTTCAAGAGATTATCTTCGCTTTCTTTAAGAGTAGAAACATTTGTGTCTAAATGTTTCAACTTTTCTTTCAAAACATTTTCCTGTTGTTTTAGTGCAGAAAACTATGTTTTCGCTCAACCAATTTATTTTCTACGAAATGAACGTTAGAAAATTTGGGAAACGTTTTCTCGAAAGTTATTTTCCGTGAAATGAACATAGTCTTAACAACGCCTAGTTTTCTAAATGTTTCTAGTTTCTATGTACATAAATGTCTATTAGATTATAGATTTGAGTCTAGTCTTTTGCTCTTCTTTTGTTGTGCTATTAAAAGGTCATCAAGTCTCTATAAAAAAAAGAGATTGAATTTGATTAATGAAATTTGTTTAGTGCATTTCTCTTGAACCTTGAAAAGTTCAAACCTCTTGAAAACCTAGAAGAGTTTTTACTCTATACTTGAAGAGTTGGGGCTTTGAAAGCCTACATTATCGAAAAGTTGCAGCCATCAATCTCGAAGAATTAATGCCATTTCAACTTCCTTGGGGGTGTAGAAGATCAACCATTGAAGTTTCTACCCTTCTTCATTCTGTCCAATCTCGTTTCACCCACTTCCACAAAAAATCAACAAGCCTATATTTCTTATTCGAGAAAGCTCAAAACATGAAAGTTCTAGATTTTCGAGTCTCCGTTCTTTTGGCTTTGAAATCAGGTCATTTTGATATGAATAGACAAAGTTATGCTCATTTTCCTGAATTAGCATAACAGAAATTTCTGCTCAATATTGTGACTAAATTTCGGCACGTGCAAGCCACTCTCGCTTCTATTGTCTGAGTAGCCGACCTTGGGCTACATCATACTAGAGATAAATAAATAACTTATGATGTTGATAGAGATTATATTATTTGGAACTTTGAATGTGACATATTATTTTTTTTTTTTCCCACTAAAATTG
This sequence comes from Eucalyptus caleyi, assembly GCA_014182885.2. Lineage (NCBI taxonomy): Eukaryota > Viridiplantae > Streptophyta > Magnoliopsida > Myrtales > Myrtaceae > Eucalyptus > Eucalyptus caleyi. The sequence continues at coordinate 53,544,527 of CM024468.2, read as the reverse complement.
AATGTGATGTACTTGCTTTAAGAATGATGTGAACAACAAAATTGTTAATGTGATGAATTATTATTTGATGCTGTACATTTGCTGCTTATGAAAGATTGTCGCGACCAAATTTTCGGGTGTGAACCACCTAGGGTTTGACTAATGGATTACTAAGCCTAAACTTAGCTCGGGCTCTCCCAAGCCCCTACCAATTCGCGACTTAGGTTCAAGTTCTTAACATGCAATCGATTTTTCAATGAGGAGTCGCCACTAATATATTTTTGGTGGGTCAATTAGACACCCAAGTAAAGTAACGGGAGATTTATTTTACTCCTACGAACCAGAGACTATGGGTACGGAGATTTGGTTATACTAGATTTCTCTAATGCCCTTTCGGTACCATTCTTTTATTTTCAAAAATGTTTTTGCAGGCAGCTTAAATTGATTTTAAATCTATTTTCCTAACATGTGAGGTGATCATGACGGTGCGCAAACCACCAATTTAACACCCAAGAAAGCAATTAAATAATGTAGAATTTACCTCAAAGCAACGAAAGCATCTGCATTGTTAAATTAAAATCCACATCAATAACCCTAGATATGGTTTCTAATTAACAAGCAATCTCTCAATTTTTGCTTTCACTTTTTAACGAGACTATAATCCATATGCAATGCAATGCTTTTAATCTAATATGAAATGATATGGCATGACAACATGTCCTAAACTATATGAATAATTTTTTGTGATTTCTTAATGAACATGCAATTATTAAATATGCAATCTAAATTAACTAAAATGACTTAATTCTAATGACATGTAAATGCAATGCAATGGCGTACAAAATTATTTTAACTAAAATGACATGCGACATACAATTTAATATGCTAGTTATATGTCACGCGACATTTATTAAATGACCTAATCTAATGACGGGCAATTTCTAATTAAATGAACCTAACAACAATCAATAGATGACGTGCATTTCATGAACTTAATTCTATATGACGTGGGCATTTTTATTTTCCCAACAAAAACATGCAATTTATCTAGGAGAGATTATCTACCTATAATTGATAAACATGCAATCCTAACATGCAATGACGTGCAAAAATTGGCGAACCATATCTCGTGCATGAGATCGGGTTGACCAATTTTAAAATTAAATCGCGAATCGAATCTCGGGCTTGAGATTGAATTGTTGATTTTTGTAAGGAATTGCAAGTCGGATTTCGGGCGCGAAAATCGAACTGTTAATCCCTAACTTGAGAGACTTTTTCATGTCGGAATATCAATCATACATTTAAGGAACAACTTCACTAAAAAAAGCTATAGAAGAAAATAAAAACAAACAATAAATAAATAAATAAAAAGACTACCTAATCCTCTTTTTCTATTTTTTTTTTTGCTTTTTCTTTTTTTCAAAAGTGGGCCTGCTCGTGCGGCTGGTCTCCAGGGCAATAGGTTGTCAGTCCAGCAAGGAAGCTCCGGCGAGGGTGAACCGGCGGCGGGCGAGCGATGAGGAGGTGAATCGGTGGTGGCTTCACGGACAGGAGCACTGCAAGGGCGTCGAGTCAGACAGCGGTTCGGCTCGGGTTCGGTTGCTGGGCGACGGGCAACGCTCGGGCTTGGCTATAGGAGCGGTGGGTCGCGACGAGCTTGCGGGTACAGAGGCGCGGCGGCGTCGGTTGCTGCAGAAGGTGCGGATCGGGTGGCACTCCGGCGCGGTGGCGAGCGAGCAGGAGGTTGCGAGTCACAGTGGGCTGCAACAGAGAGCAGATCGGCTCGGCAGTACAGCTGATTTGGGGCTCCGGTGGCGTCGCGATTTTGGGGCACGGGCAGTACTCAGAGCGGGGCACACGGGTCGACACGGCTGGGTTGCAGTGCGATAAGGCGATAGCTCTGTTGGACTGGTGTAGAGGCAGATCGGCGCTAGGCGGTCGCGGACAACCGGCGGAGCGGCAATGGTTGGCGGTTCAACTGCCGGTGGTGGGTGGAGACGCGGTAGGCGCGACAACGAGCAGAACAGGAGTCGTAGCAACGTCGGAAGGGGAACGGGCACTGGCCGACACGGCGCGAGACTACCCACGCGAAGAAGATGACACTGTTCCTGTTGTTTTCTTCTTATTTATTTTTTTCCTTGCTGATTGACGTCTTCTCATGGTTTCCCTTCTCTGCTCACCTTTACTTTTCTGCAGAAACTTCACTTTTCTTTTTTCACTTTTGACCTTTTCTCTTCTTTCCTTTCGACGAAGAGAAACCTAGAAAAGCCCTCCCCATTTTTAACTTTTCCCCGTGCACTCCTTATATAAGTAAAACAAAATGCAATCTTTTGTAAATATTTCATCTCATACGAAGATTGCTTATAACTCCTACGATCACGAAAATCCTTTTCCTTATCTCCCGAATATCTTCTACTGATTTTTAAAGATAAGATTACAACCCGATTTTCTTAAATTCCAAAAATCCTCATTTCAAATCTCAATTTCAGAAAACGGGCTCGGACCAATTTATACTCTTCATGGGCTTAGTCCAGCCTATTAATTTAAAACCCAAAACCACTAATTCGACCCATCCGCCACCAGTCCAATAAATAAATGTAAAAAAATGCAAATTAAAAACAAATGCACCTAAATCTATATGTTATGCAATTAATATTTTTTCAGGGATAAATTTAACCCCTAATTTTTTAATGCAATAAATGACTAAATGGGTCGCCAAAATTTAGGTGTAAACAAAGATATACCTTTCTAATTGTTGGAAGGCACGGTCCGATATTTTACTTATGAAGACTGTCAAGGGAGAGTTCAAATCCGAATCCTTCAACATAATTGATTAGACCCACAAGAATAATGATTGCTCCACTTTACACCATATCACCAATGTGGAACTTCTTTTGCATTACACCCTCACATTTGCACCTTGATAAATCTTCGCCTCAAGTATGAACCTTTTGTGTTAGACCCGCTCTTCCTTAATCTAGGTATTCTTTCACATTGATATTATCTCAACTCAAATCTCCACCTTTGCTCAGCCAAGTTCAGTAGTAGTACAACTTCTATCTTGACTCCCCCTCAATTGCTTTGGTTTGGCCAAGCTCAACAAGAACACATTATCTGCCACCTCGAGTCACATCCAAAATATATTTCCTCAAGATATTCACCAAACGATTATCCACACATGTTGGGCCCAACCTGTCCAAACCATTAGTTTAATACCACTTGTAGGGAGGCACAGTGTAAGCCCAATACCATCATATAAGGAGATTGTTAAGAGAGAGCTGAAATTTGAGCATGTCAACATATCCGGTTGGATTGGCATTCTCTTAAAAAGTAATTTTTGACAATTTTTTTTATAGGCAATCATTAATTGCTCCATTTTACACCACATTCTAAAAGTGGGACTTCTTTTGCATAACACTCCGTGCACCACACGTACATGTTTGTTTGTTTAGTCGAAAAGCTCATAACCAAATTTTCCATCTGCTGATTTTATTTATTTTAGATATATATGTATATATATACACTTTTCCCTTGCCTTTGATCAGTTTGTCTCATCCATTTCGCTCTTACTTGTACTTTCTCCAGTGTGAAGCTTATGATTAAGCGTGGGACTGTGTTGATATTTTATCTAGGCATGTACACAATGCTCCAACTTTTCTATTTCAATTTAGTTAGCACATTGACATTTAAAATAAAGTGAGATTGAAAGAACTAGACAACCACTAAGCCAATTTACTTATTTTGTCAAGCATGACTAACAACTAGAAAGCTTCATGAAATCACTATTATATCCCAAATGGGAACGCAAAGAGGCCAAGGTTTGACGACAATCATAGCGGACTTGCAGATGCGCGATAAACAAACAAGAACTTAGCAAAGTACCTTCAGATGGATCATTACCGGTTTAATTAGTTTTTCTAGATCATTAATTTCTTTTTTGTTTAAGGATGGAAAGGAGATAATATTGATTTCGAGCTCATTGGTCTGTTTGATCATATCTTTTGAGGAATGTCCTTAGAAACGACATAACTTTTCTTGTGATCTAAGATTGGTTTATGAAATTTTGGATGTGATAATTTGTTAAGAGGCGTAGCAAAAGTAATATTAATTGCTTCACTTTACATTACATCTTCAATTTGAGACTTTTTTAGCGTAACACCTCACGTGCACCTCTCGGCAGGATTGCAATGTCTGTTCCTTGGCTCCTCCTCGATCGTCTTGGCCCGACCAAGCTTAATAAGAACGCATTATCTTCCACCTTGAGCAAGAGTCACATCTAATATTCCTTTTCTAAGATATCCATCAGATGCCGGTCAACCCACGTTGGGCCCAACCCATCCAAATCATTGGCTTTGAGATCACTTATGGGAAGATGTAGAAGAAGCTCAATACCTTCACTTTTAGGGAGATCATTAAAGAAGAGGTCAAGTTTGAGCCCGTCAACACATCTAATTAAATTCATCTTATCTCAAAAAAGTTTAATGCCCTATTTTACAACACATTTCCAATGTGGACTTTTTGGCAAACCCTCTCACATATGCACCTCAACGCTAATAGCAAATAAGAGATTCCAAATAACAAGTGGACCTTTTGTACATGTTTGTTTATTAAGTCAAAGCTCACAACCAATTTTCCATCTGCTGATTTGATCCATTTTACATCCATGCAACTTAGGCACTAAAAACAAGATATATATCCTTTCTTTTTATTTTTTTGTCTTTTTATCAATTCTTTCTATATATCTCGCTCTTATTTAGTCGCCAGTACTTGCACAGGCGCGAAGCTTATGACAACGCATGGGAGTGTGTTAATATTGTATCCAGGAATGTGCACAATGCTCCGACTTTTCCATTATAATTTAGTTAAAACATTGATATTAAATAAAATAAAGTTGAAAGAACTTGACAGCCACTAAGCCAATAATGTACACCCAGTTTGCTTATGTATTATTTTTTGGTAACCTGGGAAGTGCCGTACAGCCGGCGGCCAGCGGTGTAGACCCGTGGTGAACTGAGCCCACCCACCTGACCCAGCCGCGGGTGAGTCGCACAAGCAAACGCGGAGATTCGAACTCTCTCCCTTCCGGAGGAGGGATTGAGCGCAAACCATGTGACCACCAATGGGCTGGGTAGTTTGTTTATGTATTAAGCTAGACTTAATTTTGTAAAGCTTCACGAGATCACTATTAAATTGTAAATGGGAATGCAAAGAGCCAAGATTTGAGAGATTATCACCTGTTTAATAAATTTATCTAGGTCATTTCATAATTTTTTGTTTTGGGGTAGAAAGGAGATCATTTTACTTAACAAAAATAATACAAGAGTCCGAGACCAATGGTTCAAGTCTCTTAGATTATTTCTTTTGAGGAATGTCCTCGGAAACAGCATAACTTGTCTTGGAGTTGAAATGTCAAAGGCTGAGATTGCTAATTACATACAAGCTAAAACATTAGTCTTGTAAAAACATTTGCATGTTGGAAAAAGCAGAGCAGTGACCCAAACACGCGGGATTAAGGAACATTCCAGCCTGCTTCCGCAACGTTGGAGAGGTAAATGGCGTGGAATGTGATGTACTGGCTTTAAGAATGACGTGATCAATTTTATTTGGTGCTGATTTTGTTCTGTTTATTTAAATGCCTATCTTCAGTTCATTGGATGCGAAGACACATTTGTGAAGATTTTATGTGTTTGAATTATATATTAAATATATTTATATATTTATATTTATAGACACACGTGTGTATGAAAATATTCTAATTGTTGGGAGACAGAGTGGAAGCCTGATATATTCACTTAGGAAGATGCTATGTTCGAGTCCGTAAACATATTTAGTTGGATCCACTAAGATTATATCAACTTCTCCCCTTTACATCACTTCCCTAATGTGGGACTTCTTTCTCATGACACCCTCATACGTGCACCTCAACAAATCTATATTTCATGAGTGGGTCATCTATGTCAAGCTTGCTCCCCTTTAATCTAGGTATTCTTCCACAACAACATCCTTTCAAATTGCTACCTTGGCCCAGCTCGGTAGGATCACAACATTTGCCTTGACTCCTCCGTTGCCTTGGTCTGGCCAACCTCAGCACATCACACTATTGGTCACCTCAATTAGGAATCACATATGAGGTTTCTTTCGTTGAGATATTCACGAGACGTCGATTCACTCATGTTGAGCCCACTTCATTGAAATCATGGGTTCTGATACTACTTTTAGAGAGGTACAAGGGAAGCCCAAAACTTTTATTTAGGGAGATTGCTAAGTTCAAGCTTAAGCCCGAGCCTAACAATATATCTTGTTGGACTCACATTTACTTAGAATTTGAAATTAATGAGTTATGAGCTAACTATGATAAAATTGACTCCTCCACCTTAGACCACCTTTTGTATGTGAGGTCTCTTTCGTATGATATCCTTGCATGTGCATCTCAATATTATAAGTGAAATGACTATTTCGGGAAACTATAAAAACATACGTGCGGATGTGAGAAGGCTTTTATAGGGGGCTATTTGTTTATTTAGTCAAAAGCTCACAACCAAATTCTTTATCTGCTGATTTTACTAATTTTAGATCCATTATGTTATGTAGCGTTATCTATGCTTTCTCAAGAGCGAAGCTTATGATTAAGCGTGGGAGCGCGTTGATATTTTGTCCAGGCATGCGCGCAATGCTCCAACTTTTCTATTATAATTTAGTTAAAGCATTGAAATTGAAATTGGAATAAAGTGAAGTTGAAAGAACTAGGCAACCACTAAGCCAATGACGTCAAAACCAATTTACTTATCTGTTAAGCATGACTAATAGTGTAAACCTTCAGGAAATCGCCGCTGCATCCTCAATGGGAATGCGAGGATTGCGCAATGCCACCCAAACTCAAAAGGGGTTTCACAGGTTATGTGGAGCTTGCCTTTTGTGGTGGCGCGAGATTGATTTATTGACTGCGCATTCCTTTCTTGTCTTCTGTACTCCTGACCATCTTCAATAACTTAAACTCGCCAAAGCCATGTCTGCACCGATGGAAAAGGATCCGTTAACTCTTTATTCGCATGGATTGATGGTTTGGATGGATACAACATCAAATAGAGACACCAATAAGACGATAGAGGTTCTCATCCTTGCACCACCTCGAGTTTTCAATTCTCGATCCTCTTCCCCTTGAGAATGCCCCAACATCGATATCACATGTACCATTTGGACACTTATCCTTTACATGCTCAATTTTCGGGTCGATGATATGTCGTGTTATCGTCTGACATGTTTAGCCAAAGATTAGAAAGAACTAAGGGAGTACAGCTTTCCATCTACGTACTTTTATAGGCCCAAGAATATTCGTTCACACCTTGATAATGACTCTCGTGGCTAAAAAGGCCACTGTGGAGGTGTGGATTCACGTCTTACTCGGTCCATAATATCAATGGGGTATTTTAGAGATTAAAGGTTTACTTACCTAACATGAGCTTTTCTCATAGAAAAAGCGAGTGTTAGAATAATTAATGAAAGGAGAATGTTAAAGAGTCTCCTTAGGGTGCTTGCTAGGCCTCTTTAATTTTGCTTCGGATATATAAAAAAGTATATTTGAAGCAAGTAACGTTTTCGAAATATATCATTGCTCAATTTTCAATATATGCTGATTTGCGTTATTTTATAGTTAGTGTTTTTAACTAGTGCCTTTAATGCATTTATTAACAAGACCCTTATAACATGGAGAATGTCTGAATTATTTGATTAAAACTAAATAAGTATCGAATTAACTTTGAAAAAAATTGTCAAATAATGAAATAAAACAAATATCCTAGGGGCACTCTTTAACATTTGCCTTTTCGTTAATTCTTCCGTTGCTCACTTTTTCTATGACAGAAAAGCTCATCTGTGGTAAGTAAACCTTGAACACCCATAATGCCTCATTAATATGATGGATCAGGTAAGACGTAAGCAAAATCGAATGCATGACTCGAATATTTTGTAATCTCTTTTCTGCCCATGTCGAATCAAGCCTTATAGGTACACACTTGTATTTTCGTGGGGACAAATTCACCAAATGATTACGACATATTGTAGTTTCCCTTTCAATTTAGAGGAACCTTAGAGGGGCAAGTGCCTCCATTGCCCCCATGGTGAATCCGTTCATGCTGACAAGACAAATTCAAGACGATGTCCATTGCTGTATTTACTCTGTAGATAATGTGGTGTTGGGGTAGGTGAAACCCAAGCCGGGGCTAACCAGAAACTCGAACTTCGAAGGGCAACTTTGCAAACCTTAGGGTGTAAGTCTAGTAACCATAGAAACTCAGACGGCAACTTGAGAAAATTGGACATCATGGAGTACTAAGAACCAGGTCCTTCCATTAACTTCGATCTATTTTGACAAAACTGGAGGCCAGGCAGACGACACCTTAAGAATACTTCTTAGGATATGAGATTCAAGAGAAAATGCGAGATTCGGAATCAATTAATGCAGGAAAAAGTAGGGGCTGCCAACCAATCAAGGATAATATGGGAGGAGGTCGTCTGAGATGTTTCGATCACGTTGAATGGAGGACCTTTGGGTGGATGCCTAGGCGAGGAGATATGAGCGAGGAACGAAAACTAGACAGGAGGCGGGATGTCACGAACTATTTATAGCTTGTAGAAGATCTAATAAAAGATCAAAGATAGCGACGCGATAGGATTTCTATAACCGACAACAATAGCGGGACAGAAAGCTTCAAGCTTTGAAGACGTCCAGTGGAGTTGGGTTAGTCGAGCAACTAATGCACAAGACAACTGGATGGAGCAGCTACTCAGGCTAGAGACCTAGTTTGTAGTGAGAGTTACAGTTCTAACCTTCCCTTATATCTGCAGTTTTTATTTGATGCTGATGTCGCAGGCAGACCACCTTGATGTGATAGTGCTGTATTTTCCAAATGAATGAGAATTGAGAAGTTTTTATGGCAAAAGACGGAACAAAATGTTCTGTTCTACACAGAATAAGTTCATGCTTTCATCGAGTGTCATCCTCTATAACAATCATTTGAGTTGGCTCTCTCGTTCATTTCTTGCTAGTTCGATCACTTGAAATATTGTTTTGAATAGTCTAATGAATTGAGTCTAGCGGAGATTCCAGCGAAAATTTTTATGTCTGGCAGTGAGATGTTAAGGTACCATGCTTGAACAGAGTCGGGTTTCTGATCATCAAATGTGCATGAATTTGTACAGTTTAATTGACATGGAATTCTCAAGTCATAGATAGTAGATAAACTCTAATCTGCATGAGGTTTAGTCTCGTGCAACAGAGACTTGAGATGGCAGCTTAATTGATCCCTCTATAGCAGAAGCGTCTGGCAAGATAGATGTTTAACAGCAGCTAGGAAGGGAAGCAAATAAAAAACCTAGACAAACATTTCTAATCTCAGCATCAAATAATATTCAAACAAAGGAAACAATTATATAATGATTGCAGGAAATCCCATCCTGCACTACTAATTTTTTTCCAGCCACCCTAAATCTCAACTGAGGACCAAAGTCCAGAATACTTCAATGCCGAGTGAAGATGGCCGAGTTGAAGACTGAGCCGTTCCTGAGCAGACCTGGCCGAACTGGCTGAAGCTCTCTTCGTCCAACAGTCATGTTCAACATTGTATAGAGAAGAAATTGCGGCAACTATAACCGTGTATTGTCCCGATTTTGTACAAATTTCAGAGGGAGATCATGCACGATTGCTCCAAGCGCCATATTAGTCTCTTCAATCGTTTACCATACGAAGATTTCTCTAGCAGAATCCGTCTTACCCTCTCTGTAGGACAAATACTCTCTTATCAAACAGAAGTAGAAGAAAACAGAGCACCTCAAAACCCATCATCAACCCGCTCATCAGAATCACAAATTTTACACATATTGAACATGCCGCTGCCATCATAGAACAAAGACCGTTCAATTTACTCGATTGTCACACAGACCGTCACACTTCCTCATGCTTGTCTTAATCGTCTTCATCTGAATCCTTCTTCTCTTTCTGCTTCAGGTAACCCCACTTCCTCAGCACCCACACACAAAGCCTCACCACATTCCCCATGAACACCACCCCCATCAGGCACAGCCAGCACACCACCGACACGTCCGTCACGTCCTTCAGCATCCCCCGCGTGTCAGCCAGAGATATGTTGCGCAGCGCTATGAAGTAGGTGATCGCCTGCCCGTGATCGCTAGCCACATGATCTCCATCTGGGTCCACATCCAACATCGCCGCTTTATTGGAAGCCCGCTCAAGAGGAGCAGGATGATGCTGAGGGAGGACAGGAAGGGCAGTGGATTGAAGATCATAAACTGTCCGTAGGCGATCCGCTGGATGTGGGCCAGGATAGAGGTGCCCGCCATGTGCGGCTCCTTCACTGGGTTGCCGTTGGCATTGACCTTGTAGTCGTCCTGCCAGACGCCTCCTGGCGGCGTGGTTGCAGCTTGCAACGCCACCGTCGCTAGCAGCGAAGCGACCACCATTAGTGAATTTCTCCTGGCTCAGCCAATCGGCTTCCACCGGGGGTCTTCTTAGAGCACTCAGTTTCTTTGGTAGGGGTTTGTTTAAAGTACTCCGTTTCTTTGACGTGGCTTTCTTGGTGGAGAGTGATGAGTTTTTAGGTGATCTTGAGGTGGTGGTGTGGGAGGTCATTATTGGTGGTGGGTCAAGAACTGGATCATAGTGACATGGGACTGATTGAATGTCTCTGGAGAGTGAAGCTCCTGAGCTTTGAAGGGATGTCTCAATTTCAAGAACTCTCGAGCCTCTGGGAACCTGCTCAAGAATGTCTAGTGCTGTGAGGCCACTTGAGTTTGGTGTGTTCACCTCGAGTCCTGGGATTGTAAGCAAGAACTTTTATCATCTACACACAAATTTTTGGGGATAAATTCCCCAGTGTAAGATTACTGAAGTCCATGTTGCTGGTCTCGAGACTGATCCTGGGAAGAGAAAGGTCTGGGGAAGTTCAAACCAGCAACAATCTGGCTCCCGTTGGTCGCTCGCTAATGGAATGGGGAGCAATAAGCATCCGTTTCTGAAGTCGAAGACTGCTTCTTCTAAATCTACTGCCCAGCAACAACTAAGGCACAGCCTGGTGACACATTGTGGAGCATCTCATCCCGTGTTCATGGAACTGGTGCTAAATGGAAGGAATTGGCGGCTCCTAACCCACACATACGCAACCCCAATATTATTCTCCCAAACAAAGCCGTCAGGTTGCATTAAGTTGGGGGTGCGAAATGGAACTTCTTGAAAGAGGCTTGGCTTGCCAAGCTGGGTTGAGTGAAGTTTATGAGCTGCGTTAGTTGTTGGCTTTCTGCTTGAAACCACACATTGTGGTCGTCTAAGACTGAAAGTACTGGCTCCGGCCTTTGAGAACTCTCTTACCTTCCCAATTGTTATGGACTGCTTAGCACCAGTCTAAGGTACAAAAAATCTGTCTATGCAATTGCTTTCAACTCTCTGCTCTTCCATCCCCTGTAATCAGTTTGCATATGAACAGTAATTTTTTGCGTTTTGTGTGGGATGATACGCTACCAATCCTTTGTCTTGTGATTAGGAACAACAGATTGGTCCACGAGATTTTAGGTTGTATTTCTGCCTTGTCCCACCTCTACTTGTCTATATAAAGAAGAAAAGATCGTTTGGCAAGAAGTCTAATAACAGAGCTTGAATGTTGTTTTGGAAGAAGCACACGTTCTGGTATGTGAACATTACATATGAAACTAGCGCTGCTGTGATTCCGACCTTTGAGGAAGGATCAACTTGCATGGCCTGCGAATAATAATGGAGTGTTTTCTGTGAAATCTGTGTATCACTTCCTTAAAATTAGGCAGGAAAGATAGTGTAGGAAGTTCATCATGTAAATGGTGTGACTGCATTATGGTTTGGTGCCATGGGGTTGAAATTGATCAGACAGAGAGGCTCACTAGCTTTGATCAGATGGCTTTTGGACATCTATCAGCATTGGAAAAGTATATGAAGGAAGCATAAAAGAAATGTGGATGCTTTTGAGGAAGGTGGGTTCGGTTGTTTGGCGTGATTGGAAAGAGAATGGTGAAGCTGTGTGAGACAAATCATAGAATGGGCCAATGTTGCTTTTACCTAGTAATCTGCGGCATACATAGGAGTAGATCAGATTACTTTGTGGCCAGGCCTTCCCATTCTCTTTAGAAAGATTTGGCTATGCGGGCGAGACATCTCTGATGAGGAGAGCTCGAGAATAATGCGGGATGGACTCTACATTTGGTTTAGTAGTCTCATTAAATCGTTTGCACAACTGGCGGTACTCAGAATGATCTTATGACATAGGGATTGAGTTACAAAGAACATAGGCATCAAGACTATGCAGTAATCCTTTGTCCCACCAGATGAATACACTAGATCTTGATATTGCCCCTAGATCTGCACGAACTCACACATCCTGATGTCCACTTCTTGAGCTTTTGTGAATTTTTCTTCACATTCTGGAGGACGATCATGACGAATCGAACGACGTGAACTAAAAAAACAAAGGCTACAATGCCAAGCCAAACAAGGAAGGAGTACGCAATCACCATGATCGTCTCCCTATCTTCGGAGTACCGAACCTCTGTGGTCGGGCTCACATGTTCAGGATCCCTCTGTACGAACGAGATGGCCATCATGGAATAGAGGTAAGTCAGCGCCATGAAAGTGATGGTCACCCACATTGTGGCCGCCAGAATCCACATCAGAACCTTCTTCCCCAAGGGCAAGCCACTCATGAGCAACAAGATCGTGCTAAGGGATGCAAGAAAAGAGACGGTGTTGCATATCCAGAACCGTAGTAAACCCTCTGGATTGTTTACAGCCATAATCGATGTTCCTGCGTAGTATAAGATGGTGCCGTTATTTGCTTTCTGATTGTCGTCCCACAGGCCGCCGGGAGGGCTAAGGCCGGCTTGGTAAGCCATGGATGCGATCACCGTGGCGATTATCTGTCGTGACGTGAAAGAAAGTTTTAAAATTGTGAATGAAGAAATGGTGTTTCACCTATATTTGAAAATATGAAGATTGTCAAGTTAAAGTTAGTCATTTCAACAAATACACAAATTCAATTGATGGCTTTTCCTATATTTTTTAACGAAAAACAAGAAAATTGTGGCAAGCTCTCTACAGAAATAGATGTCATGGATTAAATTATGAAAAAACTAAGTGTATGAATAGACACATATATGAGAAAAAAAAAATGAAGATATTTCGAAATTTGAACGTCTTTTTTATAAAGGTTGCTATTGTTGTTAAAAGAAAATCAAAATTTAATAACTAAATGTGTGGAAAATAAAACACATTTATATTCCCCACCGCTGGTGAGGCTCGCGTTGCTTGACCATGGGAAAGCTTGGCCTCGCCAAATCTAAATGAGACCGAGCTCGCCCCCCCAACCAAGGTGAGGTCGAGCCTGGCCGAGGAGGCTCAGCCTTGCCAGGGGCCGACGGCACTTTGACAAGGTTGTCGGCCCTTGTTTGGCCGGTTGTCAAAAGAAAAGGAAAGAGCGAAAAATATAAACAAAATTATTAAAAAATTAAAAAGAAATTCTAAATCACAAAAAGAGTTTAAAGTCTTACCAAATGCATTTCTATTAAAAGAATATAAATTTTGAATAGTTACCAAACGACTTCAAGTACTATTTAGGAAACAAAAAAAAAAAAAAATCATTTTAAGCATGAATTGTTCCTGAGAATAGAATGGTTACCGAACACGCCCCAAGTCGTTGAGAATATTTGGAGAAGATAAAAGATTCAGTCTTTTAGAAATCATCTTTACTTTATGTATTAGTATAGATATTTAAAGAAAATCACCCAAGCGCTTCACGGTTAGATTTTCTTAAGTACCATTACTTTCTTAAATATTCATCAACTTGTTTCATCCTTCATAAGCCATCTATTATTGTAATTACTGAACTTCTTTCTGTACATAGCTATTTAATTATAAGCAATTTAGTACATATGTAGAAAACATTTTTAAGAAAGCATAACTATTTATTTTAAATGACACAAACAATCATTTTTAGGAAAATATTTTCTGAATCATCAATTTTTCATAAAACAAATAGAGAGTTTAAATTAACTAGCGGTGAGCTATGATGTTAATTGTAATAATATGACCGATCTGATCTAAGTTTTCAGCAAATGCTACTCCAAGACATCTAGCTAAAGCATTACCATCAGAGAATGGCACTTCTTCTCGATCCATTCCTCGTGTTTGTCTTCCTTTCGCTTCCTGATATCACCCAAGAAAGACTATGGCGGAAACGCATTTACCGGAGGAGTATTGGTGGAGGGAGGTGCTACAGATGTCAGGTCAACTACAACAGTTGAATTCTCCTCATTTGTGTTATCAACAACTGCTTGGTGAGTTGTCGATGTAGCGAATCTTATGGCTCTCAGAGCTCTAGCATCTACTAAGAGTTCTCTCAATTCAATGACTTTGAAATCCTTTGGAAAATGTTCCACTATATCCAGAGCAGAGAAGCCATTTCTATTCACTGTGTTCACATCCACTTCACTTCTTTGAAGGAGATATTTCACTGTCTGCACAAAAAGATGAGCTTCTTCTCAATTATAAAAGAAACAACAAACCAAGATATTTCCTGTAAGTTTCTTCAATCGATAAATCCACTATAGAAAAATGAGAATGATTCGGATTTTATCGTCACAAGATGTTCAATTGGAATTCGATATTTTACGTCATCACAAAATTGAAGCAATTCCAAGAAAAAAGGATTACCTCTATTTGATTGTTTGCTGCGGCCAAATGCAAAATGGTATTACCCTCATCATCTTGAGCGTTCACCAAATCACCATCTCCCACCATCTCCACCAGGACTTTCAGAGTCTCCAAACGATTATGCCTTACTCCTAGATGGAGAGCGGTTTGGCCGTGGCTCAGCCTGTGCTTGGCCACCTCCGATCTCGCCTTCACTAGCTCTATCACGATGTTGATTCGGCCCTTCATTGTGGCTAGATGGAGTGGGGTCCTCCCATCTTCGTCATGGACAAGGCATGCAAGGGGGTCTAATTGTAACAATTCCCTCGCTATTTCGACGTATCCGTTCGCAGATGCCAAGTGAAGAGGCATACGTCCCTGCAAAGTTAAAGTGCTTGACTATGGAGTATTCTTATTGAGGGACACGTATGTGATTTATATATATTGTATTTTCAAATCAAATAGACCGAGCTGCTCAAATTCATTGGTGTCTATAAGATCTTTCAAGTTGAATTAACCTGGAAGCCCATGACTTGATTTCTGTCTGAATTTTGTTAATTTCCTTGAGACATATGATGGGTTTGATTTCTCACAGATCATGAAAACTGGAAAACAAAATACTACATTACATGTGCAAAATTTAATTTGACAAGCAAGATAGTCGATATCAAACAATCACAACCAAGTTTTTCGCTTCGACATACCTGCGAGTCCAACTCCATAGCCAAATCCCTTTTATGAGCCAAAAGAGCCTTGGCAAAAGGTACATGACCGAGCATGCAGGCCACATGCAATGGTGTCTCGTCGAAGCAAGTGATAGAAGCCCGAGCCAGGATGAGTCGGTCTTCTTGCAGCAACTGAGCTAACGACTCGACGCACCCGCCAAGCGACGCTTCATAGAGCCTCTTCTCTCGGCGTGTTCTTTCAGATGCTAAGGAAGCTTGCTGATGCAACAGCGCGGATGGCGACCTTCTTCTTAGGCTTGTGATCGATGGCATTGTTCGCAGCTTGTGGGTGAACTCGAAATTGCTCGGGTTAATCACCTGAAGCTTTCGGTCCACACACGATGTCTCTTTTTCTTTCACTAGATTGCCTTGGAGTTGGAATGTCAAGGGTTGAGATTGTTAACTATATATAAGATGCTAGTCTTACATAGCATTTACATGCTGGAAAGAGCAAAGCAACGACAAAAACATGTGGGATTAAAGAATATTTTTGCATGCTTTTACAATGTTGAAAAGTAAAGAGTGTGGAATAATACAATGATGCAACCCATATTCAACGCAAATTCATTGAACCAAGAAGATCAGCATGCATTTAAGATAGACGAGACTTTCATCGAAAAGTGCAAGAAATTTCGCTTGATTAGAGACTTGGAAAAGTTGATAAGGCCTCATCTTTGACGCTGCTGATGTTGTCTTGAATTCCAAGAAATTTCCATCAATTAGAGACTTGGAAAAGTTGACAAGGCCTCCTCTTTGACTCTGCTGATGTTGTCTTGAATTCCAAGAAATTTCCATTGATTAGAGACTCGGAAAAGTTGATCGGGAAGTCTAGGAAGGTTTGGCGCTTGCAGGCTATATGTTATATATTTCCTAGATTTAGACCTATCTACAAGGGATTTCATGGGAAATTGTCCAAATTTGATGTAACTAGAAAATGTCATGATACCCCTATATTTAGGGGATAATCACTAAAAATTTCTTAGTTAGTTTCAAAATTGATAAGATCTTTAGGGTGGAACTCCTCTCTTATTGGGATTAGGGAAGTGGGGATCTGATAATTTATTTATTTAGCATTTTATCTTGTATCTAAATACCCTCAAGAAAGGAGAAATCATCTCTCTCTCTCCCGTGGATGTAGGTGGATTTTCGCCGAACCACGTAAATCTCTATGTTCTTGATTACTCTTGTTTTTCAACTTTTCATCACATCTAGTTAGGGTGCTTTTCCACACAACAATTGGTATTGAAGCAATCCAAGTTTTCCATTATTGTCTTGCGACTTTTGACTAGATGGCTAGAAAAGGTTTGACCATTCGATTTGATATCGATTGATTCACCGGGAAGAATAATTTTACACTATGGTGGAGAAGAATGAAGGATCTGTTAGTTCAACCGAGTTTATCAAGGGAAGATTGAACAGGTTGGACACCATCACCAATGATGACTAGGCCTGTTGGAATATAATACACGGAAACGACAAAATCTTGCAATTTATGTCAATGCAAAATCACCAGAGAAATAAACGAGAAATAATAAGGACACCAGAAATTTACGTGGTTCAGTCTGAGTATCGATACCTACTTTCACGGGGAGAGCCAACAGCAAATAATCGACTATAATCGAAGAATCAAAGTTTACAATCGCTCACATGCTTGAGTGTTTCCCACACCTAGATTTAATCCCAAACCTAAAGTGTTTATAAATAAACAACTCACTTGGACATAAACTCACCACGCGTTCAAACTCAAAACAAAAATACTCTACGTACACCAAAATCAGGAACTCCAACGTTTGTCTTTGGTCCATGTATGTAAGTCTTCACATTCCTTTTCAAGGCTTCGCGTGACTTCAAAAACTTGCGGCTCCTCTCTCAAGTGGATCATGGACCTGGAGAGGGCTTCACATGGCTTCAAAAACTTGCGGCTCCTCTCTCAAGTGGATTGTAGACGTGGAGAGGGCTTCACGCTCCTTTTTGCTTATATATTGTGTGCCCAAAGTCAAGACTTTGACTTTGGGCCCCACGTAGATAACCTTATTTTGCAAATAAAGAAGAAACTTTGCTCCTTTTTTTTATTCTATTTTGTTTCTTCTTTTGTAAACCTTCATGGAGTCCAACAAATCTACTTATGTTAACTGAAGACATCCAAAACCCAAAAAGGATTTTGAATTTCTTTTCTTTTGTGTAATCTTGAATATTATCTTCATCATAACATATCTTCACGATCAAATAATAAAAATTTCATTCGAGCGGATCACGTTTTGCAAATGCTCAAGCTCGATACATAATTTAAACATTCTCCACCTTGGCTTGATGTTTAAATTCAAGTTATAGTGCTTATCATCCATACTGCTCTTCCAACACCCCGGCGGGCGCTCACTCTCCACAGACACCAATTAAGCTTGCTTGAGTTTCGCCAAAGGAACAGACTTAGTCATCATGTCTGCCAGGTTATCTGCTATAGCAATCTTTTTAACAATAACATTACCTTTAACTAAGACATCTCGGATGAAGTGGTACCTGATGTAGATATACTTTGTTCACTTGTACTGTATTATATGCCAAATATATCATACCTTGGTTATCACAGTGTATATCCACACTTTTTTTGTGACCCAAAGTTCGAGAGCAAATTTCGTAACCATATCACCTTCTTCGCTACAAAGGTTAGTGCCATGTACTTAGTCTCAGTCGAAGACAAAGCAATGTGATCTTGTAAGGACGCTTTCCAACTAATTGCACCACATGTTAGCATAAACACGTACCTTGCTAAATATCTACAATCATCTAAGTCACCAGTGTGATCCGAATCCACAAAACTAGTGGTCTCATTGCCATTGCTATCCCTCCCATACACTATACCTACGTCTGTTGTCCCCTTCAAATATCTGAGGATCCACTTCACAGCTTCCCAATGAGCTTTATTAGGATGCTTCATATAGCTACTAACCACCCTCACAGCTTGTGAAATATCAGGCCTAGTGCACACCATAGCATACATAATATTACCCATGGCACTAGAAAAAGAAACATGGGACACATGCTCCTCCTCTTACTCCTCAGTTTGCAGTGATAATTAATCTGAAAGTTTAAAGTGCTTTGCCAAAGGTGTACTTATAGATTTTGCCGACTGCATATTAAAACGTGCCACAATTTTCTCAATATATTTCTTCTGAGATAGATGTAAAACTTCTGTAGTCCTGTCACGCAAAATCTCCATATCCAATATTTTCTTTACAGCACCTAAATTTTTCATCTCAAATTCAACATTTAACGGTCTCTTCAGCACTTCAATATTGGACATATTCTTAGCTGCTATCAGCATATCATCAACATATAAAAGTAGATAAATCAAAGAACCATTCCCCAATCTCCTAAAGTAGACACAGCTATCCATCTAACTTTTTGAATAGTCTTGACTAGCCATGGAAGCATCAAAACTTTTATACCACTGCCTAGGAGACTGTTTTAGCCCATACAAATATTTCTTCAACAAGTAAACATGATCTTCCTTACCCGGAATAGCAAATTACTCCGATTGTCTCATGTAAATTTGCTCATCCAATTCACCGTGAAGAAACGCAGTTTTCACATCTAGTTGTTCTAACTTGAGATCCTACGAAGCAACTAAGGCAAGTAAAACACGAATAGAAGTATGTCTTATCACATGAGAGAACACCCCATTGTAGTCAATGCTCTCATGCTGTGTATATCTCTTTGCCACAGGTCTCGCCTTATACCTCGTTGCCTCGACACCTGGAATGCCCTATTTTCGTTTAAATTCCCATTTACTTCCAACAATCTTTTGGCTTTTGGGTACTTTGACCAGCTCCCATGTTTGATTTCGGTGGCTTAATTTCATCTCTTCACTCATAGCTCCTAACCATTGCGATGACTCAAAACTAGCCATCACCTTAGAGTAAGACGAAGGTTCATTTGTCACCTATAATTAATGCATAAGCAATATATGTATAACCGTAATGTAACGGTGATTTAATTTGCCTTCTTTGTCTATCTGTGGCTATAGTGTGCTGTGGTTTTGCTGGTTGTTCATTATCATTAACTTCAGGAACTGCAACCTCACTGCAGTCTCGACTTATGTTACCTTTGAGGTCTTTGAAGTCTCAACGTGAAGCTCCACCTCACTAATGACATCATGATATGTCTGCTCTGCTGGTTGTGTCTCAGGACTCCTTTGTTGAAGCATTGCAGTCTCATCGAAGATCACATCAGCATCAGGTGACTTGGGATCGGTGCATCATAGTAGGTAGCCTTTCACCCCATGTGCATAACCCAGAAATATGCATTTCTTTGCCATCGGCTCAAGCTTACCATTACTCACATGAGTATACGCAGGACATTCAAATATACGTAATTTGGAGTAATCAATAGGTTTCCCGGACCATACTTCCTCAAGAGTCTTCCACTCGATAGCAGATGGTGGAGATTGATTAACCAGGTAACATGCCATGTTCACTGCTTCGGTCCAAAATTCCTCACCAAGTCTTGCATGCAAAAGTTTGCATCGAGCTCGCTTAAGCAAAGTTCTGTTCTTTCATTCTGCCACGTTATTTTGTTGTGGTGTCCTGAGTACTGTGCGTTATCTCACAATACCTTATTTCTCACAGAACTTGGTAAAATTTTTACCACAAAAATCTATGCCATTATCAGTTCTTAGGCACTTGATTTGTTTATTTGACTACTTCTTAATTAATGTCTTAAATTTCTTGAATCGATCAAACACATCATATTTGTGTTTTAGAATATATACCCATACCTTTCTCGAATAATCGTCGATAAATGTTAGCATATATCAGGCACCTCCTTTCGAAGGAATCGAAGATATGCCCCAAACGTCTAAATGAATATATTCAATTGGTCGTTTGGTCGAATGAACAGCTGTAATAAACTTAACTTGGTGCTACTTCCTAAAAATGCGGTGCTCACATAAGTCCAGCTTTCCTATCTTTTGATCCTTCAACAACCCTCTTTCACTCAATATCGTCATACCTGCCCCGTTCATGTGCCATAATCGCATATGCCATAACTGAGTCAAGTTACAGTCCGACTCACCTAATGAAATTGTAGTGGTTTTGGTCATGGTTTCTCATAGTAGTTGATAGAGAGCATTCACTTTCTTCCATTTCATGATTGTCATGGCACCTCAAGAGATCTTCAGTACTCCACCTTCAGCAGTGTACCTACACCCGATGTCATCGAGTGTCTCCAGAGAAATAAGGTTCTTTTTTAGCTCTGGTACATGCCTCACATCTGCTAATGTGTGCATCACCCCATCGTGCATCCAAATCTGAATTGTCCATATCCTCATAGTCTTACAGACTGTGTTATTCTTCAAAAGAACTCCACCATCATCTACAGTCTGGTAAGTAGTAAACTAGTTCTTATGAGGCGTCATATGATAAGAGCATTACAAATCTAGCACCCATTCGTCTCCTGACGAAGTAGTAGTCACACATAAAATAGCTTCTGCATCACTATTGCTCCCCTCGGCGACGTTCACCACACTGCTTGTAGCATTCTGTCTATCACCTTTATTCTTCCGCTTTGGATAATTTCTCATGATGTGCCATTTCTCATGACACTCAAAGAACTTCACACGTCCCTTGGACTTTCTATAGCGTGATTTCAATATGTTTTCACCTCTGCTGCTACTAGGCCCTCGATATTACTTTCTGCCCCAAATCGTCAGTGCTTGCGCTACTCCTTGTGCCAGACCACTATCTCGCAACTTTCACTGCCACTCCTTAGAGAATAAGTCGGACTTTATTTCTTCTGAGGTAATTCTAGTACGCACTTGCAAAAGTGAATTAGTAAAGTGCTCCCATAATTCTGGTAGAGAGGCTAACAACATCATGCTATGTTCTTCATCATCAAGTATCTTACCGACGTTCTTCAGATCCATCATGAGTTTATTAAATTCATCTAGATGAGTTCTGATAAACGTACATTCAGTATATCTAAATTGAAACATCCTCTCAACATGTACAAGTGATTGTTCAAACCTTTCTTCACATAGAGTGCCTAAAATTTTGCCCATAATGCTGCGACATTCTTCTCCTCAGCAACCTCTATTAAAACCTCATCCAACAAATTTAATAGGATTGTGCTCTTTACTCTTTCCATTAACTCTACTCTCTCAGAGGCTTTTATTATGATCAATAACTCATCTTCACCATCCAGTGCCTTGGCCAAACCTTGGGTTGGCAATAATGTCTACATCTTAATGCTCCAAAACCCAAAGTTGTTCCTCCCGTTAAACTTCTCAATTTCAGATTTTCTCTCAGACATAATTACAATAACAGAATTTCCAGATAATAATTCGACAAGCAAAAGCTCCAAATCATAATAAAGAAATTCAATCCCAAGTTCTGATATCAATTGTTGGAATATAATATGTGGAAATGACAGCATCTTGCAATTTACATCAACACAAAATTACCAGAAAAATAAACGAGAAATAATAAGGACACTAGAGATTTACGTGGTTCGGTCTGAGTATCAATATCTACGTCCACGAGGAGAGCCAATAGCAAATAATCGATTATAATCGGAGAATCAGAGTTTACAATCGTTCACACACTCGAGTGTTTCTCATACCTAGATTTAATCTCAAACCTAAAGGCTACGTTTGGTCGTCCGGATTTTTAATTAGGATATGACTGGATATGATAGGGTGTGAAATCCTAGGATTTTCTCATATCCAGTCCATCGTTTAGTGAATCATAGTATTAAAGTCGGATATATTCACATCATATCATGTACATTTTTTTGATATAAATGGCATATCATTATAAATGAACATAAATGTTCATAAACGGAGATAATAAAAATCTCTCGTAACATTATTCCTTAATTTTTTTTTATTTTCTTTATTATTTCTTTTTCCCCTTTCATCATTCTTTAATAAAATTTATCAAATAGTAAACTGTACTAACATACCTAAAATACAAAAATACCTAAAATATATAATAAATATAAATATTTAATTTATAGATTGAATGTTTATTATAAGATAGAATTAAAGTTGAATATATAAATTAAAATAAGATTAATTTAAAATAGATTTCTATTTTTTCATTTTTAATTTCTTAAATTAGAATTCAAATATTATTTATATTGAAATATAATTTCAATTTTTTAATTTAATAAGTTTGTTATTCGAGAAAATAACTTTCCTGTTATGGACATTAGAAATTCTATCAATTTTTATCCCTTCTCCCTCATGGAATTATTTTATTCTGCTTATATCCCCTTATATCTGACTTTATTTTGTCCTGAGCGAGTACCAAACGTATGATAGAATAAATCATATCCTATTCTAAATTTTATCTTGACTGCCAAACGCGGCCAAAGTGTTTATAAATAAACAACTCACTTGGACATAAATTCATTGCACAAATCATCACGCGTTCAAGCTCAAAATAGAAACGCTCTACATACGCCAAAATCAGGAAATCCGGCGTTTGTCTTTGGTCCACATACATAAGTCTTCACATTCCTTTTCAACGCTTCGCATGGCTTCAAAAACTTGTGTCTCCTCTCTCAAGCGGGTCGTGGATGTGTAGAGGGCTTCACGTTCCTTTTTGCTTTTATATTGTGTGCCCAAAGTCAAGACTTTAACTTTGGGCCCCACGTAGATAACCTTATTCCGCAGATAAAGAAGAAACTTTGCTCCTTTTTTCATTCTATTTTATTTCCTCTTTTGTAAACCTTCATGGAGTCCAACGATTCTCCTTCCGTTAACTGAAGACATCCAAGACCCCAAAAGAATTTTGAATTTCTTCTCTTGTGCATAATCTTGAATATTATCTTTATCAGAAAAATATCTTCACAATCATATAATAAAAATTTTATCCAAACAGATCGCATTTTGCAAAAACTCAAACTCGAGACATAATTTAACAAGGCCAACATGGAGGAGAGGGTGTGCAATGTGATCCGATTGAGCCTATCAAACGAGGCCCTTCAATATGTGGCGGAAATCAAATCCACTTAAGATGTATGGCTCAAACTAGAAAGCATCTACATTATGACAAGCTCTATCACAATGTTGATTCGGCCCTTCATCATGGCCAGATGAAGTGGGGTCCTTCCATCTTCATCATGGACAAGGCATGCAAGGGGGTCCAATGGTAACAATTCCCTCACTATTTCTGCGTATTCGTTTGTAGATGCCAAGTGAAGAGACGTACATCCTTGCGAAAGTAAAGTGCTTAGCTATGAAGCATTCTAATTGTTGAAATATAATACGCGGAAAACAACAGAATCTTGCAATTTATGTCAACGCGAAATCACAAAAAAAAAAAAATAAACGAGAAATAATAAGGACACTAGAAATTTATGTAGTTCGGTCCTAGTATTGGTACCTATGTTCATGGGGAGAGCCAGCAGCGAATAATCCACTATAATCGGAGAATCAGAGTTTACAATCGTTCACACGCTCGAGTATTTCGTACACCTAAATTTAACCAAAAACCCAAAGTGTTTATAAATAAACAACTTACTTGAACATAAACTCACGGCACAAAATTATCGCGTGTTCAAGCTTGAAAAAAAAAAAAGCACATGGCTCTCTTTAGCTTGACGTGTGCGGCTTACGGCTCCTAATCTTTTCTTTGTGTGCAGCTCGTGGCTTCTCGCAACACACCCAATAAAGAACCCACGTTAGGGTTTAATATGTGTGCCCAACGAGTCAACTTTTGACTTGGGCCCACCACCATTTAATTTACTTCAATGTGGAAGTGGGATGCTGCAGAGAGAAAAACCACTTTCGCCTTTTTATATTTGCCCAAAAGTCAAAGTCTTGACTTTTGGGCCCCATAAGCATAACAACTTTCGGCTTTTGCAGGCTCCTTTTATTTATTCTATCTTTATTTCCTCTTTTGTAATCCTTCGTCGAGTCCAACGAAGTTTCTTCTACTTGGGAAATATTTATCAATAAAATTCAGCTTAACAAATCGTTATCCGAATTCAAACTTGAGACATTAATTTACAATTCTCCACCTTAGTTCGATGTTTGAAGTCAAGTTATAGTGCTAATCATCTATGCTACTTTCCCAATGGGCACTTACTCTCCACATATGCTAATAGAGCTTAAGCAAAACTTGAGCTTTGTCAAAGGAACAGACTTAGTCATCATATCTACCGGGTTATCTGCTATAGCAATCTTTGTGACAATAACATTACCCTTTGCTAAGACATCTCGGATAAAGTGGTACTTGATGTTGATATGCTTCGTTCGCTCATGATAAATTGGATTATATACCAAATATATTGCACCTTGGTTATCATAGTGTATATCCACATTTTTTCTGTTCTAACCCATAGTCTAAGAGCAAACTTTGTAACCATATCGCCTCCTTCGCTACAAAGGTTAATACCATATATTTTGCCTCAATTGAAGACAAGGCAATGTGATCTTGTAAGAGCTCCACCTCACTAATGATATCATGATCTGTCTTCTTTATTGGTTGTGTCTCAAAACTCTTCTGTTGAAGCATTACAGTCTTGTCAAAGATCACATCTATGCTAATTTGAAAACTGAGTGATCTTGGTACACCACAGCTAGTAGCCTTTCACCCGATGTGTATAACCCATAAATATGCATTTCTTTGCCCTCAGCTCATTCTTACCATCACTCGCATGAGCATACATAGAACATCCGAATATACGTAATCCAGAATAATTAATAGGTTTCCTTGATTATACTTCTTCAAGAGTCTTTCACTTGATAGTAGATGATGGAGATCGATTAACCAGATAACATGCCATGTTTACTACTTCAGCCCAAACTTCCTTGGCAAATCCTACATGTGAAAGCATGCATTGAGCTCACTCAAGCAAAGTTCTGTTCTTCCATTCAGCCACACCATTTTGCTGTGGTGTCCCAGGTATTGTGCGATGTCTCACAATACCTTCTTTTTCGCAGAACTCAGTAAAATCTTTACCATAGAACTCTATGCCATTATCGGTTCTCAGGCACTTGATTTGTTTATCTAACTGCTACATAACCAATGCGTTAAATTTCTTGAACCAATCGAACACATCATATTTGTGCTTCATAAAGTATACCCATACAGTCCTCGAATAGTCATCGATAAATGTCAGCATATATTGGGCACCTCTTTTCGAAGGAACCAAAGATGAGCCCTAGACGTCTGAATGGATATATTCAACCGGTCGTTTGGTCGAATGAATAACTGTAATAAACTTAACTCGGTGCTGCTTCCCAAAGATGCAGTGCTCACATAAGTCTAGCTTCCCTGTCTTTTGACCCTTCAACAATCCCTTGTCACTCGGCATTGTCATACTTGCCTCACTCATATGCCCTAAACACATATGCCATAATTGAGTCAAGTTAGAGTCTGACTCACTTGATGAAACTGTAACGGTTCCGGTCATGGTCTCTCCCAATAGATGATAGGGAGTATTCACTTTCTTTCATTCATCACTGTCATGGCACCTCGAGAGATCTTCAGTACTCCACCTTTAGTGGTGTACCTACACTCGATGTCACTCTAGAGAAATAAGGTTATTCTTGAGCTCTAGTATATGCCTCACATCTGTCAATGTGCCCACCACCCCATTGTGCATCCGGATCCGAATCGTCCCTATCTCCATAGCCTTACAAAGTGCGTTATTCCCCAAAAGAACTCTACCACCATCTGCAGTCTGGTAAGTAGTAAACTAGTTCTTATAAAACATTATATGATAAGAACACCCCGAATCTAGCACTCATTTGTCTCTTGACGAAGTAGTAGTCACACATAAAACAGTTTATGCATCACTATTGCTCCCCTCAGCAATGTTTGTTGCACTACTTGTGGCATTTTGCCTATCAACTTTATTCCTCCACTTTGAACAATCTCTTATGAAGTGCCCCTCCTTGTGATACTCAAAGCACTTCACATGTCCCTTGATTTCGATCTTCTTTTACCTTTGTTGCTATTAGGCCCTCGATGATGTTCTTTACCTCGAATCGTCAATGCTTGCACCACTCCTTATGCCATACCATCATCTCGCAACTTTCTCTGCCACATCTTAGAAAATAAGGTGGACTTTACCTCTTCTCAGGTAATTATAGTACGCCCTTACAACAGTGAATTTGTAAAGTGCTCCCATGACTCTGGTAAAGAAACTAACAACATCATGCCCCGTTCTTCATCATCAAGTATCTTATCGACGTTCTTCAGATTTATCATGAGTTTATTAAATTTATCTTGGTTGGTTCTGATAGATGTATCTTTAGTATATTTAAATTGAAACATCTTCTTCAACGTGTACAAGTGATTGTTCAAACCTTTCTTCACATAGAGTGCTTGAAGTTTTGTTCATGATGCTGTGGCATCCTTCTCCTCAGTAACCTCTATTAAAATCTCATTTGACAAATTTAACAGAATTATACTCTTTACTCTTTCCATTAGCTCTATTATCTCAGAGGCTTTCATTATAATAAGCAACTCATCTTCACCATCTAATGCCTTGGCCAAACCTTGAGTTGTCAATAACGCCCGCATTTTGATACTCCATAACACAAAGTTGTTACTCTCGTTAAACTTCTCAATATCAGATTTCCTTTTAGACATAATTACAATAACAGAATTTCCAGATAATAATCAGACAAGCAAAAGCTCCAAATCACAATCAAGAAATTCGATCAAAGCTCTAATGCCAATTGTTAGAATATAATATGCAAAAAACGATAATATCTTACAATTTACGTCAACGCAAAATCACTAGAGAAATAAACGAGAAATAATAAGGACACTAGAAATTTACGTGGTTCGATCCGAGTATCGGTACCTACATCAACGGAGAGAGCCAGTAACAAATAATCAATTATAATTGGAGAATTAGAGTTTACAATCGTTCATATGCTCGAGTATTTCCTACACCTAGATTTAACTAAAAACTCAAAGTGTTTATAAATAAATAACTCACTTGGACATAAACTCACGACACAAAATTACTACATGCTCAAGCTCAAAAAAAGAAAAGAAAATGCACGCGACTCTTTTCAGCTTGACGTGTGCAACTTGTGGCTCCTAATCTTTTCTCTGTGTGTGGCTTGTGGCTTCTCACGGCACACCCAATAAAGAACCCACGTTAGGGTTTAATATGTGTGCCCAACAAGTCAACTTTTGACCTAGGCCCACCACTTTTTAATTTACTTCAACGTGGAAGTGGGACGTTGCATAGAGAAAAACCACTTTCTTTCTTTCTTTGGTAGCCTTTTTATATTTGCCCAGTCTTGACTTTTGGGCCTCACGAGCATGACAACTTTCGGCTTCTACAGGGCCCCTTTTTTTAGTCTCTTTATTTCCTCTTTTGTAATCCTTCATCTAGTCCAACGAAGTTTCTTCTACTTGAAAAATCTTTATCAACAAAATTCGATTTAACAAATTATTATCCGAATTCAAACTCAAAGCATTAATTTAACACTAATATATATGTGTGTGTGTGTGTGTATCCCCCGGCTCGATACCATATCGTCTTCAGGATCTAGGTACTATATAAAGGATAAGAAATAACGTAGAGTGATTTCAATATATATAGAAAATTATTAAGAGATTTGTGATTTAAATCTAAACATCTATGTTTGTTTGGATTGGTTAATATGTGGAAAAATTCTATAGGTTCTATATCTCTAATATAATCGTAAAAATCTGCTAGTTGTGTGAAGTTATCTAATATGAAGTATAATAATTCATGAGTGATACTAATAATAAATAAGAAACAAATCAGGTGAAGATATGAAATATAGATGAAGACTAAGCTAATTATGATTTTAATCATAAAATAATATGAAACATAGTTGAAAGTAATTAGAATAACAATGTGATCTCATGTAGGGGAGGTGCACTCGAGTAGAGATTCCACTGACATGCGTGAACAGTAATTAAAATAACAATGTGATATTACGTAGGGGTGGTAGTCTGCACTCGAATAGAGATCCCACTAATATCGTGATAAAGAAAAATGTAACCTTATGCAAGGACGGTAGTCCCCACGCGAGTGGAGACCCTACTCGAAGCAAAAGTAAAAGAAAGCTAATAATATAAAGTGATAATGCCAATCGAAACTTGGTTGATATTATTTCAAATGAAGATGAGGATTGAAAGAGGGAATTCAAGCCCGAGCTTGTCAATCTAAATGAAGATGAGGATCAAAAGAGGGAATCTGAGCTCAAGATTGGGAATTTGATTATATACAAAATGATGCTCGGAATCGGTATAAATAGTAAAAGAAATGACGACGATAACGCGTGCATGCACATAATCATATCCCGATCATCGAGTATGGTGGGGTTCGCTTTGAGTGCATGCAGCCAACTGCCGTAATGATTATTCCTTAATTGGACAGTAATAATGTAGCAAGACGTGATCAAGGGAGCTAGAGATTAGAAGAGGGTGATTTTGGTATTCCATTCTTGTTAGGGATTAGACAATTATACAGGTGTTCGGATATGGATGAAAGCACAATTATCGTCCGTCCCCACCCCGAAACACCTATAAATTACAATTAGGTAGGTTTACCGGCTATTTTGCTCTAGAAGAATTGACCCGTGAATTCGTGCTCCCCATGATAAATTTGATTTTGCTCTTGATTTTAATTAATTGCTCTAGGAATTTGTTAGACGTCCTCCTCCTGTCAGATCAAATCTGCATTGGATATGGCAGGACTGCGATTAATTGGTAGAGAGATCTGCATAGCCAAAAATGCAAAAAAAATTGGAGACGTTAATAGATTAGATTAGTAGATTAATAATTGCCGCGAGGTCTTATGCTTTTAATTTTTATTTGCACTTACACCATCGAAAGAGAGAGCGCGTTTTTAAAAGTTGAAAATGCAATACACGGAAAGAAAAATTAAATGTGCTTATTGATAGGAATGAATTAACTTGATGCAAAATGAGCGGAATTTAGAATTTGTGAGAAATTTATTGGGATGATTTCTTAAACGTGTTACAAAAGTTATACTGACAGTGTGTTTAAAGGTCTGTTCGTTTCATGTTAGGTGAAGACAAATATATATTTTTAAATGATTGATTATATTGCTTGGAGTAATTATTTAATAAAAATATTTTACTTATTGATGATAATTTATAACTTAATTTTTTATTTTTGGACTATGAAAATATTTTCCACCCATATATTTTTATAAGTAACCATTCTTAGGAAAACATTTTCCAAACCTAAATGGGCTTTTCACGGTGCAAAAGGACTCAAGTCTTATAACTTTCATTTCTTTTATTTGACTCTTAAAACTCATATAGAAATGCAGTCGCGAGATTTCATGAGCCCCATCTGTTTTCAAAAGACGAGATTTCGTACTTGGCATTTGTTTATCAGGTGTTCCATCCCACGTGGCCGTTAAGATGCACGCGGAAATTTATTTTGAAGACGGGTGGCTCTGAGATGGCACCGAGCTCTCTCTCTCTCTCTAACCGAAAAGGATCAAAATCAAGGATTCAAGTGTATTTCATTCTGTTTTTAATCATATAAGACATAGTATAATAGCACAGCAAGATTATAAATTTTGTCTACGATTCGAATCGATAGATAAGATAAAACAAAACTGCTATTGAGTGTTATCATACCAGGCACGATATATCACCCTAAATTATTGCAACTTAGCACCGCATAAAATCCGAAACGAGTTGCAATTACGCCCTTCTAAGCCCAAAGTGGAAACGGGGCTGGCGAGAGATTTGATGTTTCCTGCCCCCTTTTTCCACATTCCGTCTTCTCTGTTTTGGTTAATCTTCCTGCTTTTCGGTGGACAGGATTCTCCACAAAAGGGACAACAGTTGCCGCACGGGAAGATTAATTACTTCCACCGTACAGGCGCTCGATCGCGATTCTCTTAAGCGCGTTCGTGAAAAATGGCACGGCATGTGACCATGGATTTCTACTATATCTTCTGAAAATCTCTATTTTTACTAAGAATCTTGTTGTTGGATTAAATTCTAACGAATCCTTTGTGAATTTATAAGAAACTCTTTACTTTTTATTTTTTAACTAAAATAAAAATTAGAATTCAATTCTAATTTGAAGACAATAATAGAATAAATTATCATACGTATATTTCTGTATTTCATGTAGAAAGATAAAGAAGAATAAGTCTCCATTATTTAATTTGTTCACAATTTTCTCAAATGCGTCCTTTTCTCAAACTCCGCTTCTTTTCTTCTTTGTTTTTTTTTTTTTTTTTTTGCCTTCTTTGCTTCTTTTCGTGGCTTTTCTTGAATACCCTTTCCGCCTACCGACTAATTGAAACGGAAAAGGAAATATAAATTAATCAAATTATTTAAAGTGGAGATTAAAGGTCAGTTTTTATTTATTTTTTACGGATCAAGCCAAAAAGTATCATTGGGAACACATCCAATTCTCAACCCTCCCCTATAATGGTTTTTTAATTAATTAATTTAAATTATTCTCTTTGATTTTTGTTATGAAATATATGAATGAATGAAATAAATGAATGAATATTCATTATATTCATCTTATCTAATGTACCTATTATGATATATTTGTATCTTACATTTTAAGTACATCTCCCTATTCAAAGATATTTATCTCCCTATCTAATATATGTATTATTCTATATAATAACATTAATGATAAGTGCATCATTGTTTTCTTATAAATAAGAGTTTAATTTTTGTTATAGTAGTGATATAGTGAAGAAAAGGAAAATAAATAGTAAAAATAAAATTTTCTCCTCTTGCTTTCTCTATGATCTTTGATGTCTGGTTTTCTTTACTATCTTTGATGTTTATATGCTTTCTATACTTAATCTCTCTCTATTATTTCTATTACATATTTGCAACGCAATATTTTACAATACGTTGTCTTTATTAATCAACTTATACTTCATCTTCTCGATCAATTCTTTATTTTTTCTTTTTCTTGGCCTGAAACCAATTTCAATCTTAAAAGTGTCCTACTCTTGAAGTGGTGGTGGATATTAGGAAATCCTCCTAATTAATTTAAGGATTTATTTTTGTAAGAATTATGGCAGATATTGAAAAGTCCAAATTCCATATCCTGGAAGTGAGTGGAAATAATTATCTATCTTGATGCCTTGACATAGAGATGCATCTCCAATGGGAAGGTTTTCGCTAATGCAATTACATGAGATGGAATCTCAAATGCAAAGGATAAAGCAAATGCATTGATTTTCATTCGTCGTCATTTGCATAAGAGCCTACAGACGCGATATTATCTGTTCGAGACCCTTACACCCACCCTGCGGAAGAGGTTGAAGGAAAGGTATGATCATAGACTGTTATCCTCCCTCAAACACAATATGACTAGCAAAATTTCAGACTACAAGATTTTAAATCAGTAGTTGACTATAACTCTGCTTTATTTGATATTGTTTCTCAGCTTGAGTTATGTGGTATCAAGCTTGCTAATGCGGAATTGTTAGAGAAAACTTTCTCCACCTTTCATGTTTCGAATATTTTATTGCAACAGTAATATCGGCAACGTCAATTTGTCACATACTTTGAATTAATTTCCATGCTCCTCACTGCTAAGCAAACTAATGAATTTTTTCTTAAAATCATGGTCTTAGATATGCTGTCTCAAAAGCATTGCTTGAAGCACATGCTAACTCTGAGAAAAATACTGTCCATTTTAAGAGTTATAAGCGCAGACAAGAACATAATCTTAGAAGGGATGACATGAAATTTAACTGTCATAGGAAATCTAATTTTGACCCGAATCATGATAAAGAAAATAAGCCAAAGAAGGTGACTAATGAAAGCATTTGCCATCGTTATGGTATGATTGGGCACTAGTCACGTCCTTGTCGTATGCCAAAGCACTTTATTGATCTATACTAGGCATTTTAAAAAAATATGGGCAAGCGTGGTGAAATAGCAAATGCATCCCTGGATGTCTCTTATTTTTCTGAGAACCTCTGAATACTTTAATGAGGCATCAGATTAATGGATGATAACTTGGACTTTCGAATTTTATGATTTTAATAACTTCTTTTCTAGTTGCTTTCCTTTAAATGTATTACCTTTCATTGTTCTCTAATATGGTTATGTAATGAAACGCTTATGAACCTTATATAATATTTATTATTTGAAATTTTATTTGACTCTATAATTAAAATGCAAATTTTATGATACTTGATACCTGAAGTTGTCAACATAAATGCATATGGAAAATACTGAGAAAAATGAAGATATTTGTTTGCTTGATAGTACATAAACACATATCATATTTCATAGTAGACACTTTTTCCTCGAGTATGACATTGCGTAAGGCACATATCCATACAATATCAGGTTCCGTTTTGATTATTGATGGTGTTAGGAATGCCACAATTATTTTACCAAATGGCACTATCCTGCATATCACGGATGTATTTCTAAGCAGTAGATTAAAAAGGAATATCCTCATCTTCAAAGATGTACGCCTTGACGGATACCATATTGAAATTATTCATGAGCAAGATAAGGAATATATTGGTGTCATCTCCCGTAAAATGGGCTTGACGACCATCCATGAGAGGTTAGAAGATTCTTATATAAATTTGTATTGTGTCATGATTAAGGCCATTGAAACCTACGCCACTATATCTTGGAGATTGGTAATTCCTGATCAGTTTGGATTGTGGCATGATCACCTTAGTCACCCTAGGGCTTCAATGATGCGTAGAATAATTTAGAATACAAAAGGACACTCTTTAAATAATACAATGGTATTGTTGTCCAAAGATTATAATTGTGAAGCTTGTTCATAAGAAAAACTTATTACCAAGCTTTCTATAATAAATGTTAATCTTGAATCTCCTTTATTCCTGCAAAGAATTCAGGGTGACATATGTGGACTAATACAACCACTAAATGGACCATTTCAATATTTTAGGGTACTAGTGGATGTATCTTATAGATGGTCCCATGTTTTCCTATGATTTACGCGCAATGTCACATTTGCACGCTTACTTGTGCAGATTATAAAGCTTCGGACATAATTCCTTGATTATCCAATTAAAATGCATAAGGATGAATAATGCTGGTAAATTTACATCAAAGAGTTTTGATACTTATTGTGCTTCACTCGAAATCGAGGTCGAGTATCCGGTCGCATATGTTCATACTCAAAATGAATTGATAGAATCCTTAATTAAACATATCTAAATTATTACCTGCACTCTATTATTGAGAATGAATTTTAACGATACAACATGGGGTCATGCAATTTTGCATATGGCAGCCCTAATAAAATTGCGCCCTACTGCTAGTCTTTTACAATCTCTCACTTCAAATGGTTCTTGGTTATGGACCAAATATTTAACCTTTACGCACTTTTGGTTGTGCAGTACAGGTGCCTGTAGCATCACTAAAAAGGATGAAAATGGGTTCCCAATGCGTTTGGGCATTTATGTTGGGTTTATTTCACCGTCCATCATTAGGTTCTTGGAACCAACTACTGGTAATCTTTTTATTGCCAAATTCGTAGATTGTCATTTTGATGAGACTATGTTTCCATCAATTGGGACACCTATAACTTTCATGACTGTAAAGCAGAAACCGGTTAAGGTTTTCTCCTCAAATGAGACAAATTTATCTCAATTAGACCTAAGAACTCCTGAGTGTGAAAACGAGGTGCAATGCATGATCCATTTATAGGCTATGGCCAATAGATTTCCAGACGCATTTAATGATGCTACTAAGGTTGTAGAGTCTCATATTCTAGTTGTAAATGTTCTAGTTAGGATAGTTGTTCTTGAAAGACTAGCTAAAATGGATTAAAATCCTCCACACTTGAAGCGTGATAAATCTATAGAATCAAAAGATACCGTTCCTAAAAAACGAAGGGGAAAAAAATCAGGAATCCGCTCCAGAAGAGCCTGGTGTTGTGCTTACTCCCAAAGAACTTATTGTCCCTGAAAGGGCGCAAACTCATGAAAAGAACACAAACTCTAGGAACACTGAGAATTTTATTACATATTGTAATGAGATTTGGGATTGAAATGAAATCATCATTGATAATGCTTTTGCATTCTCAGTTGCTCATAAAATTATAGAAGATGATTGTGAGCTGTAATCTATTATTGAATGTCATCAAAAGCAACATTGGTCTAAGTGGGAAGAATCAATTAGGGCTGAATTAGCTTCCCTAGCTAAACGAGGAGTTTTTAGACCCGTAACTCAAATCCCCAATAATGTAAAGCCCGTTGGATATAAATGGGTATTTTTTTGGAAATGAAATGAGAAAAACAAGGTTGTCAGTAGACCAATTAAACGGGTGGGTCGAGTTGGGTTTGGGTCGGGTCATAAATGGTCCGACCCAAATCGACTCATTTAATCTGTTTATGACTCATTTATTGCGGTGCAAAAATTTTGACTCCTACCCGACCCGACCTATACTTGACCCATACCCGATGCATTTGACTAAATTTAAGAAATTTTATTTCTTGTATATATATATATTTAAGAATGGTATTGCTAAAATTGTTTTATATAGCACAAATTTAATGGACATTTTTTTTTATAATTTTTAAAATAATTATTTTAAAAATCAAAATTTAGTTATATTTTTATTTTTTAAAATCAAAATTAAAATTAAAATTAAAATTATTTTTATTTTTAAGAATATAATTTTTAATTTTCTTTTTCTTTTTCTTTTTTTGTTCTTTTTCTTCTTTGGTAGGCCGCCGACCACGACGATAACCGGCGACCGACCACGGGCGAGCTCGAGGCTCGCCCAATGCCGGAGAGCTCGAGGCTTGCTTGGTCAATTGCTGGCCATCGCCGTGCCGGCCACCAGAAGGAGAAAGAAGAAAGAAAAAAAGGAAAGAAAATTAGAATAAAATTAAAATAAAAAATAATTATAATTTCGATTTTTATAAAAAATAATATTTTTGTAAATTTAAAGAGGGAAGAGAGAGATTTTGAGATTTTGGTTGAAAATAGTTCTAAATCTAACCCATTTAAGACCCACTTAAGACTTACTTATTTTAAGTCTTTAATTATTAAATCCATTTAATTACTTTTTGTAAAAAAAAATAAGTGACCAAGATATGACTCATTTATGATTTAAATGGGTCATATATTGATCTAAGACCCAGTTTGCCACCTCTGGTTGTCAGGTATAAAACCCGATTGATTGCCTAAGAATTTTCCTAAAGATCTAAGATTGATTATGACGAGACATATTCACATATGATAGATATGATTATTGTCACGATCTAACCTCGGGTAAACCACTTAAGGTTTGACTAATGGGCTACTAAGCTTAAATTTAGCTTGGACTCTCCCAAGCCTATACTAGTTCGCGACTTAGGTTCAAGTATTTAGCATGCAAATGATTATTAGTTAGGAGTCATCACTAATATCTTTTTGGTAGGTCGATTAGAAATCCAAGTAAAGTAACAGGAGATGTACTTTACTCATGCGAACTAGAGATTATAAATTCGGGGACTTGATTATGTTAGATTTTTCTAACACCCTTTCGGTAAATTTTCTTTTTTATTCCAAACAAATATTTTGTAGACAGTTTGAATTGATTTTAATTTACTTTCCTAATATGTGATGTGACCATACGAGTGCACAAACCACCAATTTAACACCCAAGAAAGTAATGAATAAATTACAGGACTTATCTCGTAGTAACGAAAATATCAGCTCAAAATTCACATCAAAAGCCCTAGATATTATTCATAATTAACACACGGTCACTCAATCTTTTTTAGGATTTTTTTTCTTGTTTAATAAAATTTGATCTACGTGCAATGCAATTTAACCAAATGGCCTAATTCTAATGGCGGACAATTTCTAATTAAATGGATCTAGCAACAATCACTGAATGACATACATGTTTATGAATATGACATGCACATGATATTTTGTATTTTTTTATTAATATTCATAATTTTAAATACTCTAATCAAACATGCAAGCTATCCTATAAGAGAAAATTCAATTTATTCTAAAAAGATATTTTTGGTGTTTTATTAAATTCGGAATTATAAAATAATAAACAAGCAATCCTATCTAGGAAATCAATTTTAATCTATATGATATACAATTTTTTTTTTTTTGTATTTTCAGCATAAATAAAGCAATTAAAGCATGTTAAGCACCAAATCACTCAAGATTGTATATCATCCAATCAATGCGAATAAAGAAATAATGTTAAATCAACTTGAAGTTTCGCGAATAAAATTGATGAGTTGATCTTAAGCCTTAAAAATCAATACATCAATTTTAAAGACTTTCTCGGAATCAATAATTCTATCTAAAGCGTTATAGATGGAATCAAAGATTATATGCGATTGTGAATTAGGAAATAAATTCTAATTGGGGGTGCACTTATCGCTGAAATTTAGGAATTATGTAATATTCTCAATCAAATTGAATCACAAAATATTCAAATTGATGGCAAACAAGATAATTACCTTATTCAAAGTATTGTGTGGATAAGTTTCCCAAATTGGAATCCGCAAGCAACGAGCTCGGATGATGATGGGCGATGGTGCGCGGCGGCAATAACGGTCTTGGTGGTGGTTCACAGTGGCCGGCGAGACTAGAAAATCCTGCTAAAAAAAAATCATCAAGAGAACGAAATTGTTTCACTAAGCTTCTCGGTTGAGCACATCGGGGATCGATCGCTCTATTCCACTCCAACTCTTGGGCTACATCATGATAGAGATAAATAAAAAACTTATGACGTTGATAGAGATTATATTATTTGGAACTTTGAACGTGACCTACTATTTTTTCCCTGCTAAAATTGAATGTGATGTACTTGCTCTAAGAATGACGTGAGCAACGAAATTGTTATGAAAGATCGTTATTTGATGCTGTACATTCGCTGCTTATGAAAGAGATGCCTTTCTAATTGTTGGAAGACATAGTCCGATATTTTACTTATGGAGATTGTAAAGGGAGAGTTCAAATCCGAACCCTTCAACATAACTAATTAGACGTACTAGAATAATGATTGCTCCCCTCTACCCCATATAGCTAATGTGAGACTTCTTTTGCATTATACCCTCACAAGTGCACCTCGATAAATCTTTCTCTCAGGTATGAGCCTTTTGTGTCAAACCTGCTCTCCCTTAATCTAAGTATTCTTTCACAGTGATATCATCTCAACTCAAATCTCTACCTTTGCTTAGCGAAGTTTGGTAGGAATACAACATCTGCCTCGACTCCTCCTCAATTGCTTTGGCTCGGCCAAGCTCAACAAGAATACATTATTTGAACTACCTTGAATCACATTTGAAATATATTTCCTTGAGATATTCACCAAACGACAAGCCACACATGTTGAGACCAACCAATCCAAATCATTGATTTGATACCTCTTCTTGGGAGGCGCAGTGGAAGCCCAATACCATCATGTAGGGAGATTGTTATGAGAGAGCTGAAATTTGAGCATGTCGACATATCTAGTTAGATCCGCGTTCTCTTTAAAAGCCTATGGGTTATATGCAATTTTTGACCTAAAAAAAATTATAGGTAAACATTAATTGCTCCATTTTACACCACATTCTCAAGTGGGATTCTTTTGCATAACATGTTTGTTTGGTCAAAAGATCATCACCAATTTTTCCATCTGCTGATTTTATTTATTTTAGACCCATATCTATTATATGTATATCCTTTTTCCTTGCCATTCATCAATTTGTCTTATCCATCTCGCTCTTGGTTATACTTTCTCCAGTGTGAATCTTATGATTAAGCATGGGACTGTTGATATTTTATCTAAGCATGTACACAATGCTCCAACTTTTCTATTATAATTTCGTTAGCACATCGACATTTTAAAAAATAAAAGTGAGATTGACGGAACTAGACAACCACTAAGCCAATTTACTTATTTTGTCAAGCATGGCAAACAACTAGAAAGCTTCATGAAATCACTATTATATCCCAAATGGGAATGCAAAGAGGCCAAGGTTTGACGACAATAATCGCGGACTTGCAGGTGTGCGATAAACAGACAAGAACTTAGCAATGTACCTTCGGGTGGATTGTCACGTATTTAATTAGTTTTTCTAGATCATTGATTTCTTTTTTGTTTATAGATGGAAAGGAGATACCATTGATTTTGAGCCCGCTGATCTGTTTGATCATATCTTTTGAGGAATGTCCTCGGAAACGACATAACTTTTCTTGTGAGCTAAGATTGGGTTACGAAATTTTGGATGTGATAATTTTTTATTTGGGATTGAATTTGGTCCACCTATTTAAATGCCTATTTTCAATTGATTTGATGAGGTTATCCTATGGTATAAAGGATAAATGTGATGCTTATGAAAGGTATATTTTTCTAATTGTTGGAAGGCATGGCAAAAGTAATATTAACCGTTTCACCTTACACCATATCTTTGATGTGAGACTTCTTTTGCATGACACCTCATGTGCACCTCTTGGCAAGATCACAACATCCGTGCATTGACTCCTTTTCAATCGTCTTGGCCCCTACCAAAGTCAGTAAGAACACATTATCTGTTACCTCGGTTGAGAGTCACATCCAATATTCCTTTTCTTGAGATGTCTATTGGGCGCCAATCGACAAATCTAGTTATTGTGAGTTGCAACAGAAACTTGGTACATTTATTTTTAGGGAGATCACCAAGGAAAACGCCAAGTTCGAGCCCGTGAACATATCCAATTGAACCCACCTTATTTCAAAAACTCAAGCCAATGAGTTAAAGGCAGGTTAGGATACTATTAATTGCTCTATTTACACCACATTTCCAAATTGGGACTCTTTTTTGGCAAAAACCCTCACACGTGCAACTCGACATCAATAGCAAATTAGAGATTTCAAATAACAAGTGGACCATTAGTACATGTTTGTTTATTTAGTCAAAATCTCATAGCCAATTTTCCATCTGCTGATTTTAACCATTTTAGATCCTTGCAACTTAGGCACCAAAAATGTGGTATATATGCTTTTTTTGTCCTTGTATAAATTCGTCCTACATATCTCTCTCTTATATAGTCGCAATTCTTATACTTGCACAGGTGTGAAGCATATGATGCAGCATGGGAGTGTGTTAATACTTTATCTAGGCATGTGCACAGTGCTTCCAACTTTTCCATTATTATTTAGTTAAAACATTGATATTACATAAAGTGAAGTTGAAAGAACTAGAGAACATCTAGGCCAATAATCTAGACCCAAATTAATTATCGTTGAAGTTTGACTAACGTTTGTAAAGCTTCATGAGATCGTTATTAAATTGTAAATGGGAATGCAAAGATCCAAGATTTGACAGATCATCAACTGTTTAATAAATTTATCTAGGTCATTTCATTATTTTCTGTTTTGGGCTAGAAAGGAGATCATAGTACTTAACAAAAATAAAAAGTACAAGAGTCCAAGCCCAATGGTTCAAGTCCTTTAAATTATTTCTTTTGAGGAATGCCCTCGGAAACAACGTAACTTTTCTTGGAGTTGAAACGTCAAAGGCTGAGATTGCTAATTACATACAAGCTAAAACATTAGTCTCGTAAAAGCATTTGCGTGTTGGAAAAAGCCGAGCAGTGACCCGAACGCGCGGGATTAAAGAAATTCCTGCCTGCTTCCGCAACGTTGGAAAGGTAAATAGCATGGAATGTGATATACCGGCTTTAAGAATGATGTGATAAATTTTATTTAGTGCTGATTTTGATGTGTTTATTTAAATGCCTATCTTCAGATCATTGGATGCGAAGGTACACTAGTGAAGATTTTATGTGTTTGAATTATATCTTAAATATATTTATATTTATAGATTACACGTACATATTCCTTTAACATGACATATATATGCTCTGCAAGAAAAGATTCTAATCGTTGGGAGACTGAGCGGAAGTCTAATATATTCACTTAAGGAGATGCTAAGCTTGAGTTCGTGAACATATTTAGATGGACCTCTAAAATTATATTAACTTCTTCACTTTACATTGATTACCTAATGTGGGACTTCTTTCTCATGACACGCTCACACGTGCACCTCAACAAATCAATACTTCATGTGTGGGCCATCTATGTCAAGTTTGCTCCCCTTTAATTTAGGTATTCTTCCACACCAGCATCCTTTCAAATCGCTAAATTGGCCCAGCTCGGTAGGATCACAACATTTGCCTTGACTCCTCCTCCATTGCCTTGGTCTGGCCAAACTCAGCAGATCCCACTATTGGTCACTTCAATCAAGAATCACATACAAGGTTTCTTTCCTTGAGATATTCACCAGATGCCAATTCACTCATGTTGAACCC
This sequence comes from Eucalyptus caleyi, assembly GCA_014182885.2. Taxonomy (NCBI): domain Eukaryota; kingdom Viridiplantae; phylum Streptophyta; class Magnoliopsida; order Myrtales; family Myrtaceae; genus Eucalyptus; species Eucalyptus caleyi. The sequence continues at coordinate 53,503,840 of CM024468.2, read as the reverse complement.
ACTTCATTGAAATCATCGGCTCTGATACTACTTTTAGGAAGGTGCAAGGAAAGCCCAAAACTTTTACCTAGGGAGATTCTTAGTCCAAGCTTAAGCCCAAGCCTAACAATATATCTCGTTGGACTCACCTTTATTTAGAAATTGAAATCAATAAGTTATGAATCAATTAGAGTATTATTGACTTATACATTTTACAAAACATTCTAAATGTGAGGCTCCTTTCGTATAATATCCTTACATGTGCATCTCAATACTATAAGTGAAATGATGATATTTTGGGAAACTATAAAAACATACGTAGTTACGTACGGGTATGAGAAGGCTTTTATAGTACGTTTTTATAGTGGGCCATTTGTTTATTTAGTCAAAAGCCAATAACCAAATTATTTATCTGCTGATTTTACTAATTTAGATCCATATAATGTTAAGTAGCATTATCTATACTTTCTCATGTGGGAAGGTTATGATTAAGCGTGGGAGTGTGTTAATATTTTATCCAGGCATGCGAGCAACGCTCCAACTTTTCTGTTATAATTTAGTTAAAGCATTGAAATTCAAATAAAGTGAAGTTGAAAGAACTAGGCAACCGCTAAACCATTGATGTCAAAAACAATGTACTTATCTGTTAAGCAGAACTAACAGTGCAAACCTTCAGGAAATCGCCGCTGCATCCTGAATGGGAATGCAAAGGGTTCCGCGATTCCACCAAACCTCTAATGGGGTTTCACGGTTATTGACTCATTCCTTTCTTGTCTCCTGTACTCCCGACCATCTTCAATAACTTAAACTCGCTGAAACGATGTCTGCACCGATGGGAGATGGCAGCTTGATTGATCCCTCCATAGCAGAAACGTCTGGCAAGATAGATGTTTAACAGCAGCTAGGAAGGGAAGGAAATAGAAAACCTAGACAAACATTTCTAATCTCCGTATCAAATAATATTCAAACAAAGGAAACAATTATATAATGATTGCAGGAAATCCCATCCTGTACTACTAATTTATTTCTAGCCACCCTGAATCTCAATTGAGGACCAAAGTCCAGAATACTTCACTGCCGAGCAAAGATGGCCGAGTTGAGGACTGAGCCGTTCCTGAGCAGACCTGTCCAAACTGGCTGAAGCTCTCTTCGTCTAACAGTCATGTTCAACATTGTATAGAGAAGAAATTGCGGCAACTATAACCGTGTATTGTCCCAATTTTGTACAAATTACAGACGGAGATCATGCACGATTGCTCCAAGCGCCATATTAGTCTCTTCAATCGTTTACCATCCAAAGATTTCTCTAGCAGAATCCGCCTTACCCTCTCTGTAGGACAAATACTCCCTTATCAAACAGAAGTAGAAGAAAACAGAGCACCTCAAAACCCATCATCAACCCGCTCATCAGATTCACAAATTTTACGCATACTGACCATGCCGCCGCTATCATAGACAAAGACCATACAATTTACTCGATTGTAACACATACCGTCACACTTGCTCATGCTTGTCTTCATCGTCTTCATCTGAATTCTTCCTCTTTCTTCTTCAAGTAAACCCCACTTCCTCAGCACCCACACACATAGCCTCACCACATTCCCCATGAACACCACCCCCATTAGGCACAGCCAGCACACCACCGACACGTCCGTCACGTCCTTCAGTGTCACACCCCAAAACCACAAAGAATGGGAATGACATGGCCGTCCTTCTTTACAAAGAACGCAGTCTCAAACACAACCAACAAACTGATATTAACTTATATATATCTCAAACCATATATATATATCAGATAAACCAACAAATTGGTTGCAACATCAGAGTTTCTATAATCCACCAAAAGAAAAAGAGATATATGTTTAAAACTCAGACGATCCAACTACTAGTAAGTATTATTTGCACCACTTCCTTGAACCATACCATAAACAAAATAGAACTCCCCAAAAGTTCCCACCGACTACGCACTCGCTCTATTCGCCGTTAGCTGAGGAACCTAAAAAAATTAAAGGAGGAATGGGATGAGCAACCACAGCTCAGTGAGTAGTACATATCTTCTAAGCAGATCGAACAACCCCTATGCATGTATACAAACCAATACCAAATTTCATAATGCCAATTTAATATATAAAATACATATCGAATCATATAAAAGTTATTTCTCATCATCAAAGCTTTATACTAATATGGAAAACTCATTTAAATCACCATCAAAAGTTAAGTATCAATGGTCGAATCCATTGAATAATCTCCATCAAAAACACATATCAATGGTCTATCCATTGATCAATCTTTTGCTCAATAACTAACCATGGTCACGACACAACGCCTTGTGACAAGGCGACCAAGATTCTCCCCTTGGCAAGGTCTCCACCTACAAAGCCGGTGGCTAGGCCCAGAAGGATATCCTAAACCTGGTATGCATACCCCAAAAACCCGTCACCGGATTCACAGTCATATTGAGCATAAATAACCATTCTCCAATATCATAAATCCAATCCGAAAATCAATATCTCAAACCAAACAAATAACATTTTGCAACATAGCCCATCATCCATTTTCATATTTGTTGCTCAAATCATCATAAATCTTTTCACAAATCAGTCGCAAAACAATTTCATATATATTTCTCCACAAACCTTGTATAACATGCTTTTCAAAGATTTACAATCAACCAAAGGGTAGCAATTGCTCGATCTGGCTTTTATGCAATAAAAATGCTCTTCTCAATTCAGTATATATACATATATATATTTCAAGACATGATTTTATAAAACCAAAGAAGATATAGTACCACTCACCTCGTCGTCGACGACCAAACGACGAACGATACTCGTATCGTCGAATTCAAGGTCCTAACAAATAACCGAGAAAAATGTTAAAATCTAATAAAACTCTGTCTCTACTTCGAAACAACTAAATTACGCCTTAACTTTAACAAAATGACTTCTACAAAGCTAACAAATCGCATAACCAAAGCGATTGTTCAAGCCATTCGCAACACGAAATTTAAGTGCAAAACTTGATTGCGCCTTAACTTTTTCTTCCGAACTCCGATCCGAATGTACTTATATTCAATAGAGAGCCCTTGAAACATATCACAAGAATCCCAACTTGGCCATCCCAAAATCAAGCCGAAAAATGACAAAATACGGGCCCAAGGCTGCTGGACGCATACTGTTCACTGCGCGCGGGAAACTTTGAAATTTTGTTTCGGACAAACCATAAGCTCAAATCACGATCCGTAAAATCCCACGGCTCCACAACACCCTAAATTACCATTCTTGCAAAAATACGCGGCTCAACGACTCCAAAATTAGACTTCGCCGCTTAGTTTTCCAAAAATTTCGAATTTAAATCCTAAATCCAAAAATTACCTCAATCGGACAAACGAGGGCTTGATCTCTTACCGGGTGCTGTGTTATGGAGTCGAGTTGGCTTGACGAGGCATCCGAGGCATGCACGTGCCAAAACCCATTTTCCTTTCTTCCTTTTTCTCTTCTTCTTCTTCTTCTTCTTTCTTTTCTTTTTGGTAGAGGACCCCTCAGCTTCTATTTAGCCGAGCCCTCTCCCCTCTCCTTTTTGTTTTACTAACTTTTCGGTTTCTTTTTCAGTTTCTTCTTTTGGGGCCCACTAACATAATATTACATTATTGCATAATATTACATTCAGCATCCCCCACGTGTCAGCCAGCGACATGTTGCGCAGCGCTATGAAGTAGGTGATCGCCTGCCCCGTGATCGCTAGCCACATGAGCACCATCTGGGTCCACATCCAGCGTCGCCGCTCTATTGGAAGCCCGCTCAAGAGGAGCAGGATGATGCTGAGGGAGGACAGGAAGGCCAGTGGATTGAAGATCATGAACTGTCCGTAGGCCATCCGCTGGATGTGGGCCATGGTAGAGGTGCCCGCCATGTGCGGCTCCTTCACTGGGTTGCCGTTGGCATCGACCTTGTAGTCATCCTGCCAGACGCCTCCTGGCGGCGTGGTCGCAGCTTGGAATGCCACCGTCGCTAGCAGCGAAGCGGCCACCATTAGTGAATCTCTCCTGGCTCAGCCAATCGGCTTCCACCGGGGGTCTTCTTAGAGCACTCAGTTTCTTTGATAGGGGTTTCCTTAAAGTACTCCGTTTCTTTGGTGGCGAGTGATGGGAAGTTTTTAGGTGATCTTGAGGTGGTGGTGCGGGAGGTCATTCTTGGTGGTGGGTCAAGAACTGGATCATAGTAATATGGGACTGATTGGATGTCTATGGAGAGTGATGAAGAAATCGTACTTTTTGTATATTGTATTGTGATCTCTCTTGTACAAACTATATATAAAGATATTAGAGCCCTAAATTAGGGATGATTGAGGATACTTAAGGCAAGCAGAGAAAATACGGGAATAATATCAACAATATCTTAAATTAGATATAAAAGATAAGATTGCTGACTAGGAATGTTATCAAGTGAAGATCCTGAGCTTTGAAGGTATGTCTCAATTTCAAGAACTCTCGAGCCTCTGGGACCCTGCTCAAGAATGTCTAGTGCTGTGAGGCCACTTGAGTTTGGTGTGTTCACCTCGAGTCCTGGGATTGTAAGCAAGAACTTTTATCATCTGCACATAAATTTTTAGGGATAAATTCCCCAGTGCAAGATTACTGAAGTCCATGTTGCTGGTCTCAAGACTGATCCTGGGAAGGGAAAGGTCCGGGGAAGTTCAAACCAGCAACAATCTGGTTCCCGTTGGTTGCTTGCTAATGGAATGGGAAAGAGCAATAAGCATCCGTTTCTGAAGTCGAAGACTGCTTCTTCTAAATCAACTGCCCCAGCAACAACTAAGGCACAGCCTGGTGACACACTGTGGAGCATCTCATGCCGTGTTCATGGAACTGGTGCTAAATGGAAGGAATTGGCAGCTCTTAACCCACACATACGCAACCCCCATATTATTCTCCCAAACAAAACCGTCAGGTTGCATTAAGTTGGGGGTGCGAAATGGAACTTCTTGAAAGAGGCTTGGTTTGCCAAGCTGGGTTGAGTGAAGTTTATGAGCTGCCTTAGTTGTGGGCTTGCTGCTTGAAACCACACATTGTGGTCGTCTAAGAATGAAAGTACTGGCTCCGGCCTTTGAGAACTCTCTTACCTTCCCAATTGTTATGGACTGATTATCACCAGTAAGGTACAAAAGATCTGTCTATACAATTGTTTTCATCTCTCTGTTCTTCCATCCCCTGTAATCAGTTTGCCTATGAACAGTAATTTTCTGTGTTTTGTGTGGGATGATACGCTACCAATCCTTTGTCTTGTCATTAGGAACAACAGATCGGTCCATGAGATTTTAGATTGCATTTCTGCCTTGTCCCTCCTCTACTTGTCTATATAAAGAAGAAAAGATCATTTGGCAAGAAGTCATAATATCAGAGCTTGAATGTTGTTTTGGAAGAAGCACACGTTCTGGTATGTGAACATTACATATGAAACTAGCGCTGCTTCGATTCCGACCTTTGAGGGAGGATCAGCTTGCACGGCCTGCGTATAATAATGGAGTGTTTTCTGTGAATTCTGTGTATCACTTCCTTAAAATTAGGCAGGAAATAGTGTAGGAAGTTAATGTAAATGGTGCGACTGCATTATGGTTTGGTGCCATGGGGTTGAAATTGATCAGACAGAGAGGCTCACTAGCTTTGATCAGATGGCTTTTGGACATCTATCAGCAATGGAGAAGAATATGAAGGAAGCATAAAAGAAGTGCGGATGCTTTTGAGGAAGGTGGGTTCGGTTGTTTGGTGTGATTGGAAAGATAATGGTGAAGCTGTGTGAGACAAATCATAGAATGGCCCAATGTTGCTTTTACCTACTAATTTGCGGCATACATAGGAGTAGATCAGATTACTTTGCGGCCAGGCCTTCCCATTCTCTTTAGAAAGATTCGGCTACGTGGGCGAGACATCTCTGATGAGGAGAGCTCGAGAATAATGCAAGATGGACTCTGTGTTTGGTTTAGTAGTCTCATTAAATTGTTTGCACAAGTAGCGGTACTCAGAATGATCTTATGACATAGGGATTAAGTTAGAAAGAACACAGGCATCAAACTATGCAGTAATCCTCTGTCCCACCAGATGAATACACTAGATCTTGATATTGCCCCTAGATCTACACCCACTCACACATCCTAATATCCACTTCTTGAGCTTCTGCGGATCTTTTGGAGGACGATCACGAGGTATCGAACGATGTGAACTAGAAAAAGAACGGCTACAGCGCAGAGCCAAACATACATGAAGACCTCAGCCCCTGGGATCCGTGATTGGGTGGTTGCTTGGGTGGGTGGGCTAACCGCTTGGGTCGACGTCCTGTCTTCAAATTCCCTCCGCACGTTAAAGAAGGCCAGCATGGACTGGAGGTAAGTCAGCGCCGTGAAAATGATGGTCACCCACATTGTGGCCATCAGAATCCGCATCAGAACCTTCTTCCCCAAGGGGAAGCCACTTATGACCAAGAAGATCGTGCTAAGGGATGCAAGAAAAGAGACGGTGTTGTATGTCCAGAACATTGGGTAACCCTTCGGATCGTTTGCAGCCATTATCGGTGTTCCTGCGTAGTGTAAGATGGCGCCGTTGTTCTTGTCTTTCTGATCGTTGTCCCACACGCCGCTGGGAGGGCTAATGCCGGCTTGGTAAGCCATGGCTGCGATCACGGTGGCAGTTATCTGTCGTGACGTGAAAGAAAGTTTTAGATTGTGAATGAATAAATAGTGTTTCGACTATATTTATACATACAAAGATCATCGAGTCAAACTTAGTCATTCCAACAAATGCACAAATTCAATTGATGGCTTTTCCTATATTTATGTAAATACTAGAAAATTGTAGCGAGCTCTCTACAGAAATAGAGCTCATGGATTAAATTATGAAAAAACTAAGTGTATGAATATATACATATATTAGAAAAAAATGAAGATATTTCGAAATTTGAATGCCTTTTTATAAAGGTTGCTATTGTTGTTAGAAAGACCATCAAAATCTAATAACTAAATGTATGGAAAGTAAAACACACTTATATTCTAGCCGCCGATGAGGCTCGCCCTCACTAGGCCACCGTGAGGGCGACAAAGGTCTGAGCGAGGCCGAGCTCATCTAGCCGCCGATGAGGCTCGACTGGCAACGCTTGGCCTTGCTGGGGGTTGGTGACGCTCCAATGAGGTTGCCAGCCCTCATCTAGCCGGTCGGTGGCAACCGACCAAAGAGGAAGAAGGACAGGAAGAAAAAGGAAAAAGAAAAGAAAAAGTGAAAATATAATAAAATTATTAGAAAATCAAATGAAATTCTAGATCACAAAAGAATTTAAACTCTTACCAAATGTATTTTTATATTGGAAATAGAAATTTTGGATAGTTACTAGTTGTCTTCAAATACTTAGAAACTCGTTCAAGGAAAACAAAATCATTCCTATGTAAAAATTGTTCTGAAAACAAAATAGTTACCAAAGAGATCCGAAGTCGTTGAGAATATTTTGAGAAGACAAAAGATTGAGTCTTTTAGAAATCCTCTTTACTTTATGTATTGGTATAGATATTTAAAGAAAATCACCCAACTCCTTCACATTTAGATTTTCTTGAGTGCCATTACTTTCTTAAATATTCATCAACTTGTTTCATCTCTTCTCACTATTAGATTTCTTATAATATCCTTTGTTTTTTTTAGGCGAAATTATAATACCCTCTGTTCTTTTATTTTTAATCATAAGCCATCTATTATTGTAACTACTCATCTTCTTTCTCTACATAGCTATTTAATTACGAGCAATTTAGTACATATGTATAAAACCTTTTTAACAAAACATAACTATTTATTTTAAGCGACATAAATGATCATTTTTAGAAAAATATTTTCTCAATCATCCATTTTTCATGAAATAAACAGAAAGTTTAAATTAATTAGCAGTGAGCTATGATGTTAATTGCAATAACATGATCGATCTAATCTAAGTTATCAGCAAATACTCCAAGACATCTAGCTAAAGCATTACCATTAGAGAATCGCGCTTCTTCTCAATCCATTTCTTGTGTTTGTCTTCCTCTTGCTTCCTAATTTCACCCGCTAAAGACGATGGTGGAACTGCCTCTACCGGAGGAGTATTGGTGGAGAGGGGTGCTATAGATGCTAGGTCAACTGTAACAGTTGAATTCTCCTCATTTGTGTTATCAACAACTGCTTGGTGAGTTGTCGATGCAGAGAATCTTATGGCTCTCAGAGCTCCAGCATGTTCTAACATTTCTCTCAATTCAATGACTTTGAAATCCTTGGGAAAATCTTCCACTATATCCAGAGCAGAGAAGCCATTTCTATTCATTGTGTTCACATCCACTTCGCTTCTTTGAAGCAAATATTTCACCGTCGCACAAAAAGATGAGCTTCTTATCGGTTATAAAAAAAACAACAAACAAAGATATTTCCTGTAAGTTACTTCAATCGATAAATCCACTGAAGTTTGAATGCAGAAAGCTTGAGTCTATAGAAAAATGAGAATAAGCCAGATTTTATCTGCACAAAATGTTTAGTTGGAATGCAATATTTGACGTCATCACAATTTTGAAGCAATTCAAAGCAAAAAAGGATTACCTCTATTTGCTTGTTTGCTGTGGCCAAATGCAAAATGGTATTACCCTCATCATCCTGAGCTTTCACCAAATCACCATCTCTCACCGTCTCCACCAGGACTTTCAGAGCCTCCAAACGAATGACTCACTCCCAGATGGAGAGCGGTTTGGCCGTGGCTCAACCTGTGCTCAGCCGCCTCCGGTCTTGCCTTCACCAGCTCTATCACAATGTTGCTTCGGCCCTTCATCATGACTAGATGAAGTGGGGTCCACCCATCTTCGTCATGGACAAGGCGTGCAAGGGGGGTATGATTGTAATAATTCCCTCGCTATTTCGAGTATCCGTTCGCAGATGCCCAGTGAAGAGGTGTATGTCCCTGCAAAAGTGAAGTGCTTAGCTATGGAGCATTCTTATTAAGGGACATGTTCATATGATTTATATATATTGCATTTTCAAATCAAATAGATTAAGCTATTCAAATTTATTGGTGTATGGAATATCTTTCAGGCTGAATTAACCTAGAAATCTATGACTTAATTTCTGTCAGAATTTTGTTAATTTCCTGAGATATATGATGGGTTTGATTTCTCAAAAAGATCATGAAAACTAGAAAATAAAATGCTATATTACATGAGCAAAATCTAATTTGACAAGCAAGATAGTCTGATCTATGTAAAGATATTCTATGGAAATATAGTTTATAAATTACTTTACACATGGCTAAAAGCCTAAAACTTGCAAAAACCTAATCAAAAGAGTTGCGATTCCACCGATTATCTGGTTTGTGAAGATGACCGAGTTCAGTTTGATCTGACAAAAGGATATCAAACAACCACAATCAAGGTTTTCGCCGACATACCTGCAAGTCCAACTCCATAGCCAAATCCCTTTTATGAGCCAAAAGAAGCTTGGCAAAATGTACATGACCTTGCATACAGGCCACATGCAATGGAGTCTCGTCGAAGCAAGTGACATGAGCCCGAGCCAGGATGAGTCTGTCTTCTTGCAGCAACTGAGCTAACGACTTGACGCACCCGCCAAGCGACGCTTCATAGAGCCTCCTCTCTCGGTGGCTTCTTTCAAGTGCTAAGGAAGCCTGTTGATGCGATGGCGGGGACGGCGACCTCCTTCTTGGGCTTGTGATCGATGGCATTGTTCCCTGCTTGTGGGTGAACTCGAAATCGCTCGGGTTGATCATTTGGAGTGATTTTCCTCCTCTAATAAGTGGTGTTACTGTAATATGCAGTTTTTTTTTTTTTTGAACTACTACTGTAATATGCAGTCGAAAAGTGAAAAAGTCAGATGATGATCCAGAAGCTTCACGCGGAATTGACTTGTTGTTATTGATAATCTTAGCTAGGGGTGAGCATGGTCCGGGTTGGTCCGGGCCACACCCTAACCCTAGGACCAACCCGTACAATGTTGGTCCTCAATTTTTAGGACCGAGGACCGACCCTATTGAGCCTAGGACCAAGGACTGGACCGACCCAATGGGTTCGGTCCGGTTCTAGGGTCAACCCGAGACCGATCGATAATTTTTTTCGTCTTATTTTTTATACTCCATAAAAAAGCAAACCTACAAATTCAAATTACACATCCATTGACAATGCGGCATTATGCAACTAAATTATAAATACCAATACATATTTAGCAAATTCAAAATGACACAATAGAAATTTCATACTTGCTAACCGCTCATCGAGATATGGGACAAGATGGAAAGTTCTTGTAATCATCTATCTTTAATATTCATAACATCATATGCAAAAGCGTTTTCCTACATTTGATCATGTAGAGTTCACTCAACCAAAAAATGAGCTTCACACCACTTGACTAGCAAATCACCGTAGAAACTGCAATACTACTCTACTCTTCAAAAACTTCTACCATTTGACACAAATTGAAAAGCAAAGTGCAGTTGAAATTTATTAGTAAAATACAATTAAACTATAAAAAGTTCAAAATACTTAATATAAATCATGAATATATAACTTCACATCTTGTTAATTCACTTGAACTTCTAAACACCTAAAAACAAAACAAACGACACATAATTAATACTCAACAAAAGTTTTAAATTGAAATTACTATTAGTGTTATTGATAGAACATTTCAATATAATATAATATAACGGACATTTTACTTAGGTTTGAATATATAAAAGAATTATACATAATATAATATAATATATAGGGTTGATAAGCCATGGCTGCGATCACGGTGGCAGTTATCTGTCGTGACGTGAAAGAAAGTTTTAGATTGTGAATGAATAAATAGTGTTTCGACTATATTTATACATACGAAGATCATCGAGTCAAAGTTAAGTCATTCCAACAAATGCACAAATTCAATTGATGGCTTTTCCTATATTTATGTAAATACTAGAAAATTGTAGCGAGCTCTCTACAGAAATAGAGCTCATGGATTAAATTATGAAAAAACTAAGTGTATGAATATATACATATATGAGAAAAAAAATGAAGATATTTCAAAATTTAAATGCCTTTTTATAAAGGTTGCTATTGTTGTTAGAAAGAAAATCAAAATCTAATAACTAAATGTGTGGAAAGTAAAACGCACTTATATTCTAGCCGCCGATGAGGCTCGCCCTCACTAGGCCACCGTGAGGGCGGCAAAGGTCTGAGCGAGGCCGAGCTCATCTAGCCGCCGATGAGGCTCGCCCTCACTAGGCCACTGTGAGGGCGGCAAAGGTCTGAGTGAGGCCGAGCTCGCCTAGCCGCCGATGAGGCTCGGCTAGCAACGCTTGGCCTTGCTAGGGGTTGGTGACGCTCCAACGAGGTTGCCGGCCCTCGTTTAGCTGGTCGGTGGCAACCAGCCAAAGAAGAAGAAGGAGAAGAAGAAAAATGAAAAAAGAAAAGAAAAAGAGAGAAAATATAATAAAAGTATTAAAAATTTAAAAGAAATTCTAGATCACAAAAGAATTTAAACTCTCACCAAATGCATTTCTATATTAGAAATATAAATTTTGGATAGTTACTAGATGTCTTCAAATACTCAGAAACTCGTTCAAGGAAAAAAATAAAATAAAAATCATTCCTATGTAAAAATTGTTCCTGAAAACAAAATAGTTACCAAACAGATCCCAAGTCGTTGAGAATATTTTGAGAAGACAAAAGATTGAGTCTTTTAGAAATCCTCTTTTCTTTATGTATTAGTATAGATATTTAAAGAAAATCACCCAACTGCTTCACATTTAGATTTTCTTGAGTGCCATTACTTTCTTAAATATTCATCAACTTGTTTCATCTCTTCTCACTATTAGATTTCTTATAATACCCTTTGTTTTTTTTTTTTAGGCGAAATTATAATACCCTCTGTTTTTTTCTTTTTAATCATAAGCCATCTATTATTGTAACTACTCATCTTCTTTCTCTACATAGCTATTTAATTACGAGCAATTTAGTACATATGTATAAAACCTTTTTAACAAAGCATAACTATTTATTTTAAGCGACACATATGATCATTTTTAGAAAAATATTTTCTCAATCATCCATTTTTTATGAAATAAACAGAAAGTTTAAATTAATTAGCAGTGAGCTATGATGTTAATTGCAATAACATGATCGATCTGATCTAAGTTATCAGCAAATACTCCAAGACATCTAGCTAAAGCATTACCATCAGAGAACCGCGCTTCTTCTTGATCCATTTCTTGTGTTTGTCTTCCTCCTGCTTCTTGATTTCACCCGATAAAGACGGTGGAAGACACGACTCTATCAGAGGAGTATTGGTGGAGGGAGGTGCTACAGATGCAGGTCAACTACAATAGTTGAATTCTCCTCATTCGTGTTATCAATAACTGCTTGGTGAGTTGTTGATGCAGGGAATCTTATAGCCCTCATAGCTCCAGCATGTACTAACAGTCCTCTCAATTCAATGACTTTGAAATCCTTTGGAAAAGATTCCACTATATCCAGAGTGGAGAAGCCATTTCTATTCACTGTGTTCACATCCATTTCGTTTCTTTGAAGTAGATATTTCACTATCTACACAAAATGATGAGCTTTTTATAAAAGAAACAACAAACAAAGATATTTCCTATAAGTTACTTCAATCGATAAATCTACTGAAGTTTGAATGTAGAAAGCTTGAGTTTATAGAAAAATGAGAATGCGCCAGATTTTATCTGCCCAAAACGTTCAATTGGAATGTGATATCTAACATTGTCACATTTTTGAAGCAATTCGAAGCAAAAAGGATTACCTCTATTTGCTTGTTTGCTACGGCCAAATGCAAAATGGTATTACCCTCATCATCCTGAGCTTTCACCAAATCACCATCTCTCACAGTCTCCACCAAGACTTTCAGAGCCTCCAAACAATTATGACTCACTCCCAGATGGAGAGCGGTTTGGCCGTGGCTCAGCCTGTGCTCAGCCGCCTCTGGTCTCATCTTCACCAGCTCTATCATGATGTTGCTTCGGCCCTTCATCATGGCTAGGTGAAGTGGGGTCCACCCATCTTCGTCATGGACAAGGCATGCAAGGGGGTCTAATTGTAACAATTCCTTCGCTATTTCGACGTATCCGTTCGTAGATGCCCAATGAAGAGGCATACGTCCCTGCAAAAGTGAAGTGCTTAGCTATGGAGCATTCTTATTGAGGGACATGTTCATACGATTTATATATATCGCATTTTCAAATTAAATAGACCAAGCTACTCAAATTAACTGGTGTCTGTAAGATTTTTTAGGTTGAATTAACCTGGAAATCTATAACTTGATTTCTGTCTTAATTTCATTAATTTCCTTGAGATATATGATGGGTTTGATTTCTCAAAAAGATCATGAAAACTGGAAAAGAAAATGCTATATTACATGTGCAAAATCTAATTTGACAAGCAAGACAGTCTGATCTATGTAGAGATATTCCATGGAAATATAGTTTATAAATTACTTTACACATGGCTTAAAGCCTAAAACTTGCAAAAACCTAATCAAAAGAGTTGCGATTCTACCCATTATTTGGTCTGTGAGGATGACTGGGTTCAGTTTGATCTGACAAAAGGATATCAAACAACCACAATCAAGGTTTTCGCTTCGACATACCTGCAAGTCCAACTCCATAGCCAAATCCCTTTTATGAGCCAAAAGAAGCTTGGCAAAATGTACATGACCTTGCATACAGGCCACATGCAATGGAGTCTCGTCGAAGCAAGTGACATGAGCCCGAGCCAGGATGAGTCTGTCTTCTTGCAGCAACTAAGCTAACGACTCGACGCACCCGCCGAGCGACGCTTCATAGAGCCTCCTCTCTCGGTGGCTTCTTTCAAGTGCTGAGGAAGCTTGTTGATGCGATGGCGGGGACGGCGACCTCCTTCTCGGGCTTGTGATCGATGGCATTGTTCCCTGTTTGTGGGTGAACTCGAAATCGCTCGGGTTGATCATTTGGAGTGATTTTCCTCCTCTAATAAGTGGTGTTACTATAATATGCAGTCTTTTTTTTTTTTTGAACTACTACTGTAATATGCAGTTGAAAAGTGAAAATGTCGGATGATGATCCAGAAGCTTCACGCGGAGTTGACCTGTTGTTATTGATCTGTAATCTTAGCCGTTGGTTTGTGCTACGCGGATCATCGTACTTATTATTTAACGGCTGCCATGCAAGAAATGCCGACAAGCTACCAGTTCATTAAAGAGAGAATATTGCTTACCTTGGAAGGATCAAGTCATTTGTGCTGTGATCCATTCACGGGTCGACACCTGTCCAGCGGTCTCTCTCTTCTCTCCATCTTATTTTCCCCTCTTCCTCGTACTTCCCTTCAGTGCTGCACGCATTAATGGCACTTTCTCTCTCGTCCTCCCAAAGAATGAACACCCCCGCGCTGCAGCTTCCTTTCCCTCCTTTCTTTCCTTCTCAATTCAAAATTTTGGGTAAGAGTTGGCAACTCTCTAGGTTGCGACGTTGCATTACTTCTCCGACCGGCTGCGGGGCTGGGTCATCTCCGCTCTCTGGCCCAAAGCACGTTGCTCCTCCGCCTTGCCCCAAAGCTCGTTGCTTCTTCGGCTTGCGTCGTTGTGTTCCTTCTCCGCTCTGCTTCCCTGCGCAATACGGCGAGGAACGTTCTTGCTGTAAGTCGCAGACTCCAAAAGTTCACTTGGTGTTCTTTCAAAGGTGCTTAATTTATCTTATGGTGTTGATTTTATATGAAAGCATGTGCAAGATATTCCTAGAATGTCTGATTAAGATTAGGTTGACTTTGGGTCATGCTTTGCAGGGTTGACATCCTATGATTAGGGGAACTTACTACGCTCTGCCCTTCTTTGTTTTTTGTTCATGGTTATGTAGACAGGCTTAAGCCCTTCTTGCCCTGTTGGTTTAATCAGTAAACTAGAATTCGTCCCTGTGATCTTTTGTGGTCAGCTACGCTTTGTTCATTCTGCAATTCTTTGATAGAACGCTGCTGAAATCACTTCAAGTCGCCACAAACGGGTGATAGCTAGCGGCACCCCGTCGCAATATGGTATGTTACCAGGTTGATAAATGAACGCAAAAAGCTCTTGCCATTACTTTTATACCATCTCTTCTTCAATGACATGTCTATTTTCTGATATTGAAACAGTAACAAGGTCTTCAGCCAGTGAAAGCGAGTAAAGCCATCTTCATATCGAAATGGTACAGTTTGAAAGGTGGCAAGATTTTCCTGAGCAACATCTTTAGAGCATTTGTCACAGTAGATACTCGATTAGTTGCCAATGCTAGATCAGTAGCAGACTAAAATGGCTTATTGACTCCCCTGAATAACCTAACAGGCTTGCCGAGAAGGAGAGGGGAAGCAGCTGGAGGAAGGGTCATAGGTTGGAATGGATCCCATGTCCTAGGCGTGCTTGCTACATTGAGGTCAATGGGTATGTGGGACTGAACTTGATGATGAAGATCAAATTAGTGAGCGAACTTCTAAAATTCTTGCCGCGCATCATGCCAACTCCTTGGACTGGATACGTGGAGGGTCAAAAGGGGATAGAAGGCGTGGCAAAGGCTCTGGTAGGAAGTGTGGTCTTTTGGGAAATAACTTCACAGTTGCATTGATGGTGCAACTACGGGATCCTTTGCGGAATTATGAACCAGTCGGTGCACCAATGCTTGCGCTAATTCAGGTCGAGAGAGTGTTTGTTCCACCAAAGCCAAGGATTTACCTCAAGGTTTCTGAAGTAAAATATGAGGATGAAGAGGATGAGTCAGCCGAGTCCAAAAAGAAGGAAGAAATTAAGGAGTGGACAGAAGAAAAGAAATCTGAGGTGGAAGAAATTCCCCAGTATAAGATTACTGAAGTCCATGTTGCTGGTCTCAAGACTGATCCTGGGAAGAGAAAGGTCTGGGGAAGTTCAAACCAGCAACAATCTGGTTCCTGTTGGTTGCTCGCTAATGGAATCGGGAAGAGCAATAAGCATCCGTTCCTGAAGTCGAAGACTGCTTCTTCTAAATCTACTGCCCCAGCAACAACTAAGGCACAGCCTGGTGACACACTGTGGAGCATCTCATCCCGTGTTCATGGAACTGGTGCTAAATGGAAGGAATTGGCAGCTCTTAACCCACACATACGCAAGCTCAAAATTATTCTCCCAAATGAAACCGTCAGGTTGTGTTAAGTAGGGGTTGTGAAACGGATCTTCTTGAAAGAGGCTAGGTTTGCCAAGCTGGGTTGAGTGAAGTCTATGAGCTACATCAGTTGTGGGCTTGCTGATTGAAACCACACATTGTGGTTGTCTAAGAAAGATGAAAGTGCTGGCTCCTGCCTTCGAGAACTCTCTTACCTTCCCAATTGTTATGGACTGATTATCACCAGTCTAAGGTACAAAAGATCTGTCTATGCAATTGTTTTCATCTCTCTGTTCTTCCATCCCCTGTAATCAGTTTGCATATGAACAGTAATTTTTTGTGTTTTGTTTGGGATGATACGCTACCAATCCTTTGTCTTGTGATTAGGAACAAAAGATCGGCCCATGAGATTTTAGGTTCCATTTCTACCTTGTCCCTCCTCTACTTGTCTATATAAAGAAGAAAAGATCCTTTGGCAAGCAGTTATAATATCAGAGCTTGAATGTTGTTTTAGAAGAAGCACACGTTCTGGTATGTGAACATTACACATGAAACTAGCACTGCTTTGATTCCGACCTTTGAGGGAGGATCAGCTTGTATGGCCTGTGAATAATAATGGAGTGTTTTCTGTGAAATGTGTGTATCTCTTCCTTAAAATTAGGCAGGAAAGATTGTGTGAGAAGTTCTTGTAAATGGTGTGACTGCATCATGGTTTGGTGCCATGGGGTTGAAATTGATCAGCCAGAGAGGCTCACTAGCTTTGATCAGATGGCTTTTGGACATCTACCAGCAATGGAGAAGAATATGAAGTATAAAAGAAGTGTCGATGCTTTTGAGGTAGATGGTTCGGTTGTTTGGTGTAATTGGAAAGAAAGAGGTGAAGCTGCGTGGTACAAATCATAGAATGGCTCAACCTATGCTAGTAAGTATCAGGTCAGACTGAGATTAGATCCTTGAAGGAAGATTTGTCTGACCATTCGGAGTATAAAAAACAAGAAAACTCCCAATGTTGCTTTTGCCTACTAATTCCCGGCATACATAGGAGTAGATCAGATTACTTTGTGGCCAGGCCTTCCCAGTCTCTTTGGAAAGATTTGGCTATTCTGGCGATACATCTGTGATGAGGGGAACTCGAGAATAATGCGAGATGGACTCTGCGATTGGTTTAGTAGTCTCATTAAATCGTTTGCACAACTAGCAGTACTCAGAATGATCTTATGACATAGGGATTGAGTTAGAAAGAACACAGGCATCAAGACTATGCAGTAATCCTTTGTCCCACCAGATGAATACACTAGATCTTGATATTGCCCCTAGGTCTGCACCAACTCACACCCCCTGATATCCACTTCTTGAGCTTCTGCGAATCTTTCTTCACATTCTGGAGGACGATTGTAAGGAATCGAACAGTGTGAACTAGAAAAACAATGGCTACAATGCCGAGCCAAACAAACAAGGAGTACATAACCACTTTGATCGACCCCCTATCCACGGAGTACCCTGTGATAGGGCTCTCGTGTTTAGGTCTTCTGTGTACGAACGAGATGACCAGCATGGAAATGAGGTAAGTCAGCACCATAAAAGTGATGGTCACCCACATTGTGCCCGTCAGAATCCACATCAGAACCTTCTTCCCTAAGGGCAAGCCACTCGTGAGCAAGAAGATCGTGCTAAGGGATGCAAGAAAAGAGACGGTGTTGCATATCCAGAACAATGCGTAACCCCGTGGATGGTTTGCAGCCATTATCGATGTTCCTGCGTAGTGTAAGGTGTAGTTGTTGTCTGTCTGATCGTTGTCCCACAGGCCGCAGGGAGGGCTAAGGCCGGCTTGGTAAGCCATGGCTGCGATCACGGTGGCAATTACCTGTCGTGACGTGAAGGAAAGTTTTAAAATTGCAAATGAAGAAAGTGTTTCACCTATATTTGAAAATATGAAGATCATCGAGTCAAAGTTAGTCATTTCAACAAATACACAAATTCAATTGATGGTTTTTCCTATATTTATCGAAATACAAGGAAATTGTGGTGAGCTCTCAATAGAAGTAGACGTCATGGATTAAATTATGAAAAAACTAAGTGTATGAATATACACATTTATGAGAAATTTTTTTATAGATATTTCGAAGTTTGAACTTTTTATAAAGGTTGCTGTTGTTGTTAGAAAGAAAATCAAAATCTAATAACTAAACGTGTGGAAAATAAAACACACTTATATTCCCGCTGCCGATGAGGCTTGCGTCACTCGGCCGTGGGCGAGGCTAAGCTTGCCCAACCAAGGTGAGGCCAAGCCTTGCCCAGCTGCCAAGGAGGCTTGATTGGCAAGGCTTGGTCTTGCCATGGGCTGGTGACCTTCCGAGGAGGTTGCCGGCTCTCATTTGGCTGGTTGCCGTAAGAGAAAGAAGGAGAAAAAGAAAAGGAAAAAGGAAAGAAAAAAAAAAAGAGAAAAATATAAAAAGTTTTTTAAAAAATTAAAAGAAATTCTAAATCACAAAAGAATTTAGAATCTTGTCAAACACATTTCTATTCTGAGAATAGAAATTTTGGATAGTTACAAATTGTCTTCAAAAACTGTCTAGGGAACAAAATAAAAAAAAAAAAATCATTTTTAAGCAGAAATTGCTTTCAGGAAAAGAATGGTTATCAAACAGACCATAAGTCGTTGAGAATATTTAGAGAAGACAAAAGATCGAGTCTTTTAGAAATCCTCTTTACTTTATGTATTAGTATAGATATTTAAAGAAAATCACCCCACTTGCTTCACATTTAGATTTTCTTAAGTACCATTTACTTTCTTAAATATTCATCAACTTGTTTCATCTCTTCTCACCATTGGATTTATTATATTACCCTTTTTTTTTTTTTTAAAAATAATCATAAGCCATCTGTTATCGTAACTACTCATTTCTTTCTGTATAGCTATTTAATTATGAGCAACTTAGTACATATGTAGAATTTTTTTTTTTAAGAAAGCATAACTATTTATTCTAAGCGACACAAATGATCATTTTTAGGAAAATATTTTCTGAATCATCCACTTTCATGAAACAAATAGAGAATTTAAATTAACTATCTGTGAGCTATGATGTTAATTGCAGTAACATGACAGATCTGATCTAAGTTTTCAGCAAATGCTACTCCAAGACATCTAGCTAAAAGCATTACCATCAGAGAATGGTGCTTCTTCTCGATCCATTCCTTGTGTTTGTCTTCCTTCTGCTTCCTGATATCACCCGAGAAAGACTCTAGCGGAAACGCCTTTACCGGAGGAGTATTGGTGGAGGGAGGTGCTACAGATGCTACGTCAACTACGACAGTTGAATTCTCCTCATTTGTGTTATCAACAACTGCTTGGTGAGTTGTCGATGCAAGGAATCTTATGGCTCTTAGAGCTCCAGCATGTACTAACAGTTCTCTCAATTCAATGACTTTGAAATCCTTTGGAAAATATTCCACTATATCCAGAGCGGAGAAGCCATTTCTATTCACTGTGTTCACATCCACTTCACTTCTTTGAAGCAGATATTTCACCATCTGCACAAAAAGATGAGCTTCTTATAAATTATAAAAGAAACAACAAACAAAGATATTTCTTGTATGTTTCCTCAATCGATAAATCCACTATAGAAAAATGAGAATGAGTCGGATTTTATCTTCACAAAATGTTCAATTGGGATGCGATATCGATGTCATTGCAATTTCGAAGCAATTCGAAGCAAAAAGGATTACCTCTATTTGCTTGTTTGCTGCGGCCAAATGCAAAATGGTATTACCCTCATCATCTTGAGCATTCACCAAATCACCATCTCTCACCATCTCCACTAGGACTTTCAGAGTGTCCAAACGATTATGCCTCACTCCCAGATGGAGAGCGGTTTGGCCGTGGCTCAGCTTGTGCTCGGCCACCTCCGGTCTCACCTTCACCAGCTCTATCACGATGTTGATTCGGCCCTTCATTGTGGCCAGATGGAGTGGCGTCCTCCCATCTTCGTCATGGACAAGGCATGCAAGGGGGTCTGATTGTAACAATTCCCTCGCTATTTCGACGTATCCATTCGCAGATGCCCAATGAAGAGGCGTACGTCCCTACAAAGGTAAAGTCCTTGACTATGGAGCATTCTTATTGAGGGACACGTTCATGTGATTTATATATATTGCATTTTCAAATCAAATAGACCGAGTTGCTCAAATTCAATGGTGTCTGTAAGATCTTTCAGGCTGAATTAACCTGGAAACCCATGACTTGATTTCTATCTGAATTTTGTTAATTTCCTTGAGATCTATGATGGGTTTCGTTTCTCACAAATCATGAAAACTGGAAAACAAAATGCTACATTACATGTGCAAAATCTAATTTGACAAGCAAGATAATCTAATCCATGTAGAGATATTCCATGGAAATATAGTTAATAAATTACTTCACACATGGCTAAAAGCCTAAAACTTGCAAAAATCTAATCAAAACATTTGCGACTCCACCGATTATCTAGTTTGCGAGGATAACTGGGTTCAATTTGATCTGACAAAAGGATATCAAACAACCACAACCAAGGGTTCGCTTTGACATACCTGCGAGTCCAATTCCATAGCCAAATCCCTTTTATGAGCCAAAAGAGTCTTGGCAAAATGTACATGACCGAGCATGCAGGCCACATGCAATGGTGTCTCGTTGAAGCAAGTGACAGAAGCCCGAGCCAGGATGAGTCGGTCTTCTTGCAGCAACTGAGCTAACGACTCGATACACCCGCCAAGCGACGCTTCATAGAGCCTCTTCTCTCGGTGTGTTCTTTCAGATGCTAAGGAAGCTTGTTGATGCGACGGCGGGGATGGCGACCTTCTTCTCGGGCTTGTGATCGATGGCATTGTTCCCAGCTTGTGGGTGAAATCGAAATCGCTCGGGTTAATCACCTGAAGCTTTCGGTCCACACACGATCTCTCTTTTCCTTTCACTAGACTGCCCTGGAGTTGTAATGTCAAGGGTTGAGATTGTTAACTATATATAAGATGCTATAACGTGAGTCTTACATAGCATTTACATGCTGGAAAGAGCAGAGCAGTGACACAAACGCGTGGGATTAAAGAAGATTCTGGCATGCTTCCATAATGTTGAAAA
Source organism: Eucalyptus caleyi (assembly GCA_014182885.2). Classification (NCBI taxonomy): domain Eukaryota; kingdom Viridiplantae; phylum Streptophyta; class Magnoliopsida; order Myrtales; family Myrtaceae; genus Eucalyptus; species Eucalyptus caleyi. The sequence goes on along the minus strand of CM024468.2, from coordinate 53,482,609 downwards.
GTAAAGAGTGTGGAATAATACGATGATGCAACACTTATTCAACAAGAATTCACTGAACCAAGAAGACCAACATGGATTTAAGATCGGCGAGACTTTCATTGAAATGTCCTAGAAATTTCGCTCGATTAGAGACTTGGAAAAGTTGATAAGGCTTTCTTTTTTACTTTGTTGATGTTGTCTTGAACTCCAAGAAATTTCCATCAATTAGAGAATTGGAAAAGTTGACAAGGCCTCTTCTTTGACTTTGCTGATATTTTCTTCAATTCTAAGAAATTTCCATCAATTAGAGACTCAGAAAAGTTGATCAGGAAGTCTAGGAAGGCTTGGAGCTTGTAGGCTATACGTTTCTAGATATATTTCCTAAATTTGGACCTATCTACAAGGGATTTCATGGGAAATAGTCCAAATTCGATGTAACTAGGAGATGTCATGATATCTTTTGAAAATCTCAAATAAGGACCTAAAGTGAGCCTATTTTTTTCAAATAAGGACCCGAAGTGGTTGTTGTCCCAAATAAGAACCCGAAGTGGCTAACAAGTCTCAAATAAAGACTCAAACCCGCTAGCCGGTGAGCGTGTGACATTTCCGGTGGCCGGAATATGGGCAATTTTGTCCACAAAAAATATAGATAGAAATTAACAAACCCTAAAAACAAAACCCCAACTCTTCACGTTCTTTTGACCTAAAAAAAAACTCTTTATGTTCTCATGTTTTCTTCTTCTGCTCTTCATCTTCTTCGTTCTTTGTCCTCTCTCGCTTGGAGCATCGAAATTTTCTGTTAATGGAACACGAATTGAAACACAACAAGAAACCCCTACCTTCGTTTCTTTACATCTTCTTCTTTTGTTTTCTATCTTCGTTTCTTTCCAACAAAGAAGACAAATCTTAAGTAAAGCCACATTTTCGTTATTGAGATACTCGTGTGTAACACGAGGGCCTCGATTCTTCATTATCTTTTCCTAGATTCGCCATACACTTTGATTCACACTCCCGTTCAACCGAGGTCAGTTTCATTCAAATTGGTGCAATCGATCTTTCATTTGTTCAAAGTGGTTGTAACTTGTTGAAGCAACATGTAGACAAGGTGCGGGCATGTGGTGGAATATCACACAGATGGTAGCGAGGATGGTGATGGTAGGAGGAATTCTTTTGTTTTATGGTGTTCTTTTTGCTTGTTTTGTTTGATTTTTGAGTTAATGTCTCTTTTGTCCGAAAAAATGCATATGAGTTGTCCAAACGAGAGGGGACAAAGAATGTAAAAGATGAAGAGCAAAAGAAGAATAACGTGAAGAGTTTGGGGGTTTTGTTTTTAGGGTTTGTTAATTTCTATTTATATTTTTTTGGGAGACAATTGCCCATATTTTGGCCACTAGAAATGTCACACGCTCACCGACCGGCAGGTTCAGGTCCTTATTTGAGACTTGTTAACCACTTCGGGTCTTTATTTGGAACAACGATCACTTCGGGTCCTTATTTGAAAATGTAGGTTCACTTTGAGTCCTTATTTGAGATTTTCCTTGATATCTTTGATATTTAGGGTATAATCACTAAAGATTTATTAGTTGGTTTCAAAAATGATAAGATCTTTAGGGTGGAATTCCTTTCTTATTGGGATTAGGGAAGTGGGTATCTGATGATCTATTAATTCAACATTGTATCTTGTATCTAAATACGCTCAAGAAAGAAGAAATCATCTCTCTCTCCCGTGGACGTAGGTGGATTTTCGCCAAACCTCGTAAATCTCTGTGTTCTTGATTATTCTTGTTTTTTAACTTTTCATCTCATCTAGTTAGGGTGCTCTTCCACACAACAATTGGTATCAAAGCAATCCAAGTTCTCCGTTCTTGTATTGCGACTTTTGAATAGATGGCTGGAAAAGGTTTGACCGTTCGATTTGATATCGAATGACTCACCGGGAAGAATAATTTTACACTATGGCAGAGAAGAATGAAGGATCTGTCGGTTCAATTGAGTTTATCAAAGGTTCTTCTGGGAAGATTGAACAAGTCGGACACCATCACCAACGGTGATTGGGCCAACATGGAGGAGAGGGTGTGCAACGCGATCCGATTGAGCCTATTAGACGAGGCCCTTCAATACGTGGTGGAAATCGAATCTTCTCCAGAGGTATGGCTCAAACTCGAAAGCATCTACATTATGACATGCTCAATCACGATGTTGATTTGGCCCTTCATCGTGGCCAGATGAAGTGGGGTCCTTCCATCTTCATCATGGACAAGGCATGCAAAGGGTCCGATTGTGACAATTCCCTCGCTATTTCTACATATCCGTTTGTAGAAGCCAGGTGAAGAGGCGTACATCCCTGCGAAAGTAAAGTGCCTAGCTATGGAGCATTCTTTTATATATGTATATACACACACATATATCCCCCTGCCTCTGATACCATGTAGCCCTCACGATCTGGGGTACTATATAAAGGATAAGAAATAACGTAGAGTGATTTCAATATGTATAGAAAATTGTTAAGTGATGTGATTTAAATCTAAACATCTACGTTTGTTTGGATTGTTTAATATGTGGAAAAATTCTATAGGTTTTATATCTCTAATGTAATTGTAAAAATCTGCTAGTTGTGTGAAATTATTTAATATGAACTATAATAATTCATGAGTGATAATAATAATAAATAAGAAACGAATTAGGTGAAGAAATGAAATATAGATGAAGACTAAGCTAATTATGATTTCAACAACAAAATAATATGAAACATAATTGAAAGTAATTAGAATAACAAGGTGATCTTACGCAGGGATGTAGTCCACACTCGAGTAGAGATTCCATTGACATGCGTGAATAGTAATTAAAATAACAATGTGATCTTACGCAGGGACGGTAGTGCGCGCTCGAATAGAGATCCCATTGATATGCATGATAAAGAAAAATGTGACATTCTACAAGGGTGGTAGTCCACGCGCAAATAGAGACCCTACTTGAAACAAAAGTAAAAGAAGACTAATAATATGAAGTGATAATGCCAACCAAAACTTGGTTGATATTATTCCAATTGAAGATGAGGATTGAAAGAGGGAATTCAAGCCCGAGCTTGTCAATCCAAATGAAGATGAGGATCAAAAGAGGGAATTTGAGCTTGAGATTGGGGATTTAATTATATACAATTTGATGTTTGGAATCAGTATAAATAGTAAAAGAAATGACGAGGATAATACGTGCATGCACATAATCATATCCCGATCGTTGAATATATGGGGTTCGCTTTGAGTGCATGCAGCAGACTACCCCGCCGTTATGATTATTCCCTAATTGGACAGTAATAATGTAGCAAGACGTGATCAAGGAGCTAGAGATTAGAAGAGGGTGATTTAGTTTTCCTTTCTTGTTAGGGATTAGACAATTATACAGGTGTTCGGATATGGATGAAAGCACAATTATCGTCTCCCCCAACCCAACCTATAAATTACAATTAGGTAGGTTTACCGGCTATTTTGCTCTAGAAGAATTGACCCGTGAATTCGTGCTCACCATGATAAATGTGATTTTCTTCTTGATTTTAATTAATTGCACTAGGAATTTGTCAGACGTCCTCCTCCTGTCAGATCAAATGTGCATTGGATATGGCAGGACCGCGATTGATTGACAGAGAGATCAGCATAGCCAAAAATGGAAAAAAAAAAAAAATTGGAGACGCTAATAGATTCGATTAGTAGATTAATAATTGTCACGAGGTCTTATGCTTTTAATTTTTATTTGCACTTACACCATCAAAAGAGAGCGCGTTCTTAAAAGTTGAAAATGCAATACACGGAAAGAAAATTTAAATGTGCTTATTGATAGGAATGAATTAAATTGATGCAAAATGAGTGGCATTTAGAATTCGTGAGAAATTTGTTGAGATGATTTCTTAAAAATGTTACAAAAGTCTAACGGTGCGTTTAAAGGTCTGTTTCACGTTAGGTGAAGAGATATATATTTTAAAATGATTGATTATATTGCTTGAAGTAATTATTTAATAAAAAGTATTTTCATTATCGATGATAATTTTAACTAAATTTTTATTTGTGGACGACGGAAATATTTTCCACCCATATATTTTTATAAATAATCATTTTTACGAAAACATTTTCCAAACCTAAAATGGACTCCAGTCTTATAACTTTCATTTCTTTCATTTGACTCTTAAAACTCATATAGAAATGCAATCGCGAGATTTCACGAGCCTCATCCGTTTTCATCAGACGAGATTTCGTACTTGGCATTTGTTTATCAGGTTTTCCATCCCACGTAGCCGTTAAGATGCACGCGGAAATTTATTTTGAAGATGCGTGGCTCTGACAACCAAGCTCTCTCTCTCTCTCTCTCTCTCTCTCCGAAATGGATTAAAATCAAGGATTCAAGTGTATTTCCTTCTGTTTTTTAATCATATAAGACATAGTATAATAGCACGGCAAGATTATATATTTTTCTAAGATTCGAATCGATAGATTAGATAAAACAAAACTGCGATTGAGTGCTATCATGCCATGCACGATATATCACCCTAACTTATTGCAACTTAGCACCGCATAAAATCCGAAAAAAGTTGCAATTACGCCCTTCTAAGCCCAAAGTGGAAACGGGGTTGGCGAGAGATTTGATGTTTCCTGCCCACCTTTTTCCACATTCGGTCTTCTCTGTTTTTGCTAATCTTCGTGCTTTTCGGTGGACAGAATTCTCCACAAAAGGGACAACAGTTGCCGCACTGGAAGATTAATTATTTCCACCGTACAGGCGCTCGATCGCGATTCTCTTAAGCACGTTCGTGAAAAATGGCACTGCATGTGACCAAGGATTTGTTCGCGATTTTCTCAATTACGTCCTTTTCTCAAACTCCTTATCTTTCCTTTTTTTTTCCCTTCTTTGCTTCTTTTCGTAGCTTTTCTTGAATACCCTTTTCGCCTGCCGACTAATTGAAACGGAAAAGGAAACATAAATTAATCAAATTATTGAAACTGGAGATTAAAGATCGTTTCCTTTCTTCTTTTTCTTTTTTTTTCTTTTTTTGGTACTGATCAAGCCAAATTGAGTATTATTGGGAACACATCCGATTCTCACTCCTCCCCCTATAATGGTCCTTTTTTTTAAAGCATTCTCCTTGGTTCTAATATTGTAAAGGTGTAAATAGTATTTAGAGCTTCTGTAAGGATGAGTCGGTCTTCTTGTAGCAACTGAGCTAACGACTTGACACAACTGCTAAGCGACGCTTCATAGAGCCTCCTCTCTCTGTGTCTTCTTTCAAATGGTAAGGAAGCTTGTTGATGCGATGGCGGGGATGGTGACCTTCTTCAAGGGCTTGTGATCGATGGCATTGTTCCCAGCTTGTGGGTGAACTCGAATCGCTCGGGTTAATCACCTGAAGCTTTGGGTCCACACACGATCTCTTCACTAGACTTCCTTGGAGTTGGAATGTCAAAGGTTGAGATTGTTAACTATATATAAGATGCTATAACGTGAGTCTTACATAGCATTTACATGCTGGAAAGAGAAGAGCAGTGACACAAACGCGTGGGATTAAGGAAGATTTTGCTTGCTTCCACAATGTTGAAAAGTAAAGAGTGTGGAATAATATGATGATGCAACCCGTATTCAACACGAATTCATTGAACCAAGTAGATCAGCATGCATTTAAGATCGACGAGACTTTCATCGAAAAGTCCAAGAAATTTGGCTCGGTTAGAGACTTGGAAAAGTTGATAAGGCCTCATCTTTGACTCTAACGATGTTGTCTTGAATTCCAAGAAATTTCCATCGATTAGAGACTCAGAAAAGTTAATCGGGAAGTATAGGAAGGTTTGGAGCTTGTAGGCTATACGTGTCTAGATATATTTCCTAGACTTGGACCTATCTACAAAGGATTTCATTGGAAATAGTCCAAATTCAATGTAACTAAGATATGTCATTAATCAAATTATTGAAACTAGAGATTAAAGATCGTTTTTTTTTTTTTTTTTTTTTTTGGTACTAATCAAGCCAAATTGAGTATTATTGGGAACACATCCGATTCTCACCCCTCCCCCTATAATGGTCCTTTTTTTTTTTAAAGCATTCTCCTTGGTTCTAATATTATAAAGGTGTAAATGGTATTTAGGGCTTCTGCAAGGATGAGTCGATCTTCTTGCAGCAACTGAGCTAACGACTTGACACAACCGACGAGCGACGCTTCATAGAGCCTCCTCTCTCGGTGTCTTCTTTCAAATGGTAAGGAAGCTTGTTGATGCGATGGCGGGGATGGCGACCTTCTTCTCGGGCTTGTGATCGATGGCATTGTTCCCAGCTTGTGGGTGAACTCGAATCGCTCGGGTTAATCACCTGAAGCTCTGGGTCCACACACGATCTCTTCACTAGACTTCCTTGGAGTTGGAATGTCAAAGGTTGAGATTGTTAACTATATATAAGATGCCATAACGTGAGTCTTACATAGCATTTACATGCTGGAAAGAGAAGAGCAGCGACACAAACGCGTGGGACTAAGGAAGATTTTGCATGCTTCCACAATGTTGAAAAGTCAAGAGTTGAAAAGTAAAGAGTGTGGAATAATACGATGATGCAACCCGTATTCAACACGAATTCATTGACCCAAGAAGATCAGCATGCATTTAAGATCGACGAGACTTTCATCGAAAAGTCCAAGAAATTTGGCTCAATTAGAGACTTGGAAAAGTTTATAAGTCCTCATCTTTGACTCTTCTGATGTTGTCTTGAATTCCGAGAAATTTCCATCGATTAGAGACTCGGAAAAGTTAATCGGGAAGTATAGGAAGGTTTGGAGCTTGTAGGCTATACGTGTCTAGATATATTTCCTAGATTTGGACCTATCTACAAGGGATTTCATTGGAAATAGTCCAAATTCAATGTAACTAGGATATGTCATGATATCCCTAATATTTAAGGGATAATCACTAAAGACTTATTAGTTAATTTCAAAACTGATAAGATTTTAGGGTGTAATTCCTTTCCTATTGGGATTAGGAAAGTGGGGATCTGATGATCTATTTATTCAACATTGTATCTTGTATCTAAATACGCTCAAGAAAGAAGAAATTCTCTCTCTCTCTCTCTCTCTCTCTCTCTCTCTCTCTCTCTCTCTCTCTCTCTCTCTCTCTCTCTCTCGTGGACAAAGGTGGATTTTCGCCAAACCACGTAAATCTCTATGTTCTTGATTATTCTTGTTTTTCAACTTTTCATCTCATCTAGTTAGGGTGCTCTTCTGCACAACAATTGGTATTGGAGCAATCCAAGTTCCCCATTCTTGTATTGCGAGTTTTGAGTGGATGGCTAGATAAGGTTTGACTGTTCGATTTGATATCAAACAATTTACCGGGAAGAATAATTTTACACTATGGCAGAGAAGGATGAAGGATCCGTTGATTCAATAAGTTTTATCAAAGGTTCTTTTGGGAAGATCGAACAAGCTGGACACCATCATTGACGATGACCAGGCCAACATGGAAGAGAGGGCATGCAGCACGATCCAATTGAGCCTATCGAATGAGACCCCTTATATGTGGTAGAAATGGAATCTGATCCAAAGGTATGGCTCAAACTTGAAAGCATCTATATGACGAAATCTCTTACAAACAAGTTGTTCTTGAAGAAGAGATTGTATTCGATTTAGATTAGTGAAGAATGAGATTTGTTGGAACACTTCATTGTATTTCATTAGATGATCAGTGAACTTACAAGCTTGGAGGTAAAGAAGAATTCAATTTAATTGGGAGCACTTGAATTCAATGGATGCAAGTACTTGGCTCAAGGTGGAGTCTTGAAGGTGATCAAGGGAGCTCTGCTTGTTCTAAAGGGATAGATACACGGGAACCCATATGGGCTTATAGGAACCACAATGCAAGGTGGAGCATTTGTTTCCACATATGCTAGCACGGAGATGGATAACACCTATCTATGGCATATGGACCTCAGGCATATGAGGGAAATAGGATTGATGGAGCTTCACAAGAGGAATACACTCAAAGGTATAAAAACATGCAAATTAGATTTCTGTAGATTTGTGTGTTTGGAAAACAATGCAAAGTATGATTCAAGGTTGCAAATCGTATGAGCAAGGGCATACTCGAGAATGTACACATGGATGTATCGGGTCCTTCACCAGTAAAGTCAAAAGGCGGGAAGGAATACTTCGTGACATTCAACGACAATTTCTCTCGGAAATTTTGGGTCATGCGACACAAAAAGTGAGGCCTTTGACAAGTTGAAAGAATGGAAAGCCGAAATTGAGACTCCAATGGGGAAGAAGCTTAAGTGCTTGAGATTAGACAATGGAAGAGAATACAAATCAACACATTTCATGAAGCTTTGCAAGAAAGAAGGGATCAAACATCACTTCACAGTTCCGAATACACCCCAACAGAATGACATAATAGAAAGGACGAATTGGACCCTATTAGAGAGAGCTTGGAGCATGAGGCTACATGCGAGACTAAGCAAGGAGTTTTGGGCCAAAGTTGTTTACATGGCATGTTATCTTGTAAATTGGTCTCCATCAACTATAATTAAACGCAAAATCTCGAAGAGGTATAGACTGGTAAAACTATCGATTATTCTAATTTAAAAATATTCGGTTGTCCTGCTTTTGTACATGTGCAGAGTTTAAAGCGATTGAAGTTGGATCTAAAGTCAAAATAGTGCATATTTCTCAGTTAGGAGAAATGAATGAAAGGGTACAAATTATGGGATCCAAGTGAGAAGAAAGTTCTAACAAGCAGGGATGATGTGTTTGATGAATATGAAATGTTGAAGTCAACCTACGTGCCACACGTGACTGCCGAAGAGGAGAGTGATAAATCTATCGTTAAGGTAGAGTTTGAAGCTAAAGAGTCTGCAAAGAATGGCGAGTCATTTGATGAAGCTTTGGAAGTTAAAGAAACGGTGGAAGTTCCTTGTATCATTGTGACGAGTCAAGTAAGGCACACTCTAAAAGCACCAGAGGGATACGGTTTTGAGGACATGGTTGCTTACGCTCTTATTGTAGGTTTCGGCGATCCAAGCTCCTCTCATGAAATTTTGAAAAGTGATCACAAAGGAAAGTGGATGATTGCGATGATGGAGGAGTTGGAGTCGTTACAAAAAAATGAGACATGGGAACTTGTGAACAAGCCCAAGGATCGGAAAGTCATTGGCTACAAATGGGTTCTTCGAAGAAAGGAAGCAGCAATGGAGAAAGAGCAAGATAGATACAAGGCCCGATTTATTGCTAAAGGCTATGCACAAAAGGAGGGGATCGATTATGACAACATATTTTCCCCAATTATAAAACTCACATGAATTCGTGTTTTACTAGCTATGGTGGCCATGGATGACTTGGAGCTCGAGTAGCTAGATGTGAAGACGGCATTTCTTCATGGTGACTTGGGTGAGAAAATTTACATGGAATAGCCCGAAGGCTTCAAGGTGGAAGGGAAAGAGGATCATGTTTGTCTACTCAAGATATCACTTTATGATTTAAAGCAATCTCCAAGGCAATGGAATGAAAGGTTTGATTCTTTTATGCTTTGTATTAATTACATGAGGAGTGTGCATGATTCTTGTGTCTACTAGAGAGTTTTAAATATGAGTTGCTTATTTTGTTGATGCTCTATGTTGATGATATGTTGATTGCTGCAAGAAAAATGAGAGACATCATTTCACTAAAGTTTCAGTTAAGCAATGAGTTTGAAATGAAGAATCTTGGTGTTGCAAAGAGGATCCTTGGCGTGGAGATCTTTTGAGATAGACGTGCAAGAAAGCTTTGGATAAATTAGAAGAAGTATGTTAAGAAGGTCTTGGAGCGGCCCAACATGGGAAAAGCTAAACTGGTTTGTATACCCTTAGCAAATTACTTCAGATTATCTGAGAAACAATGCTCTAATTCACATGGTTGTAAAGATATCTCAAGTACCCTTTAGTAGCGCAATAGGGAGCCTCATATTTGCTATGGTTTGTAGCAGACCAGATTTGGCTCATGTAGTGAGTTTAGTCAACCGATACATGAGTAATTTGGGTAAGAAGCATTGGAAAGTTGTTAAGTGGATCTTTCATTATTTGGTTGGAATTACTAGCATGGGTTTGATGTTCAGTTCAAAGGGAGAATTGATTGATTTAGCAAGTTATGTCGATTCGAACTTTGTTAGTGATTTGGACAAGCAAAGGTCCATCAAGGAATACATCTTTACTCTTGGAGGTGGAGCTATTTCGTGGAGGCCAATGCTTCAGTCTACTGTAGCATAGTCTACAACCAAAGCTGAGTATATGGCAGCAACTAAGGTTGCGAAGGAGGGAATGTGGCCGACAGGTTTGGTCATGGAGTTGGGTTTAAAACAAGATAGTGCTACACTATATTGCAATAGCCAAAGTGCAATATGTCTTGCGAAGAATCAAGTGTTTCATTTCAGAATGAAATGCATTGAAGTTCGGCACCACAAGATTCGAGAATTTGTAGGGAATGGTAGCATTACTTTGGAGAAAATCCATACTAAAGATAATCCTGTGGATATGCTCACAAAGACAATTACCACGGAGAAGTTCAAGTCCTGTAAGGACTTGATATCTCTCACTCATCATTGAAGTTGATAAAGGCTACACTAGTCTAGGTGCGGGCGTACCTTTACGAAGGTATGATGGAGAGTGAAATATATTCGTTCCTTGGTTCGAGTGGAGGCTTGTGGTTTATTCATCCCAAAAGTGGAGATTTGCTGATGTTCTCTTGAATTCCATGAAATTTCGATCAATTAGAGACTCAAAAAAGTTGATCGGGAAGTCTAGAAAGGCTTGGAGCTTGCAGGCTATATGTTTCTAGATATATTTCCTAGATTTGGACCTATCTACAAAGGATTTCATGGGAAATAGTCCAAATTCTATACAACTGGGATATATCATGATATCCCTAATATTTATGGGATAATCACTAAAGACTTATTAGTTAGTTTCAAACTGGTAAGATTTTAGGGTGGAATTCCTCTCCTATTAACATTAGGGAAGTTGGGATCTGAGAATCTATTTATTTAGCATTGTTTCTTGTATCTAAATATGCTAAAGAAAGAAGAAATTCTCTCTCTCTCTCTCTCTCTCTCGTGGACGTGGATTTTCATCGAACTGCGTAAATCTATGTGTTCTTGATTATTCTTGTTTTTCAACTTTTTATTTCATCTAGTTAGGGTGCTCTTTCGTACAACAGACTTTGTCATAAAGACTTTATCAATTCTCATGCATCAAAGCTTGCATCAAGGCACTTTGGGATGGCCACAAGCATTGAAAATGTTGTACATTTAATAGTGCCTAGTTTTCTAAATGTTTCTAGCTTCTATGTACATAAATGTCTAGATTCTACGTTTAAGTCTAGTCTTTTGCTCTTCTTTTGTTGTGTTATAAAAGGTCATCAAATCTCTATAAATTAAAAAAAAAAAAAAAAAAAAAGACTGGATTTGATTAATGAAATTTGCTTAGTGCATTTCCTTTGAACCTTGAAAACTTCAAACCCCTTTAAAACCTAGAAGATTCTTCACTCTATCCTTGAAGAGTCAAGAGCTTTCGAAGCCTGCATCTTGAATAGTTGCGGCCATCAATCTCTAAGAATTAATGCCATTTCAACTTCCTTGGGGGCCTAGAAGAGAAACTATTGAAGTTTCTATCATTTCTTCATTTTGTCCAATCTCGTTTCGCCCACTTCCATAAAAAAAATCGACAAGCCTATAGTGCTTATCTGAGAAAACTCAAAACATATAAGTTCTAGATTTTTGAGTCTTCGTTCTTTTGGCTTGGAATTAGGTCATTCTAACCTAAATCGACAAATTTATGCTTATTTTCCTGAGGGAGCATAATAGAAATTTCTGCTCGATATTAAGACTAAGGGTGCGAATGATAACTATTTTGGCCAAGTTTGGGACACTTGGAGTGCCAAAACTTGGCACGGAGGAACACTTAAGTGCCATAACTTCGGAAAGGTACACTTAAGTGCCAATTTCGGAGTAAAGTGGAACACTTAAGTGCCACTCCGGCCAAAATCCGGCCAAATTGCCGACATGACAATTTTCCGACAAGTTGGATGCAAAATGGCGTTGTTTTGCTCGATGACGTGGCGAAAAATTACAAAAACGACGTCGTTTTGTATCGATGTGTAAATAATTAATATAAAAATTAATTTAATTTAATTTAAACTTAATTTTATTAAAAATATTCTAAAAATTAAAAAACTTAAAATTAAAAAACCTAAAAAACCTAAATTTAAAAAACCTAAATTTAAAAAACCTAAATTAAAAAACCCTAAAATTTAAAAAACCTAAAAAAAAAAAAAAACCTTTTTTTTTTTTAAAAAAAAAGGGAGAGGGGGAAGTCGAAGGGGCGGCGAGGCCGAGCCCTCGCCGCCGCCGCCGGGAGGCGGAGGCGGCGGCGTGGGGAGGCGGTGAGGGCCGCGCACCCCGGCCAACTCTCCCCCTTCCATTGCCGGCCCTTCCCGACGGCAGCGGGAGGCGGCGGCGACGAGGGCTCAACCTCAGCCGCCCCCTTCGGCTCCCCCCCCGCCCCTTTTTTTTTTAATTTTAGGTTTTTTATTTTTTAGGTTTTTTAATTTTAAGTTTTTAATTTTTTAGGTTTTTTAATATTAAGTTTTTAAAGTTTTTAGAATATTTCAAATAAAATTAAGTTTAAATTTAATTAAATTAATTTTTATATTAATTATTTACACATCGACACAAACCGACGTCGTTTTTGCAATTTGTCGCCACGTCAGCGAGCAAAACAACGCCATTTTGCACCCAACTCGCCGGAAAATTGCCACGTCGGCAATTTGGCCAGATTTTGGCCAGAGTGGCACTTAAGTGTTCCACTTTACTCCGAAATTGGTATTTAAGTGTACCTTTCCGAAGTTATGGCACTTAAATGTCTCTCCGTGCCAAGTTTTGGCACTTGGGCTGTTCTTACTGCCTATTTTGGCCAGAAATTTATTTCTGGAAGAGAAATAGAATTTTTATTTCTATTCTTGGATGAGTTTCTAAACAAAAATACGTTTGATAACGACATAAAATTTCTATTCTCAGAATAAAAATTCGTTTGTTAACGACGGCAGCGGCGATGGGCGGCATCGGCGACCAACGGCAGGTGGTGGCCCGTAGCGAATGGTAGTAGTGGCGATAGCTAGGAGTAGCGGTGGCTGGCGATGCGAACGGCTGCCGACGACAATGGATGAACAACCAACTAATAGCGAGGAAGAATGATGAAAATAATTTTTATTTCTCATTTTCATTCTAGAAATAGAAAATTAAATAATTTTTAGTTTTGATTTCTATTTCAAACTTATGTATGAAGTAGAAATCTACTCCAAAAATAGAAAAATAAAATATTTTTATTAAACGAATTTCTGTTCCGAAACAAATCTAGAATAGAAAAATAGTCCTAGAACAGAAATATAATGATTATCATGCGCATCCTAAATTTCTGTGCGTGTAAGTCACTCGCCCTGATCCTATCGTTTGAGTAGCTAATCTTGGGCTACATCATTTTAGAGACAAAGAAAGAACTTATGAATAGAGATTATATCATTTGGAACTTTGAACGTGACGTACTATTTTTTCTTTTTCCGCTAAAATTGAATGTGATGTACTTGCTTTAAGAATAGTGTGAACAACGAAATTGTTAATGTGAAAAATTGTTATTTGATGCTGTACATTCGCTGCTTATGAAAGATATGCCTTTCTAATTGTTGGAAGACATAGTATGATATTTTGCTTATGGAGATTGTAAAGAGAGAGTTTAAATCCGAATCCTTTGACATAATTGATTAGACCCACTAGAATAATGACTGCTCCACTCTACAACATATCGCTAATGTGGGACTTCTTTTGCATTATACCCCCACATGTGCACCTCGATAAATCTTTCTCTCAAGTATGAGCCTTTTGTGTCGGACCACTCTCCCTTAGTCTAGGTATTCTTTCACAGTGATATTATCTCAACTCAAATCTCCACCTTTGCTTAGCAAAGTTCAGTAGGAATACAACGTCTGCCTTGACTCCTCCTCAATCGCTTTGGCTCGGCCAAGCTCAACAAGAATACATTATCTGAACCACCTTAAGTCACATTCGAAGTATATTTTCTTGAGATATTCACCAAACAACAAGCCACACATGTTGAGCCCAACCCATCATACCACTTCTTGGGAGGCGCTACGGAAGCCCAATACCATAATGTAGGGAGATCGTTAAGAGAGAGCTGAAATTTGAGCATGCCGACATATCCGGTTAGATCCGCATTCTCTTTAAAACTTAAGCCTATGAGTTATAGGCAATTTTTGACCAAAAAAAAATTATAGGCAAACATTAATTTCTCCATTTTACACCACATTCTCAAGTGGGATTCTTTTGCATGACACTCAGTGCACCACTCGTACATGTTTGTTTTTTTGGTCAAAAGCTCATAACCAATTTTTCCATATGCTGATTTTATTTATTTTAGATCCATATCTATATATGTATATCCTTTTTCCTTGCCTTTTATCAATTTGTCTTATCCATCTCGCTCTTGCTTATACTTTCTCCAGTGTGAAGCTTATGATTAAGCGTGGGACTGTGTTGATATTTTATCTAAGCATGTACACAATGCTCCAACTTTTCTATTATAATTTAGTTAGCTCATTGACATTTAAAAAAAAAAAAATTGAGATTGAAAGAACTAAACAACCACTAAGTCAATTTACTTATTTTGTCAAGCATGACAAACAACTGGAAAGCTTCATGAAATCACTATTATATCCCGAATGGGAATGCAAAGAGGCCAAGGTTTGACGACAATAATCGCAGACTTGCAGATGTGCGATAAACAAACAAGAACTTAGTAAAGTACCTTTCGGATGGATTGTTACCTATTTAATTAGTTTTTCTAGATCATTGATTTCTTTTTTGTTTATAGATGGAAAAGAGATAATATTCGTTTCGAGCATATTGATTTGTTTGATCATATCTTTTGAGGAATGTCCTTGGAAACGACGTAACTTTTCTTGTGAGTTAAGATTGGTTTACGAAATTTTGGATGTGATAATTTTTTATTTGGATTGAATTTGGTCCACCTGTTTAAATGCCTATTTTCAATTGATTTGATGAGATTATCCTATGCTATAAAGGATACATGTGATGCTTATGAAAGATATACCTTTCTAATTGTTGGGAGGCGTAGCAAAAGTAATATTAACAGCTTCACCTTACACTGACAGAAAGTAAAGACGAATGTAGAGGGAGGACTTTTTAGTATATTGATGTATTGTGAACAATTACAATGATCCACTTATAGTGTAAGAATACAAAGAATGTAGGAAATAATATACAAGGAATCATAATTTCCTATTAACTAAGGCAATTACAAATCTATTGAATCAATCAGAATCGACGTCACGGTTAGAATCTTCAATCATATCTTCAACACTCCCCCTCAAGCCGGTGGCCTATTTATGTCAAGGACACCTAGCTTGCTCAGCAAATACGTATGTTGTTTCTGACATAGTAGCTTAGTAAAAATATCTGCTGGTTGATCCACAGTTCCAATTCCCTTTGCTACGAGTACTCCTCGGGTGGTCTTGTCTCAAGTGAAATGGCAATTAACTTCTATATGTTTTGTTCTCTCATGAGATACAGGATTTGTTGCCAATTTGAGAGCAACATCATTGTCACAAAACAATTCAGTTGGTCCGCTGACTTGTAATTCAAGGTCTGAGAGCAATCCTCGTATCCAAACTACTTCGCATGTAGTTTTTGTCATGGCTTGATACTCCGATTCGACCGATGACAATGATACAGTTGATTACTCCTTTGTTTTCCATGAAATCAACGAATCTCCCAATTGGATGCAAAAACCAGTGAAAGATCTTCTGGTCATCGGGCAAGTAGCATAATCAATATCACAAAAAGTTGTCATCTTCATGTTGCAGTCCTGAGATAAGAACATTCCAAGACCTGGACACCCCTTCAGATATTTCACGACTTTCAGGGCTGCATTCATATGAGACTGCTTTGAACTATACATGAATTGGCTGAAAATTTGCACCACATAACATATATTGGGTCTTGTCATGGTAAGATATATCAACTTCCCAACAAGTCGATGATATCCCGATGGATTTTTGAGCAAAGGATCATCAATAGATAAAGAGGAACTCACATCGTACTCATGAGTAGTCAACTTGCTATTATGTTCAATTGGTATGACAGCTGGCTTACACCCTGACAATCCCGCTTCTATAATGATTTCTAGGATGAATTTCCTCTGGCAGAGATTGATACCCTTATCAGAACGTGCAATCTCAATACCAATGAAATATTTGGGAGGCCCCAAATCCTGGATGTGAAAGGTAGAATGCAAATATTCTTTGAACTTTGCAACATGAGAGTCATTATTTCCCATCACAAGTATATCATCAATATATATATCAGCAAATAAATTGATGAATTACTTGCATTTCATGTAAATAGGGCATAGTCATGCTCAGAATGCTGAAAACTTGTACTAGTTAGGGCAATAGTAAACTTGGAATACCATTGTCTAGATGCCTGCTTCAATCCATATAGGGATTTGCGTAGACGGCATACCCGAGACTCCTCTTGTCTGCGTAATCCCTATGGAAGCTCCATATATATTTTCTCATCGAGATTATCATGGAGGAAGGCATTGTGGACATCCATTTGGTGCAACTGCCAATTACGAATGATAGCAATGGATAAGAAAGACCGAATAGTGACTTATTTTGCAATGGGAGAGAAAGTCTCATGATAATCAAAACCTTCTCTTTGTGAAAAGCCCTTGGCCACCAAGTGAGCTTTGTAACGTTCAACGGAACCATTAGCCTTAAACTTGATTTTATATAACCATTTACATTCGATTGGTCTCCAATATGGGGAAAGTGGAATAATATCCCAAGTATGATTCTCCATTAGTGCATTAAGTTTTGATTCCATGGCACGTTGCCATCGAGGATCACGCGATGCTTCATAAAAAGAAGATGGTTCATGTTCTTCTGAGAGACGGCTAATGCAACACATGTTTTGGTGATAACCGATCAAATGAGACGTATGGGGAGATAGAGTATTTTGTACCTGAAGAACCTAATGTTGAGCAAATATAGTCCTTAGTCCAAGTAGGTGGGCGAGTTTGTTGACCAAAATGCCGAGGTTGATCAGTTGCCAAATGTTCCGATGCTGGAGAAGTCTCTATATGGTTAGGAGAAGTTGTAACTGTATAAACTTCGTTAGATAATGATCGAGATAAGGCTAGTGACCCAATTTCAGATGATATTGGAGAGACAAATGGCTCCTGTGTAACTGGCATTGATTGTCCTGGGATAGCCAATAGGTATTGTGATTCCATGGACAAGTCTGCCTCACATAGAAAAGGGCGCTTGCCTTCTGATGATGGAGTTGTGGAAGATATCATATCTTTGAATGAGAATATATCCTTGTGGAATGTGACATCTCTACTTATAAAGAATTGCCTGGTAGAGATATCCATAACTCTGTATCCTTTCTAAAGTGGAGGGTATCCCATGAAGACAGACTAAGTTGCACGATGACCCATTTCATCCAAGAGACCAACATTTGTTGCATAACATAAACAACCAAATACTCGAAGATGATCATTTTTGGTCGTTTCTTGTATAGCATCTCAAAAGGAGTTTTACTACTAAGGATTCTAGTTGGCATACGATTAATTAGATAAGCAGATGTGACCACACAATCTCCCCAAAAAGCTTCTAGAATAGAAGCTTGGTATTTTAATGTAAGAGCTACTTCCAAGAGATGTCTATGCTTACATTCAACAATTCCATTTTGTTGTAGAGTGTAAGTACATGAGCTTTCATGAAGTATTCCATGTGAGGATAGAAATTTGATGCAACCAAAAGTAAAGAATTCATGTCCATTATCTGTACGAATTCGTTGCATAGATATATTGAATTGATTCTTGACTAAAGAAATGAAATTCAATAGATGAGCAAAAGTCTGACTTTTTTACTGCATAAGATAGACCCAAGTGCCCTGTTATAATAATCAACAATTGTAAGAAAGAAACGCGAGCCATCACGATGAGGGGTATGATAAGGGCCCCAGATATCCATATGAAGTAATGAAAAAAATTTGTTAGCTCTAAAAGTACTTATAGGAAAGGATATTCGAGATTGTTTAGCTAAATGACATATTGGACATTCAAGATGTGGAAAACAAGCACTATTACCCAATCTTTGGTGAAAAAGGAGATTATTATTTTTACTCATAGCATTACAAAAGATGCTTTTATTCAATAATTCTAAATCTCCTTGAGAATCAAACCAGAAATATAGTCCTTGTGCAACATCTCCCAAGCCCATCAGTCTCCCAGTCGAATGGTCTTGAAAGAAACAATTGTCGGAACTGAATATGGCACAACATGAATTATATGTGCAAACTTTTGAAACAGAGAGTAGGTTGAATTCAAACTTAGGAATGTATAGTACGTTCTTGAGGACAAAGTTTGGACCAAGATAAACAATTCCAACCTTGGTAACATGGATCACGTTTCCATTTGGAAGACGTACTAATATGGGAGATTGTGATTTTCTATCCACATGAGAAAATAAATGCTCATTGCAAATTATGTGGTCACTAGCCCCTGTATTGATTATCCATGCATCAATAGAAAAAGAATCCTCCTTGTGAAGAAAAGTACCTAAGAACCCTGCACTTTTGTCATTGGTTTTCAGCTGATTCAGGATTTGAACAATATGTTGATATTGATCCTGGGTAATCGTCTGCTGTTCCCCGTCAATCCTTTTTGTAGAAACCCAATACACTAAGGATTCTTTTTTGTTTTTGTCAATAGGCTTTCCATGGAGTTTCCAACATGTCTCAATAGTATGATGGGGGCGTTTGCAATATTTGCAATATTTATTTTTTGAATTGACGTGGCCTGACGTGAGCCATAAGATCCTTTGTAAGGGGCTGATGTGGCCTGATAAGGCCAATCCGATCTAGTCAGATTGAGCGACAATCCTAGGCCGTCCATCATCACGCGTGATCCTGAGCTGTCCATTACAACATGCGATCTTAGACCGTCCATCAGGGAGCGTTGATCCCAACTCCTCATCCCCATCTTCTGATCTAGGCCATCCATTGCTGAGTGACGATCCTAGTTGTTCACATGAGGAATCTTAGGGTTCTCTTCGTTCTTTCTCCTTGCCGCAGCCACAAAACCCATTTTTGGGTATCCAGCAACTTCAAGAGATTCACCACCGGTCGTCTCATCAGAGCCAACGCTAGAGGAGAGAGCCACGAGGTTCATCCCTTCTCCTCCTCGAGTATGCTCAATCGCAGCCAGGTGGTGATTTTCCTCCTGGACTGCCAGCTGATATATGTGGCCGAGGGGCGATAGAGGGTCCATCGTAAGAATTTGAGATCAAAATGCCGAATCGGACTCGTTTAGGATGAGTAAGAATCTTGTAGCCTTCTCTCGTTCTTTGATTTCTTTATACTGCATTAACGTGCTCTTGAGTCCTTGCAGGCATTCTTCGACCGCCTCAAGTTCATTCCATAGGGCAAAGAGGTGGTTGAAGCAAGTGGTAACCAAGAGGTTCCCTTGCTTCAACTTCGTTAGTGCTTGGGTGATGGTGAAGAGCTTTGCTCGGTCAAGGCGTCCATACATCTTCTTGATGCTATCCTAGAATCACTTCGCGTCTTCGGTTGGTGGAAGCCTAGCCGCGATGTCGGGGGTGAGACAATTGCTGATCCAAGTACATACTAACTGATTGCATCTCCGCTAGTGTCTCTGGTTGTGTTCATCTATGGGGAAGGGGATAGCTCCATCAAGGAAGCGTCTTTGTCTTTGGTGACGAGCGCCCAACGGAGATCCCGAGCCCATGTGGTATAATTGTCCGGTCCGGTGAGCTGGAGGTTGATGAGGCGAAGTTCCGGTCCATTGGCCGGCAAGGTATAAAGAGGATCGCCTGGTTCAGGGTGACCGCCATTGCCGATGGGGAAGGCGTATAGCAAGAAATCGGGCGGGTAGGCCGGGTAGGGATTTGTCCCTTGACCCCGCAAGAATCTGGATCTGTGACCTGGATTTGGTTGACCTGAATCAGTCGTCGGGTCACTCTCATCTGACGAAGGAGCTGATTGGTTTACGTTGGGCTGATTTCCAAGGCCTGAATAACTTGCTTCTCTAGATAGATGCTGAACCCGCGCCTATCCCAGCCCAATGCCCCATTGGGCTTGGACGGGATACCACTGAACTGGCTTAAACGTGGGGGCCATTGAATAGGCCTAGAGGTTTGACCCGAAGCAGGGTGATGCCCTTGGATGGTTGGTCGTTCCTCCTTGGGTAGAATGGTAACGTCCGACAGTAATAAGGTTTGATTCTGAGGGGTTTACTCTGTTGAAGAGCTCTCGATATTCTTATCTTTTGCCATGATAAAAACCGAATTCCTAATCGCTTTACCAATTTGTTTTGCAGAATGAAGAACTGCAATAACACCTCAGAAAAAGGTTAAGGGCAATTCTGGAATTTGTGGAAGCTAGGCCAAGATGAAGGGCTGCTCTGATACCATGACAGAAAGTAAAGACGAATGGAGAGGGAGAACTTTTCTGTATATTGATGTATTGTGAATAATTACAATGATCCACTTATAGTGTAAGATTACAAGGAATTTAGGAAATAATATACAAGGAATCATAATTTCCTATTAACTAAGGCAATTACAAATCTATTGAATCAATCAGAATCGGCGCCACGATCAAAATCTTCAATTATACCTTCATACACCACATCTTTGATGTGAGACTTTTTAATTATACCTTCATACACCACATCTTTGATGTGAGACTTTTTTCACATGACACCTCATGTGCACCTTCTGGCAGGATCACAAAATCCGTGCCTTGACTCCTTTGCGATCGTCTTGGCCCCTACCAAAGTCAGTAAGAACACATTATCCGCTACCTCGATCGAGAGTCACACCCAAAATTCCTTTCCTTGAGATGTCTACTAGGCGCAGGTCGATAAATCTAGTTATTGTGAGTTGCAACAGAAGCTCAGTACATTTACTTTTAGGGAGATCACCAAGGAAAACGCCAAGTTCGAGCTTGTGAACATATTCAATTGAACCCACCTTATTTCAAAAACTCAAGCCAATTACTTAAAGGCGGGCTAGGATACTATTAATTGCTCTATTTTACACCACATTTCCCAAATTGGGACTTTTTTCGGCAAAAACCCTCACACATGCAACTCGACATTAATAGCAAATTAGAGATTTCAAATAACAAGTGAACCATTTGTACATATTTGTTTATTTAGTCAAAATCTCATAGCCAATTTTCCATCTGCTGATTTTATCCATTTTAGATCCTTGCAACTTAGGCACCAAAAATGCGGTATATATGCTTTTTTTTTGTCCCTGTCTCAATTCATCCTATATATCTCTCTCTTATATAGTCGCAATACTTATACTTGCACAGGTGTGAAGCATATGATGAAGCATGGGAGTGTGTTAATACTTTATCCAGGCATGTGCACAGTGCTTCCAACTTTTCCATTTTTACTTAGTTAAAACATTGATATTAAATAAAGTGAAGTTGAAAGAACTAGAGAACATCTAGGCCAATAATGTAGACCCAAATTAATTATCGTTGAAGCTTGACTAACGTTTGTAAAGCTTCATGAG
Source organism: Eucalyptus caleyi (assembly GCA_014182885.2). Taxonomy (NCBI): domain Eukaryota; kingdom Viridiplantae; phylum Streptophyta; class Magnoliopsida; order Myrtales; family Myrtaceae; genus Eucalyptus; species Eucalyptus caleyi. The sequence goes on along the minus strand of CM024468.2, from coordinate 53,460,936 downwards.
ATCGTTATTAAATTGTAAATGGGAATGCAAAGATCCAAGATTTGACGGATCCTCAATTGTTTAATAAATTTATCTAGGTCATTTCATCATCTTCTATTTTGGGGTAGAAAGGAGATCATAGTACTTACCAAAAATAAAAAGTACAAGAGTCTGAGCCCAATGGTTCAAGTCCCTTAAATTATTTCTTTTGAGGAATGCCCTCGGAAACAACATAACTTTTCTTGGAGTTGAAATGTCAAAGGCTGAGATTGCTAATTACATACTAGCTAAAACATTAGTCTCGTAAAAGCATTTGCATGATGCAAAAAGCAGAGCAGTAACCCGAACGCGCGGGATTAAAGAAACATTCCTGCCTGCTTCCGCAACGTTGGAAAGGTAAATAGCATGGAATGTGATGTACCGGCTTTAAGAATGATGTGATAAATTTTATTTGGTGCTGATTTTGATCTGTTTATTTAAATGCCTATCTTCAATTCACTGGATACGAAGGCACACTAGTGAAGATTTTATGTGTTTGAATTATATATTAAATATATTTATATTTATAGACACACGTACACATTCCTTTAACATGACAAATATATGCTAAGTTTGAGTTCATGAACATATTTAGCGGAAGCCTGATATATTCACTTAGGGAGATGCTAAGTTTGAGTTCATGAACATATTTAGTTGGACCCACTAAGATTATATTAATTTCTTCACTTTACATCGTTTACCTAATGTGGGACTTCTTTCTCATGACACCCTCATACGTGCACCTCAACAAATCTATACTTCATGTGTGGGCCATCTATGTTAAGCTTGCTCCCCTTTAATCTAGGTATTCTTCCGCACCAGCATCCTTTCAAATCGCTAAATTGGCCCGGCTAGGTAGGATCGCAACATTTGCCTTGACCCCTCCTCCATTGCCTTGGTCTGGCCAAACTCAGCAGATCACACTATTGGTCACCTCAATCAAGAATCACATACGAGGTTTCTTTCCTTGAGATATTCACCAGATGCTGATTCACTCATGTTGAAACCACTTCATTGAAATCATCGGCTCTAATACTACTTTTAGGGAGGCGCAAGGAAAACCCAAAACTTTTACCTAAGGGGATTGCAAAGTCCAAGCTTAAGCGCAAGCCCAAGCCCAACAATATATCTCGTTGGACTCACCTTTACTTAGAAATTGAAATCAATAAGTTATGAACCAATTAAAATATTATTGACTTTTACATTTTACAACACATTCTGAATGTGAGGTTTCTTTCATATAATATCCTTATACGTGCATCTCAATACTATAAGAGAAATGATGATATTTTGGGAAACTAGAAAAACAAACGTGCGGGTATGAGAAGGCTTTTATAGGATGTTTTTATAGTGGGCGTGTGTCTATATATAATGTTAAGTTGCATCATCTATACTTTCTCAGGTGGGAAGGTTATGATTAAGCGTGGGAGCGTGTTAATATTTTATCCAGGCATGCGCGCAACGCTCCAACTTTTCTATTATAATTTAGTTAAAGCATTGAAATTCAAATAAAGTGAAGTTGAAAGAACTAGGCAACCGCTAAACCATTGATGTCAAAAACTATGTACTTACCTGTTAAGCAGAACTAACAGTGCAAACCTTAGGAAATCGCCGCTGCATCCTGAATGGGAATGCAAAGGGTGCCGCGATGCCACCAAACCTCAAATGGGGTTTCTCGGTTATTGACTCATTCCTTTCTTGTCTTCTGTACTCCCGACCATCTTCAATAACTTAAACTTGCTGAAACGATGTCTGCACCGATGGGAAAGGATCCGCTTCCTCTTTATTCGCACGGATTAATGGTTTGGATGGATACGACATCGAATGGAGGCATCAATAAGATGAAAGGGGATCTCATCCTTACACCGACGTCGATATTGTGTGTACCATTTGGATAATCCTTTACATGTTCGATTTTCGGGTCAATGGCGTGTCGTGTGATTGTCCGACAAGTTTGGCTAAAGATTAGAAGGCACTAAGGGAGTACAGAATTTCTATGTACTTTCATAGGCACAAAGAATGTTCACACCTTGATAAGAACTCTTATGGCTAAAACGTCATCGTGGAGATTTGGGTTCGCGTCTTACTCAGTCCTTGGTATTGATGGGGTATTTTGGAGGTTCGAGATTTACTTATTGAAGATGGGCTTTTCTCATAGAAAGCGAGTGTTAGAATAATTAATAAAAAGGAAAATGTTAAAGAATGTAGTTAGGGTACTTGTTGGGCCTCATTAATTTTGCTATGGAAATATAAATTTGTATATTTGAAGTAAGTGACTTTTTCGAAATTCGGCGTTGCTCAATTTTCAGCATATGCCGATACGCTTTATTTTTTATGTTTAGTGGTTTTAACTAGTGCCTCTGAGGTATTTTATTAACAAGACCCTTATAACATGGAGATTATCCGAATTACTTGATCAAAATTAAAGAAGTACCGTATTAACTCTGAGAAAAAAAGATGTCAAATAATGAAATTTAACGGATATCCTTACTCTTTAACATTTGCGTTTTTATTTATTCTTCTGACACTCGCTTTTTCTATGACAAAGAGGCTCGCTTTTGGTAAGTAAACCTTGAACACCCAAAATGCCTTAATGATATGATGGATCAGGCAAGACGCGAGCAAAATCAAATGAATGACTCGCATATTTTGCAATCTCCTTTCTTCCCATGTTGAATCAAGCCTTCAAAGTACACACTTGTATTTTCGTGGGGCAAATTCACCAAACGATTACAACATATTGTAGTTCTCATTTCAATTTTATAGGAAGCTTAAAGGGGGCAAGTGCCTCCATTGGCCCCACGGTGAATCCGTCCATGCCGACAAGACAAATTCAAGATGATGTCAATTGGTGTATTTTCTCTGTAGATGATATGGTGTTGGTAGGTGAAACCCATGCTGGAGCTAACCAGAAACCTGAACTTCGAAGGGAAACTTTGTTAACCTGAGGGTGTAAGTCTAGGAAGTATAGAAACTCAACAAAACCTCGAGAAAATTAGACATCATGGAGTACTGAGGACTGAATCCTTCCATCAACTTCGATCTAATTTGACAAAACTGGAGATCATGCGGACGGCACCTTGAGAATGCTTCGTAGGACATGACATTCAAGAGAAAAGGCAAGATTCGAAATCAATTAATGCGGGTAAAAGCAGGGACTGCCAACCAATCGAGGATAATATGAGAGGAGGTGGTTTGAGATGTTTTAATCATGTCGAACGGAAGACCTTTGGGTTGACGCCTCGGCGAGGATATGAGCGAGGAACGAAAACCATAGACAGGAGGGGTATTGGCACGAACTATTTATAGCTTATAGAAGATCTAATAAAAGATCAATGGTGGCGACTCGATAGGATTTCTATAACCGACAACAATAGCAGGACAGAAAGCTTCAAGCTTTAAAGATGTCCAGTGGATTTGGGTCAGTTGAGCAACTAATCCATCAGACAACTGGATAGCAGCTATTCATGCTAGAGATCGAGTTTGTAGTGAGAGTTACAGTTCTAATGTTCCCTTATATCTGCAGTTTTTATTTGATGCTGATGTTGGAGGTAGTGCTGTATTTCCCATATGAATGAGAATTGCAGTATTTATGGCGAAAGACAGAACAAAATGTTTTGTTCCGCGCGGAATAAGTTCACGCTTTCATCAAGTGTCATCCTCTTTAACAATCATTTGAGTTGGTTCTCTCTTTCATTTTATGCTAATTCGATCATGTGAAATATTGTCTTGAATAGTCTAATGAATCGAGTCTAGCAGAGATTTCAGCAAAAACTATTATGTCTGGCAGTGAGAAGTTACAGGGTACGACGCTTAAACAGAGTCGTGCTTCTAATCATCAAATGTGCATGAATTTGTACAGTTTAATTGACATGGAATTCTCAAGTCATAGACAGTAGATACACTCTACCTTGCATGAGGTTCGATCTCGTGCAACAGAGGCTTGAGATGGCAGCTTAATTGATCCCTCCATAGCAGAAACGTCTGGCAAGATAGATGTTTAACAGCAGCTAGGAAGGGAAGGAAATAGAAAACTAGACAAACATTTCTAATCCCAGTATCAAATAATATTCAAACAAAGGAAACAATTATATAATGATTGCAGGAAATCCTATCCTGCACTACTAATTTATTTCTAGCCACCCTGAATCTCAATTGAGGACCAAAGTCCAGAATACTTCAATGCCGAGTGAAGATGGCCGAGTTGAGGACTGAGCCGTTCCTGAGTAGACCTGGCCAAACTGGCTGAAGCTCTCTTCGTCTAACAGTGATGTTCAACATTGTATAGAGAAGAAATTGCGGCAACTATAACCGTGTATTATCCTGATTTTGTACAAATTACAGGGGGAGATCATGCACGATTGCTCCAAGCGCCATATTAGTCTCTTCAATCGTTTACCATCCAAAGATTTCTCTAGCAGAATCCGTCTTACCCTCCCTTTAGGACAAATACTCTGTTATCTAACAGAAGTAGAAGAAAACAGATCACGTCAAAACCCATCATCGACCCGCTCATCAGAATCACAAATTTTACACATACTGACCATGCCACCGCTATCATAGAACAAAGACCACACATTGTGGTCGTCTAAGAATGAAAGTACTGGCTCCGGACTTTGAGAACTCTCTTACCTTCCCAATTGTTATGGACTGATTATCACCAGTAAGGTACAAAAGATCTGTCTATACAATTGTTTTCATCTCTCTGTTCTTCCATCCCCTGTAATCAGTTTGCATATGAACAGTAATTTTCTGTGTTTTGTGTGGGATGATATGCTACCAATCCTTTTTCCTGTCATTAGGAACAACAGATCGGTCCATGAGATTTTAGGTTGCATTTCTGCCTTGTCCCTCCTCTACTTGTCTATATAAAGAAGAAAAGATCGTTTGGCAAGAAGTCATAATATCAGAGCTTGAATGTTGTTTTGAAAGAAGCACACGTTCTGGTATGTGAACATTACATATGAAACTAGCACTGCTTCGATTCCAACCTTTGAGGGAGGATCAGCTTGCACGGCCTGCAAATAATAATGGAGTGTTTTCTGTGAATTCTGTGTATCACTTCCTTAAAATTAGGCAGGAAATAGTGTCGGAAGTTAATGTAAATGGTGCGACTGCATTATGGTTTGGTGCCGTGGGGTTGAAATTGATCAGACAGAGAGGCTCACTAGCTTTGATCTGATGGCTTTCGGACATCTATCAGCAATGGAGAAGAATAAGAAGGAAGCATAAGAGAAGTGCGGATGCTTTTGAGGAAGGTGGGTTCGGTTGTTTGGTGCGATTGGAAAGATAATGGTGAAGCTGTGTGAGACAAATCATAGAATGGCCCAATGTTGATTTTACCCATTAATTTGCGGCATACATAGGAGTAGATCAGATTACTTCGTGGCCAGGCCTTCCCATTCTCTTTAGAAAGATTCGGCTACGTGGGCGAGACATCTCTGATGAGGAGAACTTGAGAATAATGCGAGATGGACTCTGTGTTTGGTTTAGTAGTCTCATTAAATCGTTTGCACAAGTAGCGGTACTCAGAATGATCTTATGACATAGGGATTAAGTTAGAAAGAACACAGGCATCAAGACTATGCAGTAATCCTCTGTCCCACCAGATGAATACACTAGATCTTGATATTGCCCCTAGATCTGCACCCACTCACACATCCTAATATCCACTTCTTGAGCTTTTGCGGATCTTTCGGAGGACGATCACGAGGTATCGAACGATGTGAACTAGAAAAAGAACGGCTACAGCGCAGAGCCAAACATACATGAAGACCTCAGCCCCTGGGATCCGTGATTGGGTGGTTGCTTGGGTGGGTGGGCTAGCCGCTTGGGTCGACGTCCTGTCTTCAAATTCCCTCCGCACGTTCAAGAAGGCCAGCTTGGACTGGAGGTAAGTCAGCGCCGTGAAAATGATGGTCACCCACATTGTGGCCATCAGAATCCACATCAGAACCTTCTTCCCCAAGGGGAAGCCACTTATGAGCAAGAAGATCGTGCTAAGGGATGCAAGAAAAGAGATGGTGTTGTATGTCCAGAACATTGGGTAACCCTTCGGATCGTTTGCAGCCATTATCGGTGTTCTTGCGTAGTGTAAGATGGCGCCGTTGTTGTTGTCTTTCTGATCGTTGTCCCACACACCGCCGGGAGGGCTAATGCCGGCTTGGTAAGCCATGGCTGCGATCACGGTGGCAGTTATCTATCGTGACGTGAAAGAAAGTTTTAGATTGTGAATGAATAAATAGTGTTTCAACTATATTTATACATACGAAGATCGTCGAGTCAAAGTTAGTCATTCCAACAAATGCACTAATTCAATTGATGGCTTTTCCTATATTTATGTAAATACTAGAAAATTGTAGCGAGCTCTCTATAGAAATAGAGCTCATGGATTAAATTATGAAAAAACTAAGTGTATGAATATATACATATATGAGAAAAAAAATGAAGATATTTCGAAATTTGAATGCCTTTTTATGAAGGTTGCTATTGCTGTTAGAAAGTCAAAATCTAATAACTAAATGTGTGGAAAGTAAAACACACTTATATTCTAGCCGCCGATGACGCTCGCCCTCACTAGGCCACCGTGAGGGCGGCAAAGGTTTGAGCGAGGCCAAGCTCGCGCCTAGCCGCCGATGAGGCTCGGCTGGCAATGCTTGGCCTTGTTAGGGGTTGGTGACGCTCCAATGAGGTTGCTGGCCCTCATCTAGCCAGCTGATGGCAATTGGCCAAAGAGGAAGAAGGAGAAGAAGAAAAAGGAAAAAGAAAAGAAAAGAGAGAAAAATATAATAAAATTATTTAAAAATTAAAAGAAATTCTAGATCACAAAAGAATTTAAACTCCTACCAAATGCATTTCTATACCAGAAATAGCAATTTTGAACAGTTACTAAATATCTTCAAATACTCAGAAACTCGTTCAGGGAATAAATAAATAAAAATCATTCCTACGTAAAAATTGTTCCTGAAAACAAAATGGTTACCAAACAGATCCCAAGTCGTTGAGAATATTTTGAGAAGACAAAAGATTGAGTCTTTTAGAAATCTTCTTTACTTTATGTATTAGTATAGATATTTAAAGAAAATCACCCAACTGCTTCACATTTAGATTTTCTTGAGTGCCATTACTTTCTTAAATATTCATCAACTTGTTTAATCTCTTCTCACTATTAGATTTCTTATAATACCCTCTCTTTTTTTTTTTTTGGTGAAATTATAATACCCTATGTTTTTTTTTCTTTTTAATCATAAGCCATCTATTATTGTAACTACTCATCTTCTTTCTCTACATAGCTATTTAATTACGAGCAATTTAGTACATATGTATAAAAACCTTTTTAACAAAGCATAACTATTTATTTTAAGCGACACAAATGATCATTTTTAAAAAAATATTTTCTGAATCATCTATTTTTCATGAAACAAACAGAAAGTTTAAATTAATTAGCAATGAGCTATGATGTTAATTGCAATAACATGATTGATCTAATCTAAGTTATTAGCAAATACTCCAAGGCATCTAGCTAAAGCATTACCATCAAACAATCGCGCTTCTTCTCGATCCATTTCTTGTGTTTGTCTTCTTCCCGCTTCCTGATTTCACCCACTAAAGACGGTGGTGGAACCGCCTCTACCGGAGGAGTATTGGTGGAGAGAGGTGCTATAGATGCTAGGTCAACTGTAATAGTTGAATTCTCCTCATTTGTGTTATCAACAATTGCTTGGTGAGTTGTCGATGTAGGGAATCTTATGGCTCTCAGAGCTCCAACATGTACTAACAGTTCTCTCAATTCAATGACTTTGAAATCCTTTGGAAAATATTCCACAATATCCAAAGCAAAGAAGCCATTTCTATTCACTATGTTCACATCCACTTCGCTTCTTTGAAGTAGATATTTCACTGTCTGCACAAAAAGATGAGCCTCTTATCAATTATAAAAGAAACAACAAACAAATATATTTCTTGTAAGTTACTTCAATCGATAAATCCACTGAAGGTTGAATGCATAAAGCTTAAGTCTATAGAAATATTTGAGAATGAGCTGGATTTTATCTGCACAAAATGTTAAGTTGGAATGCGATATCTGACGTCATCACAATTTCGAAGCAATTCGAAGCAAAAAGGATTACCTCTATTTGCTTGTTTGTTGTGGCCAAATGCAAAATGGTATTACCCTCATCATCCTGAGCTTTCACCAAATCACCATCTCTCACCGTCTCCACCAGGACTTTCTAAGCCTCCAAACGATTATGACTCACTCCTAGATGGAGAGCGGTTTGGCCATGGCTCAGCCTGTGCTCAGCCGCCTTCGGTCTCGCCTTCACCAGCTCTATCATGATGTTGCTTCGGCCCTTCATCATGGCTAGATGAAGTGGGGTCCACCCATCTTCGTCATGGACAAGGCATGCAAGGGGGTATGGTTGCAACAATTCCCTTGCTATTTCGACGTATCCGTTCGCGGATGCCTAGTGAAGAGGCGTACATCCTTGCAAAAGTGAAGTGCTTAGCTATGGAGCATTCTTATTGAGGGACACGTTCATATGATTTATATATATCACATTTTCAAATGAAATAGATCAAGCTATTCAAATTTTGTGGTGTCTAAAAGATCTTTTAGGCTGAATTAACCTGGAAATCTATGACTTGATTTCTATCTAAAGTTTGTTAATTTCCTTGAGATATATGATGGGTTTGATTTCTCAAAGATCATGAAAATTGGAAAAGAAAATGCTATAGAACATGTGCAAAATCTAATTTGACAAGCAAGATAGTCTGATCTATGTAGAGATATTCCATAGTTTATAAATTACTTTACACATGGCTAAAAGCCTAAAACTTGCAAAAACCTAATGAAAAGAATTGCGATTCCACCGATTATCTGATTTGTGAGGATGACCGGGTTCAGTTTGATCTGACAAAAGGATATCAAACAACCACAATCAAGGTTTTTGCTTCGACATACTTGCAAGTCCAACTCCATAGCCAAATCCCTTTTATGAGCCAAAAGAACATTGGCAAAATGTACATGACCTTGCATACAGGCCACATGCAATGGAGTCTCGTCGAAGCAAGTGACAGGAGCCCGAGCCAGGATGAGTCGGTCTTCTTGCAGCAACTGAGCTAACGACTCGACACACCCGCCAAGCGACGCTTCATAGAGCCTCCTCTCTCGGTGGCTTCTTTCAAGTGCTGAGGAAGCTTGTTGATGCGATGGCAGGGACGGCGACCTCCTTCTCGGGCTTGTGATCGATGGCATTGTTCCCAGCTTGTGGGTGAACTCGAAATCGCTCGGGTTGATCATTTGGAGTGATTTTCCTCCTCTAATAAGTGGTGTTACTGTAATATGCAGTGTTTTTTTTTTTTTTTACTTTTTTTGAACTATTACTGTAATATGCAGTTGAAAAGTGAAAAAGTCGGCTGATGATCCAGAAGCTTAACGCGGCGTTGACTTGTTGTTATTGATCTGTAACCTTAGCCGTTGGTTTGTGCTACGCGGATCATCGTACTCATTATTTAACGGCTGCGATGCAAGAAATGCCGACAAGCTACCAGTTCATAAAGAGAGAATATTGCTTACCTTCGAAGGATCAAGTTACTCTGATCCATTCACGGGTCGACACCTGTCCAGCGGTCTCTCTCTTCTCTCCATCTTCTTATTTTCTCCTCTTCCTCGTACTTTCCTGCAGTGCTGCACGCACTAATGGCACTTTCTCTCTCCTCCTGTCGAAGAATGAACACCCCCGCGCTGCAGCTTCCCTTCCCTCCTTTCTTTCCTTCTCAATTCAAAATTTTGGGTAAGAGTTCGCAACTCTCTAGGTTGCGACGTTGCGTTACTTCTCCGACCGGCTGCGGGGCTGGGTCATCTCCGCTCTCTGGCCCAAAGCACGTTGCTCCTCCGCCTTGCCCGAAAGCTCGTTGCTTCTTCGGCTTGCGTCGTTGTGTTCCTTCTCCGCTCTGCTTCCCTGCGCAAGACGGCGAGGAATGTTCTTGCTGTAAGTCGCAGACTCCAAGCGATAAGAAGTTCCAGCTCTCGCCGATTCGACTTCGGATCTGCTACGTTTCTCGGCTCGTAACAATGAGTTGATTTGGCGAGTGCTTGCCGCGACCGGCTGCAGGAGCTACTGGTGAAGGAGATAGAGGGGAGAGCGAGTGGAGGAAGGTGATGGAGGCGTCGTTCGGAAAGATGAACGAGGAGGTTGGAGGGAGTGAAGGGGGTGGACGCGTCGACGAGTACGGCGGGGTCGACGGCGGTGGTGGGGAAGGAGGAGATTGTGATGGCAAAATGCGGGGATTCGCGAGCGGTGTTGTGTTGTGGCGATGTGGCCGTGCCCTTGTCTGTTGATCACAAGGTGAGCTCTCGCTTCGTGTTTGTTTGTTTCCATTGAAGCTGTGTAGCTCAGGGGATCTGTTCTTGTTCTACCCCACCCAAAAGACAAGCTGCCGGGAGGGCTAAGGCTGGCTTGGTAAGCCATGGTTGCGATCACAGTGGCAATTATCTATCGTGACGTGAAAGGAAGTTTTAAAATTGCGAATGAAGAAATAATGTTTTACCTATATTTAAAAACACGAAGATCGTCGAGTCAAAGTTAGTCATTTCGACAAATACACAAATTCAATTGATGGCTTTTCCTATATTTATTGAAAAAAAAAAACAAGAAAATTGTGGCAAGCTCTCTACATAAATAGAGGTCATGGATTAAATTATGAAAAAACTAACTGTATGAATATACACATATATGAGAAAAAAAAAAAATGAAGATATTTCAAAATTTGAACTTCTTTTTATAAAGGTTGCTATTGTTGTTAGAAAGAAAATCAAAATCTAATAACTAAATGTGTGGAAAATAAAACACTCTTACTTGTATATGTATTTGTCCATGATACAATATATATCTAACGAGTAGTTGAGACTATTTGGAGAAGAGAAAAGATTGAGTTGCTTAAAAATCCTCTTTACTTTAGGTATTAACACACATATTTAAAGAAAATCACCCAACTGCTTCACATTTAGATTTCTAAATTACCATTAATTTCTTAAATAATCATCCACTCGTTTCATCTCTTCTCAATATTAGATTTCTTATATTACCCTCAGTTTTTTTCTTTTTAAATAATAAGCCATCTATTAATATAACCGCTCACCTTCTTTCTGTACATAACTATTTAATTATGAGCACACGTACTACATGTGTAGAAAACATTTTTGAGAAAGCATAATTATTTATTTTAAGCGATATAAGTGATTAGTTTTAGGAAAAAAACATTTTATGAATCATCCATGTTTTATGAAACAAATAGAGAGTTTAAATTAACTAGCTGTGAGCTATGATGATAATTGCAATAGCATGACTAATCTGATCTAACTTATCAGCAAATGCTACTCCAAGACATCTAGTTAAAGCATTACCATAAGAGAATTATGCTTCTCCATAATCCATTTCTCATGTTTATCTTCCTTTTGCTTCCTAATTTCACCCGAGAAAGATGGTGGTGGAACCACCTCACCCGGAGGAGGTGCTATAGATATGATGTCAACTTCAACAGTTGAATTCTTCTCATTTGTGTTATCAACAACCGCTTGGTGAGTTGTTGATGCAGAAAATCTTACGGCTCACAAAGCTCCAGCGTGTGCTAACAGTTCTCTCAATTCAATGACTTTGAAATCCTTTGGAAAATGTTCCATTATATCCAAAGCAGAGAATCCATTTCTGTTCATTGTGTTCACATCCACTTCACTTCTTTGAAGCAGATATTTCACTGTCTGTACAAAAAGATGGGCTTCTTATAAATTATAAAAGAAACAAGAAACAAAGATATTTCCTATAAGTTTCTTCAATCGATATATCCACTGAAGTTTGAATGTAGAAACTTGAGCCTACAGAAAAATGCGAATGAGCCAAATTTTATCTTCACAAAATGTTCAAATGGAATGCGATGTTTGATGTCATTGCAATTTCGAAGCAATTCAAAGCAAAAAGGATTACCTCAATTTGCTTGTTTGCAGTGGCCAAATGCAAAATGGTATTACCCTCATCATCTTGAGCATTCACCAAATCCCCATCTGTCACCATCTCCACTAGAACTTTCAGAGTCTCCAAACGATTATGCTTCACTCCCAGATGGAGAGCCATTTCACCGTGGCTCAACCTGTGCTCGGCCGCCTCCAGTCACACCTTAACCAGCTCTATCACGATGTTAATTCAGCCCTTAATGATGGCCAGATGAAGTGCAGTCCTCCCATCTTTGTCATGGACAAGGCATGCAAGGGGGTTCGATTGTAACAATTCCCTCACTTTTTCTACGTATCCGTTCGTAGACACCAAGTGAAGAGACGTACGTCCCTGCGAAAGAAAGGTACTTAGCTAGGAGCATTCTTATTGAGGGAGACATTCACAATATATATTTAAATATTGTATTATATATTTTTATATATATGTCAGACCGAGCTACTCAAATTCACCGTTGTCTGTAAGATCTTTCAAACTGAATTAACAAGGAAATCTATGACTTGATATATATATGAATTTTGTTAATTTCCGTCATATATGATGGGTTTGATTTCTCACATATCATGGAAACAAGAAAACAAAATGCGATAGTACATGTACACAATCTTATTTGACAAGCAAGATTGTCTAATCTATGTAGAGATATTTCATCGAACTATAGTCAATAAATTATGTTGCACATGGCTAAAAGCCTAGAGCTTGCAAAAACCGAATCAAAAGAGTTGCCGTTCCATCGATTATCTGGTTTGAGAGGATGACTGGGTGCAGTTTGATCTGACAAAAGGATATCAAACAAACACAACCAAGGTTTTCGCTTTGACATACCTGCGAGTCCAACTCCATGGCCAAATCCTTTTTATGAGCCAAAAGAGCCTTGGCAAAGTGTACATGACCGAGCATGCAGGCCACATGCAATGGTGTCTCGTCAAAGCAAGTGACCGAAGCCCGAGCCAGGATGAGTCGGTCTTCTTGCAGCAACTAAGCTAACAACTCGGCGCACCCGCCAAGCGACGCTTCATAGAGCCTCCTCTCTTGGTGTCTTCTTTCAAATGCTAAGGAAGCTTGTTGATGTGATGGCAGAGACAGCGACCTTCTTCTCGGGCTTGCAATCGATGGCATTGTTCCCCGCTTGTGGGTGAACTCAAAATCGCTCGGGTTAATCACTTGAAGTGATTCTGCTCCTCTCGTGAGGTACACGATCTCTCTTTTTCTTTCACTAGACTTCTCTTGGAGTTGGAATGTCAAAGGTTGAGTTTGTTAACTATATATAAGATGCTAAAACATGAGTCTTATGTAAGCATTTACATATTGGCAAGAGCAGAGCGGTGATACAAACATGGGGATAATTACACTAAAAATCTCAAAAGTTATGTAGGATGCTTATTTTAATACCATTTTTTTTTTTTTGGGATTACTTAAGTGTCACTTTCTAAAAAAGACGATCATTTAAGTGTTAACTCCAGTTTGGATTGTTGGAAATCCGACATGGTCATATTTTATAAATTTCTCAGTCTTACGTGGTTCACTAGTGTGCCTAGTCAGTAAATAACCCTCAAATGACATCTTCAAAAGGTTGTAAATAGTGATAATTTAAGTGCCAAATTTTGTTTAAATGAATATTTGACTGTCAAAATTTATTAAAAATAATCATTTCAGTGTCAAACATGTCACATAGAAATGCCATGTGGACCGGGGTTTTTTTTACCACTAAAATTGAATGTGATGTACTTGCTTTAAGAATGATGAGAACAACGAAATTGTTACTGTGATATATTGTTATTTGATGCTGTCCATACATTGCTTATCAAAGATATACCCTTCTAATTGTTGGAAGGCACAATGAAAGTATGATATTTTTACTAATGGAGATCACCAAGGGAAAGCTTGTGATTAAGCGTGGGAGTGTGCTAATGTTTCATCTAGGGGTGGGCGCAATGCTCCAACTTTTCTATTGTAATTTAGTTAAAGCATTGAACTTTAAATAAAATGAAGTTGAAAGAATTGGGCAACCACCAAGCCAATGATGTCAAAACCAATGTACATATCTGTTAAGCATGACTATTAGTGTAAACGGGAGAAATGTTAAAAAAGTCATAAATCTTTTGTATTTGTATCAATTTAGTCTTAAACCATTTTACTTGGTGCAAATTTAGTCATTTCTAGTCAATTTTGGCTAGATTTTGCTGACTAGACGTCGGTCGGCTGACGTGGCCCAATCAGTGCTAATGTAGATAACTTTAATAATATTTTAATAATATTTTATTCTTTTTCTTTTTTTCTTCTTCTCCTCCTTCCTCTAGCCGGTCACCAGCCACCTCTCTAGTGGCTTTTGAAAAAGAAGAAAATCTTTGGATTTATTGTGGCACCCCTCGACGGCCCCCGATCCGATTTGGGTCGCCACAGTTTGCTTACCATTCACTTTTCCTAATAACATGTCACTCTGATATCATTTCAATTGCAGCGGGTCCATACAACCATGGGGGTTTACATCTTTTTTTTTTTTTCTTCATCGGTCCCTTGCGCAATTCATATACGGAAGAACATCCAACAACTCCCTTCCTTATATTCAGAAAACAATGCACACCTACTAAACATTTATAGGTAAAAGCCGTACACTTTTTATTTACTTAAATCAGATGGACATCATTCATCGGTACATCAAAATGCCGTAATCTTCTATATTCGGCTACACTCCAAAAGATGACCGACATTTCCTCCAACAGTCATACACTTAAAGTCCATCGATCAGTGTCGGCGTCCAAAAGCTCCTTCCCTTGCTATCCTCCTCCTCACGGTCATATCCAACCGTTCAAACCATCTACTAATCTGAAATGTTGGTCCCCAAAAGGGGTGAGTACAACCACTCAGCAGGTAAAGGAATCCAATAACTACTCAATGCATCATACAAGTCATACATGCATTACAGGCATTACTTACCTTGAAGCCATGCATATACTATCATGCATCATCACCACAGTTATAACACATACATGTGTATCATCATGTCATACTCATATCATCGTCATCATGACATTATTATATCACACACATATCATCATCAGCATATACATGACACCATCATACCATACACATGTCATCATCATCATGACATCATCATATCACACCTGTCATCATCTTCATGACATCATCATATCACACATGTCATCATCATCATGACATCATCATATCACACATATATGCATATCATCATGCCATATCATATATCATCATCATATCATCATCATGGATATCATGCATGTCATGCCATGGGTGATCATCATTATTTCACATCACATATCCTCATCATCATCATGCATATCATCATGCATATCATATATCATCATCATTATCATCATCGTGCATATCATGCATGTCATGCCATGGTTTAATTTCCACTTTTAGCTTTCAATTTGATCACCACATCACCCATTCCTCAAATCATCAATTTCATCATCCCCTCGGGCAAAGACCTCTGAGGCTTCCGGCATTCAGCCTCCTAGGCCACCGAGCATCCGGCCCCCCCACATTCCGGGCATCTCGTATCCCAACTGGCATCACGAGGAACTTCCGGGCATGTATTCAAGATACAATCGGGCATCCAAAGGGCATCGACTCATTCGAACCTCTGGGCATCTCGCACCCCACCTGGCATCACGAGGAATCTCCGGGGCTTGCCATGAAAATGGTTACCCCTACCCTCCGGGCATGCATCATGATACAACCCCTCACCTTCTGGGTATGTATCATAATACAACCGGGCATCCCGACACTCCCGGGGAAAACCTCTAGGCATGTATTCATAATACAACCAGGCATCCAAAGGGCATCGACTCATTCGAACCTTTGGGCATCCCGACTCCTGAGGCATCGTCAGCTCACACCTCCAACGGTATCATCATCACCACAATGCATATTCTCATACATCTCATTTCTCATCTTCAATTATAGTTTAATTTTAACATGGCATGTGATATGATGGCAATCAAGATCATACTCATCATTGAATTCATAAATGCATCTCAAATCATTGCCATGCATGCACCAAGACCTCATCACACATACTACATGGTGCAACTACTTATAAAATAAAATTCATGGAATTTATGCCAATTAAAATAATCCATTTATCATGCCCTTTTTACATTTATTTAAATTCCAGCTTTTGTTATTTTCAAAAATATTAAATTTAATATCTATAAATTCCCAAAAATTAAAAAAATTAAGGCAAGTGATAAACAAGACAATAGAATAATAATTTCGTGCAAAATACATGGCCAAATAGAATTTCACACAATTTCACAATTCTCACAAAATGGCATGTCATTTTCGGGTGAAATCAGAATGCACAGTTTCTGAAGAAATTCGATTAAAATATCCATACGATCTCCAAAAATTATGAAATTTTACTGAGTTATAGCCAAGAAATTTTCCTACAACTTTCATGCAGAACTCCAAGCCATATTATTTTTAGATTATTTTATACAGTCTCACGAAGCTTCTGGATCCATTACCGCATCGTCCAGTGTACACATCTCCGAAATATTGAGATTTCACCTACCTATTCTCTTTAATTTTCTCTGAAATTTGGATATGTTATATATCAAGGTATCCTTTACAAGTTTCATGAAGAGATCTGGGTCAAATAACCAGAATATAGTCATCATTTAGGTCCTTGAAGTCTCGGGTGTCTCGGAATACATCACTAGAATCATCGTCTTCAAGATCTAGTCGATTTACAAGGCTATACTTGTTCCTTTTACTTCAAATTTGAGTATGTTTTAGTTTAAGATATCCCCTACAACTTTCATGAAGAAATCAAAGTGAGATTCTCATCACAAACCAACATGCAAACACGAATCCAGCAAGAGGTCAGTAAAAACTCTCCAGATCTGAAGTCTCCGTAGGATGAGACTTTAACCCCTCAAATATCCATCATTTTCCACGAAATTTCATTATGTTGTAGTACAAGATGTTAGCTACATCTTTCATGAAGAAATGGAAGCCAAAATCGGACTCCAAACACACATGCAAGCTCAAACAAGTTTCTGACTCACACGGTCCGAACACGAACAGCCATACCATTCAACATACATCATCCATGCTTCGGTTTTTCTCACTTAAACACTCAAAGATTCAACATGCAAGCAACATACAAACATGCAAGAGAAGCTAGAGGACTCCCACTTGCCTCTAGACCGGTCGGACGACGGCACACGGCGGCGAGCACGGCGGACGGACGGCGACGACTCCTCCTCAGCTCCTCCTCTCTCTCGGCCACTCTCCCTCTCTCTCTCTCTCTCTCTCTCTCTCTCTCTCTCTCTCTCTCTCACCCTCTCTCTTGGCCAAATGAGAAAATCCAGCCACCCTCTCTCTCTCTTCCTTCTTATACCCCCAAATCCTCATGATTACTTGCCTACAAACCAGCCAATGCATGGCCTTCTTCCCTAAGCCAATGCATGAGAGTCTTGTGCCACTTGTCCTATGGATTTTTGGGCTTGGGCTTGGGCTTCTATTGGGCCGGTTGACCACTCCTTTTGGGCCTCTATTGGGCCGGCTAACTTGGCCCATTAAAAGCTTAGGCCAATGGGCCTAAGGCCCATCCTAGAAATTGACCTTTCCTCTCTCTTTTTTTTTTTTTTTTTTTTTGAATTTCTTCTATAAATATTTTAAACTTTAAATTTTCCACATGGCCAAAGTCTTATGACATTTCATTTATTGAAATTTAATTTATAAAGTGCATGGCCAAGCATAGATTATTAATCTATCAAATTTAAATTCTCACAATCACATACACAAATCATCTAATTAAAAAGACTAATGGCTAAAGCATAAGCCATAGGAAAATTTTATCACCTAATTAAAGACTTTAACACACCTTATGGCTTGGCTTTGAATTTTTTTGGGATGCCACATTTATACCTGGCCAAACCTATTGGTGGTTGAGGTGAATCAACCTGTTCTTCTTGAATACGCTGATTCAACCTTGACCTTGCCGGCTGTCACCTCTATTCGGTCATCGACTAGCGACTAGTTGGAGGAAGGAAGATGAAAAGGAAAAAAAGAAAAAGAAAATAAAGAAAATAATAAACATAAAAAATATTATTAAAAGTTGTCAACATCGGCTTCGATCAGGCCATATCAGCCGATCGGCGTTTAGTTAGCAAAATCCAACCAAAATTGATTGAAAATGACTGAATTGGCACAAAGTAAAAATATTTATGATTAAATTGACAGTAGAAAAGAGTTTAGGAGTAAATTTGTACAAATATAAAAAATTTATGACTTTTTAACACTTCTCCCTAGTGTAAACCTTTAGGAAATTGCTGCTGCATCTTCAATGGGATGCGAGTACTGCACAATGCCACCTAACCTCAAATGAGGTTTCACACGTTATGTAGAGCTTGCCTTTTGTGGTGGTGCGAGATTGATTTATTGACTGCTTTTTTCTTTCTTCTCTTCCGAACTCCCGCCCATCTTCAATAAACTCGCCAAAGCGATGCCTGCACCGATGGGAAAGGATCCGCTTGCTCTTTATTTGCACGGATTAATGGTTTGGATGAATATGACATCAAATGGAAACACTAATAAGATGATAGGGGATCTCATCCTTACACCGATGTTGATATTATGGGTACCGTTTGGACACTAATCCTTTACATATTCAAATTTCAGGTTGATGGCATGTCATGTTATTGTCCGACACATTTAGCTAAAGATTAGAAGGCACTAAGGGACTGTAGAATCCATCTACATACTTTCATAGGCACACAGAATTTTCATCCCCTGATAAGGACTCTTATGGCTAAAATGCCATTGTGGAAATTTGGGTTCGCGTCTTACTCAATCCTTAGTATCGATGGGGTATTTTGGAGGTTCAAGGTTTACTTATTTAAGATGAGCTTTTCTCATAGAAATCGAGTGTTAGAATAACTAATAAAAAGGAAAATGTTGAAGAATGTAGTAAGGTACTTGTTGGGCCTCATTAATTTTGCTTTGGAAAAATAAATTTGATTATTTGAAGTAAGTGGCTTTTTTCGAAATTTGGGGTTGCTCAATTTTCAGCATATGCTGATATGCTTTATTTATTTTTTTATTTTTTTATTGTTAGTGGTTTTAACTAGTGCCTTTGAGGTATTTGATTAACAAGATCCTTATAACGTGGAGATTACCCGAATTACTTGATCAAAATTATAGAAGTATCGTACTAACTCAGAAAAAAAGATGTCAAATAATGAAATTTAACAAATATCCTTACTCTTTAACATTTGCCTTTCTATTAATTCTTCCGACACTGGCTTTTTCTATGACAAGAAGGCTCATCTTTGGAAGGTAAACCTTAAACACCCAAAATGCCTTACTGATATGATCAATCAGGCAAGACGCTAGTGCAATCGAATGAATGACTTAAATTTTGCAATCTCCTTTATTCCCATGTTGAACCAACCCTCATAAGTACACACTTGTATTTTCGTGGGGCAAATTCGCAAAATGATTACAACATATGGTAGTTTCCATTTCAATTTATAGGAAGCTTCAAGGGGGAAGGTGCCTCTATTGCCCCAATGGTGACAAGACAAATTCAAGGCGATTTAAATTGGTGTATTTTCTCTGTTGATTATATGGTGTTGTTAGGTGAAACCCATGCTGTAGCTAACCAGAAACCTGAACTTCGAAGGGAAACTTCGTAAACATTGGGGTGTAACTCTAGGAACTATAGGAACTCAACGAAACCTCGAGAAAATTTGACATCATGGAGTACTGAGGAATGAATCCTTCCATTAACTTCGATCTAATTTGACAAAACTGGAGATCATGCCGCTGACACCTTGAGAATGCTTCGTAGGACATGACATTCGAGAGAAAAGGCAAGATTTGAAATCAATTAATGCAGGTAAAATTAGGGACTGCCAACCAATCGAGGATAATATGAGAGGAGGTCATTTGAGATGTTTCGATTATGTCGAACAGAAGTTCTTTGTGTGGATGCCTCGGCGAGGAGATATGAGCAAGGAACGAAAACTATAGAGAGGAGGGGTATTGGCACGAACTATTTAGAGCTTGTAGAAGATCTAATAAAAGATCAAAGGTAGCGACTCGATAGGATTTCTATAACCGACAACAATGCAGGACAGAAAGCCTCAAGCTTTGAAGATGTCCAGTGGATTTGGGTCAGTTGAGCAACTAATCCATCAGACAACTAGGTCGCAGCTACTCAGGCTAGAGACCGAGTTTGTAGTGAGAGTTACAGTTCTAATGTTCCCTTATATCTGCAGTTTTTATTTGATGCTGATGTTGGAGGTAGACCGCCTTGATGTAATAATGCTGTATTTTCTATATGGATGAGAATTGAGCAGTTTTTATGGTGAAAGACAGAACAAATTGTTTTGTTCCGAGTGGAATAAGTTCATGCTTTCATCAAGTGTCATCCTCTATGACAATCATTTGAGTTGGCTCTCTCTTGAGTTGGCTCTCTCTTTCATTTCATGCTAGTCCGATTGCTCAAAAAATTGTTTTGAATAGTCTAATGAATCGAGTCTAGCAGAGATTTCAGAGAAAATTATTATGTCTGGTGGTAAGAAGTTACAGGGTACCATGCTTAAACAGAGTCGTGCTTCTAATCATCAAATGTGTACAGTTTAATTGACATGGAATTCTCAAGTCATAGACAGTAGATACACTCTAACCTGCTTGAGGTTCGGTCTCGTGCAACAGAGGCTTGAGATGGCAGCTTAATTTATCCCTCCATAGCAGAAACTTCTGGCAAGATAGATGTTTAATAGCAGCTAGGAAGGGAAGGAAATAGAAAACCTAGACAAACATTTCTAATCTCAGCATCAAATAATATTCAAACAAAGGAAACGATTATATAATGATTGCAGGAAATCCCATCCTGCACTACTAATTTATTTCCAGCCACCCTGAATCTCAACTGAGGACCAAAGTCCAGAATACTTCAATGCCGAGTGAAGATGGCCGAGTTGAGAGGACTGAGCCGTTCCTGAGCAGACCTGGCCGAACTGGCTGAAGCTCTCTTCGTCCAACAGTCATGTTCAACATTGTATAGAGAAGAAATTGCGGCAACTATAACCGCGTATTGTCCTGATTTTGTACAAATTACAGAGGGAGATCACGCACGATTGCTCCAAGCGCCATATTAGTCTCTTCAATCGTTTACCATCCAAAGATTTCTCTAGCAGAATCCGTCTTACCCTCTCTTTAGGACAAATACTCTGTTATCAAACAGAAGTAGAAGAAAACAGAGCACCTCAAAACCCATCATCAACCCGCTCATCAGAATCACAAATTTTACACATACTGACCATGCCGCCGTTATCATAGAACAAAGACCATTCAATTTACTCGATTGCCACACTTGCTCATGCTTGTCTTCATCGTCTTCATCTGACTTCTTCTTCTCTTTCTTCTTCAAGTAAACCCCACTTCCTCAGCACCCACACACATAGCCTCACCACATTCTCCATGAACACCACCCCCATCAGGCACAGCCAGCACACCACCGACACGTCCGTCACGTCCTTCAGCATCCCCTGCGTGTCAGCCAGCGATATGTTGCGCAGCGCTATGAAGTACCTGATCGCCTGCCCCATGATCGCTAGCCACATGATCACCATCTGGGTCCACATCCAGCATTGCCGCTTTATTGGAAGCCCGCTCAACAGGAGCAGGATGATGCTGAGGGAGGACAGGAAGGCCAGTGGGTTGAAGATCATGAACTGTCTGTAGGCGATCCGCTGGATGTGAGCCATGATAGAGGTGCCCGCCATGTGCGGCTCCTTCACTGGGTTGCCGTTGGCATTGACCTTGTAGTCATCCTGCCAGACGCCTCCTGGCGGCGTGATCGCAGGTTGGAATGCCACCATCACTAGCAGCGAAGCGACCACCATTAGTGAATCTCTCCTGGCTCAGCCAATTGGCTTCCGCTGGGGGTCTTCTTAGAGCACTCAGTTTCTTTGATAGGGGTTTCCTTAAAGTACTCCGTTTCTTTGACGGGGCTTTCTTGGTGGCAAGTGATGGGGAGTTTTTAGGTGATCTTGAGCTGGTGGTGTGGGAGGTCATTCTTGGTGGTGGGTCAAGAACTGGATCATAGTGAAATGGGACTGATTGGATGTCTCTGGAGAGTGAAGCTCCTGAGCTTTGAAGGGATGTCTCAATTTCAAGAACTCTCGAGCCTCTGGGACCCTGCTCAAGAATGTCTAGTGCTGTGAGGCCACTTGAGTTTGGTGTGTTCACCTCGAGTCCTGGGATTGTAAGCAAGAAATTTTATCATCTGCACACAAATTTTTGGGGATAAATTCCCAGTGCAAGATTACTGAAGTCCATGTTGCTGGTCTCAAGACTGATCCTGGGAAGAGAAAGGTCCGGGGAAGTTCAAACTAGCAACAATCTGGTTCCCGTTGGTTGCTCGCTAATGGAATGGGAAAGAGTAATAAGCATCCGTTTCTGAAGTTGAAGACTGCTTCTTCTATATCTACTGCCCCAGCAACAACTAAGGCACAGCCTGGTGACACATCGTGGAGCATCTCATCCCGTGTTCATGGAACTCGTGCTATATGGAAGGAATGGGCGGCTCTTAACCCACACATACGCAACCCCAATATTATTCTCCCAAACAAAACCGTCAGGTTGCATTAAGTTGGGGGTGCGAAACAGAACTTCTTGAAAGAGGCTTGGTTTGCCAAGCTGGGTTGAGTGAAGTTTATGAGCTGCGTTAGTTGTGGGCTTGCTGATTGAAACCACACATTGAAGTCGTCTAAGACAGATGGAAGTTCTGGCTCCTGCCTTTGAGAGCTCTCTTACCTTCCCAATTGTTATGGACTGATTATCACCAGTCTAAGGTACCAAAGATCTGTCTATGCAATTGTTTTCATCTCTCTGTTCTTCCATCCCCTGTAATCAGTTTGCATATGAACAGTAATTTTCTGTGTTTTGTGTGGGATGATACGCTACCAATCCTTTGTCTTGTGATTAGGAACAACAGATCAGTCCATGAGATTTTAGGTTGCATTTCTGCCTTGTCCCTCCTCTACTTGTCTATATAAAGAAGAAAAGATCGTTTGGCAAGTAGTCATAATATCAGAGCTTGAATGTTGTTTTGGAAGAAGCACACGTTCTGGTATGTGAACAT
Source organism: Eucalyptus caleyi (assembly GCA_014182885.2). Taxonomy (NCBI): domain Eukaryota; kingdom Viridiplantae; phylum Streptophyta; class Magnoliopsida; order Myrtales; family Myrtaceae; genus Eucalyptus; species Eucalyptus caleyi. The sequence goes on along the minus strand of CM024468.2, from coordinate 53,437,764 downwards.
TACATTTGAAACTAGCGCTGCGTTGATTCCGACCTTTGAGGGAGGATCAGCTTGCACGGCCTGCGAATAATAATGGACTGTTTTCTGTGAAGTCTGTGTATCACTTCCTTAAAATTAGGCAGGGAAGATAGTGTAGGAAGTTCATGTAAATGGTGGGACTGCATTATGGTTTGGTGCCATGGGGTTGAAATTAATCAGACAGAGAGGCTCACTAGCTTTGATCAGATGGCTTTTGGACATCTATCAGCATTGGAGAAGAAATCATAGAATGGCCCAATGTTGCTTTTACCTACTAATTTGCGGCATACATAGGAGTAGATCAGATTACTTTCTGGCCAGGCCTTCCCATTCTCTTTAGAAAGATTCGGCTACATGGGCGAGACATCTCTGATGAGGAGAGCTCGAGAATAATGCGAGATGGACTCTGCGTTTGGTTTGTTAGTCACATTAAATCGTTTGCACAAGTAGCAGTACTCAGAATGATCTTATGACATAGGGATTAAGTTAGAAAGAACATAGGCATCGAGAATATGCAGTAATCCTTTGTCCCACCAGATGAATACACTAGATCTTGATATTGCCCCTAGATCTGCACCAACTCACACGCCCTGATATCCACTTCTTGAGCTTTTGCGGATCTTTCACATTCCGGAAGACAAACGCAAGGAATCGAACAGTGTGAACTAGAAAAACAATGGCTACAATGCCGAGCCAAACAAACAAGGAGTACATAACCACTGTAATCGACCCCCCATCCTCGGAGTACCATTCCTCTGTGAATGGGCTCACATGTTTAGGTTCCCTGTGTACGAACGAGATGGCCATCATGGATTCGAGGTAAGTCATTGCCATGAAAGTGATGGTCACCCACATTGTGCCCGTCAGAACCCTCATCAAAACCTTCTTCCCCAAGGGCAAGCCACTCATGAGCAAGAAGATCGTGCTAAGGGATGCAAGAAAAGAGACGGTGTTGCATAGCCAGAACAATGGGTAACCCTCTGGATTGTTTGCAGCCAGTATCGATGTTCCTGCGTAGTATAAGATGGTGCCTTTGTCGTCTTTCTGATCGTTGTCCCACAGGCCACAGGGAGGGCTAAGGCCGGCTTGGTAAGCCATGGCTGCGATCACGGTGGCAATTATCTGCTGTGACGTGAAAGAAAGTTTTAAAATTGCGAATGAAGAAAGTGTTTTACCTATATTTGAAAATATGAAGACCATCGAGTCAAAGTTAGTCATTTCAACAAATACACAAATTCAATTGATGGCTTTTCCTATAGTTATCGAAATACAATGAAATTGTGGTGAGCTCTCTACGTAAATAGAGGTCATGGATTAAATTATGAAAAAACTAAGTGTATGAATATACGCATATATGAAGAAAAAAAATGTTGATATTTCAAAGTTTTAACGTCTTTTTATGATGGTTGCTGTTGTTGTTAGAAAGAAAATCAAAATCTAATAACTAAATGTGTGGAAAATAAAACACACTTATATTCTCGCTGTTGGCAAGGCTCACCCTCGTCGGGCCGCCGGCAAGGCTTGCGTCGCCTAGCCATGGGCAAGGCTGAGCTCACCCAACCAAGCCTCGCCTAGCCACTGAGGAGGCTTGACTAGCAAGGCTCGGCCTTGCCATGGGCTGGTAACACTCTTAAGAGGTTGCCGGCCCTCGTTTGGCCGATTGTCGGCAAGAAGAAGAAGGAGAAAAAGAAAAGGAAAAAAGAAAAAAAGAAGAAGAGGATAATATAAAATACTTATCAAACGCATTTCTATTCTGAGAATAGAAATTTTGGATAGTTACAAAATGCCTTTAAAAACTGTTTAGGGAACAAAATAAAATAAAAATCATTTTTAAGCAAAAATTGTTCCCGGAAAGATAATGGTTACCAAACAGACCCCGAGTCATTGAGAATATTTGGAGAAGACAAAAGATTGAGCTTTTTAGAAATCCTCTTTACTTTATGTAATAGTATAGATATTTAAAGAAAATCACCCAATTGCTTCACATTTAGATTAAGTACCACTACTTTCTTAAATATTCATCAACTTGCTTCGTCTCTTCTCACTATTGGATTTCTTATATTACCCTCTGTTTTTTATTTTTTTTTTAAATCATAAAGCCATCTATTATTGTAACTACTGATCTTCTTTTTGTACAAAGCTATTTAATTATGAACAATTTAGTACATACGTAGAAAACATTTTTAAGAAAGCATAACTATTTACTTTAAGCGATACAAATGATTACTTTTATGAAAATATTTTCTGAATCATCCATTTTTCATGAAACAAATAGAGATTTTAAATTAACTAGCTGTGAGCTATGATGTTAATTGCAATAACATAACCGATCTGATCTAAGTTTTTAGCAAATGCTACTCCAAGACATCTAGCTAAAGCATTACCATCAGAGAATCGCGCTTCTTCTTGATCCATTTCTCGTGTTTGTCTCCCTTCTGCTTCTTGATTTTACAGAAGAAAGATGGTGGCGGAACCGCCTTTACTGGAGGAGTATTGGTGGAGGGAAGTGCTGCAGATGCTAGGTCAACTACAACAGTTGAATTCTCCTCATTTCTGTTATGAACAACTGCTTGGTGAGTTGTCGATGCAGGGAATCTTATGGATCTTAGAGCTCCAGCATGTACTAACAGTTCTCTCAATTCAATGACTTTGAAATCTTTTGGAAAATATTCCACTATATCCAGAGCAGAGAAGCCATTTCTATTCACTGTGTTCATATCCACTTCGCTTCTTTGGAGTAGATATTTCACTGTCTGCACAAAAAGATGAGCTTCTTATCTATTATAAAAGAAACAACAAACAAAGATATCTCCTGTAAGTTACTTCATTCGATAAATCCACTGAAGTTTGAATGCATAAAGCTTGAGTCTATAAAAAAAATGAGAATGAGTTGGATTTTATTTGCACAAAATGTTCAATTAGAACGCGATATCTGAGGTCGTCACAATTTTGAAGCAATTCGAAGCAAAAAGGGTTACCTCTATTTGCTTGTTTGCCGTGGCCAAATGCAAAATGGTATTACCCTCATCATCTTGAGCTTTCACCAAATCACCATCTCTCACCATCTCCACCAAGACTTTCAGAGCCTCCAAACGATTATGACTCACTCCTAGATGGAGAGCGGTTTGGCCGTGGCTTAGCCTATGCTTAGCTGCATCCGGTCTCGCCTTCACCAGCTCTATCACGATGTTGCTTCGGCCCTTCATTGTGGCTAGATGAAGTGGGGTCCACCCATCTTCGTCATGGACAAGGCATGCAAGGGGGTTTGATTGTAACAATTCCCTCGCTATTTCGACGTATCCATTCGCAGATGCCCAGTGAAGAGGCGTACGTCCCTGCAAAAGTGAAGTGCTTAGCTATGGAGCATTCTTATTGAGGGACACGTTCATATGATTTATATATATCGCATTTTCGAATTAAATAGACCAAGATACTCAAATTCACTGGTGTTTGTAAGATCTTTCAGGCTGAATTAACTTGGAAATCTATGACTTAATTTCTGTCTGAATTTTGTTAATTTCCTTGAGATATATGATGGGTTTGATTTCACACAGATCATGAAAACTGGAAAACAAAATGCTACATTACATGTGCAAAATCTAATTTGACAAGCAAAATAGTCTGATCTATGTATAGATATTCCATGGAAATATAGTTTATAAATTACTTTACACATGGCTAAAAGCCTAAAACTTGCAAAAACCTAATCGAAAGAGTTGCGATTTCTCCTATTATCTAGTTCGTGAGGATGATTGGGTTCAGTTTAATTGACAAAAGGATATCAAACAACCATAACCAAGGTTTTCGCTTCGACATACCTGTGAGTCCAACTCCATAGCCCAATCCCTTTTATGGGCCAAAAGATCCTTGGCAAACTGTACATGACCTTGCATACAGGCCACATGCAACGGTGTCTCGTCAAAGCAAGTCACAGAAGCCCGAGCCAGGATGAGTCGGTCTTCTTGCAGCAACTGAGCTAACGACTCGACGCAGCCGTCATGCGACGCTTCATAGAGCCTCCTCTCTCGTTGTCTTCTTTCAAATGCTAAGGAAGGCTGTTGATGCGATGGTGGGGATGGCGACGTCCTTCTTGGGCTTGTGATCGATGGCATTGTTCCCAGCTTGGGGTTGAACTCGAAGTCGCTGGAATTTATCATTAGAAGTGATTACACTCCACTCACAAGTGGTGTTACCGTAATATGCGGGGTTAAAAAGTCAAAAAGTCACATAATGATTCAGTAGGTTCCCACGCGGCGTTGACTTTCGACTTCCTGTTCCTGTTCCTGGGTCATTGTACTCATTATTTAACGGCTGCGATGGTTTGTGCTACCCGGATCATCGTAGTCATTATTTAACGGCTGCGATGGAAGAAATGCCGACAGGCTAGTAAGAAATGCTGACAAAAGAACGAAGAAATTCGACCAGATTCGTTGAGCGGTGGAGATCAAAATTTGGTCCGCCCTTATTTGCATCCGAATGTTTGATATAAATTTTCATCTTTATCACAATATTATAATTTTTTCATATAATTTCTTTAATAATCCAAAGACACGTATGTGGAGACTTTTCCACCTGAATTCTAGTTAGGAATACCCTTCAAGCTCATAAGTCGGTTTTTTCTTATTTTCCGGGTCAGACTATAAATCAATTAAGAAGGTGTGTTTACGTGACCTCAATCTAGAACGTTTCATACATAATTGGTAAGACTAGAATAATATATCTCTAATTTCGAAACCCAGATTCTCTCGATTTCCCATTTAACTATACCAACCCTAAAAGAGTTAATAAAGATTTTTGCACAATTTCTGACAGATGTGATCAGAGGCTGTTGGCATAGGCGACCCAGATCAAAGATCACCTAAGGCTAATGATATCCTAAGCACAGGTAATTTGCCTGAGTATGCTCTCCATCTATAGACTGAAGCTAAACTTTCTTAAAATTTGACCCTATAGAAAATTAGATCTTTCTTAATATAAGTTCTTTCATAATCAAGGACTCGAGTGCAAAGGCTCAGTTCATTTTTGCTATTACCGACTATAAAAGTAGAGAAGCTTATTATAACTACTACAATCGTAACCTCAATTATCAAAGATTTAGTTTTGTTGGAAGGTCTCCTAATAATCTATTTGAAAAAGAGTAACATTGTGGAGCAGTTGAGTCTCTCTTTCTCATAGTCAAAGGATTAGATGAGTCTAAAGATGACTATTCATCAAAACATTCCCTTCGACGTGATTATTGGGCGTTAACCAATGTCGCTGTCGGCCTCATCAGATGTGGCAAACGCTCTCTGGTGTGTAAGCAACGAGGATCGTGCTCCTCTTGAATCCAATGAGAAAGTTCAGTGCTAAAGCAGTCGATTTTCTTCACTGGAAAAAGGTCGAGAATCTTTGAGTTTGAGACTTCTTGGTCTACGTAGTTGTAGATGACAAAGACTCGAGAAGTTGCATTAGAAGATGGTACTGTGCAAAGGCTGTTGGCAGATGGATTCGGTGGGTTTTGAAGAGGGTCTTCAGCTTAGCCTCCGGCTTCCAGTCTTCCATAGTCAAGCTACCCTGCATATATAGGAGCTAAGTTATGTAGTCATGTTTCAAATTCAGCTTAAAGAACTGTGAAGCCATTACTAATTAATTAAGATTTATCTACCCGGTATTCGTCTTAGAGACCTCTTCGAAATGTGACTGACAAGCTCCTCTTCTGAGTCAAAATGCCTGCCGGATATCTTTCCCTGGCTATTCTGCATTCGGGCCGACAATCTGGAAAGAAGAGCAGCATCCAATCAGGTAAGAATGTCTTCCCTGAATAACCACAAACCAATACTAAAAAGATAGAAAACAGCGTATCCTAATGGCCACCGTCTGGCCGTTCTTGGCAGTGTCTAACGGGTTTGTGATTGTTTTCTATAGAGGCGATATGACCGACATCGATGAACACTCCCCGCAGAATACAAACTGGAGTAACCGACCTGTCGGGGAGAGATAAAAGCTTAGCTACTCAAGCACAAAGCTGTGCACTAAATTCATGAGATTATCTTTGAATAAATCTCCTGGCAGATCAGACTCTGAACTGTACCTGTAATCTTTCATTCCGTCACTGAAGGTACATAAATTGATGAAAGAGGATAAGGGAATGAGAATCCACATGCAAATGCAAGAAGATCAAAATTCTGTGTTCTTCTATTGATTTAGTCCTTGGAAAGAATAGGTGAAAGGAACAAGAATGTATGTGATGGTCGGACTGGTTTGCGGACAATTTGACAAACTCCCTTGATTGCTCAAACTGTAGAAATCAGGGTCGACTCAGTTCGACGATGCAATTTACAAGTCTCGAAACAGAGACTTCTTACTTGGGGTATGACAATATCGGACTTAAGCTAAGCCAGGTCCAGATGACATATTAGAAGTGAGGGAAAAGAGAATGGAACTTCCCCGCCTCAATGATGTTGATCCTTCTCACGCTACCGACTCATATCGATTTGCGTACCATTTTTATGTCTCTCGCGTAACTATTCCCAACTTTTTCCGACGGCAGTATCTATTGTACGTACACATTTGCCAATGCCGCTCCTCTTCCTCTTTCCTCAGTCTTTTTTTCATCTTTCCTTCGGCCTCCTTGCGTCCGCGTCGAGCGGGTGTGGAGCACGAGGGCGTAGGGCCCCGACTGTGGTCTTGGCTTTGTCCTAAAGGTGAGTCTGACCACAAGGCGCAGTCTTTCATGCACGACGATTCCGTCCACCTCCGCGTCGAGTGGGTGTGGAGCATAAGGGCGTAGGGCCCCGACTCTGGTTTGTGCTTCGTTACATATTTCGTAACGGGTTGTGAGTCACTAACACTCAAAGGGGATTGATGAGATGGTCACATTTCCACTCTTTTTCAACACTTAATTGACTCTTACAATCTATCACATCATTTTGTAAACTAATTTTAGAAAAAATCTAAGTAAGGGCTTGAAATGCCTTCATTTCTCGAATAATGACCTAAAGTGGACCTTGTGTTAAATAAGAGTTTGAAATGGTCATGGAAATTTCAAATAAGGGCTTGATCTCGCTGATTTATTCTAGACGATCAAGGGTATTTTCGTCAAAAGAAAATTTTGATTTGAAATTATTTTTTCTTTTCTCTCTTTTCCTTTTTTTTTTCCTAGCGAGCATCGGTGAGGGCTTGACGACCTTGTTGAGGCAAGGCCATCCCCCTGGCAAGGCGACCTTGCCCAAATCTGGTGAGGGCGGCCCTCGCCTATGGATTTTGAGGGAGGCCTCACATAGGGCGAGGGTTGCCTCCCCCAGGCAAGGCCCTCCCTCGCCTAGCCCTCTTCGGGCATTGTGGGTGGGTACTGGCCACCAATGAAGAAGGAAGAGAAAACCAGCAAAAAATGAAAAAGAAAGAAAATTAGGAAAAAAGGTAAATGACAAAATGCTATTGGCCAACTAGAAAGTCAAGCTCTTTTTTGAAATTAACATAGCTATTTTAGGCTCTTATTTGAAATAAAATCATTTTTAAACCCTTATTTGAGAATGAGGACACTTTAGGCTCTTATTTAGAAAAATATTTATTTCATGCCCTTATTTGGAATTTTCCCATTGATTTTGTATGTCATTTTCATATAGTGTTGAGTTCGACAATTTAAGATTATAAAGCACTTAATAGTGATTTGGAATATTTATGTGTTGTCAACTATTTAAAAAATTTGAAATGCCAGAGCAATAGGTAGTTTTTCAATTTCGGTCAAAATCTAATAAATTATCTGAATTTTCAAAAGATATGGAAAAATTATATGTATATCCACATTTCATTGTAATAGTTTCAAGCATCTTGGACTAAAAAGTATTTAAAGCGTGTGAGCCGCAATACTTGATTAAGTAAAAAATAATAAGCAAAAGGACTTACTTGTTTGTGTTTTAGCAAAAAGCATTTTGTTTTTCCGCCAAACTTTAAAGTATTATTTCAATTTTTAAAAATTTCGAAAAAGTACATGTGAATTTTTGCGTCAAATTGCCGTTTTGTCAAAAAAATTATACTTTTTAGACTTGTAAAAAGCTCAAAATTTACAAGCCACGGATTATGAGTGTGAACAAATGAAACACAGAGTAAAAGTCAATTTAGACAAAACAATCGACACAATTCTTCATTGAGGCATGTCTCGTCTCACGAGATCCATATGTAGTGTAATTTGGCAAAAGGATCTTATTAGCAGGTATCCCAGTGCATGAGTTAATATAACTAAAAGTGGAAATCACACTACCCAAGACACTTTTGAAAATGGAAGAGTATTTATACATTATGTTGAAGTCTCTTGCTTCAAATAAGAAATATCAAATCTTTAAGGCATAGTTGATGAATAAATTATCAAGACGATGCTCTTTGGCATTTTCTCGCTAAAAGCAAAGATTAAGGAGAAAATAGAAAGATCAACATCACATTGAAATCGATGCAATTACCTCTCCAAGTTGAGCATAAATGCTTTTTTGTAGGCACTGGGCAGTAGGGACTAGGTGCTAGGGCTCCTTTAAATGGATATATTCAAGAGTATCATGGGTAATTTCGGTGCTTGATGTCGCATATATAAAAGAAAATTATTCGAATACAAAATCTTGCATTTTAGTGATTCTAAAAGGATTCATTTGCTTCACCGAAAAGAAATGATTTGAAAAATATTTTCTTAAAAACTTATCACTTGTATCGTTTTGAAAACATATAATGAAAATGTTTTCATTATTGATAACAATTTTTGTTTAGCTATTTTCTCAAATAATGAAAATACTTTTCATTCACTCAATTTTCTTTTGCAAGCAATTATCTTTAAAAAAATAAATTTTAAATTATTCATTTTCTATAAAATAATTTTAATTGCAGTTTTATTGTGCTTGGTTATAACGCTAATTAAGAGCTTGGTCAATCACTCTCACAACGTCGGAGGAAGTAGGTCTGCATAGAAAGGAACTTGGTATTTGGCTCATTCCACAGAGCCATGACAAAGATCCAAAGTATTGATTCGGACATGTCCCTTTGCGCCCTTGGTTTAATTATTATTGTGCTGATATAACCAATTTAATCAAACTTGATCGGTAGTCCAATTCAATACACATAACCATTTGCACTTCGATACCAGTGGACGAGCAGACGTGTTCAAAAATGCAATTTATGTTTAATTGGGACTCTTTTTTTTTTTTCTCTCTTTTTTCAATTTGCATTTTTGATGGCTAAAACCTAGAGCAAAAGTGAAATGTAGTAGTAGACCATATATAGGAAAATAGGAAAAGTATATCTTTTTTACGATTACTTAACTTTGGTTATGTTTAATCGGTTTATATGCACTATTCACATGGTGTGGAAGAAATTCTTACCATCGAGTCAATTGCTTGAAGTGATAATAAAGTTTTCTATTGAAGTGAATACTGAATAAGTACGTTCCCTTTTATAATTCTGTACTTTTCACATTGCATGTACCAAGGATATAATTTCAAATTTAAAACACAAATGACCTTCTTGAGATCATAATATTAAAAAAAAAGGTTGTATTTCTTTTTTACCCTTTTAAAATATTGCCTCGTTATATTACTCGCGTTCAACCCAAAAAAATATATTATTATTTGGACAATATTGTGTGCGTTTCTCGAGAATTCATCTTATCCCTCAAGACTCGGATCGAAAAGGAGGGCGGGTAAATCCCTTTTTGCACGTGAACGAGCAAAGGCGTGTGAATCGATTGGGAGAAGTGCTTTTCACTTGCATGGGTTTTCCTCTTTTATATAAACCAATGCATGGGACTCGTACCTTCTATTATATTTTAAGCCCGCGATTAGCTGTGCGGATCTGCCGAAAGCAAAAGAGATTCCCAGCGACTCCCGTAAAGAACACGTCGTCAAAGTCGACGGCGTGCCAACCGGTTGCCGCGAGTTTGCGAGTTGTAGGCGGATCAGAGCAGGCGCATGATTTGCTGCCTCCTACTGTGCATACGCTCGAAGTCTTTCATATTGAGATTGCGACATGTGTCCACTTAACTCTAATCCCAGCTGCACTCAATCTGAAATATTACGAAACCCTAATTTGGGCCAACTTTTTTTTTTTTTTGTTCCTTCCATCCTTCTCTATGTACAGCCACCTCCTAACCCAACTTTCGTGCTTGCCCCTGTTCTTGCCAATGGCAAATTGTCACACCTTTGAGCTGCGCTGCAGCTTGCCGTCATCTCTACAAGCCCGATATGCTCGGACAAACTTGAGACCTTGGGCTTTTGCATATATGGGGATTTGACATAATGTATTTAGCTTCCTAATTATTTCGTAGAAAATGAATGACTTGAAAAATATTTTCTTAAAAATGATATTCGTTTCATTTATAAAAGTGAATAAATTAAAATGTATTTTTACTGTTCACACAATATTTAATTATAGATTTACTATCATTAGTAAAATAATATTTTTATTAATTAATTATTTCAACTTAGGGGACTACTCAGCGAGTGGGGCCACGCGCGGGTTTGGTCTCGCTGGCTGTCGTACGATCCCCCCCGGCGGGTCAAAAACGAAGCGGGGACGCGGTTTCGTTACCCGGTCAACGGTCTCGACCTTTTCCCGTGTTTCCCCAAGATCGCGTTGACCTTTCAATTTGGCCATTTTCGTTTACGTACGAACAACTAATCCGAGACGAATAGTTTAATCCTTAACTTCTTCTATAACTCCTCTCACCCTGTTTATAAATTTTTGTAGATCTCACGTCATTGTGGACGCACGGCATGTGTAAACCATGTGTAAAACCGACTTTAATCCACAATTAATTAAACATTGCATGTTGAACCATGCAGACCTATCAAAATAATGGGTAGGGTCGAAAATGGTCTGATTTAAATTGATTTATTTAACACGCTTTGACATATTTTCATGTAATGTAATGACCTATGAACGACACGACATGTATTGCTAAAACACTTTTATATTTAATCAATTTAAAAAAAAAAAACTCATACACAAACTGAAATGAGAGTAAAGAGTGAGCGAGCGTGAGATCAAGCGAGGGTGAGAGAATGAAGAGAAAGTCATAGAGATAAAATAGATCTAAATAAGTTGTGAATCTATTTAATACTTATATTATTATAAGTTTTACCATTCTGAACCCACAGTGAATCATATAATCATTCAACCCATCAAATATGGTTAAAAAATGAGTCTATATCCCATTTTGACATATCTAAATTATTAGAAGATGACGGTTTAATCTTAAACTCTTCTAAAATCACATCTCATTTAAAATCTGTAAATCCCACGTCGTCGTAGATGCACGGCTTGGGTATCGCAACCATGCGTAAAATAATTATAATCTAGAATTAATTAAACATATTTGATCCTAGGAAGAGAAAGGTCTGGGGAAGTTCAAACCAGCAACAATCTGGTTCCCGTTGGTTGCTCGCTAATGGAATGGGAAAGAGCAATAAGCATCCGTTCCTGAAGTCGAAGACTGCTTCTTCTAAATCTACCGCCCCAGCAACAACTAAGGCACAGCCTGGTGACACATTGTGGAGCATCTCATCCCGTGTTCATGGCACTGGTGCTAAATGGAAGGAATTGGCATCTCTTAACCCACACATACGCAATCCCAATATTATCCTCCCAAACGAAACCGTCAGGTTGTGTTAAGTTGGGGTTGTGAAACGGATCTTCTTGAAAGAGGCTTGGTTTGCCAAGCTGGGTTGAGTGAAGTTTATGAGTTGCATTAGTTGTGGGTTTACTGATCAAAACCACACATCGTGGTTGTCTAAGACAGATGAAAGTGCTGGCTCCTGCCTTTGAGAACTCTCTTACCTTCCCAATTGTCATGGACTGATTATCACCAGTCTAAGGTACAAAATATCTGTCTATGCAATTGTTTTCATCTCTCTGTTCTTCCATCCCCTGTAATCAGTTTGCATATGAACAGTAATCTTGTGTTTTGTTTGGGATGATACGCTACCAATCCTTCGTCTTGTGATTAGGAACAATAGATCGGTCCATGAGATTTTAGGTTCCATTTCTACCTTGTCCCTCCTCTACTTGTCTATAAAAAGAAGAAAAGATCCTTTGGCAAGCGGTTATAATATCAGAGCTTGAATGTTGTTTTAGAAGAAGCACACGTTCTGGTATGTGAACATTACATATGAAACTAGCGCTGCTTCAATTCCGATCTTTGAGGGAGGATCAGCTTGCACAGCCTGTGAATAATAATGGAGTGTTTTCTGTGAAATCTGTCTATCGCTTCCATAAAATTAGGCAGGCAAAGATAGTGTAAGAAGTTCATGTAAATGGTGTGACTGCATTGTGGTTTGGTGCCATGGGGTTGAAATTGATCAGACAGAGAGGCTCACTCTATCAGCAATGGAGAAGAATATGAAGGAAGCATAAAAGAAGTGCGGATGCTTTTGAGGGAGGTGGGTTCGGTTGTTTGGTGTGATTGGAAAGAGAGTGTTGAAGCTGTGTGAGACAAATCATAGAATGGCCCAATGTTGCTTTTACCTACTAATTTGCGGCATACGTAAGAGTAGATCAGATTACTTTGTGGCCAGGCCTTCCCATTCTCTTTAGAAAGATTCGGCTACGTGGCCGAGACATCTCTGATGAGGAGAGCTCGAGAATAATGCGAGATGGACTCTGTGTTTGGTTTAGTAGTCTCATTAAATCGTTTGCACAACTAGCGGTAGTCAGAATGATCTTATGACAGGGATTGAGTTAGAAAGATTCGGCTACGTGGCCGAGACATCTCTGATGAGGAGAGCTCGAGAATAATGCGAGATGGACTCTGTGTTTGGTTTAGTAGTCTCATTAAATCGTTTGCACAACTAGCGGTAGTCAGAATGATCTTATGACAGGGATTGAGTTAGAAAGAACATAGGCATCAAGACTATGCAGTAATCCTTTGTCCCACCAGATGAATTCACTAGATCTTGATATTGCCCCTAGATCTGTACCAACTCACACATCCTGATATCCACTTCTTGAGCTTTTGCGGATCTTTCGGAGGACAATCACGAGGTATCGAACGATGTGAACTAGAAAAAGAACGGCTACAGCGCAGAGCCAAACATACATGAAGACCTCAGCCCCTGGGATCGGTGATTGGGTGGTTGCTTGGGTGGGTGGGCTAGCCGCTTTGGTCGACGGCCTGTCTTCAAATTCCCTCTGCACGTTCAAGAAGGCCAGCATGGACTGGAGATAAGTCAGCGCCGTGAAAACGATGGTCACCCACATTGTGGCCATCAGAATCCACATCAGAACCTTCTTCCCCAAGGGGAAGCCACTAATGAGCAAGAAGATCGTGCTAAGGGATGCAAGAAAAGAGATGGTGTTGTATGTCCAGAACATTGGGTAACCCTTCGGATCGTTTGCAGCCATTATCGGTGTTCCTGCGTAGTATAAGATGGTGCTGTTGTCTTTCTGATCGTTGTCCCACACGCCGCCGGGAGGGCTAATGCCAGCTTGGTAAGCCATGGCTGCGATCACGGTGGCAGTTATCTATCGTGACGTGAAAGAAAGTTTTAGATTGTGAATGAAGAAATAGTGTTTTGACTATATTTGTACATACGAAGATCATCTAGTCAAAGTTAGTCATTCCAACATATGCACAAATTCAATTGATGGCTTTTCCTATATTTATGTAAATACTAGAAAATTGTAGCGAGCTCTCTATAGAAAAAGAGCTCACGGATTAAATTACGAAAAAACTAAGTGTATGAATATATACATATATGAGAAGAAAAAATTAAGATATTTCGAAATTTGAACGTCTTTTTATAAAGGTTGCTATTGTTGTTAGAAAGAAAATCAATATCAATAACTAAATGTGTGGAAAATAAAACACACTTATATTCCAGCCGTTGATGAGGCTTGCCAACGCTAGGCAGCGTCACCCAACGCCGCTCGGTGTTGGCAAGGTTTGAGTGAGGCTGAGCTCACCCAGTCGCTAATGAGGCTCGTCAACACCAGGCAGCGTCACCCGACGCCGCCCGGTGTTGGTAAGGCTTGAGCGAGGCCGAGCTCACCCAATTGCTGATGAGGCTTGGTTGGCAATGCTTAGCCTTGTCAGGGGTCGGCAATGCTCCGACGAGGTTGCCGACCCTCATCTAGTCGATCCGTGGCAACCAGCCAAAGAGGAAGAAGGAGAAGAAGAAAAATGAAAAAAGAGAAAAATATGATAAAATTATTAAAAATTAAAAGAAATTCTAAATCACAAAAGAATTTAAAGTCTTACTAAATGCATTTCTATACCGGGAATAGAAATTTTGGATAGTTAGATGTTTTCAAATACTCGAAACTCAGTCAAAGAACAAAATTTAAAAAAGAATCGTTTATAAATAGAAATTGTTCCTAAAAACAAAATTGTTACTAAATAGACTCCAAGTTGTCGAGAATATTTGGAGAAGACAAAAGATTGAGTCTTTTAGAAATCCTCTTTACTTTATATATTAGTATAGATATTTGAAGAAAATCACCCAATTGCTTCACATTTAGATTTTCTTGAGTACCATTACTTTCTTAAATATTCATCAATTTGTTTCATCTCTTCTCATTATTAGATTTCTTATATTACCCTCTGTTTTTTTTTTTTTTAATCATATGCCATCTATTATTGTAATTACTCATCTTCTTTCTCTACATAGCTATTTAATTATGAGCAATTTAGTACATATGTAGAAAATATTTTTAAGAAAGCATAACTATTTATTTTAAATGACACAAATCATAATTTTTAGGAAAACAATTTCTGAATTATCCATTTTCACGAAAGAAACAAAGAGTTTAAATTAATTAGTTGTGAGCTATGATCAATCTGATCTAAGTTATCGGCAAATACTCCCCAAGACATCTAGCTAAAGCATTACCATAAGAGAATCGCGTTTCTTCTCGATCCATTTCTTGTGTTTGTCTTCCTCTTGCATCCTGATTTCACCTGATAAAGACAGTGACGGAACCGCCTCTACCGGAGGAGTATTGGTGGAGGGAGGTGCTACAGATGCTAGGTGAGTTGTCGATGCGGGGAATCTTATGGCTCTCAGAGCTCCAACTTGTACTAATAGTTCTCTCCATTCAATGACTTTGAAATCCTTTGGCAAATATTCCACTATATCCAGAGCAGAGAAGCCATTTCTATTCACTGTGTTCACATCCACTTCACTTATTTGAAGCAGATATTTCACTGTCTACACAAAAAGATGAGCTTCTTATCAGTTATAAAAGAAACAACAAACAAAGATATTTCCTGTAATTTTCTTCAATCGATATTATCCACTGAAGTTTGAATGTAGAAAACTTGAGTCTATAGAAAAATGAGAATGAGCCAGATTTTATCTTCACAGAATGTTCAATTGGAATGCAATCTCTGATGTTGCCACAATTTCGAAGCAATTTGAAGCAAAAAGGATTACCTCTATTTGCTTGTTTGCTGCGGCCAAATGCAAAATGGTATTACCCTCATCATCTTGAGCATTCACCAAATCACCATATCTCACCATCTCCACCAGGACTTTTAGAGTCTCCAAACGATTATGCCTCACTCCCAGATGGAGAGTGGTTTGGCCACAGCTCAGCCTGTGCTTGGCCGCCTCCAGTCTTGCCTTCACCAGCTCTTTCACGACATTGATTCGGCCCTTCATTGTGGCTAGATGAAGTGGGGTCCTCCCATCTTCATCATGGACAAGGCATGCAAAGGTGTCTGATTGTAACAATTCCCTCGCTATTTCTACGTATCCATTTGCAGATGCCAAGTGAAGAGGTGTACGTCCCTGTGAAAGTAAAGTGCTTAGCTATGGGGCATATATATATATATATATATATATAATTCACCGGTGTGTGTAAGATCTTTCAGGCTGAAATAACCTGGAAATCTATGACTTGATTTCTGTCTGAATTTTGTTAATTTCCTTGTCATATATGATGGGTTTGATTTCTCACAGATCAAGGAAACTGGAAAACAAAATGCGATAGTACATGTATGATATCTTATTTGACAAGTGAGATTGTCTGATCTACGTAGAGCCCATAGAAATATAGTTAATAAATTACGTTGCACATAGCCAAAAGCCTAAAAATTGCAAAAACCGAATCAAAACACTTGCCATTCCATCGATTATTTGATTCATGAAGATGACTGGGTTCACATTGTTTGACAAAAGGATATCAAACAAACACAAACCAAGGTTTTCGCTTTGACATACCTGCGAGTCCAACTCCATAGCCAAATCCTTTTTATGAGCCAAAAGAGCCTTGGCAAAGTGTACATGACCAAGCATGCAGGCCACATGCAATGGCGTCTCGTCAAAGCAAGAGACTGATGGCCGAGCCAGGATGAGTCGGTCTTCTTGCAGCAACTGAGCTAGTGACTTGACGCACCCACCGAGCGACGCTTCATAAAGCCTCCCCTCTTGATGTCTTCTTTCAAATGCTAAGGAAGCTTGTTGATGCGATGGCAGGGATAACGACCTTCTTCTCAGGCTTGTGATCGATGGCATTGTTCCCATCCTGTCGGTGAACTCGAAATCGCTCCGGTTAATGACCTAAAGTGATTATGCTCCTGTCATGGGTGGAGTTACTTCAAGCTTTCGGTCCATACACGATCTCTCTTTTTATTTCACTAGACTTCTTTTGGAGTTGGAATGTCAAAGGTTGAGATTGTTCACCATATATAAGATGCTATAACATGACTCTTATAAAGCATTTACCTGCTTGGAAAGAGCAGAGCAGCGATGCAAACAAGTGGGATTAAAGGAGATTCTTGCACGCTTCCACAATCTTGAAAAGCAAAGAGTTGAAAAGTCAACACAAACGTATGGGATTAAAGAAGATTAAAGAAGATTCTTGCGTGCTTCCACAGCGTTGAAAAGTAAAGAGTTGAAAAGTAAACACAAACGCGTGGGATTAAAGAAGATTATTGCATGCTTCCACAGTGTTGAAAAGTAAAGAGAGTGGTATATAATACTACGATGCAACCCGTATTCAAGACCAATTCGTTCAGCCAAGAAGATCAACATGCATTTTGTCAAAGGGAACACTACCAACTAAGAGGAATAATTCAGAATAATCCAAGAATCACCGCAACTTCCTCTCCAAGGAAGATCACCCAAGAGATTTTATAATCAACACAACTTCCTCTCCAAGGAAGATCACTCGGAGATATCTCTCTTGACTTTTCATAGTGGTAATTGAATCAATCTAAGATTAGAATTGATTCACCTAAATTAGGAAAATATACTTTCTTATTATTAATCATCCTTTGTATTAAATATATATATATTGGTTCCTTTGTGCAAAGATTCATATAACTCTCAATATAATATAACTTTCCTCAAGGCAATATTTTGCCGAAACTTATCTTTCTTGAGTTTTCACACATTTAAGATGGGAAAAGTGCCAAGAAAGTTATAAATCTTTTCACATTAGTACCAATTTAGTCTATCCGACCAATTTAAGCTAGAAAATTGTTGATATGGACATCCTGAATTTCGACCCCATCCCGAATATATGAAATGGGCATTTCGTCGGTGTGCCTATAGTTCTTTTTCTCTGAGTTGATCACTCACGAGTTAACCAATCTATTAAGTGAAGCCGTTAAGGAATATAACCGCGGTAAAATCCCTAAAAACTACCCGGTAGGTCGGATTGGACTAAAATCGCGTTCGGTTGATTTTAACCACGAAATTGAATTCGGTTTCGGAAATCGGACGTTCGAGCTTGTCATATTCATTTATAGGACGTTGTCTTGTCTTTCGGAGAAATTTCGTCGAGTTCCGGATTTTTACAGAAAATCATTTCGAACAATTCAGAAATGAACAGAAATTCGGATTGGCCAAATTAAGTAGATTTTTTGGCTTCCAAACCGAGTCATTTGGTGATGGGGACTTGTAGAAATTGTGCAGGCCTTTTCTTCTACAAAATTGGACCTCAATTGGGGAATTTGTTGGAGAAATTGAAGCTTAAATGGAAGAAATTCGGAGCTATGGTGGGGGTGCAACATTTGATATCAATTTGATTTGTTTGTGGATTAAAAGGGCAAGAAAGAATTAGGGGACATGAGAATAAGCTTGAAATATTTTTGGACATCTAAAGATGAATTAGATATTTTCTCTTGGACTTTTCTCCTATTTTCCCATCTTCTTCGACCGTCCCTCTCTTCCCTCTTTCTTTCACACACCGACTCCCCCTCCGCAGCAGCTACTTTCATTTCCCTTGAAGCTCGAGTTTCAACCCTGCAATTCACGCTCGCCCCACCATCTGCTGTCTCCTCTGCTCCACCACCACCGATTCTTCTTTCCACCGAATCTGCCCATCTCATCCACCGAAACAACTTCTGCTTTGCTGCTGCCAGGCGTCCCCAACCGAGTCAACTTCCTCGAGCAAAATTTCAGGTGTTGACCCCGCTGCCACGAAGCCACTCCACGGATTCTTTCATTCGGTCATTGCTTCCTCCAGTCAACGTTGCAGCACCACCAATCGACAGAAGCAGCTCACGCCAACGAAGCAACTCCACCTATGTGTGTCTTCATCGGTCCAACGCCTGCAGCAGCTTCAACCCACGCCGGCAGTTTCGGTCGGCCTACCCGCGCGTCCCCAGCATTGCCTCCTTTGCTGCTTCGGATTGCTCAGCTCACAAGCCTAGCAATCCGGTCCATTTGAAGCCGCGTCTCCGGCCCAAGTTCCGCCCGAATCTGCTCCAATCAAAGCCAAGCTACGGCCCACGAATTCACCTCAGCAGCCCATCTTCAGTGGTCCAGCCCAGCAGCCCATCTTCAGTCCAATACAGCAAGTTTTGCTGCCCAACCCAACTTCGTTCCAGCCCAAATCAAGAACAAATCTCAGCTTGGGCTGAGATTTATTGGGCCGATTTTAGGCCCGGTCCGAGCTTTTGTCGATGCCGCCACAAACCCGAGTTTCAGCCGTCGTCGCGTCGCCGTCACGGTGAATTGGTTTTTGCATTAAACCAGTGAGTTTATGCACTAAACTCTACTTAGTAGGCTAATGACGTCTAAATGGTGTTTAGATTAAATTAAGCTTAAATTAGTGTAGTTATTAGTTTGTGTAATTAAATTATGCTAGTTAGATTAGTGATTTAGGTGGTTAGAAATTTCAATTAGTTAGTTAATTGCGTAGCCTTGTAGTTAGAATGGTTAGGATAATTTAATTAGCTCAATAGGTGGTTAGATTAGCAATTTAAGCCTAAGTTTGTATTTATTGAATTAATTTGTATTTATTTAATTAATTTCGGTAATTAATTATTAAATTATTTTCCAGAAATTAGACCGGGATAGTCGGTGACCGAAATTTTATGCCGATTGCAATGGTGTGGTTAATTTCTGCAATTGAGTGTTGAATTGTACAAATTGAGTGGAAACTATAATTTTGGGTATTTATCCTAAAATTAGGTAATTTCAATAATTAAATAAGAAATTACCGGGCATCGATTTACAACGCCGAAAATGTTTTTATTGACTATGTTAAATAGTGAGATTTTCCAAAAGAAATATATTATATTTTTGACTCAGGCTGACCGTGTACCTGCATATGATTATTTTTATCAGGTATTTTTAACATGGCGAAAATGAACCAAGACATTATTTTAATTGAGGAATTTAAGTGTAAAGCACAATGTCCTTGGCCGAGAGTGGATAATTGTGTGCTAGTTAAGAAAATTCGTTTCCCGTTGTGTGTCGGATGAACGATGCTTTCATGTGGAAAACCGTCTTGAGGTAGACATCATCATGCATGATGGGGCGAGACAACGCCTAGCTATGTACCGGATAAATCTGCCGTGTGACGGATAGATCCATTGTGTGTCAGGCAAATCCGTTTTGTGACGGATAAAACCACTATGTGACAGTTAGGTCTACTGTGTGCAAGATATATTTGCTGTGTGATAGACAGATCCACTTTGTGATAATTAGATCCGCTGCATGACAGATAGATCCACTATGTGATAGATAGATTCGCTGTGTGATCGGGATCAACTAGAGTGAGTGATTGAATGAGTTAAACGCGCCAGATTATTGGACAAAATTGTGTGGCATGGTGTGGAATGTGTCATAACAATTTGGTCTCATAATCGAGACCTCTATGGTAGACTTGATGGATGGAATGATTGACTATGAAATGCATGATAGATTGAGAAGTGGTGATTGACAGAAATGTGATTTGAGGCACTCCATTGAATTGAGTGTTATTACTACATTTATGTGTGATATGAATTGTACTGATGTGCAAGAGGGAACTGAGATGAGGTAAGTCCCCATGGTTGTGTGATTGTGTGGTTAGGACGCCTCTAGATGTATTATCCTCCTAATAGGGGTTTAGAGTGTGAACTCATTGAGATTTATATCTCATCCCATCGTGGGCTTAACTTTTTAGGACTGTAGGATGGAGGACCTGAAGCCGAGCTGAGGTGATCTGAAGTGAAGTGTAGGCCAAATAGGACAATTTCTTTTGAGAGTCAGTCTTTTGAAGTCTTGTGGTTGTAAGCTTTTGTACTGCTTAGTGTGCAATTAAATGCATGTTTTGTTTGAGAATATATTGTCCTGCTATTCTATCTGTCAGGGATTTATTATTCGCTTCCGCATGTACAATAAAACTGAAGGGTCGACAACTCGTTTTGGGAAGTCGCAAAATTTTATCGACCATCGACGGATAGGCATGCGCTCAAGAATCGGGGCATGACGGTGGGGCCGACAGTCCTATGTGGACAAATTTTATAATTTTATAATATTTATTGAGATTTTTTAGTTTTTTTTTTTTTCTATTTCTTTTCTTTTTCTTTCTCCTTACCCCTTGGTCGTGATCTTGCTTGCCATAGGCTAGTTAGGGCAAGGGCCCCCGTGCCCTTGTCGACCATTGGAGAGGCTCATTGTGCCCTCGTAAGCCAGAGGCAAGGGCATTAGCCCCGCCTAGATCCAGGCAAGGGCCGAGACCTTTGCCCATTGACCGGCAAAGGCCTCTATGCCCATAGGCAAGGGCATGACAGCCCTCGATTGTGGTAGGGGAGGGTGCAGCGGCTCTCGCCTAGATCCAAGAAGCAAGGGCTTCAGGCCTTCACCTAAATTTAGGTGAGGGCCATGAAGGCATTGCCCAAGGCATCATAGCCCTTGCCTACCATGAGCAAGGGGCTTTACACCCTTGCCTATGGCCAATGAGGGCACGGAGGTCCTCGTCCTTGGCCGCTGACCCCTTCTCCATGGATGACGAGGGCACATAGGCCCTCACTTGGATTTGGGCATGGCGACCCTCACCAATGGCCGGCAAAATACTCTGATGATACTCTCATCGAAAACTCCCTCATTGAAAAGGCCTTATCTTTGTCTTTGCCATAAATACTTTGTCAATTCTCATGCATCGAAACTTGCATCGAGACACTTTGGGATGGCCACAAGCATTGACAATGTTGTACAATTAGGCTTCGTTCGTTTTTCAGAAAATATAATGTTTTTGGAAAATGTTTTCTAGGAAGTCATTTTTCAAGAAAATGACCATATTTTTTAATGTTTGGCTGAAACCTAAAAATGAGTTAGAATATATTTTTGCTATTCAAAAAAAAAAAAAATCTTTTCCTTCATGCATCAATGTCAATAATTTTTTTTTATCATTATACTTTTTAAATTATTTTTCTTTCCTTTCGTTTTCCTTTTATTTTTTTATTTTTATTTTTATTTTTTGCATTTCTTTCTTTTTCTTCTTCTTCATTGGCCGGTTGTTGGCCATGGCAGTGGCTGACAACCAAACATAGGTGAGCTAGACCCTCGCCATAGTTCAACTAGTGAGCTCGGCCTTGCCATAGGTCGATGAGGCTCCAGCTCTCCTGTGGCCAGGCACCACCGCCATCGTGGTGAACAATTGACTAATGAAGAAGAATAAAAAAAGAAACACAAGGAACAAATGAAAAATAAAATGAAAGAAAAATAATTAATAAATTGATTTTTTTAAAAAATTAAATAATAAAAGGAAAAGGTATAGGGAAAATTTCAAAAAAGGCCGAAGTGTCTTAATTTTCTTAAATAAGAGCCTAAAATAGACATTGTTCAAATAAAGGCATGAAATGACCAAATTGTTTCAAATAAAGGCCTAAAGTGGCTAAATCATCTCAAATAAGGGCCTTTGGCTGGGTCAAGGTGACTCTTCCGACCATTGGAGAATGGGTATTTTGGTCAAAAATTGTAATTATATTTAAAAAAAATTTTAAATTTTTTCATCCTTTTTTTTAATTTTATTTTTCTTTTCCCTTCCTTGAACATGGCTGTCAATGGCTGGCGGAGATCACCCTCACTCGATGCCGCTGAGGCAACCCTTGCCCTCGCTAGCCCAATCGAGGATTGCCCTTACCGAATTTGGTGAGAGCTGCCCTCGCTCAACGCTAGCGAGGGTGACCTCAACCTCCACCTAGCGTCCCTAGAGGTCGGTGGCATTAGGTGAAGGGTGTTAGGCCTGTGCAACGATCGACAACCTTCACCCAAATTGGGCAAGGGTGGGCGACCCTTGCCTAGATCTAGGAGAAGGTTGCCATCCTCTCCCACCTAGCCCTCATCTCTAGTCGACTAGGTCATTGGCCCTCCCTCAAGTGTCGACGGCCCTGTTGGCCTTCGCCACAGCCCCGTTGCTAATGGGCCATTAGCTCCCTTCGGCCTATGTTTTTTTTTCTTTCTTTCTTTCTTTTAGTTTTTTTGAAAACAAAAGAAAGAAAAAATTAAAAAATTAAAAATTAAAAAGACAAAATTGCCCTTTACATTGGTGAATTCAGGCCATTCTTTGAAACTAATATATGCACTCCAAGCCTTTATTTGAAATAAGGTTTATTTTAGGTCATTATTTGAGAAAATAAAGGCACTTCAAGCATTTATTTGAAACAAAATCCACTTCAAGCTTTTATTTAAGAACATAAGGGCACTTTAGACCCTTATCTAAAATTTTCCCAAAAATGTATATGATGAAAGAAAGTGAGGTGAAAGAAGGTGTGAAAAATGTTTTCTCTTTTTCAAAAAAGGAAAACATTTTCTCCTGTCTTAGAACACTTTTTTTCCTTCATGTGATATGTTTTCCTTCAACCAATTTATTTTATATGAAATGAATGTTAGAAAATTTGGGAAACATTTTCTTGGAAGTTATTTTTCGTGAAATGAACATAGCCTTAACAACACCTAGTTTTCTAAATGTTTATAGTTTCTATGTACATAAGTCTCTATTAAATTATAGATTTGAGTCTAGTCTTTTGCTCTTCTTTTGTTGTGCTATTAAAAGGTCATCAAGTCTCTATACAAAAAAAAAAGAAAAAGAAGAGACTGAATTTGATTAATGAAATTTGTTTAGTGCATTTCCCTTGAACCTTGAAAAGTTCAAACCTCTTGAAAACCTATAAGAGTTTTTACTCTATACTTGAAGAGTCAGGGCTTTTAAAACCTACATTCTTGAAGAGTTGCAGCCATCAATCTCGAAGAATTAATGCCATTTCAACTTCCTTGGGGGTGTAGAAGAGCAACCATTAAAGTTTCTACCCTTCTTCATTCTGTCCAATCTTGTTTTGCCCACTTCCATAAAAAATCAACAAGCTTATATTTCTTATTTGATAGAACTCAAAACATGAAAATTTTAGATTTTCAAGTCTCTGTTCTTTTGGCTTTGAAATCAGGTCATTCTAATATGAATCAACAAAGTTATGTTCATTTTCCCAAACTAGCAGAACAGAAATTTCTGCTCAATAATGTGACTAAATTTTGGCGCGTGCAAGTCACTCTCTCGATTTTATTGTCTGAGTAGCCGACCTTGGGCTACATCATACTAGAGATAAATAAAGAACTTATGATGTTGATAGAGATTATATTATTTGGAACTTTGAATGTGACATATTATTTTTTTTCCCGCTAAAATTGAATGCGATGTACTTGCTTTAAGAATGATGCGAACAACAAAATTGTTAATGTGATGAATTATTATTTGATGATGTACATTTGCTGTTTATGAAAGATATACCTTTCTAATTGTTGGAAGGCAAGGTCCGATATTTTACTTACGGAGACTGTTAAGGGAGAGTTCAAATCCGAATCCTTCAACATAACTGATTAGACCCACAAGAATAATGATTGCTCCACTTTACACCATATCAGCAATGTGGGACTTCTTTTGCATTACACCCTCACATGTGCACCTTCATAAAACTTCCCCTCAAACATGAACCTTTTGTGTTAGACCCGCTCTTCCCTAATCTAGGTATTCTTTCACATTGATATTATCTCAGCTCAAATCTCCACCTTTGCTTAGCCAAGTTCGGTAGTAGTACAACATCTATCTTGACTCCCCCTCAATTGCTTTGGCTTGGCCAAGCTCAACAAGAACACATTATCTGCCACCTCGAGTCACATCCAAAATATATTTCCTTGAGATATTCACCAAACGATTATCCACGCATGTTGGGCTCAACCCGTCCAAACCATTAGTTTAATACCACTTGTCAGAGGCACAATGGAAGCCCAATACCATCATATAGGGAGATTGTTAAGAGAGAGCTGAAATTTGAGCATGTCAACATATCCGGTTAGATTGGCATTCTCTTAAAAAGCATTTTTTGACAATTTTTTTTTATAGGCAATCATTAATTGCTCCATTTTACACCACATTCTAAAAGTGGGACTTTTGCATAATACTACGTGCACCACGCGTACATGTTTGTTTGTTTAGTCGAAAAGCTCATAACCAAATTTTCCATCTGCTGATTTTATTTATTTTAGATCCATACACACAAACACACACACACACTTTTCCCTTGCCTTTTATCAATTTGTCTCATCCATCTCGCTCTTAC
Organism: Eucalyptus caleyi; assembly: GCA_014182885.2. Taxonomy (NCBI): domain Eukaryota; kingdom Viridiplantae; phylum Streptophyta; class Magnoliopsida; order Myrtales; family Myrtaceae; genus Eucalyptus; species Eucalyptus caleyi. The sequence continues at coordinate 53,412,959 of CM024468.2, read as the reverse complement.
TTGTACTTTCTCCAGTGTGAGGCTTATGATTAAGCGTGGGACTGTTGATATTTTATCTAGGCATGTACACAATGCTCCAACTTTTCTATTTCAATTTAGTTAGCACATTGACATTTAAAATAAAGTGAGATTGAAAGAACTAGACAACCACTAAGCCAATTTACTTATTTTGTCAAGCATGACTAACAACTAAAGATTCATGAAAGCACTATTATATCCCAAATGGGAACGCAGAGAGGCCAAGGTTTGACGACAATCATAGCGGACTTGCAGATGCGCGATAAACAAACAAGAACTTAGCAAAGTACCTTCAGATGGATCATTACCGGTTTAATTAGTTTTTCTAGATCATTAATTTCTTTTTTGTTTATGGATGGAAAGGAGATAATATTGATTTCGAGCTCATTGGTCTGTTTGATCATATCTTTTGAGGAATGTCCTCAGAAACGACATAACTTTTCTTGTGATCTAAGATTGGTTTACGAAATTTTGGATGTGATAATTTTTTTTTTATTTGGGATTGAATTTGATCCACTTATATAAATGCCTATTCTCAGTTGATTTGGTGAGGGGTTCCTTTAGTATAAAGGAAACCATGCGGTGCTTGTGAAAGATATACATTTCTAATTGATAAGAGGCGTAGCAAAAGTAATATTAATTGCTTCACTTTACATTACATCTTCAATTTGAGACTTTTTTAGCGTAACACCTCACGTGCACCTCTCGGTAGGATTGCAATGTCTGTTCCTTGGCTCCTCCTCGATCGTCTTGGCCCGACCAAGCTTAATAAGAACGCATTATCTTCTACCTTGAGCAAGAGTCACATCTAATATTCCTTTTCTAAGATATCAATCAGATGCCGATCAACCCACGTTGGGCCCAACCCATCCAAATCATTCTCTTTGAGATCACTTATGGGAAGATGCAGCAAAAGCTCGATACCTTCACTTTTAGGGAGATCATTAAAGAAGAGGTCAAATTTGAGCTCGTCAACATATCTAATTAAATCCATCTTATCTCAAAAAAGTAAATACTTGAGTTAAAGGCCAGCTAGGATTCTATTAATTGCCCTATTTTACAACACATTTCCAATGTGGACTTTTTTTGGCAAACCCTCTCACATATGCACCTCAACGCTACTAGCAAATTAGAGATTCCAAGTAACAAGTGGACCTTTTGCACATGTTTGTTTATTAAGTCAAAGCTCACAACCAATTTTCCATCTGCTCATTTTATCCATTTTACATCCATGCAACTTAGGCACTAAAAACAAGATATATATCCTTTCTTTTTTTTTTTTTTTTTTTTTTGTCTTTTTATCAATTCTTTCTATATATCTCGCTCTTATTTAGTCGCAGTACTTGCACAGGTGTGAAGCTTATGACAACGCATGGGAGTTTGTTAATATTGTATCCAGGCATGTGCACAATGCTCCAACTTTTCCATTATAATTTAGTTGAAACATTGATATTAAATAAAATAAAGTTGAAAGAACTTGACAGCCACTAAGCCAATAATGTACACCCAGTTTGCTTATCTATTAAGCTTGACTAAATTCTGTAAAGCTTCACGAGATCACTATTAAATTGTAAATGGGAATGCAAAGAGCCAAGATTTGAGAGATTATCACCTGTTTAATAAATTTATCTAGGTCATTTCATAATTTGTTTTGGGGTAGAAAGGAGATCATTTTACTTAACAAATATAATACAAGAGTCCGAGCCCAATGGTTGAAGTCTCTTAGATTATTTCTTTTGAGGAATGTCCTCGGAAACAGCATAACTTGTCTTGGAGTTGAAATGTCAAAGGCTGAGATTGCTAATTACATACAAGCTAAAACATTAGTCTTGTAAAAGCATTTGCATGTTGGAAAAAGCAGAGCAGTGTGACCCAAACACGCGGAATTAAGGAACATTCCAGCCTGCTTCCGCAACGTTGGAGAGGTAAATAGCGTGGAATGTGATGTACTGGCTTTAAGAATGACGTGATAAATTTTATTTGGTGCTGATTTTGATTTGTTGTTTAAATGCCTATCTTCAGTTCATTGGATGCGTAGACACATTTGTGAATATTTTATGTGTTTGAATTATATATTAAATATATTTATATATTTATATTTATAGACACACGTGTGTATGAAAATATTCTAATTGTTGGGAGATAGAGTGGAAGCCTGATATATTCACTTAGGAAGATGCTAAGTTTGAGTCCGTAAACATATTTAGTTGGATCCACTAAGATTATATCAACTTCTCCACTTTACATCACTTCCCTAATGTGGGACTTTTTTCTCATGACACCCTCATACGTGCACCTCAACAAATCTATATTTCATGAGTGGGTCATCTATGTCAAGCTTGCTCCCCTTTAATCTAGGTATTCTTCCACACCAGCATCCTTTCAAATCGCTACCTTGGCCCAGCTCGGTAGGATCACAACATTTGCCTTGACTCTTCCGTTGCCTTGGTCTGGCCAGCCTCAGCAGATCACACTATTGGTCACCTCAATTAGGAATCACATACGAGGTTTCTTTCGTTGAGATATTCACGAGACGCCAATTCACTCATGTTGAGCCCACTTCATTGAAAGCATTGGCTCTGATACTACTTTTAGGGAGGTGCAAGGGAAGCCCAAAACTTTTATTTAGGGAGATTGCTAAGTTCAAGCTAAAGTGCGAGCCTAACAATATATCTCGTTGGGCTCACATTTACTTAGAATTTAAAATTAATGAGTTATGAGCTAACTATGATAAAATTGACTTCTCCACCTTACACTACCTTTTGTATGTGAGGTCTCTTTCATATGATATCCTTGCGTGTACATCTCAATATTATAAGTGAAATGACAATATTTCGGGAAACTATAAAAACATACGTGCGGATGTGAGAACGCTTTTATGGGGGGCCATTTGTTTATTTAGTCAAAAGCTCACAACCAAATTCTTTATCTGCTGATTTCACTAATTTTAGATCCATTATGTTATGTAGCGTTATCTATACTTTCTCAAGAGCGAAGCTTATGATTAAGCGTGGGAACGCATTGATATTTTGTCCAGGCATGCGCGCAATGCTCCAACTTTTCTATTATAATTTAGTTAAAGCATTGAAATTGGAATAAAGTGAAGTTGAAAGAACTAGGCAACCACTAAGCCAACGATGTCAAAACCAATTTACTTATCTGTTAAGCATGACTAATAGTGTAAACCTTCAGGAAATCGCCGCTGCATCCTCAATGGGAATGCGAGGATTGCGCAATGCCACCTAAACTCAAATGGGGTTTCACAGATTATGTGGAGCTTGCCTTTTGTGGTGGCGCGAGATTGATTTATTGACTGCGCATTCCTTTCTCGTCTTCTGTACTCCATCTTCAATAACTTAAACTCGCCGAAGCCATATCTGCACCGATGGGAAAGGATCCGCTACCTCTTTATTCGCATGGATTGATGGTTTGGATGGATACAACATCAAATAGAGACACCAATATGACGATATAGGTTCTCATCCTTGCACCACCTCGAGTTTTCAATTCTCGATCCTCTTCCCCTTGAGAATGCCCCCAACATCGATATCACATGTACTATTTGGACACTTATCCTTTACATGCTCAATTTTCGGGTCGATGACATGTCGTGTTATCATCTGACATGTTTGGCCAAAGATTAGAAAGAACTAAGGGAGTACAGCTTTCCATTTACGTATTTTTATAAGGGGAAAATGTCACAAATGGTCCCTATACTATTACTTAATGTGCAATTTCGTCCCTGAACTTTCGATCGGCTCAATTTGGTCCCTGAACTATTAATAAATGCCCGATTTGGTCCCTGAATTTTTGATCGGCTCAATTTGGTCCCTGAACTATTGATAAATGTCCGATTTAGTCCTTCGTTACTATTTTTCCTTTTTTTTTTTTTTTTTTTGCTTATAGTAACGAAATTGAAAAAATAAAAAAATAACGAAAAAAATAAAAAGAAAAAATAGTAAAAAAAAAAAAAAAACCCTAGCGAGTACTGTTCATCTTCCTCGCGGAAGCAGCCTTGCCCGCACCGGCCAATTATGCATGGGGAAATATCTCAAATAAAATAAAATAAAATAAAATAAAATAAACTTGCCTAATAAAATAAATATACCAAATTTAATTTTTCCTTCTTTCTTTTTGAAAAAAATAAAAGAAATCTTGGCCGGTTCGGAACTTCGGCGAGGGGAGTGGCCAGCGAGGGTTTCCGGCGAGGGACTCCGACGTGGCAGGGCACCGGCAAGGGGCGTCGAGGGGCGCGAGGCTTGCTGTCGGACATCGGGGAGAGGCGAGCAGCGGCAATGTGGGCTCCGACGGCGTCGGGTCGCGGCTGGGACAACGGCACGACAGCGGTTGAGCGTCGGGCAGAGGCGAGCAGGGGCGTTCGGGTTGTGGCTGCTGCGGGGCTCTCAGATTTGCCGGCGTCGGACACTCGAGCGGCAAGATCGGGAAAACGATGGCGTCACAGGTCTGCACGGGCTGGAGCGGGGGACGTTGAGCGTTGGGTTGCGGCGGCAAGGATCGGCTCGGTGAGGTAGCAGAAGCGTCAGGTCGTCCCTGGTCGTCAGGCAGAGCGTTGAGGTGCGGCAGGGACACGGAGGTCGCCGGATCTGGAAGTTGCGGGCGACTGAGGCGTTGCAAGGTCGACGGACGGCGGGCGAGATCGGTGGAGCGGCGGTGGAGCAGAGAGGGCTCGTGGGTCGCCGGCGCAGCCGAGGTCTGTCGGCGCAGTGGCTGGTGCGAGCAAGGCTGCTTCCGCGAGGAAGATGAACAGTACCCGCTAGGGTTTCTTTTTTTTTTTTCGTTACTATTTTTTCTTTTTTTCGTTATTTTCTTATATTTTTTCAATTCGTTACCATAAGCAAAAAAAGAAAAAAAAAAGTAACGAAGGACTAAATCGGACATTTATCAATAGTTCAGGGACCAAATTAAGCCGATCGTAAATTCAGGGACCAAATTAGGCATTTATCAATAGTTCAGGGATCAAATTGAGCCAATCGAAAGTTCAGGGACGAAATTGCACATTAAGTAATAATATAAGGACCATTTGTGACATTTTCCCTTTTATAGGCCCAAGAATATTGTTCACACCTTGATAATGACTCTCATGGCTCAAAGGCCACTGTGGAGGTGTGGACTCACGTCTTACTCGGTCCGTAATATCAATGGGGTATTTTGGAGATTAAAGGTTTACTTACCTAACATGAGCTTTTTTCATAGAAAAAGCGAGTGTTAGAATAATTAATGAGAAGGCGAATGTTAAAGAGTCTCCTTAGGGTGCTCGTTAGGCCTCTTTAATTTTGCTTTGGATATATAAAAAAAAAAAGTACATTTGAAGCAAGTAACGTTTTCGAAATATATCATTACTCAATTTTCAATATATGCTGATTCGCGTTATTTTATAGTTAGTGTTTTTAACTAGTGCCTTTAATGCATTCATTAACAAGACCCTTATAACATGGAGAATGTCTGAATTATTTGATTATAACTAAATAGTATCGTATTAACTTTGAAAAAAATTGTCAAATAATGAAATAAAACAAATATCCTAGGGGCACTCTTTAACATTTGCCTTTTCGTTAATTCTTCCGATGCTCACTTTTTGTAGGACAAAAAAGCTCATCTTTGGTAAGTAAACCTTGAACACCCGTAATGCCTCATTAATATGGATCAGGTAAGACGTAAGCAAAATCAAATGAATGACTCAAATATTTTGTAATCTCTTTTCTGCCAATGTCAAATCAAGCCTTATAGGTACACACTTGTATTTTCGTGGGGGCAAATTCACCAAATAATTACAACAGATTGTAGTTTCCCTTTCAATTTAGAGGAACCTTAGGGGCAAGTGCCTCCATTGCCCCCATGGTGAATCCGTCCATGCTGACAAGAAAAATTCAAGACGATGTCCATTGCTGTATTTTCTCTGTAGATGATGTGGTGTTGGGGTAGGTGAAACCCAAGCTGGGGCTAACCAGAAACTCGAACTTCGAAGGTAAACTTTGCAAACCTTAGCGTGTAAGTCTAGTAACCATAGAAACTGAGACGGCACCTTGAGAAAATTGGACATCATGGAGTACTAAGAACCAAGTCCTTCCATTAACTTTGATCTATTTTGACAAAACTGGAGATCAGGCAGACGACACCTTAAGAATGCTTCCTAGGATATCAGATTCAAGAGAAAATGCGAGATTCGGAATCAATTAATGCAGGAAAAAGTAGGGGCTGCCAACCAATCAAGGATAATATGGGAGGAGGTCGTTGAGATGTTTCGATCACGTTGAATGGAAGACCTTTGGGTGGAAGCCTAGGCAAGGAGATATGAGCGAGGAACGAAAACTATAGACAGGAGGGGGGATGTCACGAACTATTTAGAGCTTGTAGAAGATCTAATAAAAGATCCAAGGTAGCGACGCGATAGGATTTCTATAACCGACAACAATAGCGGGACAGAAAGCTTCAAGCTTTGAAGACGTCCAGTGGAGTTGGGTTAGTCGAGCGACTAATCCACAAGACAACTGGATGGAGCAGCTACTCAGGATAGAGACCTAGTTTGTAGTGAGAGTTACAGTTCTAATGTTCCTTTATATCTGCAGTTTTTATTTGATGCTGATGTCGCAGGCAGACCACCTTGATGTGATAGTGCTGTATTTTCCAAATGAATGAGAATTGAGAAGTTTTTATGGCGAAAGACAGAACAAAATGTTCCGTTCTGCATGGAATAAGTTCATGCTTTCATCGAGTGTCGTCCTCTATAACAATCATTTGAGTCGGCTCTCTCATTCATTTCATGCTAATTCGATCACTTGAAATATTGTTTTATATAGTCTAATGAATTGAGTCTAGCGGAGATTCCAGCGAAATTTTTTATGTCTGGCGGTGAGATGTTAAGGTACCATGCTTAAACAGAGTCGGGCTTCTGATCATCAAATGTGCATGAATTTGTACAGTTTAATTGACATGGAATTCTCAAGTCATAGATAGTAGATAAACTCTAACCTGCACGAGGTTCAGTCTCGTGCAACAGAGACTTGAGATGGCAGCTTAATTGATCCCTCTATAGCAGAAGCGTCTGGCAAGATAGATGTTGAACAGCAGCTAGGAAGGGAAGAAAATAGAAAACCTAGACAAACATTTCTATTCTCAGCATCAAATAATATTCAAACAAAGGAAACAATTATACAATGATTGCAGGAAATCCCATCCTGCACTACTAATTTTTTTCCAGCCACCCTGAATCTCAACTGAGGACCAAAGTCCAGAAGACTTCAATGCCGAGTGAAGATGGCCGAGTTGAGGACTGAGCCATTCCTGAGCAGACCTGGCCGAACTGGCTGAAGCTCTCTTCATCCAACAGTCATGTTCAACATTGTATAGAGAAGAAATTGTGGCAACTATAACCGCGTATTGTCCTGATTTTGTACAAATTACAGAGGGAGATCATGCACGATTGCTCCAAGCGCCATATTAGTCTCTTCAGTCGTTTACCATCCAAAGATTTCTCTAGCAGAATCCGTCTTACCCTCTCTTTAGGACAAATACTCTTATCAAACAGTAGTAGAAGAAAACAGAGCACCTCAAAACCCATCATCATCCCGCTCATCAGAATCACAAATTTTACACATATTGACCATGCCGCCCCTATCATAGAACAAAGACCATTCAATTTACTCGATTGTCACACAGACTGTCACACTTCCTCATGCTTGTCTTCATCGTCTTCATCTGAATCCTTCTCCTCTTTCTTCTTCAAGTAACCCCACTTCCTCAGCACCCACACACATAGCCTCACCACATTCCCCATGAACACCACCCCCATCAGGCACAGCCAGCACACCACCGACATGTCCGTCACGTCCTTCAGCATCCTCCGCGTGTCAACCAGCGATATCTTGCGCAGCACTATGAAGTAGGTGATTGCCTGCCCATGATCGCTAGCCACATGATCACCATCTGGGTCCACATCCAGCATCGCTGCTTTATTGGAAGCCTGCTCAAGAGGAGCAGGATGATGTTGAGGGAGGACAGGAAGGCCAGTGGGTTGAAGGTCATGAACTGTCCGTAGGCGATCCGCTGGATGTGGGCCATGATAGAGGTGCCCGCCATGTGCGGCTCCTTCACCAGGTTGCCGTTGGCATCGACCTTGTAGTAATCCTGCCAGACGCCTCCTGGCGGCATGGTCGCAGCTTGGAACGCCACTGTCGCTAGCAGCGAAGTGACCACCATTAGTGAATTTCTCCTGGCTCAGCCAATCGGCTTCCACCGGGGATCTTCTTAGAGCACTCAGTTTCTTTGATAGGGGTTTCCTTAAAGTACTCCGTTTCTTTGGCGGGGCTTTCTTGGTGGAGAGTGATGGGGAGATTTTAGGTGATCTTGAGGTGGTGGTGTGGGAGGTCATTCTTGGTGGTGGGTCAAGAACTGGATCATAGTGATATGGGACTGATTGGATGTCTATGGAGAGTGAAGCTTGTTGGAGAAATCTTTCCAGAATATTTTGAAGCTGACAAAACGTTTCTATCAATCTAATCTGGATAATTGCAGATCTTCTGTTTAGAGTCTGAAGACTTTCAGATCACCAGACTCAGCACTCAAGACTCAAGACTCAAGACTATTCTCATTGACAGTTTTTCTAATCCGGTGACGAAGGCAATCCAGAGCGAAGTATTTGGTTGAGGATTTAGTCCTATCCTCCGAGAAGATCTCTTGGCTGGATAAATATAACGGATTCTTTTATTCGTATTCAAGATCGTTTGAAGATCCGATGGTCGACGAAATATTCTTGGAAGGTTCTATTCTTGGAAACCAAGATCCTGATTGTATGGGCGAACAAGATTGATGGGCTATCGTCAGGTTCCTTTAATAGCTCGAATGATCTTCTTGATTGATTCCGTCCAACGGGTAGATTGGAGGAATTCTTTTGGAAAGTGCCAACATGTATGATGGCATAAAGGAGTATAAAAGGAAGACGCTCTAGTTATTTTAGTGCATGATCGATAGAAAAATTCCAGAGTCTGAAGCACCTTGATTATTAGTCGATACATTTAGAGCGAAGTTGTATACACAAAGAGTGTCTATACTTAGTGATACCTTGAGCTAGTGTGGTAGATCATCTGCACCAAGAAATCAAGGAAGAACAATGCTGTAACATCTCTTTGTTCATAGTGGAATCCAGCCAATAGGCTGTCAGTGCAGAAGAGTGGACGTAGGCTTGAAATAAGCCGAACCACTATAAACCGCGTGTTCAATTTTCTCTTCCCTTCTCTCAGTCTTACTTTGATTATTGTTTGTCTCAAATCTATCAACTGTCTAGTATTGTGCAATTATTGAGAAAAATATTTTATATACCTATTCACCCCCCCTCTAGGTACTTATTCTAGCTATATCAATTGGTATCAGAGCTCGTGTTCTCACTTTATTTGAAGTGTTTTACTTCAGAGTAAAAGATCCATGGCTAGTATGTTAGCACCAGGGCTGGTGGAAGGGCAAAGCAATACCAGACCACCCTACTTTGATGGAAAGGATTACAACATCTGGAAGAACAAGATGAAAGCTTTCCTACGATCAAAGGACCCTCTGGAATGGGATGTTGTAAAAAAAGGAATTACTCCTACAGCTGTATCAGTCTCTGAAAGAGGGAAAGAAACTATCGAGACCAGCGGAATGACTCAGGAAGAGATAATGAAGAGACAAGCACTCGATGCAAAAGCAATTTACTCTTTATATTGTGCTTTGTCACCAACTGAATATAACAGAATATCTTCTTGTGTTACAGCAAAAGAAGTTTGGGACAGATTACATATCACCTATGAAGGAACAGATCGAGTAAAGGAAACCAGAATCAACATTCTCCTCGGTCAATATGAAGCCTTCAAAATGAAACCAGGAGAATCTATAATTGACATGTTTAGCCGTTTTACAGATATTGTCAATGGTCTTGAGAATCAAGGACAAAAAATTTCTGATCCCATGAAGGTAAACAAGCTACTGCGTGGACTCTCCAAGGATTGGAATCACATAAAGACTTCAATAAGAGAGACGCAAATAATTATGTCACTATTTGTCGACGAGTTGATTGGAACTCTTCAGTCTTATGAAGTGGAACGAATTAATGAAGACGAAGATCCAAAAGGTAAGAAATCCATTGCATTAAAATCAAATGATGATTCTGATGTTACAGATTCTGAAGATGATATGGACGATAAGGAGCTTGCTCTTATGATAAGAAGATTCAGAAAATTAAATAGCAAAGGAAGAAGGTTCAACTCAAAGAAACAAAGTTTTCAAAGACAACAGACCAAGTCTGTTGATGATGAGGAACCAAACAAAGATGTAGTTTGCTTTGGATGTAAGAAAAGGGGACACATCAAACCCAACTGTCCTCTTCTGAAGAAGAAGAAAGGAAAAGCTGAAAAGTCTCGAAAGGCTCTCAAAGCCGAAACCTGGAGCGATACAGAGTGTGAAGAAAGTGATGATGAATATGCCAACTTATGTCTGATGGCGCAATTAGACTCAGACTCAAACTCTGGATCAGACTCAGACAGTGAATTTGAGGTAAGTGATTTTAAAATTCCTGTCAAAGTTTCTAAATATATAGATGAACTGTGTTTTAGTCTTAATACTTCTCTCAAAAGGATTTCCGAACTTAAAAAGGAAAACTCTGTTCTAAAACAACAAGAAAATGTTTTAAAAGAAAGAGTTAAATGTTTAGACAAGAATGTTTCCACTCTTAAAGAAAATGAAGATAGTTTTTTGAAAGAAAATGCTCTTTTAAAAACTGACTTATCAAATATTTCAAAGAAATTTTCAAGAGGGTCCAAGAAACTTGAAAAAATTCTTTCAGCTCAAAGACCTTACTTCAATAAGTCTGGTCTAGGTATGACAGCAGAAACTATTCCCTTGATTGATTTTCCTAAAGTAAAAGAAAGAATCAAGCAAAGACCCTCGAGAGAGGCTTACAAAAATCATTTCAAGAAGGTTTTTGTAAAGTCTGTAGGTCGAAATGCCCTCAGGTGTTCAAAGTGTAACAGTCCCGATCACTTTGAAAAAGAGTGTCCTATGGTTTGGAAACCTGTTAAGAAAGTATGGGCTAATACTGTTTATCTTACTAACACCAAAGGACCCAAGAAAATTTGGGTACCAAAGAAAGCTTGAGACTCTCTTTTAAATGCAGGTCTCCGTCAAGAAAAAGGTAATGTGGTATATTGACAGTGGATGCTCAAGACACATGACAGGAGACTCAAATTGCTTCATAAAGCTTGTTCAAGTAAATGGTGGAAAAGTTTCATTTGGAGGAAACAGCAAAGGAAGTATTGTGGGATTTGAAACTGTAAAAATTGGAAATCTCACAATAAGCAATGTTTCCCTAGTGGAAGGACTCAATTACAATCTTCTCAGCATCAGTCAACTGTGTGATACTGGTTTTAAGATCTTCTTTCAAGAAGGAACATGTTCTAGAATCAGTAAAGACTCTACTCAGTCTTTCATGGGTCGAAGGCATGGAAACATCTATCTCTTGGATGTGAAACCGGATGAATCGCAATGCTTAATCTCAATTCAAGACGAAGCAAGCTTATGGCACAGAAAGCTTGGTCACATTAACATGAAGCAATTAGCCAAAATCTCTACAAAGCAGCTTGTTCGAGGTCTACCCAAATTACCATACCAAAAATCTGATCCATGCACTCCATGTATTCTGGGAAAGCAAGTAAGAAATTCATTTAAGCCAATAAATCATGTTCCTACTAATCATGTACTGCAACTACTGCATATGGATCTCTTCGGACCAACCAGAACCCAGAGCATTGGAGGTAAGAAATATTGCCTAGTAATTGTGGACGATTACTCCCAATTTACTTGGGTATATTTCCTTGCAAGTAAGTCCGAAACCTTCTCGTATTTTGAGAAATTTGCTAAAAAGGTTCAAAATGAAAAAGGATGTGTTATCTCTAGTATAAGAACAGATCATGGAAGTGAATTTGAAAATCAAGATTTTACAAAATTTTGTGATAAATCTGGCTTTAAGCATGTGTTCTCCTCTCCATATACTCCTCGAGCAAAATGGAGTTGTGGAAAGAAAGAATAGATCTCTTCAAGAAATGGCTAGAACTCTTTTAATTGAAAGTAAGATTTCTTCACGATTTTGGGCTGAAGCTGTTTCAACAGCGTGCTATATCATCAATAGAGTCTTCTTAAGACCTATTCTAGAGAAAACCCCTTATGAGTTAATTAAAGGTAAGAAGCCTATTGTTTCGTACTTTCATGTGTTCGGTTGCAAATGCTTTATATTGAAAAATGCTAAAGATCGAGTTGGTAAGTTTGAAGAAAGATCAGATGAAGGCATATTCCTTGGATATTCTACATCAAGCAAAGCCTACAGAGTTTATAACAAGAAGAGCCAGTCTGTGGAGGAGTCAATGAATGTCAAATTTCAAGACTCTACGCAAGATGAATCAAGTCAGACTCATCATGAAGAGTCTAAACCTGCTTCAGACCCTCCAAAGCTTACAACTCAAGAAGTATCTCAGACTCTGGAAGACTAGCATCAAGCTGTTCGTGAAGATTCAAATAAAGAAAGAGATCATCAACCAAACAAATCAACCAGTAACTGGAAGCATAAGTTCAGTCATCCCAAAGATCTCATTATCGGCAAAATTAATGAAGGAATTCGCACCAGATTCAAAAGGCGTGAAGAGTCTAGTGCTGTGGCTCTCATTTCTGAAATTGAACCAAAGAGCATAGAAGAAGCTTTATTTGATGAAAGCTGGATTGAAGCTATGCAAGAAGAGCTCAGACAGTTCAACATTAATGATGTCTGGGAATTGACATCTAAACCAAAAGGTAAAACTGTTATTGGAGCTAAATGGGTATTCAGGAACAAGATGAATGAGAAAGGAAAAGTCGTACAAAACAAAGCAAGACTCGTGGCCAAGGGATATACGCAAGAAGAAGGAATAGACTATGATGAGACTTACGCACCAGTTGCAAGGTTAGAAGCTATTCGACTATTACTTGCGTTTGCTTGTTATAAAAATTTCAGGTTATTCCAAATGGACGTCAAAAGTGCCTTCCTAAATGGATTTATCCATGAGGAAGTTTATGTGGAACAACCACTAGGGTTTGAAGACCCAAAGAAGCGGACTCGTCTTGGACTGAAAAAAGGCCTTATATGGCTTGAAACAAGCACTTCGAGCTTGGTACGACAGACTAAGTAAGTTCTTAATATAGAATGGTTTTGTCAAAGGTAAAGTAGATACTACTTTATTTATCAAAAAGGAAAACAAAAGCTTTTTATTTGTTCAAATATATGTGGATGATATTATTTTTGGATCCCCTAATGAAAGTTTGTGCAAGAAATTTTCTAAGTCTATGCAGGATGAGTTTGAAATGAGTATGATGGGAGAGTTAACATTCTTTCTTGGACTCCAAATAAAACAATTGAAGGAAGGAACTTTTATTCATCAAGAAAAATATGCTAATGATCTTGTCAAAAGTTTGGACTGGAAAAGTGCAAAAAGACCGACATACCAATGTCAAGTTCTCGAAGATAGACAAAGATGAAGAAGGGAAGAAAGTTGATCAAAAAGCTGTACAGGGAGCATCATTAGTTCACTTCTTTATCTTGCCTTCTAGACGACATTTTGTTGAGTGTTTGCATCGTGCTAGGTTTCAATCGGATCCTAGAGAATCCCATCTCGGTGCTGCGAAACGTATTATTAAATACGTTGCTTCATCTTCAAGCATCGGTCTTTGGTATCCTAAGAAGGGAGACTTTAATCTAAGGATATTCAAACGCAGATCGGCCGGTTGCGAGTTGACGGAAAGAGCACTTCGGGAACTTGCCGGTTGCTTGGAAGCGGGACGGTGTCTTGGTTTTCAAGGAAACGAGCAACTGTGGCTCTCTCAACAACAGAAGCAGAGTATGTAGCACTTGGAAGTTGCTGTTCTATGGATAAAACAACAGCTACAAGACTTTGGCATTGAAGACTCATGCACAGAGATTAGATGTGACAACACCAGCGCAATCAATCTCACTAAAAATCCAATCCTTCACTCAAGAGCAAAGCATATAGAGATTCGACATCATTTCATCAGAGATCATGTTCAAAATGGAGAAATCACGATTCAATTTGTTGATTCAAAGAGCCAACTAGCGGATATATTCACAAAGCCTTTGGAGAAAAATCAATTCGATTTTATCCGTTCCAGACTCAACATTTTGAAGCTTGAGGAAGTTAAAGTCTAGAGACTCTCCAACCCTCAGACTCAGACATTCATGGCTATAGACTGTAAGTTATTATTATATTCAATCTCGAAAAGGTACGATCATTAGTTCAGTTAATTTATAATTTCCGTAAAAATCGGAATCTTGTCTTTTCAAAAAGATTAACTTATTTTTGGCGGTTATCGATTTCAAAAGAGGCGTCTGTTTATTTTCCTTTGTGTCGATTGATTTTTTTTTTTCTTTTTAAACTGAGTTATATATATATATATATAGTTTTCCTCGATTAATCCTCAAAACCCTAAAAGGCATTCTCCTCCCAATCTTGTCTCTACTTCGTGTTCATTCTCGAGAAAGTTGTCATCTTTTCTTGGGAAAGCGAGTAAAGGAATCTTTCAACGACAAGGAATGATGTCTTCTTCGAGAAAGTCTTCAAGAATCGTGAACAGGGGACCACAGAGAATGAAGGAGGGGCCTACCCATTTCGATCTCACCGAAGAGGAAGATTTATCGAGTTAGCAACAGAGCCCGATTCAATCTCCACCACGTCACTCTTCACCATCTACCCCACAAGGTGCGGGTCATCAACCGGAGGAAGAAATAATCGAGGACGCAGACCCTGTAAGAGTCCAAAAACCCTCTTTTATTTACAAGCTCTATCGTGCGTTGAAAAGCACTGGGACTCCGCTGAACTATATAGATGTTCCTTAAAGATAAGAATTATGGGAATGAGTATATCTTTTTGCGACGAATGGAGGACTTGGGAATTGCTCCCAAAGGAAAGGCTGAGGAAGCACTTGCGAACATTCCAAGTGACCTTCGTGTATCTGGACTGAATCCGACTGACGGGAATGATGATGATAAAATGTTCCTTGAATTTCAACCTAGAATGGGTGTTGCTGCGAAGGTGAAAGGAAAAAGGATGGATTTGTTTAAATCGAAGGAACAGGAGAATCTGTTCTTCAAATTGTTGAAACGAGGGGTGATAAACCCTAGGAGTGTTGATTTCGATTTCTTGGATGCAATTAATGTGAACTTAAGGGAGAAGTTCAATCTGCTTCAACTTGAGAAATTTTGCTTCGATACTACAGACGGTTATGCGCAATTGACAGCATACTTCTATTCGAATCTTAGCTTTTTAGATGCGAATAGAATATCCTTCAGTGTTCGAGACCACGACTATGTGGTAGATGTGGGCATCTTGGCAGATATAATTGGAGTTGAAAGAGGATGCTATCAACCGATCAAAGTTTCGATTGCTCGTACCACACTGGAGCTTGTCAAAGACAGGATTACAGAGGGAAGAATTACCTACTCAAGAATGAGTGCCATCAACATTTTGCTTCACAAAATTGTGATCAACTGTATCAGGCCAAAGTCTACATCCAAAACTGACTTGTCTAACTCCGAGGCGAAATTGATGTATGCAATCAATTCAGGGAAGAAGTTCTCTCTTCCTCACACCATTCTCTTTCACATGTACAGACAATGGTGAAGGACAAGGGCCAATTGCCTTACCCAGGTCTTGTGACCAAGATCTTCAGACACTTGAACATTGAACCTCCACATACTCTTTGTGTTCGACCATGCAACAAAATGGTGGTGGGTTTGAAAATGCTGACAAAAATGCGTCTGAAAGAGCTTGATAAGGCAATGGAGAAGTTCAAAGTGAAGACTCCAGCATCTTCTGCATCTAAGAGAAAAGGGAAGGAGCCCATGAGTGCTCCATCCAAAAAGAAAAGAACTCTTATCTTGGAGGATGAAGATGAAGAGGAAGATCTTACTATCTCTGCATTGAAAAGGACCAGACGTTCTGTACCTGAATCAACAGAACGACAGAAGAAAGGAAAAGAAGCAGAGGAAAAAGAACAGAGAGAAGAAGAGGAACAAGCAAAGAACAGAGAAGCAGAGGAGCAACAAGAGAAAGAGAAAGAAGCTGAAGAAGAAGGAGAAGTAGTGCAAGAAAATTCTGCAGATGAAGCCGGAGAGAAAGGGAATCAAGACGCTGAAGAGCATGACCATCACTCTTCCCCAATTGAGGTCCTAGAGACAGGGGGAGATGGCGAGTAAGGAAAGACTACACCATATCCTGTCAACAGTGAAGGTGTGAGTCGCTCACCAGCAAATCCAGAAGATTTTCAGGCTTCTCAAATGCCTGAGGAAGGACATGATACGTCAACACCAAATCTGCTCGATTACACCGATATTCCATCGTCTACCTTCACTCCATCCGAGAAAGCAAATGCGAGCACACAGACGGACAATACAGCAGATTTTCGTCGTATCCTTGATGTTCTTCTGGAAATGCAGGGTCAAATCTATGCTCTGGACTGTGAACTTCAAGTCCTGAAGAATGCTGGACAAGCATCTTCTATTACCCTGGCGGATTAAATGAAAGACCTCGCTCTTCAAATTCAAGCCAATGCCAAAGGAGAAGAGGTGGCTCATCTACGGGAAGACTTGAAGAGGCTGGAAGGCATCGTATAGTCAATGGGAGATTTCCAGATTGTGCGCATTTCCAAGCAGACTTGACTCTTTTCTCACCTTTTTAATGATGACAAAAGGGGGAGAATTGCAATTTGAACTTTTTACTCTTTAAACTTTGACTTTAAATTTCTTTTGTGGATTTTGATGTTTGTTTTTGAGTATGACTTGGGTGTGAACTTGAATTTGATTGACTTGGGTGTGGATTTTGATGCTTGACTGTTTGCATTTATATCAAGTATTGTTGTATGGTCTTACTCATGAAAGACTAACCGATTTTCTGTGGATGCAGAGTTTGGTTGATTTATTAATTTTTATGAGATAGCCATATTGCTTGAGTAATGTTTTACAGGTCAAAGTTGTTCAAATCTACAGGAAATTTTTGTCACCATCAAAAAGGGGGAGATTGTTGGAGAAATCTTTCCAGAATATTTTGAAGCTGACAAAACGTTTCTATCAGTCTAGTCTGGATAATTGCAGACCTTCTGTTTAGAGTCTGAAGTCTTTCAGATCACCAGACTCAGCACTTAAGACTCAAGACTCAAGACTATTCTCATTGACAATTTCTCTAATCCAGTGACGAAGGCAATCCAGAGCCGAAGTATTTGGTTGAGGATTTAGTCATATCCTCCGAGAAGATCTCTTGGCTGGATAAATATAACGGATTCTTTTATTCGTAATCAAGATCGTTTGAAGATCCGATGGTCGACGAAATATTCTTGGAAGGTTCTATTCTTGGAAACCAAGATCCCGATTGTATGGGCGAACGGATTGAAGGGCTATCGTCGAGTTCCTTTAATAGCTCGAATGATCTTCTTAATTGATTCCGTCCAACGGGTAGATTGGAGGAATTTCTTTGGTAGGTGCCAACGGGTATGATGGCATAAAGGAGTATAAAAGGAAGATGTTCTAGTTGCTTTTAGAAAATGATCGATAGAGAAATTCCAGAGTCTGAAGCACCTTGATTATTAGTTGATACATTTTGAGCGAAATTGTATACACAAAGAGTGTCTATACTTAGTGATACCTTGAGAGAGTGTGGTAGATCACCTACACCGAGAAATCAAGGAAGAACAACACTGTAACATCTCTTTGTTCATAGTGGAATCCAGCCAATAGGCTGTCAGTGCAGAAGAGTGGACGTAGGCTTGAAATAAGCCGAACCACTATAAACCGCGTGTTCAATTTTCTCTTCCCTTCTCTTAGTCTTACTTTGATTATTGTTTGTCTCAAATCTATCAACTGTCTAGTATTGTGCAATTATTGAGAAAAATCTTTTATATACCTATTCACCCCCCCTCTAGGTACTTATTCTAGCTATATCAAAGCTCCGGAGCTTTGAAGGGATGTCTCAATTTCAAGAACTATCGAGCCTCTGGGAACCTGCTCAAGAATGTCTAGTGCTGTGAGGCCACTTGAGTTTGGTGTGTTTACCTCAAGTCCTGGGATTGTAAGCAAGAACTTTTATCATCTGCACACAAATTTTTGGGGATAAATTCCCCAGTGCAAGATTACTGAAGTCCATGTTGCTGGTCTCAAGACTGATCCTGGGAAGAGAAAGGTCCGGGGAAGTTCAAACCAGCAACCATCTGGTTCCCGTTGGCTGCTCGCTAATGGAATGGGAAAGAGCAATAAGCATCCGTTTCTGAAGTCGAAGACTACTTCTATATCTACTGCCCCAGCAACAACTAAGGCACAGCCTGGTGACACATTGTGGAGCATCTCATCCCGTGTTCATGGAACTGGTGCTAAATGGAAGGAATTGGAAGCTCTTAACCCACACATACGCAACCCCAATATTATTCTCCCTAACGAAACCGTCAGGTTTCATTAAGTTGGGGTGCAAAACGGACTTCTTGAAAGAGGCTTGGTTTGCCAAGCTGGGTTGAGTGAAGTTTATGAGCTGCGTTAGTTGTGGGCTTGCTGATTGAAACCACACATTGTGGTCGTCTAAGACAGATGAAAGTACTGGCTCCTGCCTTTGAGGGCTCTCTTACCTTCCCAATTGTTATGGACTGATTATCACCAGTCTAAGGTACAAAAAGATCTGTCTATGCAATTGTTTTCATCTCTTTGTTCTTCCGTCCCCTGGAATCAGTTTGCATATGAATAGTAATTTTCTGTGTATTGTGTGGGATGATACGCTACCAATCCTTTGTCTTGTGATTAGGAACAACAGGTCGGTCCATGAGATTTTAGGTTGCATTTCTGCCTTGTCCCTCCTCTACTTGTCTATATAAAGACGAAAAGATCATTTGGCAAGAAGTCATAATATCAGAGCTTGAATGTTGTTTTGGAAGCACACATTCTGGTATGTGAACATTACATATGAAATTAGCGCTGCTTCGATTCCGACCTTTGAGGGAGGATCAGCTTGCACGGCTTGCCAATAATAATGGAGTGTTTTCTGTGAAATCTGTGTATCACTTCCTTAAAATTAGGCAGGAAAGATAGTGTAAGAAGTTCATGTAAATGGTGTGACTGCATTATGGTTAGGTGCCATGGGGTTGAAATTGATCAGACAGAGAGGCTCATTAGCTTTGATCAGATGGCTTTTGGACATCTATCAGCATTGGAGAAGAATATGAAGGAAGCATAAAAGAAGTGTGGATGCTTTTGAGGTAGGTGGGTTCGGGTGTTTGGTGTGATTCGAAAGAGAGTGGGGAAGCTCTGAGACAAATCATAGAATGGCCCAATGTTGCTTTTACCTACTAATTTGCGGCATGCATAGTAGTAGATCAGATTACTTTGTGGCCGGGCCTTCCCATTCTCTTTAGAAAGATTCGGCTACGCGGGCGAGACATCTTTGATGAGGAGAGCTCGAGAATAATGCGAGATGGACTCTGCGTTTGGTTAGTAGTCTCATTAAATCGTTTGCACAACTAGCGGTACTCAGAATAATCTTATGACATAGGGATTAAGTTACAAAGAACATAGGCATCAAGACTATGCTGTAATCCTTTGTCCCACCAGATGAATACACCAGATCTTGATATTGCCCCTAGATCTGCACCAACTCACACACCCTGATATCCCCTTCTTGAGCTTTTGCGAATCTTTCACATTCCGGAGGACCATCGCAAGGAATCGAACGATGTGAACTAGAAAAACAATTGCTACAATGCCGATCCAAACATACATGGAGTAGCTAACCACCCTTGAGATCGGCTTCACACCTTCAGGTTTCATTTTCATGTAAAAGAGGACCATCATGGACTGAAGGTAAGTCAGCGCCATGGAAGTGATGGTCGCCCACGTTGTGGCCATCAGAATCCACATTAGAACCTTCTTCCTCAAGGGCAAGCCACTCATGAGCAAGAAGATTGTGCTAAGGGATGCAAGAAAAGAGACGGTGTTGCTTATCCTGAACGTTGGGTAACCCCCTTTATAGTTTGCGGCCAGTATCGATGTTCCTGCGTAGTATGAGATGTTGCCTTGGTTGTCTCTCTGATCGTCGTTCCACATGCCGCCGGGAGGGTTAAGGCCAGCTTGGTAAGCCATGGCTGCGATCACGGTAGCAGCTATCTGTCGTGACATGAAAGAAAGTTTTAAAATTGTGAATGAAGAAATAGTGTTTCACCTATATTAGAAAATATGAAGATCGTCGAGTCAAAGTTAGTCATTTCAACAAATACACAATTATGAGCAATTTAGTAGATATGTAGAAAACATTTTTAAGAAAACATAACTATTTATTTTAAGCGACACAAATGATCATTTTTAGGAAAATATTTTCTGAATCATTCATTTTTCATGAAACAAACACGAGTTTAAATTAACTAGTTGTGAGATATGACGTTAATTACGATAACATGACCAATCTGATCTAAGTGCTACTCCAAGATATCTAACTAAAGCATTACCATAAGAGAATTGTGCTTCTTCTCAATCCATTCCTCGTGTTTGTCTTCTTCTTGCTTCCTCCTATCACTTGAGAAAGACTCTGGTGGAAACGCCTTTACCGGAGGAGTTTTGGTGGAGGGAGGTGCTACAGATGCTAGGTCAACTACAACAATTGAATTCTCCTCATTCGTGTTATCAACAACTGCTTGGTGAGTTGTCGATGCAGGGAATCTTATGGCTCTCAGAGCTCTAGCATGTACTAACAGTTCTCTCAATTCAATAGCTTTGAAATCCTTTGGAAAATATTCCACTATATCTAGAGCAGAGAAGCCCTTTCTATTTACTATGTTCACATGCACTTCGCCCCTTCGAAGCAGATATTTCACTGTCTGCACAAAAAGATGAGCTTCTTATCAATTATAAAAGAAACAACAAACAAATATATTTCCTGTAAGTTTTTTCAATTGAAATCTACTAAAGTTTTAATGCAGAAAACTTGAGTCTATAGAAAAATGAGAATGAGTCGGATTTTATCTTCACAAAATGTTCAATTGGAATGTGATATGTGACGTCATCACAATTTCGAAGTAATTCGAAGCAAAAAGGATTACCTCTATTTGCTTGTTTGCTGCGGCCAAATGCAAAATGGTATTACCCTCGTCATCTTGAGCTTCACCAAATCACCATCTCTCACTATCTCCACCAGGACTTTCAGAGTCTCCAAACGGTTATGCCTCACTCCCAAATGGAGAGCGGTTTGACCGTGGCTCAGCTTGTGCTTGGCCGCCTCTGGTCTTGCCTTCACCAGCTCTATCACAATCTTGGTTCGGCCTGTCATCATGACTAGATGAAGTGGGGTCCTCCCATCTTCGTCCTGGACAAGGCATGCATAGGGGTCTGATTGTAACAATTCCCTTGCTATTTTGACGTATCCATTCGCAGATGCCCAGTGAAGAGGCGTACGTCCCTGCAAAAGTGAAGTGCTTAGCTATGGAGCATTCTCTCCGTCTGAATTTTGTTAATTTCCTTGAGATATATGATGGGTTTGATTTCTCAAAGATCATGAAAACTGGAAAAGAAAATGCTATATTACATGTGCAAAATCTAATTTGACAAGCAAGATAGTCTGATCTATGTAGAGATATTCCACGGAAATATAGTTAATAAATTACTTTACACATGGCTAAAAGCCTAAAACTTGCAAAAACCTAGTCAAAGCAGTTACGATTCCACCGATTATCTAGTTTGCGAGGATGACTAGTTTCAGTTTGATCTGACAAAAGGATATCAAACAACCACAACCAAGGTTTTCGCTTCGACATACCTGCGAGTCCGACTCCATAGCCCAATCCCTTTTATGGGCCAAAAGATCCTTGGCAAACTGTGCATGACCTTGCATACAGGCCACATGCAATGGTGTCTCGTCGAAGCAAGTGACAGAAGCCCGAGCCAGGATGAGTCGGTCTTCTTGCAGCAACTGAGCTAACGACTCGACGCAGCCGTCATGCGACGCTTCATAGGGCCTCCTCTCTTGGTGGCTTCTTTCAAGTGCTAAGGAAGGTTGTTGATGCGATGGCGGGGACGGCGACCTCCCCCTCGGGCTTGTGATCGATGGCATTGTTCCCAGCTCGTGGGTGAACTCGAAATCGCTCGGGTTGATCACCTGAAGCTTTTGGTCCATCCACGATCTCTCTTTTTCTTTCACTAGACTTCCTCGGAGTTGGAGTGTCAAAGGTTGAGATTGTTAACTATATAAAAGGTGGGAGGGCCACAAGGCACAGTCCGCGTCGAGTGGGTGTGGGCGTAGGGCTCCGGCTGTGGTCTGTGCTTCGTCCTAGAGGTAACCATTCCGTCCACCTCTGCGTCGAGTCCGCGTCGAGTGGGTTTGGAGCTCGAGGGCGTACGGCACCGACTGTGGTCTGTGCTTCGTCCTAGAGTCCGCGTCGAGTGGGTGTGGGCGTAAGGCCCCGGTTGTGGTCTGTGCTTCGTCCTACAGGTAATCATTCCGTCCACCTCCGCGTCGAGTCCGCATCGAGTGGGTGTGGAGCATGAGGGCGTACGGCCCTGACTGTGGTCTGTGCTTTGTTCTCGCATTCCTAGAGATGAGAGATGGCCACAAGGCGCAGTCTTCGATGCAAGATTCCGTCCACCTCCGCGTCGATTGGGGGTGGAGCACGAGGGCGTAGGGTGTTGACTGTGGTCTGTGCTCCGTCCTAGAGGTGACCATTGAACACGCTCGAATCAGATTCGATGATCGGATTTATCGTGTCGTCCAAATCACTAATGCCGTAGAGTTTATATAGAAATTTTTGGGCGGGTCGGGCTTTCTTGTATAAGATGTTTTGTCCAAGCTCCCCCATTTGCCTCTCGGGTCTGAGCTGCTGAGTGAGGCGCCCTTGTGTTGATCACCTTCATGTATTCGTGTTGAGATATTATTGAGTGTGGTAACTCATTGGTAAAGAGGACATGTTATTTTCTCTATGATCCCAAGTTCAAAATGAAGTCATGTCTTTAGCATTTCTACTGCATCTCTATAGACCTCTTAACTTCTGGCCCCTCGATTGGGTTGCCGTTGTTGGAGAAATCTTTCTAGAATATTTTAAAGCTGACAAAACGTTTCTATTAGTCTAGTCTGGATATTTGCAGACCGTCTGTTTAAAGTCTGAAGACTTTCTGATCACCAAACTCAGCACTCAAGACTCAAGACTTAAGACTCAAGACTATTCTCATTGACAGTCTTTCTGATCCAGTGACGAAGGAAATCCAGAGCCGAAGTATATGGTTGAGGATTTAATCCTATTCTCTGGAGAAGATCTCTTGGTTGGATAAATATAACGGATTATTTTATTCGTATCTAGATCGATTGAAGATCCGATGGTCGACGAAATATTCTTGGAATGTTCTATTCTTGGAAACCAAGATCCTGATTGTATGGGCGAACAGGATTGATGGGCTATCGTCAGGTTCCTTTAATAGCTCGAATGATCTTCTTAATTGATTCCGTCCAACGGGTAGATTGGAGGAATTCCTTTGGTAAGTGCCAACGGTTATGATGGCATAAAGGAGTATAAAAGAAAGACGTTCTAGTTGTTTTAAGAGTGTGATCGATAGAGAAATTCCAGAGTCTGAAGCACCTTGATTATTAGTCGATACAGTTTGAGCGAAATTGTATACACAGAGAGTGTCTATACTTGGTGATACCTTGAGCGAGTGTGGTAGATCATCTACACCTAGAAATCAAGGAAGATCAACGCTGTAACATCTCTTTGTTCATAGTGGAATCCAGCCAATTGGCTGTCAGTACAGAAGAGTGGACGTAGGCTTGAATCAAGCCGAACCACTATAAACCGCGTGTTCAATCCTCTCTTTCCTTTACTCAGTCTTACGTTGATTATTATTTGTTGCAAATCCTTCAATTGTCTAAGTGTTGTGCAATTATCAAGAAAAATCTTTTATGTACCTATTCACCCCCCTCTAGGTACTCGTACTAGCTATATCAGCCGTGACAAGCCCATCGGCTTCTTCACCCTCGGAGGTATGAGTTTCAAGTAAACCAAGTAGTTATGGCTCAAATCACATATTTTGATACGGGGTGTGAGACACTAATGCTCAAAGGGAATTGATGAGATGGTCACATTTTCACACTCTTTTTCAACTTGTTTAAGTGACTCTTACAATCTATCACATCACTTCGTAAACTAATTTCGAAAAAAATCTTAAAGTGCCCTCATTTCATCAAATAATGACATAAGTGGACATTGTGTTAAATAAGGGTTTGAAATGGTCATGGAAATTTCAAATAAGGGCTTGACCTCACTGATTGCCGATCGGCTAAATATTCCAACCGATCAAAGGTAGTTTCGTCAAAAGATGATTTCAATTTTAAATTATTTTTTCTTTTTTCTCTTTTCCTTTTCTTTTTCCTTTTTCTTTCTTCTTTTCTGGCGAGTACCGGCAAGGGCTCGACGACCTTATTGAGGTGAGGCCATCCCATTGGCGAGGTGACCCTTGCCCAAATCTGGTGAGGGCGGCCCTCGCCTATGGCTTTCGAGGGCGGCCTCACACAGGGCAAGGGTCACCTCCCCTAGGCAAGGCCCTACCTCGCCTAGCCCTCTCCGAGTATTACCGGTGGCTATCGGCCATCAACGAAGAAGAAGGAGAAACTAGCAAAAAAGGAAAAAAGGTGAATGACAAAATGCCATTGGCCAACTAGAAAGTCATGCCCTTATTTGAAATAAAAATCATTTTTAAATCTTGATTTGAGAAAATAAGCACACCATGCCCTTATTTGAGAATGAAGACACTTCATTGAAATCATCAGCTCTGATACTACTTTTAGGGAGGCACAAGGAAAGCCCAAAACTTTTACCTAGGGAGACTGCTAAGTCCAAGCTTAAGCCCGAGCCCAATAATATATCTCGTTGAACTCACCTTTACTTAGAAATTGAAATCAATAAGTTATGAACAAATTAGAATGTTATTGACTTCTACATTTTACAACACATCATGAATGTGAGGTTTCTTGCGTATAATATCCTTACACGTGCATCTCAATACTATAAGTGAAATGATGATATTTTGGGAAACTATAAAAACATACGTGCGGGCATGAGAAGGCTTTTATAGTATAGTGGGCCATTTGTTTATTTAGTCAAAAGCCCATAACCAAATTATTTATCTGCTGATTTTACTAATTTATGATTATGGGAGTGTGTTAATACTTTATCCAGGCATGCGCGCAACGCTCCAACTTTTCTATTATAGTTTAGTTAAAGCATTGAAACTCAAATAAAGTGAAGTTGAAAGAACTAGGCAACCGCTAAACCATTGATGTCAAAAACTATGTACTGATCTGTTAAGCAGAACTAACAGTGCAAACCTTCAGGAAATCGCCGCTGCATCCTGAATGGGAATGCAAAGGGTTCCGCGATGCCACCAAACCTCAAATGGGGTTTCACGGTTATTGACTCATTTCTTTCTTGTCTCTTGTACTCCCAACCATCTTCAATAACTTAAACTCGCTGAAACGTGGGAAATGATCCGCTTCCTCATTATTCGCATGGATTAATGGTTTGGATGGATACGACATCAAATGGATGCACCAATAAGATGAAAGGGGATCACATCCTTACACTGACGTCTATGTCGCGTGTACCGTTTGGATAATCCTTTACATATTCAATTTTCGGGTCGATCGAGTGTCGTGTGATTGTCTAACAAGTTTGGCTAAAGATTAGAAGGCACTAAGGGAATACGGAATTTCCATCTACGTACTTTCATAGGCACAAAGAATGTTCACACCTTGATAAGGACTCTTACGGCTAAAACGCCATTGTGGAGATTTGGGTTCGCATCTTACTCGGTCCTTAGTATCAATGGGATATTTGGGAGGTTTAAGGTTTACTTATCTCAAATGGGCTCTTCTCATAGAAAGCGAGTATTAGAATAATTAATAAAAATGAAAATGTTAAAGAATGTAGTTAGGGTACTTGTTGGGCCTCATTAATTTTGCTATGGAAATATAAATTTGTATATTTGAAGTCGTGAAGATGAAGTTGTTATTCGTGACTGCCATGCCAAAGCAGGTGAGTTGTGTAGCAAAGAATCACTAATGAAAGAATTAGAGTCGGCTTTGAGTAACGTGTCAGATTTAGAAGTGGCTGCACTGGATTCTCCTGAAGATCGAGAGGATGACCTTGACATTAGAGCGAGTTATAAAATGAACAGAAAGGGGAGGTCACTTAGCTTGGATGATGTTGCTGATTCCGTGGCCTGTGAATTCTTGGATATGTTGGGAATAGAGCACAGCCCTTTTGGCTTGACTTCAGAAAGTGAGCCAGAATCTCCACGAGAGCGTCTTTTGAGGCAGTTTTAGAGGGAAGCTCTAGCTGGTGGTGGTTGTTCTTTATTTGGTTTTGATGTAGGTGATGAGGACTTTGCCGAACAAGGCAACGACGCTGCTAATGTGCCTGGCTGGGGGAATACATCTGAGGATTTTGAACTTCAGTCACTAATTCAAGCTGCCGAAGAAGAGCATCTGATGGCAAACCATGTTAACAAAACAAAAGCAAAAATGTTGGAAGACCTCGAGACAGAAGCTTTGATGCGTGAATGGGGTTTGAATGAGAAGTCTTTTCAGTCTTCTCCACCTAGCCATTCTGGTGGGTTTGGCAGTCCAATTCATCTTCCTCCTGAAGAATTAGTGGAGAGGGGTTACGGCCATATCTCCAGACGAAAAATGGAGGCTTTTTGCGGTCAATGAATCCCTCACTTTTCAAGAACGCTAAAAGCGGTGGGAGCTTGGTTATGCAGGCTTCTAGTCCAGTTGTAGTACCCGCAGAAATGGGCTCTAGTATCATGGAAATATTGCAGGGTCTGGCTGTAAGAGTTTTCCTAATGTGGACTACATTAATTGATATTATAATTTATTGTTTTTACAGTTACCGTAAAACAGGGCTGGTCTAAGGTGAGATAGTCTTAATTAGTCTAATATGGGGCTGGCTAGTGTGGGCTGAGTTGAGCCTGGCCCGTAATGAGAGGGATTGGCTGGAAACTCTATAAATAGTGCTCAAGTCTCTCCTCTAACCCTAATTCTCACATGTATCCTCACCTAAGGGGTGTTTACCTAACGCTAAACGTGAGGGGGCCGCCTCATTGAGCCAGTGATACGGAGGGCAATAGAGGAGAATGACTTGATGCGTGGATCCCCTTGATATATGTGGGTAATCCTTTTTCTGCTTCCGCTTTATGTTCGATGAATCCCAAAACAGGTGCGTTAATCTTTCTACTCAATTATGCATGTTCTTGTTCTGGTTATGGAGATCTTGGGGTTGCGCAATTTGCATCCAACTCGCAATTTGCATCTAACATGTGGTATCAGAGCAACCATAACCTTAGAACTCGAACGCAATTGGTTTTGCCCTAATTTGTACGGATTTACCATAATTTGTACGGATCTACCCTAATTTTTATGGATTAGCCCTAATTGGTATTGATCTTGCCATAATTTGTGATTTTCGAGACTTTTTGTTCAATAAAAATTAAATTAAATCACAAATTTGGATTGGGGGAGACGAGACGAGCAAGACGGTCGGCGGAGCGTCACCGGAGGAGGCCGCACGTGCCCCCACGTGCGGCCACGCGCCGCCTGGGCGTTGAACGCGCGCTGCGCGTGAGCTCCACGCGCCGTGCACTCAGGTGGCACATGTGGGCGCGTGGAGGATCCTATCGACGCGTGGCTGGCACATAAAAATGTGTGATTCATCAATAAAAATCAAACTTTATTGTGAACTGAAGCTGGATTAATAAGATACAATTCATATGAGATTATATTTGAGCTATGTATTGAGCTGATGAGAAACAATAAAGATTATAAAACTTTTGTTACTTAAGTATACTCATTTACACACTGGTAATCTTTGAATGATAGACGACTTAAGGACTCGTGACCAAACCGATGTACCGATTAACACATCTCTTTGAATGTGGGTAATGCATGTCAATTAAGTTACTGCATATTGTACATGAACTCATCTGGTCACTTGTTAATGTCTATCAAGTTGAATATTTTTTATGGTTAATGAGTATGACAACATTTATGCAGAGCAATAGTATCTACTGTTAAATTTTAGATATTTGGTTCTCTGGTTTGACTCAATTAATAGGCCACTGGTTGAAGTAATGATATTTGTTACCTAAAATTGATTAATAAATCAGTTGTTGGCCTTGGAGTCATTTTTGCCTTATGAATTCATGAGTGATAATGGATCAGCTGTCAAGCTTGTCGATTTGGTGCACCCTGTATTACTATTGATGTTAATTTGTGAGAGATATTATAGATCAGCATTCTTTTTATATTGTTCTGGTAATATGTAATTGGGGTGCATAAGAGATGTTTTATTCTCTGTTATGAGAAGTTTCTTGTGTTACTATGATCAATACATACACACACACACACATATATATATATATATGATTATTTTTTTATTAATGAATAAAGCAATGTAATTAGCATGATATGTGATTTTGGTGGTATGATGCCCCTATCACTAAAGTTAAAATCACATATATATGGTGTATGTGAGGAGTAAAGCTTATATCCCTAGTATGAGAGAATTTCAATGATTCAATTAAGTAGTGACCGCCAAAGTGGCACACTTGATTGGGTTTGAGAAATTTTGGTCTCGTATGATGATTGGGATGTCTCCTGGTCTAATGCGTAATCATACTCTCAAAGGAGGTGATTGTGTATTAGTTCATGGAGGGATACATGATAGTGTGGTGGAGGAATGATTGATTCTAGTGATTCATATGCCCAAAGGTGATGAATTCACGAAGAATTGGAACATATTCTCATAACCCTTATCATGTGGGGAGTGTACAATTGCATGTGATATATTCTGCCCAAAGGTAATTATGTCACTTTGCATGTAACTCTCTGGATGTGTACTTGTACGTCAAGTTACACAATGCTCACATGATGCTAATTATATACTGTTTGTTTTTCAGTCACATTTTCTGTAAATGGTAATTCCGTCATCATTAAGATTTTTACTGCTTCAAATTTTAAGTTGTGGACATATGATTTGTTGTTTGAGAAAAGAGCAATTGAATTTGCTTACTGTCCATGAAGCGTTCCATTCTGGAACACTTGAAAAGAGGTTTGCCTGCAGACTGCATTGCTATAAGATGATGGAAGCCTTAGTTGCTTAAAATTATGTCTTGTCTGATATTGAAATTAGGACACATCTGCAAAGATTGTGTTTAAGTTCTAATGACATATACATCTCGTATATGATTAAAAGGTTGTTTCCAAAAGTTTTTTTTTTTAAGGAAAATGATCGAGATAAATGTCTTAAAAGGTTGTCAGGTTTAACAGTGGCCGTTAGTATTTTGGCAAGTATGACAATGCGAAATAACTTAAAGGGTCATTTGTCAAATACTTGGTAGATTCTGGGGTGGTAATTTAATTACTATACCTGAAAATTCTGACAAAAAGATTTGGTCGAAAGGCATAAATGCACCATATTGAACATGGTGATGAGTATGATTAGTAAGACTAATTTATCTGGTCTTTTGTGGGCTGATATTATGAAAGCAATTTTTTCATATACAAAAGGGGTATTGATTTTATGACCCTAAATAAGGTACAAGAATTATGGAATCACATACTCTAAAGTTTTTAAAAATTGACGTAATTGTAGAGGATAACTGCTCTCAGACTATTAAAGATAATAGTATGATGGATGTTACTATGCTTTGTCTTTACCTATACAGATAATTATGGAATCTCCTGTACCATAGACTAAACTTGTTGAGGTTCAAGGTACTATTCTTGATATAGTTTATAATGAAATTTTTTAAACCTTTCAAGTGCAGAATGAAGTGGTTGCAGCTTTATTAAGGAGATTTGTTAAGGAAAGACGATCGTTATACCATCAGACTATATAATCTATTTGTGAGAGCATGATTACAATATCCACTATATGATTGATATAATGACATATTTATAAATATCGTTTCTTATTCTCAATCAAGTATGTGTTTAGATGCCATAAAATGCGATATACAATCTATGAAACATTATAGTGTTTGGAAATTAACTTACTTGCCTAAAGATTACAAGTTCATTAGTTGCAAATTGGCGTACAAAATTAAAAGAATTTCAAAGAAAGATTGTGGAATTTAAAGCCAAATTGGTAATTAAAGTTTTAACTCTGAAAGAGGGGTGGATTGTTTATAGTGAAGAAATAATTATTTCTTTAAATATTCTTTCAAAGTGAACGTGGCATTAATAATTTATTTTGATATAAAGTTACGCCAAATAGATACAACATATATATTATGTAACTGGATGATTTTGCAGCAGATTCAAGTAAACTTGTGTATAGACTGAAAAGTTCTAATTCATGGTCTTAAGCAAGTTTCCAGACAATATTATTAAAGTTTCATAGTGTTGTTATTTTGTTCAATTGGGAATAAAGTAATTCAATATACTGCAAGGTCGGTGGGAGGAAATTTATTTTTCTCATACTTTATGTACATGATGTTTTGCTTACAAGTTGTGACATTGAGACATCTTATATCCTTTGTTAAGGATTGTTTTTGCCATATTATATTAGATTTTCTCGAAGGACATTTGCTGATTGTATATTGAAAATATTCAATATACATCATTGCAAGCCAAGAATTGCTCCTGTTGTTAAGGGTGATGGACTAAATCTATCACATTGTCCTTATTTAGATATTAAGAAAATCTAATTAAATGGTGTACCTTATGTCAGTGCACTTAAAAGTATAATGTATGCTCAAATTTGCACTAGACTAAATGTTGTCTTTGTGACGGGACTTCTAGGCGAGATATCGGTCAAATCCAAGACATGATCACTGGGTTGCTGTCAAGAAGGTTTTAAGGTACTTAAAGAAGACAAGAGATTATATGCTAATTTATAGACATGTTCAATTTTTGCAGTTAGTAGAGTATTTAGATGTAAACTTTGCTGGCTATTCCGATGACATGCAATCAATAAAGGAATACAGATTTATGTTAGTAAGAAGTGCAGTAAATAAAGTTCTTTGATATCTTCTACTATGTATGCAGTGTTAGTAACATTCTTTTAGGTTGTTACTTGGGCTATTAGGCTCCAAAACCTCATGACGGAATTGATCGTTTTAACTTGATGGATAGACTCATACGGTTGTATTGAGATAACAAATTTGTAGTATTATTTATTTACTACAGAGGTCTCAAGGGGTATAAATATATGGTGGTAAGATATTTTTGACCATAAAGAAATGGTACAGAAATGTGACTTATATTATAACATATTTTCACAGATGATGTGGTTGCAGATCCACTAACTAAAGGCCTACGCCCATGTGTATTTTAGTAACATATCGTTAACATAGGCCTAGGAGTATCTTCGGATACTGTTGTTTAGTGGGAGCTATTTTAGCTTTACTCTGATAAAGTTCACATTTGTGGTTCGTTACACTTAGTAACAGTTTGATATGTATTAACTTTTGTATTCAATAAAATATTTTGAATGTGTTGTTATTATGTTGAATACATATTGATAAAGTCTCAAGGGATTATATAGACCTTGAGTGAAGGCTAGGGGAATCCGGGCATTCGGTTATTAGCCTTGAGCATATGTCTTGTGATACATGAAGAAAGGTTAACCATAAGGACAAGATATATGTGGGTTCATTGGAACCATAAAGCATTCTCTTGTGGCACAAGTTTTTTGTGACACCTAAGGTAAGAGAATGGTAACTGACAAATGGGATCTCTCTATGAGAGATGTTATCCATTTGACACACTACCATATTGAATCCATATTAATAAAGTTGAGAACATTCGTGACCATGGAAGGCTCTGTGTGTATACATGCAGTTACTGCCATGATTCGGTGTTTGAGACTTTATGGGATAGGATTGACTATTAAGAATTATCTCTGGACCAATGTGCACGCATAAGGTACGATTTCAATTAATATAGTCCAAGTGGGAGACTGTAAGAGTTTTCCTAATGTGGACTACATTAATTGATATTGTAATTTATTGTTTTTACGGTTACCGTAAAACAGGGCTGGTCTAAGGTGAGATAGAATGTTTCTTAATTAGTCTAATATGGGGCTGGCTAGTGTGGGCCGAGTTGAGCCTGGCCCGTAATGAGGGGGACTGGCTGGAAACTCTATAAATAGTGCTCAAGTCTCTCCTCTAACCCTAATTCTCACATGTATCCTCACCTAAGGGGCGTTTACCTAACGCTAAATGTGAGGGGGCCGCCTCATTGAGCCAGTGATACGGAGGGAAATAGAGGAGAAGGATTTGATGCGTGGATCCCCTTGATATATATGGGTAATCTTTTTTCTGCTTCCGCTTTATGTTCGATGGATCCCAAAACAGGTGCGTTAATCTTTCTACTCAATTATGCATGTTCTTGTTCTGGTTATGGAGATCTTGGGGTTGCGTAATTTGCATCCAACTCGCAATTTGCGTCTGACACTGGCTTCTGTTGGAATTGAAAAGCTCTCCATGCAGGCGAACAAGTTAATGCCCATGGAAGATATAACTGGAAAGATAATGCAACAAGTCGCATGGGAAGCCTCACCTTCTCTTGAAGGAGTTGAAAGGTTTGTGGCAACTTTTTTAAACATCTTGTCTTTTATGTATATTTTTAAAAGATACTAACTCTACAAAATTTCAACCTTGGTGCTGGCAATGTCTATTGAACGACAGTTTAGCAGCGGGGCAAGATTTGACTTCCTGGCAATTCAGAAACACAGAAGCATCATACAATTCTAGGTCTAGTAAGTACAATCAAAATGCAGCTGGCAATGATGTTGGCTCTGAATATGTATCTTTAGAGGATCTGGCTCCTTTGGCTATGGATAAGATTGAAGCACTGTCAATTGAGGGGTTGAGGATACACTCTGGCATGTCAGACAAGGATGCACCTTCAATTATCAGTGCACAATCAATTGGAGATGTTTCGACTCTACGGGGCAAGGGCGTGGATATCAGTGGGTCACTGGGTCTTGAGGGAACAGGTGGGTTGCAGCTGTTGGATCTAAAGGAAAGTAGCGACGACAAAGATGAAGGGTTGATGAGCCTATCTCTAAGTCTTGATGAATGGATGAGGTTGGACTCTGGTGAACTTGATGATGAAGATCAAATTAGTGAGCGAACTTCTAAAATTCTTGCCGCGCATCATGCCAACTCCTTGGACTGGATACGTGGAGGGTCAAAGGGGGATAGAAGGCGTGGCAAAGGCTCTGGTAGGAAGTGTGGTCTTTTGGGCAATAATTTCACAGTTGCATTGATGGTGCAACTACGGGATCCTTTGCGGAATTATGAACCAGTCGGTGCACCAATGCTTGCGCTAATTCAGGTCAAGAGAGTGTTTGTTCCACCGAAGCCAAGGATTTACCTCAAGGTATCTGAAGTAAAATATGAGGATGAAGAGGATGAGTCGGCCGAGTCCAAAAAGGAGGAAGAAATTAAGGAGGGGACAGAAGAAAAGAAATCTGAGGTGGAAGAAATTCCCCAGTATAAGATTACTGAAGTACATGTTGCTGGTCTTAAGACTGATCTTGGGAAGAGAAAGGTCTGGGGAAGCTCAAACCAGCAACAATCTGGTTCCCGTTGGTTGCTTGCTAATGGAATGGGAAAGAGCAATAAGCATCCGTTCTTGAAGTCGAAGACTGCTTCTTCTAAATCTACTGCCCCAGCAACAACTAAGGCACAGCCTGGTGACACATTGTGGAGCATCTCATCCCGTGTTCATGGAACTGGCGCTAAATGGAAGGAATTGGCGGCTCTTAACCCACACATACGCAACCCCAATATTATTCTCCCAAATGAAACCGTCAGGTTGCGTTAAGTTGGGGGTGCGAAATAGAACTTCTTGAAAGAGGCTTGGTTGCCAAGCTGGGTTGAGTGAAGTTTATGAGCTGCGTTAGTTATGGGCTTGCTGATCGAAACCACACATTGTGGTTGTCTAAGACAGATGAAAGTACTGGCTCCTGCCTTTGAGAACTCTCCTGCTTTCCCAATTGTTATGGACTGATTATCACCAGTCTAAGGTACGAAAGATCTGTCTATGCAATTGTTTTCATCTCTCTGTTCTTCCATCCCCTGTAATCAGTTTGCATATGAACAGTAATTTTTTTGTCTTTTGTTTGGGATGATACCTACCAATCCTTTGTCTTGTGATTAGGAACAACAGATCGGTCCATGAGATTTTAGGTTCCATTTCTACCTTGTCCCTCCTCTACTTGTCTATATAAAGAAGAAAAAATCCTTTGGCAAGCAGTTATAATATCAGAGCTTGAATGTTGTTTTAGAAGAAGCACACGTTCTGGTATGTGAATATTACATATGAAACTAGCACTGCTTCGATTCCGACCTTTGAGGGAGGATCAGCTTGCACGGCCTGCGAATAATAATGGAGTGTTTTCTGTGAAATCTGTGTATCGCTTCCTTAAAATTAGGCAGGCAAAGATAGTGTAAGAAGTTCATGTAAATGGTGTGACTGCATTGTGGTTTGGTGCCATGGGGTTGAAATTGATCAGACAGAGAGGCTCACTAGCTTTGATCAGATGGCTTTTGGACATCTATCAGCATTGGAGAAGAATATGAAGGAAGCATAAAAGAAGTGAGGATGCTTTTGAGGTAGCTGGGTTCGGTTGTTTGGTGCGATTGGAAAGAGAGTGCTGAAGCTTTGTGAGACAAATCATAGAATGGCCCAATGTTGCTGTAGATCAGATTACTTTGGGTCCAGGCCTTCCCATTCTCTTTAGAAAGATTTGGCTATTCAGGCGAGACATCTCTGATGAGGAGAACTCGAGAATAATGCGAGATGGACTCTGCGATTGGTTTAGTAGTCTCATTAAATCGTTTGCACAACTAGCAGTACTCAGAATGATCTTATGACATAGGGATTAAGTTAGAAAGAACGCAGGCATCAAGACTATACAGTAATCCTTTGTCCCACCAGATGAATACACTAGATCTTGCTATTGCCCGTAGATCTGCACCAACTCACACACCCTGCTATCCACTTCTTGAGCTTTTGCGATTCTTTCACATTCCGGAGGACGATCGTGAGGAATCGAACGGTTTTAACTAGAAAAACAATGGCTACAATGCCGAGCCAAACAAACGAGGAGTACGTAACCACTGTGGTCGACCCCCTATCCATGGAGTACCGCCCATCCTCTGTGATCGGGCTCCCATGTTTAGGTTTTCTGCCTACCAACGAGATGGCCGCCATGGAAGCGAGGTAAGTCAGCGCCATGAAAGTGATGGTCACCCCATTGTGGCCGTCAGAATCCACATCAGAACCTTCTTCCCCAAGGGCAAGCCACTCATAAGCAAGAAGATCGTGCTAAGGGATGCAAGAAAAGAGACGGTGTTGTATATCCAGAACGCTGCGTAACCGTCTGGAAGGTTTGCAGCCATTATCGATGTTCCTGCGTAGTATAAGATGGTGCCGTTGTTGTCTTTCTGATCGTTGTCCCACAGGCCGCAGGGAGGGCTAAGGCCGGCTTGGTAAGCCATGGCTGCGATCAGGGTGGCAATTATCTGTCGTGACGTGAAAGAAAGTTTTAAAATTGCGAATGAAGAAATAGTGTTTCGCCTATATTTGAAAATATGAAGATTGTCAAGTCATTTCAACAAATACACAAATTCAATTGATGGCTTTTCCTATATTTATCGAAATACAAGGAAATTGTGGCGAGCTCTCTACAGAAATAGAGGTCATGGATTAAATTATGAAAAAACCAAGTGTATGAATATACACATATATGAGAAAAAAAAATGTAGATATTTTGAAGTTTGAACGTCTTTTTATAAAGGTTGCTATTGTTGTTAGAAAGAAAATCAAAATCTAATAACTAAACGTGTGGAAAATAAAGCACATTTATATTCCCGCCGTTGGTGAGGCTCGCGTCGCCCGGCCGTGGGTGAGCTCGGCCTCACCAAATTTGGCAAGGCCAAGCTCGCCCAACCACGGTGAGGTTGAGCCTCGTAGCGGAGGCTCAGTCGGCGAGGCTTGGCCTTGCTAGGGGCTGGTGACGCTCTGACAAGGTTGCCGGCCCTTGTTTGGCCAATTGCCGGCAAGAGGAAGAAGGAGAAAAAGAAAAGGAAAAAGAGAATAATATAAAAAAATTATTAAAAAATTAGAAAGAAATTATAAATTGCAAAATAATTTAAAGTCTTACCAAATGCATTTCTATTCAGAGAATAGAAATTTTGGATAGTTACCAAATGCTTTTAAGTACTATCTAGGAAACAAAATTTTATAAAAAAAATCATTTTTAAACAGAAATTGTTTTCGAGAATAGAATGGTTATTGAATAGGCCCCAAGTCGTTGAGAATATTTAGAGAAGATAAAAGATTGAGTCCTTTAGAAAACCCCTTTACTTTATGTATTAGTATAGATATTTAAAGAAAATCACCCAACTGCTTTACAGTTAGATCTTCTTAAGTACTATTACATTCTTAAATATTCATCAACTTGTTTCATCCTTCTCACTATTAGATTTCTTATATTACTCTGTTTTTTTTTAATCACAAGCCTATTATTGTAATTATTGATCTTCTTTCTATACATAGCTATATAATTATAAGAAATTTACTACATATGTAGAAAACATTTTTAAGAAAGCATAACTATTTATTTTAAATGATACAAACAATCATTTTTAGGAAAATATTTTCTGAATCATCAATTTTTCATAAAACAAATAGAGTTTAAATTAATTAGCGGTGAGCTATGATGTTAATTGCAATAACATGACCGATCTGATCTAAGTTTTCAGCAAATGCTACTCCAAGACATCTAGCTAAAGCATTACCATCAGAGAATGGCGCTTCTTCTCGATCCATTCCTCGTGTTTGTCTTCCTTCTGCTTCTTGATATCACCCGAGAAAGACTCTGGCGGAAACGCATTTACCGGATTAGTATTGGTGGAGGGAGGTGCTACAGATGCCAAGTCAACTACAACAGTTGAATTCTCCTCATTTGTGTTCTCAACAATTGCTTGGTGAGTTGTCGATGTAGCAAATCTTATGGCTCTCAGAGCTCCAGCATATACTAAGAGTTCTCTCAATTCAATGACTTTGAAATCTTTTGGAAAATGTTCCACTATATCCAAAGCAGAGAAGCCATTTCTATTCACTGTGTTCACATCCACTTCACTTCTTTGAAGCAGATATTTCATTGTCTGCACAAAAAGATGAGCTTCTTATCAATTATAAAAGAAACAACAAACAAAGATATTTCCTGTAAGTTTCTTCAATCGATAAATCCACTACAAAAAAATGAGAATGAATCGGATTTTATCGTCACAAGATGTTCAATTGGAATGCGATATTTTCATCACAATATTTGAAGCAATTTGAAGCAAAAAGGATTACCTCTATTTGCTTGTTTGCTGCAGCCAAATGCAAAATGGTATTACCCTCATCATCTTGAGCGTTCACCAAATCACCATCTCCCACCATCTCCACCAGGACTTTCAGAGTCTCCAAACGATTATGCCTCACTCCCAGATGGAGAGCAGTTTGGCCGTGGCTTAGCCTGTGCTCGGCCACCTCCGGTCTCGCCTTCACTAGCTCTATCACGATGTTGATTCGGCCCTTCATCGTGGCTAGATGGAGTGGGGTCCTCCCATCTTCGTCATGGACAAGGCATGCAAGGGGGTCTGATTGTAACAATTCCCTTGCTATTTCGACGTATCCATTCGCAGATGCCAAGTGAAGAGGCATACGTCCCTGCAAAGGTAAAGTGCTTGATAATGGAGCATTCATATTGAGGGACATGTTCATGGGATTTATATATATTGTATTTTCAAATCAAATAGACCGAGCTGCTCAAATTCATTGGTGTCTATAAGATCTTTCAGGCTAAATTAACCTAGAAATCCATGACTTGATTTCTGTATATATGATGGGTTTGATTTCTCACAGATTATGAAAACTGGAAAACAAAATGCTACATTACATGTGCAAAATCTAATTTGACAAGAAAGATAATCTGATCTATGTAGAGATATTCCATGGAAATATAGTTAATAAATTACTTTACACATGGCTAAAAGCCTAAAACTTGCAAAAATCTAATCAAAACAGTTGCGATTCGACCAATTATCTGGTTTGCGAGGATGACTAGGTTCAGTTTGATCTGACAAAAGGATATCAAACAACCACAACTTAGGTTTTCGCTTCGACATACCTGCGAGTCCAACTCCATAGCCAAATCTCTTTTATGAGCCAGAAGAGCCTTGGCAAAATGTACATGACCGAGCATGCAGGCCACATGCAATGGTGTCTCGTTGAAGCAAGTGATAGAAGCCCGAGCCAGGATGAGTCGGTCTTCTTGCAGCAACTGAGCTAACGACTCGACGCACCCGCCAAGTGACGCTTCATAGAGCCTCTTCTCTCGGTGTGTTCTTTCAGATGCTAAGGAAGCTTGTTGATGCGATGGCGGGGATGGCGACCTTCTTCTCGGGCTTGTGATCGATGGCATTGTTCCCAGCTTGTGGGTGAAATCGAAATCGCTCGGGTTAATCACCTGAAGCTTTCGGTCCACACACGATCTCTCTTTTTCTTTCACTAGACTGCCCTGGAGTTGGAATGTCAAGGGTTGAGATTGTTAACTATATATAAGATGCTATGACGTGAGTCTTACATAGCATTTACATGCTGGAAAGAGCAGAGCAGTGACACAAACGCGTGGGATTAAAGAAGATTCTTGCATGCTTCCACAATATTGAAAAGTAAAGAGTGGAATAATACGATGATGCAACCCGTATTCAACACGAATTCACTGAACCAAGAAGACCAACATGGATTTAAGATCGGCGATACTTTCATTGAAATGTCCAAGAAATTTTGCTCGATTAGAGACTTGGAAAAGTTGATAAGGCTTTCTTTTTGACTTTGCTGATGTTGTCTTAAATTCCAAGAAATTTCCATCAATTAGAGAATTGGAAAAGTTGATAAGGCCTCCTCTTTGACTTTGCTGATTTTGTCTTCAATTCCAAGAAATTTCCATCAATTAGAGACTCAGAATACTTGATTAGGAAGTCTAGGAAGGCTTGGAGCTTGTAGGATATACGTTTCTAGATATATTTCCCAAATTTGGACCTATCTACGAGGGATTTCATGGGAAATAGTCCAAATTCGATGTAACTAGGAGATGTCACGATATCTTTGATATTTAGGGGATAATCACTAAAGATTTATTAGTTGGTTTAAAAAATGATAAGATCTTTAGGATGGAATTCCTTTCTTATTGGGATTAGGAAAGTGGGTATATGATGATCTATTAATTCAACATTGTATCTTGGGGGTAAGTATACTATCAGTGCCAAAACTTGTGTATGGCGCTCACTTTGGTGCCAAAAGTTTCCATCGGATCACTTAAGTGCCAAATCGGAGAAAAACAATTACTTTGGTGCTACCGGCGAGAAATTTCAGCCAGATTAATTACGCGACTTTTATATTTAAAAAAAAAAAAAGTTGCGGTGACTTTAAAATGACGTCGCTTTTTATCATCCTTAAGAAACGACGTCGTTTTGCCATATACATAGACATCCTCATAGAAACGACACCGTATAGCTCATATGGGGATTGAAATTAGGGTTTTCGCCACTCGGCCACCATTGTTCGCCCGCCATCGCTCAGCCACCGTCGCTCGGCCACCGTCGCTCGGCCACCGTTGTAGTTGTTTGACCAGGTGAGCGAGGAGAGACTGAGATTGTTGTTCAAGCAAGAAGTGGCAAGAAGAATAGGAGGCGAGGGCGGAGGAGGAGGAGGAAGAAGAGGGGTTGAAGGTGCCGTTGGTGCGCTGCAAGGGCGGCGGAGGAGGAGGAGGAAGAAGAGGGGTCGAAGGTGCTGCTAGTGCGCTGCTGCTACTGCTGCTGGTGCCGCTGCTAGTGTTGGTCTTCGAGGAAGAAGAAGACGACATGCCTTCTCTCTCTCTCTCTCTCTCTCTCTCTTTCTCAATTTGGGGATTTAGGGTTTCTAAGTTGGGGAACGACGCCAAACGGCGTCATTTTGTTGTTTAGATGCTGACTATACTTTCCGACGAGCCACGTCGGCTTCAAAAATTGATAAAAAAGTGCCACGTCGGATTTCCGGCCAATTTCATCGGCGTTGGCACTGAAATGATTGTTTTTCAAATTTGTTGGCACTTAAGTGATCCAAAATAAATTTTTGGCATTAAAGTGAACACCGTACATAAGTTTTGGCACTGATAGTATACTTTCCCCTTGTATCTTGTATCTAAATACGCTCAAGAAAGAAGAAATCATCTCTCTATCCCGTGGACGTAGGTGGATTTTTGCCGAACCACGTAAATCTCTGTGTTCTTGATATGTGTTCTTGATTATTCTTGTTTTTCAACTTTTCATCTCATCTAGTTAGGGTGCTCTTCCGCACAACAATTGGTATCGAAGCAATCCAAGTTCTCCGTTCTTGTATTGTGACTTTTGAATAGATGGCTGGAAAAGGTTTGACCGTTCAATTTGATATCGAATGATTCACCGGGAAGAATAATTTTACACTATGGCGGAGAAGAATGAAGGATCTGTTGGTTCAACTGAGTTTATCAAAGGTTCTTCTGGGAAGATTGAACAAGTTGGACACCATCACCAACGGTGACTAGGCCAACATGGAGGAGATGGCGTGCAATGCGATCCGATTGAGCCTATTAGATGAGGCCCTTCAATACATGGTGGAAATTGAATCGACTCTAGAGGTATGGCTCAAACTTGAAAGCATCTACATTACGACAAGCTCTATCACGATGTTGATTCGGCCCTTCATCGTGGCCGGATGAAGTGGGGTCCTTCCATCTTCATCATGGACAAGGCATGCAAGGGGGTCTGATTGTGACAATTCCCTCGCTATTTCTGCATATCCGTTTGTAGAAGCTAGGTGAAGAGGCGTACATCCCTGCGAAAGTACAGTGCTTAGCTATGGAGCATTCTTTTATATATATGTATATACACATATATCCCCCTGCCTGTGATACCATATAGCCCTTAGGATCTGGGGTACTATATAAAGGATAAGAAATAACATAGAGTGATTTCAATATGTATAGAAAATTCTTAAGTGATATGTGATTTAAATCTAAAAGTCTACGTTTGTTTGGATTGTTTAATATGTGGAAAAATTCTATAGGTTTTATATCTCTAATGTAATCGTAAAAATCTGCTAGTTGTGTGAAATTATCTAATATGAAATATAATAATACATGAGTGATAATGATAATAAATAAGAAATCAATTAGGTGAAGAAATGAAATATAGATGAAGACTAAGCTAATTATGATTTCAATAATAAAATAATATGAAACATAATTGAAAGCAATTAGAATAACAAGGTGATCTCACGCGGGGATGTAGTCCGCACTCAAGTAGAGATTCCACTGACACGCGTGAACAGTAAGTAAAATAACAATGTGATCTTATGCAGGGACGGTAGTCTGCACTCGAACAGAGATCCCATTGATATGCATGATAAAGAAAAATGTGACATTCTACAAGGGTGGTAGTCCACGCCCAAATAGAGACCCTACTTGAAACAAAAGTAAAAGAAGACTAATAATATGAAGTGATAATGCCAACCAAAACTTGGTTGATATTATTCCAATTGAAGATGCGGATTGAAAGAGGGAATTCAAGCCTAAGTTTGTCAATCCAAATGAAGATGAGGATCAAAAGAGGGAATTCGAGCTCGAGATTGGGGATTTAATTATATACAACTTGATGTTCGGAATCAGTATAAATAGTAAAAGAAATGACGACGATAACACGTGCATGCACATAATCATATCCCGATCGTTGAATATATGGGGTTCGCTTTGAGTGCATGCAGCCGACTGCCCGCCGTAATGATTATTCCCTAATTGGACAGTAATAATGTAGCAAGACATGATCAAGGAGCTAGAGATTAGAAGAGGGTGATTTTGCTTTTCCTTTCTTGTTAGGGATTAGACAATTATACAGGTGTTCGGATATGGATGAAAGCACATTTATCGTCTCCCCCAACCCAACCAATAAATTACAATTAGGTAGGTTTACTGGCTATTTTGCTCTAGAAGAATTGACCCGTTAATTCGAGCTCACCATGATAAATGTGATTTTGTTCTTGATTTTAATTAATTGCACTAGGAATTTGTCAGACGTCCTCCTTCTGTCAGATCAAATGTGCATTGGATATGGCAGGACCGCCATTGATTGACAGAGAGATCAGCATAGCCAAAAATGGAAAAAAAAAAAAATTGGAGACGTTAATAGATTCGATTAGTAGATTAATAATTGCCACGAGGTCTTATGCTTTTAATTTTTATTTGCACTTACACCATCAAAAGAGAGCGCGCGTTCTTAAAAGTTGAAAATGCAATACACGGAAAGAAAATTTAAATGTGCCTATTGAAAAGAATGAATTAAATTGATGCAAAATGAGTGGCATTTAGAATTCGTGAGAAATTTGTTGGGATGATTTCTTAAAAATGTTACAAAAGTTATACTAACGGTGCGTTTAAAGGTCTGTTTGTTTCACGTTAGGTGAAGAGAAATATATATATTTAAATGATTGATTATATTGCTTGAAGTAATTATTTAATAAAAAATATTTTCATTATCAATGATAATTTATAACTAAATTTTTATTTGTGGACGATGGAAATATTTTCCACCCATATATTTTTATAAATAACCATTTTTAGGAAAACATTTTTCAAACCTAAAATGGACTCCAGTCTTATAACTTTCATTTCTTTCATTCGACCCTTAAAACTCACATAGAAATGCAATTGCGAGATTTCATGAGCCTCATCCGTTTTCATAAGACGAGATTTCGTACTTGGCATTTGTTTATCAGGTGTTCCATCCCACGTGGCCGTTAAGATGCACGCGGAAATTTATTTTGACGACGCGTGGCTCTGAGATGGCACCAAACTCTCTCTCTCTCTCTCTAATCGAAAAGGATCAAAATCAAGGATTCAAGTGTATTTCATTCTGTTTTTGATCATATAAGACATAGTATAATAGCACAGCAAGATTATATATTTTTCTACGATAGATAAGATAAAACAAAATTGCGAGTGAGTGCTATCATACTATGCACGATATAT
Source organism: Eucalyptus caleyi (assembly GCA_014182885.2). Classification (NCBI taxonomy): domain Eukaryota; kingdom Viridiplantae; phylum Streptophyta; class Magnoliopsida; order Myrtales; family Myrtaceae; genus Eucalyptus; species Eucalyptus caleyi. Next base: position 53,369,744 of record CM024468.2, on the reverse strand, counting down.
CACCCTAAATTGTTGCAAACTTAGCACCGCATAAAATCCGAAAAAAGTTGCAATTACGCCCTTCTAAGCCCAAAGTGGAAACGGGGTTGGCGAGAGATTTGATGTTTCCTGCCCACCTTTTTCCACATTCGCTCTTCTCTGTTTTTGCTAATCTTCGTGCTTTTCGGTGGACAGAATTCTCCACAAAAGGGACAACAGCTGCCGCACTGGAAGATTAATTATTTCCACCGTACAGGCGCTCGATCGCAATTCTCTTAAGCACGTTCGTGAAAAATGGCACGGCATGTTACCGAGGATTTGTTCGCGATTTTCTCAATTACGTCCTTTTCTCAAACTCCTCTTTCCTTTTTTTTTTTCCCCTTCTTTGCTTCTTTTCGTAGCTTTTCTTGAATACCCTTTTCGCCTGCTGACTAATTGAAACGGAAAAAGGAAACATAAATTAATCAAATTATTGAAACTAGAGATTAAGGATCGTTTCTTTTTTTTTCTTTCTTTTTTTGGTACTGATCAAGCCAAATTGAGTATTATTGGGAACACATCCGATTCTCACCCCTCCCCCTATAATGGTCCTTTTTTTTTTTTTTTTAAAAAGCATTCTCCTTGGTTCTAATATTGTAAAGGTGTAAATAGTATTTAGAGCTTCTGCAAGAATGAGTCGGTCTTCTTGTAGCTGATATAGCTAGAATAAGTACCTAGACGGGGGGTAAATAGGTATATAAAAGATTTTTCTCAAAAATTGCACAATACTAGACAGTTGATAGATTTGAGACAAACAATAATCAAAGTAAGACTGAGAGAAGGGAAGAGAAAATTGAACACGTGGTTTATAGTGGTTCGGCTTATTTCAAGCCTACGTCCACTCTTTTGCACTGACAGCCTATTGGCTGGATTCCACTATGAACAAAGAGATGTTACAGCGTTGTTCTTCCTTGATTTCTTGGTGTAGATGATCTACCACACTAGCTCAAGGTATCACTAAGTATAGACACTCTTTGTGTATACAACTTCGCTCAAAATGTATCGACTAATAATCAAGGTGCTTCAGACTCTGGAATTTTTCTATCGATCATACACTAAAATAACTAGAGCGTTTTCCTTTTATACTCCTTTATGCCATCATACCCGTTGGCACTTTCCAAAGGAATTCATCCAATCTACCCGTTGGACGGAATCAATCAAGAAGATCATTTGCGCTATTAAAGGAACCTGACGATAGCCCATCAATCCTGTTCGCCCATACAATCAGGATCTTGGTTTTCAAGAATAGAACCTTCCAAGAATATTTCGTCGACCATTGGATCTTCAAACGATCTTGAATACGAATAAAAGAATCCGTTATATTTATCCAGCCAAGAGATCTTCTCCAGAGGATAGGACTAAATCCTCAACCAAATACTTCGACTCTGGATTGCCTTCGTCACTGGATTAGAAAAACTGTCAATGAGAATAGTCTTGAGTCTTGAGTCTTGAGTGCTGAGTCTGGTGATCTGAAAGTCTTTAGACTCTAAACAGAAGATCTGCAATTATCCATACTAGACTGATAGAAACGTTTTGTCAGCTTCAAAATATTCTGGAAAGATTTCTCCAACAGTAGCAACTGAGCTAACGACTTGACACAACCGCTAAGCGACGCTTCATAGAGCCTCCTCTCTGTGTGTCTTCTTTCAAATGGTAAGGAAGCTTGTTGATGCGATGGCGGGGATGGCGACCTTCTTCTCGGGCTTGTGATCGATGGCATTGTTCCCAGCTTGTGGGTGAACTCGAATCGCTCGGGTTAATCACCTGAAGCTTTGGGTCCACACACGATCTCTTCACTAGACTTCCTTGGAGTTGGAATGTCAAAGGTTGAGATTGTTAACCATATATAAGATGCTATAACGTGAGTCTTACATAGCATTTACACGCTGGAGAGAGCAGAGCAACGACACAAACGCGTGGGATTAAAGAAGATTCTTGCATGCTTCCACAATGTTGAAAAGTAAAGAGTGTGGAATAATACGATGATGCAACCCGTATTCAACACGGATTCATTGAACCAAGAAAATCGGCATGCATTTAAGATCAATGAGAGTTTCATCGAAAAGTCCAAGAAATTTCGCTTGATTAGAGACTTGGAAAAGTTGATAAGGCCTCATCTTTGACTCTGCTGATGTCGTGTTAGATTCCAAGAAATTTCCATTGATTAGACACTCCGAAAAGTTGATAAGGCCTCCTTTTTTACTTTGCTGATGTTGTCATGATATCCCTAATATATAGGGGATAATCACTAAAGGTTTATCAGTTAGTTTCAAAACTGATAAGATCTTTAGGGTGGAATTCATTTCGTATTGGGATTAGGGAAGTGGGGATTTGATGATCTATTTATTCAGCATTGTATCTTATATCTAAATACGCTCACGAAATAAGAAATCATCTCTCTCTCCTATGGACATAGGTGGATTTTCGCCGAACCACGTAAATCTCTATGTTCTTGATTATTCTTGTTTTTAACTTTTCATCTCGTCTAGTCTGGGTGCTCTTCCACACAACAATTGGTATCGAAGCTATCCAACTTCTCCATTCTTGTATTGTGACTTTTGACTAGATGGCTGGAAAAGGTTTGACCGTTCGATTTGATATCGAATGATTCATCGGGAAGAATAATTTTACACTATGACAGAGAAATATGAAGGATTTGTTGGTTCAACTGAGTTTATCAAAGGTTCTTTTGGGAAGATTGAACAAGTCGGATAGCATCACCGATGATGACTGGGCCAAAATGGAGAGGGAGTGCAATGCGATCCAACATGGGGATGGCACCAAGCTCTCTCTCTCTCTCTCTCTAACTGAAAAGGATCAAAATCAAGGATTCGAGTGTATTTCATTCCGTTTTTAATTATATAAGACATAATATAATAGCATAGCAAGATTATATATTTTTCTACGATTCGATTCGAATCGATAGATAAGATAAAACAAAACAGCGATTAAGTGCTATCATAACATGCACGATATATCACCCTAAATTATTGCAGCTTAGCACCGCGTAAAATCCGAAACAAGTTGCAATTACGCCCTTCTAAGCCCAAAGTGGAAACGGGGCTGGCGAGAGATTTGATGTTTCCTGCCCAACTTTTTCCACATTTGGTCTTCTATGTTTTTGCTGATCTTCCTGCTTTCCGGTGGACAGGATTCTCCACAAGAGGGACACAGTTGCTGCAGCGCTCGATCCCGATTCTCTTAAGCACGTTCGTGGAAAATGGCATGCCATGCGACCATGGATTTGCTCGCGATTTTCTCAATTACGTCCTTTTCCCAAACTCCTCTTTCCTTTTTTTCCTTCTTTGCTTCTTTTCGTGGCTTTTCTTGAATACCCTTTTCGCCTGCCGACTAATTGAAACGGAAAAGGAAATATAAATTAATCAAATTATTAAAAGTGAAGATTAAAGGTCGTTTTTTTTTTTTCGGTACGGATCAAGCCAAATTAAGTATCATTGGGAACACATCCGATTCTCAACCCTCCCCCTATAATGGTTTTTTCTTTTTAATTATTCTCCTTGGTTTTAATATTGTAAAGGTGTAAATAGTATTTAGGGCTTCTGCAAGGATGAGTCGGTCTTCTTGCAGCAACTGAGCTTACGACCCGACGCACCTGCCAAGCAACGCTTCATAGAGCCTCCTCTCTCGGTGTCTTCTTTCAAATGCTAAGGAAGCTTGTTGATGTGATGGCGGGGGTGGCGACCTTCTTCTCGGGCTTGTGATCGATGGCATTGTTCCCAGCTTGTGGGTGAACTCAAATCGCTCGGGCTAATCACCTGAAGCTTTCGGTCCCCACACGTTCTCTCTTTTTCTTTCACTAGACTTCCTTGGAGTTGGAATGTCAAAGGTTGAGATTGTTAACCATATATAAGATGCTATAACGTGAGTCTTACATAGCATTTACATGCTGGAAAGAGCAGAGCAGCGACACAAACGCGTGGGATTAAAGAAGATTCTTGCATGCTTCCACAATGTTGAAAAGTAAAGAGTGTGGAATAATACGATGATGCAACCCGTATTCAACACGGATTCATTGAACCAAGAAAATCGGCATGCATTTAAGATCAATGAGACTATCATCAAAAAGTCCAAGAAATTTCGCTTGATTAGAGACTTGGAAAAGTTGATAAGGCCTCATCTTTGACTCTGCTGATGTTGTCTTGAATTCCAAGAAATTTCCATCGATTAGAGACTTGGAAAAGTTGATGGGGAAGTCTAGGAAGGTTTGCAGCTTGCAAGCTATATGTTTCTAGATATTTTTCCTTGATTTGGACCTATCTACAAGGGATTTCATCGGAAATAGTCCAAATTCAATAGAACTAGGATATGTAATGATATCCCTAATATTTAAGGGATAATCACTAAAGATTTATTAGTTACTTTAAAAAATGATAAGATCTTTAGGGTGTAATTCGTTTCCTATTGGGATTAAGGAAGTGGGGATTTGATGATCTATTTATTCAGCATTGTATCTTGTATTCAAATACGCTCAAGAAAGAAGAAATTGTCTCTCTCTCTCCCATGGACATAGGTGGATTTTCGCTGAACCATATAAATCTCCGCATTCTTGATTATTCTTGTTTTCAACTTTTCATCTCATGTAGTTAGGGTGCTCTTCTGCACAACAATTAGTATCGGAGCAATCCAAGTTCCCCGTTCTTGTATTGCAACTTTTGAGTGGATGGTTGGAAAAGGTTTGACCATTCGATTTGATATCGAACGATTTACCGGGAAGAATAATCTTACACTATGGTAGAGAAGGATGAAAAATCTGATGATTCAACAAGATTTATCAATTCTTCCGGGAAGATCGAACAAGTTGGACATCATTGCTGATGATGACTAGGCCAACATGGAAGAGAAGGCATGCAGCACGATCTGATTGAGTCTATCGGACGAGGCCCTTCAATATGTGGCGGAAATCAAATCTGCTCCAGAGGTATGGCTCAAACTCGAAAGCATCTATATGACGAAATCTCTTACAAATAAGTTGTTCTTGAAGAAGAGATTGTATTCGCTTTAGATGAGTGAAGAAGGAGATCTGTTGGAACAGGTCATTGTATTTAATTAGATGATAAGTGAACTTGCAAGCTTGGAGGTAAAGTTCGAGGATGAAAACATAGCACTTCTACTATTGGTGTTGTTGCCAGATTTGTTTGACCACTTGGTGACTGCGCTCCTTTATTACAAGGAAACCCTGGAGATCAGAGAGGTGACCACTACCTTAATTTCAAATGACACTTGGAAAAAGGCAAGTAGTTCAAAATCTTCAAGAGATGGACTCTTTGGGAAGGAAAAAAGCAATCAAGGAAGAGGAAGATCAACGGATTGAGGATTGAGCCGCAAAGGTCGATCGCAATCCAAGGGAAAGTTTAAAGGAAGATGCTACAGGTGTAATGAGAAAGGGCATACCAAGAGTATTTATAAAAAAAGAATGAGAAAAAGAAGAAGAGCTCTGATGAAGCAAGTGTAACCGACAACACTGAGACCAATGATGGGGATGTCTTGTCCATATTGTTAGGGAAGGACACCTCCGAAGATTCGTGGATCTTGGACTTCGGATGCACTTATCATATGAGTCCTCATCAAGAAGCCTTCGATGAGTACAGGGCATATAATGGTGGTTTAGTTTTCATGGGGAATGACACTTCGTGCAAGATTGTGGGAGTTGGAACCATGAATATCAAGATGTTTGATGGAATGATCAGAACCCTAGCGGGTGTGCATCATGTTCCAAGTCGAAAGAAGAATTCAATTTCATTGGGAGCACTTGAATTCAATGGACGCAAGTACTCGACTCAAGGTGGAGTTTTGAAGGTGATCAAGGGAGCTCTGGTTGTTCTAAAGGGATGGGTGCATGGGAACCTATATTGGCTTATAGGAACCACAATGCATGGTGGAGCATTTGTTTCCACATATGCTAGTACGGAGATAGATAACACCTATCTATGGCATATAGACCTCAAGCATATGAGGAAAAGAGGATTGATCGAACTTCATAAGAGGAATGCACTCCAAGGTATAAAAACATGCAAATTAGATTTCTGTAGTTTTTGTGTGTTTGGAAAACAATGCAAAGTATGATTCAAGGTTGCAAATCATATGGGCAAGGGCATGCTTGAGTATGTACGCATGGATGTATGGAGTCCTTCACTAGTAAAGTCAAAAGGCGGGAAGGAATACTTCATGACATTCAATGACGATTTCTCTCAGAAAGTTTGGGTCTACTTGATGTGACACAAAAGTGAGGTCTTTGACAAGTTTAAAGAATGGAAAGTCGAAGTTGAGACTTCAATGAGGAAGGGGCTTAAGTGCTTGAGATTGGACAATGGAAGAGAGTACAAATTGACACAATTCATGGAGCTTTGCAAGAATGAAGGGATTAGACGTCACTTCACGATTCTGGATACGCCCCAATAGAATGGCATAATAAAAAGGACAAATTGGACCTTATTAAAGAGAGCTCGGAACATGAGGCTACATGCGAGACTGAGTAAGGAGTTTTAGGCTGAAGCTATCTACATGGCATGTTATCTTGTAAATTGATCTCCATTAACTATAATTAAATGCAAAATCCCTAAGAGGTATGGATTGGTAAAACTATCGATTATTCTAATTTAAGAATATTCGATTGTCTTGCTTTTGTACATATGCAGAGTTCAAAGTGCTCGAAATTGGATTCAAAGTCGAAATAGTGCATATTTCTCGATTACTAGAAAGGGGTGAAAGGGTACAAATTATGGGATCCAAGTGAGAAGAAAGTTCTAATGAGCAGGGACGTTGTGTTTGATTAATATGCAATGTTGAAGTCAAGCTGCATGCCACACATGACTGCCGAAGAGGAGAGTGATTAATCTATCGTTAAGGTAGAGTTTGAAGCCAAAGAATCTGCAGAGAATGGCGAGTCATCTGATGAAGCTCTGGAAGTTAAAGAAACAATAGAAGTTCCTTTATCATCGCGACGAGTTGAGTAAGGCGTACTCTCAAAGCACAGAGAGATACAATTATCGTAGGTTTTGACGATCCAAGCTCCTATCACAAAATTTTGAAAAGTGATCACAAAGGAAGGTGGATGACTGCGATGATGAAGGAGATGGAGTCATTACAAAAAAATGAGACGTGGGAACTTGTGAATAAGCCCAAGGATCGAAAAGTCATTAAGGATCGGAAAGTCATTGGCTGCAAATGGGTTCTTCGAAGAAAGGAAGTAGCAACGGAGAAAGAGCAAGATATATACAAGGCCCGATTTATTGCAAAGGGCTATGCACTGAAGGAGAGGATCGATTAGGACGAGATATTTACCCTGATTATAAGACACACATCAATTTGCATTTTACTAGTTATGGTGGCCATGGATGACTTTGAGTCGAGTAGCTAAATGTGAAGACGGCATTCCTTCATGATGACTTGGGTGAGAAAATTTACATGGAATAGCTTGAAGGCTTCAAGGTGGAACGGAACGAGGATCATGTTTGTCTACTTAAGAGATCACTTTATGGTTTAAAGCAATCTCCAAGGCAATGGAATAAAAGATTTGATTCTTTTATGCTTCGTATTAGCTACATGAGGAGTGTGCATGATTCTTGTGTCTACTATAGAGTTTTAAATATGAGTTGCTTATTTTGTTGATGCTTTATGTTGATGATATGTCGATTACTACAAGAGAAATGAGAGACATTTTTTCCCTAAAGTCTCAGTTAAGCAATGAGTTTGAAATGAAGGATCTTGGTGTTGCAAAGAGGATGCTTAGCATGGAAATCTTTCAGGATAGACGTGCAAAAAACCTTTGGATAAATCAGAAGAAGTATGTTAAGAAGGTCTTGGAGCAGTTCAATATGGGAAAAGCTAAATTGGTTTGTATACCCTTAGCAAATTACTTTAGATTATTTGAGACACAATGCCCTAACTCACATGAAGAGGTTGTAAAGATGTCTCAAGTACCCTATAGTAGCACAATAGTGAGCCTCATGTTTGTTATGGTTTGTAGCAGATCGGATTTGGCTCATGTAGTGAGTCTAGTAAGCCGATACATGAGTAATTCGGGTAAGAAGTATTGGGAAGCTGTTAAATGGATCTTTCATTATTTGGCTAGAATTACTAGCATGGATTTAATGTTCAATTCAAAAGGATAATTAATCGATTTAGCAAGTTATGTCGATTCGGACTTTACTGGTGATGTGGACAAGCGAAGGTCCATCACGGGATACATCTTTACTATTGGAGATGGAGCTATTTCGTGGAGGGCAATGCTTCAGTCTACTATAGAATAGTCTATAACCGAAGCTGAGTATATGGCAGCAACTGAGGTTGTGAAGGATGGAATGTAGTTGACAGGTTTGGTCATGGAGTTGGGTTTAAAGCAGGATAGTGCTACACTATTTTGCAATGGCCAAAGCGCAATATGTCTCGTGAAGAATCAAGTGTTTCATTTTTGAATGAAATGCATTGAAGTTTGGCAGCACAAGATTCAAGAATTTGTATAGAATGGTAGCATTACTTTGAAGAAAATCCATACTAAAGATAATCCTATGAATATGCTCACAAAGACGATTACCACAAAGAAGTTCAAATCCTGGGGGGACTTGATATCTCTCACTCATCATTGAAGTTGATGGAGGCTACACCAGTCTAGGTGCGGGCGTACTTTACGAAGGTACGGTGGAGAGTGAAATATATTTGTTTCTTGGTTCGAGTGGAGAATTGTGGTTTATTCAACCCAAAAGTGGAGATTTGCTTATGTTGTCTTGAATTCCATGAGATTTCGATCGATTAGAGACTCAAAAAAGTTGATCGGGAAGTCTAGGAAGGCTTGGAGCTTGCAGGCTATACGTTTCCAAATATATTTCCTAGATTTGCACCTATCTACAAGGGATTCCATGGGAAATCGTCAAAATTCAATGCAACTGGGATATATAATGATATTGCTAATATTTATGGGATAATCACTAAAGATTTATTAGTTTGTTTCAAATTGGTAAGATCTTTAGGGTGGAATTCCTTTCCTATTGGGATTAGGGAAGTGAGGATTTGAGAATCTATTCATTCAGCATTGTATCTTGTATCTAAATATGCTCAAGAAAGAAGAAATCTCTCTCTCTCTCTCTCTCTCTCTCCCCCATGGACATAGGTGGATTTTCGTCAAACCACGTAAATCTATGTGTTCTTGATTATTCTTATTTTTCAACTTTTTATTTCATCTAGTTAGGGTGCTATTTCATATAACAAACTTTGTCAATTCTCATGCATCAAAGCTTGCATCAAGGCACTTTGGGATGGCCACAAGCATTGAAAATGATGTACATTTAATAGTGCCTAGTTTTCTAAATGTTTCTAGCTTCTATGTACATAAATGTCTAGATTCTAAGTTTAAGTCTAGTCTTTTGCTCTTCTTTTGTTGTGTTATAAAAGGTCATTAGGTCTCTATAAAAAAATAGACTGGATTTGATTAATATAATTTGCTTAGAGCATTTCCTTTGAACCTTGAAAACTTCAAACCCCTTGAAAACATAGAAGATTTTTCACTCCATCCTTGAAGAGTCGAGAGCTTTTAAAGCCTGCATCCTTGAATAGTTGCAGCCATCAATCTCAAGGAATTAATGTCATTTCAACTTCATTGGGGACCTAGAAGAGAAACTATTGAAGTTTCTATCATTTCTTCATTATGTCCAATCCCATTTCGCCCACTTCCATAATAAATCGACAAGGCTATAGTGCTTTAAGATGAAATCTTAAAACATGAAAGTTGTAGATTTTTGAGCCTTCGTTCTTTTAGCTTTAGAATTAGGTCATTCTAATCTAAATCGACAAATTTATGCTCGTTTTCTTGAGTAAGCAGAACAGAAATTTCTGCTCAATATTATGACTAAGGGCGTGAATGATAACTATTATGGCTAGAAATTGATTTCAAGAAGAGAAATCGATTTTTCTTTTTCTATTCTTGGATGAGTTTCTAAGAAAAAAATACGCATTTGATAATGACACAAAATTTATATTTTCAGAATAGAAATTATTTTAATAACAACACAAAATTTCTCCCTTTTGGCGGTAGCGGGCAGCGATTGGCGATCGGCGACGAGCGACGACCCACGGCGAGTGGCGGCAGTGATGATAGCCGAGAGCGGCAACGGCATCGAATGGCGGCCAGCAACAACGGATGAACAACCAACTAATAACAAGGACAAAGATGAAAATAATTTTTATTTCTCATTTCTATTCTAGAAATAGAAAAGTAAATAATTTTTACTTATGATTTCTGTTTTAAACTTATTTCTAGAATAGAAATATATTTTAGAAATAGAAAAATGAAAAAGTTTTACTAAACAGATTCTTGTTTTAGGAACAAATTTGGAATAGAAAAATAATCTTGGAACAGAAATAAAATGATTATCATGCGCACTCTAAATTTCTGTGCGTGTAAGTCGCTTGCCTGATCCTACCGTTTGAGTAGCTAATCTTGGGCTACATCATATTAGAAATAAATAAAGAACTTATGACGTTGATAGAAATTATATTATTTGGAACTTTGAACGTGACGGACTATTTTTTTCCCACTAAAATTGAATGTGAGGTACTTACTTTAAGAATGACGTGAGCAACAAAATTGTTAATGTGAAAAATTGTTATTTGATGATGTACATTCGCTGCTTATGAAAGATATGCCTTTATAATGGTTGGAAGACAGTCCGATATTTTACTTATGGAGATTCAACATAACTGATTAGACCCACTAGAATAATGACTGCTCCACTCTACACCATATCGCTAATGTGGGACTTCTTTTGCATTACACCCTCACACGTGCACCTCGATAAATCTTTCTCTCAGGTATGAGCCTTTTGTGTCAGACCCACTCTCCCTTAATCTAGGTATTCTTTCACAATGATATTATCTCAATTCAAATCTCCACCTCTGCTCAGCAAAGTTCGGTAAGAATACAACATCTGCCTTGATCCTCCTCAATCGCTTTGGCTCGGCCAAGCTCAACAAGAATACATTTTCTGAACCACCTTGAGTCACATTTGAAATATATTTCCTCGAGATATTCACCAAATGACAAGCCCCACATGTTGAGCCCAACCCATCTAAATCATTGATTCGCTACCACTTCTCAGGAGGTGTGGGCAGAAGCCCAATACCATCATGCGGGGAGATTGTTAAGAGAGAGTTGAAATTTGAGCATATCGACATATTTGGTTAGATTTGCATCATCTTTAAAACTTAAGCCTATGAGTTATAGGCAATTTTTGACAAAAAGGAATTATAGGTGTTGACACCTAAATTTTTGCATAATTTTTAGGGTTAATTTTTACTAAAAAAAAAAAAAACACACACACACACACACACATGGCATATAGTTTAGAAACATTTTATTTTTATTTTGTTTTATTTTAGGCCGCCGGTGAAACGAGGATTTTTTACATATTCCGTTCAGATTTTTCACATATTCAAGTAATATACACTGGGGGGTGTATTTTGCCTGAAAAGGGAATTTTTTTGTATGGAATATGCGGAAAAAGCAAAAGAGAATATTGCACGAGCAAAATTGGAAATGAAATATGCAATAAGGATTCAATTTTTTACCCTATAAAAGGTGTGATGATGTACGGAAAAAGGGGTCGGCAAATTTTGAGAGCAAGATAGGTGAAAAGATTGATTTTTTAGAGTAGAATTTCGAAAAAAAAAGAGCAAAAAAGTCTTCGGTTTTAGAAAAAAAAAAGGAAAAAAAAAAATCGAAACCCTAATCGGAGTAAATAGTGAGGTCGATCTTGAGAAAAAAAAAAAGAAAAAAAGAAGAACCAATGTTCTTCCCTTTGTAGGTTTGGCCTACGGTGTCTCCTTTGCTCCCGAGCGCCTACGCCGCCTCGCAGCCGCCCACCGGCCCCGACGCCCGTTGGTCGCGCCTTGAACCGACTCTCCTCCACGCCGCTCACCTTTTGTAGCCCCGACGCCCGCAGCCCGCGCGCCCGCTCCGCCCGCCCGCCTCCGCGTCGCAGATTTGCAGCGCCCAGACCCCCGATCTGCTGCCTCCGCCCAACGATCTCAGCCCAACGTCGCCGCTCCGTGACCACGGTGGATCCACCTCCTCGCGCCGCCCGCCTCCTTGTTCGCTGCTCATGATCCCCCGACGGTAGCCGGTCCAGATCTAAGCCCGAGCTCCGAGCCGCTCGTGATGCCTCGCCTCCGCCGAATCCATCCGCGACTCGCACCCGCCCGTGCCGATCCCGAGCCCGGTGCCACGCCGCTTGCGTGCCGCCCCCGCCTCCCTCGCCGGAACCCTAGCCAACGAGCTCTCCCTCGCCGGAGCCCAAAATCGGTGGTCAAGATTTTTTTTATTAAAAAAAAGAAAAAAATCAAATTAGGTAGATTTGCTTTATTTTATTAGGCTGGTTTATTTTATCTTATTTTATTTTTATATCTTTTTCTTTGTTTATTTCCTATTTATGCATAATTGAAAATCTCAATGTATCACCCGATTCGCAATCGCGCAGGGTTTTTTTTATTTCATCTATAAGGCTTTAGATGAAATAATTAATTAAGCGTGAATAAAATTGATGTTTTGATCTTTAAGGCTTAAGATCAAATTATCGATTTTACTAGCGAAATATTATCCCTTGATCTGAGCGATATGTGATGTCCTTTTTGGGATAATTTTGAATGGATTTGATCATTTTTATTTATCTTGAGATATGTTTGAGATAGAATATCACATGTTTAGGGTTATTTGCATATTTAGGCAAAGCATTCTATTTATCATGAATTTCAGAAACAAAAAATTGGGTTAGATTAGATGCATGTTAGGATATTACTTGTTTTAGGGTTTGCATATTTAGAATAGGAATTTTAATTTCGAATTTCATAAAAATAAAAAAATTCAAATAAATCAATTTAGGTTGCTAGATTTTAACTTAGGTTGCATGTTTAATTACTTGGCAATTATTAATTTCGAAAATTAATAAAAACAGCAAAAAAATCATCATGCATATGTCATGTAGAATTAGGACATATTTTGCACGTCATTGCATATTAGGATTAAATTGCACTTAGTTTAATTTTAGATAATAGTTTTCTTTTAAATTTATTATAAGTGTAGGTATTTTATCAAATAGATTGCATTTTAGGATTATTTAGGTTAAGATAATATTTTAGTTCAAATTAGGATTTGGCTCAACCTAATTCCTAATATAAACTAATTAGGATCTTAATCTAATTAGGTAATTTTCACATTTCACCTAATTTCGAATTTCATGAAAAATAAAAAAAATGCCATAGGTTGAATTAGTTTTATTTTCTAGGATAATTGCATTCTTTTAGGAAAAAGAAAGAAAGGAAAGAAAAGGAAAATGTCACATGCACATCATTAGGATTAGATTCATTGAAATGCATGTCATGTGGTAGTTGTTGCTAGGCCCATTCAACTAGAAGTTACATGTCATTAGAGTTAGGTTATTTAGTTAATATTGCATCGCATATTGCATAATTTTCATTAAATAAGTGAAAACAAAAAAAAAATTTGTGTGTTAATTAGAAACCATATCCAAGGTTGTTGATGTGGATTTTGAATTAACATTGCAGATGCTTTTGTTGCTTTGAGGTAAGTTTTTGCATTTTCTATTTGCTTTATTGGGTGTTAAATTGATGGATTGCGCACCCGCATGATCACCTCACATGTTAGGGAAATAAATTTAAAATCAATCCAAACTGCTTGCCAAACATTTTTCAAAATAAAAAAAAAGGTACCGAAAGGGCATTAGAGGAATCTAGTGTAACCAAGTCCCCGTACCCATAGTCTTTGGTTCGTAGGAGTAAAGTAAATCTCCCGTTACTTTACTTGGGTTTCTAATCGACCCACCAAAAATAGATTAGTGGCGACTCCTAATTGAAAAATCATTTGCATGTTATAAACTTGAACCTAAGTCGCGAATTGGTATGGGCTTGGGAGAGCCCGAGTTAAGTCTAGGCTTAACAATCCATTAGCCAAACCCTAGGTGGTTCACACCAGAAAAATTGGTCGCGACAGCTTGGCGACTCCACTAGGGACTTGAGTTTGAACTCTTAGTGGACTTAAGCCAATTTTATTTTTTGAAAAATGATTTTGTTTGGCAGCGAGGATCCTAGGTACGTCCCTAACATTTAAGGTGTTAAATGTTTTTGCAGATGAGGAGATATAAGCGGAGTAGTCTTTGCTAACCCTTGTCTTGCAGGTTGGAGTTGTGGATGAATGTTTTAAATTCAAGTTATTGAAGTGTTGCTCGATTTAAACTGTAGTGCATGCTTTGCATTTTTCACTACACTTATGCACACACAACCCGCCGCCGGACCTGGGCCGCACTAGGATACATAGGATGGCATTGAGTTGGATACGACTTCGACCGCGAGGCCGCGTAGTAGAGGTTGCCCAACTCAATCCCGAAAGTTTTTCTTGGTGTCAAGAATGTTTACCTTTGCCCGCGAGGCTGCGTCGCATTGGGGTATCATTCTTGACTGAGCCGGAGTTAGGAGGGCTTGGCTTAGTATGCGAGGCTGCAACTAAGTCATCCCACCCTTTTAACTCCACTTTGCTAAGCCGTCTAGATAGAAATCGAACCTCACACTTCATGCGCTTGTCTATGTGATTGCCGTCATTTTACCTTGGTGAAGTAAGTCTTCTATCCTTATACCATGCAATTTATTTTTGTTTTTGGTCGGTCCATGACAATTTAGGTCAATCATTAATTTAACTTCTTTGTCAATTAGAGATGAAATGAGGAAATTGCCATGCAATAAATCATTTGGAAAATAAAAAAACTTTGGAGAATTTGTTTTCAATTCATGTCTAGAAAATTTGATCTTGCTAAGGCATCCACTTTATTTTCTAGTCTCATTTTAGGAAATTTCTTGTAAGAACTTTTCATGAATAAAAAAAAAAAAAAAAAAAAAAAAAGTTTATAGATCATTGTCATGGATTGATTCGCTATTTGCACCTCATACTTATGCATTTTCATCCATTTAAATTAGGTGATAATGGATTCTCCACGCTCGCCTATTATCACGCGATTAAGAGCAAGAATGGCCGACCAAAGCGAGATGCGCGATCGCATGTCCTCCGTGGAAGGCCAACTCCAACTGTTAGCTGCCTCTATAGACCTTATAACAGCTCAACTTCAATCCCTCCAAGTGAATCTGGCTCCTGCACCTACTCTCCCTGAGATAGTCGTCTCGAAGCCGGCAGACAAGGCCCAAACGGGTGAGGATGACATGCCCAGGCTAGAAGATGATCCATTCCCGATCAATGTGGAAAAGGCTAAGCCTGTCAGCATCCCTAAGACGGAGCAAGATGAACGCTTGGCGAAATTGGAAGAAAAGTTGAAACAATTGCAGGAGTCACAGAGCTCACTCCCATTTGACCTCTCGGTCTATGAGAAAGTTAAGATGCCAAAGAAAGTTCAAAATGCCGGAGTTTGAGAAATATGATGTTACTTTTTGTCCAAAAGCTCATTTGCAGATGTACCACATACACATGGCCCAGTATGTTAAGAATGAGCCCCTTATGATCTATTCATTTCATGCGAGTTTGATTGGGCTCGTGCTGAATTGGTATGTCATGAAGAATGTAAACCTTCTCAAAACCTGGAACGAGGTAGCGGATGCATTCCTCAAACAGTACAAGTTCAACATGGACATCGCGCCTTCCCGAGAAGACTTGGAGAGGATGGAGAAAAAGAAGAGCGAGTCATTCAAAGAGTATGCCGTGAGATGGCGAAATCTGGCAGCTCAAATCACCCCCGAGCCTACTGACAAGGAGTTGATGAAGTTGTTTATCAAAACTCTCCCATCCGAGTTTCGTATACGGATGGCCAGCACGTACGTTGAAAACTTCAATCAGCTTATTCCTGTGGGGGAACAAATTGAGATGGGGATAAGGGAAGGCTGGTTTACTGAGTCATCGAGTAGAAGATTCTTTGCCAAGAAGGATAAAGAGCCTGCTGAAGATGTGAATATGGCTTATAGCCAAGAAAGTACCAATCGTGCCCCGACTATCCAGATGAATCAAAGGCAACAAGCTGCCCAAGCAAGAAGACAGTTCACCCCTCTCCCTGGATCTCCATCCCAAGTGTTGGCAATCCTAAGAAAGAAAGGTTTGCTTACTAATGAGCCGAAGTGTCCTAATCGTGAAAGCATCCGAGGCTACAACCCGATGAAGAAGTGTGATTACCATAGCGGCGAATTGGGGCATTCAACTGATGAATGTTTCACTCTCAAGCATAAGATCCAAAACCTCTTAGACACGAAGGCCTTCTCATTTCAAACTGCTCGGCCGAACGTCCAGAGGAATCCGCTACCAGAGCATGAGGGTACGGTCAATGCTATCTTGGAACCAGACGTTGAAGTCGAATCGAGTTACCACTCATTTGAGTTGGTGTCCACCATACATGCACCTCGAGACTCACCACCCACTCCTGAAGTTTCAAATGTTGCCCTTATGATGGGAAGGGTGACAATTGGGAATGGTTTTGTTCCTAGTAGTGGCCTTGAAAGAAATGGTCAAGGTATTCGAAGTCCCAATGAAGCCCCTCAGAGGTCTCGTGTTGCTAGATTAGGGTACCATGGAAGAGGTGGGGAAAGTTCTGGAGGACGAAGACAGGAAAGGCGAAACTCGCCACTGACCATGGGCGAGGAAGGCAAAACCCATCATCCCCGAACATTCGTGAGACATTCCCTAGCCCCCCGGTAATGATGCAGGATGAAGCAGAAATAATAGACACCCTAGGGCAGCCAAGCGGAAAATTCGACTATCTGGTGAAGTATACGGCTCCTCCTAGTTTCTACATTGATCCCCGCAGCATTGTCCCAGATGGATGGGGTGGCATGGATGATCCAACACCCTCGGAAACAGAGAACCCCGATGATGCATTGGAAGGGATCACTAGTCTCTTGATGACGTCTTCATAGGGACCATTGACGAAGGACCTTCGGAGAAGATGGGCTCTAGCCCACAAGAGTAACTCGTTTACTGCTTTCCCACATTCCCCTGCGCGGGAATTTTTATCGCTTTCTAGGGCTTGTTTTCGATTTCTTCTTTTTCTTTTTAGGGCTTGAAAATCGCATTTCCATTCAATAAATGTAATTGATTGATGAATATCAATAAAATTACAAGTTTTATTTTGAGGGCATGATGAGGTATACCAAACCAGCCCGGTGATGATATCCAGCCAACAATAAAAAGAAAATATCATCCATGGAGAAATTTTGAGGCCTGGGCTTCATCATGCTTTCTCGTGTCAAAATGCTTCAAAAAAATACTCTTTCAATTGCTTTTAAAAAAATTCTTCAAAAAAATCTTTCAAAAAAAAAAGATTTACCCCGTTTGTCTTTTTGACCCATCTACATTCTGTTTCAGAGACAGTCTTATAGCATGCAAAGGTATGAAGAGGATCCAATCCAATTCCAGATTCTGGGGGCAAGTTTGCTCCAAACTGCAGCCGCCCATATGTGGTGAAGAAGGTACTTCCTGGAAGTGCCTTGATCCAAGCAGAGATGGGTGGTCGTGAGTTTTCCACTCCAATTAATGCTGATGTTGTCAAGAAATGTTATCCATGATAGAATTTGCCATGTCATGTCTTGAATTGCAAGTATTTTTGTGACTAATAAAGTGCCTCAATGAGCTGAATTGTTCAAATTTGTCATAAATCTTGCATTTTTCTTCCTTGATGAATTGTGTGAGATAAATTGAATGTGTCGAATGAGATACCTGGGAATGATGAAAGGAAAGCCTTGCTCCATACACTATCCCATACACTAATCCTTGATGAGTTGTGTGGAGAAATTCCATGCCCGCAAGGAAAAGGGTGATCTCGCAAGGGGTATGCTAGCCAAGGTGATGAGAGGCAGTTTCTTCATCTACCCGAAACACTACAGGTATATCCATTGTTTAGCCATTTGAGCCCACACACGTGAAAAGTTCTTAAATCATCCCTGTCAAGGATCATCCTACATTGGGACAAGTTTGAAATGAATGATAGGAATTTTCTTACTCACACTTGCATCAATCTTCGAGTATTGCTTTCGCGTTGTAACTCGTACGATAGTTTAAAGTGCCTTAGGATGATGAAGAGCAGTCATTTCTCTATCCTATACACTTTTATCCATTGCATAGCCCACTTGAGCTTATGAATTCATTTCATATTAAACCCAGTTGGTGATCATCCCCCACACTGGGGCAAGACAAAAACATTCAAGTAGCATGAACTAGAATGCTAATAAAACGGAGACTCTATTCAAAGAAAATAATTGCAAAAATGGGGCATGAAAAAGCAATGTGCCTGGTAAAAAGCAAGGTCAATGCCTAAAAAAGAAAGAAAATCAAACTCTTGATATAAAAATAAAAAAAAAAAAAAACTCAAATGCTGTTGCAATCAATGAGTGCAAAAAAAAAAAAATCTTCGACAATGGAGAAGGAAAGTGGTGGAAATGTCAAGATGATCACCAACTTTGACCCTCTAAACACTTTTTGAGCCTAATGATCCTTTCATTTCACAACCCATGAACCAAGCCTACGTTACGTCCCTTGCAAAGTCTCTTCAGATTATGGCACTTGAATTAACGTAAGAGTTCATATGCTTGAAAGCATCGCTTGAAGAAGTGCGAGTAAGATAATTACTGCCTCATTTCATATGTTTCTTGACTTGAAAATCCCAAGACAGTTATGAAATGTCATTTTTCAAATAGCCTCGACTCAAAGAGTCCCATTTGTTAAGCCATTGACCAAGCCGATAGTATGGTCCCTGTTAAAGACCTCTCAGATTGGTAAGATCATACCACTTGCAAGATTGCTCAGACCCTTATCTGACATGACAATGGTGAGATAGAACAATTGACAAAATCCTGCATCAAAGGTCAGGATGAAATAGCCATTTTAATGAGGATGAGAGAAAAGTCCTTTCAGACCAAATGATCCCTCATTTGACACATCCATGACACTCATGTGTTCTTTTGAAATGGAAATTAGGTGATGCAAGATTAATAGAAATCATCATGAACCTCCATTGGAATTGATGCATGTTTATGATTACAAATGCATGTTGCTTCTCCTACAACCATGTTTTGCAGGAGACGTATCCCAAGAAGATCGGAGATGTTACCAAGTAAGTATATCTCTATCCATACCTTGAATATTTGTCATTGCACAAGTATTCCCTTTTGAAACATACCGACACTCAATTGAGTTGTCTTCAAAGATTTTCTCCAAATTCAATCTGATTAAGGCGATTGAAGAATGGTTCGGAGTCAAAATCTCCGATTAGATGATTTCGGGTCCTAAAAGGCATTTATTGCTCTGGGCGACCGTAGAAGAATGGTTCGGGTCCTAGCCAAGCAAAACCTCAATTTTCCGTTTAGGCGACCGTAGAATGGTACGGGTCCTAGACAACATTTATTGCTTATTTAGGCGACCGTAAAATGGTACGGGTCTGGAAAAGCAATTTCCGTTTCATTCCTAGAAAGTGAATCCCCGACCGTAGAATGGTATGGGTCCTAGACAACAGTTATTATTTTCATTATTCAGGTGACCGTAGAATGGTATGGGTCATAGAAAATAAATCCCTATTTAGGTGACCGAATGTAAAATGGTACGGGTCCTAGACAAAACCTTTTTCCTTGTACTAGGCGACCGTAGAATGGTACGGGTCCCGGGAAAACACAACAAAACCTTTCTGCCATAATGGGCGACCGTAGAATGGTACGGGTCCTAGGAAAACAGCATCTTCACAAAGTCATGTTACTATTCTAGGCGACCGTAGAATGGTACGGGTCCTGGACATGTAACACCCACTACCTCGAATTACTCTATCCTCCTCAAAGGTAAGTTATTTCAGGTAGGTTCATCTATCATTTGCATTAGCATTTCCATGCATCATATAAGTTGCATTAAAAATGGAATTCATGTTCCAACAAAAATATCATTCATTACATGTGCATGATCAAAATTTAGGTCTCAATTTATCTTTGAAGGCAACCTCTGCGAGCTCACCTTCAAAGAGGGGCAACTGTTGACATCTAAATTTTTGCATAATTTTTAGGGTTAATTTTTACTTTTAAAAAAAAAAAAAAAAAAAAAAAAACACATGGCATATAGTTTAGAAACATTTTATTTTATTTTGTGTTATCCTATTTTAGATCGCCGGTGAGGGAAGGATTTTTCACATATTCGTTCAAGATTTTTCATATTTTTAAGTAATATACATCAAAGGGGTGTATTTTGCCAAAAAGGGAAAATTTTTGGATGGAATATGTGAAAAAGCAAAAGAGAATATCACATGTGGTGCAATGATATATTCAGCAAAATTGGAAATGAAATATGCAATAAGGATTCAATTTTTACCCTATAAAAGGTGTGATGATGTACAGGGAAAAAGGGGTCGGCAAATTTTGAGAGCAAATAGGTGAAAAGATTGATTTTTAGAGTAGAATTTTGAAAAAAGGAGAAAAGGGAAAAAAAGAGAAGAGAAAAAAATCGAAAGTAAACAGTGAGGTTGATGTGAGAAAAAATCTTCCCCAAAGAAAAGAAAAGAAAAGAAGAACCACCGTTCTTCTTCTTCGTAGGTTTGCCTACGGTGTTCCTCTCGCTACCCGAGCTACCACATCCTCGTAGCCACACCACCGCCCTCCGAAGGTCGCGCCACCGACTGCTCGCCGCTCCACCCGTAGTGAGCCGCGACGCCAGCTCGCGTCCCGCCCGACTTGAAGCTCGCTGCCGCCGACCCGATCCCTCGCTCCTCCGCAGCAAATCTGCCCTGAGATGCCGCGACGTTGCTATTGCCCCTAACCTCTGCGATTCGCCTTTGCCACGATCCACGCAGCCCAACTTCGTGACCCGATTCCCGCACCACCTCCGCCGCCCTGCCACTTGTTCGCGCTCAGGTCCCGAGAAGCTTCGCGCCGCTGCCCGAGGCCTCTAAGCGCCGAGCTGCAACGCCCACCGTTCGCCCGTGACGCCTCGCCTCCGCCCGATCCACGATCCGCGCTCCCCCGTGCCGATCCCGTCGCCCACCGCTGCGCGCCGATGTGCCGTGTTGCCTCCCTCGTCGTGAACCCTAGCCGACGAACTCTCCCTTCGTCGGAGCCCCGAACCGGTGGTCAAGCTTTTTTTTTTATTAAAAAAAAAAGAAAAAAATCAAATTAGGTATTTTTGCTTTATTTTATTAGGCTGGTTTTTTTTTTTTTTATCTTATTTTATATTTTATATCTTGGTTTCTTTGTTTGAAATATTTCTCTATGCATAATTGAAAATCTCAATGTATCACCCGATTCGCAACCGCGCCAGGGTTTTTTTATTTCATCTATAAGGCTTTAGATGAAATAATTAATTAAGCAGGAATGAAATTGATATTTTGATCTTTAAGGCTTAAGATCAAATTATCGATTTTACTAGCGAAATATTATTCCTTGATTTGAGCAATATGTGATGTCCTTTTTGGGGTAATTTTGAATGGATTTGATCGTTTTTATATATCTTGAGATATGTTTGAGATAGAATATCACGTGTTTAGGGTTATTTGCATATTTAGGCAAAGCATTCTATTTATCATGAAATTTCGGAAATAAAAAATTGGGTTAGATTAGATGCATGTTAGGATATTACTTGTTTTAGGGTTTGCATATTTAGAATAGGAATTTTAATTTCGAATTTCATAAAAATCAAAAAAAAAATTCAAATAAATCAATTTAGGTTGCTAGATTTTAATTTAGGTTGCATGTTTAATTATTTGGCAATTATTAATTTCGAAAATTAAAAAAAACAGCAAAAAAAAATCATCATGCATATGTCATGTAGAATTAGGACATATTTTGCATGTCATTGCATATTAGGATTAAATTGCACTTAGTTTAATTTTAGATAATAGTTTTTTTTTTAATTTATTATAAGTGTAGGTATTTTATCAAATAGATTGCATTTTAGGATTATTTAGGTTAAGATAATATTTTAGTTCAAATTAGGATTTGGCTCAACCTAATTCCTAATATAAACTAATTAGGATCTTAATCTAATTAGGTAATTTTCACATTTCACCTAATTTCGAATTTCATGAAAAATAAAAAAAATGCCATAGGTTGAATTAGTTTTATTTTCTAGGATAGATTGCATTCTTTTAGGAAAAAGAAAGAAAGGAAAGAAAGGAAAATGTCACATGCACATCATTAGGATTAGATTCATTGAAATGCATGTCATGAGGTAGTTGTTGCTAGGCCCATTCAACTAGAAGTTACATGTCATTAGAGTTAGGTTATTTAGTTAATATTGCATCGCATATTGCATAATTTTCATTAAATAAGTGAAAACAAAAAAAAAGAATTTGCGTGTTAATTAGAAACCATATCCAAGGTTGTTGATGTGGATTTTGAATTAACATTGATGCTTTCGTTGCTGTGAGGTAAGTCATGCATTTTCTATTTGCTTTATTGGGTGTTAAATTGATGGATTGTGCACCCGCATGATCGCCTCACATGTTAGGTAAATAAATTTAAAATCAATCCAAACTGCTTGCCAAACATTTTTCAAAATAAAAAGAAATGTACCGAAAGGGCATTAGAGGAATCTAGTGTAACCAAGTCCCCGTACCTATAGTCTCTGGTTCTTAGGAGTAAAGTGAACCTCACATGTTACTTTACTTGGGTTTCTAATCGACCCACCAAAAATAGATTAGTGGCGACTCCTAATTGAAAATCAATTGCATGTTAAGAACTTAAACCTAAGTCGCGAATTGGTATGGGCTTGGGAGAGCCCGAGTTAAGTCTAGGCTTAACAATCCATTAGCCAAACCCTAGGTGGTTCACACCCGAAAAAATTGGTCGCGACAATAGGCAAACATTAATTGCTCCATTTTACACCACATTCTCAAGTGGGATTCTTTTGCATAACACTTAGTGCACCACCCGTACATGTCTGTTTGTTTGGTCGAAAGCTCATAACCAATTTTTCCATCTGCTGATTTTATTTATTTTAGATCCATATCTATATATGTATATCCTTTTTTCCTTGCCTTTTATCAATTTGTCTTATCCATCTCGCTCTTGCTTATACTTTCTCCAGTGTGAAGCTTATGATTAAGCATGGCACTGTGTTGATATTTTATCTAAGCATGTACACAATTCTCCAACTTTTCTATTATAATTTAGTTAGCACGTTGACATTTTCTTTTTTCAAAAAAGTGAGATTGAAAGAACTAGCAACCACTAAGCTAATTTACCTATTTTGTCAAGCATGACAAACAACTGGAAAGCTTCATGAAATCACTATTGTATCCCAAATGGGAATGCAAAGAGGCCAAGGTTTGAGGACAATAATCGCGGACTTGTAGATGTGCGATAAACAAACAATAACTTAGCAAAGTACCTTCAGCTGGATTGTTACCTATTTAATTTGTTTTATCGATCGTTGATTTCTTTTTTGTTTATAGATGGAAAGGAGATAATATTGATTTCGAGCCTATTGATCTGTTTGATCATATCTTTTGAGGAATGTCCTCGGAAACGACATAACTTTTCTCGTCAGCTAAGATTTGTTTACGAAATTTTGGATGTGATAATTTTTTATTTGGGATTGAATTTGGTCCACCTGTTTAAATGCCTATTTTCAATTGATTTGATGAGGTTATCCTATGGTATAAAGGATACATGTGATGCTTATGTAAGATATACCTTTCTAATTGTTGGGAGGCATAGCAAAAGTAATATTAACTGCTTCACCTTACACCACATCTTTGATGTGAGACTTTTTTCGCATGACACCTCATGTGCACGTCTTGGCAGGATCACAACATCTGTGCCTTGACTCCTTTTCGATCGTCTTGGCCCCTACCAAAGTCAGTAAGAACACATTATCCGCTACCTCGATCGAGAGTCATGTGCAATATTCCTTTTCTTGAGATGTCTACTGGGCGCCGATCGACAAGTCTAGTTATTGTGAGTTGCAACAAAAACTCGGTACATTTACTTTTAGGGAGATCACCAAGGAAAATGCCAAGTTTGAGCTTGTGAACATATCCAATTGAACCCACCTTATTTCAAAAACTCAAGCCAACGAGTTAAAGGTGGGCTAGGATACTATTAATTGCTCTATTTTACACCACATTTCCAAATTGGGACTTTTTTTTTGGCAAAAACCCTTACACATGCAAATCAACATTAATAGACAAGCGAACCATTTGTACATATTTGTTTATTTAGTCAAAATCTCATAGCCAATTTTCCATCTGCTGATTTTATCCATTTTAGATCCTTGCAACTTAGGCACCAAAAATGTGGTATATATGCTATTTTTTTGTCCTTGTCTCAATTCATCCTACATATCTCTCTCTTATATAGTCGCAATACTTATACTTGCACAGGTGTGAAGCATATGATGAAGCATGGGAGTGTGTTTATACTTTATCCAGGCATGTGCACAGTGCTTCCAACTTTTCCATTAGTATTTATTAAAACATTGATATTAAATAAAGTGAAGTTGAAAGAACTAGAGAACATCTAGGCCAATAATGTAGACCCAAATTAATTATCGTTGAAGCTTGACTAACGTTTGTAAAGCTTCATGAGATCGTTATTAAATTGTAAATGGGAATGCAAAGATCCAAAATTTGACAGATAATCAACTGTTTAATAAATGTATCTAGGTCATTTCATTATTTTCTGTTTTGGGGTAGAAAGGAGATCATAGTACTTAACAAAAATAAAAAGTACAAGAGTCCCTTAAATTTTTTTTTTTTGAGGAATGCCTTCGAAAACAACATAACTTTTCTTGGAGTTGAAATGTCAAAGGCTGAGATTGCTAATTACATACAAGCTAAAACATTAGTCTCGTAAAAGCATTTGCATGTTGGAAAAAGCAGAGCAGTGACCCGAACGCGCGGGATTAAAGAAACATTCCTGCCTGCTTCCGCAACGTTGGAAAGGTAAAGAGCATGGAATGCGATGTACCGGCTTTAAGAATGATGTGATAAATTTTATTTGGTGCTGATTTTTGATCTGTTTATTTAAATGCGTATGTTCAGTTCATTGGATGCGAAGGCACACTAGTGAAGATTTTATATGTTTGAATTATATCTTAAATATATTTATATTTATAGACACACGTACATATTCCTTTAACAAGACATATATATGCTCTGCAAGAAAAGATTCTAATCGTTGGGAGACATAGCGGAAGCCTAATATATTCACTTAGGGAGATGCTAAGTTTGAGTTCATGAACATATTTAGTTGGACCCTCTAAGATTATATTAACTTCTTCACTTTACATCGTTTACCTAATGTGGGACTTCTTTCTCATGACACCCTCACATGTGCACCTCAACAAATCTATACTTCATGTGTGGACCATCTATGTTAAGCTTGCTTCCCTTTAATTTAGGCATTTTTCCACACCAACATCCTTTCAAATCGCTAAATTGGCCCAGCTCGGTAAAATCACAACATTTGCCTTGACTCCTCCTCCATTGCCTTGGTCCGGCCAAACTCAGCAGATCGCTCTATTGGTCACCTCAATCAAGAATCACATACGAGGTTTCTTTCCTTGAGATATTCACTAAATGCCGATTCACTCATGTTGAGCCCACTTCATTGAAATCATCGGCTGTGATACTACTTTTAGGGAGGCACAAGGAAAGCCCAAAACTTTTACCTAGGGATATTGCTAAGCTTAAGCCCAAGCTCAACAATATATCTTATTGGACTCACCTTTACTTAGAAATTGAAATCAATAAGTTATAAACCAATTAGAATATTATTGACTTCTACATTATACAACACATCCTGAATGTGAGATTTCTTTCATACAATATCCTTACACGTGCATCTCAATACTATAAGTGAAATGATGATATTTTGGGAAACTAGAAAAACATACGTGCGGGTATGAGAAGGCTTTTATAGTATTTTTTTTTTTTTTTTATAGTGGGCCATTTGTTTATTTAGTCAAAAGCCCATAACCTAATTATTTATCTGCTGATTTTACTAATTTAGGTTCGTATATATATATATATCTAACGTTAAGTAGCTGTCGCGACCTAAATTTCGGGTGCACCACCTAAATCAGCAGATCGCTCTATTGGTCACCTCAATCAAGAATCACATACGAGGTTTCTTTCCTTGAGATATTCACTAAATGCCGATTCACTCATGTTGAGCCCACTTCATTGAAATCATCGGCTGTGATACTACTTTTAGGGAGGCACAAGGAAAGCCCAAAACTTTTACCTAGGGATATTGCTAAGCTTAAGCCCAAGCTCAACAATATATCTTATTGGACTCACCTTTACTTAGAAATTGAAATCAATAAGTTATAAACCAATTAGAATATTATTGACTTCTACATTATACAACACATCCTGAATGTGAGATTTCTTTCATACAATATCCTTACACGTGCATCTCAATACTATAAGTGAAATGATGATATTTTGGGAAACTATAAAAACATACGTGCGGGTATGAGAAGGCTTTTATAGTTTTTTTTTTTTTTTTTTATAGTGGGCCATTTGTTTATTTAGTCAAAGCCCATAACCTAATTATTTATCTGCTGATTTTACTAATTTAGGTTCGTATATATATATCTAACGTTAAGTAGCTGTCGCGACCTAAATTTCGGGTGCACCACCTAAAACTAGGTTAATGGACTGCTAAGTTTTTACACTTAGCTTGGGCTCTCCCAAGCCCATACCAAATCGCGACTTAAGTCTAAATTTTTAAACATGCAAGAGGTTATTATCTAGAAGTCGCCACTAATCAGTTTAGGGTAGGTCGATTAGACACCTAAGTAAAATAAAGGGAGATTTCTTTTACTCCTACGAACCAAAGACTATGGGTACGGGAACTTGGTTACATTAGACTTCTCTAATGCCCTTTCGGTACCATTTCTTTTTTTTAATTTTCAAAAATATTTTTTGAGGCAGCTGATTTATTTTAACCTAAATTACTATCATGCAAATGTGGTAACCACACGGGTGCTCATCCATTATTAAAGCATTCAAATAAGAATAATAAATAAATAAATTGTATCACACAAAGCAAGCAATCATTTCTTTTGGGTTTTCTTAAAAATTAGAATTCTTTTATAAAAATGCATTTTTTAACTAAATGACTTAATCTTAGTAATATGCAAATTCTAATTAAATGGGCCTATTATGCAAACTAATTAACATGCACCTCATGACCTAATTTCACTAATAAACAAATTCTGATTAAATGATCCTATTATGCGAACTAGTCATCATTCACCTAGTATTTTTGTATTTTTTTTTATTGAAACTTTAGAATTTATGAAATCCCTACTTAATCTATCTAAAAAGGGATAATTTTCTAATTTATTCTAAGGATTAATTTAACTTAAACCCTATCCTATCTTAGAAAACTATTTCTTGAAAAATGAGATAATTAAAATGTGCGAACACTATCTAAAACCCTAAAGAATTTACTTAGGTTCAACCCTAACTTATTTCTAAAATGCAATCTTAAAAATGTAATCCTAAGAAAAATCTAATCTATTAAACCTACATGTCGATTTACTAAACCTATATGCTCATGCAGAATTTTGATTTTTGATTTTATGATTTTTTTAAAAGATACGTAATTATTAAATAAATATTAAATCTAAGCTATCAACAAAATAAAGGATTAAAATAATCGAAAAAATAACCTGTTGTCTCACAGGTCAAATTAACGATTATTCAAACCCTAATTATCACAACAAAGAGATCAAAATAATTACAAATCTGATCCGAAGTCTTACGGACCAAATTAAATAATCATTATGATTTAACAATTGAAATTCCACTAAAAAGCCCAACAATTATAATAACTAAAAAAAAATGATCCAATGTCTCTCGGATCAAATTATTAATCATAATAATTCCGGACAAAATTCATGCGGATAATGCCTACAAAAATTATAGATATTAACATCCAATATTACAAATCAAATAACTAAACTAAAAATGCTATCAAATGAAATACACAAAAAGATAACATAACAAATAAAAAGAGTAAAATAAACTAAACTATAAATAAAGTGAAAAGTAAAGTAAAAAGTTAAAAAGAAATAAAAAATATAAAAAAAACTACCTAAGGGAATCGACGGGGAATGGCGCCGGGTGATTGGCTCACAGTAGTAGTTGCTCATGTTGGTGTGGACTTCTCGGCTCGAGCTAGTCGGTAGCCGGCAAAACTCGCGACACGGCCGTTGAGGGTGATGCCAGCAAGGACAAGCGACATCGGGCAGACTTGGGCGACAACAAACGCAGAAGACCTTTGGGATTATTGGGGCTCCTTGGTGCATGGACAATCACTGGAAAACCTGCACAAAGAAGAGCGATAAAGAACTCTCTGAATTGAAGTACGCTGAGAAACAAAGTAAAAATAATTTGCTGGTTTTTGCTAAGGGGCTTGCGGGCTTGTTTGTTCAATCTGCAGGTATTGGCATCAAGGCTTCGCAATACGCTTTTTCTATATTTTTTCCTTTTTGCTTGCATTAAGCGAGGCCACAAAAACCACAACTTTTGCTGTCTTCTTTCGTCAAGTGTGGACGAAGACCAAAAGATAGCAACATCCACCGTCTTCCTTCCCCCTTCGCAAGGTCACGTGTGTTGCGCCCACTATTCTTTTCACTCGCAATCCGGTATCTTTCTGTTTGACGGAGTCTTCAACCCCACTCAATTTCTTGAAGACCTCATCCTATCCTCCCCTGGGCGTCCAGGACGTGCGTTGCCGGCGATATCTTAATCGCAGGCTTGTGAATAGCCGGGGAGGCGCCGATTGCGATTGTGAAAGTTACGTAACCTGCAAAAGAAACAAAGAAACAAAACTTGCCAAAGCTAAATTGTGAGTCAATTAGAGGAACATGTATAGGTGCAACAAGCTGCTGTTGCTGATCGTCGGGCGAGGACTGGACACCGCGAAGTTGATGGATTTTTACGTCAATCTCTCCATACGGTGAAGACTCCTTTTGGCATCTTCTGCAAAGTGGTGAACCTCCAGGGGGGGTGAAGCTCGCTCTTGAATGCTCTCAATTATGGCTGCCGTGTATTCTTTGAAGCTCTCTCTCTCCTTCTCAAAAAGAGCCGTGTCTTTTATCTGTGTGGCCTCTATGTATTTCCCCCCTTTCTCTCCTAAAACCGAAGAAAGCCCTCACTTTTGCTCTCAATTTTTTTTTTGGATTTTTCCTCCGAAGATTTTTCTGAATTCGCTCCCCCCGAATATTGTGCAGGTTAACCCCTTTTTATAGTAGTTCCGATTGGCCGCTTTCTATGGAAAAATTTAGACTTGCATCTTTTGTTGCATTAAATCATGGATGCAAATTAGAGCATGATTTCGCAATCAGCTCGATTTTGCATCGATTCCTTCCATTTTATCAAAATCCTTGCCATTTGTTCACTTGATTTTAAAATTGTTGCTGCATTTAACAAAATCCGGACATCCGTCAGAATTCCATATTTCCTTGCGTACTTCAATCAAATCAATTTCCCCCATTTTCATTTTTTTTCTTTTTATTTGTTCAAAATGCAATTTGATTTTTCCAAAATTAGGTGTCAACAGCAGCATTATCTATACTTTCTCAGGTGAAAAGGTCATGATTAAGCGTGGGAGTGTGTTAATATTTTATCCGGGCATGCGCGCAACGCTCCAACTTTTCTATTATAATTTAGTTAAAGCATTGAAATTCAAATAAAGTGAAGTTGAAAGAACTAGGCAACCGCCAAACCATTGATGTCAAAAACAATGTACTAATCTGTTAAGCAGAACTAACAGCGCAAACCTTCAGGAAATTGCCGCTGCATCCTGAATGGGAATGCAAAGGGTTCCGCGATGCCACCAAACCTCAAAATGGGGTTTCACGGTTATTGACTCATTCCTTTCTTGTCTCCTGTACTCCGGACCATCTTCAATAACTTAAACCCGCTGAAACGATGACTGCACCGATGGGAAAGAATCCGCTTCCTCTTTATTCGCAAGGATTAATGGTTTGGATGGATATGACATCGAATGGAGGCACCAATAAAATGAAAGGGGATCACATCCTTACACCGACATCGATATTGTGTGTACCGTTTGGATAATCCTTTACATGTTCAATTTTCGGGTCGATCACGTGTTGTGTGATTGTCCGACAAGTTTGGCTAAAGATTAGAAGGCACTAAGGGAGTACAGAATTTCCATCTATGTACTTTCATAGGCACAAAGAATGTTCACACCTTGATAAGGACTCCTATGGCTAAAATGTCATTGTGGAGATTTGGGTTCACGTCTTACTCAGTCCTTAGTATTGATGGGGTATTTTGGAGGTTCGAGATTTACTTATCGAAGATGGCTTTTCTAATAGAAAGTGAGTGTTAGAATAATTAATAAAAAGGAAAATGTTAAAGAATGTAGTTAGGGTACTTGTTGGGCCTCATTAATTTTGCTATGGAAATATAAATTTGCATATTTGAATTAAGTGACTTTTTCAAAATTTGGAATATGCCGATACGCTTTATTTTTTTATGGTTAGTGGTTTTAACTAGTGCCTCTGAGGTATTTTATTAACAAGACCCTTATAACATGGAGATTATACAAATTACTTGATCAAAATTAAAGAAGTATCGTATTAACTTTGAGAAAAAAAGATGTCGAATAATGAAATTTAACAAATATCCTTACTCTTTAACATTTGCCTTTTTATTAATTCTTCCGGTACTCAATTTTTCTATGACAAAGAGGCTCATTTTTGGTAAGTAAACCTTGAACACCCAAAATGCCTTATTGATATTATGGATCAGGCAAGACGCGAGCAAAATCAAATGAATGACTCGCATATTTTGCACTCTCCTTTCTTCCTATGTTGAATCAAGCCTTATAAGTACACACTTGTAGTTCCCATTTCAATTTATAGGAAGCTTAAAGGGGGCAAGTGCCTCCATTGGCCCCATGGTGAATCCGTCCATGCTGACAAGACAAATTCAAGATGATGTCAATTGGAGTATTTTCTCTGTAGATGATATGGTGTTGGTAGGTGAAACCCATGCTAAAGCTAACCAGAAACCTGAACTTCGAAGGGAAACTTTGTTAACCTGAGGGTGTAAGTCTAGGAAGTAAAGAAACTCAACGAAACCTCGAGAAAATTGGACAACATGGAGTACTGAGGACTGAATCCTTCCATCAACTTTGATCTAATTTGACAAAACTGGAGATCTTGTGGACGACACCTTGAGAATGCTTCGTAGGACATGTCATTCGAGAGAAAAGGCAAGATTCGAAATCAATTAATGCGGGTAAAAGCAGGGACAGCCAACCAATCGAGGATAATATGAGAGGAGGTTGTTTGAGATGTTTCGATCACGTCAAATGGAAGACCTTTGGGTTGATGCCTTGGCGAGGACATGAGCGAGGAACGAAAACCATAGACAGGAGGGGTATTGGCACGGACTATTTAGAGCTTGTAGAAGATCTAATAAAAGATCAAAGGTAGCGACTCGATAGGATTTCTATAACCTGACAACAATAGCAGGACAGAAAGCTTCAAGCTTTAAAGATGTCTAGGGGATTTGGGTCAGTTGAGCAACTAATCCATCAGACAACTGGATAGCAGCTACTCAGGCTAGAGACCGAGTTTGTAGTGAGAGTTACAGTTCTAATGTTCCCTTTTATCTGCAGCCTTAATGTAATAGTGCTGTATTTTCCACATGAATGAGAATTGCAGTTTTTATGGTGAAAGATAGAACAAATTGTTTTGTTCCATGCGGAATAAGTTCATGCTTTCATCAAGTGTCATCCTCTATAACAATCATTTGAGTCAGCTCTCTCTTTCATTTCATGCTAGTCCGATCGCTCGAAATATTGTTTTGAATAGTCTAATGAATCGAGTCTAGCAGAGATTTCAGCGAAAATTACTATGTCTAGTGGTGAGAAGTTACAGGGTACCATGCTTAAACAGAGTCGTGCTTCTAATCATCAAATGCGCTTGAATTTGTACAGTTTAATTGACATGGAATTCTCAAGTCATAGACGGTAGATACGCTCTAACCTGCATGAGGTTCGGTCTCGTGCAACGGAGGCTTGAGATGGCTGCTTAATTGATCCCTCCATAGCAGAAACTTCTGGAAAGATAGATGTTTAACAGCAGCTAGGAAGGGAAGGAAATAGAAAACCTAGACAAACATTTCTAATCTCAGCATCAAATAATATTCAAACAAAGGAAACAATTATATATGATTGCAGGAAATCCCGTCCTGCACTACTAATTTATTTCTAGCCACCCTGAATCTCAACTGAGGACCAAAGTCCAGAATACTTCAATGCCGAGCGAAGATGGCTGAATTGAGGACTGAGCCGTTCCTGGGCAAACCTGGCTGAACTGGCCGAAGCTCTTTTTGTCCAACAGTCATGTTCAACATTGTATAGAGAAGAAATTGTGGCAACTATAACCACGTATTGTCCTAATTTTGTACAAATTACGGAGGGAGATCATGCATGATTGCTCCAAGCGCCATATTAGTCCCTTCAATCGTTTACCATCCAAAGATTTCTCTAGCAGAATCCGTCTTACCCTCTCTTTAGGACAAATACTCTGTTATCTAACAGAAGTAGAAGAAAACAGAGCACCTCAATACCCATCCTCAACCCGCTCATCAGAATCACAAATTTTACACATATTGAACATGCTGCCGCCATCATAGAACAAAGACCATTCAATTTACTCAATCGTCACACAGACCGTCACACTCCCTCATGCTTGTCTTCATCGTCTTCATCTGAATCCTTCTTCTCTTTCTTCTTCAGGTAACCCCACTTCCTCAGCACCCACACCCATAGCCTCACCACATTCCCCATTAACACCACCCCCATCAGGCACAGCCAGCACACCACCGACACGTCCATCACGTCCTTCAGCATTCCCCGCATGTCAGCCGGCGATATGTTGCGCAGCGCTCTGAAGTAGGTGATCGCCTGCCCCGTAATCGCTAGCCACATGAGCACCATCTGGGTCCACATCCAGCGTCACCGCTTTATTGAAAGCTTGCTCAAGAGGAGCAGGATGATGCTGAGGGAGGACAGGAAGGCCAGTGTGTTGAAGATCATGAACTGTCCGTAGGCGATGCGCTGGATGTGGGCCATGATAGAGGTGCCCGCTACATGTGGCTTCTTCACCGGGTTGCCGTTGGCATCGACCTTGTAGTCGTCCTACCAGATGCCTCCCGGTGGCGCGGTCACAGCTTAGAACGCCACCATCACTAGCAGCGAAGCAACCACCATTAGTGAATTTCTCCTGGCTCAGCCAATCGGCTTCCACCGGGGGTCTTCTGAGAGCACTCAGTTTCTTTGATAGGGGTTTCCTTAAAGTACTCCGTTTCTTTGGCGGGGCTTTCTTGGTGGAGAGTGATGGGGAGATTTTAGGTGATCTTGAGGTGGTGGTGGGTCAAGAACTGGATCATAGTGATATGGGACTGATTGGATGTCTATGGAGAGTGAAGCTCCTGAGCTTTGAAGGGATGTCTCAATTTCAAGAACTCGCGAGCCTCTGGGACCCTGCTCAAGAATGTCTAGTGCTGTGAGGCCACTTGAGTTTGGTGTGTTCACCTTGAGTCCTGGGATTGTAAGCAAGAACTTTTATCATCTGCACACAAATTTTTGGGGATAAATTCCCCAGTGTAAGATAACTGAAGTCCATGTTGTTGGTCTCAAGACTGATCCTAGGAAGAGAAAGGTCCGGGGAAGTTCAAAGCAGCAACAATCTGGTTCCCATTGGTTGCTCGCTAATGGAATGGGAGAGAGCAATAAGCATCCGTTTCTGAAGTCGAAGACTGCTTCTTCTAAATCTACTGCCCCAGCAACAACTAAGGCATAGCCTAGTGACACATTGTGGAGGAGATGCGGACCTTTGGAGTGTCATAACTTGACAGAAAGGGACACTTAAGTGCCATAACTTTCGAAAAATACATTTAAGTGCCAAAATTGGAGTAAAGTGGATTGCTTGAGTGTCAATCCGGTCAAAATCCAGCCAAATTACATACGTGGCATTTTTCTGGCGAATCGAGTGCAAAATGATGTCGCTTTGCACGCTGACGTGACCAAATAATGCAAAAACGGCGTCGTTTTGGGCTGACGTGGTAAAAAAATAATATAAAAATTAATTAAATTAAATTTTAAATTAAATTTAGTTAAAATATGAAAAAATAATAATTTTAAAATTAAATTTAGTTAAAATATTAAAAATGATAATTTAAAATTTTAAAAAATAAAATAAAAAATAAAATAAAGAAAAAAGGGGCTGAGCCTCGCCCACCGCCCTTTTTTTTAATTTTTTTTTTAAATTTTTAAATTTTTTAATGTTAAAATTATTATTTTTCATATTTTAACTAAATTTAATTTTAAATTCTTTTCATATTTTAACTAAATTTAATTTAATTAATTTTTATATTATTTTTTTACCACGTCGCCCACAAACGACATCGTTTTTGCATTATTTGGCCACGTCGGTATGTAAAACAACGCCGTTTTGCACTCTCTTTGCCGGAAAAATGCCACATCAGCGTTTTGGCCGGACTTTGGCCGGAGTGGCACTTAAGTGATCCGTTTTTCTTTGAATGTGGCACTTAAGTGTACATTTCGAAAGTTATGGCAAGTATGGCACTTGTAGTGTTTTTATCCCCATTGTGGAGCATCTCACCCCATGTTCATGGAACTGGTGCTAAATGGAAGGAATTGGTGGCTCTTGAACCACACATACGCAACCCCAATATTATTCTCCCTAACGAAACCGTCAGGTTGCATTAAGTTGGGGGTGCGAAACGGAACTTCTTGAAAGAGGCTTGGTTTGCCAAGGTGGGTTGAGTAAAGTTTATGAGCTGCGTTAGTTGTGGGCTTGCTGATTGAAACCATACATTGTGGTTGTCTAAGACAGATGAAAGTACTAGCTCCTGCCTTTGAGAGCTCTCTTACCTTCCTAATTGTTATGGACTGATTATCACCAGTCTAAGGTACACAAGATCTATCTATGCAATTGTTTTCATCTCTCTGTTCTTCCATCTCCTGTAATCAGTTTGCATATAAACAGTAATTTTCTGTGTTTTGTGTGGGATGATATACATATCGGTCCATGAGATTTTAGGCTGCATTTCTGCCTTGTCCCTCCTCTACTTGTCTATATAAAGAAGAAAAGATCGTTTGGCAAGACGTTATATGAGAGCTTGAATGTTTTTTTGGAAGAAGCACACGTTCTGGTATGTGAACATTACATATGAAACTAGCCCTGCTTCGATTCCTACCTTTGAGGGAGGATCAGCTTGCACGGCTTGCAAATAATAATGGAGTGTTTTCTGTGAAATCTGTGTATCACTTCCTTAAAATTTGGCAGGAAAGATAGTGTAGGAAGTTCATGTAAATGGCGTGACTGCATTATGGTTTGGTGCCATGGGGTTGAAATTAATCAGACAGAGTGGCTCACTAGCTTTGATCAGATGGCTTTTGGACATCTATCAGCATTGGAGAAGTATATGAAGGAAGCATAAAAGAAATGCGGATGCTTTTGAAGTAGGTGGGTTCGGTTTGGTGTGATTGGAAAGAGAGTGGTGAAGCTGTGTGAGACAAATCACAGAATGGCCCAATGTTGCTTTTACATACTTATTTGCGGTATTTATAGGAGTAGATCAGATTACTTTGTGGCCGGGCCTTCCCATTCTCTCTAGAAAGATTGGGCTATTAGGGCGAGACATCTCTGATGAGGAGAGATCGAGAATAATGCGAGATGGACTCTGGGTTTGGTTTAGTAGTCTCATTAAATCGTTTGCACAACTAGTGGTACTCAGAATGATCTTATGACATAGGGATTGAGTTAGAAAGAACACAGGCATCAAGACTATGCAGTAATCCTTTGTCCCACGGGATGAATACACTAGATCTTGATATTGCCCCTAGATCTGCACCAACTCTCACCCCCTGATATCCACTTCTTGAGCTTTTGCGGATCTTTCACTTTCCGGAGGACGATCGCGAGGAATCGAACGGTCTAAGCTAAAAAAACAATGGCTACAATGCCGAGCCAAACAAACAAGGAGTACATAACCACTGTGATCGACCCCCAATCCACGGGGTACCAACCCCCTGTTACCGGGCTCACATGTCTAGGTCCCCTGCGTACGGACGAGATGGCCATCATGGATTCGAGGTAAGTCAGCGCCATGACAGTGATGGTCACCCACATTGTGGCCGTCAGAATCCACATCAGAACCTTCTTCCCCAAGGGCAAGCCACTCATGAGCAAGAAGATCGTGCTAAGGGATGCAAGAAAAGAGACAGTGTTGCATATCCAGAACCCTAGGTAACCGTCTGGATGGTTTGCAGCCATTATCGATGTTCCTGCGTAGTATAGGATGGTGCCGTTGTTGTCTTTCTGATCGTTGTCCCACAAGCCACCGGGAGGGCTAAGGCCGGCTTCGTAAGCCATGGCTGCGATCACGGTGGCAATTATGTGTCGTGACGTGAAAGAAAATTCTAAAATTGCGAATGAAGAAATAGTGTTTCACCTATATTTGAAAATATGAAGATCGTCAAGTCAAAGTTAGTCATTTCAACAATACACAAATTCAATTGATGGCTTTTCCTATATTTATCGAAATACAAGAAAATTGTGGCGAGCTCTCTACAGAAAGAGGTCATGGGTTAAATTATGAAAAAATTAAGTGTATGAATATACACATATATGAGAAAAAAAATGAAGATATTTCGAAATTTGAACATCTTTTTATAAAGGTTGCTATTGTTGTTAGAAAGAAAACCAAAATCTAATAACTAAACGTGTGGAAAATAAAACACATTCATATTCTCCACCGTTGGCGAGGCTCACGTCGCCCAGCCATGGGTGAGCTCGGCCTTGCCGAGCGAGGCCGAGCTCGCCCAAACAAGGTGAGGTTGAGCCTGGCCAAAGAGGCTTGGACGACAAGGCTCGGCCTTGCTAGGGGCCGGCGACGCTCCGACAAGGCTGCCGGCCCTTGTTTGGCTGGTTGCCGGGCAAGAGGCGAAGGATAAAAAGAAAAGGAAAAAGAAAAATATATAAAAAAATTATGAAAAAATTAAAAGAAATTCTAAATCACAAAAGAATTTAAAGTCTTACCAAATGCATATTTATTCAAAGAATGTAAATTTTGGTTAGTACCAAACGCCTTCAAGTACTATCTATTAAAAAAAAAAAAAAGAATCATTTTTAAGCAAAAATTGTTCTCGAAAATAGAATAGTTACCAAACAGACCTCAACTCGTTGAAAATATTTGGAGAAGATAAAAGATTCAGTCTTTTAGAAATCCTCTTTACTTTATGTATTAGTATAGATATTTAAAGAAAATCACCCAACTGCTTCACACTTAGATTTTCTTAAGTACTATTACTTTCTTAAATGTTCATCAACTTGTTTCATCCTTCTCACTATTAGATTTCTTATATTACCCTTTGTGTTTTTTTTTTAATCATAAGCCATCTATTATTGTAATTATTGATCTTTTTTCTGTACATAGCTATTTAATTATAAGCAATTTAGTACATATGTAGAAAACATTGTTAAGAAAGCATAATTATTTATTTTAAATGACACAAATGATCATTTTTAGGAAAATATTTTCTAAATCATCCATTTTTCATAAAACAAATAGTGGATTTAAATTAACTAGCTGTGAGCTATGATCTGATCTAAGTTTTCAGCAAATGCTACTCCAAAACATCTAGCTAAAGCATTACCATCAGAGAATGGCGCTTCTTCTTGATCCATTCCTTGTGTTTGTCTTCCTTTTGCTTCCCGATATCACCCAAGAAAGACTCTGGCGGAAACGCCTTTACCGGAGGAGTATTGGTGGAGGGAGGTGCTACAGATGCTAGGTCAACTACAATAGTTGAATTCTCCTCATTTGTGTCATCAATAATTGCATGGTGAGTTGTCGTGTCACGCCCCGACCCTCGGGCACGCACCCATCCCTTATCTTGGTCGATTTTAAAGTGCGATATTCTAGGACTAAGTATCGCCGACCCTTTCTTTTTATTATGCATGCGAAAGCAATTATGAATCCCCAAACAATAAAACAATGGGATAAAAAAGCAGGCTATATTTTTCTTATTGAAATTCACAACCACACTTTTATTAGCAGCACAACTCATAGTATATTTACAATACTATTTACAGCAAACAAGTCTCACACCTATCTACACTAAGACAGGGTTCACAAAAGGGATGGGATCTCAATCCACATTCGGGTTGTACTCAAGATCCCTCTCTGGATCATCTTTTTCTTCAAAAGCCTTTCTCCTCCTCAGGTTCCTCCTCCTGGGCTCCTCTTCAGGGTCCTGAAATGGTTATTTAATAACCAATGAGATCACGTCTCAGCGAGTTCTACCCCCTAAGACTAGATTAGTAAACCAATACACTACTCGGTTGTCTAAGCACAGCACGAGTCAGAGGACTTACCTTGACCTCAGATTCCATCTGCATATTAGTACAATTCAATAGGTACTCAAACAATCACATCACCGATCGAAGTATCGATCAAATCGATCTAATCGATTACATGTCAGTCGGACTATTTCTAGGTCATTCATTCAACACCAAGCAATTTTCTTAGATTTAGTGGCTTTACGGTCCCACCCAACCCTTTCTGGATCTAGTAGCTTTACGGTCCCACCTGACCATTTCAAGATCTAATCTAGGAATGAATATTAAAATAACTCATAAATTACTTTAGCACCAAATAAAGCTCAAATAAATAAACGGACTGCACCACAACGATCAGTACGAAATTCCGGTCACTGGCCATCCCGGTTGAATTTCCGGAAAAATAAATAATTAAATAATTAATTTCGAAAATTAAATAAATAATTATAAAAATCCAATTTAGGCCCGTAATGCCGAATTGGACGCCGAGACGAGCCCGGAAAATTACCGAGACTCGTTCCATAAATAACATGGCATGCCTACTTGCTAATGTCTATTTCTAACCACCTAACATGCATCATTAAGTCTCTAATTTAATTGATCTAAACTAATCTAACCACGTAATTGCATTTAATTAAATCTAACCAACCCCTAAGCATAATTAGCAAACTAAGAAAG
This sequence comes from Eucalyptus caleyi, assembly GCA_014182885.2. Classification (NCBI taxonomy): domain Eukaryota; kingdom Viridiplantae; phylum Streptophyta; class Magnoliopsida; order Myrtales; family Myrtaceae; genus Eucalyptus; species Eucalyptus caleyi. The sequence goes on along the minus strand of CM024468.2, from coordinate 53,330,638 downwards.
CATTAGTGAGTAAAACTCACTTGGTAAAAGCGGGAATTGAATCACCGCGACGGCGGCCGAAATCGGGCTTTCAACAACACCGGCGGGCTTGGACTGGGCCTTAAGACTTGGGCCTAACAAATCTCAGCCCAAATCTGAGATTTGCTTTTGAACAGGACTGGGCTCACTCTTGGCCTTGGGCTTGGCTGCGATTGGGCTTTCTTCGCGGGCTGGGCTTGGGCTTCAAATTGCTGAACTGAGCTTGGGCCAACTAATTTATGTGGACGGGACTGGGCTGCAGCTGATCTTGTGCTGAATTCGGTGGCCCAAAGGACCGAAGCTCATGGGCTGAATTTGCTGCAGGGCTGGTCTTCGGATGGGTTGTTGGACTGAAGACTACTGGGCCTGAACTTGTACGAAGGAAAACGGAGGAGGATCTATGGGCTTGGTCTTCTCGGGGCCGCTGGAGTTGACCGGTCCAGCGGAATACTCGAAGAAGCAGCTCGTTGCTGCTGCTGGGCGGAACACGAAATAAACGCTGGTGGAGGGCGCTGGTTCGTTGATCGTTGAAGATGCACTGGCAGCTTCTTCGGTGGCTTCGCTTGGTGGTCAACAAAAATGGGAGAAGACCTGCTGCTGTTAACCGAAGATGACGCATGGAGAGGCTGGCCGAAACGGTGGAGGTTGAGAGGCTTCGGTGGAACACGGATGAAGAGAAGCAGCACTCTTGGCGGTCGCTGAAGCCGTTGGCGAAGGCTGGAGTTTTGAAGCCGCGTGGAGCTGGACGAACCGCAGTAGATTCGGTCAACACCTGGGGACTTCGCTTGAGGAATTTCACTGAAGTTGACCAAGAGAGCAAGAGATGGTGGAGCAGGGGTGAGCTGGCCGCGTGAGAGGGGGCAAACGGGCGAAGGGAGAGAGAGATATCGTGGGCTGTGTCTTCGGTGGGATGGCAGAGAAGGTGGACGTTCGGTGGACTGGAATTTTCGCCGATTCCGCTCTCCCTTGCTGGTCACGCACGGTTTTGAAGAAAAGAGAGAATGGAGGGTCCCCTTAGCTTGATCTTTCTACAAAATATCTCTCACGCTCACTCTAGGCCAAGTATTATCCCTTGGCCTTCATTAGGCCACACCCACGCCCTTCACAACTTCTCAATTGGTCAGTTTTGGGTTAGGGGGAGGTGAGTTACGAATTTCTCACCTAAGGCTTCAATTGCTCTTCAATTCTCTCTTGATTCGTTCTCCATTGGCCACCATAATTTCAATTGATATATCAATTATCAAATTGATAATTTTCCTCACCCAATTACCCATCTTGCATCTCAATTTTGCGACCAAAAACTATCTTCGGCAATTTCTGCACTAAAACAACCCGACGACGACTTTTTCCCAAAAAGTGTCAGTTGTCAGAAAAATCTTCTGAGACTGAGTTGACACTCCTAGAATTTATTGTGACATGGCCGAAACTTCAATTTTTGAAATCGGACTTGAATTGGCGATTAATTTTCATTCGGCGCGTTTTTAGCGTGACCTAGACTATCGGGTAGTTTTCAGAACTTTTTAAGGCAAATGACCCGTGGTTGATTTTCTTCGAACCACTATGAACCCTTTCGACTCAATGACGACTCTCGATTGTCATGAAAATCCCGAGGCTTCAAATACGAACACAGGGTACCAAAACGACAGTAAAATCAGATTAGTGTCGGTCGACGAGAATTTTCCAATTTAGTGGAGTCACCCACGATCGGCCACACATCTTAGTCGACCAGACCTATCTTTGGTTTTAAATCGATTTTTAACTGTGCCGTAATGGCTTCTAAAGACGAGCACGGTCGAGAAGCCGATTCCTGATCAAATTCTCAAGTTTATTGCCCTAAAATTTCTTAATTACTTACCCAGACAATCTAGTTATCTCAAGAGTGATCGGTTCTGAAAATAGCCCTATAAACGCGTCAATGAAATGCTCGATTAATTCAGTAGAAAATAGGTTGAGAAATTCAGGATGTCACATGTCGATGCAGGGAATCTTATGGCTCTCAAAGCTCCAACATGTACTAACAGTTCTCTCAATTCAATGACTTTGAAATCCTTTGGAAAATGTTCCACTATATTCAGAGCAGAGAAGCCATTTCTATTCGCTGTGTTCACATCCACTTCACTTATTTGAAGCAGATATTTCACTGTCGGCATAAAAAGAAGGGCTTCTTATCAATTATAAAAGAAACAACAAACAAAGATATTTCCTGCGAGTTTCTTCAATCGATAAATCCACTGAAGTTTGAATGCAAAAAACTTGAGTCTATAGAAAAATGAGAATAAGCGGGATTTTATCTTCATGAAATGTTCAATTGGAATGCAATATCGACGTCGTCGCAATTTCGAAGCAAAAAGGATTACCTCTATTTGCTTGTTTGCTGCTGCCAAATGCAAAATGGTATTACCCTCATCATCTTGAGCATTCACCAAATCACCATCTCTCACCATCTCCACCAAGACTTTTAGAGTCTCCAAACTATTATGCCTCACTCCTAGATGGAGAGCGGTTTGGCCGTGGCGCAGCCTATGCTCGGCCACCTCCGGTCTCACCTTCACCAGCTCTATCACAATGTTAATTTGGCCCTTCATCGTGGCTAGATGGAGTGGGGTCCTCCCATCTTCGTCATGGACAAGGCATGCAAGGGGGTTTGATTGTAACAATTCTCTCGCTATTTCGATGTATCCCTTTGCAAACGCCAAGTGAAGAGGCGTACGTCCCTGCAAAGGTAAAGTGCTTGACTATGGAGTATTCTTATTGAGGGACACGTTCATGTGATTTATATATATTGCATTTTCAATTCAAATAGACCGAGCTCCTCAAATTGATTGGTGTCTGTAAGATCTTTTAGGCTGAACTAACCTGGAAACCCATGACTTGATTTATGTCTGAATTTTGTTAATTTCCTTGAGATATATGATGGGTTTGATTTCTCACAAATCATAAAAACTGGAAAACAAAATGCTACATTACATGTGCAAAATCTAATTTGACAAGCAAGATAGGCTAATCTATGTAGAGATATCCATGGAAATATAGTTAATAAATTACTTTACACATGGCTAAAAGACTAAAACTTGCAAAAATCTAATTAAAACAGTTGCGATTCCACCGATTATCTGGTTTGCGAGGATGACTGGGGTCAGTTTGATCTGACAAAAGGATATCAAACAGCCCCAACCAAGGTTTTCGCTTCGACATACCTGCGAGTCCAACTCTATAGCCAAATCCCTTTTATGAGCCAAAAGAGCCTTGGCAAAATGTACATGACCGAGCATGCAGGCCACATGCAATGGTGTCTCGTCGAAGCAAGTGACAGAAGCCCGAGCCAGGATGAGTTGGTCTTCTTGCAGCAACTGAGCTAACGACTCGACGCACCCACCAAGCGACGCCTCATAGAGCCTCTTCTCTCGGTGTCTTCTTTCAGATTCTAGGGAAGATTGTTGATGCGATGGCGGGGATGGCGACCTTCTTCGCGGGCTTGTGATCGATGGCATTGTTCGCAGCTTGTGCGTGAACTCGAAATAGCTCGGGTTAATCACCTGAAGCTTTCGGTCCACACACAATCTCTCTTTTTCTTTCACTAGACTGCCTTGGAGTTGGAATTTCAAGGGTTGAGATTGTTAATTATATATAAGATGCTTTAACGTGAGTCTTACGTAGCATTTACAAGCTGGCAAGAGCAGAGCAGCGACACAAACTCGGGGGATTAAAGAATATTCTTGCATGCTTCCGCAATGTTGAAAAGTAAAGAGCGTGGAATAATACGATGATGTAACACATATTCAACACGAATTCATTGAACCAAGAAGGCTAATAATATAAAATGATAATTCCAACCAAAACTTGGTTGATATTATTCCAAAAGAAGATGAGGACTGAAAGAGGGAATTCAAGCCCTAGCTTGTCCATCTAAATGAAGATGAGGTTCGAAGAAGGAGGGAATTTGAGCTCGATTGGGAATTTAATTATATACAACTTGATGTTCGGAACCGGTATAAATAGTAAAAGAAATGACGACGATAACACGTGCACGCACATAATCATATCCCGATCATCGAATATGGTGGGGTTCGCTTTGAGTGCATGCAGCCGACTGCCGTAATGATTATGCCCTAATTGGACAGTAATTACGTAGCAAGACGTGATCAAGGGAGCTAGAGATTAGAAGAGGGTGATTTTGGTTTTCCTTTCTTGTTAGGGATTAGACAATTATACAGGTGTTCGGATATGGATGAAAGCACAATGTTGAAAAGTAAAGAGTGTGGAATAATGCGATGATGCAACCCGTATCCAACACGAATTCACTAGACCAAGAAGATCAGTATGCATCTAAGATCGACAAGACTTCAATCGAAGAAGTCCAAGATATTTCACTCGATTAGAGACTTCGAAAAGTTGATAGGGCCTCCTCTTTGACTTTGTTGATGTTGTCTTGAATTCCAAGAAATTTCCATCGATTAGACACTCGGAAAAGTGGATAAGGCTTCCTCTTTTACTTTGCTGATGTTGTCTTCAATGCTAAGAAATTTCCATCAATTAAAGACTTGGAAAAGTTGATCAGGAAGTCTAGGAAGACTTGGAGCTTGTAGGCTATATGTTTCTAGATATATTTCCTAGATTTGGATCTATCTACAAGGGATTTCATGGGAAATAGTCCAAATTAGATATAACTAGGAGATGTCATGATATCCCTAATATTTAGGGGATAATCACTAAAGATTTATTAGTTAGTTTCAAAACTGATTAGATCTTTAGGGTGGAATTCATTTCTTATTGGGATTAGGGAAGTGGGGATCTGATGATCTATTTGTTCAGCATTGTATCTTATATCTAAATACGCTCAATAAATAAGTAATCGTCTCTCTCTTCTATAGACGTAGGTGGATTCGCCAAACCATGTAAATCTCTGTTCTTGTTTTTCAACTTTTCATCTCGTTTAGTTAGGGTGCTCTTCCGCACAACCATTGGTATTGAAGCAATCCAAGTTCTCCATTCTTGTATTGCGACTTTTGACTAGATGGCTGGAAAAGGTTTGACCATTCGATTTGATATCGAATGATTTACTGGGAAGAATAATTTTACACTATGGCGGAGAAAAATGAAGGATCTATTGGTTCAACTGAGTTTATTAAAGGTTCTTTTGGGAAGATTGAACAAGTCGGACAGCATCACTGATGATGACTGGGCCAACATGGAGGAGAGGGCGTGCAACGCGGATTAATGACTGGGCCAACATGGGGATGGCACCAAGCTCTCTCTCTCTCTAACCGAAAAGGATCAAAATCAAGGATTCAAGTGTATTTCATTCTGTTTTTAATTATATAAGACATAATATAATAGCACAGCAAGATTATATATTTTTCTACGATTCGAATCGATAGATAAGATAAAACAAAACTGCGATTGATTGCTAACATGCACGATATATCACCCTAAATTATTGCATTTTAGCACCGCATAAAATCCGAAACAAGTTGCAATTACGCCCTTCTAAGCCCAAAGTGGGAACGGGGCTGGCGAGAGATTTGATGTTTCCTGCCCAACTTTTTCCACATTTGGTCTTCTCTGTTTTTCCTGATCTTCCGCTTTCTGGTGGACAGGATTCTCCACGAAAGGGACAACAGTTGCCGCAGCGCTCGATCGCGATTCTCTTAAGCACGTTCGTGGAAAAATGCACGGTATGTGACCATGGGTTTGCTCGGGATTTTCCCAATTACGTCCTTTTCCCAAACTCCTCTTTGCTTTTTTCCCTTCTTTGCTTCTTTTCGTGGCTTTTCTTGAATACCCTTTTCACCTGCCCACTAATTGAAACCGAAAAGGAATATAAATTAATCAAATTATTGAAAGTGGAGATCAAAGGTCGGTTTTTTTTTTTTTTTTGGGTACGGATCAAGCCAAATTAAGTATCATTGGGAACACATCCGATTCTCAACCCTCCCCCTATAATGGTTTTTTTTTTTCTTAATTATTCTCCTTGGTTTTAATATTGTAAAGATGTAAATAGTATTTAGGGCTTCTGCAAGGATGAGTCGGTCTTCTTGCAGCAACTGAGCTAACGACCCGACGCACCCGCCAAGCAACGCTTCATAGAGCCTCCTCTCTCGGTGTCTTCTTTCAAATGCTAAGGAAGCTTGTTGATGTGATGGCGGGGTGGCGGCCTTCTTCTCGGGCTTGTGATCGATGGCATTGTTCCCAGCTTGTGGGTGAACTCAAATCACTCGGGCTAATCACCTGAAGCTTTCGGTCCACACACGTTCTCTCTTTTTCTTTCACTAGACTTCCTTGGAGTTGGAATGTCAAAGGTTGAGATTGTTAACCATATATAAGATGCTATAACGTGAGTCTTAACATGCTGGAAAGAGCAGAGCAGCGACGCAAACACGTGGGATTAAAGAAGATTCTTGTATGCTTCCACAATGTTGAAAAGTAAAGAGTGTGGAATAATACGATGATGCAACCCGTATTCAACACGGATTCAACACGGATTCATTGAACCAAGAAAATTGGCATGCATTTAAGATCGATGAGACTTTCATCGAAAAGTCCAAGAAATTTCGCTCGATTAGAGACTTGGAAAAGTTGATAAGGCCTCATGACTCTGCCGATGTTGTCTTGAATTCCAAGACATTTCCATCAATTAGAGACTCGGAAAGTTGATCGGGAAGTCTAGGAAGGTTTGGAGCTTGCAAGCTATACGTTTCTAGATATATTTCCTAGATTTGGACCTATCTACAAGGGTTTTCATGGGAAATAGTCCAAATTCAATGTAATTAGGATATGTAATGATATCCCTAATATTTAAGGGATAATCGCTAAAGATTTATTAGTTACTTCTATTGGGATTAAGGAAGTGGGGATCCGATGATCTATTTATTCAGCATTGTATCTTGTATCTAAATACGCTCAAGAAAGACGAAATCGTCTCTCTCTCTATCGTGGACATAGGTAGATTTTCATCGAACTATGTAAATCTCTATGTTCTTGATTATTCTTGTTTTTCAACTTTTCATCTCATTTAGTTAGGGTGCTCTTCTGCACAACAATTGGTATCGAAGCAATCCAAGTTCCCCGTTCTTGTATTGCGACTTCTGAGTGGATGGCTGGAAAAGGTTTGATTGTTTGATTTGATATCGAACGATTTACCGAGAAGAATAATTTTACACTATGGAAGAGAAGGATGAACAATTTGTTGATTCAACAAGGTTTATCAAAGAGTCTTCTGGGAAGATCGAACAAGCCGAACACCATTGCTAACAATGACTAGGCCAACATGGAAGAGAAGGCATGCAGTGCGATCCGATCCAGAAGTATGGCTCAAACTTGAAAGCATTTACATGATGAAATCTCTTACAAATAAGTTGTTCTTGAAGAAGAGATTGTATTCGCTTTAGATGAGTGAAGAAGAGATCTGTTGGAACACCTCATTGTATTTAATTAGACGATCAATGAACTTGCAAGCTTGGAGGTAAAGTTCGAGGATGTAAACATAGCGCTTCTACTATTGGTGTCGTTGCTAGATTCGTTTGACCACTTGGTGACTGCACTCCTTTATTGCAAGGAAACCCTGGAGATTGGAGAGGTGACTGCTACCTTAATTTCAAACGATACTTGGAAAAAGGCAAGTAGTTCAAAATCTTCAGGATAGGGACTCTTTGGGAAGGAAAAAAGCAATCAAGGAAGAGGAAGATCAACGGATCGCGGATTGAGCCGCAAAGGTCAATCACAATCCAAGGCAAAGTTTAAAGGAATATGCTATGGGTGTAATGAGAAAGGGCATACCAAGAGATTCTATCAAAAAAGAAAGAGAAAAAGAAGAATAGCTCCAATGAAGCAAGTTTAACCGACAACACTGAGACCAATGATGGGGATGTCTTGTCCATATTGTTAGGGGAGAATTACCAAAAAAGTCCTAAACTTATTACAATTGTGTTAATTCATTCCTAAACTTTTTTTGGCCAATTCAGTCCTAAACCTTTTATAATTGTGTCAATTTAGTCCATCTGACCAAAATTAGCTAGCCGGTGCTGACGTGAACGTCGGCCGTCCGGCGAACGCCGACGTGGCATTTTTAAATAATTTTTATTTTTATTTTTGTTGACAATTTTGACGACCTGATCATTGGTTTATTACATAAAAATTAGGGATTAATTTTAACCCCTAAAAAAATGGAAGGAAAAAGAATTGCATCGAGCAAATAAAATGGGAAAATAAGGAGAGGATCAATTTGATTTGATTACGAATAGAATGTAGAAATTCTGATTAGCCACCCATGCTCCGGCGAATATTCAAATCATAGTAAATGTGGAAGCAAATTCTCAGTCAGAGAAATCAAGTGAATAAATAAAAAGTAAGAAATTTGATGAAAAAGAAGGAATTTAAGCATTTGAAGAAAAATCGAGCTATCACAAAATTAGGCTCTAATTTGCTGACCATGATTAAGGTAATAGAGAAAGGAAGCTGGAAAATTATCATGGATTTGGGTTTTCGGAATCACTATAAAAAGAGGGCACAATTTCGTAGACAAGGGGGAAAAAAAGAATTCGTGCGAGAGAAAATTCGTGCAAGGAAGACTGAAAAATTCGTGAGGAGGAACTCGTGCAAGAGAGAAAGAGTGAAAAAAAAAAAAAAAAAGCCCCTCTTTCCACCGTACAAAGTCAAAAAGGTAGAGTCATTTCTTTTCTTTTGTCTAACCATTTGCAGAGAAGAAAGAAACTAGCGACGGTAAAGGGAGTGAGCAGAGTGAGGGAAAAGACAAAAAGAGTTTTCTTCCTTGGTTTCTGCCCGACGCCCAGCACCAGCGACTTCCGCGCCCCTGTTGTCGCGCCGCCCCTTGCTGCTGCCGTCGCTCACCCGTGTCTCCCTCCTCCGTGACCGAGCACCATCTGCCCTCCGCGCGCCGCTTTCCTCCTTCGAGCAACGCCAGCAACCCACATCATTGTTTCTGCTGCTGCCCGTCGCCCCGATCGCTACCACTGGTGCCTCGCCTCCACCTGCTCCCGTCTGCAACTCATCTGACGCCGTAGCAGCCCGCTACTGCCGCACCTCAGCTTCTCACCCGTGCCTGCCTCTTCGCCGCGCCACTTGCCTCCGTTTGATTCAGTCTCTGCTCACCTCCATCGTCACCCATCGTTGGCGCTTGTCCCCGCCGCTCGCTCCACCCGCGTCTGCAGCAGGATCTTTCCCCTCCGCCATCAACCCAGCACCTCCGTTGCCGCTGTCATTCGCCAATCCTTTGCTCGATGGCCTACTCCCTGCAAATTCGCTCGAGCACCCCTTCGACCCAGCAGTCAAGTAACACCCACAACTCCAGCTGTTGTTTCACGGTTGCCAGAGCTCTGTCCGCGTCGCCCCGCGAGTCGCACCGCCTCAGTCGTGAGTCCGCGCCGCCGTCCTCGAGTTCCAGATGCCGCGCCTCACCCGTACCGCCTCCGTCCGAGCACCCGCGCCACTTCTACTGGACGCCGCGCCCCTATGATCCGTCAATCGCCGCCACAGCAACCACTTCCGGGCCACCATCCTGGACACTGACAACCGCGACCCACCTACCGCTCGCCTCAGCCCAGCACCTAGTGCCCTCAACGTGTCCCCGCGCCATCGCCTGCACCCGATGCCCTGTACCGACGACCCACGACTGCCCGAACGCCGCGACCCACCTGCCGCTCGCGACCACTGCTAGCGCCCAACGTCTGCTGATCCGCAACGCCGGAACCGAACGCCAAGCCACCACACGCCCGTGTGACGCCACTGCTGCCGGCCACCACTGCTTCGAGTTCCACTGCTGCTCGAGCGACGCACACCACAGCAACCGCCTGTCCGCCAGCAACCCGTGCCTCCCGTGCACGTCGCCGTTGCCCAGCCTTCACTGGAGCTCCAACGCCGGCCACCCTTTGCTCGACGTCACCCATCGCCGCTGCTGCCCCTTTCCAAAGTTCCACTTAGGTGGTTTTTGTTATTTTTATTTTTCTTTTGTTTTATGCTATTTTAGTTTATTTTTTTAAAGTTCTGTTATTATTGTTCTAGTTGGAATATTGGAATGGGATTTCCATATTATGAATTTTTTAGGCGTTAACCTCGGAGGTTTTGCCCAAAATTATTGTAATTACTAATTTGATACGTAAGATGTCAGATCATTTTTTAATTATATTAATTTTTGGGGCTTTTTAATAGTATTTTAATTGTAAAATCATTATAATTATTAATTTGATCCGTAAGATTTTAGATCATATTTTTAATTATTTTGAGCTTTATGTCGTGATGTTTATGGTTAAAGTAATTGTTAATTTAACGTGTGAAACAACATGTTATTTTTTCGATTATTTTAATCCTTTATTTGTTGAATGTCTTGATTGTTTAGATTTAATGTTTATTTGATAATTACTTGCCTTGGAAAAACACAAAAAATCAAAAAAAAAAAAATCAAAATCTTGCATCGAACATGGAGGCTTAGTAAATTAGACATGTAGGTTTAGTAAATTAATTTTTTTAAGGATTGCATTTTTAGATAATTTTTTGAATAGATTAGGATTGATTTTAGATAATGTTTGCACATTTAGATAATCTTATTTTTCTTTTTTTTAAAAATAGTTTTCTAAGATAGGATAGAGTTTAAGTCAAATTAATCCCTAAAACATATTAGAAAATTGTTCATTTTAGATAGTTTAATTAAGGTTCTTATTAATTCCGAATTTTAATAAGAAAAATACAAAAATATTAGGTGCATGTCAATTAGTTTGCATGTTAGGTTCATTTAATTAGAAATAGCTTGTTAGTAAAATTAGGTCCTTAGAAAAAAAACCAGCTCTCTCCCCGTTTTATAAGTCAATCCTAAAGTGGGCTAAAAAGCATTCTTACCCACTTGAAACTCCAGCAGAAACACCACCCACTTCTTCCATAGCCATGTTCCATGAAATAGATTTTCCGCCTCTTGTTCGAGAAAGTTCTAAACTTTCGTTCCCTGCTCCAGAAGAATTCATTGATCCACAGGGTAGGTACCACCATACTCCCAAAATACCTACCCTCACTAATGTGGATGAACATGGAAGACAGAGAAAGACTCCTGCTGCTGAAACTGTTCTAAATTGACAATCGAAGACTCTATTAGCACAAAACAATGCTTCAAAGCAATTGATTCCAAGATTGGAGATGTGCAACAAGATCTTCAAAAATATGATGAGACCACCAAGAAAATGGTTTTTGAATTCCAAAAAAGGCTTAATGCCTTGGAATCAGGACAGCATCTAGGGTATCATCATCTAGAGAGCCCAAAGCCAGAGATAGAAAAGCTCAAAAGGCAAATTCAACTCTTTGAAGAAGGAAGGTTTAGACCTTTCGATCCATTCGCAACTACTGTTAGAACTAGGTATTTACCTCCGCCACCCCAAACGTCTATCTTTGCTACTATCCCAGAAGGTCCTTCCAGAAAGGACCGGATATGGTAGAAATGCGAAATCGCCTCAAAGACTTGAATCGATTACAAAAGGATAGAGGAAAAGAGAAAATGCCTACATAATCAAGTTTGATCATTATAAAAAGAAATGCCAGATCATATGATATTATCAAATCCATTAGAATCTTTTCTAAAGGATTTGGGTACTCAGGACCAACAACCTGATCCCGTTATTCAACAGCCTGATCCTGCCATTCCAAATGATCAAATTCTGTTTCCAGCTGAACAAGATTTTCCTAACATCTTTGATACTGAGTCAGATTCAGTATCCCTTTCATCCTCCTCATCTTTCTCAATTCCTATTGTTGATTCCCTCCCTATTACACCAGTAACTTCATCAATATTCATGACTGATCCTCCAGATTATGATATGGAATCAAACTATTCTAAGCCAGAGATTGTTCAAAACAATCTTGGACAAAATGTGTCAATGACATCAAAACAGTTTTTTTTATCATCGATGATATTCGTTATCACAAATGGCCAGAAAGACTTACAGAATTTCATACTTGGTTGAATACTTAGTCCATCATCAACCATGATATGAATAATGTCATTTACAACTTTGTCATGAGTAAACAGGAAGCCTCAAACTTTGGTGGAAATCAATGTTAGAACAAGACCAGATTCATTTTCTAATGTCACCTGATTTTAGCCATGCCATCACTCTCTTATATCATTTCTTTGTGGGAAAACCCACTGACCTCATAAAAATGAAAAGAAGAGAATTTTTCGAAAGAAAATGTTGCTCTCTCCAAAAGAAATATCTTGATAAGTATTACCGAGAAATGCTTGAACTTTTTTATCAGATTGGAGCTGATCCAAATCTAAAGCATGTTTTCCTGACTTCTATCCCCAAAGAACTTTCCCAAATGGTTGAAAGATCTTTTTTTGGAAGACAAAGAAGAATACAGGATATTCCCCTGGGAGAAATACAGCAAGAAATCCATCTATGCCTTGAAGAATTGTGCCTAAAACGTCAGATGGTTCGCACCTACATCACAGATGACAAAGCTCTTGAGACAGCCTGCTCTCGCCAGAAGCTGAAGATCAAATGTTCCAAGCAAGACTGTGATGGTACTTGTGGAAAGTTTTCTAGAAAGAAGAAACACTTTAAGAAGTTCTGGATGAAGAAATCCAAACATGGCCCTAAGAACTTCAGAAAAAATAAGAAATGGCGATACCTACGCAAAGGGAAAGATTGCACAGGCCACAAGAAATCAAATCGTTGCTTCATCTGCAATCAGAAAGGACACTTTGCCAAAAATTGTCCTCAAGCAAAAAAAGGTCAGAATCGCTTGATTCATTACATTGAGAATGAAACTGGTATTTCTCTTGAAAACGATGATATTGAATCACTATTCTCTGCTGATGAAAAACTATCTGAACAAACTCTTTATGTCATTCCTTCTTACCAAACTCCCAGTGAAACTGAATTGACTCAGATTCTGAAGATATTTTTCATATATCACTCACATCTTTAGAACAATCCCCTGACATATTTTCAAGTTAAACTTAGTGTCCCCATTTCCCTGTAAAGATCCTTACCTCAAAGTTTGCCAAACCAATCACCGTGATTACTCTCATTGACACTGGAGCAAGTTGTTCCATTCTAGACACTAAAGTTCTGCTTGAAGAATATTGGACTTCTTATGTCCGATTTTTCAATTCTGCCTCTAGAGATACTTTCTCCACAAATGTCAGAACTACTCCCGTTACTATCCAGTTTTTCCCTCAGTGTTCCATAACTACAAAAATCTTTGGATCCAGTTTCCCCAATAAAGATTTGATAATTAGGTGGGACATTATGACTCAGATTTCTCAACTTCGTATTATCCCTAGAAAATGTCTTAGGTATAAAGACCAATTCTCTGAGTTTGTCAATATTCAGAGACTCTTTTCCATTCAGATGAGTCTATTAGATCCAATCATGCAAAAATTGTTAGAATCTTGTTCAGAATTCCATTCTAAATTCGCTCAAAAGTGTTCCCATCCTTTATGGGAAAACTCAAAATTCTTTGTTCGCCTCCCTTTTAAAAAAAAAAATGAAGACATCGATCCAATCAAGGCGAGTCACATGGGAATGAAGCCAGAACATTTGGCTTATAAAACAAGGAGGGAGCTGGTTTTTTTTTCTGAGGAGGAGATGGTGGTGGTGATGGTGATGGAGATGGTGAGATTGAGGATGGAGCAACAAACTCTGGTGGTGGGGGTGGTGCGTAGGAAACTACGAACTGGTATTTATCACACTCACCAAGAGTATCAACAGATGGGTCTCCGTTTAAGTACCTTTGGAAAATGGGATCTTTTCGTTTTTTCCTTCGAGGTGGAGGTTTGTCATATGGATTTACCTCGTCAGGGGATTTTATGCAGTAAGAGCATTGGCAAAAAGGATCCCAAAAACAGTGACCATACTGGTCTTTGTAGTAATGGACTGGATGTCCATCACCATTGAAGTGTATAACAAGCTTTTTTGGGTCTGGCTCGGAAATTGATTCGAGAACACATGGTTCAATCATGAAGATGGTTTGGAAGATAGATGGACTTTCTTCCTTTTTCTTGCCAAATTTGATGGAAACAGTTCCATCTTTCTTTCGGATGAATTCAGAGTCCGAAGACTGGAAGGGCTTGTTATTTTGGTGCAGCTTTTCATAGTTAGTGATCCATGTTTTTGGAAGGAGAGTGGCTAACTTCTCCTTTGGAATTTGTCTAGGAACATGGATATAATAAGCTTGATCATTTTGCATGGAGATGAACAAAGCATCTTCATTTCCATTGTTGAAATTTAGATCAAAGGCATGGTTCTGCACTCGATACACCATTTGGTAATGAAATGTTGCAGCAACAGAATTAGCAGTTTGCGGAGCTCCAGTGAGCTGAACCTGTACCTTCATAAAAGAAAGTAACTACGGATTTGAAAGAGCGATATTGAAGTTAGGATACAGAGTCACAAAAACTGTGCCAGCATTCAGAGTAGTTTGGACAGTGCCAATACAGGCATGCTGGTATTCTAGGAATCGAGTATCCAATAACACTATCCTGGAAACAACTGGCAGACCCTTGCGACCATGAAAGGTGAGAGCAAGACGAACATCGCCATAGTGAACATGAGTATATCCTTGTTGAACCCATTGTCTGGGAAACTCTGGAGGGATCTGAAGAGTAACAAAGTACTCCTTTTCAGTGGCAGGAATGGGGTGCTGATCGAATTTGGAGGACTAAACATACTCCTTTACTTGCTTCGGGGTTTGGTGTATGAGTTGACGAATGGAGCGGATGGGTGAAAATAATGAGGTGGGTTTAGCAAAAACGGAGTAAGGGTTCATAAGAGGAAGTTGAGTTTCAGAGATCTTAGTTTCGTCACTAAGAGAGACTTCATAAAGACAATCTATCTTAGAAGCATTAGAAACACGAAAATCTGAAGGGGTGGAAGGTGAAGGAGTAAGAGAACTAGGTGCTTCGAGAATTTCTGGTTTTGTGGACATGATGTAAAGAGATCTTCTCAACACTGGATTCACCTACCAAGCGCATGGAATGGATATCATTACAAATGAAACCATGGCTTTAGGATTGGCTCAAAAGGAATGCTTAGAACTACTGCAACAAGGTCTTATTGAAATCTCCAACTCTTAATAGGCTTGTGAAGCCTTTTATGTCAATAAGCGTGTTGAGCAAACCAGGGGAAAAATGTGACTGGTAATCAACTATCAACCTCTCAACATTTTTCTCCAAGATGACAAATTCCCTTTACCCTCTAGAGATTCCCTCTTTGCTGGATTAACCAAGGCCCGCATCTATTCCAAATTCGACCTCAAAGCTGGATTTTGGCAATTGGGTATCCATCCTAAAGACAGATCCAAAATAGGGTTATGTATTCCAAACCAGCACTTCTAATGGAAAGTTCTTCCTTTTGGCCTAAAAGTAGCACCATCCCTCTTCCAAAAGGCCATGTGTCCCTCTTCTAGAAGGCCATGTGTCAAATCTTCCAACCAATTCTATCAAGTGCAGCAATTTACATTGATGACATCCTGCTCTACAGTCCTGATGAGCAATTGCACTGCCAACTTCTAGAACAGTTTGCAGAAATCGTGAGGAAGCATGGCATTATGCTTTCTAAAAAAAAGATGAATATTGCCCAGACAAAAATTGAATTTCTTGGTATGAACCTCAACAAAGGTACATACTACCCAATGCCACATATTACTCAAGAATTATTAAAGTTTCCTGAAGAAAATTTCACGACAAAATAAGTTCAGCAATTTCTTGGGATAATCAATTATCTCAGGAATTTTGTTCCAAACATTGCAAAGCTGCTGATTCCACTTCAGTCAATGCTGAAGAAGCATCCCCTACCTTGGAGAAAAACTCAGACTAAGGTAGTCGCTGAGCTTAAGGAGATTATGCAAAATCTCCCACCATTGCAAATACCATCAACAGGAAAAAGAATCCTCCAAACTGACACCGGTGATGAATACTGGGCAGCAATCCTGCTTGAAGAAATTGATGGTAAGAGACACCTTTGTACTCACAAAAGTGAAAAGTTTTCCCCAGCTAAAATGCATTACCATTCCACTTTCAAAGAATTCCTAACAGTAAAAAATGGAATCAAAAAGTTTGAATTCCATCTCATCGACCATCATTTCCTGGTAGAATTAGACATGGCATCTTTCCCAAAAATGACCAAATTCAAGCAGAAGCAAATTCCAAATTCTCAACTGCTTTGATGGGCTGAATGGTTTTCAAAATACTTTTTTGAAACCAAACATATTCCTGGAAAGAAGAATGTGCTTGCTCACTTCTTGTCAAGACCAAAAGCACCAGCAGAAATCAACATGTACATCAAGAGACCTGCTTTTCATATACTCAACCATGGAGTAAAATACAAGATTGAGAAAATCAAATATTTGCCAAGCTGGAAATATCCCCAGGAGATTATTCAACAAATCCAGAATGATAGTCTCACTAAGAATCTTGAAAATCTCATGTGGCAATGCCACACAGACCTATTCAGACTCAATGGAGGTTCGATTTTTTTATCTTTTTGGGTTAAACTCAGACTATCCATTATACATCCTCTTATCTGGAAGGAATGATTTCCTTGATCAACTCAAGACGTTATTATGGTACTTAACCAATAAGTACTTAATAGCTATTGAAATTCCAACCAAAAGATTCATTGCCAACCTCACAAGTATATTCTTACTCGGTAGAGATAATGTTGAAAGAGAAAGTAATAAAAATCTCTTAGACTTTCTCAATTGGTTCTATCCTCCTATTCACTGGAAACACCTCTTGGAAAAAGAACTGAGAACCATGACACCAAATCCTGAAGTCCATACCATCTTGTTTTTCCGATGTCCATGGTATTTTTTCAGAAATAATGGCAACATTATCAATGCCCTACAGGATATAGGAACCACATCCTATAAATCTCACTTGGACAGCATAGAAGCTCGAATTCACAAATCTTATCCAGGACTTGTTGGATGTTGTGAACACCAGTACCGAGAACTCCAAAGAATTCTCTGCCAAGAAAACAAAACAATTCCTGAAGATGACTAGAATTATAATGTACCCACTGCATGGGATCATTATGACCTAGCACCAGAAGCTAAAGAATCACTTAAAGACTTCCGACAAGCTGCATCATCCCAGGAGCATGAAATGGCAGATGCAGATGACATTGTCCAATCCACTCAGGACCCCTATGCAAATTGGGGAGGTCCTCTTTCCCAAGATCCCTATGATCAAGGACCTTCATCCTCAAAGCATAGACACGTCCTTCTATGCACAACCATCTAATTGGCCCCAGCCAAGCATTCCTGCCAACACTACAGGAGATGACAACACAGACTGGGCCAAAGAAGAAGCATCACACTGGGCACATGAAGAAGCATCCTCATCATACCAGCCAAACCAGATTCTCTCACCAGAAGATCTTGAAGCTCTTGAACAGAAGTATGAAGAACATCTTTTTGCAACAGTGCACAGCTCAGATGATTTGGACTACGACTACAATGCTTGTGACATCCCAGATTTTTAGTCTTGTTTTCTACTGAATAAATCGGGCATTTCATTGATGCGTCTATAGGGCTATTATCAGAACTGATCATTCTAGAGATAACTAGACTATCTGGGGAAACCATTAAGAATTTTAAAGCAAATAAATTTGAGAATTCGACCAGGAATCGATTTCTCGATCGTGTCCATCTTTAGAGGTCATTACGGCACAGATATAAATCAATTTGAGATTAGAGATAGGTTGGTTTGACTGAGATGTGTGGCTAATCGTGGGTGACATCACTAAATTGGAAAATTCCCGTCAACCGACACTAGACTGATTTTCTTATTGTTTTGTTACCCTGTGTCCGTATTGATCATCGGGATTTTCACGACAATCGAGAGTCGCCAATGAGTCGAGTGGGTTCATAGTGGCTCGAAGAAAATTAAC
Organism: Eucalyptus caleyi; assembly: GCA_014182885.2. Lineage (NCBI taxonomy): Eukaryota > Viridiplantae > Streptophyta > Magnoliopsida > Myrtales > Myrtaceae > Eucalyptus > Eucalyptus caleyi. Next base: position 53,312,726 of record CM024468.2, on the reverse strand, counting down.
CACGGGTCATTTGCACTAAAAATTTCTGAAAGTTATCCGGTAGTCTAAGTCACGCTAAAAACGCGCCAAATAGAAATTAACCGCCAATTCAAGTCTGACTTCATAAATCGAAAGTTCTGTTGTGTCATAATCTATTTTAGGAACGTCGACTCATCCTCCGAATAATTTTCAGAGATTTCGAGAGTTTTACAGAAATTTAATTCGGAAGTTGCGGAAATTCGTATGGGCCAAATTAAAGGAGATTTGGACTTCCAAGCCGAGCCTTTAAGTGTTGGGGACTTGTGGAAAATTGTTTGGGGTTTTTCGTCAGCAAAATCGGACCTCAATTTGGGAAATTGTTGATGGAATTGAAGCTCAAAATCCAATGAAATTCGGATCTAGAAGAATAAAGCAATTTTTGGCTTTAAATTGGATAAGTTGGTGGATTTATTTGGCAAGAAAGTAATAGAGACCAATGGGATAAGTTTGGATTGCTTTAAGGGGACCAAGCATTGAATGAATTGGCTAAGATTTTAGACTTTTTGTCTCTCCCTCTCTCATCCGACTTCTCAAGCAAGCTGCCGTGACCGACCCCCTCTCCTTCGTCTCTCTCTCTCACGCAAGACAACCCAAGCTCAGCCACGCATTCTCTTTTCTTTCCCCTGCCTTTTCTTTCCTTTTCATCTTCCTGCAGTCGAATGCTTCCTCCTTCCTCTTCGTAACCCCACGCCGGTCAAACCTCAAACTCACAGAAGCATTTTCTTTGACCAAAGCCCCCACCGCCCAAAGAAATCCACCGAACTCCCTTTTTGCTCGATTTTTTTTCAGCTCATTAACGCCATGGATTTCATTCGCTCGAAGACTCCACCAAGCTGCCATGTTCATTCAACAAACCAACCGCAACCCCACCTTCGCTCATCTTTGCATGCGTCTCTCACTACCCCACCGATCTTCACTCCACGCGGCCAGGAATCCAGCTGCCATCTTCGTCCATCTCTTCTTCAACCGAGGCAAGCAGCTCCTTCCTTGCATCGACACCAATGAAGCTGCTCCACTCTCGGTTGTGTGGCCGAGTCAACAAAATCAGTAAATTCCCCTTGAAGTTGACTCGGAGATGCCAGGAGCCACTGCCACGAAGGTCAGCAACATCCACCGAAATGCGTCAGCAGCTGCTTCTTGATCTTCGCTACTTCGGTTTCTTGTAGTCTTCGGCCCGCGCGTCTTCATTGCAGCTTCAATCCAACCTGTCTTCAGCCTAGTAGCTTCATTGAGCCCATGCCATTTGAAGCCCAAACAAAGTCAGGCCCACAAGAAATCAGCCCAACAGTTTCTTTAAAGCAAGATCAGCCCAGTAATTTGAGGCCCAATTCAGCAGCCCAATCTTGAAGCCCAAGCTTGCGAAGCAAGTCAGCCCAAGCTCAGGCCCAAGTTTAGTCCAAGCCTAGAAATTTATGCGGGCTTGTGAGGCTTTTGAGCCCGGCCGAAAGTTTGGAATTCGGCCGCCGTCGCGTCGCTATCGCGGTGTCCCGATCCCCTCTTTTAATCAAGTGAGTAATCTCACTAACCCTCGCTTAGTAGACTAATGATGCTTAAGGGTTGGTTAGATTTAATTAAGTGCAATTAGGTGGTTAGATTAGAATAGATTAGTGATTATTAAATAATTGTGATGCATGTTAGGCAATTGAATCGTGCAATTAGCGAATTGACATGTACTATTATTATTGGATGCATCTCCGGATTTTTCCCGACCCTTATCAAGCTTCAATTAGGCATTACGGGCCTAAATTGGATTTTTAGTATTTATTTATTAATTTTCGAAATTAATTATTTAATTATTTATTTTTTGGAAATTAGGCATGGATAGCCGACGGCCGAAATTTCGTGCTGATTATCATAGGGCAGTCCGTTTATTTATTTGAGCTCTACGTTGTGCTGAATTGAATTAATTGTGCAATTTGAGGAATTATTCCCAAATTGATTAAGATTGAGTAATTGAGTTGCAGATGGCCGAGTATGATTGTTTAGCATCAGTAATGCTTTGATGGGTTATTAAGTGGAGAAGTTTGTGAGAGTAAATTGAATATACTCTTTGCTAAGATCCATCGGGTACGTTAATAACGTGTGAAAATTGAGTGAGTTGATGAGTATGTGGGGATTTATCCCAAAATTGATCAGTGTCGGTATTCAATTAGAATTTGACTGTGAGAGGTTGTGAGTTGAACCTCGAAAGTCGCCTAAAGTATGGCTGTGCCAGTAGGGCCGAGTTCAACCACTGAATTTGGAGTCGGTTGCGCTCGTTGGGTCGTAATTTGCCACCTGATATGGGTCGCGCTTGATAAGGCCGTAATCTGCCACCCGATAAAGGTCGCGCCTGATAAGGCAGTAATTTGCCACCCGATAAGGGTCGCACCTGATAAGGCCGTAATCTGCCACCTGTGAAAGGTCGCGCCCATTGGGCCGTAATTTGCCACCTAAAGATAGGTCGTGTCCTTTGGAGTGTAATTTGTTGCCAAGAAAAGTGGTAGACTATACTCATGAAAATCGTGAGTAAGATTTGAGACTGAATAAGGGAAGTGACCGGGGAATGGTCGAATTGATATGAAATCGATTAGGTCAATTGATCGAGATATTGATCTATGATGTGATTGCTTGGGTGCCTATTGAACTGTGCTAATATGCAGGTGGAATCTGAGGTCAAGGTAAGTCCTTTGACTCGTGTGTGCATAGGCAGCTTGGTTAGCGTATTGGTTTCCTAATCGAATCTTAGTGGGGTAGAACTTGCTGAGACGTAGTCTCATCTCGGTTGTGCGACAACATTTCAGGCCCATAGATGAGCCTGTGAAGAAGGAACCAGAGGAGGACGATGAGCCGGTAAAAGATGAAGGGCTTGAAAGATGTGAGCTTAGTGAAGAAGAGTCGGAAGAGGATCAGGATAATCCTGAGTACGACCCGGATGAGGATTGAGATCCCATCATCTTTTGTGACTCATGTCTAAATGTGAATAGTGTGACTAGAATGTTATGAGTAGTCTTGTGAATAGACTTTGAGTTATGCCATGTATAAAGGTTCGGTTGTGAATTTCAGTATGAAAAATATGGCATTACTTTTCTATCCCATTATTTTATTGTCTAGGGATTTATAACTGCTTCCGCATGTGCTTAATAAATGAAAAGGTCGGCGATACTTAGTCCTAGGATATCGCATTATAAAATTGACCAAATAGAAGGATGTGTGCGTGCCCGAGGATCAGGGCGTGACAATGCTCGTGACGGACGAGATCGCTAAAATACCATTGTCTGTACAATTTCACTGTAGCGGGTACTGTTCACTTTTACTGTAGCACTAGACTAGGGAAAGTACTATTCATAGTGTGCGAATAATTCCCTCCCGGAAGTTTCTGGCGCCTTTGTTTTGTTTCTTGACCTATGAGCCTGGTCCTTGTTTGTTTGTGACCTCTTATTGTCTATATAAGGCAAGGGGGTGTAATGTGTTGGGCAGAGTCCCTTGAAGTAAAGTGAATGCTTTGTGAAAAACCTCTCTATGGCTTTCTGAACTCCTCTTATTCTCCAGCTTGGTAGGATCCTCCAAGAAATGCAACTCGTGTATATTAGAAACGTTTCCATCCTGGCATCTCTGAGTGTCTCTAGGCTCTGAACTAAAGGCTGAGTAGTTTTCTACTAAAAGGTTGTCTCTGAAGGGCTTGAACGGGTTGTTCGCCCACTGTGGGAAGGCATATTTGCAGGAAATTTACTGCCTCTTCCTTGGTTCTAAGTCTAGGTCCATTCATGGTGATAAAGTTCTAGCTAAAAGGAAAAAAAATACTTGATTTAGTGTGTGGAATTCACTTGGTGCAATTTATTCAATGTTTAATAATGATTGAGTATCTGTGTGATCACCCCATTACATGATAGTAATTTAGCTTAAAATAAATCCGAGCTGCCTACATAAACATTTTTGAAAATTAAAAAGAAATGGTATCTAAAGGGCATTAGAGAAATCTAATGTAACCAAGTCCCCGTACCCTTTATCTTTGATTCATAAGAGTAAAATAATTCTCCCATTATTTTACTTAGGTGTCTAATCAATCAATCGTAAACCGATTAATGGCGACTCCTAGATAATAATTATTTGCATAATAAATATTTAAATCTTAAGTTGGAAATTGGTATGGGCTTGGGAGAGCCCGAGTTAAGTTTAAACACTTAGTAGTCCATTAGCCTAAACTTAGGTGGTACACCCGAAACTTAGGTCGTGACAATTTTTTTCAAATTTATAAATATTTTTTTGAATTTTTGAATTCTTTTTTATATGATTTTCTTAATTTCTTTAATTATTTCCCCTTTGTCTTCTTCCTTGTTTTGTCTTTTTCCCCTACACTTTCTTCTTCAACCTTGCGCCTTCTTCTTCCCTGAATCTCTCTATTCCTTCTGCAACTTAACCGAACCAGAATTATTGGCGATGAATCAACCTCTATTTGCATTGTATCCAGCATACACATCGCCACCGAACCAACACCAACCGGCAGTCACCTGCTCCAACCGACTGTCACCAACTCTGAACGCTTACTCTGGCGATCGCAACAATCAACGGACAATCTCCACGCAAGATTAATTTCTTCCATGCTTGGCTTTCTAGCAAGCATATAATCACTAGTGAACTACAAATCACAAAGACTGCCACGACCAAATTTTCGGGTGAACCATCTAAGATTTAGCTAATGGATTACTAAGCCTAAACTTAGTTCGGGCTCTCCCAAGCCCATATTAATTTGCGAATTAAGTTCAAGTTCTTAACATGCAAATGATTTTTCAATTAGGAGTCACCACTAATCTATTTTTAGTTGATCGATTAGAAACCCAAGTAAAGTAACAGGAGATTTACTTTACTCCTACGAACTAGAGATTTTGGGTACGGGGATTTGGTTACACTAGACTTTTCTAATGCCCTTTTGGTACCATTTCTTTTTATTTTCAAAAATATTATTGCAGGCAACTTGGATTGATTTTAAATTTATTTCCCTAGATGTGAAGTGTTCATCTACCAATTTAACACCCAAGAAAGCAAATAAAAAAAAAATGCAAGACTTACCTCACAAAGAACGAAAGCATTTGCGTTGTTAGATCGAATTCATATCATCAACCCTAAATATGATTTCTAATTAACACGCAATTTCTTTTTGTTTTATTTAATTAATGAAAATCATGCTTTATGCAATGCAATAGAACTAAATGACCTAATTTTAATGACAAGCAATTTCTAATTAAATGTACCTAGCGATGATCACTAAATGGCATGCATTTCATGAATTTAATTCTAAATGACATGCAATGACATTTTTTTTAAATTTTTTAAAAAAGAATGCAATCTATCCTAGGAATTGAAACTAATTTATCCTAAGTCATTTTTTGTATTATTTCATGAAATTCGAAATTAGGAAAAATGTGAAAATTATCCAACTAGGTTAAGATTTTATTCAATTTGTATTCGGAATTAGGTTAAGCCAAATCCTAATTTAAACTAAAATATTATCCTAACTTAGCAATTTCTAACCTAAGATGCAATCTATCTAAAAAAATCAATCTAAACTTAAAATGAAATATGCAATTTTATCCTAATATGCAATGACGTACAAAGGATGCCCTAATTTTACATGACATATGCATGATGATTTTTGTTTTTTTAATTAATTAATTTCAAAATTAATAAAAAAAATGTCAAATAACTAAACATGCAATTTAAGCTAATGAATCAAAAATCTAACATCCTAATTTTTTTTTTTTTTTTTTTATTTCAACAATTCATGATAGATAAAATGCTTAATCTAAATATGCAAATAACCCTAAAGCATGCAATATCCTAACTCAAACATGTTTCAAGATAAATAAAGCAATCAAGACAAGACAGATCATTCAAAATCATCAAAGATATCATACATCGTTCAGATCAAGGGATAATATCTCGCTAATAAAATTGATAAATTGATCTTAAGCCTTAAAGATTAAAATATCAATTTTATTCCCGCTTGATTAATTATTTCATCCAAAAGCCTTATAGATGAAATAAAAAAACCCAAGCGCGGATGCGAATCAAGTAGTATGTCAGAATTTTCAATTATGCATAGGGAAATATTTCAAATAAGGAAACAAAATAAATAATGATAATAATAACAAAAGAATAAATAAAATAAAATAAAATAAAATAAAATAAATCTACCTAATTAGAATTTTAGGCTCTTAAACTAGGGTTAGCGAACGACGTCTTGATGCGTCGCTGGAGCAGTGGTTCACCGTCAGTTGGAGCCCCGGCGAAGGTCTGGCGGCGCGCGACAAGGGAGGAGCAGCAGCAGGTAGGGGCGGAGCAACTTAGGTTGCAGTGTTAGGTCACTGGTCTTCAGCTCCGGGCAGCTTCGGCACGGTGAGCAGGGATGTCAGGCTGGTGCAGTCGAGGGTGAGGGGGATTCTGGCGGCATTGGGTCATGGTAAAGACAACGGTGCAGCGAGATCGGTAGTCGTCGGGCGTTGGTGTAGGAATGGCAAGGACGCGGAGGTCACCGAGGCACAGCGTCGGGCTCCGATGGTGCTGCTAGGCGTCGGCGCTAGGTCGCAAGTAGAGGCGAGCTCGACTCAGATTTGCCGACGTCGGGTCTTAGCTGGAGCAGGGAACGTCGAGCGCTGGGTCACGGGGATCTCGATCGGCAAGGCAGCTAAGGTGTCAGGTCAGCCTTGGTCGATGCGGCTGCAGGCAAAGCAGAGGCACAGCCAGACACAGTGGCACTCAGAGGTGAGATCAGGGGGATCGGCGGTGGCGTCGGAGAAGGGGAGCGAGCAGATCTCGATCAGCGAGCAGAGCGTCGAGGAACGGCGAGACCGACGGAGTGACGGTGGGGCAGGCGTAGTCAAGGGCTGCTAGCGTAGTGGTACTGGAGAAGTGGCAATCGGCGACAAGGCGTCGGAAGGCGAGCGACAACACCAGTAGCTCCTCGAGGAAGATGAACAGTAGCTAGGGTTTCTTTTTTTGTTTTTTTAGAAAGTGATTTTCTCTTTTACCTAGGCGGACGAAGACCCTCTTTCTTGCACGGATTTTCCTCTCAATTCTTTCAACTTTCCCCCCATTTGTTCGTACACGCACAACATGTTTTATAGGGGAAAAATTTAAATCCTTGTGGCATATTTTTTTTTCCAATTTCGTTTGTGCATAATCCCCCTGAATATATCATTGAAATATATGCACCCGCGCTATATTCTCTTTTGTATTTTTCAAATATTCCATTTGAAAATTTCCGTTCTACCCAAGAATATGCCTTTAGTGTATATTATCTGAATATGTTAAAAATCTCACATGAATATGTGAAAAATCTCATGCCGTATCAATGCTCACCGTCGATCCAATGCAAAAGAGGAACAAAATGGAATAAAATAAATTATTCTAAACTATATGTTATGCAATTTATTTTTAGTTTTATTTTTTGGGTAAGAATTAACCCATTTTTTATGCAAAAATTTAGGTTTCAACAAAGACGAACTGATTGGGGTGGCCTTGAACCACATGGCACGCTGGCAAGGAGAAGATTTCTGGTGGAGAGGAGGATTTACGGCTAAGGACTGAACCCGAGAGAACATTCTTCGTGGCGGCCGCATTTAGAGTGGTGAGAGATGGGAAGAAGGATGGAGATGGTCGAGGTGGCTTGGTCGAGTCTGTCTGAGGAGAAGGAGCGGTGATCCCAGAAAAAGAAAAGCCCCTGCTCTCTTTCCTTCCTTTCGCCTCTCCCCTTCTCCCTCTGAAATCTCTCTTCCTCAAAGCGTTCCTCTCTCTCCCCCTTGCGATATGGTTTCAGCCAAGAAAAAAAAGATGCCCTACCAGTCTCTGTGTGAGGAGAGCTTCCAAAGAACCCCAGAACGTTTTAATCCAGCCTCCTGCGATTCCCCAAAAAACCAATGAGACCCCTTTTGCTTTCCTTCAGTGAACGCTCCATGTATTTCCTTCAAGCTTTCTCTCTTCTATGAAAGTTCTAGGTGGTGCAAGCAAGAAGAATGTTCTACTCTCACCAGCTTCTCACCCACAAAGGTCTCCTCGGCCAAATATCATCATCCTCTCATTTGTCTCCGGTTTCTCTCAACAAGCAACCTCTCTCTCTCCAATGGCCGGCTAGGGGAAGGAGAAGATGGGAATAAAAATCAAAAATTTAAAAATAATTTAAAAATTCGAAATAAAAAATAAAAATATTTAAAAATTCTGCGTCGGCGCACGGTCAGCCAATTTTGGCTGGATGAACTGAATTGGCACAATTGTAAAAGGCTTAGGACTAAATTGGCAAAAAAAAAAAAAGTTTAGGACTGAATTGGCGCAATTGCAATAGGTTTAGGACTTTTTTGGTAATTCTCCCTATTGTTAGGGAAGGACACCTCCGAAGATTCGTGGATCTTGGACTCCGGATGCATTTATCATATGAATCCTCATCAAGAAGCCTTCGCTGAGTACAAGGCATATAATGGTGGTTCAGTTTTCATGGGAAATGACACTTCGTGCAAGACTGTGGGAGTTGGAACCGCAAATATCAGGATGTTTGATGGCATGATCAAAACCCTAGCGGGTGTGCGTCATGTACCAGGTCTAAAGAAGAGTCCAATTTCATTGGGAGCACTTGAATTCGATGGACGTAAGTACTCGGCTCAAGGTGGAGTCTTGAAGGTGATCAAGGGAGCTCCGGTTGTTATAAAGGGATAGGTGCACGAGAACCTATATCGGCTTATACAATGCAAGGTGGAGCATTTGTTTCCACATATGCTAGTACGGAGATAGATAACACCCATCTATGGCATATGGACCTTAGGCATATGAGGGAAAGAGGATTGATGGAACTTCACAAGAGGAATGCATTACAAGGTATAAAAACATGCAAATTAGATTTCTATAGATTTCGTGTGTTTGGAAAACAATGCAAAGTATGATTCAAGGTTGCAAATCGTACGAGCAAGGGCATGCTCGAGTATGTACACATGGATGTATGGGTCCTTCATCAGTAAAGTCAAAAGGCGGGAAAGAATACTTCGTGACATTCAATGATGATTTCTCTTGGAAAGTTTGGGTCTACTTGATGCGACACAAAAGTGAGGTCTTTGACAAGTTCAAAGAATGGAAAGCCGAAGTTGAGACTTCAATGGGGAAAAGGCTTAAGTGCTTGAGATCAGACAATGGAAGAGCATACAAATCGACACAATTCATGGAGCTTTGCAAGAATGAAGGGATTAGACGTCACTTCACATTTCTAGATACGCTCCAATAGAATGGCATAATAAAAAGGATGAATTGGACCTTATTAGAGAGAGCTCGAAGCATGAGGCTGCATGCGAGACTAAGCAAGGAGTTTTGGGCCGAAGTTGTCTACATGACATGTTATCTTGTAAATAGATTTCCATCAACTGTAATTAAATGCAAAATCCTAAAGAGGTATGGACTAGTAAAACTATTGATTATTCTAATTTAAGAATATCCGGTTGTCCTACTTTTGTACATGTGCAAAGTTCAAAGTGCTCGAAATTGGATCCAAAGTCAAAATAGTGCATATTTCTCGATTACGAGAAAGGAGTGAAAGGTACAAATTATGGGATCCAAGTGAGAAGAAAGTTCTAACGAGCAGGGATGTTGTGTTTGATGAATATGCAACGTTGAAGTCAAGCTGCATGTCACACGTGACTACCGAAGAGGAGAGTGATAAATCTATCGTTAAGGTGGAGTTTGAAGCCAAAGAGTCTGTAGAGAATAACGAGTCATCTGATGAAGCTCTGGAAGTTAAAGAAATGGTAGAAATTCCTTTATCATTGCGACAAGTCAAGTAAGGCGCACTCTCAGAGTATTGGAGAGATACAATTTTGAGGATATGGTTGCTTACGCTCTTATCGTAGGTTCCGACGATCCAAGTTCCTATCACGAAATTTTGAAAAGTGATCACAAAGGAAAGTGGATGACTGTGATGATGGAGGAGATGGACTTGTTACAAAAAAATGAGACGTGGGAACTTGTAAACAAGCCCAAGGATCAAAAAGTCATTAAGGATTTTGGAAAGTCATTTGCTGCAAATGGGTTCTTCGAAGAAAGGAAGTAGCAACGGAGAAAGAGCGAGATATATACAAGGCCCAATTTATTGCTAAGGGCTATGCACAGAAGGAGGGGATCGATTAGGACAAGATATTTTCCCCGATTATAAAACACACATCAATTTGTATTTTACTAGTTATGGTGGCCATGGATGACTTGGAGTCGAGTGGCTAGATGTGAAGACGGCATTCGTTCATGATGACTTAGGTGAAAAATTTACATGGAGTAGCCTGAAGGCTTCAAGGTGGAAGGGAACGAGGATCACGTTTGTCTGCTTAAGAGAATACTTTAGGGTTTAAAGCAATCTCCAAGACAATGGAATAAAATGTTCGATTCTTTTATGCTTTGTATTAGCTACATGAGGAGTGTGCATGATTCTTGTGTCTACTAAAGAGTTTTAAATATGAGTTGCCTATTTTGTTGATGCTCTATGTTGATGATATGTTAATTGCTGCAAGAAAAATGAGACCTTTTTTCCCTAAAGTCTTAGTTAAGCAATGAGTTTGAAATGAAGGATCTTGATGCTGCAAAGAGCATGCTTAGCGTGCAAATCTTTCGGGATAGACGTGTAAGTAAGCTTTGGATAAATCAGAATAAGTATGTTAAGAAGGTCTTGGAGCAATTCAACGTGGGAAAAGCTAAATTGGTTTGTATACCCTTAGCAAATTACTTTAGATTATCTGAGAAACAATGCCCTAATTCACACGAAGAGGTTGTAAAGATGTCTCAAGTACCCTATAGTAGTGCAATAGGGAGCCTTATGTTTGCTATGGTTTCTAGCAGACCGGATTTGGCTCATGTAGTGAGTCTAGTCAGCTGGCACATGAGTAATTTGGGTAAGAAGCATTGGGAAGCTATTAAGTGGATCTTTCGTTATTTGGCTAGAATTACAAGCATGGGTTTGATGTTCAATTCAAAGGGAGAATTAATCGATTTAGCAGGTTATGTCGATTCGGACTTTGTTGGTGATTTGGACAAGCAAAGGTCCATCACGGGATACATTTTTACTTTGGGAGATGGAGCTATTTCGTGGAGGGTAATGCTTCAATCTACTATAGAATAGTCTACAACCGAAGTTGAGTATATGGCGGCAACTAAGGTTGCGAAGGAGGGAACGTGGCTAACAGGTTTGGTCATGGAGTTAGGTTTAAAGCAAGATAGTGCTACACTATATTGCAATGGCCAAAGCGCAATATGTCTCGCAAAGAATCAAGTGTTTCATTCCAAAATGAAATGCATTGAAGTTTTTTTTTTTTTTTTTTTTTTTTGGTAAAGAAAAAACGCATTGAAATTCGGCACCACAAGATTTGAGAATTTGTAGGGAATGATAGCATTACTTTGAAGAAAATCCATACTAAATATAATCCTGTGGATATGCTCACTAAGACGATTACCACAAAGAAGTTCAAGTCCTATAGGGACTTGATATCTCTCACTCATCATTGAAGTTGATGGAGGCCACACCAGTCTAGGTGCGGGCATACCTTTACGAAGGTACAGTGGAGAGTGAAATATATTTGTTTCTTGGTTCAAGGGGAGGCTTGTGGTTTATTCAGCCCAAAACTGGAGATTTGCTGTTGTTGTCTTGAATTCCATGAAATTTCGATCAATTAGAGACTCAAAAAAGTTGATCAGGAAGTCTAGGAAGGCTTGGAGCTTGCAGGCTATATATTTCCAAATATATTTCCTAGATTTGGACCTATCTACAATTTATTTCATGGGAAATAGTCCAAATTCAATGCAATTGGGATATGTCATGATATCGCTAATATTTATGGGATAATCACTAAAGATTTATTAGTTTGTTTCAAATTGGTAAGATTTTTAGGGTGGAATTCCTTTCCTATTGGGATTAGGGAAGTGGGGATCTGAGAATCTATTCATTTAGCATTGTATCTTGTATCTAAATACACTCAAGAAAGAAGAAATCGTCTCTCTTTCTCTCTCTCCCCCATGGACGTAGGTGGATTTTCGTCGAACCACGTAAATCTATGTGTTCTTAATTATTCTTATTTTTCAACTTTTTATTTCATCTAGTTAGGGTGCTCTTTCGTATAACAGACTTTGTCATAAAGACTTTGTCAATTCTCATGCATCAAAGCTTGCATCAAGGCACTTTGGGATGGCCACAAGCATTGAAAATGTTGTACATTTAATAGCACCTAGTTTTCAAAATGTTTCTAGCTTCTATGTACATAAATGTCTAGATTCTAAGTTTAAGTCTAGTATTTTGCTCTTTTTTTGTTGTGTTATAAAAGGTCATCGAGTATCTATAAAAACAGAGACTGGATTTGATTAATATAATTTGCTTAGAGCATTTCCTTTGAACCTTGAAAACTTCAAACCCCTTGAAAACATAGAAGATTTTCATTCCATCCTTGAAGTGTCGAGAGCTTTTAAAGCCTGCATCCTTGCATAGTTGCAGCCATCATTGCATAGTTGCAGCCATCAATCTCGAAGAATTAATGTTATTTGAACTTCCTTGGGGACCTAGAAGAGAAACTATTGAAGTTTCTATCATTTCTTCATTCTGTCCAATCCCGTTTTGCCCACATCCATAAAAAAAATCGACAAGGCTATAGTGCTTATCTAAGAAATCTCAAAACATGAAAGTTGTAAATTTTTTAGTCTTCATTCTTTTGGCTTTAGAATCGGGTCATTCTGATCTAAATCGACAAATTTATGCTCATGTTCCTAAGCAAGAAAAACGGAAATTTCTGCTCGATATTATGATTAAGGGCGCGAATGATAACTATTCTAGCTAGAAATTCATTTCCGTAAGCGAAATGGTTTTTCTATTTCTATTCTTGGATGACTTTCCAAGAAAAAAATATGCATTTGATAACGACACAAAATTTCTCTCTTTTGACGGCAACGGGCAACAATCAGCGATCTGTGGTGAGCGGTGAACCACGGCGAGTGGCAACGATGATGACAGCTGGGAGCGGCGACGGCAGCGAACGGTGGCTGGCAACAATGGATGAACAACCAACTAATAACAAAGACAAACGAAGAAAATAATTCTTATTTCTCATTTCTATTCTAGAAATTGAAACATAAATAATTTTTACTTATGATTTCTATTTTAAACTTATTTCTTGAGTAGAAATCTATTCTAAAAATAAAAAATGAAATAGTTTTACTAAACAGATTCCTGTTCCAAAAACAAGTTTGGAATAGAAAAATAGTCCTGGAATAGAAATAAAATGATTATCATACACACGCTAAATTTTTGTGCGTGTAAGTCACTCGTCCGATCCTACCGTCTGAGTAGCTAATCTTGGGCTACATCATATTAAAGATAAATAAAGAACTTATGAAGTTGATAGAAATTATACTATTTGGAACTTTGAACTTGACATGCTATTTTTTTCCCACTAAAATTGAATGTGATGTACTTGATTTAAGAATGATGTGAGCAACATAATTGTTAATGTGAAAAATTGTTATTTGATGCTGTACATTCGCTGCTTATGAAAGATTTGCCTTTCTAATTTTTGGAAGACATAGTCCGATATTTTACTTATGGAGATTGTAAAGGGAGAGTTCAAATCCGAATCCTTCAATATAACTAATTAGACCTACTAGAATAATGACTGCTCCACTCTACACCACATCGCTAATGTGGGACTTCTTTTGCATTATACCCTCATACGTGCACCTCAATAAATCTTTCTCTCCGGTATGAGCCTTTTGTGTCAGACCTGCTCTCCCTTAATCTAGGTATTCTTTCACAGTGATATTATCTCAACTCAAATCTCCACCTTTGCTCAGCAAAATTCAGTAGGAATACAACATTTGCCTTGACTCCTCCTCAATCACTTTGGCTCGGCCAAGCTCAACAATAATACATTATCTGAACCACCTTGAGTCACATTCGAAATATATTTCCTTGAGATATTCACCAAATGACAAGCCACACATGTTGAGCCCAACCCATCCAAATCATTGATTTGATACCACTTCTCAGGAGGTGCGGCAGAAGCCCAATACCATCATGTAGGGAGATTGTTAAGAGAGCTGAAATTTGAGCATGTTGACATATCTGGTCAGATCTGCATTCTCTTTAAAACTTAAGCTTATGAGTTATAGACAATTTTTTAAAAAACAAAAAAAATTATAGGCAAACGTTAATTGCTCCATTTTACACCACATTCTCAAGTGGGATTCTTTTGCATAACACTTAGTGCACCACCCGTACATGTTTGTTTGTTTGGTCAAAAGCTCATAACCAATTTTTCCATCTGCTGATTTTATTTATTTTAGATCCAAATATATATATATGTATGTATATCCTTTTTCCTTGCTGTTGGGATTAACGGATCCTCGAAAACTGGATTCGACACTAAATCGAATCCCTAAAAGCAATGCGGAAGACAAGCCCGGGAAATTCACGTATCACCGATCCTAAAGCACACCATAGATTCGAGCATACCTTGTTAGCCACAGATTAGACACCGACGCCGACAAGAGGAAGAAAATTTGGCCCTGTTCGATCCGATGGCGCCTTGAAGGGAAGAAAAACGCTTACTGTTTTTCTTTTCTTGTTGGAGAGAGAGAGCGTGCGGGAGAAGGGAAGACGTACGTACGTTCTGATTGTCCAAAAGGTGTATTCTCTCTCTCTCTCTCCTCCCTTTTATACGTCCCTCCATCCACGGGCCCTATTCCCGTGGGCTGGGCTTTTAGGCCCAACATGGGTGGACGGGCCTTAAGCCCATCACTAATAAAACCATCATCTCCCACTCGCACATGGTGGGTCGAACAGGATTTTCTTTACCTCTCTTCAACATTCATACTGGTGAATAATCCGTGCGACCAGCATACTTTGAGAGCTCGTTGCTATACATCTGTTAGGAATATATAGCAGCTCATATTGAGCGTCACATTCTGAGTAAATTTAGTATGCAGTACCCTAAATCGATCGATCACATTTTATATCTCTCTTGATCTCTTTTAAACATGATATATATATATATATATATATATATATATATATATATATATATATTGTATTCACAACTATGATTATCCCAAAGACAGTCATAATTAGTCGACCTGTGAATACAAAAGTACAATGTGATTCTCCAAAATCGATCTTCCTCTTTCCTTCAAACTCTCAATTTCAGTTCAGCTTGCTTTTTTAGAAATGTCCCATTAGATCGAATCAACTCATGACCATTGGCAACATCCTAAGATAGCAAACACTAAATAGAAATCTTGAGAATAAGTAAAAGTCATAAGGGCACTAAAAATTGAGGAACTCTTTTCCTCAAGAGTCTCACACGTCATAAAAGTTGAGATCAAACTTTTGCCACTCTTATTGGTCGTCTCATGCATACGTAGTATGAAATACGTATTACGGTATTAACTCCTTTCCCATGGAGCGTATGTCTACACCTTTCAATACTGTACAGATGATAGTTCAGACATACACAATGTCTAACTTAAGTTCACGTATCTACTCATTCACAAAATTCATCAAAACTCACATCTGGCATCATAGACAGATAAAGTAAAATATGTGGGTTATTTTACTTTGGACATCTTTAGTAGTATGTCCTCATCTTAACACTCAATTAAGGCAACATATGTATTTTAAGCTTGAGCTCTCGATTATCACATAAATAATAAGCTTAAAAATAGTCTCATCTCTATTTATCACACAGTAAACAGAGGCGATTACCCGTGTGAGTGGGCTAATCTACTATCTGTCCGACATACTTCTCAACTTAAAATAATGCACTGAGCATTAAGATGCATAAAGATCATACAAAGATTCATAGGCATTAATCGATGAAAAACAAAATTTCATAAATGTGAACAACTCAGGGAAATTACAATTCAGTACATCAGACTCTACGCAATCCTAGAGATTTTACGTGACCACGAAACACATCTCTAGGTATTGGCTTTGTCATAGGATCTGCTACCATTCTATGCGTAGATATGTACTGTAAGTTCACATCCTTTCGTGCAACCATATCTTTTACAAAGTTATACTTGGTATCTATACGTTTAGTCTTACCATGATATTTTGGATCTTTGGTGTACGCTATAGCTGCTTAGCTATCACAGTTAACCAACAATGGATTTACAGCTTTCTCATTAACACCTAAATGATCCAAAAATCTCTTAAGCCAAACTCCTTCTTGTACCGCTGTTGATAATGCCACGAACTCAACTTCCATCGTGGACAAGGCTATACACGTTTGCTTCTTACTGCTCCATGATATGGCGCCATTGTTCAATAAGAAAGCAAATCCAAAGGTAGATTTTCTTTCATCTAAATCTTCTCCCCAATCAGCATCTGAATAGCCTTCAAGTCGCAGATCCTTTCCTTGGTAATTCAACTTGTAATCAGCAGTTCCCTTCAGATACCTCAGTATTCTCTTAACGGCCTTCCAATGTGCTGGACCTGGATTGGATTGGTATATACTCACCATTCCAACTGCAAAACATATGTCGGGTCTTGTACACATCATAGCATACATCAAGCTCCCAACAGCACTAGCATAAGGAACATGTTTCATTTGTTCCTTCTCTTGTGGAGTCCCTGGACATAGTCTATGGCTCAATCCTTCACCTTTTGCAATAGGAGTGTCTATGGGTTTACAGTCTTGCATACGAAATCGTTCAAGAACCTTATTTATATATGTTTCTTGCGAAAGAGACAACGATCTCTTCGAACGATCTCTTGAAATCTTAACTCCAAGAATGTATGCAGCCTCACCCATATCCTTCATCTCAAAGTTGGAAGACAACCAACTCTTGACAGTATTAATAAACTCCATATTGTTTCCGGCAATTAGTATATCGTCAACATATAATGATATGATCACAAATTGATCCTTGGATCTTTTGATATATACACAATGATCATCATCTATCATTGTAAAGTCATATGGCATTATGACATTATGAAAATGTATATACCATTGTCTCGATGACTGCTTAAGGCCATATATCGACCTCAAAAGTCGATATACCTTTTCTTCTTGGCCTTTCACTATGAAACCAGCAGGTTGTTCCATATATATTTCTTCCTCTAATTCTCCATTGAGGAAAGCAGTCTTTACATCCATGTGATGTAATTCAAGATCCATACTAGCCACTATTGCCAGAATAATGCGAATCGAGGTAAATCTCACTATAGGAGAAAATGTATCTTCATAATCAATTCCTTCCTGTTGATTATACCCCTTCACCACAAGGCGAGCCTTATGCCTTTCTATCGAGCCATCAGCCTTTCGCTTTATTTTGAGAACCCACTTGTTCCCAATAGCTCTGCATCCTTTTGGAAGATCAACCAGTTCCCAGACTTGATTTGATTTCATTGACTCCATTTCCTCTTCCATTGCATGAATCCATTTTTCCTTACTAGGGCAATTCAGAGCCTCATTAATATTTCTTGGCTCATCCTCATCTTGTGGAGCAACCATAAAAGTCTCCCCTTCAATGTCAAAACGTCAATGGGGAATACTTTGGCGACTTGTTCGCCGTATGGAAGATTGTGCACTTTGCACATCATTCCTCATTATGCTCCCACTTGGATTAGATAATAATGACGTCGTCTCATCATGTGGTTGCAATTGAGAATGAGTTGAATTCAATTCATCACTTCTCATATTACTCCCACTTGGACGAACTCCACTAAGATCATTATCTTGATCCAAGGTTTCAAATAGGGAGTAATCTTCCCCTATTTCGCCCTTCTTAGGAAACTCATCCTCTAAGAATGTGACATCCCGTGATTCAAATTCAGTTATACTCCCATTTTCCTGCTCACCTATGAACACATACCCTTTCGAGTGTTCGGAGTATCTTATGAAAATACTCTTCTTTCCTCTGGGACCCAATTTCCCAAACTTGTGAGAGGACTCATGTGTATAGGCAGCACAACCCCATGGCTTAAGAAAACTTAAGTCCGGTTTTCTACCTGTCCATAACTCATATGGAGTGGAAGTAACTGATTTGGAAGGCACCCGGTTAAGTATATAGGCAGCAGTTAACAATGCATCACTCCAAAAAGTGATAGGTAAGTTAACATATGCCATCATGGACCTAACCATTTCCAGTAGGGTTCTGTTTCTTCTCTCCGCAACACCATTTTGTTGAGGAGTATACGGAATAGACAATTGTCTTTCTATTCCTTTTTCATCACATAATTTTCTGAACTCATCAGATAAATATTCTCGACCTCGATCGGATCTCAATGCTTTTATTTTCTTGTCTAATTGATTCTCTACTAGGTTCATAAACCTTTTGAAACAACTTATTGCTTCAGATTTATGAGAAATCAAATAGACATATCCGAATCGAGTATAATCATCTATAAAAGTGATGAAATAAACAGCCCCATGCATTCCTTTTACATTCATTGGACCACAGATATCAGAATGGATTAAATGCAGAGGAAATTCAGCTCTTTTACCTTTTTCAAATGGTTTCCGTGTTGTTTTCCCTTCTAGGCAATGCTTACATATGGGCAAATTGACTTTTTCAATGTTGCCCAACAAGCCCTCTTTGGCTAGTCTATTCATACGTTGTTGGCCAATGTGACCAAGTCTAGCATGCCACACATTCACATCATTATCATGGGTATTTGGAGACGTGATAAAGGAATAACAAACATTTGCATTAACATAGTCAATATCTAATACAATGAAATTATCCAGAAAATAACCACAACCATAGTAATTTGTATCTAAAAACAAATCCACACCTCTATTATAGAAGTTCATATTAAAACCTAATTTAACCAACACTAAAACAAACACTAAATTCCGACGAATCTCCGGAGCATACAACACATCATGTAGGAACAAAGTGCGTCCACCACGCATATTCAGTTGGCATGTGCCAATTCCTTTCACTTCAGCTCTGGAGTTGTTTCCCACATAGATCCACTTAGTTCCAGTAGGTACTCGTCGGAATTCCACGAAAGATCCTTTATCCTTCACTACATGGTGCTCCTAAATCCACAGTCCACAAAGGATTAGACTCAGTTAAGAACACAGAACTTGACACAAAAGCAAAGTTCTGAAAAGTACAAGGGGTGCATACCTTCTTTGGCTCACGACAGTCGCGAGCATAGTGACCCTTCTTGTCACAGTTGTAGCATTTCACCCTTGCAAGCTTTTTCATGCGAGGACGCTTTCCTCTTTCATGTTGGTTAAACTTGGGTTTCTTTCCTGAAGGACCTGCTTATTCCTTGCCTTTCCCTTTATCAAACCAGTTAGGGCGCTTGCGCTTGGAGCTCGAAGCTCCATTTGAGCTAGAACTAGTATGATAGAGTTCAGCATCCGGCTTAGCCGCCAAGATGCAGTCCTCTTCTAGCTCAAGATGACGCATTACATTCTCAAAGGTTTTGATATTTTCATTATGGGTCAGGTGCACCTTCATATGCTCCCAACTCTGAGGCAAGGAACGAATCACTGCCTGCACTTGCTACTCATCTGTGAGGACATGGCCAGCATCTTTCAGCTCATTTATCATATTTGACATCTTTCTAAGATGTTGTTTCATGGTCTGACCATGAGGCTTCTTGTAAGAGTCAAACCTGATAGTGAGCTGCCTCAGTCTGGTCACCAAAGTATGACCAAATCTAGCTGCCAATGCCTCCCACATTTCCTTAGCATTGTCAAAACGCCTAAACTCTCGCATGACGTCATTTTCCATGCTGCTCAGCAACGTGATGCGAGCTAGAGAGTTCTTTCTTTTCCACGCAAAAAAAGCTTCCTTGTCTCTTTTGTGTTGTGCAGTGCTTCCTTCTTCAGGTTCTACCATGGTTAGGTTAAGAGCCGCAAGTGCTTCTTGCTCTTCCAGCACATACTGGATTTTCATTTGCCAAATTTCATAGTTGTCATCATTGAGCTTTTCACCTTTGTCCAGCTCGGCAACTATGCTCTTTGTGGTTAAAGCCATTGATCTGAACACATCAGACAAATATGCACGAATTATTAATGCCTATCATTTATGCATCCCTATTTACATAGACCCATCATATTAATGAATAATTTTAAGTAAGGCTTTAGAATCAAAAGGTCACCATGTTTCCAATCATCCTCCAAAAATCCTAACTTAAAACTATCATTAATATGATTGTCATATGCAAAATCAATTCTATGAAGCTACAAAAACTTATAAAACTACCCACAGCTAATTACCCACAGCAACCAGCAATAACAGAAAGTAACAGATAATTGACATACAATAAGACAATAATGCTTTCAACTAACACAACCAATATATAGGTTGCTACATCAACAACAGTTAGGTAGTAAACAATACATAAGAAGTCCACAAAGCACACTTAACTAAGATCAGCCAATACAACTAACACCAAGTCAGCACACGAATTGGGAAATATCCTCTTTTGTTCAATTTCTTGATCTTTTCCCTTGTAACAATACAGTAATATTCATTTACAAAATCCATCACAATTTTCTTATATGAAGCAGCTCCGTTGACATCCCATATGCGATTCAACACATCTTGCCATTCAGGTGGAAGAGTGTTTATGAAAAATCGCACCATCTCTAACTGTGGCATAGGACGACAATTCCATATGACCATTTGAATTTTCCCATTGACTTCAAGGACATGATCAATTAATTCACCACTCTCCCATCGATGATCAGTCAGCTCAGCTATCAACTTAGACAGCCTTTCCTTTTGTTCATCGGTAATTGCGCGAATAGGTGTGCGCAAACCTCAGGAGAGGCATTGTTCCTACAACAAATGCAGAACAAATAAGGGATCACATATAATCCACATAGACTTAATTGAAAAAGAAACACATTCTTTTCCCTCTTTTTTTTTGTTTGGTCAACAGTCAACGATCAACGGTCGTCGGTCAACGGTCAACGGTCGCCGGTCGTCGGACCGGTCGGACCGGACGGGCCGGTCGGACGAACCGACCGCACATGCCGTGCGCGTGCGCGGGCTGACGTCACGCAGACGTTAGCCGGCACGTGCCGGGCGCGTGCCAAGCGTCCGCGGGTCAGGTCGGGTCGGGTCGTCGATCGGGTCGCCTGCCGGTGACCGCCCGGCCAACCGTCGTCGGTGCTGACGTTATTAATGACGTCATCCTAGCGGTTACCGACCGTTGGGTGACGTCATGCTGACGTCAGCACACGTCGGTCTGTCGACCGGCGCGTGCTGGTTCACTGGCCGGCGATGCGCACTCGCCGGTTCGTTGACTGGCGCGTGTGCCACACGCCCTGGGCGAGCCAGCGCTTCCTGGCGCGTCGCGCCCACGCGCAGCGGCTTCTGGCCGTGCGTGTGGGCGCGTGCGGCGTCACCCGGCGGCGCACGACCTATTGCCGGACTCGTCTCGACGACCTCTTTCTCCCTATGCCATCAGAATTCGATTTCGACTTACGAAAACTCGGAAAAATGGCCAAACAAGGCTCGGGTGTTGGGATTTCTCGCCCCAATCCGTACAGCCAAATTACTTTTGTGAAAAATCAATCAAAAAACGTCAAACAGGTCGGGAAAACATGAACTAGGGCTCGATATCAATGTTGGGATTAACGGATCCCCGAAAACTGGATTCGACACTAAATCGAACCCCTAAAAGCAATGCGGAAGACAAGCCCGGGAAATTCATGTATCACCGATCCTAAAGCACACCATGGATTCGAGCGTGCCTTGTTAGCCACAGATTAGACACCGACGCCGACAAGAGGAAGAAAATCTGGCCCTGTTCGATCCGATGGCGCCTTGAAGGGAAGAAAAACGCTTATTGTTTTTCTTTTCTTGTTGGAGAGAGAGAGCGTGCGGGAGAAGGGAAGACGTACGTACGTTCTGATTGTCCAAAAGGTGTCTTCTCTCTCTCTCTCCTCCCTTTTATACGTCCCTCCATCCACGGGCCCTATTCCCGTGGGCCGGGTTTTTAGGCCCAACATGGGCGGACGGGCCTTAAGCCCATCACTAATAAAACCATCACTTGCCTTTTATCAATTTGTCTTATCCATCTCGCTCTTGCTTATACTTTCTCCAGTGTGAGGCTTATGATTAAGCATGGGACTGTGTTGATATTTTATCTAAGCATGTACACAATGCTCCAACTTTTCTATTATGATTTAGTTAGCACATTGACATTTTTTTTTTTCAGAAAAGTGAGATTGAAAGAACTAGACAACCACTAAGGCAATTTACTTATTTTGTCAAGCATGACAAACAACTGGAAAGCTTCATGAAATCACTATTATATCCCAAATGGGAATGCAAAGAGGCCAAGGTTTGAGGACAATAATCGCGGACTTGCAGATGTGCGATAAACAAACAAGAACTTAGCAAAGTACCTTCGGATGGATTGTTGCCTATTTAATTTGTTTTTCTAGATCTTTTATTTCTTTTTTGTTTATAGATGGAAAGGAGATAATATTGATTTCGAGCCCATTGATCTGTTTGATCGTATCTTTTGAGGAATGTCCTCGCAAACAACATAACTTTTCTTGTGAGCTAAGATTGGTTTACGAAATTTTGGATGTGATAAATTTTTTTTTGGGATTGAATTTGGTCCACCTGTTTAAATGCCTATTTTCAATTGATTTGATGAGGTTATCCTATGGTATAAAGGATACATGTGATGCTTATGTAAGAAATACCTTTCTAATTGTTGGGAGGCATAGCAAAAGTAATATTAACTACTTCACCTTACACCACTTACACCACATCTTTGATGTGAGACTTTTTTCGCATGATACCTCATGTGCACCTCTTGGCAGGATCACAACATCCGTGGCTTGACTCCTTTTCGATCGTCTTAGCGCCTACCAAAGCCAGTAAGAACACATTATCCGCTACCTCGATCGAGAGTCACGTCCAATATTCCTTTTCTTGAGATGTCTACTGGGCGCTGATCGACAAGTCTAGTTATTGTGAGTTGCAACAGAAACTCGGTACATTTACTTTTAGGGAGATCACCAAGCAAAATGCCAAGTTCGAGCTCGTGAACATATCCAATCGAACCCACCTTATTTCAAAAACTCAAGTCAATGAGTTAAAGGTAGGCTAGGATACTATTAATTGCTCTATTTTACACCACATTTCCAAGTTGGGACTTTTTTTGGCAAAAACCCTCACACATGCAACTCAACATTAATAGCAAATTAGAGATTTCAAATAACAAAAGAACCATTTGTACATATTTGTTTATTTAGTCAAAATCTCATAGCCAATTTTCCATCTGCTGATTTTATCCATTTTAGATCCTTGCAACTTAGTTACCAAAAATGTGGTATATATGCTTTTTTTGTCCTTGTCTCAATTCATCCTACATATCTCTCTCTTATATAGTCGCAATACTTATACTTGCACAGGTGTGAAGCATATGATGAAGCATGGGAGTGTGTTAATACTTTATCCAGGCATGTGCACAGTGCTTCCAACTTTTCCATTATTATTTATTAAAACATTGATATTAAATAAAGTGAAGTTGAAAGAACTAGAGAACATCTAGGCCAATAATGTAGACCCAAATTAATTATCGTTGAAGCTTGACTAACGTTTGTAAAGCTTCAAGAGATCGTTATTAAATTGTAAATGGGAATGCAAAGATCCAAGATTTGACAGATCATCAACTGTTTAATAAATTTATCTAGGTCATTTCATTATTTTCTGTTTTGGGGGTAGAAAGGAGATCATAGTACTTAACAATAAGAAGTACAAGAGTCCGAGCCCAATGGTTCAAGTCCCTTAAATTATTTCTTTTGAGGAATGCCCTCGGAAACAACATAACTTTTCTTGGAGTTGAAATGTCAACGGCTGAGATTGCTAATTACATACAAGCTAAAACATTAGTCTCGTAAAAGCATTTGCTTGTTGGAAAAAGCAGAGCAGTGACCCGAACGCGCGGTATTAAAGAAACATTCCTGCCTGCTTCCGCAACGTTGGAAAGGTAAATAGCATGGAATGTGATGTACCGGCTTTAAGATTGATGTGATAAATTTTATTTGGTGCTGATTTTGATCTGTTTATTTAAATGCCTATCTTCAGTTCATTGGATGCGAAGGAACACTAGTGAAGATTTTATGTGTTTGAATTCTATATTATATATATATATATATATATATAGACACACGTACACACTCCTTTAACATGACATATATATGCTCTGCAAGAAAAGATTCTAATCGTCGGGAGACATAACGGAAGCCTAATATATTCATTTAGGGAGATGCTAAGTTTGAGTTCATGAACATATTATATTAACTTCTTCACTTTACATCGTTTACCTAATGTGGGACTTCTTTCTCATGACAGCCTCACAGGTGCACCTCAACAAATCTATACTTCATGTGTGGGCCATCTATGTCAAGCTTGCTCCCCTTTAATCTAGGTATTTTTCCACACCAGCATCCTTTCATATCGCTAAATTGGCCCAGCTCGGTAGGATCACAACATTTGCCTTGACTCCTCCTCCATTGCCTTGGTCTGGCCCAACTCAGCAGATCACACTATTGGTCACCTCAATAAAGAATCACATACGAGGTTTCTTTCCTTGAGATATTCACAGATGCCGATTCACTCATGTTGGGCCCACTTCATTGAAATCATTCGCTCTTATACTACTTTTAGGAAGGCGCAAGGAAAGCCCAAAACTTTTACCTAGGGAGATTGCTAAGTCCAAGCTTAAGCCCAAGCCCAACAATATATCTCGTTGGACTCACCTTTACTTAGAAATTGAAATCAATAAACTATGAACTAATTAGAATATTATTGACACATGCTGAATGTGAGGATTCTTTTGTATAATATCCTTACACGTGCATCTCAATACTATAAGTGAAATGATGATATTTTGGGAAAATATAAAAACATGCGTGCGGGTATGAGAAGGCTTTTATAGTATGTTTTTATAATGGGCCATTTGTTTATTTAGTCAAAAGCCCATAACCAAATTATTTATCTGCTGATTTTACTAATTTAGATCTATATATATATACTTTCTCAGGTGGGAAGGTTATGATTAAGCGTGGGAGTGTGTTAATATTTTATCCAGGCATGCGCGCAAGGCTCCAACTTTTATATTATAATTTAGTTAAAGCATTGAAATTCAAATAAAGCGAAGTTGAAAGAACTAGGCAACCGCTAAACCATTGATATCAAAAACAATGTTCTTATCTGTTAAGCAGAACTAACAGCGCAAACCTTCAGGAAATCGCCGCCGCATCCTGAACGGGAATGCAAATGGTTCCGCGATGCCACCAAACCTCAAAATGGGGTTTCACGGTTATTGACTCATTCCTTTCTTGTCTCCTGTACTCCCGACCATCTTCAATAACTTAAACCCGCTGAAACGATGACTGCACCGATGGGAAAGGATCCGCTTCCTCTTTATTCGCACGGATTAATGGTTTGGATGGAGGCACCAATAAGATGAAAGGGGATCTCATCCTTACACCAACATCGATATTGTGTGTACCGTTTGGATAATCCTTTCATGTTCAATTTTCGGGTCGATGGCGTGTCGTGTGATTGTCCGACAAGTTTGGCTAAAGATTAGAAGGCACTAAGGGAATACATAATTTCCATCTACATACTTTCATAGGCACAAAGAACATTCACACATTGATAAGGACTCTTACGGCTAAAACGCCATTGTGGAGATTTGGGTCCGCATCTTACTTGGTCCTTAGTATCAATGGGGTATTTGGGAGGTTTAAGGTTTACTTATCTTAAATGGGCTCTTCTCATAGAAAACGAGAGTTAGAATAATTAATAAAAAGGAAAATGTTAAAGAATGTAGTTAGGGTTCTTGTTGGGCCTCATTAATTTTGCTATGAAAATATAAATTTGTATATTTGAAGTCAGTGACTTTTTCGAAATTTCGCGTTGCTCAATTTTCGGCATATGCCGATATGCATTATTTTTTTATGGTTAGTGGTTTTAACTAGTGCCTCTGAGGTATTTTATTAACAAGACCCTTATAGCATGGAGATTATCCGAATTACTTGATCAAAATTAAAGAAGTATCGTATTAACTCTAAGAAAAAAAGATGTCGAATAATGAAATTTAACAAATATCCTTACTCTTTAACATTTGCCTTTTTATTAATTCTTCCGACACTTGCTTTTCCTATGACAAAGAGGCTCATCTTTGTTAAGTAAACCTTGAATACCCAAAATGCCTTATTGATTTGATGGATCAGGCAAGATGCGAGCAAAATTGAATGAATGACTCGCATATTTTGCAATCTCCTTTCTTCCCATGTTGAATCAAGACTTATAAATACACACTTGTATTTTCGTGGGGCAAGTTCACCAAATGATTACAAACTATTGTAGTTCCCATTTCAATTTATAGGAAGATTAAAGGGGGCAAGTGCCTCCATTGGCCCCATGGTGAATCCGTCCATGCTGACAAGACAAATTCAAGATGGTGTCAATTGGTGTATTTTCTCTGTAGATAATATGGTGTTGGTAGGTGAAACCCATGCTGGAGCTAACCAGAAACCTGAACTTCGAAGGAAAACTTTGTTAACCCTAGGGTGTAAGTCTAGGAATTATAGAAACTCAACGAAACCTCGAGAAAATCGGACATCATGGTGCAATCAACTTCGATCTAATTTGACAAAACTGGAGATCATGCGGACAACACCTTGAGAATGCTTCGTAGCACATGACATTCAAGAGAAAAGGCATGATTCGAAATCAATTAATGCGGGTAAAAGTAGGGACTGCCAACCAATCGAGGATAATATGAGAGGAGGTTGTTTGAGATGTTTTGATCACGTCGAACGGAAGACCTTTGGGTTGATGCCTCGGTGAGGATATGAGCAAGGAACGAAAACCATAGACAGAAGGGGCATTGACACGAACTATTTAAAGCTTGTAGAAGATCTAATAAAAGATCAAAGGTAGCAACTTGATAGGATTTCCATAACCGACAACAATTGTCACGCCTCAACCCTCGGGCACGCACCCATCCCTCATCTTGGTCGATTAATAGCGACGTCTCAGGACGTATCACCGACCCTTTTATTTTAATACGCATGCGGAAATATATAATAATCCCTAAACAATAAAACATTTGGGATAGAAAAGTAGAGCCATATTTTTCACATCTGGTAAGGCAAACCACATAGTATACATTACAATACTATTCGCTAAAGGTTGAACTATCACACATCAGTTCTCAACCTAGGTTTGCAAACAAGATGGGATCTCAGTCCTTATCCGGGTCGTACTCAAGATCCTCCTCTGGATCATCCTCTTCTTCAAAATCTTCTTCATCTGGCTCCTCATCAGGGTCTTCCAACAAGTAATCCTCCTCTGGTTCCTCCTCCTCAGGTTCCTCCTCCCAGTTCTCTTCGGGGTACACTTCCTCTTAATTGACTTCTTCTTCAGGCATGCTCCAGCTGGAGTCTACCGCTGACAGTTCTGGAGAGTCGTGATCACTCATGAGCTTAGGGTCTTGTGCATCCACCACTAATCCATCCTTATGATCAGCCATCCCCTTCCTGAATGCTTCCTCCAGAACGAACATAGGCACATCACCTTCTGGCATGGGACCTTCCCTTCACCCGTCATGATACTCACGATACCATGACCGATACTTGTAGGGTCTTAGGGTGTCCGTACCCACATCAACCCAGACAGTCGACTAAACTAGAACGTACTCAAGTCCTTCTGGATGAGGGTGTATCGGAAAGTGAGTTTCTAACTCGGTGACTTCCTTGGGTATACCAAAATGCATAGGAGGACGAGGAGGTGGAGATGCGGCCATCTAAGGACCTGAAATGGTTATACAATAACCATTAAGACAACGTCTCAGCGAGTTCTACCCCCTAAGACTCAATTAGTAAACCAATATGCCATATGGGCTGCCTATGCACGCACAGGTCAGAGGACTTATCTTGGCTTTAGATTCCACCTGCAAGTCAGTACAGTTCAATAGGCACCCAATCATAATATCACGGATCTATACATCAATCAATCGACCTAGTTCATTACATGTCATCATGACCATCCCCTGATCATCTCAATCTATACTATATAATCCCCAAGATAGTATACTTAGTCACCGAGCCACGTGTATTCTCTAAGGCGACCTATAAGCCAATGCGATATACTTAGTCACCGAGCCACGTGCATTCTCTAAGGCGACCTATAAGCCAATGCGATATACTTAATCACCGAGTCACATGCATTCTCTAAGGCAACGTACTAATCACCGAGCCCCATGCATTCTCTAAGGCAACATATTCGCCAAGGCGATGTACTAATTACCTAGCCACGTGCATTCTCTAAGGTGACTTATACGCCAAGATAATGTACTAAACACAAAGCCACATGCTTTTCTAGGTGATGTATATACTCAACTATTCACATGCATTTTCTAAGGTGACTTCTATGCCAAGACGACCTATCTAGTCACTGAGCCACGTCATACATCATTTATTCTCACTATTTTATCATACTCGATAAAATATCGTGTGTGGGCACACGGTTGGCCTTAGCCAAAATATAATATTTTCCTTTCAATAACCTCCACTATTTTCTGTAGTCCATCAAAACATTTTTGACATTATCAACCGATGCCCGGTTATTTTTCAATTAATAACCAAAATTATTTAATTTATGAATAAATCCTAAAATCACCAATAAATCAATTTCTCGCAAATTAAGGCTCAAATAAATAAACGGACTGCACCACAATAATCAGCATCAAATTCCGATCGTCGGCTATCCCTGCCTAATTTTCGAAAAATAAATAAATAATTAATTAATTAAAAAATAATTATTAAATAGTAATAAATCCAATTTAGGCCCGTAATGCCTAATTGGAAGCCGAGACGAATCGGGAAAATCCCGAGGTTCGTTCAATAAATATTAGAAGCTCTCTACTTGCTAATAACTAAGTCTAACCGCCAAACATGCATCGTTAAGTCACTAATTTAATTGTTCTAAAATAATCTAACCACCTAATCATACTTAATTAACACGAATCAACCCTTAAGCAACATTAGCAAATTAAGATAGGATTAGTGAGCTAAACTCACCCGTTTGATAATCTATTCGGATCAAAACGTCGGGAACGTCACAGGGGACGTTTTACTCCAAAGCGGGCCTAGGGTTCGAGGCTCGTGAACACCTCAAAACCGCCTCCCAAGGTGTTGTGATACCCACAAAAATAGTTGCTGTTCTTGGCTGGAATTGGAAGGAAATCAACTCGGTTTAGGCGGGAATTGATCGGGAAGGAAGAAATAGGCCAAACCAGGCCTAGATGG
Source organism: Eucalyptus caleyi (assembly GCA_014182885.2). NCBI lineage: Eukaryota > Viridiplantae > Streptophyta > Magnoliopsida > Myrtales > Myrtaceae > Eucalyptus > Eucalyptus caleyi. The sequence continues at coordinate 53,283,411 of CM024468.2, read as the reverse complement.
AGGTTTATCGGCGAAAAAACAGCTAAAGACAGCCCCGGCTAGGCTCCATGGCTGCTGGACGGTGGCTGGATCGGGCGTGAGGAAGGCGGGGTCGCGGCGGACAGCGCATGGCTGGCGTGAGCAGCACGCACGGCTGGCGCGACGGAGGCAGTTTCGGTTCCGGTTTCGACGGTGGCTGGTGGCGTGCGACAGTTGCTGTCTTCTTCTCCTCAGCTGCTGGTTGCACAAGGTGGAGGGAGAGAGATGGGTTGGTCGGCCAAAGAGAGGATGGGGGAGAGAGAGAGAAGTGGAGGGTCCCCTTGGCTTGTTTTTCCACACCCTTGTCCCGTCCTTTGCTTGTCCATGAAGCCAGCATCATATGGCTGCAATTGAGCCACCAAAGCTCACTCTAGGACATGTGAGATGGTCCAAAATTGCTAGGGGGAAGGGGCACACGAATTTTCCATAATCTTGGCTCCAAATGGACACTTGTTCCTTATTAAATCAACATCAATTGGCTTCAATAAAATTAAACAATCCACCATAGATCATCTCGACATTTTCCTTCACCTCTGGATCCATCTTGCTTCTAATTTCACAATAAAAAATAATCATCCGCCTTGACTAAATAAAAATGGTCATAAACCGACTTTTTCCTTAAAAGTCTCGATTGTTAGAAAAATCTCCTAAGACTGAGTCGACGTTTCTAGAATTTATTGTGACATGACAGAGTCTTCAATTTCTGAAATCAAACTTGACTTCGTGGTTAATTTCCATTCGGCGTATTTTTAGCGTGACCTAAATTACCAGGTAGTTTCCAGAAATTTTTAATGCAAATGACTCGTGGTCGATTTTTTTCGAGTAACAATGAACCCACTCGACTCAATAGCGACTCTCGATTGTCGTGAAAATTTCGATGATTCAAATATGGACATAGGGTACCAAAACGACAGAAGAATTAGTCTAGAGCCAGTCGACGAGAATTTTCCAATTTAGTAGTGTCACCCATGATTAGCCACACATCTCAGTCGAACAGACCTATCTTTGATCTCAAATCGATTTTTAACTGTGTCGTAATGGTCTTTAAGGATGAGCACGGTCGAGAAGCCGATTCCTAGTCAAATTCTTAAGTCTATTGCATTAAAATTCCTTAATAACTTCTTTGAATAATCTAGTTATCTCAAGAGTGATCAGCTCTGAGAACAGCCCTATAGGCACATCAATAAAATGCTCGATTTATCCAGTAGAAATAGGATTGAAAATCTAGGATGTCACAACTTTTCCCCTCTTATAAAAATTTCGTCCTCGAAATTTAAACCATTACAGAACTCTCTCAAATATATGAGGGTACAACTGTCTCATCGACTCTTCAGTCTCCCATGTCGCTCATTCAGTACCATGGTGTTTCCAGATCACTTTGACCAACAGGATGGTCCTTGTACACAGAACTTGCTCTTTTTGGTCGACTATCTAAACCAGGCTTTCAACATATGACACACGGTCATCCATGTCCAACTCTTCAAAATTGAGCACGTGAAGAATGTGCTTGCTGACTTCCTGTCAAGGCCAAAAGCACCAGTTGAAATCAATATGTACATCAAGAGGCCTGCTTTTCATATGCTCAATCATGGCGTAAAATATAAGATTGAGAAGATCAAAGATTTGCCAAGTTGGAAATATCCCAGGAGATTATTCAACAGATTCAGAATGACAGTCTCACTGAGAACCTAGAAAACCTCATGTGGCAATACCACACAGATCTATTCAGATTCAATGGAGGTTCGATTCTTTATCCTTTCGAGTTAAATTTGAATTATCCTTTCATTCATCCCCTTATCTGGAAGGAAGATGACTTCCCTGATCAGCTCAAGACGTTATTATGGTACTTAACCAATAAGTACTTAATAGCAATTGAAATTTTTAACCAGAAGATTTATTGCCAACCTCACCAGGATATTCCTACTCAGAAGAAATGTTGAAAAAGAAAGTGATAAGAATCTCTTACACTTTTTTAATTGGTTCTATCATCCTACTCACTGGAAACATCTCTTGGAAAAAGAACTAAAAACCATGACCCCAAATCCTGAAGTCCACACCATCCTGTTTTTCTGACGTCCATGGCATTCTTTCATAAACAATGGCAACATCCTCAATGCTCCACAGAAAATAGGAACCACATCCTATAGACCTCATCTAGACAGCCGAGAAGCTCGAATCCACAAATCTTATCCAAGATCTGTTAGATCTTGTGAACACCAGTACCAAGAACTCCAGAGAATCTTGTGCCAAGAAAACAAAACCATTCCTGAAAATGTATGGAATAATGTACCCACTACGTGGGATCATTATGACTTAACACCAGAGCTAAGGAAGGACTTAGGCAATACAGACAAGTTGCATTATCCTAAGATCATGAAATGACAAGCGAAGATGATATTGTCAAGTCTACTTAAGACCCCTATATCATCCAGTCTACTCAAGACCCCTATGCACGCTTTGGAGGTCCTCTTTCCCAAGATCCTTATGATCCAAGACCTTCGTCCTTATTTCAAAACATGAACACATCCTTCTATGCAGAACCATCAAATTGGCCCTAGCCAAGCATTCCTGTCGACACTGCAGTACGTGACAATACAGATTAGGCTCAAGAAGAAGCATCCCACTGGGCTCATGTAGAAGCATCCTCATCACAACAGCTAAACCAAATCCTCTCACCAGAAGATATTGAAGCCCTTGAACAGAAATATGAGGCACATCTTCTAAAACACAACTCAGATGACTCAGTCTGTAGCTACAATGCTCGTGACGGACGAGACCGCAGAGTCCGTACAATGTCACTGTAGCAAGTCACTATTCACTTTTACTGTAGCACTAGGCTAGGGAAAGTACTGTTCACAGTACAGTCACTGTTCATAGTGTGCGAATAATTTCCTCTCAGAAGTTTCCGATGCCTCTGTTTGTATTCGGACCCATGAGCTTGGTCCTTGTTTGTTGGTTTGTGACCTCATTTTGCCTATATAGGGCGAGGATGGTGTAATGTGTTGGGCAGAGTCTCTTGAAGTAAAGTGTGTGCTTTGTGAAAAACCTCTCCATGGCTTTCTAAATTCCTCTTCTTCTCCAGCCTGGTATGATCCTCCAAGAAATGCAGCTTGGATAGGTTAGAAACGTTTCCATCTTGGCATCTTTGAGTGTCTCTAGGCTCTGAACTAAAGGGCTGAGTGGTTTTCTGCTAATAGGCTGTCCCTGAAAGGCTTGAACGGGAGTTGTTCGCCCACTGTGGGATGCATACCTGCAGGAAATTTACTCTCTTTCCCTGGTTTTAAGTCTAGGTCCATTCAGTCAGCAAGTACATTCTTCTTTCCAAGAATATGTTTGGTTTCAAAAGAGTATTTTGAAAACCATTCAACCCATCGAAGCATTTGGGAATTTGGAATCTGCTTCTGTTTACACTTGGTCATCTGAGGGAAAGATGTCATGTCTAATTCTACCAGGAAGTGATGGCCGATGAGATGGAATTCGAACTTTTTGATTCCATTTTTTACTGCTAAGATTTCTTTGAAAGTGGAATGGTAATGTATTTCAGCAGGAGAAAACTTTCCACTTTTGTGAGCATAAATGTGTCTCTTACCATCAATTTCTTCAAAGAGGATGGCTGCCCAGTATTCATCACTGGCATCAGTTTGAAGAATTCTTTTTCCTGTTGATGGTATTTGCAATGGTGGGAGATTCTGCATAATCTCCTTGAGCTCAGTGACTGCTTTAGTCTGAGTTTTTCCCCAAGGTAGGGGATTCTTTTTCAACATAGGTTGCAAAGGAATCAGGAGCTTTGCAATATTTGGAACAAAATCCCTTAGATAATTGATTATCCCAAGAAATTGCTGAACTTGTTTTGTTGTGAAGCTATCTTCAAGAAACTTCAATAGTTCTTGAGCAATATGTGGCCCTGGATAGTATGTCCCTTTGTTAAGGTGCATACCAAGGAATTCGATCTCTGTTTGGACAATATTCATCTTTCTTTGAGAAAGCATAATACCATGCTTTTTCATGATTTCTGCAAACTGCTCAAGAAGTTGACAATGTGACTGCTCGTCAGGACTGTAGAGCAGTATGTCGTCGATGTATACTGCTGCACTTGACAAGATTGGTTGGAAAATACGACACATGGCCTTTTGGAAAAGGGATGGTGCTACCTTTAGGCCAAAAGGAAGAACTTTCCACTGGAAATGCTGGTTCGGGATATAGAATCCCGTTTTGGATCTATCTTCAGGATGGATGCCCAATTGCCAAAATCTGGCTTTGAGGTCAAATTTGGAATAGATGTGGGCCTTGGTTAGACCAATAAAGAGAAAATCTCTGGAGAGTAAAGGGAATTTATCATCTTGGAGAAAAAGGTTGAGAGGTCGATAGTTGATTACCAGTCTCATTTTTCCCCTGTTTTGCTCGGCATGCTTATTGACATAAAAGGCTTCACAAGCCCATAGAAAATTGGAGATTTCAATAAGACCTTATTGCAATAGTTCTGAGCATTCCCTCTGAGCTAAAGCCATATGTTTAGGCTTCATTCCCATATGACTCGCCTTTGTTGGATTTATATCATCATTCTTTTTGAAAGGGAGGCGAACAAAGAACTCTGGATTTTCCCATAAATGATGGGAACACTTTTGAGCGAATTCTGAATGGGATACCGAACAAGATTCTAACAACTTTTGCATGATTGGATCTAATAGACTCATCTGGATGAAAAAGAGTCTCTGAATGTTGACAAACTCAGAGAATTGGTCTTTATATCTAAGACCTTTTCCAAGAATGATGCGAAGCTTAGAGATTTGAGTCATGATGTCCCACCAAATTATCAGATCTTTATTGGGGAGGTTTGATCCAAAGATTTTTGCGGTTATGGAACACTGAGGAAAGAACTGGACAGTTACGGGAATGGTCCTGACATTTGTGGAGAAAGTATCTCCAGAGGCGGAGTTGAAATATCTGACATAGGGAGTCCAATATTCTTCAGGCAGAACTTTAGTATCTAGGATGGAACAACTTGCTCCGGTATCAATGAGAGCAATAACAATGATAGGTTTGGCAAACTTCGAGGTGAGAATTTTCACAGGGAAATGAGGACAATGAGTTTGACTTGAGAACATGTCAAAACTTGGTTCTGAAGATGTGGGGGATATGTGAAAAATGTCTTCAGATTCTGAGTATGACTCAGTTTCACTGGAAGTTTGGTAAGAAGGTATGACACAAAGAGTTTGTTCAGATGGTTCTTCATCAGCAGAGAATAAGGATTCAATATCATCATTTTCAAGAGAAATACCTGTTTCATTCTTAATGTGATGAATTAAACGATTCTGACCTTTTCTCGCTTAAGGACAATTTTTGGCAAAATGTCCTTTCTGGTTGCAGATGAAACAACGGTTTGATTTCTTATGGCCTGTGCGATCTTTCCTTTTGCGTAGGTATCGCCATTTCTTCTTTTTCCGGAAGTTCTTGGGACCATGTTTGGACTTCTTCATCCAGAACTTCTTGAAATGTTTCTTCTTGCGAGAAAATTTACCACAAGTACCATCATAGTCTTGCTTGGAACATTTGATTTTTAACTTCTGGCGAGAGCAAGCTGTCTCAAGACTTCTGTCATCTGTGATGTAGGTACGGACTATTTGGCGTTTTAAGCAATATTCTTCAAGGCATAAATGGACTTCTTGCTGTATTTCTCCCAAGGGAATATCTTGTATTCTCCTTTGTCTTCCAAAGAAAGATCTTTCAACCATCTGAGATAGTTCTTTAGGAATGAAAGTAAGGAAAACATGCTTCAGATTTGGATCTGCTCCAACTTGATAAAAAAGCTGAAGCATTATTCGATAATACTTATCAAGATGTTTCTTTTGAAGGGAGCAGTATTTTCTTTCGAAAAATTCTCTTATTTTCATCTCTATGAGATCAGTGGGTTTTCCCACAAAGACATGATATAGGAGAGTGATGGCATGGCCGAAATTAGGTGACATTAGAAAATGGATCTGGTCTTGTTTTGAAATTGATTTCCACCAAAGTTTGAGGCCTCCTGTGAACCTTGTAACAAAGTTGTAAAGGACATCATTCATATCATGGTTGGTGATGGATTGAGTATTCAACCAAGTATGAAAATCTTCAAGTCTTTCTGGCCATTTGTGATAAGGAATATCATCGATGGTGAAAAACTGTTTTGATGCTATGGACACATGCTGTCCAGGATTGCTTGTCTAAACATTTTCTGGTTCAGAAAAGTTTGATTCCATCTCATAATCTGGAGGATCAGCCATGAATATTGATGAAATTACTGGCGCAATAGTAAGGGAATCAATTGTAGGAATTGAGAAGGATGAAGAGGAGGAAAGAGATACTGAATCTGATTTAGTATCAAGAGAAGTTTGCTCCACTGGGAACAGAATCTGCTTTTCTGGAATGGTAGGATCAGGTTGTTAGGTGACAGGGTCAGGTTCTTGAGTACCCAAATCCTTTAGAAAAGATTCTAATGGATTGGATAAAACCATCTGACCTGGCCTTTCCTTTATAACAATCGAACTTGATTCTGTAGGCATTTTCTCTTTTCCTTTGTCCTTTTGCAGATTTTTGAGGCGATTTCATATCTCTGCCATATCTGGTTCCTTTCTGAAAGGATCTTCTAGAATGGCAGCAAAAATAGACGGCTGGGGTGATGGAGGTAAGTACCCAGTTCTGACTGTGGTTGCAAGAGGATTAAAAGGTCTGAACCTTCCTTCTTCAAGGAGTTGGATTTGCCTCTTAAGTTTTTCTATCTCTGGCTTCGGGCTCTCTAGATGATGATACCCTAAATGTTGTCCTGATTCCAAGGCATTTAACCTATTCTGGAATTCAGAAACCATTTTCTTGGTGGTTTCATCATACTTTCGAAGATCTTGTTGCACATTTCCAATCTTGGAATCAATTGCCTTGAAGGCATTATTTTGTGCCAACATAGTCTCTGATTGTCAGTTTAGAACAGCTTCAGCAGCAGGAGTTCTTTTCTGTCTTCCATGTTCATCCACATCAGTGGGGGTGGCTATCTTAGGAACATGACGATATCTGCCTTGTGGATCAATGAATTCCTCTGAAGCAGGGAACAGGAGTTTAGAATTTTCTCTGACAAGAGGGGAAAAGTCAGCATCGTGGAACATAGCAATGGAAGAAGTGGGTGGTGTTTCTTCTAGGGCTTCAAGTGGGTAAGAATGCTTCTTAGCCCATTTGAGAATTAGCTTATAAAATGGAGAGAGAGCTTGTTTTTTCTGAGGAGGAGATGGTGGGGGTGATTTTGGTGGATCTGGTGAAGCTTGGGATGTAGTACTAAACTCTGGTGGTGGAGGTGGTGCGTAGGAAACCATGAACTGGTATTTATCACACTCCCCAAGAGTATCAACGGAGGGATCTCCGTTTAAGTATCTTTGGTACACCTTATCCTTTGGCCTTTTTCGTCGAGGTGGAGATCTTGCTAAAGGATCTACCTCGTCGGGGGAATTTGTACAATATGAACATTGGCAAAAAGGATCCCAAAAACAATGACCATAGTTGTCTTTGTAGTAATGGACAAGATGTCCATCACTGTTGAAGTGTCGAACAAGCTTTTTTGGATCTAGCTCGGAAATTGATTCAGGAACACATGGTTCAATCATGAAGAGGGTCTAGAAGATAGAAGGACTTTCTTCCTTTTCCTTGCCAAATTTGATGGAAACAATTCCATCTCTTTTCCGTACGACCTCTAAGTCCGTAGACTGGAAAGGCTTGTTATGCTGGTGTAGCTTTTCATAGTTGGTGATCCAAGTCTCTGGAAGGAGCTTGGCCAACGTATCCTTTGAGATCTGTCTGGGAACATGGATGCAAGACGCTTGGTCATTTTGCATAAAGATGAACAAAGCATCTTCATTACCATTGTTGAAGTTGAGGTCAAGAGCATGGTTCTACACTCGATAAACCATTTGGTAATGTAGTGTTGCAGCTACAGAGTCAGCAGTTTGAAGTAAAGTGTGTGCTTTGTGAAAAACCTCTCCATGGCTTTCTAAATTCCTCTTCTTCTCCAGCCTGGTATGATCCTCCAAGAAATGCAGCTTGGGTAGGTTAGAAACGTTTCCATCTTGGCATCTCTGAGTGTCTCTAGGCTCTGAACTAAAGGGCTGAGTGGTTTTTTGCTAATAGGCTGTCCCTGAAGGGTTTGAACGGGAGTTGTTCGCCCACTGTGGGATGCATACCCGCAGGAAATTTACTCTCCTTCCCTGGATCTAAGTCTATGTCCATTCATGGTATCAGAGCCTTGGTCTCGTTTTTAATGTTATCCATTCCATGCGCTTGATAGGTGAATCCAGTGCTGAGAAAATCTCTTCACATCATGTCTACAAACCAGAAATCCTCGAAGCACCCGTTTCTCTTGCTTCTTCTCCTTCATCTTCAACCCCTCCGGAATTTCGTGTTTCCAATGTTTCTAAGATAGACTATCTCTATGAAGTCTCTCTTAGCGATGAAACCAAGATTTCTGAAACCCAACTTCCTCTCATTATTCTGCTTTTGCCAAGCCTAACTCATCATTTTCACCTATCCCCTCCATCCACCAACTTATTCATCAAACTCCAAAGCAAATAAAGGAGTATGTCCAGTCCTCCAAATTCAACCAGCACCGCATCCCTGCTACTGAAAAAGAGTACTTTGTTACTCTTCAAATCCCTCCAGAGTTTCCCATACAATGGGCTCAATAGGGATACACTCATGTCCATTATGGAGCTGTTCGTCTTGCTCTTACATTTCATGGACGTAAAGGTTTGCCAGTTGTGGCAAGAATCGCGTTGTTGGATACCAAGTTTTTATAATACCAGCATACTTGCATCGGTACTGTCCAAACTACCTTGAATGTTGGAACAATCTTTGTGACTTTGTATCCAAACTTCAACATCGCTCTTTCAAACCCCCAGCTACTCTCTTTTCTAAAGGTTCAAGTCCAGCTCACTGGAGCCCCTCAAATTGCTGACTCTGTAGCTGCAACACTACATTACCAAATGGTTTATCGAGTGCGGAACCATGCTCTTGACCTCAACTTCAACAATGGTAATGAAGATGCTTTGTTCATCTCTATGCAGAATGACCAGGCGTCCTGCATCCATGTTCCCAGACAGATCCCAAAGGATATGTTGGCCAAGCTCCTTCCAGAGACTTGGATCACTAACTACGAAAAGCTACACCAGCATAACAAGCCTTTCCAGTCTACGGACTCAGAGTTCGTACGGAAAAAAGATGGAACTGTTTCCATCAAATTTGGCAAGGAAAAAGAAGAAAGTCCTTCTATCTTCTAGACCCTCTTCATGATTGAACCATGTGTTCCTGAATCAATTTCCGAGCCAGATCCAAAAAAGCTTGTTCGACACTTCAACAGTGATGGACATCCTGTCCATTACTACAAAGACAACTATGGTCATTGTTTCTGGGATCCCTTTTTACCAATGTTCCTATTGTACAAATTCCCCCGATGAGGTAGATCCTTTAGCAAGATCTCCACCTCGACGAAAAAGGCCAAAGGATAAGGTGTACCAAAGATACTTAAATAGAGATCCCTCAGTTGATACTCTTGGGGAGTGTGATAAATACTAGTTCATGGTTTCCTACGCACCACCTCCACCACCAAAGTTTAGTACTACATCCCAAGCTTCACCAGATCCACCAAAATCACCCCCACCATCTCCTCCTCAGAAAAAACAAGCTCTCTCTCCATTTCTATAAGCCAATTCTCAAATGGGCTAAGAAGCATTCTTACCCACTCGAAGCCCCAGAAGAAACACCACCCACTTCTTCCATTGCTATATTCCACGATGCTGACTTTCCCCCTCTTGTCAGAGAAAATTCTAAACTCCCGTTCCCTACTTCAGAGGAATTCATTGATCCACAAGGCAGATATCGCCATGTTCCTAAGATAGCCGCCCCCACTGATGTGGATGAACATGGAAGACAAAAAAGAACTCCTGCTGCTAAAGCTGTTCTAAACTGGCAATCAGAGACTATGTTGGTACAACACAATGCCTTCAAGGCAATTGATTCTAAGATTGGAAATGTGCAACAAGATTTCCGAAAGTATGATGAAACCACCAAGAAAATGGTTTCTGAATTCCAGAATAGGCTAAATGCCTTGGAATCAGGACAACATTTAGGGTATTATCATCTAGAGAGCCCGAAGCCAGAGATAGAAAAACTCAATAGGCAAATCCAACTCCTTGAAAAAGGAAGGTTCAGACCTTTTGATCCTCTTACAACCACAGTCAGAACTGGGTACTTACCTCCATCACCCCAGCCGTCTATTTTTGCTGCCATTCCAGAAGATCCTTTCAGAAAGGAACCAGATATGGCAGAGATACGAAATCGCCAAAAAAATCTGCAAAAGAACAAAGGAAAAGAGAAAATGCCTACAGAATCAAGTTCGATTGTTATAAAGGAAAGGCCAGATCAGATGGTGTTATCCAATCCATTAGAATCTTTTCTAAAGGATTTGGGTACTCAAGAACCTGACCCTGTCACCCAACAACCTGATCCTACCATTCCAGAAAAGCAGATTCTATTCCCAGCAGAGCAAACTTTTCTTGATACTGAATCAGATTCAGTATCTCTTTCCTCCTCTTCATCTTTCTCAATTCCTACAGTTGATTCCCTTCCTATTGCACCAGTAACTTCATTAATATTCATGGCTAATCCTCCAGATTATGAGATGGAATCAAACTTTTCTAAGCCAGAAAATATTCAGACAAGCACCTGGACAGCATGTGTCCATAGCATCAAAACAGTTTTTCACCATCGATGATATTCCTTATCACAAATGGCCAGAAAGACTTGAAGATTTTCATACTTGGTTGAATACTCAATCAATCACCAACCATGATATGAATGATGTCCTTTACAACTTTATTACAAGGTTCACAGGAAGCCTCAAACTCTGGTGGAAATCAATTTCAGAACAAGACCAGATCCATTTTCTAATGTCACCTAATTTCGGCCATGCCATCACTCTCCTATATCATGTCTTTGTGGGAAAACCCACTGATCTCATAGAGATGAAAAGAAGAGAATTTTTCAAAAGAAAATGCTGCTCCCTCTAAAAGAAACATCTTCATAGGCATTATCGAATAATGCTTCAGCTTTTTTATTAGGTTGAAGCATATCCAAATCTAAAGCATGTTTTCCTTACTTCCATTCCTAAAGAACTATCCCAGATGGTTGAAAGATCTTTCTTTGGAAGACAAAGGAGAATACAAGATATTCCCTTGGGAGAAATACGGCAAGAAGTCCATTTATGCCTTGAAGAATTATGGTTAAAATGCCAGATGGTCCGTACCTACATCACAGATGACAAAAGTCTTGAGACAGCCTACTCTCGCCAGAAGTTAAAAATCAAATGTTCCAAGCAAGACTGTGATGGTACTTGTGGTAAATTTTATCGCAAGAAGAAACATTTCAAGAAGTTCTGGATGAAGAAGTCCAAACATGGTCCCAAGAACTTCCGGAAAAAGAAGAAATGGCGATACCTATGCAAAAGGAAAGATCGCACAGGCCATAAGAAATCAAACCGTTGTTTCATCTACAACCAGAAAGGACATTTTGCCAAAAATTGTCCTTAAGCGAGAAAAGGTCATAATCGGTTAATTCATCACATTGAGAATGAAACAGGTATTTCTCTTGAAAATGATGATATTGAATCCTTATTCTCTGCTGATGAAGAACCATCTAAACAAACTCTTTGTGTCATACCCTCTTACCAAACTTCCAGTAAAACTGAGTCAGACTCAGAATCTGAAGACATTTTTCACATATCCCCCACATCTTCAGAACCAAGTTTTGACATGTTCTCAAGTCAAACTCATTGTCCTCATTTCCCTGTGAAAATTCTCACCTCGAAGTTTGCCAAACCTATCACTGTTATTGCTCTCATTGATACCGAAGCAAGTTGTTCCATCTTAGATACTAAAGTTCTGCCTGAAGAATATTGGACTCCCTATGTCAGATATTTCAACTCCGCCTCTGGAGATACTTTCTCCACAAATGTCAGGACCACTCCCGTAACTGTCCAGTTCTTTCCTCAGTGTTCCATAACCGCAAAAATCTTTGGATCAAACCTCCCCAATAAAGATCTAATAATTGGGTGGGACATCATGACTCAAATCTCTCAGCTTCGCATCATTCTTGGAAAATGTCTTAGATATAAAGGCCAATTCTATGAGTTTGTCAACATTCAGAGACTCTTTTTCATCCAGATGAGTCTATTAGATCCAATCATGCAAAAGTTGTTAGAATCTTGTTCGGTATCCCATTCAAAATTCGCTCAAAAGTGTTCCCATCCTTTATGGGAAAATCCAGAGTTCTTTGTTCGCCTTCCTTTCAAAAAGAATGAAGATATAAATCCAACCAAGGCGAGTCATATGTGAATGAAGCCAGAACATCTGGCTTTAGCTCAAAGGGAATGCTCAGAACTATTGCAGCAAGGCCTTATTGAAATCTCCAATTCTCAATGGGCTTGTGAAGCCTTTTATGTCAATAAGCGCGCTGAGCAAAACAGGAGAAAAATGAGACTGGTAATCAACTATCAACCTCTCAACCTTTTTCTCCAAGATGATAAATTTCTCTTTACCCTCCAGAGATTCTCTCTTTAACCAAGGTCCACATCTATTCCAAATTCAACCTCAAAATCGGATTTTGGCAATTGGGCATCCATCCTGAAGACAGATCCAAAACGGGATTCTGTATCCCGAACCAGCATTTCCAGTGGAAAGTTCTTCCTTTTGGCCTAAAGGTAGCACCATCCCTTTTCCAAAAGGCCATGTGTCGTATTTTTCAACCAATCTTGTCAAGTGCAGCAGTATACATCGATGACATACTACTCTACAATCCTGACGAGCAGTCACACTGTCAACTTCTTGAGCAGTTTGCAGAAATCGTGAAAAAGCATGGTATTATGCTTTCTCAAAGAAAGATGAATATTGTCTAAACAGAGATCGAATTCCTTGGTATGCACCTTAACAAAGGGACATACTATCCAGGGCCACATATTGCTCAAGAACTATTGAAGTTTCTGAAAGATAACTTCACAACAAAACAAGTTCAGCAATTTCTTGGGATAATCAATTATCTCAGGGATTTTGTCCCAAATATTGCAAAGCTCCTGATTCCTTTACAATTTATGCTGAAAAAGAATCCCCTACTTTGGGGAAAAACTCAAACTAAAGCAGTCACTGAGCTCAAGGAGATTATGCAGAATCTCCCACCATTGCAAATACCATCAACAGGAAAAAGAATTCTTCAAACTGATGCCAGTGATGAATACTGGGCAGCCATCCTCTTTGAAGAAATTGATGGTAAGAGACACCTTTGTGCTCACAAAAGTGGAAAGTTTTCCCCTGCTGAAATGCATTACCATTCCACTTTCAAAGAAATCTTAGCAGTAAAAAATGGAATCAAAAAGTTCGAATTTTATCTCATCGGCCATCACTTCCTGGTAGAATTAGACATGGCATCTTTCCCTCAGATGACCAAGTTTAAACAGAAGCAAATTCCAAATTGCCAACTGCTTCAATGGGCTGAATGGTTCTTAAAATATTCTTTTGAAACCAAACATATTCCTGGAAAGAATAATGTGCTTGCTGACTTCCTGTCAAGGCCAAAAGCACCAGCTGAAATCAACATGTACATCAAGAGGCCTGCTTCTTATATGCTCAATCATGGCGTAAAATATAAGATTGAGAAGATCAAAGATTTGCCAAGTTGGAAATATCCCCAGGAGATTATTCAACAGATTCAGAATGACAGTCTCACTGAGAACCTGGAAAACCTCATGTGGCAATGCCACACAGATCTATTCAGATTCAATGGAGGTTCGATTCTTTATCCTTTCAAGTTAAATTTGAATTATCCTTTCATTCATCCCCTTATCTAGAAGGAAGATGACTTCCCTGATCAGCTCAAGATGTTATTATGGTACTTAACCAATAAGTACTTAATAGCTATTGAAATTTTTAACCAGAAAATTTATTGCCAACCTCACCAGGATATTCCTACTCGGAAGAAATGTTGAAAAAGAAAGTGGTAAGAATCTCTTAGACTTTCTTAATTGGTTCTATCATCCTACTCACTGGAAACATCTCTTGGAAAAAGAACTAAGAACCATGACCCTAAATCCTGAAGTTCACACCATCCTGTTTTTCCAACGTCCATGGCATTTTTTTCAGAAACAATGGCAATATCCTCAATGCTCCACAGGAAATAGGAACCACATCCTATAGACCTCATCTAGACAGCCGAGATGCTCGAATCCACAAATCTTATCCAAGATCTGTTAGATCTTGTGAACACCGGTACCAAGAACTCCAGAGAATCTTGTGCCAAGAAGACAAAACAATTCCTGAAAATGTATGGAATAATGTACCCACTACGTGGGATCATTATGACCTAGCAACATACGCTAAGGAAGTACTTAGGCAATACAGACAAGCTGCATCATCCCAAGATCATGAAATGACAAACGAAGATAATATTGTCCAGTCTACTCAAGACCCCTATATCATCCAGTCTACTCAAGACCCCTATGCACGCTTTGGAGGTCCTCTTTCCCAAGATCCCTATGATCCAGGACCTTCGTCCTTATCTCAAAACATGAACACATCTTTCTATGCAGAACCATCAAATTGGCCCCAGCCAAGCATTCCTGTCGACACTGCAGTACGTGACAATACAGATTGGGCTCGAGAAGAAGCATCCCACTGGGCTCATGTAGAAACATCCTCATCATGACAGCTGAACCAAATCCTCTCACCAGAAGATATTGAAGCCCTTGAACAGAAATATGAGGCACATCTTCTAGACAGCTCAGATGACTCAGTTTGTAGCTACAATGCTCGTGACGGACGAGACTGCTGAATCCATACAATTTCACTGTAGCAGTCACTGTTCACTTTTACTGTAGCACTAGGCTAGGGAAAGTACTGTTCACAGTACAGTTACTGTTCATAATGTGCGAATAATTCCCTCTCGGAAGTTTCCGGTGCCTCTGTTTGTATTCGGACCCATGAGCTTGGTCCTTGTTTGTTGGTTTGTGACCTCATTTTGCCTATAAAGGGCAAGGAGAATGTAATGTGTTGGGCAGAGTCCCTTGAAGTAAAGTGTGTGCTTTGTGAAAATCCTTTCCATGGCTTTCTAAATTCCTCTTCTTCTCTAGCCTGGTATGATCCTCCAAGAAATGCAGCTTGGGTAGGTTAGAAACGTTTCCATTTTGGCATCTCTGAGTGTCTCTAGGCTCTGAACTAAAAGGCTGAGTCGTTTTCTGCTAATAGGCTGTCCCTGAAGGGCTTGAACGGGAGTTGTTCGCCCACTGTGGGATGCATACCTGCAGGAAATTTACTCTCCTTCCCTGGTTCTAAGTCTAGGTCCATTCATTATACTTCCTCAACATCGACACGTGAAAGACGTCATGCACTTATACCAGTCTCGGCAGCAACACAAGACGATACGCTAGGTTTTCGATTCTCTCAAGAATCTCAAACGGACCTATGTACCTCGGACTTAGTTTTCCTTTCTTTCCAAAGCGAGAAGTTCCCCTCATTGGTGACACCTTTAGAAAGATGTGTTTACCAACTTGGAATTCCAAAAACCTTCGACGCTTATCTACGTAACTATTCTATCTACTCTAAGCGGTCTTTAATCTACCTCTAATCACTACCACGGCATCCACTGACTGTTGGACCAACTCTGGGCCTGTAATCTTTCTTTCCCCTATTGGAGAAAACTTCCGTATTTGTTTTGAAGCTGACAAAATGTTTCCATCAGTCCAATCTGAAGACTTGAAGACTCTTTCGTCAAAGTCTGAAGATCGCCGAACCTCCAGACTTAAGATTCAAAGTCTACCCTCATTGACAGTTTCTAGCCCATCGAAGAAGACTTATCCAGAATTGAGTATTTTCGTTAAGGATTTGATTCTATCGACTGAAGAAGATCTCTCAGCTGGATATAGCATCTTGGAATCTATTATTCGTTTTGATTTCAATTTGGGTAATTTAGATCTGTTGATCGGCGAAGCATACTTGGAAGGTTTTACTTTGGAAACCTAGATCTTGATTGTATTAGCGAACAAGATTGATGGGCTATTGTCATATTCCTTAAATAACTTGAGATCTTCCTGAATTGATTCGGTCCAATGGGTAGATTGAAAGAGCTCCATTTGAAAGTGCCAACGGGTATGAAGGCATGGAGGAGTATATAAGGAAGATGTTCTAGTTATTCGAGGGTGTGTGCGATAGAAGAATTCCAAAGTCTGAAGCACCTTGTTCTTTGTTAGTTCAATTGTTGAGCGTAAACTTGTACTCAAAAGAGAGTTTATACATTTGTGAGACCTTGAGGAAGTGTAGCAGAGTTTCTACATTGTGGAATCAAGGACGTGATACTGTAACAACTCTTTTGATTCATAATGAAATCCAGCTGGTGGGCTGTCAGTGCGGGAGAGTGGACGTAGGCTTAGATTAAGCCGAACCACTATAAACCTTGTGTTTTTATTCTCTTCCCTAAACTCTTTTACTTTACTTGTAACTTTATTTAACTATTAGAGTCTCGCTTCTATTTTAAATTCTACTATTAAACAGACTCAGGTTAAAAGTAAAGTTTTACTATGTCCTTTGCAAAAGTTTGTTTTCGCACCTATTCACCCCCTCTAGGTGCTCATACTAGCATTCACAATTGGTATCAAAGCCTGAGTACTCATTTAAATTGAAGTGTTTTTACTTCAGAGTTAATGATCCATGGCTAGTATGTTGGCTCTAGGCTTGGTCGAAGGGCAAAGCAACACCAGACCGCCATACTTTGATGGGAAGGAATACAACATATGGAAAAACAAAATGAAGGCATTCCTAAAATCGAAAGATCCTCTTGAATGGGATGTGGTAGATAAAGGAATTATTCCTAAAACTACAACAGTCTCAGAAAAGGAAAAAGAAGCTGTTGAGTCCAGTGATATGACTCAAGAAGAGATAACCAAGAGACAAGCTTTTGATGCAAAAGCAATTTATTCTTTATATTGTGCATTATCTCCCACTGAATATAACAGAATATTTTCTTGTGAAACAGCTAAAGAAGTTTGGGATAGATTGCACATCACCTAAGAAGGAACCGATCGAGTGAAAGAAACCAAAATTAATATTATGCTCGGTCAATATGAAGCATTCAGGATGAAACAAGGAGAATCTATCACTGACATGTTTAGTCGTTTTACAAAAATTGTGAATGGTCTTGAGTATCAAGGTCAACCAATCTCTGGACCCATGAAGGTTAACAAGCTACTACGTGGATTTTCCAAAGATTTGAATCACGTAAAAACCTCAATAAGAAAGACACAAAGAATCATGCCACTCTCTATTGATGAATTGGTTGGCACTCTTCAGTCTTATGAAGTGGAGCAAATCAATGAAGATGAGGATCCCAAAGGTAAAAAATTTATTGCATTAAAATCTAATGATGATTTTGATGTTACAGATTCTGAAGACGATATGGCCGATGAAAAGCTTGCTCTCATGATAAGAAGGTTCAGAAAACTGAACAAAAAGGGAAGAAGATTCAATTCAAAGAAACAAAATTCTCAAAAGTTTCAAAATAAATCAACTGAGGATGATGATTCCAACAAAGATGTGATTTGTTTTGAATGTAAGAAAAATGGACACATCAGACCCAACTGTCCCTTACTAAAGAAAAAAAAAAAAGGAAAAGCTGAGAAATACAGAAAAGCTCTTAAAGCATAAACTTGGAGTGATACCGAGTGTGAAGAGAGTGATGATGATTATGCTAATATTTGTCTAATGGCACAATCAGACTCAGATTCAAACTTTGAGACAGACACAAACTCAGACAGTGAAATTGAGGTAAGTAATTTCATATGACTCTCATGCTCTTCATCACTTCTTTAATATACTATAATATCATCAATAAACACGATCATAAACTAATCTAGAAATTCTTTAAATATTCGTTTCATCAAATCCATAAAGGCAGCAAGAGCATTCATCAACCCAAATGGTATCACTGTGAATTCATAGTGTGGCATCCCGGAAATTCAAAGCCGAGCCTTAAGGTGTGTTAAATGTCTTTAATTAGGTGATAGAATTTTATGGCTTATGCTTTAGCCAATTTGTCTTTTAATTTGATGAATTTTGCTTGTGTTGTGGAAATTTAAATTTAAATGCTTGGCCATATGATTTAAATTTCAATGATTAAAAATATCCCAAGACTTTGGCCAAGATGAAATTTGAATTTAGAAATATTAATTAAAAAGGAATTCAAAAAAAAAAAAAAAAGGGATCGAAAATTCGAAATGGGCCTTGGACCCATTAGCCTAAAGCTTGGTGGGCCAAGCTAGTCGGCCCATTGGGCCCAAGAAGGGAGTTCGACCAGCCCAAGGAGGAATGGCCGGTTGGGCCTAAGCCCAAGCCCATTGAAATTCAAATTTTAAAAACAAAAATTACAAGTGGCAAGACAAGTCCTCATGCATTGGCCATGGTTGAGGTGGATTAATCATTGCAATTGAGGGAGTATAAGAGGGATTAGGAGAGAGAGTGGCCGGTTGCTTCTTCATTTCCGTCCAAGAGAGGTGTGCGAGAGAGAGAGAGGGCTTGAGAGAAAGGGAGAAACCGAGAGAGGAGGTGGAGCCGAGAGTTGCCGCCGCCGTGTCTCGCCGTCGCCGCCTTGTCCGACCGTCCTACGCCGCCTTGTGCTTGCTGTTCGTTCATTTTGGAGGCAAGTGGGGGGTCCTTAACTTCTCTTGCATGTTGTTTTGATGGTTGCATGTTCGGTTTTAGGGGTGATTTGGGCGAAATACCGAAGTAAGGGTTGAATGTGTTCATGTTATGTGGCTGTTTCCGTTCGGTTGGTGGTAGTCAGTATCTTAGTCGAGCTTGCATGTGTATTTGGAGTGTGATTTCGGCTTCGGTGTCTTGATGAAAGTTGAAGCTAACATCTTTTAGTATGACATACTCGAATTTCATGGAAAACTATGGTGATATGTGGGGTCAAAAGCTTTGTTATACGGAGACCTCAGATCTGCGAAATCTTCACTGACCTTTTGTTGATTTCTTGGTTGCATGTTGATTTCTGTTGGAGATCTCACTTTGTTGTCTTCTTGAAAGTTGTAGGAAACACCTTGAGCTACAACATACTCAAATTTTAGGAGAAACAAATGAGTATAGCCTAGTTAACCAGTTAGATCTTTGAGACGGATGGTTCTGTTGAAGTGAACCGAGACACCCGAGACTTCAAGGACTTAAAAGAGGATTATACTTTGGTTATTTAACCTATATCTCTTCATGAAACTTGTAAAGGACACATTGATATATAACATACTCGAATTTCAGGAGAAACGAAAGAGATTTGATGGGTCAAACCTAAGTTTTTCGGTGATGTACGTTCTGGACGAAACGGTAGAGGTTCCAGAAGCTTCGTGGAGTTATATGAATTAATCTATAAAGAGTTTGGCTTAGAGTTCTGCATGAAAAATGCACGAAAATGTGTTGTCCATCATCATGTAAAATTTGGGAATTTTCTGAGGTCATATGAGTATTTTAATTGAAGTAATTCGAAAACTGTGCAATCTGGCCATGATCCGAATGTCGTGTGTATTTTGTGGAAATTTGGGAAATTATGTAAAATGCAAATTAGCCATGGATTTTATGTGAAATTTGATTCTAATTGTTTGTTTAATGATTGGTTGAAGATTATGATTTTTGGAAAATCATTATTTATGAAAATAAATAAATATAATAATATAATAATATAATAATATAATAATATAATAATAAAATAATAAAATAATAAAATAATAATAAAATAAGAGGTGGATTATTTTATTGGCCATGAGTCCTATGGAATTATGATGCATTGCTATATGACATTGATGCATGTATGATCATTAATTATAATGTATTGTTATATGGCGATGTATGAATGATCGTGAATTATGATGCATTGCTATATGACATTGATGCATGTATGATCATTAATTATAATGTATTGTTATATGGCACTGATGTATGAATGATCATGAATTATGATGCATTGCTATATGACATTGATGTATGTATGATCATTAATTATGATGTATTGCTATATGGCATTGATGTATGAATGATCATGAATTGTGATGCATGTATGTAAATCATATGCCATGAAATAACAAGATGAAAAGGATGATAAAAAAAAAAAATGGAAAATGGTATGTGAGTAAAAGGTTGTGGCGGAGGATGATATATGGTGGCCGAGTGGCATAATTCCAGAGATTCCCGGGAGTTTCGGGATGCCGGAATGTGGGGGCCGAAGCCTGTCGGAGGTTTCGCCCGAAGGGAGTGACTCGCGATGCCGGGATTGTGGTGCGAGATCCCCGGCTAGAAGGGTAAAGGCCGGAAGCCCATCGGAGGTTTCGCCCGAAGGGAATACCTCGTGATGCTAGTTGAGATGCGAGATGCCCGGAATGTGGGGGGCCGGAAGCCCAGTGGCCATGAGATGGCTGGGATACTGGGATCCCTGTCGGAGGTTTCTGCCCGAAGGGATGGTGATGATGGTGAATTTGATGATTCGAGAAAAGATAATGTGGGGATCAATTGATAAATAAAAATGGTTAATGATGATATGATGTGATAAGCATGGTGATGCATGGTTAATGATGATATGATGTGATATGCATGGTGATGCATGGCTAATGATGATGTGATATGCATGGTGATGCATGGTTAATGATGATATGATGTGATATGCATGGTGATGCATGGCTAATGATGATGTGATATGCATGGTGATGCATGGCTAATGATGATATGATGTGATATGCATGGTGATGCATGGTTAATGATGATGTGATGTGATATGCATGGTGATGCATGGTTAATGATGATATGATGTGATATGCATGGTGATGCATGGCTAATGATGATATGATGTGATATGCATGGTGATGCATGGTTAATGATGATGTAATGATAATGATATATGAGATGCCATGATGATGATATATATGATGATGCATGAATACGCTTGACATCAAAAAGGTAAGCAATGCCTGCATTGTATGATGGTATGCATGGTGCACTGAGTTGTTATTGGATTTCCCTATCTGCTGAGTGGTTGTACTCACCCCTTTTGGGGATAACATTTCAGATTAGCACTATGCCGCTACTCTTTGTTTCGCGTGGGGTATTTTACGGTCTACCGTCTGATGTTGAGGTGGAGTGTACGGAGTTAGATTGTCCCTCTGTGCCCGGATTGACGTTCATCCGAGTGCGATGCTCAGTTATGTATGATATCGGCCTGGCTGGGGGCCCTGTCATACAAGAGTTCATTTCTGTTCACGTCCGTCGAGATGGTGCTATGCGAGGGATGTTGCCGCCGCCACCACCTGATGCACCGGGTTGGGTGTGAGACTCACGCGCGATGAGTAGGAGCCGAGCTTTTTGATGTAGATAATCGACACCTTTGATGGGAGCTTGTGCGCTTGATGTAGAGGGTTGATAGTTTCTTTTTGAGATTTTAGGCAGGACATGGCAGAGTCCTCGCTTTCCTTGTTTTGTATCGACCCGAGAAAGGAGGAGTCCCATCTTAAAAGAATATGTAAATAAAGTGTCGATGTTCGTATATAAAATCCTGATGTGTAGCTGGTGTGTATTTGTATCATGGGTTAGAAGGGAGATAGATGACGATGTGAATTTTGCTTCCGCTATGAGTTGCGCATGGGACCGCTTTTTAAAATAAAAAAAAAATGCCTGTAATCTGGCAAGGCTTAATTTTAGCCAAGAGTTAGAGATGGTAAAAGATGTAACACCGGCGCTGGTGACGACCTGCGAAGGGTTCGGGGTGTCACACATAGTGACCATACCGAGTACAAAATGTTGACTTAGGAACATCTTCCTTCCTGATCCTCAATTGATGATATCCAGTCCTCAAATCGATCTTCGAGAAAATCGACGCTCCTTGAAGCTGATCAAACAAGTCATCAATCCTTGGCAGTGGATATTTGTTCTTGATCATTACCTGGTTGAGTTATCGATAGTCGATGCACAAGCGCAACGAACCATCTTTCTTCTTTACAAACAGAACTGGTGCTCCCCAAGGTGATGCACTAGGATGAATAAACCCCTTTATCTAATAACTCTTGCATCTGCACCTTCAGTTCCTTCAACTCAGATAACGCCATCCGGTAAGGAGCCTTAGAGATTGGCTCTGTCCCGGGGGCTAACTCAATCACAAATTCTATTTCTCTTTTTGGCTGTAGACTTAGCAATTCTTTTGGAAAGACATCTGGAAACTCCTGTACCACAGCAATGTCTTCCATTTTCCATTCCACAACTGTCATATCCACGACAGTTGCTAGGTAACCTTGGCAACCCTCGTCTAACAGACGAGTTGCCTCTGGAGACGAGATCAGGACAATCGAGGGTCCTCCTCGATTCCCGACAAACTTGAAGCTCTTACCCTCTAACGGGTCAAACTGAATCGCCTTGTGATAACAATCCATAATAGCTCGTTGCTTAGTGAGTTCGTCCATGCCAATTATCAAATCAAAATCATACATGGCTAGGACTAACAACTCTATTTTCCCCACTCGCTCACCAATCACTAACTTGCAACCAGAACAACCCAAAGCAGCAATCACTTTATTCTTCAATGGTGTAGATATACAAACTACCGACTCCAATAATATAGGACTTAATCCTAACAACTTAACATACTATTCGGCAATAAAGGAATGAGCTGATCCAGAGTCGAATAAAGCATAAGCAGGTTGGTCATTCAGCAAAACCATATCTGTGATCACATCAAGCACAACTTCTGCCTGACCTTGTGTGATTGCATACATGGTGTCCTAAACTGGAGGTCTCAGCTGTCCTTCCTGTGGCATGTTCTGAGGGGCATACCCTCTAATCTGTCCCATTGACAGCAGCGATGGCAACTGCGGTTGTCCTCTTGGCTTTCTAGGATAATTTCTAGCTAGGTGGCCTTGTTGCCCACATTCAAAACATGCTCCCGACCTAGCTGGGCATGGGGCTAACCAGTGTCGCCTTCTACAAAAGTGACATGCATCACTTTTATTGGGCATTGGCCTACGAAATCCACTCCTCTTGTCGGGTGGGACATGAGATCTACCTCCGGGCATGGGCCTCTTTCCCTACCGAATTGCTTCTCTGCTGGGGCCAAACCACGATCCCAATGCGGCGGCCCTTTTGTTCTGATCTTTCTCGATCTCCTGGGCTCAACCATAAAGCTCGTTATAAGTCCTCAGATCCAGAGAGACCAGTATGCTTCTCTAGTCTAGTCTGAATCCATCCCTAAACCTTCTCGCTCGGTTTGCCGGATTCTCAATCAATTCAAGAGCATACTGCGAAAGTTTAGCGAACTTCGCCTCATACTGATCGACAGTCAGGGAATCTTGGCGAAGACGTTGAAACTCTGACATCTTCACCTCTCTGGCAGTCTTGGAAAAATATTTGTCATTAAAGGCTTCTAGGAAGGCATTCCACTCCGGGACGACACCTTCTGGAAATAATGCTCCTTGGGTAGTCCTCCACAAAGTATTTGCAACTCTCTCCAGTTGGTAAGTTGCAATTACTACTTTCTCAGTTTCATTTCACATCAGTAGTGCAAAAGTTTTCTCCAACCTCTGAATCCACGAACCAGCAGCTTCAGAGTCTGCTGTCCTAGTGAACTGAGGTGGGTTCAATTTTAAGAATTGCTCCACCAACTTGTGAATTGGTCTTTCAACAACCACGATTCCTAGCAGACCTCCAACAAGTATGGTGGCAGGTGCAGCAGCAGGTGCGGCAGTAGGGGCGACTTCGGCAGCAACAGCAATAGTAGTAGCAGCAGCGGCTTGAGCGGCAACTTAATTCTAAGCCTGTTATTCCATTCTGTTACCCATGACTTCAAGTACTCGTATGATCCCGTCAATCTTGGGATCATTAAGGGCTACTACCCCAACACCAATAGAAGGTGGTGTTACTCCACTGGCACTAGCCTATGCATGTGCCCTACCTCTGCCTCAGGTACCGATCCTAGTCGGCGCTCTACCCCGAGTCATGGTCCTATCGGCCCTTTTGCTAGGAGTTCTTGGCTCCAGATCACTCATGGCTCAGTCTTTATCTACTGACGCATATTTCCAATTCTACATCAAATTAGAAACAAAATGATCTAAACAACAAACAAATCTACCAATCAATTACCACTGACATGCACCGGTCAGAAAATTAAAGGTCTTTGCTACCATTATCCCATGGTCCAACGCACCTTATCACTCCAATCCCTAACGACCATGCTCTGATACCACTTAAACAGGATGTCACGCCCCAACCCTCGAGCACGCACCCATCCCTCATCTTGGTTGATTAATAGCGATGTCCCAGGACACATCGCCGACCCTTTTATTTTAATACGCATGTGGAAGCATATAATAATCCCCAAACAATAAAACATTTGAGATAGAAAAGTAGGGCAATATTTTTCACATCTGAAAACCATAACCACATTTACAAGGGAAATCACATAGTATTTATTATAATACTATTCGCTAAAGGTTAAACTATCACACATCAATTCTCAACCTAGGTTTGCAAACAAGATGGGATCTCAGTCCTTATCTGGGTCGTACTCAGGATCCTCCTCTAGATCATCTTCTTCTTCAGAATCTTCTTCATCTGGCTCCTCATCAGGGTCTTCCAATAGGTAATTCTCTTCCAGTTCCTCCTCCTCAGGTTCCTCCTCCCAGTTCTCTTCGAGGTACACTTTCTCTTGGTCGACTTCTTCTTCAGGCATGCTCCAGCTGGAGTCTACCGCTGACGGTTCTGGAGAGCCGTGATCACTCATGAGCTTAGGGTCTTGTGCATCCACCACTAATCCATCCATATGATCAGACGTCCCCTTCCCGAATGCTTCCTCCAGAACGAACATAGAACATAGGCACATCACCTTCTAGCATGGAACCTTCCCTTTGCCAATCATAATACTCACGATACCACGACCGATACTTGTGGGGTCTCAAGGCGTCCTTACCCACATCAATCCAGACAGTCGACTGAACCAGAACGTACTCAAGTCCTTCTGAATAAGGGTGTATCGGAAAGTGGGTTTCTAACTCGGTGACTTCTGATATTGCTAGTATGAGTACCTAGAGGGGGGTGAATAGGTATACAACGAATTTTCTTGAAGATTGCACAATACTTTAGACAGTTAAAGAATTTACAATAATTAAATATCAATCGAGCGAGTAAGGGAAAGAGAGAATTGAACACTCGGTTTATAGTGGTTCGGCTTGATTCAAGCCTACGTCCACTCTTCGCGACCGACAGCCGATTGGCTGGATTCCACTATAATCAAAGAGCTGTTACAGTGTTGATCTTCCTTGAATTCTAGGTGTAGATGATCTACCACACTCTCTCAAGGTGTCACCAAATATAAACACTCTCTGTGTATACAATTTCGCTCGAATAGTCTCGACTAATAATCAAGGGTCTTCAGACTCTGGAATTTTTCTATCAATCACACACTTAAAACAACTAGAACGTCTTCCTTTTATACTCCTTCATGCCATCATAGCCGTTGGCACTTACCAAAGGAATTCCTCCAATCTACCCGTTGGACGGAATCAATCAAGAAGATCATCCGAGCTATTTAAGGAATCTGATGATAGCCCATCAATCCTGTTCGCCCATACAATCGGGATCTTGGTTTCCAAGAATAGAACATTCCAAGAATACTTCGTCGACCATCGGATCTTCAATCGATCTTAGATAAGAATTAAAGAATCCGAAATGATTATCCAACCAAAAATCTATTCCAGAGGATAGGATCGAATCCTCAACCATAAACCTTGGCTTTGGATTTCCTTCGTTCTTGGATTAGAAAGACATCGGTGAGAACGGACTTAAGTCTTGAGTCTTGAGTCTTAAGTCCCGAGTCTTAAGTCTTGAGTCTTGGGTCTTGAGTCTTGGATCTTGAGTCTCGAGAATACAAAGTCTTCAGACTTTAAACTGTCGGTCTCCGAACATCCAGACTTAGACTGATAGAAACGTTTTGTCAGCTTCAAAATATTCTGGAAAGATTTCTCCAACAACTTCCTCGGGTATACCGAAATGCATAGGAGGACGAGGAAGTGGAGGTGCGGCCATCTAGGGACCTGAAATGATTATACAATAACCATTGAGACAACGTCTCAACGAATTCTACCCCCTAAGATTCAATTAGTAAACCAATATACCATACGGGCTGCCTACGCAGGCACGGGTCAGAGGACTTACCTTGGCTTCAGATTCCACCTACAAATCAATACAGTTCAATAAGCACCCAATCATAATATCACGGATCTATACATTGATCAATCGACTTAGTTCATTACATGTCATCATGACCATCCCCTGGTTATCTCAATCCATACTATATAATCCCCAAGATAGTATACTTAGTCACCAAGCCACGTGCATTCTCTAAGGCGACCTATATGCCAATGCGATGTACTTAATCATCGAGTCACATGCATTCTCTAAGGCGACGTACAAATCACCGAGCCCCGTGCATTCTCTAAGGCGACATATTCGCCAAGGCGATGTTCTAATTACCGAGCCACATGCATTCTCTAAGGCGACCTATACGCCAATGCGATGTACTTAATTACCGATTCACGTGCATTCTCTAAGGCAACTTGTTCGCCAAGGCAACGTACTAATCACCAAGCCCCATGCATTCTCTAAGGCGACATATTCGTCAAGGCGATGTACTAATTACCGAGCCACGTGCATTCTCTAAGGCGACTTATACGCCAAGATAATGTACAAAACACCAAGCCACGTGCTTTTCCAGGTAATGTATATACTCAACTATTCACATGCATTCTCTAAGGCAACTTATACACCAAGACGACCTATCTGGTCACCGAGCCACGTCATACAACATTTCTTCTCACTATTTTATCATACCCAATAAAATATCATGAGTGGGCATATGGTTGGCTTTAGCCAAAATATAATATTTTCCTTTCCATAACCCCAACTATTTTCTATAGTCCATCAAAACATTTTTGGCATTATCAACTGATGCCCGGTTATTTTTCAATTAATAATCAAAATTATTTAATTTAGGAATAAATCCTAAAATCACCAATAAATCAATTTCTCACAAATTATGGCTTGAATATATAAACGGATTGCACCACGGTAATCAGTATAAAATTCCAGTCGTCGGCTATCCCTGCCTAATTTTCAGAAAATAAATAAATAATTGAATAATTACAAAAATTAATTATTAAATGGCAATAGATCCAATTTAGGCTCGTAATGCCTAATTAGAAGCCGAGACGAATTGGGAAAAATCTCGAGGTTCGTTCAATAAATATTAGAAGCTCTCTACTTACTAATAACTAAGTCTAACCGCCTAACATGCATCGTTAAGTCACTAATTTAATTGTTCTAAACTAATCTAACCACCTAATCATACTTAATTAACACGAATCAACCCTTAAGCATCATTAGCAAATTGAGCAAGGATTAGTGAGCTAAACTCACCCGTTTAACAATCCGTTCGGATCGAAACGTCGGGAACGTCGCGGGGGACATTTTACTCCAAAGCGGGCCTGGGGTTCGGGGCTCGGAAACACCTCAAAACGGCCTCCCAAGGTGTTGTAATAGCCACAAAAATAGTTGCTGTTCTTGGCTGGAAATGGAAGGAAATCAACTCGGTTTAGGCAAGAATTGATCGGGAAGGAAGAAATAGGCCAAACCGGGCCTAGATGGAGGATTACCGGCAAAGAAACAGCTAAGGATAGCCCCGGCTAGGCACCACGGCTGCTGGACGGTGGCTAGATTGGGCGTGAGGAAGGCAGGGTCGCGATGGACGGCGCACAGCTGGCGCGAGCAACGCGCACGGCTGACGACGGGGGCGGTTCCGGTTCCGGCGGTGGCTGGTGGCGTGCGACGGTTGCTGTCTTCTTCTCCTCAGCTGTTGGTTGCACAAGGTGGAGGGAGAGAGATGGGTTGGCCGGCCAAAGAGAGGATGGGGGAGAGAGAGAGAAGTGGAGGGTCCCCTTGGCTTGTTTTTCCACACCCTTGTCCCCTCCTTTGCTTGTCCATGAAGCCAGCATCCTATGGTTGCAATTGAGCCACCAAAGCTCACTCTAGGACATGTGAGATGGTCCAAAATTGCTAGGGGAGAAGGGGCACACGAATTTTCCATAATCTTGGTTCCAAATGGACACTTGTTCCTTATTAAATCAACATCAATTGGCTTCAATAAAATCAAACAATCCACCATAGATCATCTTGGCATTTTCCTTCACCTTTGGATCCATCTTGCTTCCCAATTTCATAATAAAAAATAATCCTTGGCTTTGACTTAACAAAAACGATCCTAAACCAACTTTTTCCCAAAAAATCTCGATTGTCAGAAAAATCTCCTGAAACTGAGCCGACGTTCCTAAAATTTATTATAACATGACAGAGTCTTCAATTTCTGAAATCGGACTTGAATTCGTAGTTAATTTCCATTCGACGTGTTTTTAGCGTAACCTAGGCTACTGGGTAGTTTTCAGAAATTTTTAGTGCAAATGACCCGCGGTCGATTTTCTTTGAGCCACAATGAACCCACTCGACTCAATGGCAACTCTCGATTGTCGTGAAAATCTCGAGAATTCAAATACGAACACGGGGTACCAAAACGATAGAAGAATCAGTCTAGGGCCGGTCGACAGGAATTTTCCAATTTAGTGGTGTCACCCATGATTAGCCACACATTTCAGTCGAACATACCTATCTCTGATCTTAATGGCCTCTAAGGATGATTACGGTCGAGAAGCCGATTACTGGTCGAATTCTCAAGTCTATTGTATTAAAATTCCTTAATAGCTTCCCTGAATAGTCTAGTTATCTCAAGAGTAATCAGCTCTTAGAATAGCCTTATAGGCGCGTTAATGAAATGTCTGATTCATCCAATAGAAACAAGATTGAAAATCAAGGATGTCACAACAATAGCAGGACAAAAAGCTTCAAGCTTTAAAGATATCCAGTGGATTTGGGTCAGTTGAGCAACTAATCCATCAGACAACTGGATAGCAACTACTCAGGCTAGAGACCGAGTTTGTTGTGAGAGTTACAGTTCTAATGTTCCCTTATATCTGCAATTTTTATTTGGTGCTAACGTTGGAGGCAAACCGCCTTGATGTAATATTGCTGTATTTTCCATATGAATGAGAATTGCAGTTTTTATGGCGAAAGACAGAACAAAATGTTTTGTTCCGTGTGGAATAAGTTCATGTTTTCATCAAGTGTCATCCTCTATAACAATCGTTTGAGTCGGCTCTCTCTTTCATTTCATGCTAGTTCGATCATGCAAAATATTGTCTTGAATAGTCTAATGAATCGAGTCTAGCAGAGATTTCAGTGAAAATTATTATGTCTGGCGGTGAGAAGTTACAGGGTACCATGCTTAAACAGAGTCCTGCTTCTAATCATCAAATGTGCATGAACTTGTACAGTTTAATTCACACGGAATTCTCAAGTCATAGACAGTAGATACACTCTAACTTGCATGAGGTTCGATCTCGTGTAGCAGAGGCTTGAGATGGCAGCTTAATTGATCTCTCCATAGCAGAAACGTCTGGCAAGATAGATGTTTAACAGCAGCTAGGAAGGGAAGGAAATAGAAAACTAGACAAACATTTCTAATCTCAGTATCAAATAATATTCAAACAAAGGAAACAATTATATAATGATTGCAGGAAATCCCATCCTGCACTACTAATTTATTTCTAGCCACCCTGAATCTCAATTGAGGACCAAAGTCCAGAATACTTCAATGCCGAGCAAAGATGGCCGAGTTGAGGACTGAGCCGTTCCTGAATAGACCTGGCCAAACTGGCTGAAGCTCTCTTTGTCTAACAGTGATGTTCAACATTGTATAGAGAAGAAATTGCGGCAACTATAACCGTGTATTATCCTGATTTTGTACAAATTATAGGGGGAGATCATGCACGATTGCTCCAAGCGCCATATTAGTCTCTTCAATCGTTTACCATCCAAAGATTTCTCTAGCAGAATCCATCTTACCCTCTCTTTAGGACAAATACTCTCTTATCAAACAGAAGTAGAAGAAAACAGAGCACGTCAAAACCCATTATCGACCCGCTCATCAGAATCACAAATTTCACACATATTAAACATGCTGCCACCATCATAGAACAAAGACCATTCAATTTACTCGATTGTCACACGGACCGTCACACTTCCTCGTGCTTGTCTTTCATCGTCTTCATCTGAATCCTTCTTCTCTTTCTTCTTCAGGTAACCCCACTTCCTCAGCACCCACACCCATAGCCTCACCACGTTCCCCATTAACACCACCCCCATCAAGTACAGCCAGCACACCACTGACACGTCGTCACGTCCTTCAGCACCCCCCGCATGTCAGCCGGCGATATGTTGCGCAGCGCTCCGAAGTAGGTGATCGCCTGCCCCGTGATCGCTAGCCACATGAGCACCATCTGGGTCCACATCCAGCGTCCCCGCTTTATTGAAAGCTCGCTCAAGAGGAGCAGGATGATGCTGAGGGAGGACAGGAAGGCCAGTGGGTTGAAGATCATGAACTGTCCGTAGGCCATCCGCTGGATGTGGGCCATGATAGAGATGCTGCCATGTGCGGCTCCTTCACCGAATTGCCGTTGGCATCGACCCTGTAGTCGTCCTGCCAGACGCCTACTGGCGGCGTGGTCGCAGCTTGGAACGCCACCATCGCTGAGGTGACCACCATTAGTGAATTTCTCCTGGCTCAGCCAATCGGCTTCCACCGGGGGTCTTCTTAGAGCACTCAGTTTCTTTGATAGGGGTTTCCTTAAAGTACTCCATTTCTTTGACGGGGCTTTCTTGGTGGCGAGTGATGGGGAGTTTTTATGTGATCTTGAGCTGGTGGTGTGGGAGGTCATTCTTGGTGGTGGGTCAAGAACTGGATCATAGTGACATGGGACTGATTGGATGTCCCTGAGAGTGAAGCTCCTGAGCTTTGAAGGGATGTCTCAATTTCAAGAACTCTCGAGCCTCTGGGACCCTGCTCAAGAATGTCTAGTGCTGTGAGGCCACTTGAGTTTGGTGTGTTCACCTCGAGTCCTGGGATTGTAAGCAAGAACTTTTATCATCTGCACACAAATTTTTGGGGATAAGTTCCCTAATGCAAGATTACTGAAGTCCATGTTGCTGGCCTCAAGACTGATCCTGGGAAGAGAAAGGTCTGGGGAAGTTCAAGCCAGCAACAATCTGGTTCCCGTTGGTTGCTCGCTAATGGAATGGGAAAGAGCAATAAGCATCCGTTTCTGAAGTCGAAGACTGCTTCTTCTATATCTACTGCCCCAGCAACAACTAAGGGACAGCCTGGTGACACATTGTGGAGCATCTCATCCCATGTCCATGGAACTGGTGCCAAGTGGAAGGAATTGGCGGCTCTTAACCCACACATACGCAACCCCCATATTATTCTCCCAAACAAAACCGTCAGGTTGCATTAAGTTGGGGGTGCGAAACGGAACTTCTTGAATGAGGCTTGTTTTGCCAAGCTGGGTTGAGTGAAGTTTATGAGCTGCGTTAGTTGTGGGCTTGCTGATTGAAACCACACATTGTGGTCGTCTAAGACAGATGAAAGTACTGGCTCCTGCCTTTGAGAGCTCTCTTACCTTCCCAATTGTTATGGACTGATTATCACCAGTCTAAGGTACAAAAGATCTGTCTATGCAATTGTTTTCATCTCTCTGTTCTTCCATCCCCTGTAATCAGTTTGCATATGAACAGTAATTTTCTGTGTTTTGTGTGGGATGATACGCTACCAATCCTTTGTCCTATCATTAGGAACAACAGATCGGTCCATGAGATTTAGGTTGCATTTCTGCCTTGTCCCTCTTCTACTTGTCTATATAAAGAAGAAAAGATCGTTTGGCAAGAAGTCACAATATCAGAGCTTGAATGTTGTTTTGGAAGAAGCACACGTTCTGGTATGTGAACATTACATATGAAACTAGCACTGCTTCGATTCCAACCTTTGAGGGAGGATCAGCTTGCACGGCCTGCGAATAATAATGGAGTGTTTTCTGTGAATTCTGTGTATCACTTCCTTAAAATTAGGCAGGAAATAGTGTAGGAAGTTAATGTAAATGGTGCGACTGCATTATGGTTTGGTGCCGTGGGGTTGAAATTGATCAGACAGAGAGGCTCACTAGCTTTGATCAGATGGCTTTTGGACATCTATCAGCAATGGAGAAGAATAAGAAGGAAGCATAAAAGAAGTGCGGATGCTTTTGAGGAAGGTGGGTTCGGTTGTTTGGTGTGATTGGAAAGAGAATGGTGAAGCTGTGTGAGACAAATCATAGAATGGCCCAATGTTGCTTTTCCCTACTAATTTGCGGCATATGTAAGAGTAGATCAGATTACTTTGTGGCCAGGCCTTCCCATTCTCTTTAGAAAGATTCGGCTACGTGGCCGAGACATCTCTGATGCGGAGAGCTCGAGAATAATGTGAGATGGACTCTGTGTTTGGTTTAGTAGTCTCATTAAATCGTTTGCACAACTAGCGGTACTCAGAATGATCTTATGACATAGGGATTGCGTTAGAAAGAACATAGGCATCAAGACTATGCAGTAATCCTTTGTCCCACCAGATAGTACACTAGATCTTGATATTGCCCCTAGATCTGCACCAATTCACACATCCTGATATCCACTTCTTGAGTTTTTGCGGATCTTTCGGAGGACAATCACGAGGTATCGAACGATGTGAACCAGAAAAAGAATGGCTACAGCGCAGAGCCAAACATACATGAAGACCTCAGCCCCTGAGATCGGTGATTGGGTGGTTGCTTGGGTGGGTGGGCTAGCCGCTTTGGTCAACCACGTGTCTTCAAATTCCCTCTTCACGTTCAAGAAGGCCAGCATGGAGTGGAGGTAAGTCAGCGCCGTGAAAATGATGGTCACCCACATTGTGGCCATCAGAATCCACATCAGAACCTTCTTCCCCAAGGGGAAGCCACTTATGAGCAAGAAGATCGTGCTAAGGGATGCAAGAAAAGAGATGGTGTTGTATGTCCAGAAATTGGGTAACCCTTCGGATCGTTTGCAGCCATTATCGGTGTTCCTGCGTAGTGTAAGATGGCGCCATTGTTCTTGTCTTTCTGATCGTTGTCCCACACGCCGCCGGGAGGGCTAATGCCGGCTTGTTAAGCCATGGCTGCGATCACAGTGGCAGTTATCTGTTGTGACGTGAAAGAAAGTTTTAGATTGTGAATGAATAAATAGTGTTTCGACTATATTTATACATACGAAGATCATCGAGTCAAAGTTAGTCATTCCAACAAATGCACAAATTCAATTGATGGCTTTTCCTATATTTATGTAAATACTAGAAAATTGTAGCGAGCTCTCTACATAAATAGAGCTCATGGATTAAATTATGAAAAAACTAAGTGTATGAATATATACATATATGAGAAAAAAAAATGAAGATATTTCGAAATTTGAATGCCTTTTTATAAAGGTTGCTATTGTTGTTAGAAAGAAAATCAAAATCTAATAACTAAACGTGTGCAAAGTAAAACACACTTATATTCTAGCCGCCAATGAGGCTCGCCCTCACTAGGCCACCGTGAGGGCGGCAAAGGTCTAAGCGAGGCCGAGCTCGCCTAACCGCCGATGAGGCTTGGTTGGCAACGCTTGGCCTTGCTAGGGGTTGGTGACGCTCCAATGAGGTTGCTGGCCCTCGTCTAGCGGGTCAGTGGCAACCGACCAAAGGGGAAGAAGGATAGGAAGAAAAAGGAAAAAAGAAAAGAAAAAGAGAGAAAGATATAATAAAATTATTAGAAAATTAAAAGAAATTCTAGATCACAAAAGAATTTAAACTCTTACCAAATACATTTCTATAGTAGAAATATAAATTTTGGACAGTTACTAGATGTCTTCAAATACTCAGAAACTCGTTCAAGGAAAAAATAAAATAAAAATCATTCATATGTAAAAATTGTTCTTGAAAACAAAATAGTTACCAAACAGATCTCAAGTTGTTGAGAATATTTTGAGAAGACAAAAGATTGAGTCTTTTAGAAATCCTCTTTTCTTTATGTATTAGTATAGATATTTAAAGAAAATCACCCAACTGCTTCACATTTAGATTTTCTTGAGTGCCATTACTTTCTTAAATATTCATCAATTTGTTTCATCTCTTCTCACTATTAGATTTCTTATAATACCCTTTGTTTTTTTTTTTTTAATCATAAGCCCATCTATTATTGTAACTACTCATCTTCTTTCTCTACATAGCTATTTAATTACGAGCAATTTAGTACATATGTAAAAACCTTTTTAACAAAGCATAACTATTTATTTTAAGCAACACAAATGATCATTTTTAGAAAAATATTTTCTGAATCATTCATTTTTCATGAAATAAACAGAAAATTTAAATTAATTAGCAGTGAGCTATGATGTTAATTGCAATAACATGATCGATCTGATCTAAGTTATTAGCAAATACTCCAAGACATCTAGCTAAAGCATTACCATTAGAGAATCGCGCTTCTTCTTAATCCATTTCTTGTGTTTGTCTTCCTCTTGCTTCCCGATTTCACCCGATAAAGACGGTGGCAGACGCGACTCTACCGGAGGAGTATTGGTGGAGGGAGGTGCTATAGATGCTAGGTCAACTACAACAATTGAATTCTCCTCATTCGTGTTATCAACAATTGCTTGGTGAGTTGTCGATGTAGGGAATTTTATGGCTCTCAAAGCTCCAGCATGTACTAACAGTTCTCTCATTTCAATAACTTTGAAATCCTTTGGAAAAGATTCCATTATATCCAGAGCAGAGAAGCCATTTCTATTCACTGTGTTCACATCTACTTCGCTTCTTTGAAGTAGATATTTCACTATCTGCACAAAAGGATGAGCTTCTTATCGATTATAAAAGAAACAACAAACAAAGATATTTCCTATAAGTTACTTTAATCGATAAATCTACTGAAGTTTGAATACAGAAAGCTTGAGTCTATAGAAAAATGAGAATGAGCCAGATTTTATTTGCACAAAACGTTCAATTGGAATGCAATATCTAACGTCGTCAAAATTTCGAAGCAATTCGAAGCAAAAAGGATTACCTCTATTTGCTTGTTTGCTACGGCCAAATGCAAAATGGTATTACCCTCATCATCTTGAGCTTTCACCAAATCACCATCTCTCACAGTCTCCACCAAGACTTTCAGAGCCTCCAAACGATTATGACTCGCTCCCAGATGGAGAGCGGTTTGGCCGTGGCTTAGCCTGTGCTTAGCCGCCTCCGGTCTCGCCTTCACCAGCTCTATCACGATGTTGCTTCGGCCCTTCATCATGGCTAGATGAAGTGGGGTCCACCCATCTTCGTCATGGACAAGGCATGCAAGGGGGTTTGATTGTAACAATTCCGTCACTATTTTGACGTATCCATTTGCAGATGCCCAATGAAGAGGTGTACGTCCCTGCAAAAGTGAAGTGCTTAGCTATGGAGCATTCTTATTGAGGGACACGTTCATATGATTTACATGTATCGCATTTTCAAATCAAATACACCGAGCTGCTCAAATTCACTGATGTCTGTAAGATCTTTTAGATTGAATTAACCTAAAAATCTATGACTTGATTTCTGTTTGAATTTTGTTAATTACCTTGAGATATATGATGGGTTTGATTTCTCAAAGATCATGAAAACTGGAAAAGAAAATGCTATATTACATGAGCAAAATCTAATTTGACAAGCAAGATAGTCTGATCTATGTAAAGATATTCTATGGAAATATAGTTTATAAATTACTTTACACATGGCTAAAAGCCTAAAACTTGCAAAAACCTAATCAAAAGAGTTGCGATTCCACCGATTATCTGGTTTGTGAAGATGACCAGGTTCAGTTTGATCAGACAAAAGGATATCAAACAACCACAATCAAGGTTTTCGCT
Organism: Eucalyptus caleyi; assembly: GCA_014182885.2. Taxonomy (NCBI): domain Eukaryota; kingdom Viridiplantae; phylum Streptophyta; class Magnoliopsida; order Myrtales; family Myrtaceae; genus Eucalyptus; species Eucalyptus caleyi. The sequence continues at coordinate 53,247,415 of CM024468.2, read as the reverse complement.
TCGACATACCTGCAAGTCCAACTCCATAGCCAAATCCCTTTTATGAGCCAAAAGAACCTTGGCAAAATGTACATGACCTTGCATACAGGCCACATGCAATGGAGTCTCGTCGAAGCAAGTGACAAGAGCCTGAGCCAGGATGAGTCCGTCTTCTTGCAGCAACTGAGCTAACGACTCGACGCACCCGCCAAGCGACGCTTCATAGACCCTCCTCTCTCGGTGGCTTCTTTCAAGTGCTGAGGAAGCTTGTTGATGCGATGGCGGGGACGGCGACCTCCTTCTCGGGCTTGTGATCGATGGCATTGTTCCCTGCTTGTGGGTGAACTCGAAATCGCTCGGGTTGATTATTTGGAGTGATTTTCCTCCTCTAATAAGTGGTGTTACTGTAATATGCAGTTTTTTTTTTTTTTTTTAACTACTACTGTAATATGCAGTCGAAAAGTGAAAAAGTCGGATGATGATCCAGAAGCTTCACGCGGAGTTGACTTGTTGTTATTGATAATCTTAGCCGTTGGTTTGTGCTACGCGGATCATCGTACTCATTTTTAACGGCTGCGATGCAAGAAATGCCGACAAGCTACCAGTTCATTAAAGAGAGAATATTGCTTACCTTGGAAGGATCAAGTCATTTATGCTCTGGTCCATTCACGGATCGACACCCGTCCAGCGGTCTCTCTCTTCTCTCCATCTTCTCATTTTCTCCTCTCCTCGTACTTTCCTGCAGTGCTGCACGCATTAATGGCACTTTCTCTCTCCTCCTTTCGAAGAATGAACGACACCCCCGCGCTGCAGCTTCCCTTCCCTCCTTTCTTTCCTTCTCAATTAAAAAATTTTGGGTAAGAGTTCGCAACTCTCTAGGTTGCGACGTTGCGTTACTTCTCCGACCGGCTGCGGGGCTGGGTCATCTCCGCTCTCTGGCCCAAAGCATGTTGCTCCTCCGCCTTGCCCCAAAGCTCGTTGCTTCTTCGGCTTGCGTCGTTGTGTTCCTTCTCCGCTCTGCTTCCCTGCGCAAGACGGCGAGGAATGTTGTTGCTGTAAGTCGCAGACTCCAAGCGATAAGAAGTTCCAGCTCTCGCCGATTCGACTTCGGATCTGCTACGTTTCGCGGCTCATAACAATGAGTTGATTTGGCGAGTGCTTGCCGCGATCGGCTGCAAGAGCTACTGGTGAAGGAGATAGAGGGGAGAGCCGGCATATGCAGCGACGGAGATGGAGAGAGCGAGTGGAGGAAAGTGATGGAGGCGTCGTTCGGAAAGATGAACGAGGAGGTTGGAGGGAGGGAAGGGGGTGGACGCGTCGATGAGGACGGCGGGGTCGACGGCGGTGGTGGGGAAGGAGGAGGTTGTGGTGGCAAATTGCGGGGATTCGCGAGCGGTTTTGTGTTGTGGCGATGTGGTCGTGCCCTTGTCTGTTGATCACAAGGTGAGCTCTCGCTTCGTGTTTGTTTGTTTCCATTGAAGCCGTGTAGCTCAGGGGATCTGTTCTTGTTCTTTTCCCCCCCAAAAGACACTTTATTTCTTCGAACATTTTGCCAGAAATCTTGAAGTGACAAGACTAATCTGATCTACAAGTCTTATCCTTTTTGTCTACTTCGTGTCATTTCTAGGTTATACTTCCAAAAGTTCACTTGGTGTTCTTTCAAAGGTGCTTAATTTATCTTATGGTGTTGGTTTTATATGAAAGCATGTGCAAGATATTCCTAGAATGTCTGATTAAGATTAGGTTGACTTTGGGGTCATGCTTTGCAGGGTTGACATCCTATGATTAGGGGAACTTACTACGCTCTGCCCTTCTTTGTTTTTTGTTCATGGTTATGTAGACAGGCTGAAGCCCATCTTGCCCTGTTGGTTTAATCAGTAAACTAGAATTCGTCCCTGTGATCTTTTGTGGTCAGCCACGCTTTGTTCATTCTGCAATTCTTTGATAGAACGCTACTGAAATCACTTCAAGTTGCCACAAACGGGTGATAGCTAGCGGCATCCGTCGCAATATGGCATGTTACCAGGTTGATAAATGAACGCAAAAAGCTATTGCCAATACTTTTATACCATCTCTTCTTCAATGACATGTCTATTTTCTGATATTGAAACAGTAACAAGGTCTTCAGCCAGTGAAAGCGAGTAAATTCATCTTCATATTGAAATGGTACAGTTTGAAGGTGGCAAGATTTTCCTGAGCAACATCTTTATAGCATTTATCACAGTAGATACTTGATTAGTTGCCAATGTTAGATCAGTAGCAGACTAAATTACTTGAGCTAAAGTGAAAATAGTTACGTCCTGTGATGCATCATATCTTGAGTTAAATCTCTTGGATTTCGATTAAAATGGCTTATTGACTCCCCTGAATAACCTAACAGGCTTGCTGAGAAGGAGAGTGGAAGCAGCTGGAGGAAGGGTCATAGATTGGAATGGATCCCGTGTCCTAGGCGTGCTTGCTACATTGAGGTCAATGGAGTATGTGAGACTGAACTTGATGATGAAGATCAAATTAGTGAGCGAACTTCTAAAATTCTTGCCGCGCATCATGCCAACTCCTTGGACTGGATACGTGGAGGGTCAAAAGGGGATAGAAGGCGTGGCAAAGGCTCTGGTAGGAAGTGTGGTCTTTTGGGAAATAACTTCACAGTTGCATTGATAGTGCAACTATGGGATCCTTTGCGGAATTATGAACCAGTCAGTGCACCAATGCTTGCGCTAATTCAGGTCGAGAGAGTGTTTGTTCCACCAAAGCCAAGGATTTACCTCAAGGTTTCTGAAGTAAAATATGAGGATGAAGAGGATGAGTCAGCCGAGTCCAAAAAGAAGGAAGAAATTAAGGAGGGGACAGAAGAAAAGAAATCTGAGGTGGAAGAAATTCCCCAGTATAAGATTACTGAAGTCCATGTTGCTGGTCTCAAGACTGATCCTGGGAAGAGAAAGTTCTGGGGAAGTTCAAACCAGCAACAATCTGGTTCCCATCGGTTGCTCGCTAATGGAATGGGGAAGAGCAATAAGCATCCGTTCCTGAAGTCGAAGACTGCTTCTTTCATATCTACTGCCCCAGCAACAACTAAGGCACAGCCTGGTGACACACTGGAGCATCTCATCTCATGTTCATGGAACTGGTGCTAAATGGAAGGAATTGGCAGCTCTTAACCCACACGTACGCAATCCCAAAATTATTCTCCCAAATGAAACCGTCAGGTTGTGTTAAGTTGGGGTTGGGAAACGGATCTTCTTGAAAGAGGCTTGGTTTGCCAAGCTGGGTTGAGTGAAGTTTATGAGCTACATTAGTTGTGGGCTTGCTGATTGAAACCACACATTGTTGTTGTCTAAGAAAGATGAAAGTGCTGGCTCCTGCCTTCGAGAACTCTCTTACCTTCCCAATTGTTATGGACCGATTATCACCAGTCTAAGGTACAAAAGATCTGTCTATGCAATTGTTTTCATCTCTCTCTTCTTCCATCCCCTGTAATCAGTTTGCATATGAACAGTAATTTTTGTGTTTTGTTTGGGATGATACGCTACCAATCCTTTGTCTTGTGATTAGGAACAACAGATCGGTCCATGAGATTTTAGGTTCCATTTCTACCTTGTCCCTCCTCTACTTGTCTATATAAAGAAGAAAAGATCCTTTGGCAGGCGGTTATAATATCAGAGCTTGAATGTTGTTTTAGAAGAAGCACACGTTCTGGTATGTGAACATTACACATGAAACTAGCACTGCTTTGATTCCGACCTTTGAGGGAGGATCAGCTTGTACAGCCTGCGAATAATAATGGAGTGTTTTCTGTGAAATGTGTGTATCTCTTCCTTAAAATTAGGCAGGAAAGATTGTGTGAGAAGTTCGCGTAAATGGTGTGACTGCATCATGGTTTGGTGCCATGGGGTTGAAATTGATCAGCCAGAGAGGCTCACTAGCTTTGATCAGATGGCTTTTGGACATCTACCAGCAATGGAGAAGAATATAAAGTATAAAAGAAGTGTTGATGCTTTTGAGGTTGATGGTTCGGTTGTTTGGTGTAATTGGAAAGAAAGAGGTGAAGCTGCGTGGGACAAATCATAGAATGGCTCAACCTGTGCTAGTAAGTATCAGGTCAGACTGAGATTAGATCCTTGAAGGAAGATTTGTCTGACCATTCGGAGGATAAAAAACAAGAAAACTCCCAATGTTGCTTTTGCCTACTAATTCCCGGCATACATAGGAGTAGATCAGATTACTTTGTGGCCAGGCCTTCCCAGTCTCTTTGGAAAGATTTGGCTATTCCGGCGATACATCTGTGATGAGGGGAACTCGAGAGTAATGCGAGATGGACTCTGCGATTGGTTTAGTAGTCTCATTAAATCGTTTGCACAACTAGCAGTACTCAGAATGATCTACATAGGGATTGAGTTAGAAAGAACACAGGCATCAAGACTATGCAGTAATCCTTTGTCCCACCAGATGAATACACTAGATCTTGATATTGCCCCTAGGTCTGCACCAACTCACACACCCTGATATCCACTTCTTGAGCTTCTGCGAATCTTTCTTCACATTCTGGAGGACGATTGTGAGGAATCGAACAGTGTGAACTAGAAAAACAATGGCTACAATGCCGAGCCAAACAAACAAGGAGTACATAACCAATGTGATCGACCCCCTATCCACGGAGTACCACCCACGCTCTGGGATAGGGCTCCCGTGTTTAGGTCTTCTGTGTACGAACGAGATGGCCAGCATGGAAATGAGGTAAGTCAGCACCATAAAAGTGATGGTCACCTACATTGTGCCCGTCAGAATCCACATCAGAACCTTCTTCCCTAAGGGCAAGCCACTCGTGAGCAAGAAGATCGTGCTAAGGGATGCAAGAAAAGAGACGGTGTTGCATATCCAGAAAAATGCGTAACCCTGTGGATGGTTTGCAGCCATTATCGATGTTCCTGCGTAGTGTAAGGTGTAGTTGTTGTCTGTCTGATCGTTGTCCCACAGGCCGCAGGGAGGGCTAAGGCCGGCTTGGTAAGCCATGGCTGCGATCACGGTGGCAATTACCTGTCGTGATGTGAAGGAAAGTTTTAAAATTGCAAACGAAGAAAGTGCTTCACCTATATTTGAAAATATGAAGATCATCGAGTCAAAGTTAGTCATTTCAACAGATACACAAATTCAATTGATGGTTTTTCCTATATTTATCGAAATACAAGGAAATTGTGGCGAGCTCTCTACAGAAGTAGACGTCATGGATTAAATTATGAAAAAACTAAGTGTATGAATATACACATTTATGAGAAAAAAATGTAGATATTTCAAAGTTTGAACTTTTTATAAAGGTTGCTGTTGTTAGAAAGAAAATCAAAATCTAATAACTAAACGTGTGGAAAATAAAACACACTTATATTCCCGCTGCTGATGAGGCTTGCGTCACTTGGCCGTGGGCGAGGCTGAGCTTGCCCAACCAAGGTGAGGCCAAGCCTTGCCCAGCTGACAAGGAGGCTTGATTGGCAAGGCTTGGTCTTGCCATGGGCCGGTGACCTTCTGAGGAGGTTGCAAGGCACTCGTTTAATGGGTTGCCAATAAGAGAAGAAGGAGAAAAAGAAAAAGGAAAAAATGAAAGAAAAAAATATAAAAATATAAAAATTTTATTAAAAATTAAAAGAAATTCTAAATCACAAAAGAATTTAGAATTGTCAAACACATTTCTATTCGGAATAAATTTTGATAGTTACAAATCGTCTTCAAAAACCTGCCAGGAACAAAATAAATAAAAAAAAAATCATTTTTAAGCAGAAATTGTTTCGGGAAAAGAATGATACAAATATATCTAACGAGTAGTTGAGAATATTGGAGAAGACAAAAGATTGAGTCTTTTAGAAATCCTCTTTACTTTATGTATTAGTATAGATATTTAAAGAAAATCACCCCACCGCTTCACATTTAGATTTTCTTAAGTACCATTTACTTTCTTAAATATTCATCAACTTGTTTCATCTCTTCTCACCATTGGGTTTATTATATTACCCTTTGTTTTTTTTTTTTTTTTTATAATCATAAGCCATCTGTTATCGTAACTACTGATTTCTTTCTGTATAGCTATTTAATTATGAGCAACTTAGTACATATGTAGAAATTTTTTTTAAGAAAGCATAACTATTTATTCTAAGCGACACAAATGATCATTTTTAGGAAAATATTTTCTGAATCATCCACTTTCATGAAACAAATAGAGAATTTAAATTAACTAGCTGTGAGCTATGATGTTAATTGCAGTAACATGACGGATCTGATCTAAGTTTTCAGCAAATGCTACTCCAAGACATCTAGCTAAAAGCATTACCATTAGAGAACGGTGCTTCTTCTCGATCCATTCCTTGTGTTTGTCTTTCTTCTGCTTCCTGATATCACCCGAGAAAGACTCTAGCGGAAACACCTTTACTAGAGGAGTATTGGTGGAGGGAGGTGCTACAGATGCTACGTCAACTATGACAGTTGAATTCTCCTCATTTGTGTTATCAACAACTGCTTGGTGAGTTGTCGATGCAAGGAATCTTATGGCTCTTAGAGCTCCAGCATGTACTAACAATTCTATCAATTCAATGACTTTGAAATCCTTTGGAAAATATTCCACTATATCCAGAGCAGAGAAGCCATTTCTATTCACTGTGTTCACATCACTTCACTTCTTTGAAGCAGATATTTCACCGTCTGCACAAAAAGATGAGCTTCTTATAAATTATAAAAGAAACAACAAACAAAGATATTTCCTGTAAGTTTCCTCAATCGATAAATCCACTATAGAAAAATGAGAATGAGTCGGATTTTATCTTCACAAAATGTTCAATTGGGATGCGATATCTGATGTCATCGCAATTTCGAAGCAATTCGAAGCAAAAAGGATTACCTCTATTTGCTTGTTTGCTGCGGCCAAATGCAAAATGGTATTACCCTCATCATCTTGAGCATTCACCAAATCACCATCTCTCACCATATCCACTAGGACTTTCAGAGTGTCCAAACGATTATGCCTCAATCCCAGATGGAGAGCGGTTTGGCCGTGGCTCAGCCTGTGCTCGGCCACCTCTGGTCTCACCGTCACTAGCTCTATCACGATGTTGATTCGGCCCTTCATTGTGGCTAGATGGAGTGGCGTCCTCCCATCTTCGTCATGGACAAGGCATGCAAGGGGGTCTGATTGTAACAATTCCCTCGCTATTTCGACGTATCCGTTCGTAGATGCCCAGTGAAGAGGCGTACGTCCCTGCAAAGGTAAAGTGCTTGACTATGGAGCATTCTTATTGAGGGACACGTTCATGTGATTTATATATATTGCATTTTCAAATCAAATAGACCGAGTTGCTCAAATTCAATGGTGTCTGTAAGATCTTTCAGGCTGAATTAACCTGGAAACCCATGACTTGATTTCTATCTGAATATTGCTAATTTCCTTGAGATCTATGATGGGTTTGATTTCTCACAGATCATGAAATCTGGAAAACAAAATGATACATTACATGTGCAAAATCTAATTTGACAAGCAAGATAGTCTAATCCATGTAGAGATATTCCATGCAAATATAGTTAATAAATTACTTTACACATGGCTAAAAGCCTAAAACTTGCAAAAATCTAATCAAAACATTTGCGGTTCCACCGATTATCTGGTTTGCGAGAATGACTGGGTTCAATGATCTGACAAAAGGATATCAAACAACCACAACCAAGGGTTCGCTTCGACATACCTGCAAGTCCAATTCCATAGCCAAATCCCTTTTATGAGCCAAAAGAACCTTGGCAAAATGTACATGACCGAGCATGCAGGCCACATGCAATGGTGTCTCGTTGAAGCAAGTGACAGAATCCCGAGCCAGGATGAGTCGGTCTTCTTGCAGCAACTGAGCTAACGACTTGACACACCCGCCAAGCGACGCTTCATAGAGCCTCTTCTCTCGGTGTGTTCTTTCAGATGCTAAGGAAGCTTGTTGATGCGACGGCGGGGATGGCGACCTTCTTCTCGGGCTTGTGATCGATGGCATTGTTCCCAGCTTGTGGGTGAAATCAAAATCGCTCGGGTTAATCACCTGAAGCTTTCGGTCCACACATGATCTCTCTTTTCCTTTCACTAGACTGCCCTGGAGTTGGAATGTCAAGGGTTGAGATTGTTAACTATATATAAGATGCTATAACGTGAGTCTTACATAGCATTTACATGCTGGAAAGAGCAGAGCAGTGACACAAACGCGTGGGATTAAAGAAGATTCTAGCATGCTTCCACAATGTTGAAAAGTAAAGAGTGGAATAATACGATGATGCAACACGTATTCAACAAGAATTCACTGAACCAAGAAGACCAACATGGATTTAAGATCGGCGAGACTTTCATTGAAATGTCCTAGAAATTTCGCTCGATTAGAGACTTGGAAAAGTTGATAAGGCTTTCTCTTTTACTTTGCTGATGTTGTCTTGAATTCCAAGAAATTTCCATCAATTAGAGAATTGGAAAAGTTGATAAGGCCTCTTCTTTGACTTTGCTGATATTTTCTTCAATTCCAAGAAATTTCCATCAATTAGAGACTCAGAAAAGTTGATCAGGAAGTCTAGGAAGGCTTGGAGCTTGTAGGCTATACGTTTCTAGATATATTTCCTAAATTTGGACCTATCTACAAGGGATTTCATGGGAAATAGTCCAAATTCGATGTAACTAGGAGATGTCATGATATCTTTTGAAAATCTTAAATAAGGACCCAAAGTGAGCCTATTTTTTTTTTCAAATAAGGACCCGAAGTGGTCGTTGTCCAAAATAAGAACCCAAAGTAGCTAATAAGTCTCAAATAAAGACCCAAACCCGCTAGCCGGTGAGCGTGTGACATTTCCGGTGGCCGGAATATGGGCAATTTTGTCCACAAAAAATATAGATAGAAATTAACAAACCCTAAAAACAAAACCCCAACTCTTCACGTTCTTTTGACCTAAAAAACTCTTTATGTTCTCATGTTTTTCTTTTCTACTCTTCATCTTCTCCGTTCTTTGTCCTCTCTCGCTTGGAGCACCGAAATTTTCTATTAATGGAACACGAATTGAAACACAACAAGAAACCCCTACCTTCGTTTCCTTACATCTTCTTCTTTTGTTTTCTATCTTTGTTCCTTTCCAACAAAGAAGACAAATCTTAAGTAAGGCCACATTTTCGTTATTGAGATACTCGTGTGTAACACGAGGGCCTCGATTCTTCATTATCTTTTCCTAGATTCGCCATACACTTTGATTCACACTCCCGTTCAACCGAGGTCAGTTTCGTTCAAATTGGTGCAATCGATCTTTCATTCGTTCAAAGTGGTTGTAACTTGTTGAAGCAACATGTAGACAAGGCGTGGGCATGTGGTGGAATATCACACAGATGGTAGCGAGGATGGTGATGGTAGGAGAAATTCTTTTGTTTTATGGTGTTCTTTTTGCTTGTTTTGTTGGATTTTTGAGTTAATGTCTCTTTTGTCCGAAAAAATGCATATGAGTTGTCCAAACGAGAGGGGACAAAGAATGTAAAAGATGAAGAGCAAAAGAAGAATAACGTGAAGAGTTTGGGGGTTTTGTTTTTAGGGTTTGTTAATTTCTATTTATATTTTTTGGGACAAAATTGCCCATATTTTGGCCACCAGAAATGTCACATGCTCATTGACCGGCGGGTTCAGGTCCTTATTTGAGACTTGTTAACCACTTTGGTCTTTATTTGGAACAACGATCACTTCGAGTCCTTATTTGAAAAAGTAGGCTCACTTTGAGTCCTTATTTGAGATTTTCCTTGATATCTTTGATATTTAGGGGATAATCACTGAAGATTTATTAGTTGGTTTAAAAAATGATAAGATCTTTAGGGTGGAATTCCTTTCTTATTGGGATTAGGGAAGTGGGTATCTGATGATCTATTAATTCAACATTGTATCTTGTATCTAAATACGCTCAAGAAAGAAGAAATCATCTCTCTCCCGTGGACGTAGGTGGATTTTCGCCAAACCACGTAAATCTCTGTGTTCTTGATCTGTGTTCTTGATTATTCTTGTTTTTTTAACTTTTCATCTCATCTAGTTAGGGTGCTCTTCCGCACAACAATTGGTATCAAAGCAATCCAAGTTCTCCGTTCTTGTATTGCGACTTTTGAATATATGGTTGGAAAAGGTTTGACCGTTCGATTTGATATCGAATGATTCACCGGGAAGAATAATTTTACACTATGGCAGAGAAGAATGAAGGATTTGTCGGTTCAACTGAGTTTATCAAAGGTTCTTCTAGGAAGATTGAACAAGTCGGACACCATCACCAACGGTGACTGGGCCAACATGGAGGAGAGGGCATGCAACGCGATCCGATTGAGCCTATTAGACGAGGCCCTTCAATACGTGGTGGAAATCGAATCTTCTCCAGAGGTATGGCACAAACTCGAAAGCATCTACATTACGACAAGCTCAATCACGATGTTGATTTGGCCTGTCATCGTGGCCAGATGAAGTGGGGTCCTTCCATCTTCATCATGGACAAGGCATGCAAAGGGTTTGATTGTGACAATTCCCTCGCTATTTCTGCATAACTGTTCGCAGAAGCCAGGTGAAAAGGCGTACATCCCTACGAAAGTAAAGTGCTTAGCTATGGAGCATTCTTTTATATATGTATATACACACATATATCCCCCTGCCTCTGATACCATGTAGCCCTCACAATTTGGGGTACTATATAAAGGATAAGAAATAACGTAGAGTGATTTCAATATGTATAGAAAATTGTTAAGTGATGTGATTTAAATCTAAACGTCTATGTTTGTTTGGATTGTTTAATATGTGGAAAAATTCTATAGGTTTTATATCTCTAATGTAATTGTAAAAATCTGCTAGTTGTGTGAAATTATTTAATATGAAATATAATAATTCATGAGTGATAATAATAAATAAATAAGAAACAAATTGGGTGAAGAAATGAAATATAGATGAAGACTAAGCTAATTATGATTTCAATAATAAAATAATATGAAACATAATTGAAAGTAATTAGAATAACAAGGTGATCTTATGCGGGGATGTAGTCCGCACTCGAGTAGAGATTCCACTGACATGCGTGAACCGTAATTAAAATAACAATGTGATCTTACGCAGGGACGGTAGTGCGCGTCGAATAGAAATCCCATTGATATGCATGATAAAGAAAAATGTGACATTCTACAAGGGTGGTAGTCCACGCGCAAATAGAGACCCTACTTGAAACAAAAGTAAAAGAAGACTAATAATATGAAGTGATAATGCCAACCAAAACTTGGTTGATATTATTCCAATTGAAGATGAGGATTGAAAGAGGGAATTCAAGCCCGAGCTTGTCAATCCAAATGAAGATGAGGATCAAAAGAGGGAATTTGAGCTCGAGATTGGGGATTTAATTATATACGATTTGATGTTTGGAATCAGTATAAATAGTAAAAGAAATGATGAGGATAACACGTGCATGCACAAAATCATATCCCGATCGTTGAATATATGGGGTTCGCTTTGAGTGCATGCAGCCGACTACCCTGCCGTAATGATTATTCCCTAATTGGACAGTAATAATGTAGCAAGACGTGATCAAGGAGCTAGAGATTAGAAGAGGGTGATTTGGTTTTCCTTTCTTGTTAGGGTTAGACAATTATACAGGTGTTCGGATATGGATGAAAGCACAATTATCGTCTCCCCCAACCCAACCTATAAATTACAATTAGGTAGGTTTACTGGTATTTTGCTCTAGAAGAATTGACCCGTGAATTCGTGCTCACCATGATAAGTGTGATTTTGTTCTTGATTTTAATTAATTGCACTAGGAATTTGTCAGACGTCCACCTCCTGTCAGATCGAATGTGCATTGGATATGGCAGGACCGCGATTGATTGACAGAGAGATCAGCATAGCCAAAAATGGAAAAAAAATTTGGAGACGTTAATAGATTCGATTAGTAGATTAATAATTGCCACGAGGTCTTATGCTTTTAATTTTTATTTGCACTTACACCATCAAAAGAGAGCGCGTTCTTAAAAGTTGAAAATGCAATGCACGGAAAGAAAATTTAAATGTGCTTATTGATAGGAATGAATTAAATTGATGCAAAATGAGTGGCATTTAGAATTCGTGAGAAATTTGTTGGGATGATTTCTTAAAAATGTTACAAAAGTTATACTAACGGTGCGTTTAAAGGTCTGTTTCACGTTAGGTGAAGAGAAATATATATTTTTAAATGATTGATTATATTGCTTGAAGTAATTATTTAATAAAAATATTTTCATTATCGATGATAATTTTAACTAAATTTTTATTTGTGGATGATGGAAATATTTTTCACCCATATATTTTTATAAATAATCATTTTTAGGAAAACATTTTCCAAACCTAAAATGGACTCCAGTCTTATAACTTTCATTTGACTCTTAAAACTCATATAGAAATGCAATCGCGAGATTTCACGACCCTCATCCGTTTTCATCAGACGAGATTTCGTACTTGGCATTTGTTTATCAGGTGTTCCATCCCACATGGCTGTTAAGATGCACGCGGAAATTTATTTTGAAGACGCGTGGCTCTGACAACCAAGCTCTCTCTCTCTCTCTCTCTCCCCGAAATGGATTAAAATCAAGGATTCAAGTGTATTTCCTTCTGTTTTTAATCATATAAGACATAGTATAATAGCACGGCAAGATTATATATTTTTCTACGATTCGAATCGATAGATTAGATAAAACAAAACTGCGATTGAGTGCTATCATGCCATGCACGATATATCACCCTAAATTATTGCAACTTAGCACCGCATAAAATCCGAAACAAGTTGCAATGCCCAAAGTGGAAACGGTGTTGGCAAGAGATTTGATGTTTCCTGCCCACCTTTTTCCACATTCGGTCTTCTCTGTTTTTGCTAATCTTCGTGCTTTTCGGGGGACAGAAGTCTCCACAAAAGGGACAACAGTTGCCGCACTGGAAGATTAATTATTTCCACCGTACAGGCGCTCGATCGCGATTCTATTAAGCACGTTCGTGAAAAATGGCACGGCATGTGACCAAGGATTTGTTCGCGATTTTCTCAATTACGTCCTTTTCTCAAACTCCTCCTCTTTCCTTTTTTTTTTTCTCCTTCTTTGCTTCTTTTCGTAAATTTTCTTGAATACCCTTTTCGCCTGCCAACTAATTGAAACGGAAAAGGAAAAGGAATAATCAAATTATTGAAACTGGAGATTAAAGATCGTTTCCTTTTTCTTTTTCTTTTTTTTTTTCCTTTTTTTGGTACCGATCAAGCCAAATTGAGTAATATTGGGGACACATCCGATTCTCACCCCTCCCCTATAATGGTCCTTTTTTTCTTTTTTTAAAGCATTCTCCTTGGTTCTAATATTGTAAAGGTGTAAATATTATTTAGGGCTTCTGCAAGGATGAGTCAGTCTTCTTGCAGCAACTGAGCTAACGACTTGACACAACCGCCGAGCGACGCTTCATAGAGCCTCCTCTCTCGGTGTCTTCTTTCAAATGCTAAGGAAGCTTGTTGATGCGATGACGGGGATGGCGACCTTCTTCTCGGGCTTGTTATCGATGGCATTGTTCCCAGCTTGTGGGTGAACTCGAATCGCTCGGGTTAATCACCTGAAACTTTGGGTCCACACACGATCTCTTCACTAGACTTCCTTGGAGTTGGAATGTCAAAGGTCGAGATTGTTAACTATATATAAGATGCTATAACATGAGTCTTACATAGCATTTACATGCTGGAAAGAGAAGAGCAGTGACACAAACGTGTGGCATTAAGGAAGATTTTGCATGCTTCCACAATGTTGAAAAGTCAAGAGTTGAAAAGTAAAGAGTGTTGAATAATACGATGATGCAACCCGTATTCAACATGCATTCATTGAACCAAGAAGATCGGCATGCATTTAAGATTGACATGACTCTCATCAAAAAGTCCAAGATATTTGTTTCGGTTAGAGACTTGGAAAAGTTGATAAGGCCTCATCTTTGACTCTGCTGATGTTGTCTTGAATTCCAAGAAATTTCCATCGATTAGGGATTTAGAAAAGTTAATCGGGAAGTATAGGAAGGTTTGGAGCTTGTAGGCTCTATGTGTCAAGATATATTTCATAGATTTGGACCTATCTACAAGGGATATCATTGGAAATAATCCAAATTCAATGTAACTAGGAAATGCCATTAATCAAATTATTTGAAACTGAAGATTAAAGATCGTTTCCTTTTTCCTTTTTTCTTTTTTCTTTTTTTGGTACTGATCAAGCCAAATTGAGTATTATTGGGAACACATTCGATTCTCACCCCTTCCCCTATAATGTTTTTTTTTTTCTTTTTTTAAAGCATTCTCCTTGGTTCTAATATTGTAAGGTGTAAATAGTATTTAGGGCTTCTGCAAGGATGAGTCAGTCTTCTTGCAGCAACTGAGCTAACGACTTGACACAACCGCCGAGCGACGCTTCATAGAGCCTCCTCTCTTGGTGTCTTCTTTCAAATGGTAAGGAAGCTTGTTGATGTGATGGCGGGGATGGCGACCTTCTTCTCGGGCTTGTGATCGATGGCATTGCTCCCAGCTTGTGGGTGAACTCAAATCACTCGGGTTAATCACCTGAAGCTTTGGGTCCACGCACGACCTCTTCACTAGACTTCCTTGGAGTTGGAATGCCAAAGGTTGAGATTGTTAACTATAGATAAGATGCTATAGCGTGAGTCTTACATAGCATTTAGATGCTGGAAGGGGAAGAGTAGCGACACAAACGCGTGGGATTAAGGAAGATTTTTCATGCTTCCACAATGTTGAAAAGTCAAGAGTTGAAAAGTAAAGAGTGTGGAATAATACGATGATGCAACCCGTATTCAACACGGATTCATTGAACCAAGAAGATCAGCATGCATTTAAGATCAACGAGACTTTCATCGAAAAGTCCAATTTGGCTCGGTTAGCGACTTGAAAAAGTTGATGAGGCCTCATCTTTGACTCTGCTGATGTTGTCTTAAATTCCAAGAAATTTCCATCGATTAGGGACTCGGAAAAGTTAATCGGGAAGTATATGAAGGTTTGGAGCTTGTAGGCTATACATGTCTAGATATATTTCCTAGATTTGGACCTATCTACAAGGGATTTCATTGGAAATAGTCCAAATTCAATGTAACTAGGATATGTCATGATATCCCTAATATTTTAGGGATAATCACTAAAGACTTATCAGTTAATTTCAAAACCGATAAGATTTTTAGGGTGTAATTCCTTTCCTATTGGGATTAGGGAAGTGGGGATCTGATGATCTATTTATTCAACATTGTATCTTGTATCTAAATACGCTCAAGAAAGAAGATTCTCTCTCTCTCTCTCTCTCTCTCTCTCTCTCTCTCTCTCTCTCTCTCTCTGGTGGACATAGATGGATTTTCGCCAAACCACGTAAATCTCTGTGTTCTTGATTGTTCTTGCTTTTCAACTTTTCATCCCATCTAGTTAGGGTGCTCTTCTGCACAACAATTGGTATTGGAGCAATCTAAGTTCCCCGTTCTTGTATTGCGACTTTTGAGTGGATGGCTAGATATGGTTTGATCGTTCGATTTGATATTGAACGAATTACTGGGAAGAATAATTTTACACTACGGCAGAGGAGGATGAAGGATTTGTTGATTCAACAAGGTTTATCAAAGGTTCTTCTGGGAAGATTGAACAAGTCGGACACCATCATTGACGATGACTAGGCCAACATGGAAGAGAGGGCATGCAACATGATCCAATTGAGCCCATCGAACAAGGCCATTTATCTGTGGCAGAAATGGCATTTGACCCAGAGTTATGGCTCAAACTCGAAAGCATCTATATGACGAAATCTCTTACAAACAAGTTGTTTTTGAAGAAGAGATTGTATTTGATTCAGATTAGTGAAGAAAGAGATCTGTTGGAACACCTCATTTTATTTAATTAGATGATCAGTGAACTTACAAGCTTGGAGGTAAAGTTTGAGGATGAAGACATAGCGCTTCTACTATTTGCGTCATTGCTAGATTTGTTTGACCACTTGGCGACTGCGCTCCTTTATGGCAAGGAAACCCTAGAGATTGGAGAGGTGAATGCTACCTTAATTTCAAATGACACAGGGAAAAAGGAAAGTAGTTCAAAATCTTAGGGATAGGGGCTATTTGGGAAGGAAAAAAGCTATTAAGGAAGAGGAAGATCAACGGATCGAGGATTGAGCCGTAGAGGTCGATCACAATTAGGGGTGAGCATGGTCCTGGTTAGGCCGGTCCACTCCTTAACCCTAGGACCAACCCGCACAGTGCTAGTCCTCAATTTTTAGAACCGAGGACCGACCCTATCGAGCTTGGGACCGAGGACCGGATCGACCCAATGGGTTCGGTTCGGCTCCAGAGTCAATTTGGGACCAACTAATAATTTTTTATTTCATTTTTTGTACTCCTTAAAAAAATGATTGAGAATTGGACTAATCTAATGGGTTCGGTTCGGTTTCAAAGTCAACCCAGCACCAACCAATACTTTTTTATTTCATTTTTTGTACTCCTTGAAAGGGCAATCGAGGACCGTACCGACCCAATGGTTCAATGATGAGTGGGGTCAGCTAAGAAAGGCAAATGGTGAAGGTCAAGTGGGGGCGGGCGTCGAATGTCGAGCGGGGAGCAACAAGCCAAGCGAGTATCGAGCGCCGAGCGGCACGAGTGACCCAAAGCGAGCGAGGCGAGTGTCAAGTGACGAGCAGAGAAGTTGTTTCTTTCGATTTTAGCAAATTGAAGACGAAAATGACAAATAAGACAGAAGAGAACGAATACTAGAAGATGATGCCATAAGGAGCTGTTTATATCTTTTTGGATGCCGTGAGGACTTCTCACAAAAACATTTTCCTCCATCGTAAATTATGACTATTAATGTTGTGAAAGACATTAAAAATCTAAGTTATTAAAGAATAATGTAAAATTGCTTGAACTCCTCACTAAAGAGCTGTTTAATATTATCGACGCCGTTTATTTTAAGGTTTTTCTCTACATAGAAAAATTATAAATATTATATTAGATATATATAGTTAGGGTTGGTCCAGGTTGGATCGACTCGGAACTTTTAGGATTGAGGACCGACCCGCACAATGCTAGTCCAGGAATTTTAGGACCAAGGACCGACATGGTCTCCCTGGGAATCGGACCAAGACTGGTAGGGTTGGGCCGATCCAAGGTCAGTCCAGGGTCAACCCTGGACCGATGCTCACCCCTAATCACAATCCAAGGGAAATTTCAAAGGAAGATGCTACGGGTGTAATGAGAAAGGGCATACCAAGAGATTCTATCAAAAAAAGAATGAGAAAAAGAAGAGCTCCAATGAAGTAAGTGTGACCGACAACACTGAGACCAATGATGGGGATGTCTTGTCCATATCGTTAAGGAAGGACACCTCTGAAGATTCATGGATCTTGGACTCCGGATGCACTTATCATATGAGTCCTCATCAAGAAGCCTTCGATGAAGACAAGGCATATAATGGTGGTTCAGTTTTCATGGGGAATGACACTTCGTGCAAGACTATGGGAGTTGGAACCGTGAAAATCAGGATGTTTGATGGCATGATAAGAACCCTCGAGGGTGTGCATTGTGTACCAAGTCTAAAGAAGAATTCAATTTCATTGGGAGCACTTGAATTCAATGGACGCAAGTACTTGGCTCAAGGTGGAGTCTTGAAGGTGATCAAGGGAGCTCTGCTTGTTCTAAAGGGATGGATACACATGGACCTATATGGGCTTATAGGAACCACAATGCAAGGTGGAGCATTTGTTTCCACATATGCTAGCATGAAGATAGATAACACCTATCTATGGCATATGGACCTCAGGCATATGAGGGAAATAGGATTGATGGAGCTTCACAAGAGGAATACACTCAAAGGTATAAAAATATGCAAATTAGATTTGTGTAGATTTTGTGTGTTTGAAAAACAATGCAAAGTATGGTTCAAGGTTGGAAATCGTATGAGCAAGGGCATGCTTGAGTATGTACACATGGATGTATGGGGTCCTTCACCAGTAAAGTCAAAAGGCAGGAAGGAATACTTCATGACATTCAACAACGATTTCTCTCGGAAAGTTTGGGTCATGCGACAAAGTGAGGCATTTGACAAGTTCAAAGAATGGAAAGCCAAAATTGAGACTCCAATGGGGAAGAAGCTTAAGTGCTTGAGATTAGATAATGGAAAAGAATACAAATCGACACATTTCATGGAGCTTTGCAAGAAAGAAGGGATCAAACATCACTTCACAGTTCCAGATACACCCCAACAGAATGACATAATAGAAAGGACGAATTGGACCCTATTAGAGAGAGCTCGGAGCATGAGGCTACATGCGAGATTGAACAAGGAGTTTTGAGCCGAAGTTGTCTACATGGCATGTTATCTTGTAAATTGGTCTCCATCAATTGCAATTAAATGCAAAATCCTGAAGAGGTATAGACTGGTAAAATTGTCAATTATTCTAATTCAAGAATATTTGGTTGTCCTGCTTTTGTACATGTGCAGAGTTTAAAGCGCTCAAAGTTGGATCCAAAGTCAATAGTGCATATTTCTCGGTTAGGAGAAAGGAGTGAAAGGGTACAAATTATGGGATCCAAGTGAAAAGAAAGTTCTAACAAGCAGGGATGATGTGTTTGATGAATATGAAATGTTGAAGTCAAGCTAAGTGCCACACTGACTGCCAAAGAGGAGAGTGATAAATCTATCGTTAAGGTGGAGTTTGAAGCCAAAAAGTCTGCAGAGAATGGCGAGTCATCTAATGAAGCTTTGGAAGTTAAAGAAATGGTGTAATTTCCTCGTATCATTGCGACGAGTCAAGTAAGGTGCACTCTAAAAGCACCGGAGAGATACAGTTTTGAGGACATGGTTGCTTACGCTCTTATCGTAGGTTTCAGCGATCCAAGCTCCTCTCATGAAATTTTGAAAAGTGATCACAAAGGAAAGTGGATGACTGCGATGATGGAGGAGGTGGAGTCGTTACAAAAAAAAAAAAAATGAGATGTGGGAACTTGTGAACAAGCCCAAGGATTGGAAAGCCATTGGCTACAAATGGGTTCTTCAAAGAAAGGAAGCAGCAATGGAGAAAGAGCAAGATAGATACAAGGCTCGATTTATTGCTAAGGGTTATGCACAAAAGGAGGGGATCGATTATGACAAGATATTTTCCCCAATTATAAAACACACATGAATTCGTGTTTTACTAGCTATGGTGGCATGGATGACTTGGAGCTCGAGCAGCTAGATGTGAAGACGGCATTTCTTCATGGTGACTTGGGTGAGAAAATTTACTTGGAATAGCTTGAAGGCTTCAAGGTGGAAGGAAAAGAGGATCACGTTTGTCTACTCAAGAGATCACTTTACGGTTTAAAGCAATCTCTGAGGCAATGGAATTAAAGGTTTGATTCTTTTATGCTTTGTATTAGCTACATGAGGAGTGTGCTTGATTCTTGTGTCTATTATAGAGTTTTAAATATGAGTTGTTTATTTTGTTGATGTTCTATGTTGATGATATGTTGATTGCTGCAAGAAAAATGAGAGACATCGTTTCCCTAAAGTTTCAGTTAAGCAATGAGTTTGAAATGAAGGATCTTGGTGTTGCAAAGAGGATCCTTGTCGTGGAAATATTTTGAGATAGACGTGCAAGTAAGCTTTGGATAAATTAGAAGAAGTATGTTAAGAAAGTCTTGGAGTGGCTCAACATGGGAAAAGCTAAACTGGTTTGTATACCCTTAGCAAATTACTTTAGATTATCCGAGAAATGATGCTCTAATTCACATGAAGAGGTTGTAAAGATATCTCAAGTACCCTATAGTAGCGCAATAAGGAGCCTCATGTTTGCTATGGTTTGTAGCAAACCAGATTTGGCTCATGTAGTGAGTTTAGTCAGCTGATACATGAGTAATTCGGGTAAGAAGCATTGGAAAGTTGTTAAGTGGATCTTTTGTTATTTGGTTGGAATTACTAGCATGGGTTTGATGTTCAATTCAAAGGGAGAATTGATTGATTTAGCAAGTTATGTTGATTCGGACTTTGTTGGTGATTTGGACAAGCGAAGGTCCATCATGAGATATGTCTTTACTCTTGGAGGTGGAGCTATTTCGTGGAGGGTAATGCTTCAGTCTACTGTAGCATAGTCTACAACCGAAGCTAAGTATATGACAACAACTAAGGTTGCGAAGGAGGGAATGTAGCCGACAGGTTTGGTCATGGAGTTGGGTTTAAAACAAGATAGTGCTATACTATATTGCAATAGCCAAAGTGCAATATGTCTCGCGAAGAATCAAGTATTTCATTTCAGAATGAAATGCATTGAAGTTCGGCACCATAAGATTCGAGAATTTGTAGAGAATGGTAGCATTACTTTGAAGAAAATTCATACTAAAGATAATCCTGTGGATATGCTCACAAAGATGATTACCATGGAGAAGTTCAAGTCCTGTAGGGACTTGATATTTCTCACTCATCATTGAAGTTGATGGAGGCCGCACTAGTCTAAGTGCGAGCGTACCTTTACGAAGGTATGGTGGAGAGTGAAATATAATCGTTCCTTGGTTCGAGTGGAGACTTGTGGTTTATTCATCCCAAAAGTGGAGATTTGCTGATGTTCTCTTGAATTCCATGAAGTTTTGATCGATTGGAGACTCAAAAAAGTTGATCGGGGAGTCTAGAAAGGCTTGGAGCTTGCAGACTATACTTTTCTAGATATATTTCCTACATTTGGACCTATCTACAAAGGATTTCATGGGAAATAGTCCAAATTCAATACAATTGGGATATATCATGATATCCCTAATATTTATAGGATAATCACTAAAGATTTATTAGTTAGTTTCAAACTGGTAAGATTTTAGGGTGGAATTCCTTTCCTATTAAGATTAGGGAAGTTGGGATATGAGAATCTATTTATTTAACATGGTTTCTTGTATCTAAATATGCTAAAGAAAGAAGAAATTCTCTCTCTCTCTCTCTCTCTCTCTCTCTCTCTCCCGTGGATGTAAGTGGATTTTCGTTGAACCGCATAAATCTATGTGGTCTTGATTATTCTTGTTTTTCAACTTTTTATTTCATCTAGTTAGGGTGCTCTTTCGTACAATAGACTTTGTCATAAAGACTATCAATTCTCATGCATCAAAGCTTGCATCAAGGCACTTTGGGATGGCCACAAGCATTGAAATGTTGTACATTTAATAGTGCCTAGTTTTCTAAATGTTTCTAGCTTCTATGTACATAAATGTCTAGATTCTAAGTTTAAGTCTAGTCTTTTGCTCTTCTTTTGTTGTGTTATAAAAGGTCATCAAGTCTCTATAAAAAAAGAGACTGGATTTGATTAATGAAATTTGCTTAGTGCATTTCCTTTGAACCTTGAAAACTTCAAACCCCTTGAAAACCTAGAAGATTCTTCACTCTATCCTTGAAGAATCAAGAGCTTTCAAAGCCTGCATCTTGAATAGTTGCAGCCATCAATCTCAAAGAATTAATGCCATTTCAACTTCCTTGGGGGCCTAGAAGAGAAACTATTGAAGTTTCTATCATTTCTTCATTCTATCCAATCTCGTTTCGCCCACTTCCATAAAAAATCGACAAGCCTATAGTGCTTATCTAAGAAAACTTAAAACATAAAAGTTGTAGATTTTTGAGTCTTCATTCTTTTGGCTTGGAATTAGGTCATTCTGATCTAAATCAACAAATTTATGCTCATTTTCCTGAGGAAGCATAATAGAAAATTTTGCTCGATATTAAGACTAAAGGTACGAATGATAACTATTTTGGCCAAAAATTGATTTTTGGAAGAGAACTAGATTTTCTATTTCTATTCTTGGATGAGTTTCTAAGCAAAAATATGCGTTTGATAATGACATAAAATTTCTATTTGCGGAATGAAAATTCGTTTGATAATGACACAAAATTTCTCCCTTTTGGGTGGTGGCGGCGGCGGGCGGCGATCAGCCGATGGTAGGTGGTGGCTTGCGGCAAGTGGCGGCAATGGCAACAGCCGGGAGTAGCGGCGGCTGGCGACGCGAACAACGGCTGGCAACAATGGATGAACAACCAACTAATAGCGAGGAAGCACGATGAAAATAATTTTTATTTCTCATTTTCATTTCAGAAATATGAAAGTAAATAATTTTTAGTTTTGATTTCTATTTCAAACTTATTTCCGGAGTAGAAAATCTACCCAGAAATAGAAAAATAAAATAGTTTACTAAACAGATTTTTGTTCCTAAAAACAAATCTAGAATAGAAAAATAGTCTTAGAACATAAATAGAATGATTAGCATGCGCGTCCTAAATTTTTGTCTATAAGTCACTCGCCTGATCCTATCGTTTGAGTAGCTAATCTTGGGCTACATCATATTAGAGACAAAGAAAGAACTTATGACGTTGATAGAGATTATATTATTTGGAACTTTGAACGTGACACACTATTTTTTCCTGCTAAAATTGAATGTGATGTACTTGCTTTAAGAATAGTGTGAACAACGAAATTGTTAATGTGAAAAAATGTTATTTGATGCTGTACATTTTTTTTTTTTGGGTCGAAAAGGTAAATATTATTTAAGTATTCACAAAGTTACATCCCAAAGATATTGCATCGGCAGCTACAATATCTTGCAAAAGAAAAGGGGTGAAAATGTTCCAGTTGCGGGCTACGTCAGATCTTCCATGGGCCTTTGTAGCCCAATTAGCTGCTCCATTGGCCTCCCTTCGATAGAACTGCAGTCGCAAGCTAGGGTAAACGGGAAGCAGAGCCGTTATTTCGTTGAACAGCATTCGTTCTTCCCATGGTGGCTTTGTCCGTCCGTGAATTGTGTTGATCAAGATCTTGCAGTCATACTCAATCACTATGTTTGCTGTATGGAGACCTTGGTGCCGTAGGTGATGCAGAGTGAAGGTAAGCACTTGAACTTCCGATTGAAATGCCAAAGTTGCAGGGAATTGGTCTGTGTAGATGTCTGTAAGTATCCCCTGATGGTTTCGACTAATACATGCCATCGTTCCTTCTTGTGTACCAGGATAATACGAGCCATCAATATTGCATTTGAGAGAGTCGTGATCTGAAGGTTTCCACTGATTTCCTACTGCGCCATCATCATTACGTGTGCTTTGTCTACGCTGAGCAGAAGATGAGTGGAGTCGGTTTTGTGCAAAGGCATCTTCTACTGCCTGATTGGGGTCTGGATACCTTCGGCAAAAAATCCAGTTGTTGCGCATACACCAAACTTGCCACAAGACTTGTGCTATTGTTTCCAAGCCAGGTACGAGCCACTGATCTGTTGCCCGTTCTGTGATCCAATCATCCATACACTGTATTGTAGTAGGTGAGACAGAGATGTTGATCTTAGGATGCTTCCATACACCTGTAGTCCAGGGACAGAAAAAGAACAAATGTTCAATAGTTTACGGAGTCCTTTGATTACAGAGATTGCATATAGGAGTGGGGTAAATATGTCGATGAAACAAGTTAGCTTTAGTCGCAAGGGCATTATGGCAACCTGTCCATAGGAAAGTGCGGATCTTGGGCTTTGTTTGCATAGACCAGATCTTATGCCAAAGTATTTTGGGGTGCTGGTGTGATGTAGATGCGTGTTGAGCATTCGCTGTCCATGCCGTGCTAACCATTGATCTATAATTGCTCTTCACTGTATGATTGCCGTCCTTGGTAGGTGTCCATACTAACATATCAGTAGCATAGGCAGGTCGGATATGGATTTTGACAATTTATGTACTAATCGGAGTATCAAAAAGTTGTTGAATTAAAGGAAATTTCCATATTTGGGTGAGAGGATCAATAAGATCGGCCACCTGCTCTGGCTCCTCTCGTGTTGCTAGTCCGGCTATAGTTCCGATAGGTAACCAGCTATCCTCTCGAATCTTGATCTCCTTACCATCCCTGACCGACCATCGTACATTAGGTAGGATGGCCTCTCTGCCAAGAAGAAGACTCTACCATCCCCATGAAGGGCGTGTACCTCTAGGTGCCGTTTGGAAGGTCGTTGAATTGAAATACAACCCCTTAAAGATTTTACCCCACAAGGAGCAAGGTTTTTGAAGTAAGCGCCAAGCCTGTTTCCCAAGCATCTCTTTGTTGAACGCCATCAAGTCTCGAAAGCCAAGTCCTCCACTATCCTTGTCAGCTTTAAGTAAATCCCATTTCTGCCAATGCACCCCAACCCTACTATAATCAGTCGTCCACCAAAATCTGGAAATTTTCTGTTCAATAAGTCTACAAAGATGTTGGAAGCTTAAAAATTGACATCACATATTGATGAATTGCCTGTACAACAGCTTTGATGAGGATCTCCTTTCCGCCTTTAGACATAAATCTTTCTTTCCAACCCTTAAGCTTTGAATTTATTCGCCCTAATATCCAAGCAAACATCTCCTTTTTAGATCTGCCCCACTTTGAAGGAATATCTAAATATTTTCCATACCGGTGCAACACCGGCATTCTAAATATTCCTGCTAAGTTTTCCTGTAAGCTCAACGGACAGTTCTTACTAAAAAAGAGGCTTGATTTGTTCTGATTTATAACCTGTCCCGTCGCCATTCAGTATTGATTGAGAATATTAGCAAGATTCTGACATTCCATTATAGTGCCTTTGAGAAAGAAAACTGAATCATCAGCGAAAAAAAGATGCGATAGTGTCGGACATGACCTGTTTAGCTTGATACCGGTGAGATGGCCAATGTTTATTGCTTGGTTAATGAGGGTGGATAGAAGATTTGCTAGTAAAATGAAGATGTAAAGGGAAAGAGGGTCTCCCTGTCGTATTCCTTTGGATGGCCGAAAATATGAAAGCTGTTCTCCATTAAAGCGAACACTTAAAGAGGTTGTAGTGATACATTGCATTACCAGCTGAACCCATCTTGAATCAAATCCCAATTGCAGTAGATAATCCTTTAGGAAATCCCATTCGACTTTGTCATAAGCTTTTTGCATGTCTGTCTTGAGGAGTACATTGAAATGCCTCTTCATTTCCTTAAATCGAAATTGATGTAGAGCCTCTGGGACTATGAACACATTATCCTGTATTTGTCTCCCGCTCACAAAGGTAGCCTGCTCTTCTGAGATAATCTCACAAAGCCAGGGTTTCAGGTGATTGGCCAAGATCTTAGATATAACCTTGTACGCAAAGTTACATAGGTTGATGGGTCTAAACTGATCCAGATTTTCAAGGTAACTGGTTTTGGGTATTAGAGCGATGATCATCTTGTTGAGGTCTTTAGGCAACACCCCAGAACTAAAGAAGTCTCTTACTCATTTTATCAAATCATCCTGAATGATATCCCAGTGGCATTGATAAAACAACCCATTTAAACCGTCTGGACCTGGTGCTTTCGTTTTCCCCAGTTGAAAAGCCGCTTGTTTCACCTTGAAGACAGTATTTGGACTCATTAAATGATCATTCATATCAGCTGATACAACCTGAGGACACTGATCCAGAATTGGAGCATAGTTGCGTGGACCGCCTGTTGTATACAACTGTGAAAAATAGGCATTAGTTAGCTCCTTTAAAGCCCGATTGTCCCTCACCCAGTTGTGATTCTCGTCTTGTAACATACCTATCCTGTTGCACTGCCGTCTCTGAATAGTAGTTGCATGAAAAAAATTTTGTGTTCTTATCTCCCCATCGCAACCAATTAATTCTAGATCGCATAGCCTAGTACTTTTACATAGCCTAGTACTTTTCCTCTTGCTGCCATATATTTCTGATCTCATCCCGAAGATAAGAAACTTCTACTGTTTCAGTTCCAGAACTATATGGTTGATTTATAATGTTTTGAAGCGGTTGTTGTAATGCTTGCACCTTTAAGTGGCCATTAGAAAATTTTGAACAGCTCCAAACATGTAAAGCTCAAGAAACCACTCTTAGTTTATGTACAAGGTCTGAATTGCTTACCTTAACTGATTGCCATGCTTTGTAGATGACCTCGTGGCACTCTTGATCGTGGATCCAATAAGCTTCAAAGAGGAAAGGCATACGGCTCTTTTTATGTATAGATGAATTGGACAAGAGAAGCGAGCAATGATCTGATCCCAGGGCTGGCAAAGCAAACACCTCTGCGGCAGGATATTGAAGTCGCCAATCTATAGTAAATAGAACACGTTCCAATCGTTCCTTAACTAATTCATCTCCGGCTTGATTATTCATCCAAGTAAAGGCACATCCTTTACTCTCTAATTCCATCAAAGCACAGTCATTGATGACAGTCCAAAAAGAGTTTAAACGATACCAGTTTGACTGGCGCTTACCTACCTTTTCCCAGGGATAGAGGATCTCATTGAAGTCCCCCGCACAAAGCCAAGGGAGAGTATTCGCGTTGCTGATACTTCTGAGTTCATCCCAAAATAACCAGCGATTGTGGTAGGAAGATGGAGCATGAAGACAGGTCAACCGCATCAGTCTATCATCCATGGAATCACGACAGAGCATATCAAAAAGGTACTCCGAATGCTATTCGATTTCTAAAGATATTGTTTCATTCCAAAAAACTGCCAAACCCCCTGCTAGACCTGCTGGGTTGCGCACAAAAGAGCTGCTGAAATGTAATTTGCGTTGCAATCTATGAAGCACCATTTCATGATTCTTGGTTTCTATTAAAAATAGTAAGTCGAGCTTTTCCTTGGCCGTCAAGGCCTTCAGTGCTTGAACTGTCAGGGGATTGCCCAAACCCTGACAGTTCCAACATATTAACTTCACTTGTGCGGCGATGGCTGTTTGGGGCTAGCCACCATCGCCCATTGGGTCGCCTCATTCACTTCCAGAATTGGTGTATCCATAAATGGAGAATCATCAAAATCACTAAATGCTTATTGTTTCATATCATATGGCGAATACCTTTTCGGTTTTTTAGCTGAGCCAAACTTTGGAATAGCCATAAGTCCTTTATTTTTTTTTTTGTATGCTGATGTCCCATTGATGGGTTGATGATGGCCTTTTGTTTTGCACTCGCAGGGATCATTACTGTGGTGAGAATTTGCTCAATTTGCATCAATTGCTGTGGATAGTGCTGATCAGTTGCTACTCTGTCAGAGTTGGGTGGATCTGCTGGTAAGGGCAGGGTGACAACTAAATCTTGCTGAGTCGACACTGGCTCAGTCAGCAGCAAAGCTGGAAGCGTCTCAGGAATGGTTTCTTCATTCGAATCGGCACTCTCTGGGGGGTTATAGAAACTTTCCAGTAAGGACTATGCTCTCCAACTTGATGCTGTACATTCGCTGCTTATGAAAGATATAACTTTCTAATTGTTGGAAGACATAGTATGCTATTTTGCTTATGGAGATTGTAAAGGGAGAGTTTAAATCCGAATCCTTTGACATAACTTATTAGACCCACTAGAATAATGACTGCTCCACTCTACAACATATCGCTAATGTGGGACTTCTTTTGCATCCTTTGACATAACTGATTAGACCCACTAGAACAATGACTGCTCCACTCTACAACATATCGCTAATGTGGGACTTCTTTTGCATTATACCCTCACATGTGCACCTCGATAAATCTTTCTCTCAGGTATGAGCCTTTTGTGTCAGACCGCTCTCCCTTAGTCTAGGTATTCTTTCACAGTGATATTATCTCAACTCAAATCTCACCTTTGCTTAGCAAAGTTCAGTAGGAATACAACATCTGCCTTGACTCCTCCTCAATCGCTTTGGCTCGGCCAAGCTCAACAAGAATACATTATCTGAACCACCTTAAGTCACATTCGAAGTATATTTTCTTGAGATATTCACCAAACAACAAGCCACACATGTTGAGCCCAACCCATCATACCACTTCTTGGGAGGCGCGACGGAAACCCAATACCATAATGTAGGGAAATTGTTAAGAGAGAGCTGAAATTCGAGCATGTCGACATATCCGGTTAGGTCCACATTCTCTTTAAAACTTAAGCCTATGAGTTATAGGCAATTTTTTACCAAAAAAAAATAAAAATTATAGGCAAACATTAATTGCTCCATTTTACACCACATTCTCAAGTGGGATTCTCAATTTTTGTCTGACATATTTTTTTTTTGGTCAAAAGCTCAACCAATTTTTCCATATGCTGATTTTATTATTTTAGATCCATATCTATATATGTATATCCTTTTTCCTTGCCTTTTATCAATTTGTCTTATCCATCTCGCTCTTCCTTATACTTTCTCCAGTGTGAAGCTTATGATTAAGCGTGGGACTGTGTTGATATTTTATCTAAGCATGTACACAATGCTCCAACTTTTCTATTATAATTTAGTTAGCTCATTGACATTTTTTTTTTAAAAAAAAAGTGAGATTGAAAGAACTAAACAACCACTAAGTCAATTTACTTATTTTGTCAAGCATGACAAACAACTGGAAAGCTTTATTATATCCCGAATGGGAATGCAAAGAGGCCAAGGTTTGACGACAATAATCGCAGACTTGCAGATGTGCGATAAACAAACAAGAACTTAGCAAAGTACCTTCGGATGGATTGTTACCTATTTAATTAGTTTTTCTAGATCTTTGATTTCTTTTTTGTTTATAGATGGAAATGAGATAATATTGATGTCGAGCATATTGATCTGTTTGATCATATCTTTTGAGGAATGTCCTCGGAAACGACGTAACTTTTCTTGTGAGCTAAGATTGGTTTACGAAATTTTGACGTGATAATTTTTTATTTGGGATTGAATTTGGTCCACCTGTTTAAATGCCTATTTTCAATTGATTTGATGAGATTATCCTATGCTATAAAGGATACATGTGATGCTTATGAAAGATATACCTTTCTAATTGTTGGGAGGCGTAGCAAAAGTAATATTAACAGCATCACCTTACACTGACAGAAAGTAAAGACGAATGGAGAGGGTGGACTCTTTTGTATATTGATGTATTGTGAACAATTACAATGATCCACTTATAGTGTAAGAATACAAGGAATTTAGGAAATAATATACAAGGAATCATAATTTTCTATTAGCTAAGGCAATTACAAATCTACTGAATCAATCAGAATCGACGTTATGGTTAGAATCTTCAATCATATCTTCAACACTCCCCCTCAAGCTGGTGGCCTATATATGTTAAGGACACAAAGCTTGCTCAGCAAATACGTATGTTGTTTCTGACATAGTGGCTTAGTAAAAATATCTGTTGGTTGATCCATAGTTCCAATTCCCTTTGCTACGAGTACTCCTCGTGTGGTTTTGTTTCAAGTGAAATGGCAATTAACTTCTATATGTTTTGTTCTCTCATGAAATACAAGATTTGTCGCCAATTTGAGAGCAATGTCATTGTCACAAAACAATTCAGTTGGTCCACTGACTTGTAATTCGAGGTCTAAGAGCAATCCTCATATCCAAACTACTTCGTAGGTAGTTTTTGCCATGGCTTGATACTCTGATTCGACCAATAACAATGCTACAGTTGACTACTCCTTTGTTTTCCATGAAATCAACGAATCTCACAAGTGGATGCAAAAACTAGTGAAAGATCTTCTGGTCATCGAGCAAGTAGCATAATCAGTATCACAAAAAGTTGTCATCTTCATGTTGCAGTCCCGAGATAAGAACATTCCAAGACGTGGACACCCCTTCAAATATTTCATAACTTTCAGGGCTGCATTCATATGAGACTGCTTCAAACTATACATGAATTGCCTGAGGATTTGCATCACATAACATATATTGGGTCTTGTCATGGTAAGATATTTCAACTTCCTAGCAAGCCGCTGATATCCCGATGGATCCTTGAGCAAAGGATCATCAATAGATAAAGAGGAACTCACATCGTACTCATGAGTAGTCAACTTGCTATTCTGTTCAATTGGTATGACATCTGGCTTACACCCAACAATCCCACTTCTGAAATGATTTCTAGGATGAATTTCCTCTGGCAAAGACTAATACCCTTATCAGAATGTGCAATCTCAATACCAAGGAAATATTTGGGAGGCCCCAAATCCTTGATGTGAAAGGTAGAATACAAATATTCTTTGAACTTTGCAACATGAGAGTCATTATTTCCCATCACAAGTATATCATCAATATATATCGGCAAATAAATTGATGAATTACTTGCATTCCATGTAAATAGGGCATAGTCATGCTTAGAATGTTGAAAACATGTACTAGTTAGGGTAATAGTAAACTTGGAATACCATTGTCTAGATGCCTGCTTCAATTCATATAGGGATTTGCGTAAACGGGATACCCGAGACTCCTCCTGTCTGCGTAATCCCTGTGGAAGCTCCATATATATTTCCTCATCGAGATTATCATGGAGGAAGGCATTGTAGACATCCATTTGGTGCAACTGCCAATTACGAATGGTAGCAATGGATAAGTCTGAATAGTGAATTATTTTGCAACGAGAGAGAAAGTATCATGATAATCAAAGCCTTTTCTTTGTGAAAAGCCCTTGGCCACCAAGCGAGCTTTGTAACGTTCAACAGAACCATCAGCCTTAAACTTGATTTTTTTATACCCATTTACATTCGATTGGTCTCCGATATGGGGAAAGTGGAATAATATCCCAAGTATGATTCTCCATTAGTGCATTAAGTTATGATTTTATGGCACGTTGCCATCGAGGATCACGCGATGCTTCATAAAAAGAAGATGGTTCCGTTCTTGTGAGAGACGGCTAATGCAACACGTGTTTTGGTGATAACCGATCAAATGAGACGTATGGGGAGATAAGGTATTTTGTACTTGAAGAACCTAATGTTGAGCAAATATAGTCCTAAGTCCAAGTAGGTGGGCGAGTTTGTCGACCAGAATGCCGGGGTTGATCAGTTGCCAAATGTTCTGATGCTAGAGAAGTCTCTATATGGTTAGGAGAAGCCGTAAGACTTTTTTACTGCATAAGATAGACCCAAGTGCCCTGTGTATAATCATCAACAATTGTAAGAAAGAAATGCGAGCCATCACGATGAGGGGTATGATAAGGGCCCTAGATATCCATATGAAGTAATGAAAAAAATTTGTTAGCTCGAAAAGTACTTATAGGAAAGGATGTTCGAGATTGTTTAGCTAAATGACATATTGGACATTCAAGATGTGGAAAACAAGCACTATTACCCAATCTTTGGTGAAAAAGGAGATTTTTATTTTTACTGATAGCATTACAAGAGATGCTTTTATTCAACAATTATGAATCTCCTGGGGAATCAATCCAAAAATATAGTCCTTGTGCAACACCACCCAAGCCCATCAGTCTCCCAGTCGAATGGTCCTGAAAGAAACAATTGTTTCAATTGAATATGGCACAACATGAATTATCTGTGCAGATTTTTGAAACAAAGAGTAGGTTGAATTCAAACTTAGGAATGTATAGTACGTTCTTGAGGACAAAGTTTGGACCAACATGAACAGTTCCAACCTTGGTAACATGGATCACATTTCCATTTGGAAGACGCACTAATATGGGAGATTATGATTTTCTATCCACATGAGAAAATAAATGCTCATTGCAAATTATGTGGTCACTAGCCCTTGTATCGATTATCCATGCATCAATAGAAAAAGAATTCTCCATGTGAAGAAAAGTACCCAAGTACCCCGCGCTTTTGTCATTGGTTTTCAGCTGATTCATCATTTGAACAATATGTTGATATTGATCCTGGGTAATCATCTACTGTTCCCCGTCAATCCTTTTTGTAGAAACCTGATACACTGAGGATTCTTTTTTGTTTTTGTCAATAGGCTTTCCATGGAGTTTCCAACACGTCTCAATAGTATGATGGGGGCGTTTGCAATATTCGCAATATTCGTAATATTTATTTTTTGAATTTACCATTTTGCCCACTGATTTTTCCTAATGACGTGGCCTGACATGAGCCATAAGATCCTTTGTAAGGGGCTGATGTGGCCTAATAAGGCCAATCCGATCTGATCAGATTGAGCGATGATCCTAGGCCGTCGATCATCGCGCATGATCATGAGCTGTCCATTACGGCGTGCGCTCTTGGACCGTCCATTAGGGAGCGTTGATCCCAGTTGCTCATCCCCATCTTCTGATCTAGGCCATCCATTGCTGAGCGATGATCCCAGTTGTCCACACGAGGAACCCTAGGGTTCTCTTCGTTCTTTCTCCTTGCCGCAGCCACATAACCCATTTTTGGGTATCCAGTAACTTCAAGAGATCTGCCACCAGCCGTCTCATCAGAGCCAACGCCATAGGAGAGAGCCACGAGGTTCATCCCTTCTCCTCCTCGAGTATGCTCAATCGTGGCCAGGTGGTGATTTTCCTCCTAGACTGCTAGCTGATATATGCAGCCGAGGGGTAATAGAGGGTCCATTGTAAGAATTTGATATCAAAATGCTGAATAGGACTCATTTAGGATGAGTAAGAATCTCGTAGCCTTCTCTCGTTCTTTGATTTCTTTATACTGCATCAACGTGCTCTTGAGTCCTTCCAGGCGTTCTTCGACCGCCTCAAGTTCATTCCATAGGGCAGAGAGGCGGTTGAAGTAAGTGGTAATCGAGAGGTTCCCTTGCTTCAACTTCGTTAGTGCTTGGGTGATGGTGAAGAGCTTTGCTCGGTCAAGGCGTCCATGCATCTCCTTGATGCTATCCTAGAATCGCTTCGCGTCTTCAATTGGTGGAAGCCTAGTTGCGATGTCGGGGGCGAGACAATTGCTGATCCAAGTACATACTAACCGATTGCATCTTCGCTAATGTCTTGGGTTGTGTTCATCTGTGGGGAAGGGGATAGCTCCATCAAGAAAGCCATCCTTGTCTTTGGAGGTTGATGAGGCGAAGTTCCAGTCCATTGGTCAACAAGGTATAAAAAGGATCACCTGGTTCGGGGTGACCGCCGTTGCTGATGGGGAAGGTGTATAGCAAGAAATCGGGTGGGTAGGCCAAGTGGGATTTGTCCCTTGACCTCGCAAGAATTCGGATTTGTGACCTAGATTTGGTTGACCTGAATCAGTTGTCGGGTCACTCTCATCTGACAAAGGAGCCGATTGGTTTACGTTGGGCTGATTTCCAAGGCTTGAATAACTCGCTTCTCCAGATAGATGCTAAACCCGCACTTGTCCCAGCCTAGTGTCCCATTGGGCTTGGATGGGATACCACTGAACTGGCTTAAATGTGGGGGCCATTAAATAGGCCCAGAGGTTTGACCCGAAGCAGGGTGATGCCCTTGGATGGTTGGTCGTTCCTCCTTGGGGAGAATGGTAACATCCGATAATAATAAGGTTTGATTCTGAGGGGTTTCCTCTGTTGAAGAGCTCTCGATATTCTTATCTTTTGCCATGATAAAAGCCGAATTCCTAATCACTTTACCGATTTGTTTTGCAGAATGAAGAACTGCAATAACACCTCAGAAAAAGGTTGAAGGCAATTTTGGAATTTGCGGAAGCTAGGCCAAGATGAAGGGCTGCTTTGATACTATGACAGAAAGTAAAGACGAATGGGGAGGGATAACTTTTCTATATACTGATATATTGTGAACAATCACAATGATCCACTTATAGTGTAAGAATACCAGAATTGAGGAAATAATATACAAGGAATCATAATTTCCTATTAACTAAGGCAATTACAAATCTACTGAATCAATCAGAAGGGGAGGAAAAAACGTGTACAAATTTAATGAAAGGAGAGAGAGACATGCGAATGGAGGGGGACCAGCTGGTGTCCGAAGGAGCTGCGGATAGGAGGGGGTTTGAAGTCCACAAAATAACTTGAATGGGTGTTTAATCATCCTCAATTTCAGCTCACCTTCAACCAACAATAACAATCAGTCATCTAAGGCTAATTTCAACACCAATTTGTCCCAAATGAAGTCCAAATGAAGACCAAAATGTGATAGCCCCTCAAGCTTACGAATTTTATCCAATTGGACTTCCATTTCTTCATCCATTCCTCCAATTTGTTGTCCAAATTTGCTGAGAAAAAAGTCTACACGATAACTACAATTTCTTTTCACCGGATAGCTCACTTATAAGGCCAAAAATCCCATCTATTTGACCCATCTGAATTCCCTTTCGTTTCCGAATCATTCGAATCGATTTTCCGTAAAAATCCCCAACTTGTCGAAAATTCTTCAAAAGATGAGTCAACGTCCCTAAAATAAATCGTGACATGACAAAACTTTTAATTTCTGAAATCGGGTTCAAATTCGTGGTTAATTTCAATTGGACGTGATTTTAGCGTAATCTAATCTACCAGGTAGCTTTTAGGAATTTTTAGTGCCATTGACCCGTGGTTGATTATTTTTTAGCCACAATGTACATCTTCAATATATTGGTGACTCTCAATTGTCGTGAAAATCTCAAGGTTTCAAATACGAACACAGGGTGTCAAAACAACAGAAAAATCAATCTAGTGCCGATCGACGAGAATTTTGCAATCAGGTGGAATTATCAACACTTGATCATATATCTCAATCAAACTGACCTATCTCTTATCTCTGATCGATTTTTAACTGTACCGTAATGATCTTTGCAGACTAACACGGTCGAGCAGTCGATTCCTGGTCGAATTCTCAAGTCTATTGCATTAAAATCCCTTAGCGACTTCACCTGATAGGCTAGTTATCTTATGAGTGGCCACCTCAAAGAAAAGAACTATAGGTGCATCGATGAAAATCCCAACTTATCCAATTGAAAATAGAACCTAAAAATCAAGATGTCACAACTCTTCCTCTCTTATAAAAATTTCGTCATCGAAATTTAAACCTTTCCAAATCTCAATAAAAAAGGTGGGGTTATCGTCGTCTCATTGAGTCTTCATTTTCCCATGTTGCTTCTTTTGTCCTGTGGTGTTGTCAAACTACTTTGACCAAGCGGACCATCTTGGTACACAGAATCTGTTCTTTCTCAACCATAAACTGAACCGGGCTTTCCACGTACGACACTCTGTCATCCACGTTTAATTCTTCAAGATCTAGCACATGGGTTGGGTTGGGTTCATACGTCCTCAACATCGACACGCGAAAGACGTTACGCACTTGCGCCAACCTCGATGGTAGTGCAAGACGATATGCCAGGATCCCGATTCTCTCTAGAATCTCAAAGGGATTTACGTACCTCGTACTCAATTTTTCCTTTCTTGCCAAAATGCAAAGTACCCCTCATTGGTGACACTTTTAGAAAGGCAGGGTCACCAATTTGAAATTCCACTGGCCTTCAACGCTTAAGTGCAAAGCTTTTCTGGTGTCTCTGGGCGGTCTTTACATCTATCTCTGATAACTGCAATATATCCACTGACTGCTGGACTAACTTTGAGCCTGTGATCTTTCGTTCTCCAATCTCATCCCAATACACTGGCGTTTTGCACACTCTACCATACGACTCTTCGAAAGGAATCATCTGACTGTTCTGTTGAAACTGGGAACCTTGGGTCTAGATCTTATATAAATTCGTCACTGGCATTCCATGTAGATGAACTATCTGACGCACGTACACTTTTGCATGTCTATCTAAATCAAGATCTTTTCGTACAACGATAAAGTGGGCCGACTTCATCAGTCTATCGACCACTACCCAAATGGAATCATTACCCCTTTGACTCCTCATGAGCCTATCACAAAACCCATTGTGACGTGTTCTCATTTCCACTTGGGAATCTCGAGAGGTTGCAGAAGTTCTCCCAACTTACAATGTGGTGCCTTTACTTGATGACATGTTAAGCATTTAGCGACTTCTCTGGCGATATCAGTCTTCATATCGATCCACTATCCATGTCGACATAGGTTTTGACACATTTTCGTACTGCCATGATGAATGCTGTAACTGATATGATGAGCTTCTGACGACATCTCTTCCTTGAGTGTCACATCGTCAGGTTCACATAATCATCCTCGGAACCTTAGTGTTCTGTCTTCAGAAATCTGGAAATTAGCCTCCTTCTTTTCAGCATTCTCTTGCAAGATCTTCTGAATCTCTGGGTCTATCCACTGAAGTATCTTGATTTTGATTAGTAGTCCCGGCTCAATTTTGAGGGTGGCCATAAGATTTGAAAGGTGGCCTACCTCAAATTTGAAAACCGAATTTCAAGCTCTCTTGAGGAAAACCTATTCCTTAATCGTCATCTGTGCAGTTGAAGACTTTCGACTTAAAGCGTTTGCGACCTTATTTGCCTTTCCAGGGTGATACAGAATATCACAATTGTAATCCTTCAAAAGTTCTATCGAGCGACGCTGTCTCATATCCAACTCCTTTTGAGAGAATAAATACTTGGGACTTTTATGGTCAGTAAAGATTTGGAATTTTTCTCCACACAAATAATGTCTCCAAATCTTCAGAGCGAAAATGATTGCTGTGAGTTCTAAGTCATACGTCGGGTAGTTTAGTTCATGAGATCTCAACTGACGGGACGCATGTGCAACAATCTTACCATGTTGCATCGACACGTAATCCAGTCCTCTAAACAACACATTAGTATAGATCTCGTATCCTACCGGACCAGATAGAATGGTCGGTACAGGTGTGGTAATTAGTTTCTACCTAAGCTCTTGGAAACTACACCCACACTTGCTTATCCACACAAACTTCTCTCCCTTCTTCAGTAGTCGAGTCAACCACGACAAATTTGAAAATCCTTCCACAAACCTTTTGTAGTAACCTCCTAAACCCAAAAAGCTTCTGATCTCCATCACTATAGTCGGTCTTGATCAACTGATAACTGCCTCAATCTTGGTTGGGTCCACGGAAATTCATTCATTTGAAATCATGTGGCCTAGAAACGCAACACAAGTCAACCAAAACTCGCACTTGCTATTTTTAGCATACAACTGATGAATCCTCCAAGTCTAAAGTACCACTCCAAATTGATTCTCGTGCTCCTCAGAACTCTTTGAATATACCAGAATATTGTTGATGAACACGATCCCAAGCTGATTTAGATACTCCTTAAACACTCAGTTCGTCAAGTCCATAAAAATAGTTGGAGCATTTGTCAAATCAAACGGCATTATTGTGAACTCTTAAGGGCCTTATCGAGTACGAAACACTAACTTTGGTATATCCTCATTTTTGATCCTCAACTGATGATACTTGTCTTTAAGTTGATTCTTGAAAATATCGACGC
This sequence comes from Eucalyptus caleyi, assembly GCA_014182885.2. NCBI lineage: Eukaryota > Viridiplantae > Streptophyta > Magnoliopsida > Myrtales > Myrtaceae > Eucalyptus > Eucalyptus caleyi. The sequence goes on along the minus strand of CM024468.2, from coordinate 53,210,406 downwards.
TCCTCGTAACTAATCAAATAAGTCGTCAATCCTTGGGAGCAGATACTTATTCTTGATCATCACTTGATTGAGTTGACGATAACCGATGCACAGATGCAATGAACCACCTTTCTCCTACATGAAGGAGACTGGTGCTCCCCAAGGTGATGCACTGGATGTATGAATTCCTTATCCAACAACTCCTGCATCTGCACCTTCAGTTCTTTCAACTCAGATAATGACATCTAGTATGGAGCCTTAGAGATTGGCTCTATCCCGGGTGCTAACTCGATCATGGACTCTATCTCTTTCTCTGGCGGTAGGCCTAGCAATTCCTTTGGAAACGTCTCAGAAAATTTTCGTACCACAGTTACAATTTCTGTTTTTGGTTCCTCAACTGACGCATCCATTACAGTTGTCAAGTAGTATTTGCAACCTACATCTAGAACCCGGCCTTCTGCAGTGATGAATTAACAGGGATCAGAGGTCCTTTATAACTCTCTGTACTTCAAAACTTTCATATGCTAACTGTTCAAACTATATTATATTACTACCCCAATTCATTACAACAAAATGCTCCATGAGCCCAACCTTTTCATATATAACGTCAAAGCTATACATAAGCAAACTAATCAAGTACAACTCTAGCCAGTGGTTTTTCTTGTTTACAACTTTAACACAACGAACTGAAACTTTACAAACTTAACCCAAAACTCTGCTGCGCTACTCTAATAAACCACCTCAAAAACATTCTTCCTTTGATCGATGTATGGTCAGTCCATTCCTATCCCTTTCGCCATCCTAGTGGCGCCCTAACTACAGTAGTGGTGCTTGTGCTCCCTTGGACCTACGTGGTGATAGGGCTAGTAAGAGCACATAGAGGGGGATGAATAAGTGATCAAAGAAGTTTTTGCAAAACTTAATAGATTAATTCGTCTTATGAAAATAATAGACTGAAGATGTAAAAGACTATAAACAGTTATATAAAGCTACAAATTAAAGTAAAAAGATTAGGGAAAGAGAATTGAAACACAAGGTTTATAGTGGTTCGGCTTAGACCAAGCCTACATCCACTCTCCCGCATTGACAGCCCACTGGTTAGATTCCACTAACAACCAAAAGAGATTTTATAGTCTCACGTCCTTGATTCCACAGTGTAGAAACTCTGCTACACTTCCTCAAGGTCTCACAAGTATTTAATCTCTCTTTTGAGTACAATTCAAGCTCGACAAATGAAACAACAAAGAACTAGGAGCTTCAGACTTTGAAATTTTTCTATCATGCATACACTCGAATAACTTAAGCGTCTTCTTTATATACTCCTCCATGCCTTCATAACTGTTGATACCTTCTAAAGAAGTTTTTCTAATCTACCCGTTGGACATAATCAATTAGGAGATCTCGAGTTATTTAAGGAATCTGATAATAGCCCACCGATCCTGCTCGCTCATATAATCAGGATCTAGGTTTCCATAAGTAGAACCTTCCAAGTATACTTTGCCAATCAATAGATCTAATTATCCGAATTGATATTAATAAGAATAATTGATCACGAGATGCTATTTCCAGCCATGAGATTTTCTTTAACCATATGAACCAAATCCTTAAGGATATACTCACATCTACACAAGTCTTCTTCATTGGATAAACCTTTTCTTCGTTGGTCTGGAAACTATCAGTGAGAGCAGACTTTAAATCTTGAGTCTTGAGTCTTCAGACTTTGATGATAGAGTTTGCAAGTCTTCAGACTAGACTGATGGAAACGTTTTGTCAACTTCAAAAGAAATAAGGAATTTTTTTAATTTTTTTTGGTAAGGACAAATAAGGAAGTTTTCTCCAACAATCTCCCTTTTGATGGCAACAAAACTTTCCTGCAGATTTGAACACTATTGACCTGCAAAAACAATACTTAAGCAAGCCAAGTTTTCTTATAAAAGATAAGTAGAGATTAGGATAAGGATAGTAGCGATTTTACAACCACAAAAACGTGTTAGTCCTGTAAAACAACTATCTTTACCATAATCAATAACATAGCTTAAGTTACTGCAAATCAAAGCATCAAATCAAATAGTCCAAACCAGTTAGTCCAAACAAAAGATAAGTCCAACCAAAAATTAAAATCAAAATCAAATTTGCATCAACTTCTCCCCCTTTTTGTCAACAGCAAAAAGTGGAGAACGAATAAAAGAGTTGGTTGAAAATAGAGTCAGAATCATGGCTGTTTTGGAAGACGAACAAGCTCGAACTCTCCTATAGAATTGATTGTCTTCTCAAGCCTTGCAAAACTCTGCTTCAGTGATTGAAAATCTTCACCCTGCACAGATGACTGCACTTGAATCTTTAGGGTGTTTAACTGATCGTGCAGAGACACTGAAGTGGCCATGAAAGCATTCTTGAGATCATGCATCTCATATCCCATAGCATATTGCTGCTTCCTTACATCCAATAAAATCTCTAGCAGTCTCGAAAGGTCTGCTGTTTGTTTTGTTGCAGCACTAGGACCAGCCGAGTCGATTCTAAGGGTTTTGAGAATGAATGGAACTTCAGCAGATTGTCCACCATGACTACGAGTAGAGGCTTCTGGATAATGAGAGGCATACATATCCTCTAGATCCGCTGCAGAACGACTCACATCACTAGTAAAGATAGGTGAAGAAATGTCTTTCTGTCCAACATCTCCCCTTGTTTGGTTGCCTTAAGGTGGAGTAGGTAAGATTTCTTCTTGATCAAATTCAGCTTTAGAGTGATGCGCGTCAGCAGTTCCAATTCCTGCCATCTCGGAATTACTGGACAAGGAGACAGCCAAAGTTGGCTCAAAAGAGTCTTCTTGACCCCGGTCCTTTTCTCCTTCTTGTCCTCTTCTTTCTCTCCTTTTTGCTTGTTCTTCATCTCCTCTTCTTTCGTCTTCTTCCTCTTCTCTTCCTTCCTCTTCTTCCTCTTCTCTTCTTTCTTCCTCTGTCCTCTTTTGTTCTTCATCTTCCTTCTCCATCTCTTCTCTCTCTGTTTCTCTTTCTTCTGGCTCTTCTTGATTCTCTTGAAAGCTAACAAAACTCTTCAAATTTCTTAAGGCTGAAAGAGTCATTTCATCCTCATCCTCTTCATCCTACAAGATGAAAATTCTTTTCTTCTTCACTGGAGCAACCATGGGCTTCTTGCCTTTCCTCTTTGTTGCAATAGAGTCTTGTTTTGCTTTGATGGGAGACTTCTCCTTCATACGCTCCAACACCTTGTTCAGCTCTTTCAGTCGCATCTTTATGATCATTTTAAATCCAATCACCATTGGAGAAATGTTGTCAAACATAATGGTGCAGGAATGTGAATTTTAAAATGTCTAAAAAGACGTGTGATAAGAGCAAAATAAGGGAGTTGTCTTTTATTCCTCACCACTGTTCTGTACATGTGAAATAAGATGGTGTGAGGCAGAGAGAATTTGTAGCCAATGTTGATGGCATACATCAATTTCTCTTCAAACCGAGAGATATCAGTCTTGGATGTCGACTTTGGACGGATGCAGTTGATTACGATCCTGTACAACAAGATGTTAGAGGCATTCATCCTAGAATAGGAAATCTTGCTTTTAGCATCTCAATCTTTCACCAATGATAGAGTAGCAAGAGCAACAGACACGCTAATTGGTTGGAAACTCGCTCTTTCCACCCTAATTATGTCAGCCAATGTGTCCATATTCACCAAAAACTCCTTATCCCTCACCGTGAAAGAGAAACTGTTTGCATTCAAGAAAGATAAGTTTGAGTAAAAATATGCTGTGAGTTCAGGATAGGCAGTAGTAGATTCAGAACAAAATCGCTCCAATTGCAGTAGAGCGAACTTCTCTCACAGACTTACTTTCACTGAATCAAGGAAATCAAAATCGACACTCCTAGGATTCATGACCCCTCTCTTCATGAAATTTAAATAAACCCTCTCCTGGTTTTTCGATCTGAAAAGACTTGAACCATCACCAGCAATGTTTGCAGCCACTCTTGCTCTAGGCTGAAAATGGGTAAACATAGGTTCATTGTCGTCCTGTCCTTGTGGTTGATTAGCAGTCCCAAAGCGCGGGTCACTAGGAAAGTTGGCGAAGGCTTTTTCAGCCGATCCCTTTTCGGCAATACCCATATTTTCCATATCACACAGAAAAAGAGTCTCATTTTTATAACCTCTCTCTCACAGGTATTCATCAATCAAGGACATAGTGGTTCCCCCTCTTTTCAAATTAGAATAAAGCTTGAAAGCAACTTGAGGAGTTAACGTTCTTACAGGTTCCACTTCTTCCAACACTTCTTCTTTTGGATGAGTCGGTGGGGGATTTTGACGGTGCTAAGAAGGTTGTTGCTGACTTTGTCGCTGTGGAGGAGTAGAATCTTCTTCTTCGGTCAAGTCGAAATGCGTAGGACCCTTAGGTTTGTGCCGTGGTCCCATACTTGCAATTCTTGATCACTTTCTCGAAGACATTGTCTCTTCAAAGGGAGAAATTCACAGTCTTGCTTGAAAGGTGAAAACTTTTTGGATTAAACAACAGGGAAAGTGAGAGCAAGTGGGAGTTTAGAACCTTTTAGGGTTTGAGAGTGAAAACGAAGAAGTCGGATTTCAATAGTATATAAAGCAAGTGAAGCAAGGTAAACGAATGACATAAAAGGAAAAATAAAAATACCTTTTCAAAAAAGAATAACTGCCTTTTTGAAAATAGATAACTGTCTTTTGAAAATAAATAATTTCAATCAATTAGCGATTAATGAGTAATCGTACCTTTTCAAGTTTTTAACCAAAAAATTAAATTACTAGTACCAAAATAACTTACAGTCGTAACTCTTGGTCTTCTAACTCTAAACACCTTCAGACTTTATCTCTGAGTTTGAGCTCCTTCAGACTTTAAAAGATATGGTGTTCAGTTTGATGCGAATAGATTCAAATAGTCTTTTCTCTGGTGGCTTTGTAAATATGTCCGCCAGTTGATTCTTTGAATCAATGAATTGAATCATAACTTCTCCATTTTGAACATGATCTCTTATAAAGTGGTGTCAAATCTCTATATGCTTTGCTCTTGAATGAAGAATTGGATTCTTTGTGAGATTAATTACGCTGGTGTTGTCACATTTGATCTCGGTGCATGAATCTTGGATTCCAAAATCTCTCAATTGTTTTATCCATAAGATTTTAGAACAGCAACTTCTAAAGGCCACATACTCTACTCCTGCTGTTGAAAGAGCCATAGTACTTTGCTTCCTTGAGAACCAATATACCGTCCTGTTTCCTAGCAATTGACAAGTGCCGGAAGTACTCTTTCTATCAACGCTGCAACCTGCTAGATCTGTGTCTGAAAATCCAAGGAGAGTAAAGTCTCCTTCTTTGGGATACCACAGACCTAACTTTGAGGTAGTTGCAACGTATTTGATGATGCGTTTTGCAGCACTTAGATGAGATTCTTTGGGATCAGATTGAAATCTAGCACAAATGCAAACACTAAACAAAATGTCAGGTCTAGAAGCAGTAAGATAAAGAAGTGAACCAATGATACTCTTGTAGAGCTTCTGGTCAACTTTCTTTCCTCCTTCATCTTTATCTAGCTTCGAAGAACTTGACATTGGTATCTTAGTCTTTTTGCAATTCTCTAATCTGAACTTTTTAACGAGTTCTTTTGCATATTTTTCTTAGTGAATGAAAATTTCTTCCTTCAATTGTTTCACTTATAATTCGAGAAAGAATGATAGTTCACCCATCATGCTCTTCTCAAATTCATCCTGCATAGACTTTGAGAACTTCTTGCACAGGTTTTCGTTAGGTGATCCAAATATAATATCATCAACATAAATTTGAACAGGTAGAAAGTTTTTACCTTCTCTTTTAATAAACAAAGTAGTATCAACTTTTCCTTTCACAAAACTATTTTGAATTAAAAACTTACTTAACCTGTCGTACTATACTCGAGGTGCTTGCTTTAAACCATATAGAGCTTTTTTCAGTCTGAATACTGAGTCTGGTCTCTTTGGGTCTTCAAATCCGAGAGATTGTTTCACATAGACTTCTTCTTGGATAAATTCATTTAGGAATGCACTTTTGACATCCATTTGGAATAACCTGAAATTTTTATAACAGGCCAAAGAAAATAATAATCTAATTGCTTCTAACCTTGCTATTAGTGTGTAGGTCTCATCATAGTCTATCCCTTCTTCTTACGTATATCCTTTGGCCACGAGTCTTGCTTTATTCCTGACCACTTTTCCTTTTTCGTCCATCTTATTCCTGAAAACCCATTTAGCTCCAATAATGGATTTACCTTTTGGTTTAGGAGTTAATTCCCAAACTTCATTAATGCTGAATTGTCTGAGCTCTTCTTGCATAGCTTCAATCCATCTTTCGTTAGTTAAAGTTTCTTCTATACTTTTGGGCTCTATTTCAGAAATAAGTGCCACAGCGCTAGACTCTTCTTGTTTTTTTGGATCTGGTACAAATCCCTTCGTTAATGTCACCAATGATGAGTTCTTTGAGATGACTAGACTTGTGCTTCCAGTTGTTAGTCGGTCTGACAGATTGTTGATCTTCTCCTTCAGTTAATTCTTCAACTTCCGCTCATTGATTTTCTTCAGAAGTCTGAGCTACTACAGGGGAGTTGGACTTTGTAAGGTTTGGAGTAACTTCAGATTCTTTAGATTGAGTCTGAATCAATTGATTTTGCGAAGAGTCTTGAAATTTGACATTCATAAATTCTTTCACAGACTGAGTCTTCTTGTTAAATACTCGTAGGCTTTATCGGAGGTTGAATATCCAAGGAAGATTCATTCGTCTGATTTTTTTTCAAACTTACCAGTTCGGTCGTTTGCATTTTTCAAGACAAAACATTTGTAACCAAACACATGAAAATAATAAACAATTGGCTTATTTCCTTTGAATAACTCATAGGGAGTTTTCTCCATAATATGCCTTAAGAATACTCTGTTAATAATATAACATGCTATAGAAACTGCTTCAGCTCAAAAATGAGAAGAAATATTACTTTCTATTAAAAGAGTTCTTACCATTTTTTGCAAAGATCTATTCTTTCTTTCCACAACTCCATTATGTTTTGGAGTGTATGAAGAGGAGAAAACATGCTGAAAACTAGATTCATCACAGAGTTTGGCAAAGTCTTGATTTTCAAACTCACCTCCATGGTCTGTCAATATGCTTGAAATAACATATCCTTTCTCATTCTAAACTTTCTTTGCAAACTTTGAAAAGTGAGAAAAGGTTTCAGACTTATTTGCCAATAAGTAAACCCAAGTAAATCGTGAATAATCATCCATAATTATTAGGCAATATCAGAGCCATGGTTTCGTTTGTAATATTATCCACTCCATGCGCTTGATAGGTGAATCTAGTGCTGAGAAGATCTCTTCACATTATGTTTACAGAACCAGAAATCCTTGAAGCACTCGTTTCTCTTGCTCCTTCTCCTTCATCTTCAACCCCTCCAGAATTTCATGTTTCCAATGCTTCTAAGATAGATTATCTTTATGAAGTCTCTCTTAGTGATGAAACCAAGATTTCTGAAATTCAACTTCCTCTCATGAACCCTTACTCCGCTTTTGCCAAACTCAACTCGTCATTTTCACCCATTCGCTCCATCCGTCAACTTATTCATCAAACCCCAAAGCAAGTAAAGGAGTACGTCTAGTCCTCCAAATTCGACCAGCACCCCATTCCTGCTATTGAAAAGGAGTACTTTGTTACTCTTTAGATCCCTCCAGAATTTTCCTAGACAATGGGCTCAACAAGGATATACTCATGTCCATTATGGAGTTGTTCGTCTTGCTCTCACCTTCCATGGTCGAAAAGGTTTGCCAGTTGTGGCAAGAATTGCGCTGTTGGATACTAGGTTTTTACAATATCAGCATGCTTGCATTGGTACTGTCCAAACTACTTTGAATGCCGGAACAGTCTTTGTGACCTTGTATCCAAACTTCAACATCGCTCTTTCAGACCCCTAGCTACTTTCTTTCTTAAAAGTCCAAGTCCAGCTCACTGGAGCTCCTCAAACTGCTGACTCTGTAGCTGCAACCCTACATTACCAGATGGTTTATCGGGTGCAAAACCATGCTCTTGATCTAAACTTCAACAATGGTAACGAAGATGCCTTGTTTATCTCCATGCAGAATGATCAAGCATCTTGCATCCATGTTCCCAGACAGATCTCGAAGGATACGTTGGTCAAGCTCCTTCCAGAGACTTGGATTACCAATTATGAAAAGCTACACCAGCATAACAAGCCTTTCCAATCCACGGACTCGGAGTTCGTAAGGAAAAAGATGGAACCGTTTCCATCAAATTTGGTAAGGAAAAGGAAGAAAGTCCTTCTATCTTCCAGACCCTCTTAATAATTGAACCATGTGTTCCAGAATCAATTTCCGAGCCAGATCCCAAAAAGCTTGTTCGACACTTCAACAGTAATGGACATCCTGTCCATCACTACAAAGACAACTATGGCCATTGTTTCTGGGATCCTTTCTGTCAATGTTCCTATTGTACAAATTCCCCTGGTGAGGTAGATCCTTTTACAAAACCTCCACCCCGAAGGAAAAGGCCAAAGGATAAGGTGTACCAAAGGTACTTAAACGGAGATCCCTCCGTTGATACTCTTGGTGAGGGTGATAAATACCAGTTCATGGTTTCTTATGCACCACCTCCACCACCAGAGTTCAGTACTACATCCCAAGTTTCACCAGATCCACCAAAATCACCTCCACCATCTCCTCCTTAGAAAAAACAAGCTCTCCCCGTTTTATAAGCCAATCCTAAAATGGGCTAAGAAGCATTCTTACCCACTTGAGGTTCCAGCAGAAACACCATCCACTTCTTCCATTGATATGTTCCATGATACAAACTTTCCTCCTCTTGTTAAAGAAAGTTCAAAACTTTCTTTTTCTACTCCAGAAGAATTCATTGATCCACAAGGCAGATATCGCCATGTTCCTAAGATAGTTGCCCCCACTGATGTGGATGAGCATGGAAGACATAAAAGAACTCTTGCTGCTGAAGCTGTTCTAAATTGGCAATCAAAGACTCTGTTAGCACAAAACAATGCCTTCAAGGCAATTGATTCCAAGATTGGAAATATGCAACAAGATCTCCGAAAGTATGATGAGATGAGACCACTAAGAAAATGGTTTCCGAATTCCAAAAGAGGCTAAATGCCTTGGAATCAGGACAACATCTAGGGTATCATCATCTAGAGAGCCTGAAGCCAGAGATAGAAAAACTCAAGAGGCAAATTCAACTCCTTGAAGAAGGAAGGTTCAGACCTTTTGATCCTTTTGCAACTCCTGTCAGAACTGGGTATTTGCCTTCACCACCCCAAACGTCTATTTTTGCTACCATCCCAGAAGATTCTTTCAGAAAAGAACCAAATATGGCAAAATTGCGAGATCGTATCAAAAAGTTGCAGAAAGACAAAGGAAAAGAAATGATGCTTCCAGAATCAAGTTCGATTGTTATAAGAGAAAGGCCAGATCATATGATGTTATCCAATCAATTAGAATCTTTTCTAAACGATTTGGGTACCCAGGAACCTGACCCTGTTATCCAATAGCCTGATCCTGCCATTCCAGAAAACCAGATTCTACTCCCAGCTGAACAAACTTCTCCTAGCATCTTTGATACTGAATCAGATTCAATATCCCTTTCATCCTCATCATCCTTCTCGATTCCTACTATTGATTCCCTCCCTATTGAGCCAATCACTTCATCAATATTCATGGCTAATCCTCCAGATCATGAGATAGAATCAAACTATTATGAGCCAGAAAATGTTCGGAGAGACAATCCCGGAAGGCATGTATCCATGGCATCAAAACAATTTTTCACCATCGATGATATTCCTTATCACAAATGGCCAGAAAGACTTGAAGAATTTCATACTTGGTTGAACACTCAGTCCATCACCAACCATGATATGAATGATGTCATTTACAACTTTGTTATGAGGTTCTCAAGAAGCCTCAAGCTTTTGTGGAAATCAGTTTCAGAACAAGACCAAAATCATTTTATGATGTCACCTGATTTTAGCCATGCCATCACTATCTTATATCATGTCTTTGTAGGAAAACCCACTGACCTCATAGAAATGAAAAGAAGAGAATTTTTCGAAAGGAAATGTTGCTCTCTCCAAAAGAAATATCTTGATAAGCATTATCGAATAATGCTTCACCTTGTCTATCAGATTGGAGCCGATCCAAATCTGAAACATGTTCTCCTGACTTCCATCCCTAAAGAGTTATCCCAGATGGTGGAAAGATCTTTCTTTGGAAGACAAAGGAGAATACAAGGTATTCCCTTAGGAGAAATACAACAAGAAATCCATCTGTGCCTTGAAGAACTGTGCTTAAAACGCCAGATGGTCCTTACCTATATCACAGATGACAGAAGTCTCGAGACAGCCTGCTCTCGCCAGAAGTTAAAGATCAAATGTTCAAAACAAGACTGTGATGGTACTTATGGAAAGTTTTCTCGGAAGAAGAAACACTTCAAGAAGTTCTAGATGAAGAAGTCCAAACATGGCCCCAAGAACTTCCGGAAAAAGAAGAAATGGTGATACCTACGCAAAAAAAAAGGATTGCACAAGCCATAAGAAATCAAACCGTTGCTTCATCTGCAATCAAAAGGGACATTTTGCCAAAAATTGTCCATAAGCGAGAAAAGGTCAGAACCGTCTAATTCATCATATTGAGAATGAAACAGGTATTTCTCTTGAAAATGATGATATTGAATCCTTATTCTCTGCTGATGAAGAACCATTTGAACAAACTCTTTGTGTCATTCCCTTTTACCAAACTTCCAGTGAGACTAAGTCAGACTCAAAGTCTGAAGACATTTTTCACATATCCCCTAGATCTCCAGAACCAAGTCTTGACATATTTTCAAGTCAAACTCACTGTCCCCATTTCCCTGTGAAAATACTCACCTCGAAGTTTGCCAAGCCTATCATTGTTATTGCTCTCATTGATATCGGAGCAAGTTGTTCCATTCTAGATACTAAAGTTCTACCTGAAGAATATTGGACTCCCTATGTCCGATATTTCAACTCCGCCTCTGGAGATATTTTCTCCACAAATGTCAGGACCACTCCCGTAACTGTCCAGTTCTTTCCCCAGTGTTCCATAACCACAAAATTTTTTGGATCCAGTCCCCCCAATAAAGACCTGATAATTAGGTGGGATATCATGACTCAAATCTTTCAGCTTCGTATCATTCCTGGAAAAGGTCTTAGGTATAACGACCAATTCTTTGAGTTCGTCAATATTCATAGACTCTTTTCCATTCAAATGAGTCTATTAGATCCAATCATGCAAAAGTTGTTAGAATCTTGTTCGGAATCCCATTCAGAATTTGCTCAAAAGTTCCCATCCTTTATGGGAAAATCCAGAATTTTTTGTTCGCCTTCCTTTCAAGAAGAAAGAAGATATAAACCCAACCAAGGCGAGCCATATATGGGAATGAAGTCAGAGCATCTAGCTTTAGCCCAAAGGGAATGCTCAGAACTATTGCAACAAGGCCTTATTGAAATCTCCAACTCTCAATGGGCTTGTGAAGCCTTTTATGTCAATAAGCGTGCCGAGCAAAACAGGGGAAAAATGAGACTGGTGATCAACTATCAACCTCTCAACCTTTTTCTCCAAGATGATAAATTTCCTTTACCTTCTAGAGATTCTCTCTTTCTTGGTCTAACCAAGGCCCACATCTATTTCAAATTCAACCTCAAAGCCGAATTTTGGCAATTGGGCATCCATCCTAAAGACAGACATCCAAAACAGGGTTATGTATTCCAAACCAGCACTTCCAGTGGAAAGTTCTTCATTTTGGTCTAAAAGTAGCACTATCTCTTTTCTAGAAGGCCATGTGTCGAATTTTCCAACCAATCTTGTCAAATGCTACTGTATACATTGACGATATACTGCTCTACAGCCATGATGAGCAGTCACATTGCCAACTTCTTGAGCAGTTTACAGAAATCGTGAAAAAACATGGCATCATGCTTTCTCAAAGAAAGATGAATATTGCTCAGACAGAGATTGAATTTCTTGGTATGCACCTGAACAAAGGTACATATTATCCAGGGCCACATATTGCTCAAGAGTTATTGAAGTTTCCCGAAGATAACTTCACTACAAAACAAGTTCAGCAATTTCTTGGGATAATCAATTATCTTAGAGATTTTGTCCCAAAAATTGCAAAACTCTTGATTCCTTTGCAATCTATGCTGAAGAAGAATCCCCCACTTTGGGGAAATTCTTAGACTAAAGCTATAGCTAAGCTCAAGGAGATTATGCAGAATCTCCCACCATTGCAAATACCATCAACAAGAAAAAGAATTCTTCAAACTGACTCCAGTGATGAATACTGGGCAGCCATCCTGTTCGAAGAAATTGATGGTAAAAGACACCTTTGTGCTCACAAAAGTGGAAAGTTTTCTCAAGCTGAAATGCATTACCATTCCACTTTCAAAGAAATCTTAGCAGTAAAAAATGGAATCAAAAAATTTGAGTTTCATCTCATTGGCCATCATTTCCTGGTAGAATTAGACATGGCATCTTTCCCTCAGATGACCAAGTTTAAACAGAAACAGATTCCAAATTCCCAACTGCTTCGTTGGACTGAATGGTTTTCAAAATACTCTTTTGAAACCAAACATATTCCTGGAGAAAAGAATGTGCTTGTTAACTTCTTGTCAAGGCCAAAAGCACCAGCCGAAATCAACATGTAAATCAAAAAGCCTGCTTTTCATATATTCAATCATGGCGTGAAATACAAGATTGAGAAAATCAAAGATTTGCCAAGTTGGAAATATCCCCAGGAGATTATTCAGCAAATCCAAAATGATAGCCTCGCTAAGAACTTGGAGAACCTTATGTGGCAATGCCACACAAATCTATTTAGATTCAATGGAGGTTCGATTCTTTATCCTTTTGGATTAAATTCGGATTATCCATTCATACATCCTCTTATCTGAAAGGAAGATGATTTCCCTGATCAACTCAAGACGTTATTATGGTACTTAACCAATAAGTACTTGATAGCTATTGAAATTCCAACTAGAAGATTCATTGCCAACCTCACCAGGATATTGTTACTTGGAAGAAATATTGAAAGAGAAAGTGATCAAAATCTCTTAGACTTTCTCAATTGGTTCTATTCTCCTACCCACCGGAAACATCTCTTGGGAAAAAGAATTGAGAACCACAACACCAAATCCCGAAAGTCCATACCATCTTGTTTTCCAACGTCCATGGCATTTTTTCACAAATAATGGCCACATCATTAATGCCCCACAGGAAATAGGAACCACATCCTATAAACCTCATTTGGATAGCCGAGAAGCTCGGATTCACAAATCTTATCCAGGATCTGTTAGATCTTGTGAACACCAGTACCAAGAACTCTAGAGAATCTTGTGCTAGGAGAACAAAACCATTCCTAAAGATGCTTGGAATTACAATGTACCTCGCTGCATGGGATCATTATGACCTAGCACCAAAAGCTAAGGAAGCACTCAGACAATGCAGACAAGCTGCATCATCCCAAGATCATGAAATGACCGGTGTAGATGACATTGTCCAATCCACTCAGGAGCCCTATGCACGCTTTGGAGGTCCTCTTTCCCAGGATCCCTACGATCTAAGACCTTTGTCTCAAAGCATGAACACATCTTTTTATGCACAGCCAACCAATTGGCCTCAACCAAGCATTCCTGCCGACACTGCAGTACGTGACAATACAGACTTGGCTCGAGAAGAAGCATCTCACTGGGCTCACATAGAAGCATCCTCATCAAGACAGCTCGACCAGATTCTCTCACCAGAAGACCTTGAAGCACTTGAGCAAAAATACGATGAACATTGCCTAGCAACAGTACACAGCTCGGATGACTCCGACTATGACTACAATGCTCGTGACGGACGAGACCGTTGAGTCCTTAAATTTTCACTGTAGCAAGTCACTATTCACTTTTACTGTAGCACTAGGCTAGGGAAAGTACTATTTACAGTACAGTTATTATTCATAGTGTGCGAATAATTCCCTCCCGGAGGTTTCTAATGCCTTTGTTTGTATCCTAACCCATGAGCTTGGTCCTTGTGCGTGTCTTTGTGACCTCTTATCGTCTATAAAAGGTAAGGAGGGTGTATTGTGTTGGGCAGAGTCCCTTGAAGTAAAGTGAGTGTTTTATGAAAACCCTCTCTATGGCTTTCTAAACTCCTCTTCTTCTCTAGCCCGGTAGATCCTCCGAGAAATGCAGCTTGGGTAGATTAGAAACGTTTCCATCTTGGCATCTTTGGGTGTCTCTAGGCTCTGAACTAAAGGGCTGAGTGGTTTTCTGCTAAAAGGCTATCCCTAAAGGGCTTGAACGGGTTGTTCGCCCACTGTGGGAAGCATACCTGCAGGAAATTTACTCTCCTTCCCTGGTTTTAAGTCTAGGTCCATTCATGGTATCAATGAGGTCCATATGCATAAGCTGCAAAGCACGATTAATAGAAACTTGATTTATTGGTTTAAAAGAATTTCTAACTTGTTTTCCCAAAACACATGGTGTGCATAAGTCAGACTTTTGGTATTTTAGGTTGGGCAGTCCACAAACAAGCTTCTTAAAAGAGATCTTGGCAATTTGCTTTATGTTGACATGGCCAAGCTTTCGATGCCAAAGTTTTGCTTCATTTTGAATTGAGATTAGACATTGAGATCTTTATGCTTTTATATCCAAAAGATAAATATTCCCATGTCTTCGTCTAGTAAAAGATTAAGAAAGATCTTTACTAGTTCCCGAACATATTCTTTCTTGAAAGTTGATTTTGAATCCAGTGTCGCACAGTTGGCTAATGTTGAGTAGATTGTAATTCAATCCTTCCACCAATGAGACATTGTTGATTGTGGGGCTTCCAATCTTTACAATTCCACATTAAAAAATTCTTCCTTTGCTGTTTCCACCAAACGAAACTTTTCCTCCTTTCATTTTCATAAGCTTTGTAAAACAACTTGAATATTCTGTCATGTGTCTCGAGCAGCCACTATTCAAATACCACTTTATCTTTTTCTTGATAGTGACCTGCAATTGTATAAGGAACTCAAGCTTTCTTTGGTACCCACATTTTCTTGGGTCTAATCTTTACCCATTCCTTCTTAACAGGTCTCCAAACCATAGGACATTCTTTCTCAAAATGTTCTGAGCTGTTACACTTAGAGCATTTGAGAGCACTAGGGCCAACAAGTTTTACAAAGACATTTTGAAAATGATTTTTATAAGAAGTCTTTGTAGGTCTTTGTTTGATTCTTTTCTTTACTTTTGGAAAATCAATTAGAGGAATGGTTTCAAGCCATTCTTAAACCCGATTTGTTGAAATAAGGTCTTTGTACTGAAAGAATCTTTTCCAATTTCTCAGATCCTATTGAAAATCTTTTTGAGATATTTGAAATATCCTTTTTCAGAAATGTATTTTCTTTTAAAAGAGAGTTAGCATTTCCTTTCAAAACAATAAAACTTTTGTCTAGATTTTCAAACTTTTATTTCCAAGAATTTTCCTGTTGCTTAAGTGTTAAATTCTCCATTTTTACCTCGGAAATCCTTTTAAGAGAAGTCTTGAGACTAAGACAGAGTTCTTCTATGTACTTCGAGACTTTGACAGGGATATTTAAATTACTAACCTCGATTTCACTGTCTGAGTCTGAATCTGTTCCAAAATCTGAGTCTAATTCAAAATATGCCATAAGACATATGTTGACATATTCTTCATCACTTTCCTGACCTCACATTCTGTATCACTCCATGTCTCTACTTTGAGAGCCTTCTTGAACTTTTCAGTTCTTGCTTTCTTTTTCTTTAACAGAGGACAGTTGAGTCTGATGTGTCCTTTTTTCTTGCATTCAAAACAGACTACATCTTTGTTGATCTCGTCATCCTCATTTGATTTGTTCTGGAATTTTTGAGAACCTTGTTTCTTCCAATTAAATCTTCTTCCCTTTCTGTTCAGTTTCCTGAACTTCCTTATCATTAGTGCTAGCTCTTCATCATCCATGTCATCTTCAAAATCTGGATCATCAGAATCATCGTTAGATTTTAAAGCAATTGACTTCTTACCTTTGGGATCTTCTTCCTCATTTAGTTGTTTCACTTCGTATGACTAAAGTGTGCCTACAAGCTCATCAACTGTAAGAGGCATGATCCTTTGGGTTTCTCTTATTGAAGTCTTCACGTGATTGCAATCTTTAGATAATCCTCGCAGCAGTTTATTGACCTTCATTGGTCCTGAGACTAGCTGTCCCTGATATGATAGACTGTTTACAATTTCTGTAAAACGACTAAACATGTCAGTAATGGATTCTCCTGGTATCGTCTTGAAGGCTTCATACTGTCCGAGTAGAATATTGATCTTTGTTTCTTTAACTCGATCGGTTCCCTCATAGGTAACGTGCAACCTATCCCAGACTTCTTTTGCTGTTTCACAAGATAAAATTCTGTTATATTCAGTAGGAGATAAAGCACAGTATAAAGAGTAGATAGCTTTAGTATCAAGCGCTTGTCTCTTGGTTATTTCTTCTTGTGCCATTTCGCCAGTACCTACAACTTCTTTTCCTCTTTCTAAGACTGATGTAGCTTTAGGAATGATTCCCTTTTCTACCACATCCCATTCCAAGGGATCTTTCAATCTTAGGAATGCCTTCATCTTGTTTTTCCAAACATTGTATTCCTTTCCATCAAAGTAAGGCGGCCTGATGTTGCTTTGGCCTTCAACTAAACCTGGAGCCAAAACACTAGCCGTAGATCTTTAGCTTAGAAGTAAAAAACACTTCAATAGATCGAGCATACAAGCTTTGATACCAATTGATAGGGCTAGTAAGAGCATCTAGAGGCGAATGAATAGGTGATCAAATAAGTTTTTGCAAAACTTAACAGATTAATTCGTCTTCCGAAAATAATAGACTGAAGATGTAAAAGACTATAAATAGTTATATAAAGCTACAAATTAAAGTAAAAAGATTAGAGAAAGAGAATTGAAACACAAGGTTTACAGTGGTTCGGCTTAGACCAAGCCTACATCCACTCTCCCGCATTGACAGCCCTCTGGCTGGATTCCACTGAGAACCAAAAGAGATTTTACAGTCTCACATCCTTGATTCCATAGTGTAGAAACTCTATTATACTTCCTCAAGGTCTCACAAGTATTTAATCTCTCTTTTGAGTACAATTTAAGCTCGACAAATGAAACAACAAAGAACTAGGAGTTTCAGACTTTGGAATTTTTCTATCACGCATACACTCAAATAACTTGAGCGTCTTCCTTATATACTCCTCCATGCCTTCATAACTGTTGATACCTTCTAAAGGAGTTCTTCTAATCTACCCGTTGGACATAATCAATTAGGGAGATCTCGAGTTATTTAAGGAATCTGATAATAGCCCATCAATCATGCTCACTCATATAATTAGAATCTAGGTTTTCATAAGTAGAACCTTCCAAGTATACTTCGTCAATCAACAGATCTACTTATCCGAATTGATATTAATAAGAATAACTGATCACAAGATGCTATTTCCAGTCGTAAGATCTTCTTCATTTGTACGAACCAAATCCTTAAGGATATACTCGCATATGAACAAGTTTTCTTCATTGGATAAACCTTTTCTTCGTCGGTCTAGAAACTGTCAGTGAGGGCAGACTTTAAATCTTGAGTCTGGGGGTCTTGAGTCTTGAGTCTTCAGACTTTGACGATAGAGTCTGCAAGTCTTCAGACTAAACTGATGAAAACGTTTTATTAACTTCAAAACAAATAAGGAAGTTTTCTCCAACACGTGGACAATCCCTCACTTAATGACCATGCTGGCCACATCTATAGTGCGCTCCAGTTATATTGGGACACTGGTTTGGTTCGTGCTTCCTTCTACAAACTTGACACCTATTTGGTGAGTCTTTTGCCTCCCGTCAGGTGACAGCATGTACCATTTCTTGTGCCGGGGGCTTGTTCCAAGTTACCCCACTGTGCATTCCGAGGCACATTCCTTCTGTTCTATTCTATCGGCGGCGATGGCGACAGTTGTTATGGTTTCAATTGTCTGCGCGGACAATTTCTGGCCAGGTGACCCTACTGGCCACACTTAAAACAACCGCTCGTCCTAAAATGGCATGGGGTCGATCCATGTCACCTTCCACAGAAGTGACACACGACATTCTGACTCAGTGCTCACTTTCCAATTCTACTCCTTCAGTTGGGACGAACGGGGTGCTTTCTTTCGATCATCAATTTCTTCCTAAACTGATTTCCATCTCTGCCTAAACTGAATTGCAACCTAGATGCGGTGGCTCACTCCCCGATCACAGTTCCTGTTTGGACCTCAACAGGTGCGGCAACAACAGCGGTTTTGAAACTGGCAGCGGTAGTGATGGTGGCAACAGTGTCGACTCGGTCATGTGCTTGTTGGCCTAACAAGTTCCCAAGAGTCACTAGCACCTGAACGATCCCGTCAAACTTAGGATTGCTCGATACTACTACATTAGTACTAGCCTACAGAGGTACTCTCTCACTTGCGCTGGCCTGAGCCGGTGCTCTGCCTCGACCACCTCGGACACTGATCCTCGTCGGTGTTCTACCTGAGTAACAAGAGGGCTACTGCCCTCTTACTAGGAGTCCTCAATTCCTGATCACTCATGCAATAGGATCTTTATAGAAACTTATTTTCTAATTCCAATACCATATTAGAATTTGAGTGATCTTAAACAAACAATCTACTAACCAACTATTATAGATATGCATCAGCATGAAATAAAGGTCAATCTTACTAATTATCCCATAAACTTATCGCACCTTATCACTCCAACTATCGACCGGCTCTGATACCACTTAATGGGGATGTTGCACCCCAAATCTCGAGCGTGTGCTCATCCCTCGGTGGTCAATAAAATTTGCAACGTCCCAGGATATGTCGCCGACCCATTCATTTTAATGCACATGCGGAAGCGAATTACTAATCCCTTAACCACAACAAACCTGGGATAGAAAAACAGGTTAACAAATTTCAAATCAAACACATTATTAAAACCACAATCTTGTTTACAAACAAAGGCCGACTCTAGGGTCTAAGTACAGGAAGTCAGCAAAAGAACGCTTCAAGTGCCATAACTTTGCCCAAAGGGACACTTAAGTGCCATAACTTACGAAAGGTACACTTAAGTGCCACATTCGAAGAAAGACGGATCACTTAAGTGCCACTCTAGCCAAAGTCCGGCTAAAACGCCGACGTGGCATTTTTCCAGCAAAGCGCGCCCAAAACGATGCCGTTTTGCACGCTGACATGGCCAAATAATGCAAAAATGGCATTGTTTTGGGCTAACGTGGTAAAAAAATTAATTAATTAAACTAAATTTAGTTAAAATATTCAAAAATAACAATTTTGAAATTAAATTTAGTTAAAATATTTAAAAATAATAATTAAAAAATTAAAAATTAAAAATATTAAAAAAAAAAAGGGAACGAGGGGGGAGGCGGCCGAGGGATCAACCCTTAGCCGTCGTCGCCGCCGCCCCGCCGTCGCCGGGAAGGGCCGGCGACGGCGGGGGGAGGGTCGGCCGAGGTCGCGGGCCCAGCTGTGGGCCGGCGACCTCGGCCGACCGGCGGCGAGGGCTCGTGAGCCCTCACCCCAGATCAGGACGAGGGTTACAGCCCTCGCCCAGATCCGGCGACGATCGACGGCCCTTGGCCAGGCCGGGTGAGTGCCGCGAGATTGCGAGACCCCCAGATCTAGCGGCGAGGGCTCGCGGTCCTCGCCCAGATCCGGCGAGGGCTCGCGAGCCCTCACCGCCAGTCGGTCGGGGTCGCCGGCCCCTGGCTAGGGCTCGGCGACCCCGGTTGACCCTCCCCCCGCCGTTGCCGGCCCTTCCCGGCGACGACGGGGTGGCGGCGGCGGCGACTAAGGGCTGATCCCTCAGCTGCCTCCCCCATTCCCTTTTTTAAATCTTTTAATTTTTTAATTATTACTTTTTAATATTTTAACTATAGACGAATTAGTTGGCACACTTCAATCATATGAAGTGGAGCAAATCAATGAGGAAAAAGATCATAAAGCTAAGAAGTCGATTGCTTTAAAATCTAACAATGATTCTCAAGATACATATTCGTAAGAAGACATGAACGATGAAGAACTAGCACTCATGATCAGGAAATTAAGGAAATTGAATAGAAAGGGAAGAAGATTCAACTAGAAGAAGCAAGGCACTCAAAAATTTCAGAACAAATCAAGCGAGGATGATGAAGTTAACAAGATGTGATTTGCTTTGAATGCAAGAAAAATGGGTACATCAGACCTAACTGTCCTCTGTTGAAGAAAAAGAAAGGAAGAATTGAGAAATACAAGAATACTCTCAAAGCAGAGTCATGAAGTGACACCGAGTGTGAGGAAAGTGATGAAGAATATGTCAATATATGTCTAATGGCAAATTCAGAATCAGACTCAAACTCTGAAACAAATTCAAACTCAAACTTAGACAAAGAAATCGATGTTAGTAACTTAAAAATTCCTATTAAAGTCTCGAAGTATATAGTTGAACTTTGTCTTAGTCTCAAAACATCTCCTAAAAGGATTTCCGAGTTGAAGAGACAAAAATTCTAAATTGAAGCAACATGAAACTTCTTGGAAAGAAAAAGTTCGAAAATCTAGACAGAAGTTTTGTTAATTTGAAAGAAAATGCAGATTCTCTTTCAAAGGAAAATACTTTTTTGAAAGATGACATTTCAAATATCACAAAAAGGTTTTCAAAAGTATATGAGAAGTTGGAAAAGATTCTTTTAGTACAAAGACATTATTTCAACAAATCTGATTTGGGTATTACACTAGAAACCATTCATTTAATTGATTTTCCAAAAGTGAAAGAAAGAATCATACAAAGACCTACAAAAGCATTTTACAAGAACCATTTTCAAAAAACTTTTGTAAAACCTGTTGGCCAAAATGCTCTCAAATGTTCAAAGTGTAACAACTCAGAACATTTCGAGAAAGAATGTCCCAAGGTTTGGAGACCTGTTATTAAGGATTGGGCAAAGACTATATTTAGTACTAACTCCCCTAGACCCAAGAAAATGTAGGTACCAAAAAAAACCTTGAGTTCTTTTTATAATTGCAGGTCACTATCAAAAGAAGATCAAATGGTATTTGGATAGTGGCTATTCAAGACACATGACGGGAGATTCAAGTTGTTTTATAAAGCTTGCTCATATAAATGGTGGAAAAGTTTCTTTTGGTGGAAATAGTAAAGGAAGAATTGTTGTATGTGGAACTGTGAAAATTATAAGTCTCACAATCAATAATGTCTCCTTGGTAAAAAGATTGAATTACAATCTACTCAGCATTAGTAAATTATGCGATACTGGATTCAAAATTAAATGCCAAGAATGCATTTGCTCGGGAACTAGAAAAAATTTCTCTCAATCTTTCACTGGATGAAGACATGAGAATATTTATCTTCTGGATATAAAACCAGAAAGTTCTCAGTGTCTAATATCAATTCAAGATGAAGCAAACCTTTTGCATCGAAAGCTTGGCCATGTGAACAAGAAGCAGATTGTCAAGATCTCCTCTAAGAAGCTTGTTTGTGGACTCCCCAACCTGACTTATCAAAAGTCTAATTATGCACACCATGCGTTTTGGGAAAACAGGTTAGAAATTCTTTTAAACCTATAAATCAAGTTTCTACTAATTGAGTTTTGCAGTTTCTGCATATGGACCTCTTTGGACCAACCAGAACTCAAAGCATTTGAGGAAAGAGATACTGCCTAATAATTGTGGATGATTACTCTCGTTTTACTTGGGTTTACTTCTTGGCAAGTCTGAAGCATTCCCTCACTTTTCAAAGTTTTCAAAGAAAGTTCATAATGAAAAAGGATATGTTATTTCAAGCATACGGATAGATCATGGAGGTGAGTTTGAAAATCAAGACTTTACAAAATTCTAGGATGAATCTGGTTTCCAGCATGTTTTCTCTTCTCCATATACTCCATAACAGAATGGGGTTGTGGAAAGAAAGAACAGATTTTGCAGGAAATGGCAAGAATCCTCTTAATTGAGAGTAAAATTTCCTCTCAATTTTGGGCTGAAGCAGTTTCTACAGCATGCTACATCATTAACAGAGTGTTCTTGAGGCCTTTATTAGAGAAAACTCCTTATGAAGTGTACAAAGGGAAAAAGCCAAATGTATCTTACTTTCATGTGTTTGGTTGTAGGTATTTTGTTTTGAAAAATGCAAATGATCGAACTGGTAAGTTTGAAGAAAAGTCAGACAAAGGAATTTTCCGTAGCTACTCAACCTCAAGCAAAGCCTACAGAGTATTCAACAAGAAGACTCAGTTTGTGGAAGAATCTATGAACGTCAAGTTTCAAGACTATGCAGAATCAATTGGATCAAAATCAACTTGAAGAATCTGAACCTGCTCCAGATTTTATAAAATCTAACTCCCCTGAAGTGGTTCAGACTTCCGAAGATAAACAACAAGATGAACCAAAAGATTCAACTGAAACAGAGGATCGACAGACCTTCAAACCAACTAACAACTGAAAGCATAAGTCAAGTCATCCTAAAGAGCTCATCATTGGCAACATTGATGAAGGAATTTGTACTAGATCCAAAAGGCGAGAAGAGTCTAGTGCTTTAGCACTTATTTCTAAGATTGAACCCAAATGTGTAGAAGAAGCCTTAACAGATGAAAGCTGGATTGAAGCTATGCAAGAAGAGCTCAGACAGTTTAGCATCAACGATGTTTTGGAACTAATTCCTAAACCTAAAGGTAAGTTTATTATTGGAACTAAATGGGTTTTCAGGAACAAGGTGAACAAGAAAGGAAAAGTGGTCAGAAACAAAGTAAGACTCGTGGCCAAAGGATATACGCAAGAAGAAGGGATAGACTATGATGAAACCTATGCATCAATAACGAGGTTAAAAGCAATAAGATTATGACTTGCTTTTGCTTATTATAAAGATTTCAGGTTATTCCAAATGGATGTAAAAAGTGCGTTCCTAAATGGATTCATCCAAGAAGAAGTCTATGTGGAACAACCACCTGGATTTGAAGATTCAAGAAAACCAGACTCGATCTATAGATTAAAAAAGGCTCTATATGGACTGAAGCAAGCACCTCGAGCTTAATATGAAAGGTTAAGTAATTTCCTAACTCAAAATGGTTTTATTAAAGGTAAAGTAGATACCACTTTGTTCATTAAAAGAGAAGGTAAAGATTTTCTACTTGTTCAAAGTTATATTGATGATATCATTTTTGGATCACCTAATGAAAATCTATGCAAGAAGTTCTCTAGATGTATGCAGGATGAATTCGAGATGAGTATGATGGATGAGTTAAATTTCTTTCTGAGATTGCAAGTTAAACAATCAAAGAAAGGCATTTTTATTCACGAAGAGAAATATGCAAAAGACCTCATTAAGAAGTTCGGATTGGAGAATTGCAAAAAGACAGAAACACTAATATCAAGTTCTTTGAAGTTGGATAAAGATGAAGGAGGAAAGAATGTAGACCAGAAGCTTTGCAGGAGTATTATTGGTTCACTTATTTATCTTACTGCATCAAGACCTGACATTTTGTTTAGTGTTTGTATCTATGCTAGATTCCAATCAAATCCCAAAGAATCTCATCTATGTACTACAAAGCACATTATCAAATACGTTGCAACTACTCTAAAGCTAGGTATGTGGTATCCCAAATAATGAAACTTTACTCTCCTTGGATATTCAAACGCATATTTAGTAGGTTGCAAAGTTGATAGAAAGAGTACTTTTAACACTTGTCAGTTGCTAAGCAATAAGCTGGTGTCTTGGTTCTCAAGGAAGCAGAGTACTATAGCTCTTTCAACAACAAAAGCAGAGTATGTGGCTCTTAGAAGTTCTTGTTCTAAGATTTTGTGGATAAGACAATAACTAAGAGACTTTGGAATTGAAGAATCTTGCACCGAGATCAAATGCGATAACACTCACGAAGAATCCAATTCTTCATTCAAGGGCAAAACATATAGAGATTCGACACTATTTCATTAGAGATCATGTTCAAAATGGAGAAGTTATGATTCAGTTCATTGACTCAAAAAATCAGTTAGCAGACATATTAACAAAGCCACTGAAGAAAAGTCTATTTGAGTCTATTCGCATCAAATTGAATATCATATCTTTTAATGGTTAAAGTCTGAAGATGATCAAACTCAGAACGTCCAAAAGTTACGACTGTAAGTTAATTCTTTGCAAGTAATTTAATTTTTGAAAGAAATTTTGAAAAGGTACATTTTTTTTTTTTGAATAGCTACTTACTTATTTTATTTTTAGAAATTATCTTTATCGAGTTTTGAATTTATGGCAGTTTTTCATTTTCGAAAAGGCAGTTTTTACTTTTTCCTTTGTGACGATCCGTATACCCCGTTTCATCTGCTTTATATACCATCGAATTTCTTCTTCTTTGTTTACACTCACTCAAACCCTAGAATACAGAGACCCTACTTTCTCTCATTCTCTGTCAAGTTTGATCCAAAAAGTTTTCACCTATTTCATCGAGCGAGTTCAAGAAATCCTCCAAGACAATGACAATGTCTTTCCAGAGGAAGTCGTCTAAAATTACGAACAGGGGACCACAGTACATGCCAAAGGGTCCTACCCACTTTGACTTAACCGAGGAGGAAGATTCTCCTCAGCAACAGTAGCATCAATAACAACATTCTCAACCGCGTCAATCTTCACAGCAAGGGACTCAAATTCCTCCGCAACAACATGCTGAAGAAGAGATCATTGAAGATGCTGAACCCGTAAGAACACTGAAACTCGAATTTCTCTTTAAACTCTACTCTAAGTTAAAGGAGGGTGAACTGCAATGATTTTCATTGATGAGTTCTTGAGCGAGAAAGGGTATAGGAATGAGACTCATTTTTTGAAGATAATGGAAACGTTGGGCATTGCGCCTGTAGGTTTGACACCAAGGACTTTTGCCAACTTTCCAAGTGATCCACGGTTTGGAACTTTTAATCAGCCTGAAGGAAAATATGATGATGAAAGGATGTACACGAATTTTCAGCCTAGGATGGGCATCGTTACAAATGTCCGTGGTGAGGAGACGAACTTATTTCACTCTAAGGACCACAAGAAGACTTTTTTGAAACTGTTGAAGAGAGGGGTAATGAACCCTAGAAGTGTGGACTTTGATTTTCTTGATTCTTTGAAGCTGAAACTGAGGGAGAAGTTTGCTCTCCTTCAACTTGAAAATTATGTTCAGAGACATCCGTCGCCTACCCGAAATTGACCACCTACTTCTATTCAAATCTATCTTTTCTAGATGCAAATAGATTTTCTTTTACAATTAGGGACAAAGAATTTGTGGTGGATGTAGACACCTTGGCAGATATGATTGGTGTGGAAAGAGGGAGTTTCCAACAAATCAGTATGTCCGTTGGTCACGCAACGTTGACTCATGTTCGGGACAGATTTGCTGAAAGTAGGATTTCTTACTCTAGAATGACTGCCTCCAATATTTTGCTTCACAAGATTGTGATCAACTGCATCAGACCCAAATCCGCTTCCAAAACCGATGTCTCTCACTCAGAAGCGAAACTGATTTATGCAATCAATATCAGATTCAAGCTTCCACTGCCTCACACTATTCTAATGCACATGTATAGGACAGTTGTGAAGGACAAGGGGCAACTACCTTACTTTGCGCTTGTCACTTGATTATTCAAACATTTCAACATTTAGTTTATTGCTACTCTGTGTGTTCGAACCATTGCTCCAATGGTGGTTGGACTGAAGATGGTTTCAAAAATGCAATTGAAGGAACTGAATAAGGCACCGGAGCGCCTGAAGGAGAAAACCCCCGCTAAAACTAAGCAAGACTCTATAGTGAACAAGAGGAAAGGCAAAGAGCTCATGAGTGCACCAATCAAGAAGAGGAGAGCACTCATCTTGCAAGATGAAGAAGATGAGGATAGTATCACTCTTTCCACTTTTGCCTTAAGAAATTTGAAGAGCTTTGTTAGTTTTGAGGAGACAGAGAACAGAGAGAACAGAGAGAACAGAGAAAGAGAAGAGACAGAGAAGAGAGGTGAAGAGAAAGAAGAAAAGAGAACAGAGAAAGAAGAAAGAGGACGAGAAGGGGAAGATTAAGAGGGTCAAGATGATTCTCATGAGCCCACATTTGTTGTATTCTTGTCAGATGACTCAAAAGAGACAAGGGATGGGACTACAGGAGTCGAAAGAGAAAAAAAACACTTGGGTGCTGAAGAAGAGCAAGAACAAGAAGATGAATTATTTTCTCCTCTTGAAGGCACAAAAATAGGGGGAGCTACTAATAAAAGAGGTACTTCTTCACCTGTTTTCACTAGTGATGTTAGTAGATCTCCAGTTGATCCAAAAGATGTCTATGCCTCTCAATTCCCTGAAGCTGATGTTGAGGCATCATCTCCAAGTTTGGATGTTCCAACTGAGGCCCCTTCATCGATTAACACTCCTCAAACTAACTGTGCTAAAGCTAGCACTCAAACAGAACAAACAATAGACTTTAAAAGAATGCTCGAGCTTCTTGTGGAGATTAAGGCTCAGTAATATGGGATGGAGTGTGAAATACAGAACCTTCAATATGCACATCAAGCCACTTCAGTCTCTCTACATGATCAGGTACAAGCCCTAAAGCTTCAAGTTCAAGATAATGCAAAGGATGAGGACATTCAACAGCTGAAGGAGACTCTGAAGGAGCTGGAGGAGATTGTCAAGTTTATGGAGGATTTCCAGATTGTTCGCATTCCCAAACAGCCATGATTTTTACCCAACTACTTTTATAGTCATTCTCCATTTTTTGCTGTTGACAAAAAGAGGGAGAATTTGCGCAAATTTGACCTGATTTATCTTTATCTTTTTGGTTTGATTTTGATACTTTTTAGACTTTGGTACTTTTTTGTTTGGTTTTTTGGACTGACTTTGAACTGGTATACTTTGGACTTTTGACTGCTATTTGACTTTGAATCTTTTTTATGTTTGCAGTAACTAAGTTTGTGATACTGATTGTGGCTGGATAGTTATTTATCTTGTAAGATTAACATCTTTTCTATGGTTGCGGAATCAATGCTATCCAAGTCCTAATCAACTTATCTTTATAAGATATCACGTACTGCTTAAGTGTTGTTTTACAGGTCAAAATTATTCAAATTTGCGGGAAAGTTTTGTCACCATAAAAAATGGAGAGATTGTTGGAGAAAACTCGCTTATTATTTTGAAGTTGACAAAATATTTCCAATAGTTTAATCTTAAGACTTGCAGACTTAGTGTTATAGTCTGAAGAACTCCAGATTTTACCGTCAAAGTTTAAAGACCACCAGACTTTAATCTTAAAGTCTGTTCTCACTGACAGTTTCCAGACTGAAGAATGAAGATTTATCCATATGCGGGATTATCTTCAAGGATTCGATTTGTATGGTTTTTGGATAACCTTATGACTGGATATAGCACCAACTTGATTGATTATTCTTATTGTAATTAACTCGGATGTGAAGATCTTTTGAAAGAGGAAGTATACTTGGAAGGTTCTACTTGTGGAAACTAAGATCTTGATTGTATGGACGAACAGGATTGATAGGCTTTCATCACAAATCATCTAACGACTCGAGATCACGTTAATTGATTTTGTCCAACGGGTAGGTTGGAAGAATTCCTTTGGAAAGTGCCAACGGTCATGAAGGCATGAAGGAGTATTTAAGGCGGACTCTCCAGTTGTTCGAAGAAGTGCGTGAGAGAAAATTTTCAAAGTTTGAAACTTTCCAGTTCCTTGCTCTTTCACTCATCGAGCTCAAAATTGTATACAAAAGAGAGATAAATTCTTAGTAAGACTTTGTGAGAGATCAGTAGAGACTCTTCACTGAAAAAGTCGAAGATCACAAGTTGTAATATCTCTTTTGATTCTTAGTGGAATCCAGCCAGTGGGCTATCAGCGTGGAAGAGTGGAACCACTATAAACCTTGTGTTCTAATTCTCTTTCCCTGAACTTCTTTATTTCTTACTTTTATTCGTAGCTTTATTTGTTTGCTCAAAGCTGAATACATTCATAGTCAGTGATATTCTAAAAGCAACTTACTTCTTCTAAGTCTTGCAAAATTTTTTTTTTACACATATTCACCCCCCTCTAGGTGTTTACACTAGCCCTTACAATTATCACCGGTCTAAGGTACAAAAGATCTGTCTATGCAATTGTTTTCATCTCTCTATTCTTCCATCCCCTGTAATCAGTTTGCATATGAAGAGTAATTTTATATGTTTTGTGTGGGATGATACGCTACCAATCCTTTGTCCTATGATTAGGAACAACAGATCGGTCCATGAGATTTTAGGTTGCATTTTTGCCTTGTCCCTCCTCTACTTGTCTATATAAAGAAGAAAAGATCGTTTGGCAAGAAGTCATAATATCAGAGCTTGAATGTTGTTTTGGAAGAAGTACACGTTCTGGTATGTGAACATTACATATGAAACTAGCGCTGCTTCGATTCCGACCTTTGAGGGAGGATCAGCTTGCACGGCCTGCGAATAATAATGGAGTGTTTTAAGTGAAATCTGTGTATCACTTCCTTAAAATTAGGCGGGAAAGATAGTGTAGGAAGTTAATGTAAATGGTGTGACTGCATTATGGTTTGGTGCCATGGGGTTGAAATTGATCAGAAAGAGAGGCTCACTAGCTTTGATCAGATGGCTTTTGGACATCTATCGGCATTGGAGAAGAATATGAAGGAAGCATAAAAGAAGTGCGGATGCTTTTGAGGAAGGTGGGTTCGGTTGTTTGGTGTGATTGGAAAGTGAGTGTTGAAGCTGATATAGCTAGTATAAGTACCTAGAGGGGGGTGAATAGGTATATAAAAGATTTTTCTTGATAATTGCACAATACTAGACAGTTGATAGATTTGAGACAAACAATAATCAAAGTAAGAATAAGAGAAGGGAAGAGAGAATTGAACACGCGGTTTATAGTGGTTTGGCTTATTTCAAACCTACGTCCATTGTTCTGCACTGACAGCCTATTGGCTGGATTCCACTATGAACAAAGAGATGTTACAGCGTTGTTCTTCCTTGATTTCTCGGTGTAGGTGATCTACCACACTCTCTCAAGGTATCACTAAGTATAGACACTCTTTGTGTATACAATTTCGCTCAAAATGTATCAACTAATAATCAAGGTGCTTCAGACTCTGGAATTTCTCTATCGATCATTTTCTAAAAGCAACTAGAACATCTTCCTTTTATACTCCTTTATGCCATCATACCCGTTGGCACCTACCAAAGAAATTCCTCCAATCTACCCGTTGGACGGAATCAATTAAGAAGATCATTTGAGCTATTAAAGGAACCTGACGATAGCCCTTCAATCCTGTTCGCCCATACAATCAGGATCTTGGTTTCCAAGAATAGAACCTTCCAAGAATATTTCGTCGACCATCGGATCTTCAAACGATCTTGATTACGAATAAAAGAATCCGTTATATTTATCCAGCCAAGAGATCTTCTCCAGAGGATATGACTAAATCCTCAACCAAATACTTCGGCTCTGGATTGCCTTCGTCACTGGATTAGAGAAATTGTCAATGAGAATAGTCTTGAGTCTTGAGTCTTAAGTGCTGAGTCTGGTGATCTGAAAGACTTCAGACTCTAAACAGAAGGTCTGCAATTATCCAGACTAGACTGATAGAAACGTTTTGTCGCTTCAAAATATTCTGGAAAGATTTCTCCAACAATCTCCCCCTTTTTATGGTGACAAAAATTTCTGTAGATTTGAACAACTTTGACCAGAAACATTACTCAAGCAATATGGCTATCTCATAAAAATTAATAAATCAACCAAACTCGCATCCACAGAAAATCGGTTAGTCTTTCATGAGTAAGACCATACAGCAACACTTGATATAAATGTAAACGGTCAAGCATCAAAATCCACACCCAAGTCGGGTCAACTTCAAGTTCACACCCAAGTCATACTCAAAAACAAACATTCAAACACACAAAAGAAATTTAAAGTTAAAGTTTAAAGAGTTCAAATTGCAATTCTCCCCTTTTTTGTCATCAGTAAAAAGGTGAGAAAAGAGTCAAGTTTGCTTGGGAATGCGCACAATCTGGAAATCTCCTATCGACTGTACGATGCATTCCAGTCTCTTCAAGTCTTCCCGTAGATGAGCCACCTCTTCTCCTTTGGCATTGGCTTGAATTTGAAGAGCAAGGTCTTTCATTTGATCCGCCATGATAATAGAAGATGCTTGTCCAGCATTCTTCATGACTTGAAGTTCACAGTCCAGAGCATAGATTTGACCCTGCATTTCCAGAAGAACATCAAGGATACGACGAAAATCTGTTGTATTGTCCGTCTGTGTGCTCGCATTTGCTCTCTCGGATGGAGTGAAGGCAGACGATGGAACTTCGGTGTAATCTTGCAGATTTGGTGTTGACGTATCATGTCCTTCCTCAGGCATTTGAGAAGCCTAAAAATCTTCTGGATTTGCTGGTGAGCGACTCACACCTTCACTGTTGACAGCATGTGGTGTAGTCCTTCCTTGCTCGCCATCTCCCCCTAACTCTAGGACCTCAAATGGGGAAGAGTGATGGTCATGCTCTTCAGTATCTTGATTCCCTTTGTCTCCGACTTCATCTACAGACTTTTCTTTCACTGCTTCTCCTTCTTCTTCAGCTTCTTTCTCTTTGTCTTCTTTCTCTTTCTCTTGTTGCTCCTCTACTTTTCTCTATTCTTTTCCTCTGCTTCTTTTCCTTTCTTCTGTTGTTCTGTTGATTCAAGTATAGAACGTCTGGTCCTTTTCAATGCAGAGATAGTGAGATCTTCCTCTTCATCTTCATTCTCCCAGATAAGAGTTCTTTTCTTTTTGGATGGGGCACCCATGGGCTCCTTCCCTTTTCTCTTTGATGCAGAAGATACTGGAGTCTTCACTCTGAACTTCTCCATTGCCTTAGCAAGCTCTTTCGACGCATTTTTGTCAAGCATTTTCAAACCCACCACCATTTTGTCGCATGGTCGAACACAAAGAGTATGTGGAGGTTCAATGTTCAAGTGTCTCGAAGATCTTGGTCACAAGACTCGGGTAAGGCAATTAGCCCTTGTCCTTCACCATTGCTCGTACATGTGAAAGAGAATGGTGTGAGGGAGAGAGAACTTCTTCCCCGTATTGATCGCGTACATCAATTTCGTCTCGGAGTTAGACACGCGTCTTGGATGTAGACTTTGGCCGACGATACAGTTGATCACAATTTTGTGAAGCAAGATGTTGATGGCATGCATTCTTGAGTAGGTAATTCTTCCCTCTGTATCCTTGTCTTTGACAAGCTCCAATGAGGCACGAGCAATCGAAACTTTGATTGGTTGATAGTGTCCTCTTTCAACTCCAATTATATCTGCCAACATGTCCACATCTACCACATAGTCTTGGTCTCGAACACTGAAGGATATTCTATTCGCATCTAAAAAGCTAAGATTCGAATAGAAGTATGCTGTTAATTGCCCATAACCGTCTGTGGTATCGGAGCAAAATTGCTCAAGTTGAAGCAGATTGAACTTCTCCCTTAAGTTCACATTAATGGCATCCAAGAAATCGAAATCAACACTCCTAGGATTTATCACCTCTAGTTTCAACAGTCTGAAGAACAGACTCTCCTGTTCCTTCGATTTAAACAAATCCATCCTTTTTCCCTTCACCTTCGCAGCAACACCCATTCTAGGTTGAAATTCACTGAACATTTTATCATCATCGTTCCCGTTAGTTGGATTCAGTCCCGATACACGAGGGTCACTTGGAATGTTCGCAAGTGCTTCCTCAGCCTTTCCTTTGGGAGCAATTCCCAAATCCTCCATTCGTCGCAAAAAGATATACTCATTCCCATAATTCTTATATTTAAGGAAATCATCTACGTAGTTTAGTGGAGTCCCAATGCTCTTCATCGCACAATAGAGCTTGTAAATAAAAGAGGGTTTTTGGACTCTTACAGGGTTTGCGTCCTCGATTATTTCTTCCTCCGGTTGTTGACCCGCACCTTGTGGGGTAGATGGTGTTGAGTGACGTGGTGGAGAGTGAATCGGGCTCTGTTGCTGACTCGGTAAATCTTCCTCTTCGGTGAGATCGAAATGGGTAGGCCCCTCCCTCATTCTCTGTGGTCCCCTGTTCGCGATTCTTGAAGACTTCATCGAAGAAGACATCCTTCCTTGTCGTTGAAAGATTCCTTTACTCGCTTTCCCAAGAAAAGATGACAATTTTCTCGAAGATGAACACGAAGTAGAGACAGGATTGGGAGGAGAATGCCTTTTTAGGGTTTTGAAGTTTAAGTGAGGAAAACGTATATATATAACTCAGTTTAAAAGGAAAAACCAATCGGCACAAAGGAAAATGAATGACGCCTCTTTTAAAATCGATAACCGCCAAATAGAAGTTAATCTTTTTGAAAAGACAAGATTCCGTTTTTCACGGAAATTATAAATTAACTGAACTAATAATCGTACCTTTTTCGAGATTGAATATAACAACTTACAGTCTATAGCCATGAATGTCTGAGTCTGAGGGTTGGAGAGTCTCTAGACTTTAACTTTCTCAAGTTTCAAAATGTTGAGTCTGGAACGGATAAAATCGAATTGATTCTTCTCCAAAGGCTTTGTGAATATATCCACTAGTTGATTTTTTGAATCAACAAATTGAATCGAGATTTCTCCATTTTGAAAATGATGTCGAATCTCTATATGCTTTGCTCTTGAGTGAAGGATTGGATTTTTAGTGAGATTGATTGCGCGTTGTTGTCACATCTAATCTCTCGTGCATGAGTCTTCAATTCCAAAGTCTTGTAGCTGTTGTTTTATCCATAGAATTTGCGAACAACAACTTCCAAGAGCTACATACTCGCTTCGTTGTTGAGAGAGCCACAGTGCTTTGTTTCCTTGAAAACCAAGACACTGTCCTGCTTCCAAGCAACTGGCAAGTTCCCGAAGTGCTCTTTCTATCAACTCTGCAACCGGCCAGATCTGCGTCTGAATATCCCAGAAGATTAAAGTCTCCCTTCTTAGGATACCAAAGACCGATGCTTGAAGATGAAGCAACGTATTTGATAATACGTTTCGCAGCATTGAGATGGGATTCTCTAGGATCTGATTGAAACCTAGCACAGATGCAAACACTCAACAAAATGTCAGGTCTAGAAGCAGTAAGATAAAGAAGTGAACCAATGATGCTCTTGTACAGCTTTTGATCAACTTTCTTCCCTTCTTCGTCTTTGTCTATCTTCAAAGAACTTGACATCGGTATGTCGGTCTTTTTGCAATTTTCCAATCCAAACCTTTTAACAAGATCATTAGCATATTTTTCTTGATAAATAAAGGTTCCTTCCTTCAATTGTTTTATTTGAAGACCGAGAAAGAATGTTAGCTCTCCCATCATACTCATTTCAAACTCATCCTACATAGACTTTGAAAATTTCTTGCACAGACTTTCATTAGAGGATCCAAAAATAATATCGCCCACATATATTTGAACAAGTAAAAAGCTTTTGTTTTCCTTTTTGATAAATAAAGTAGTATCTACTTTACCTTTGACAAAACCATTATGTATTAAAAACTTACTTAGTCTGTCGTACCAAGCTCGAGGTGCTTGCTTTAAACCATACAAGGCCTTTTTCAGTCTGAAGACTGAGTCTGTCTTCTTTGGGTCTTCAAACCATGGTGGTTGTTCCACATAAACTTCCTCATTGATAAATCCATTTAGGAAGGCACTTTTGACATCCATTTGGAATAACCTGAAATTTTTATAACAAGCAAACGCAAGTAATAGTCGAATAGTTTCTAACCTTGCTACTGGTGCGTAAGTCTCATCATAGTCTATTCCTTCTTCTTGCATATATCCCTTGGCCACGAGTCTTGCTTTGTTTCGTACGACTTTTCCTTTCTCATTCATCTTGTTCCCGAACACCCATTTAGCTCCAATAACAGTTTTACCTTTTGGTTTAGATGTCAATTCCCAGACATCATTAATGTTGAACTGTCTGAGCTCTTCTTGCATAGCTTCAATCCAGCTTTCATCAGATAAAGCTTATTCTATGCTCTTTGGTTCAATTTTAGGAAATGAGAGCCACAAAGCACTAGACTCTTCACGCCTTTTGATCTCGGTGCGAATTCCTTCATTAATTTCGCCGATAATGAGATCTTTGGGATGACTGGACTTATGCTTCCAGTTACTGGTTGATTTGTCTGGTTGATGATCTCTTTCTTTATTTGAATCTTCACGAACAGCTTGATGTTGGTCTTCCAGAGTCTGAGATGCTTCTTGAGTTGTAAGCTTTGGAGGGTCTGGAGCAGGTTCAGACTCTTCATGATGAGTCTGACTGGATTCATCTTGCGTAGAGTCTTGAAATTTGACATTCATTGACTTCTCCACAAACTGGCTCTTCTTGTTATAGACTCTATAGGCTTTGCTTGATGTAGAATATCCAAGGAAGATGCCTTCATCTGATCTTTCTTCAAACTTACCAACTCGATCTTTTGCATTTTTCAATATAAAGCATTTGCAATCGAACACATGAAAGTATGAAACAATATGCTTCTTACCTTTGAATAACTCATAAGGGGTTTTCTCTAGAATAGGTCTTAAGAAGACTCTATTGATGATATAGCACGCTGTTGAAACAGCTTCAGCCTAAAATCGTGAAGAAATCTTACTTTCAATTAAAAGAGTTCTAGCCATTTTTTGAAGAGATCTATTCTTTCTTTCCACAACTCTATTTTGCTGAGGAGTATATGGAGAGGAGAATACATGTTTAAAGCCAAATTCATCACAAAATTTTGTAAAATCTTGATTTTCAAATTCACCTCCATGATCTGTTCTTATACTTGAGATAACACATCCTTTTTCATTTTGAACCTTTTTAGCAAATTTTTCAAAATACGAGAAGGTTTCGTACTTACTTGCAAGGAAACATACCAAAGTAAAGTGGGAGTAATCGTCCACAATTACTAGGCAATATTTCTTACCTTCAATGCTCTGGGTTCTGGTTGGTCTGAAGAGATCCATATGCAGCAACTGTAGTACATGATTAGTAGAGACATGATTTATTGGCTTAAATGAATTTCTTACCTGCTTTCCCAGAATACATGGAGTGCATGGATTGGACTTTTGGTATGGTAATTTGGGTAGACCTCGAACAAGCTGCTTTGATGAGATTTTGGCTAATTGCTTCATGTTGACATGACCAAGCTTTCTGTGCCATAAGCTTGTTTCCTCTTGAATTGAGATTAGGCATTGCGATTCATTTGGTTTCACATCTAGAAGATAGATATTTCCATGTCTTCGACCCATGAAAGACTGAGTAGAGTCTTTACTGGTTCCAGAACATGTTCCTTCTTGAAAGAAGATCTTAAAACCAGTATCGCACAATTGGCTAATGCTGAGAAGATTGTAATTGAGTCCTTCCACTAGGGAAACATTACTTATTGTGAGATTTCCAATTTTCACAGTTCCAAATCCCACAATACTTCCTTTGCTGTTTCCTCCAAATGAAACTTTTCCACCATTTACTTGAACAAGCTTTATGAAGCAATTTGAGTCTCTTGTCATGTGTCTTGAGCATCCGCTATCAAGATACCACTTTACCTTTTTCTTGACGGAGACCTGCATTTAAAAGAGAGTCTCAAGTTTTCTTTGGTACCCAAATTTTCTTGGGTCCTTTGGTGTTAGTAAGATAAATAGTATTAGCCCATACTTTCTTAACAGGTTTCCAAACCATAGGACACTCTTTTTCAAAGTGATCCGGACTGTTGCACTTTGAACACCCGAGGGCATTTCGACCTACGGACTTTACAAAAACTTTCTTGAAATGATTTTTGTAAGCATCTCTCGATGGTCTTTCCTTAATTCTTTATTTTACTTTAGGAAAATCAATCAAGGGAATTGTTTTCGCTGTCATACTTAGACCAGACTTATTGAAGTAAGGTCTTTGAGCTGAAAGAATTTTTTCAAGTTTTTCGGGTCCTATTGAAAATTTCTTTGAAATATTTGATAAGTCAGTTTTTAAAAGAGCATTTTCTTTCAAAAGATTATCTTCATTTCCTTTAAGAGTGGAAACATTCAAGTCTAAACTTTTAACTCTTTCTTCTAAAACGTTTTCCTTTTGTTTTAGAGCTGAGTTTTCCTTTTTAAGTTCGGAAATTCTTTTGAGAGAAGTCTTAAGACTAAAACACAGTTCATCAATGTTTTTAGAAACTTTGACAGGAATTTTAAAATTACTTGCCTCAAATTCACTGTCTGAGTCTGATCCAGAATCTGAGTCTGAGTCTGAATGTGCCATCAAACATTGGTTGGCATATTCATTATCACTTTCTTCACACTCTGTATCACTCCGGGTTTTGGCTTTGAGAGCTTTTCGAAACTTTTCAGCTTTTCCTCTCTTCTTCTTCAAAAGAGGACAATTGGGTCTAATGTGTCCATTTTTCTTACATTCAAAGCAAACTACATCTTTGTTTGGTCTGCTGTCTTTGAAAACTTTGTTTCTTTGAGTTGAACCTTCTTCATTTTCTATTTAGTTTTCTGAATCTTCTTATCATGAAAGCAAGCTCCTCATTGTCCATATCATCTTCAGAATCTGTATCATCAGAATCATCATTTGATTTTAATGCAATGGATTTCTTACCTTTTGGATTTTCATCTTCATTAATTCGTTCCACTTCATAAGACTGAAGAGTTCTAATCAGCTCGTCGACAAATAGTGGCATAATTCTTTGCGTCTCTCTTATTGAAGTCTTTATATGATTCCAATCCTTGGAGAGTCCACGCAGTAGCTTGTTTACTTTCATGGGATCATAAATTTTTTATCCTTGATTCTCAAGACCATTGACAATATCTGTAAAACGGCTAAACATGTCAGTTATAGATTCTTCTGGTTTCATTTTGAAGGCTTCATATTGACCGAGGAGAATGTTAATTCTGGTTTCCTTCACTGACTGTTCCTTCATAGGTGATATGTAACCTGTCCCAAACTTCTTTTGATGTAACACAAGAAGATATTCTGTTATATTCAGTTGGTGACAAAGCACAATATAAAGAGTAAATTGCTTTTGCATCGAGTGTTTGTCTCTTGATTATCTCTTCCTGAGTCATTTTGCTGGTCTCAACAGTTTCTTTCCCTCTTTCAGAGACCGATGCAGCTGTAGGAGTAATTCCTTTTTCTACAACGTCCCATTCCAGAGGATCCTTTGATCGTAGGAAAGCTTTCATCTTGTTCTTCCAGATGTTGTAATCATTTCCATCAAAGTAGGGTGGTCTGGTATTGTTTTGCCCTTCCACCAGCCCTGGTGCTAGCATACTAGCCATGAATCTTTTACTCAAGTAAAACACTTCAAATAAAGTGAGTACACGGGCTCGATACCAATTGATATAGC
This sequence comes from Eucalyptus caleyi, assembly GCA_014182885.2. NCBI lineage: Eukaryota > Viridiplantae > Streptophyta > Magnoliopsida > Myrtales > Myrtaceae > Eucalyptus > Eucalyptus caleyi. The sequence goes on along the minus strand of CM024468.2, from coordinate 53,172,993 downwards.
TAGTATAAGTACCTAGAGGGGGTAAATAGGTATATAAAAGATTTTCTCGATAATTGCACAATACTAGACAATTGATAGATTTGAGACAAACAATAATCAAAGTAAGACTGAGAGAAGGGAAGAGAGAATTGAACACGCGGTTTATAGTGGTTCGGCTTATTTCAAGCCTACGTCCACTCTTCTGCACTGACAGCCTATTGGCTGGATTCCACTATGAACAAAGAGATGTTACAGCATTGTTCTTCCTTGATTTCTCGGTGTAGGTGATCTACCACACTCGCTCAAGGTATCACTAAGTATAGACACTCTTTGTGTATACAATTTCGCTCAAAATGTATCAACTAATAATCAAGGTGCTTCAGACTCTGGAATTTCTCTATCGATCATTTTCTAAAAGCAACTAGAACGTCTTTCTTTTATACTCCTTTATGCCATCATACCCATTGGCACTTACCAAAGGAATTCCTCCAATCTACTCGTTGGACGGAATCAATTAAGAAGATCATTCGAGCTATTAAAGGAACCTGACGATAGCCCTTCAATCCTGTTCGCCCATACAATCGGGATCTTGGTTTCCAAGAATAGAACCTTCCAAGAATATTTCGTCGACCATCGCATCTTCAAACGATCTTGATTACGAATAAAAGAATCCGTTATATTTATCCAGCCAAGAGATCTTCTCTAGAGGATAGGACTAAATCCTCAACCAAATACTTCGGCTCTGGATTGCCTTCGTCACTAGATTAGAGAAACTGTCAATGAGAATAGTCTTGAGTCTTGAGTCTTGAGTGCTGAGTCTGGTGATCTGAAAGATTTCAGACTCTAAACAGAAGGTCTGCAATTATCCAGACTAGACTGATAGAAACGTTTTGTCAGCTTCAAAATATTCTGGAAAGATTTCTCCAACAGAAGCTGTGTGAGACAAATCATAGAATGGCCCAGTGTTGCTTTTACCTACTAATTTGCGGCATACATAGGAGTAGATCAGATTACTTTGTAACTAGGCCTTCCCATTCTCTTTAGAAAGATTCGGCTATTAGGGCGAGACATCTCTGTCCTGCCAGATGAATACACTAGATCTCGATATTGCCCCTAGATCTGCACCAACTCATACACGCCGATATCCACTCCTTGAGCTTTTGCGAATCTTTCACCTTCCGGAGGACAATCGCTAGGAATCGAACAGTGTGAACTAGAAAAACAATGGATACAAAGCCGAGCCAAACATACGAGGAGCACATAACCACTGGGAACCACCCCATACCCATGGAGTGGCTACCATTTTCGGTCGGCCTCCGATCATAAGATTTCCAGTACGACTCCAAGGTGGCCATCATGGACTGGAGGTAAGTCAGCACCAAGAAAAAGATGGTCGCCCACATCGTGGCCATTAGAATCCACATCAGAACCTTCTTCCTCAAAGGCAAGCCGCTCATGAGAAAGAAGATTGTGCTTAGGGATGCAAAAAAAAGAGAGGGTGTTGTGTAATCAGAACCATGAGTAAACACGTGGATTGTTTGCAGCCAATATCGATGTTCCTGTGTAGTATAAGATGGTGCCATCCTTTGCTTTCTGATCGTTGTCCCACACGCCGCCGGGAGGGCTAAGGCCAGCTTGGTAAGCCATCGCTGCAATCACGGAGGCAGTTATCTGTCGTGACATTAAAGAAAGTTTTAAGGTTGTGAATGAAGGAATAGTGTTTCACCTATATTTGAAAATATGAAGATCATCGAGTCAAAGTTAGTCATTCCAACAAATACACAAATTCAATTGATAGCTTTTCCTATATTTATCGAAATACAAGAAAATTGTGGTGAGCTCTCTCCAGAAATAGAGCTCATGGACTAAATTATGAAAAAACCAAGTGTATGAATATACACATATATGAGAAAAAAATGAAGATATTTCGAAATTTGAACATCTTTTTATAAAGGTTGCTATTGTTGTTAGAAAGAAACTCAAAATCTAATAACTAAACGTGTGGAAAATAAAACACACTCATATTCCAGCCGCCGGCGAGGCTTGCCCTCGCCGGGCCACCATGAGGGCGGCGTCGCCTGACCATGGGCGAGCTTGGCCTCGCCAAATCTAAGTGAGGCCGAGCACAAAAAACCAAGGCGAGGTTGAGCCTTGTCCAGCCGTTGGGGAGGCTCGGTTGGCGAGGCTCGACTTTGCCAAGGGGTTGGCGACACTCCGACGAGGTTGCTGGCCCTCATTTGGCCGGTTGCCGACAACTAGCCAAAGAGGAAGAAGGAAAAGAAGAAAAGGAAAAAGGAAAAGAAAAAAAAACGAGAGAGAAAAATAAAAAATTATTAAAAAATCAAAAGAAATTCCAAATCACAAAAGAATTTAAAGTCTTATCAAACCCATTTCTATCCCGAGAAAAGAAATTTTGGATGGTTATCAAACGTCTTCAAATACTCGAAACTTGTCCAGGGAACAAAATAAAAATAAAAATCATTTTTAAACAGAAATTATTCTCGACAATAGAATGATTATCAAATAGGTCCCAAGTCGTTGAGAATATTCGGAGGACAAAAGATCAAGTATTAGTATAGATATTTAAAGAAAATCACCCAACCGCTTCACATTTAGATTTTCTTTAAGTACCATTACTTTCATAAATATTCATCAACTTGTTTCATCTCTTCTCACTATTAGATTTCTTATATTACCCTCAGTTTTTTTTTTTTTTTAAAATCATAAGCCTTCTATTATTGTAACTACTGATCTTATTTCTGTACATAGTTATTTAATTATGAGCAATTTAGTACATATGTGGAAAACATTTTTATGAAAGCATAACTATTTATTTTAAGTGACACAAACGATCATTTTTAGGAAAATATTTTCTGAATCATCCATTTTCGTGAAACAAATAACTAGCTGTGAGTTATGATGTTAATTGTAATAACATGACCAATATGATCTAAGTTTTCAGCAAATGCTACTCCAAGACATCTAGCTAAAGCATTACCATCAGAGAATCGTGCTTCTTCTTGATCCAATTCTCATGTTTGTCTCCCTTCTGCTTCCTGATTTTACCTGAGAAAGACGGTGGCGGAACTGCCTCTCCTGGAGGAGTATTGGTGGAGGGAGGTGCTACAGATGTCAGGTCAACTACAACAGTTGAATTCTCCTCATTTGTGTTATCAACAGTTGCTTGGTGAGTTGTCGTTGCAGGGAATCTTATGGCTCTCAAAGCTCCAGCATGTACTAACAATTCTCTCGATTCAATGACTTTGAAATCCTTCGGAAAATGTTCCACTATATCCAGAGCAGAGAAGCCATTTCTATTCACTGTGTTCACATCAACTTCACTTCTTTGAAGTAGATATTTCACTGTCAGCACAAAAAGATGAGCTTCTTATCAATTATAAAAGAAACAAGAAACAAAGATATTTCCTGCAAGTTTCTTCAATTGATAAATCCACTGAAGTTTGAATGGAGAAAACTTGAGTCTATAGAAAAATGAGAATGTTCCAGATTTTATCTTCATGAAATGTTCAATTGGAATGCGATATCTGACGTCGTTGCAATTTCGAAGCAATTCGAAGCACAAAGGATTACCTCTTTGCTTGTTTGCCGCGGCCAAATGCAAAATGGTATTACCCTCATCATCTTGAGCATTCACCAAATCACCATCTCTCACCATCTCCACCAGGACTTTCAGAGCCTCCAAACAATTATGCCTCACTCCCAGATGGAGAGTGGTTTGGCCATTGCTCAGCCTATGCTCAGCCTATGCTCAGCCACCTTCGGTCTCGCCTTCACCAGCTCTATCACGATGTTGATTCGGCCCTTCATCGTGGCTAGATGGAGTGGGGTCCTCCCATCTTCGTCATGGACAAGGCATGCAAGGGGGTGTGATTGTAACAATTCCCTCGCTATTTCGACATGTCTGTTCGCAGATGCCAAGTGAAGAGGCGTACATCCCTGCAAAGGTAAAGTGCTTGACTATGGAGCATTCTTATTGAGGGATGCATTCATGTGATTTATATATATTGCATTTTCAAATCAAATAGACCGAGCTGCTCAAATTCACTGGTGTCTGTAAGATCTTTCAAGCTGAATTAACCTGGAAACCCATGACTTGATTTCTGTTTGAACTTTGTTAATTTCCTTGAGACATATGATGGGTTTGATTTCTCACATATCATGAAAACTGGAAAACAAAATACTGCATTACATGTGCAAAATCTAATTTGACAAGCAAGATAGTCTGATATCAAATAACCAAAACCAAGGTTTTCGCTTCCACATACCTGCAAGTCCAACTCCATAGCCAAATCCCTTTTATGAGCCAAAAGAGCCTTGGCAAAAGGTACATGACCGAGCATGCAGGTCACATGCAATGGTCTCTCGTCGAAGCAAGTGACAGAAGCCCGAGCCAGGATGAGTCGGTCTTCTTGCAGCAACTGAGCTAACGACTCGACGCACCCGCCAAGCGATGCTTCATAGAGCCTCTTCTCTTGGCGTGTTCTTTCAGATGCTAAGGAAGCTTGTTGATGCAACTGCGCCGATGGCGACCTTCTTCTTGGGCTTGTGATCGATGGCATTGTTCGCAGCTTATGGGTGAACTCGAAATTGCTCGGGTTAATCACCTAAAGCTTTCGGTCCACACACGATCTCTCTTTTTCTTTCACTAGATTGCCTTGAGCTGGAATGTCAAGGGTTGAGATTGTTAACTATATATAAGATGCTATAACGTGAGTCTTACATAGCATTTACATGCTGGAAAGAGCAAAACAGCGACACAAACCCGTAGGATTGAAGAATATTTTTGCATGCTTCCACAATGTTGAAAAGTAAAGAATTGAAAAGTAAAGAGCCTGGAATAATACATGATGCAATCCGTGTTCAACATGAATTCATTAAACCAAGAAGATCGGCATGCATTTAAGATCCACGAGACTTTCATCGAAAAGTGCAAGAAATTTCGCTGATTTTACTAATTTAGATCCATATATGTATGTATGTATGTATGTATGTATGTATGTATGTATGTATGTATGTAATGTTAAGTAGCGTTATCTATACTTTCTCAGGTGGAGAGGTTATGATTAAGCGTGGGAGTGTGTTAATATTTTATCCAGGCATGCGCGCAACGCTCCAACTTTTCTATTATAATTTAGTTAAAGCATTGAAATTCAAATAAAGTGAAGTTGAAAGAACTAGGCAACCGCCAAACCATTGATGTCAAAAACAATGTACTAATCTGTTAAGCAGAACTAACAGCGCAAACCTTCAGGAAATTGCCGCTGCATCCTGAATGGGAATGCAAAGGGTTCCGCGATGCCACCAAACCTCAAATGGGGTTTCACGGTTATTGACTCATTCCTTTCTTGTCTCCTGTACTCCCGACCATCTTCACTAACTTAAACCCGCTGAAATGATGACTGCACCGATGGGAAAGGATCCACTTCCTCTTTATTCGCACGGATTAATGGTTTGGATGGATACAACATCGAATGGAGGCACCAATAAGATGAAAGGGGATCTCATCCTTACACCGACGTCGATATTGTGTGTATTGTTTGGATAATCCTTTACATGTTCAATTTTCGGGTCGATGACGTGTCGTGTGATTGTCCGACAAGTTTGGCTAAAGATTAGAAGGCACTAAGGGAATACAGAATTTCCATCTACATACTTTCATAGGCATAAAGAATGTTCACACCTTGATAAGGACTCTTACGGCTAAAACGCCATTGTGGAGATTTGGATCTGTGTCTTACTCAGTCCTTAGTATCGATGGGGTATTTGGAAGGTTTAAGGTTTACTTATCTTAAATGGGCTCTTCTCATAGAAAACGAGTGTTAGAATAATTAATAAAAAGGAAAATGTTAAAGAATGTAGTCAGGGTACTTGTTGGGCCTCATTAATTTTGCTATGAAAATATAAATTTGTATATTTGAAGTTAGTGACTTTTTTTCGAAATTTCGCGTTGCTGAATTTTCGACATATGCTGATACGCTTTATTTTTTATGGTTAGTGGTTTTAACTGGTGCCTCTGAGGTATTTTATTAACAAGACCCTTATAACATGGAGATTATCCAAATTACTTGATCAAAATTAAAAAAGTATCATATTAACTCTGAGAAAAAAAGATGTCGAATAATGAAATTTAACAAATATCCTTACTCTTTGACATTTGCCTTTTTATTAATTCTTCCGACACTTGCTTTTCCTATGACAAAGAGGCTCATCTTTGTTAAGTAAACCTTGAATACCCAAAATGCCTTATTGATTTGATGGATCAGGCAAGATGCGAGCAAAATCGAATGAATGACCCGCATATTTTCCAATCTCCTTTCTTCCCATGTTGAATCAAGACTTATAAGTACACACTTGTATTTTCGTGGGGCAAGTTCACCAAATGATTACAAAATATTGTAGTTCCCATTTCAATTTATAGGAAGCTTAAAGGGGGCAAGTGCCTCCATTGGCCCCATGGCGAATCCGTCCATGCTGACAAGACAAATTCAAGATGATGTCAATTGGTGTATTTTCTCTGTAGATAATATGGTGTTGGTAGGTGAAACCCATGCTGGAGATAACCAGAAACCTGAACTTCGAAGGAAAACTTTGTTAACCCTAGGGTCTAAGTCTAGGAATTATAGAAACTCAACGAAACCTCGAGAAAATTGGACATCATGGAGTACTGAGGACTGAATCCTTCCATCCACTTCGATCTAATTTGACAAAACTGGAGATCATGCCGACGACACCTTGAGAATGCTTCGAAGTTTCAAGAGAAGAGGCAAGATTCGAAATCAATTAATGCAGGTAAAGTAGGGACTGCCACCCAATGGGGGATAATATGAGAGGAGGTCATTTGAGATGTTTCAATCACGTCGAACGGAAGACCTTTGGGTGGATGCCTCGGCGAGGAGATATGAACAAGGAACGAAAACTATAGAGAGGAGGGGTATTGGCACGAACTATTTAGAGCTTGTAGAAGATCTAATAAAAGATCAAAGGTAGCGACCCGATAGGATTTCTATAACCGACAACAATAGCAGGACAGAAAGCTTCAAACTTTGAAGATGTCCAGTGGACTTGGGTCAGTCGAGCAACTAATCCGTCAGACAACTGGATAGCAAATACTCAGTCCGAGTTTTATACGATGCTGGTGTTGAAGGCAGACCACCTCGATGTAATAGTCCTGTATTTTCCATATGAATGAGAATTGAGAAGTTTTTATGGCAAGACAGAAAAGAGGAATAAGTTCATGCTTTCATTAAGTGTCATTCTGTTTAACAATCATTGGAGTCCGCTCTCTCTTTCGTTTCATGCTAGTTCTATCACTCAAAATATTTTTTCGAATAGCCTAACGGATTGAGTCTTTCAGGGATTTCAATGAAAATTATTATGTCTGGCGGTGAGATGTTACAAGGTAAAACCTTATACAGAGTCGTGCTTTTAATCATCAAATGTGCATGAATTTCGACAGTTGAATTGACAGGGAATTCTCAAGTCATAGATGGTAGATACACTCTAACCTGCATAAGGTTCAGTCTCGTGCAATAGAGGCTTGAGATGGCAGCAAATTGATCCCTCTAAAGCAGAAGCGTCTGGCAAGATAGATGGACTCTGGGTTTGGTTTAGTAGTCTCATTAAATCGTTTGCACAATAGCGGTACTCAGAATGATCCTATGACATAGGGATTGAGTTAGAACATAGGCATCAAGACTATGCAGTAATCCTTTGTCCCACCAGATAGTACACTAGATCTTGATATTGCCCCTAGATCTGCACCAACTCACACATCCTGATATCCACTTCTTGAGCTTTTGCGGATCTTTCGGAGGACGATCACGAGGTATCGAACGATGTGAACTAGAAAAAGAATGGCTACAGCGCAGAGCCAAACATACATGAAGACCTCAGCCGCTGGGATCGGTGATTGGGTGGTTGCTTGGCTGGGTGGGCTAGCCGCTTTGGTCGACCACGTGTCTTCAAATTCCCTCTGCACGTTCAGGAAGGCCAGCATGGACCGGAGGTAAGTCAGCGCCGTGAAAATGATGGTCACCCACATTGTGGCCATCAGAATCCACATCAGAACCTTCTTCCCCAAGGGGAAGCCACTTATGAGCAAGAAGATCGTGCTAAGGGATGCAAGAAAAGAGATGGTGTTGTATGTCCAGAACATTGGGTAACCCTTCGGATCGTTTGCAGCCATTATCGGTGTTCCTGCGTAGTGTAAGATGGCGCCGTTGTTCTTGTCTTTCTGATCGTTGTCCCACACGCTGCCGGGAGGGCTAATGCCGGCTTGGTAAGCCATGGCTGCGATCACGGTGGCAGTTATCTGTCTTGACGTGAAAGAAAGTTTTAGATAGTGAATGAATAAATAGTGTTTCGACTATATTTATACATACGAAGATCATCGAGTCAAAGTTAGTCATTCTAACATGCACAAATTCAATTGATGGCTTTTCCTATATTTATGTAAATACTAGAAAATTGTAGCGAGCTCTCTATAGAAATAGAGCTCATGGATTAAATTATGAAAAAAACTAAGTGTACGAATATATACATAAATGAGAAAAAAATGAAGATATTTCGAAATTTGAATGCCTTTTTATAAAGGTTGCTATTGTTGTTAGAAAGAAAATCAAAATCTAATAACTAAACGTATGGAAAGTAAAACACACTTATATTCCAGCCATCGATGAGGCTCGCCCTCACTAGGCCACCGTGAGGGCGACAAAGGTCTGAGTGAGGCCGAGCTCACCTAGCCGCCGATGAGGCTCGGCTAGCAATGCTTGGCCTTGCTAGGGGTTGGTGACGTTCCAACGAGATTGCCGGCCTCGTCTAGCCGGTCGGTGGCAACAGGCCAAAGAGGAAGAAGGAGAAGAAGAAAAGGAAAAAGAAAAGAAAAAGAGAGAAAAATATAATAAAATTATTAAAAAATTAAAAGAAATTCTAGATCACAAAAAAATTTAAACTCTTACCAAATGCAATTCTATACCAAAAATAGAAATTTTGGATAGTTACTAGATGTCTTCAAATATTCAAAACTCGTTGAATGAACAAAAAAGAAAAATCATTCCTAGGTAAAAATTGTTCCCGAAAACAAAATGGTTACCAAACAGATCTCAAGTTATTGAGAATATTTTAAGAAGACAAAAGATTGAGTCTTTTAGAAATCCTCTTTACTTTATGTATTAGTATAGATATTTAAAGAAAATCACCAAACTGCTTCACATTTAGATTTTCTTGAGTGCCATTACTTTCTTAAATATTCATCAACTTGTTTCATCTCTTCTTACTATTAGAGTTCTTATAATACCCTCTGGTTTTTTTTTTTTTTTTGGTGAAATTATAATGCCCTATGTTTTTTTTCTTTTTAATCATAAGCCATCTATTATTGTAACTACTCATCTTATTTCTCTACATAGCTATTTAATTACGAGCAATTTAGTAAATATGTATAAAACCTTTTTAACAAAGCATAACTATTTATTTTAAGCGACACAAATGATTATTTTTAGAAACATATTTTCTAAATCATCTATTTTTCATGAAACAAACAGAAAGTTTAAATTAATTAACAGTGAACTATGATGTTAATTGCAATAACACGATTGATCTGATCTAAGTTATTAGCAAATACTCCAAGGCATCTAGCTAAAGCATTACCATCAGAGAATGGCGCTTCTTCTCGATCCATTTCTTGTGTTTGTCTTCCTCTTGCTTCCCGATTTCACCCGCCAAAGACAGTGGTGGAACCGCCTCTACCGGAGGAGTATTGATGGAGAGAGGTGCTATAGATGCTAGGTCAACTGTAACAATTGAATTCTCCTCATTTGTGTTATCAACAATTGCTTGGTGAGTTATTGATGCAAGGAATCTTATGGCTCTCAGAGCTCCAGCATGTACTAACAGTTCTCTCAATTCAATGACTTTGAAATCCTTTGGAAAAGATTCCACTATATCCAGAGTAGAGAAGCCATTTCTATTCATTGTGTTCACATCCACTTCGCTTCTTTGAAGTAGATATTTCACTGTCTGCACAAAAAGATGAGCTTCTTATCAGTTATAAAAGAAACAACAAACAAAGATATTTCCTGTAAGTTACTTCAATCGATAAATCCACTAAAGTTTGAATGCAAAAAGCTTGAGTCTAAAGAAAAATGAGAATGAGTCGGATTTTATCTGCACAAAATGTTCAATTGGAATGCGATATTTGACATCGTCACAATTTCGAAGCAATTCGAAGCAAAAAGGATTACCTTTATTTGCTTGTTTGCTGTGGCCAAATGCAAAATGGTATTACCCTCATCATCCTGAGCTTTCACCAAATCACCATCTCTCACTGTCTCTACTAGGACTTTCAGAGCCTCCAAACAATTATGACTCACTCCTAGATGGAGAGCGGTTTGGCCGTGGCTCAGCCTGTGCTCAGCCGCCTTTGGTCTCGCCTTCATCAGCTCTATCACAATGTTGCTTCGGCCCTTCATCATGGCTAGATGAAGTGGGGTCCACCCATCTTCATCATGGACAAGGCATGCAAGGGGGTCTGATTGTAACAATTCCCTCACTATTTCAATGTATCCGTTCGCAGATGCCCAGTGAAGAGGTGTACGTCCCTGCAAAAGTGAAGTGCTTAGCTATGGAGCATTCATATTGAAGGACACGTTCATATGATTTATATATATCGCATTTTCAAATCAAATAGACCAAGCTACTCAAATTAACTGATGTATGTAAGATCTTTTAGGCTGAATTAACCTGGAAATTTATAGCTTGATTTCTGTCTAAATGTCATTAATTTCCTTGAGATATATGATGGGTTTGACTTCTCAAAAAGATCATGAAAACTGGAAAAGAAAATGCTATATTATATGTGCAAAATCTAATTTGACAAGCAAAACAGTATGATCTATGTAGAGATATTCCATGGAAATATAGTTTATAAATTACTTTACACATGGCTAAAAGCCTAAAACTTGCAAAAACCTAATCAAAAGAGTTGCGATTCTACCGATTATCTGGTCTGTGAGGATGACCGGGTTCAGTTTGATCTGACAAAAGGATGTCAAACAAACACAATCAAGGTTTTCGCTTCAACATACCTACAAGTCCAACTCTATAGCCAAATCCCTTTTATGAGCCAAAAGAACCTTGGTAAAATGTACATGACCTTGCATACAGGCCACATGCAATGGAGTCTCGTCGAAGCAAGTGACAGGAGCCCGAGCCAGGATGAGTCCATCTTCTTGCAGCAACTGAGCTAACGACTCGAAGCACCCGCCAAGCGACGCTTCATAGAGCCTCCTCTCTCGGTGGCTTCTTTCGAGTGCTGAGGAAGCTTGTTGATGCGATGGCGGGGACGGCGACCTCCTTCTCGGGCTTGTGATCGATGGCATTGTTCTCTGCTTGTGGGTGAACTCGAAATCGCTCGGGTTGATCATTTGGAGTGATTTTCCTCCTCTAATAAGCGGTGTTACTGTAATGTGCAGTTTTTTTTTTTTTTTATTGAACTACTACTGTAATATGCAGTTGAAAAGTGAAAAAGTCGGATGATGATCCAGAAGCTTCACGTGGAGTTGACTTGTTGTTATTGATAATCTTAACCGTTGGTTTGTGCTACGCGGATCATCGTACTCATTATTTAACGGTTGCGATGCAAGAAATGCCGACAAGCTACCAGTTCATTAAAGAGAGAATATTGCTTACCTAGGAAGGATCAAGTGATTTGTGCTCCGATCCATTCATGGGTCGACACCTGTCCAGCAGTCTCTCTCTTCTCTCCATCTTATTATTTTCTCCTCTTCCTCGTACTTTCCTGCAGTGCTGCACGCATTAATGGCACTTTCTCTCTCCTCCTTTCGAAGAATGAACACCCACTAGGGGTGTGCAACGAGAACCGCCCAAACCGGGAACCGGCTGGATTGGACCGGACCCGCCGATTTTGGGTGGTTCCCACGGTCGACGGTCCGGTTCCCGGTTCCTAATCTTGGAACCGGTGGCCGGTCGGTCCGGTTCCCGATTCCAAGGTGGGAACCGGACCGAACCGACCGACCGGACTGAACCAAAATTTTTATTTATAATTTATATACATAGAATTAATAAAATATATAAACATGATAACTTATTGTAACCAAAATTACAATTTGATGTAGCAACATCTTATATGGCCAATAGACCATTAAAACCCTTTTTGTTACTCTTTTATTTATAGAAAAAATCTCTCTGTTAGTTTTATCTTCTACTCGATGTGGGATTAATGCAAAACATGCCAAACCCAATTGATCTTACTATGTATGTGTGCAAAGATCCATTTCAGATGAATCAAGAAAGGGCGAATTTAGCTCGACGGCTACTGGCCAATTCAAGTGCCGAATACAGCTCTTTGCCAGGTCCAATGAAGCATTTCCGGATCACCCAACAAGCAGAAGAGCCGAGCAAAGGAAACAAAACAGACAACTTCCAAAACCTCATATTCAAGTCCTGAAAACAAGAATGTCGGTTCTGCAGTGACCATATCCAACAGAAAACACGCCACTGAAATTGCAACAATCGATCTATATGCTTATCAACCCCAATCTCATGTTTAAAGCTCGCTTCAACCTGCAACTAGCTTGATGTTTATAAATCACCAAAATGCTAAGGCTAACATATTCGAGTTCAGTTGCAATTGAAACACAACTTCACCTATTAACGTATAGAGCTACATGACTTGTAAAACTCAAGGACACGAGATTGCCTGCCAATAACACCAAAGAGAAGCACAGAGCTAGCAAGAGACCCCAGCAACTACGAACTTACAGAAATGTGAAAAAAGATAAGCCAATTCAATTTTGCCACTATTAACAATTTCAGCAGAGATGGGTAAGCAATCATGAATGATGGCCAACAGAGTACGAACGATTTAAAATGGAAAGGATAATTGCCAAACGAATTCGACGCAGAAATTGACCACCGCAAACACTAACTTCTCATTAAAGTATTCACGTCGTGACTTCGATTCAAAACCAAATCAAAAGCCCTAACCCTAAAGCGCCATAACCATCCACAATGATACCCAATTCAACAACAAGCGCATCGAAGCGAAACACCCCCCAAACGCAATTAACCGCTAAAGCCATAGAGTCATGCCCTACCTCTTGAGGGCGTAGACGACGTCCATGGCGGTCAATCTTTAGTGCAAAAAAGTAGAGCCGATTTTGTTGGACCGGACCAGACCAAACGGTCCGGTCGACGGTTCAGAATTTTGGGAACCGGTGCTCCCGGTCCGGTTCCCGGTTCCAAGGTGGAACTGGACCGAACCGGGAACCGATCACCCCTAACACCCACAACCCTACGCTGCAGCTTCCCTTCCCTCCTTTCTTTCCTTCTGAATTCAAAATTTTGGGTAAGAGTTCACAACTCTCTAGGTTGCGACGTTGCGTTACTTCTCCGCGACCTGCTGCAGGAGCTACTGGTGAAGGAGATAGAGGGGAGAGCCGGCATATGCAGCGACGGAGATGGAGAGAGCGAGTGGAGGAAGGTGATGGAGGCGTCGTTCGGAAAGATGAGCGAGGAGGTTGGAGGGAAGGGGGTGGACGCGTCGACGAGGACGGCGGGGTCGATGGCGGTGGTGGGGAAGGAGGAGGTTGTGGTGGCAAAATGCGGGGATACGCGAGCGGTGTTGTGTTGTGGCGATGTGGCCGTGCCCTTGTCTGTTGATCACAAGGTGAGCTCTCGCTTCGTGTTTGTTTGTTTCCATTGAAGCTGTGTAGCTCAGGGGATCTGTTCTTATTCATCCCCCCCCCAACAAAAGACACTTTATTTATTCCAACATTTTGCCAGAAATCTTGAAGTGACAAGACTAATCTGATCTACAAGTCTTATCCTTTTTGTCTGCTTCGTGTCAGTTCTAGGTTATACTTCCAAAAGTTTACTTGGTGTTCTTTCAAAGGAACTTAATTTATCTTATGGTGTTGGTTTTATATGAAAGCGTGTGCAAGATATTCCTAGAATGTCCGATTAAGATTAGGTTGACTTTGGGGTCATGCTTTGCGGGGTTGACATCCTATGATTAGGGGGAACTTACTACGCTCGCCATTCTTTGTTTTTTGTTCATGGTTATGTAGCTGAAGCCCATCTTGCCCCGTTGGTTTCATCGCAAACTAGAATTCGTCCCCGTGATCTTTTGTGGTCAGCCACGCTTTGTTCATTCTGCAATTTTTTGATAGAACGCTACTGAAATCACTTCAAGTCGCCACAAACAGGTGATAGCTAGCGGCACCCCGTTGCAATATGGCATGTTACCTGGTTGATAAATGAACGCAAAAAGCTCTTGCCAATACTTTTATACCATCTCTTCTTCAATGACATGTCTATTTTCTGATATTGAAACAGTAACAAGGTCTTCAGCCAGTGAAAGCGAGAAAAGTCATCTTCATATTGAAATGTTACAGTTTGAAAGGTGGCAAGATTTTCCTGAGAAACATCTTTATAGCATTTGTCACAGTAGATACTCGATTAGTTGCCAATGCTAGATCAGTAGCAGACTAAATTACTTGAGCTAAAGTGAAAATAGTTATGTCCTGTCATGCATCATATCTTGAGTTAAATCTCTTGGATTTCGATTAAAATGGCTTATTGACTCCCCTGAATAACCTAACAGGCTTGCTGAGAAGGAGAGTGGAAGCAGCTGGAGGAAGGGTCATAGATTGGAATGGATCTCGTGTCCTAGGCGTGCTTGCTACATTGAGGTCAATGGGTATGTGGGACTGAACTTGACGATGAAGATCAAATTAGTGAGCGAACTTCTAAAATTCTTGCTGCGCATCATGCCAACTCCTTGGACTGGATACGTGGAGGGTCAAAGGGGGATAGAAGGCGTGGCAAAGGCTCTGGTAGGAAGTGTGGTCTTTTGGGAAATAACTTCACAGTTGCATTGATGGTGCAACTACGGGATCCTTTGCGGAATTATGAACCAGTCGGTGCACCAATGCTTGCGCTAATTCAGGTCGAGAGAGTGTTCGTTCCACCGAAGCCAAGGATTTACCTCAATGTATCTGAAGTAAATTATGAGGATGAAGAGGATGAGTCGGCCGAGTCCAAAAAGAAGGAAGAAATTAAGGAGGGGACAGAAGAAAAGAAATCGAGGTGGAAGAAATTCCCCGTGTATAAGATTACCGAAGTACATGTTGATGGTCTTAAGACCGATCCGGGAAGAGAAAGGTCCTGGGGGAAGCTCAAACCAGCAACAACTGGTTCCCGTTGGTTCCTCGCTAATGGAATGGGGAAGAGCAATAAGCATCCGTTCTCGAAGTCGAAGACTGCTTCTTCTAAATCTACGCCCTAGCAACAGCCTAAGGCACAGCACAGTGACACATTGTGGAGCATCTCATCCCGTGTTCATGGAACCGGTGCTAAATGGAAGGAATTGGCGGCTATTAACCCACACATACGCAACCCCAATATTATTCTCCCAAATGAAACCGTCAGGTTGCGTTAAGTTGGGGGTGCGAAACGGAACTTCTTGAAAGAGGCTTGGTTGCCAAGCTGGGTTGAGTGAAGTTTATGAGCTGCGTTAGTTATGGGCTTGCTGATCGAAACCACACATTGTGGTTGTCTAAGACAGATGAAAGTACTGGCTCCTGCCTTTGAGAACTCTCCTACTTTCCCAATTGTTATGGACTGATTATCACCAGTCTAAGGTACGAAAGATCTGTCTATGCAATTGTTTTCATCTCGCTGTTCTTCCATCCCCTGTAATCAGTTTGCATATGAACAGTAATTTTTTGTCTTTTGTTTGGGATGATACCTACCGATCCTTTGTCTTGTGATTAGGAACAACAGATCGGTCCATGAGATTTTAGGTTCCATTTCTACCTTGTCCCTCCTCTACTTGTCTATATAAAGAAGAAAAAATCCTTTGGCAAGCGGTTATAATATCAGAGCTTGAATGTTGTTTTAGAATGTTAACATTACATATGAAACTAGCACTGCTTCGATTCCGACCTTTGAGGGAGGATCAGCTTGCACGGCCTGCGAATAATAATGGAGTGTTTTCTGTGAAATCTATGTATCGCTTCCTTAAAATTAGGCAGGCAAAGATAGTGTAAGAAGTTCATGTAAATGGTGTGACTGCATTGTGGTTTGGTGCCATGAGGTTGAAATTGATCAGACAGAGAGGCTCACTAGCTTTGATCAGGTGGCTTTTGGACATCTATTAGCATTGGAGAAGAATATGAATGAAACATAAAAGAAGTGTGGATGCTTTTGAGGTAGCTGGGTTCGGTTGTTTGGTGTGATTGGAAAGAGAGTGCTGAAGCTGTGTGAGACAAATCATAGAATGGCCCAATGTTGCTGTAGATCATATTACTTTGGGGCCAGGCCTTCCCATTCTCTTTAGAAAGATTTGGCTATTCAGGCGAGACATCTCTGATGAGGAGAACTCGAGAATAATGCGAGATGGACTCTGCGATTGGTTTAGTAGTCTCATTAAATCGTTTGCACAACTAGCAGTACTCAGAATGATCTTATGACATAGGGATTAAGTTAGAAAGAACGCAGGCATCAAGACTATGCAGTAATCCTTTGTCCCACCAGATGAATACACTAGATCTTGATATTGCCCGTAGATCTGCACCTGTTGGAGAAATCTTTCCAGAATATTTTGAAGCTGACAAAACGTTTCTATCAGTCTAGTCTGGATATTCGCAGACCTTCTGTTTCAAGTCTGAAGACTTTCTGATCACCAGACTCAAGACTCAAGACTATTCTCATTGACATCTTTCTAATCCAAAGGACGAAGGAAATCCAGAGTCAAGTATATGGTTGAGGATTTAATCCTATCCTCTCGGAGAAGATCTCTTGGCTGGATAAATATAACGGATTCTTTTATTCATATCTAGATCGATTGAAGATCTGATGGTCGACGAAATATTCTTGGAAGGTTCTATTCTTGGAAACCAAGATCCTGATTGTATGGGCGAACAGGATTGATAGGCTATTGTCAGGTTCCTTTAATAGCTCGAATGATCTTCTTAATTGATTCCGTCCAACGGGTAGATTGGAGGAATTCCTTTGGTAAGTGCCAACGGGTATGATGGGATAAAGGAATATAAAAGGAAGATGTTCTAGTTGTTTTAGTGTGTGATCGGTAGAGAAATTCCAGAGTCTGAAGCACCTTGATTGTTAGTCGATTTATTCTAAGCGAAATTGTATACACAGAGAGTGTCTATACTTGGTGATACCTTGAGCGAGTGTGGTAGATCATCTACACCGAGAAATCAAGGAAGATCAACGCTGTAACATCTCTTTGTTCATAGTGGAATCCAGCCAATTGGGTCGGTCGCGTAAGAGTGGACGTAGGCTTGAATCAAGCCGAACCACTATAAACCGCGTGTTCAATTCTCTCTTTCCTTTACTCTGTCTTATGTTGATTATTATTTGTTGCAAATCCTTCAACTATCTAGTATTGTGCAATTATCAAGAAAAATCTTTTATACACCTATTCACCCCCCTCTAGGTACTCGTACTAGCTATATCAATTGGTATCAGAGCTCGTGTACTCACTTTATTTGAAGTGTTTTACTTCAGAGTAAAAGATCCATGACTAGTATGCTAGCACCAGCGCTAATGGAAGGGCAAAGCAATACCAGACCACCCTACTTTGATGGAAATGATTACAACATCTGGAAGAACAAGATGAAAGCTTTCATGCGATCAAAAGATCCTCTGGAATGGGACGTTATAGAAAAAGGAATTACTCCTACAGCTGCATCAGTCTTTGAAAGAGGGAAAGAAATTGTTGAGACCAATGGAATGACTCAAGAAGAAATAAACAAGAGACAAGCACTCGATGCAAAAGCAATTTACTCTTTATATTGTGCTTTGTCACCAACTGAATATAACAGAATATCTTCTTGTGTTACAGCAAAAGAAGTATAGGACAGATTACATATCACCTATGAAGGAACAAATCGAGTGAAGGAGACCAGAATTAACATTCTCCTCGGTCAATATGAAGCCTTCAAAATGAAACCAGGAGAATCTATAACTGACATGTTTAGTCATTTTACAGATATTGTCAATGGTCTTGAGAATCAAGGATAGAAAATTTCTGATCCTATGAAAGTAAACAAGCTATTGCGTGGACTCTCCAAGGATTGGAATCACATAAAGACTTCAATAAGAGAGACGCAAAGAATTATGCCACTATCTATCGACGAGCTGATTGGAACTCTTCAGTCTTATGAAGTGGAACAAATTAATGAAGACGAAGATCTAAGAGGTAAGAAATCCATTGCGTTAAAATCAAATGATGATTATGATGATATAGATTCTAAAGATGATGTGGACGATGAGGAGCTTACTCTCATGATAAGAAGATTCAGAAAACTGAATAGAAAAGGAAGAAGGTTCAACTCAAAGAAACAAAGTTTCCAAAGAAAGCAGACCAAGTCTGTTGATGATGATGAACCAAACAGAGATGTAGTCTGCTTCGAATGTAAGAAAAAGGGACACATAAGACCCAACTGTCCTCTTCTGACGAAGAAAAGAGGAAAAGCTTAAAAGTTTCGAAAATCTCTCAAAGCCGAAACCTGGAGTGATACAGAGTGTGAAGAAAGTGATAATGAATATGCCAACCTATGTCCGATGGCACATTCGGACTCGCACTCCATTACTGGATCGGACTCGGACAGTGAATTTGAGGTAAGTGATTTTAAAATTCCTGTCAAAGTCTCTAAATACATTGATGAACTGTGTTTTAGTCTTAAGACTTCTCTCAAAAGAATTTCCGAACTTAAAAAGGAAAACTCAGCTCTAAAACTGAAGGAAAACATTTTAGAGGAAATAGTTAAAAGTTTAGACTTGAATGTTTCTACTCTTAAAGAAAAAGAAAATAATCTTTTGAAAGAAAATGTTTTTTAAAAACTGACTTATCAAATATTTCAAAGAAATTTTCAATAGGGTCCGAAAACTTGAAAAAGTTCTTTCGGTTCAAAGACCTTACTTCAATAAGTCCGGGTCTAGGCATGACAGCGAAACAATTCCCTTGATTGATTTTCCTAAAGTAAAAGAAAGAATTAAGAAAAGACCCTCGAGAGAGGCTTACAAAAATCATTTCAAGAAAGTTTTTGTAAAGTCTCGTAGGTCGAAATGCCCTGGTGTTCAAAGTGCAACAGTCCGGATCACTTTGAAAA
Organism: Eucalyptus caleyi; assembly: GCA_014182885.2. Classification (NCBI taxonomy): domain Eukaryota; kingdom Viridiplantae; phylum Streptophyta; class Magnoliopsida; order Myrtales; family Myrtaceae; genus Eucalyptus; species Eucalyptus caleyi. Next base: position 53,153,839 of record CM024468.2, on the reverse strand, counting down.
AGAGTGTCCTATGATTTGGAAACCGGTAAGAAAGTATGGGCTAATACTGTTTATCTTACTAACACCAAAGGACCCAAGAAAAATTTGGGTACCAAAGAAAGCTTAAGACTCTCTTTTAAATGCAGGTCTCCGTCAAGAAAAAGGTAAAGTGGTATCTTGACAGTGGATGTTCAAGACACATGACAGGAGACTCAAATTGCTTCATAAAGCTTGTTCAAGTAAATGGTGGAAAAGTTTCCTTTGGAGGAAACAGCAAATGAAGTATTGTGAGAATTGGAACTGTGAAAATTGGAAATCTCACAATAAGTAATGTTTCCCTAGTGGAAGGACTCAATTACAATATTCTCAACATTAGTCAATTGTGTGACACTGGTTTTAAGATCTTCTTTCAAGAAGGAACATGTTCTGGAACCAGCAGAGACTCTACTCAGTCTTTCATGGGTCGAAGACATGGAAATATCTATCTTCTGGATGTGAAACCGAATGAATCGCAATGCCTAATCTCAATCCAAGACGAAGCAAGCTTATGGCACAGAAAGCTTGGTCATGTCAACATGAAGCAATTAGCCAAAATCTCATCAAAGCAGCTTGTTCGAGGTCTACCCAAATTACTATTCCAAAAGTCTGATCCATGCACACCATGTATTCTGGGAAAGCAGGTAAGAAATTCATTTAAGCCAATAAATCATGTCTCTACTAATCATGTCTCTTTGGACCAACCAGAACCCAGAACATTGGAGGTAAGAAATATTGTCTAGTAATTGTGGACGATTACTCCCGTTTTACTTGGGTATATTTCCTTGCAAGTAAGTCAAAAACCTTCTCGTATTTTGAAAAATTTGTTAAAAATGTTCAAAATGAAAAAGGATGTGTTATCTCAAGTATAAGAACAGATCATGGAGGTGAATTTGAAAATCAAAATTTTACAAAATTGTGTGATGAATCTGGCTTTAAGCATATGTTCTCCTCTCCATATACTCCTCAGCAAAATGGAGTTGTGGAAAGAAAGAATAGATCTCTTTAAGAAATGGCTAAAACTCTTTTAATTGAAAGTAAAATTTCTTCACGATTTTGGGCTGAAGCTGTTTCAACAGCGTGCTATATCATCAATAGAGTCTTCCTAAGACCTATTCTAGAGAAAACCCCTTATGAGTTATTCAAAGGTAAGAAGCCCATTGTTTCATACTTTCATGTGTTCGGTTGCAAATGCTTTATTTTGAAAAATGCAAAAGATCGAGTTGGTAAGTTTGAAGAAAGATCGAGATGAAGGCATCTTCCTTGGATATTCTACATCAAGCAAAGCCTACGAGTCTATAACAAGAAGAGCCGGTCTGTGGAGGAGTCAATGAATGTCAAATTTCAATACTTTACGCAAGATGAATCCAGTCGACTCATCATGAAGAGTCCAACCTACCACCCTCCAAAGCTTACAACTCAAGAAGCATCTCAGATTCTGGAAGATCAGCACCAAGCTGTTCATGAAGATTCAAATAAAGAAAGAGATCATCAACCAGACAAATCAACCAGTAACTGGAAGCATAAATCTAGTCATCCCAAAGATCTCATTATCGGCGAAATTAATGAAGGAATCCGCATCAAATCTAAAAGGCGTGAAGAGTCTAGTGCTGTAGCTCTTATTTCCGAAATTGAGCCAAAGAGCATAGAAGAAGCTTTATCTGATGAAAGCTGGATTGAAGCCATGCAAGAAGAGCTCAGACAGTTTAACATTAATGATGTCTGGGAATTGACATCCAAACCAAAAGGTAAAACTGTTATTGGAGCCAAATGGGTATTCAGAAACAAGATGAATGAAAAAGGAAAAGTCGTACGAAATAAAGCAAGACTCGTGGCCAAAGGATACACGCAAGAAGAAGGAATAGACTATGATGAGACTTACGCTCCAGCAGCAAGGTTAGAAGCTATTCGACTATTACTTGCGTTTGCTTGTTACAAAAATTTCAGGTTATTCCAAATGGACGTCAAAAGTGCTTTCCTAAATGGATTTATCCATGAGGAAGTTTATGTGGAACAACCACTTGGATTTGAAGACCCAAAGAAGCCAGACTCAGTCTTCAGACTGAAAAATGCCCTATATGGTTTAAAGCAGGCACCTCGGGCTTGGTACAACAGACTAAGTAAGTTCTTAATAAAGAATGGTTTTGTCAAAGGTAAAGTAGATACTACTTTATTTATCAAAAAGGAAAATAAAAGCTTTTTACTTGTTCAAATATATGTTGATGATATTATTTTTGGATCCTCTAATGAAAGTCTATGCAAGAAATTTTCTAAGTCTATGCAGGATGAGTTTGAAATGAGTATAATGGGAGAATTAACATTCTTTCTTGGTCTTCAAGTAAAGCAATTGAAGGAAGGAATTTTCATTTACCAAGAAAAATATGCTAATGATCTTGTCAAAAAGTTTGGTTTGGAAAATTGCAAAAAGACTGATATACCAATGTCAAGTTCTTTGAAGATAGACAAAGATGAAGAAGGGAAGAAAGTTGATCAAAAGCTCAGATAGAGCATCATTGGTTCACTTCTTTATCTTCTTTCGCTTCTAGACCTCGACATTTTGTTGAGTGTTTGCATCTGTGCTAGGTTTCAATCAGATCCTAGAGAATCCCATCTCAGTGCTGCGAAACGTATTATTAAATGCGTTGCTTCATCTTCAAGCATCGGTCTGTGGTATCCTAAGAAGGGAGACTTTAATCTTCTGGGATATTCAGACGCAGATCTGGCCGGTTGCCGAGTCGATAGAAAGAGTACTTCAGGAACTTGCCAGTTGCTTGGAAGCAGGACAGTGTCTTGGTTTTCAAGAAAACAAAGCACTGTGGCGCTCTCAACAACAGAAGCAGAGTATGTAGCTCTTGGAAGCTGCTGTTCGCAAATTCTATGGATAAAACAACAGCTACAAGACTTTGGGATTGAAGACTCATGCACAGAGATCAGATGTGACAACACCAGCGGAATCAATCTCACCAAAAATCCAATTCTTCATTCAAGAGCAAAGCATATAGAGATTCGACATCACTTCATTAGAGATCATATTCAAAATGGAGAAATCTCGATTCAATTTGTTGATTCAAAAAGTCAACTAGCGGATATATTCACAAAGCCTTTGGCGAAAAATCAATTCGATTTTATCCGTTCCAGACTCAACATTTTGAAGCTTGAAGAAGTTAAAGTCTAGAGACTCTCCAACCCTCAGACTCTAAACCCTCAGACTCAGACATTCATGGCTATAGACTATAAGTTGTCGTTATATTTAAACTCGAAAAGGTACGATCTTTCGTTCAGTTATTTTATAGTCTCCGTGAAAAACGAAATCTTGTCTTTTCAAAAGAATTAACTTTTATTTGGTAGTTATTGATTTTAAAAAGAAGTGTCCTTTCACTTTCCTTGTACCGATTGAACTTTCCTTTTCAAAACTGAGTTATATATATAGTTTCTTTTTCGCCCAATCTTCAAAACCCTAAAAGGCATTCTCCTCCCAATCATGTTTCTATTTCGTGTTCATCTTCGAGAAAGTTGTCATCTTTTCTTGGGAAAGCGAGTAAAGGAATCTTTCAACGACAAGGAAGGATGTCTTCTTCGAGGAAGTCTTCAAGAATCGCGAACAGGGGACCACAGAGAATGAAGGAGGAATCTACCCATTTCGATCTCACCAAAGAGGAAGAATTATCGAGTCAGCAACAGAGCCCGATTCACTCTCCACCACGTCACTCAACACCATCTACCCCACAAGGTGCGGGTCATCAACCGGAGGAAGAAATAATCGAGGACGCGGACCCTGTAAGAGTCCAAAAACCCTCTTTTATTTACAAACTCTACTGTGCGTTGAAAAGTACTGGGACTCCGTTGAACTACGTGGATGATTTTCTTAAAGATAAGAATTATGGGAATGAGTATATCTTTCTGCGACGAATGGAGGATTTGGGAATTGCTCCCAAGGGAAAGGCCGAGGAAGCACTTGTGAACATTCCAAGTGACCCTCGTATGTCGGGACCAAATTCGACTGACGGGAACGATGATGATAAAATGTTCAGTGATTTTCAACCTAGAATGGGTGTTGCTGCAAGGGTGAAGGGAAAAAGAATGGAGTTGTTTAAATCGAAGGAACAGGAGAATCTGTTCTTCAGACTGCTGAAACGAGGGGTGATAAACCCTACGAGTGTTAATTTCGATTTCTTGGATGCCATTAATGTGAACTTAAGGGAGAAGTTCAATCTGTTTCAACTTGAGCAATTTTGCACCAATAGCACAAACAATTATGCACAATTGACAGCATACTTCTATTCGAATCTCAGCTTTTTAGATGCGAATAGAATATCATTCAGTGTTCGAGACCAAGACTATGTGGTAGACGTGGACATGTTGGCGGACATAATTGGAGTTGAACGAGGACGCTATCAACCAATCAAAGTCTCAATTGCTCGTGCCTCATTGGAACTTGTCAAAGATAGAGATACAGAGGGAAAAATCATCTATTCAAGGATGCGTGCCATCAATATCGTGCTGCACAAAATTGTGATCAATTGCATCAGGCCCAAGTCTACATCAAAGACTAATGTGTCTAATTCTGAGGCAAAATTGATGTACGCAATCAACTCAGGGAAGAAGTTATCTCTTCCTCACACCATTCTCTTTCACATGTACAGAGCAATGGCGAAGGACAAAGGCTAATTGCCTTACCCTGGTCTTGTGACCAAGATCTTCAGACACTTAAATATTGAACCTCCACATACTCTCTGTGTTCGAGCATGCGATAAAATGGTGGTAGGTTTGAAGATGCTGACGAAGATACGTCTGAAAGAGCTTTCCAAGGCAATGGAGAAATTCAGAGTGAAGACTCCAGTACCGTCTGCTTCAAAGAGAAAAGGGAAGGAGGCCATTGGTGCCCCATCTACGAAGAAAAGAACTCTCATCTTGGAGGATGAAGATGAAGAGGAAGATCTCACAATCTTTGCCTTGATAAGGACCAGACGTTCTGTACCTGAATCGACAGAACAGCAGAAGAAAGGGAAAGAAGCGGAAGATCAGAGAGAAGAAGAGGAGCAAGCCAAGAACAGAGAAGAAGAAGAGCAGCAAGAGAAGGAGAAAGAAGCTGAAGAAGAAGGAGAAGAAGAGAAAGAAAAGTCTGAAGCTGCAGAGAAGGAGAATCAAGATACAGAAGAGCATGATCATCACTCTTCCCCATTTGAGGTCCTAGAGACAGGGGGAGTTGGCGAGCAAGGAAGGTCCACACCTCATGCTGCCATCAGTGAAGGTCTAAGACGATCGCCAGCAGATCTAGAAGATTTTCAGGCTTCTCAAATGCCTGAAGGACATGATACGTCAACACCAAATCTGCAAGATTATACAGAAGCTCCATCGTCTGCATTCACTCCATCCGAGAAAGCACATGCAAGTACATAGACGGACAATTCTGCAGATTTTCGTCGTATTCTTGATGTTATTCTGGAAATGCGGGGTCAAATCTATGCTCTGGACTGTGAAATTCAAGCCATGAAGAATGCTGGACAAGCATCTTCGGTTACCCTGGAGGACAAAATGAAAGACCTAGCTCTTCAAATTCAAGCTAATGCCAAAGGAGAGGAGGTAGCTCATCTAAGGGAAGATTTGAAGAGGCTAGAAGGCATAGTCCAGTCGATGGGGGATTTCCAGATCGTGCGCATTCCCAAGCAGACCTGACTCTTTTCTCACCTTTTTAATGATGACAAAAAGGGGGAGAAGCAATTTGAACCAATTTGAACTTTAAACTTTGACTTTAAATTTGTTTTTGTGGTTGAACATGTGTGTTTTTGAGTATGACTTGAGTGAACTTGGGTGTGAACTTGAATTTGACTGAATTGGCTGTAGATTTTGATGCTTGACTGTTTGCATTTATATCTTGTGTTGTTATATGGTATTACTCATGAAAGACTAACCAATTTTCTGTGGATGCAGAGTCTGGTTGTTTTATTAATCTTTATGAGATAGTCATATTACTTGAGAAATGTTTTTGCAGGTCAAAGTTGTTCAAATCTACGAGAAAGTTTTGTCACCATCAAAAAGGGGGAGATTGTTGGAGAAATCTTTCCAGAATATTTTGAAGCTGACAAAACGTTTCTATCGATCTAGTCCTGGATATTCGCAGACCTTCTGTTTTAAGTCTGAAGACTTTCTGATCACTAGACTCAAGACTCAAGACTCAAGACTATTCTCATTGACAATCTTTCTAATCCAGTGACGAAGGAAATCCAGAGCCGAAGTATATGGTTGAGGATTTAATCCTATCATCTGGAGAAGATCACTTGGCTGGATAAATATAACGGATTCTTTTATTCGTATCTAGATCGATTGAAGATCCGATGGTCGACGAAATATTCTTGGAAGGTTCTATTCTTGGAAACCAAGATCCTGATTGTATGGGCGAACAGGATTGATGGGCTATCGTCAGGTTCCTTTAATAGCTCGAATGATCTTCTTAATTGATTCCGTCCAACGGGTAGATTGGAGGAATTCCTTTGGTAAATGCCAACGGGTATGATGGCATAAAGGAATATAAAAGGAAGACGTTCTAGTTGTTTTAGTGTGTGATCGGTAGAGAAATTCTAGAGTCTGAAGCACCTTGATTGTTAGTCGATTCATTCTAAGCGAAATTATATACACAGAGAGTGTCTATATTTGGTGATACCTTGAGCGAGTGTGGTAGATCATCTACACCGAGAAATCAAGGAAGATCAACGCTGTAACATCTCTTTGTTCATAGTGGAATCCAGCCAATTGGCTGTCAGTGCAGAAGAGTGGACGTAGGCTTGAATCAAGCCGAACCACTATAAACCGCGTGTTCAATTCTCTCTTTCCTTTACTCTATCTTACGCTGATTATTATTTGTTGCAAATCCTTCAACTGTCTAATATTGTGCAATTATCAAGAAAAATCTTTTATACACCTATTCACCCCCCCTCTAGATACTTGTACTAGCTATATCAGCACCAACTCACACACCCTGCTATCCACTTCTTGAGCTTTTGCGATTCTTTCACATTCCGAAGGATGATCGTGAGGAATCGAACGGTGTGAACTAGAAAAACAATGGCTACAATGCCGAGCCAAACAAACGAGGAGTACCTAACCACTGTGATCGACCCCCTATCCATGGAGGACAGCCCACCCTCTGTGATCGGGCTCCCATGTTTAGGTTTTCTGTGTACGAACGAGATGGCCGACGTGGAAGTGAGGTAAGTCAGCGCCATGAAAGTGATGGTCACCCACATTGTGGCCGTCAGAATCCACATCGGAACCTTCTTCCACAAGGGCAAGCCACTCATGAGCAAGAAGATCGTGCTAAGGGATGCAAGAAAAGAGACGGTGTTGCATGTCCAAAAAAATGGGGAAGCCTCTGGATTGTTTGCAGCCATTATCGATGTTCCCGCGTAGTAATAGATGTTGCCGTTTTGGTATTTCTGATCGTCGTTCCACAAGCCGCCGGGAGGGCTAAGGCTGGCTTGGTAAGCCATGGTTGCGATCATAGTGGCAATTATCTGTCGTGACGTGAAAGGAAGTTTTAAAGTTGCGAATGAAGAAATAATTTTTCACCTATATTTGAAAATACGAAGATCGTCGAGTGAAAGTTAGTCGTTTCAACAAATACACAAATTCAATTGATGGCTTTTTCTATATTTATTGAAAAAAACAAGAAAATTGTGGCCAGCTCTCTACAGAAATAGAGGTCATGGATTAAATATGAAAAAACTAAGTGTATGTATATACACATCTGAGAAAAAGAAAATGAAGATATTTCAAAATTTGAACTTCTTTTTATAAAGGTTGCTATTGTTGTTAGAAAGAAAATCAAAATCTAATAACTAAATGTGTGGAAAATAAAACACTCTTACTTGTATATGTATTTGTCCATTGATACAATATATATCTAACGAGTAGTTGAGACTATTTGGAGAAGAGAAAAGATTGAGTCGCGTAAAAATCCTCTTTACTTTATGTATTAACACATATCTAAAGAAAATCACCCAACTGCTTCACATTTAGATTTCTAAATTACCATTAATTTCTTAAATAATCATCCACTCGTTTCATCTCTTCTCAATATTAGATTTCTTATATTACCCTCAGTTTTTTTTTTTAAAAAAATAATAATAAGCCATCTATTTATATAACTGCTCACCTTCTTTCTGTACATAACTATTTAATTATGAGCACACGTACTACATGTGTAGAAAACATTTTTGAGAAAGCATTATTATTTATTTTAAGCGATATAAGTGATTAGTTTTAGGAAAAAAAACATTTTCTGAATCATCCATGTTTTATGAAACAAATAGAGAGTTTAAATTAACCAACTGTGAGCTATGATGTTAAATGCAATAGCATGACTAATCTGATCTAACTTATCAGCAAATGCTACTCCAAGACATCTAGTTAAAGCATTACCATAAGAGAATTAAGCTTCTCCATGATCCATTTCTTGTGTTTATCTTCCTTTTGCTTCCTAATTTCACCCGAGAAAGACGACGGTGGAACCGCCTCACCCGGAGGAGGTGCTATAGCTATGATGTCAACTTCAATAGTTGAATTCTTCTCATTTGTGTTATCAACAACCGCTTGGTGAGTTCTTGATGCAAACTAACAGTTCTCTCAATTCAATGACTTTGAAATCCTTTGGAAAATGTTCCACTATATCCAAAGCAGAGAATCCATTTCTGTTCATTGTGTTCACATTCACTTCACTTCTTTGAAGTAGATATTTCACTGTCTGTACAAAAAGATAGGCTTCTTATAAATTATAAAAGAAACGAGAAACAAAGATATTTCCTGTAAGTTTTTTCAATCAATATATCCACTAAAGTTTGAATGTAGAAACCTTGAGCCTACAGAAAAATGAGAATGAGCCAAATTTTATCTTCACAAAATGTTCAAATGGAATGCGATGTTTGATGTCATTGCAATTTTGAAGCAATTCAAAGCAAAAAGGATTACCTCAATTTGCTTGTTTGCAGCGGCCAAATGCAAAATGGTATTACCCTCATCATCTTGAGCATTCACCAAATCCCCATCTGTCACCATCTCCACTAGAACTTTCAGAGTCTCCAAATGATTATGCTTCACTCCGAGATGGAGAGTCGTTTCGCCGTGGCTCAGCCTGTGCTCAACCGCCTCCGGTCTCACCTTGACCAGCTCTATCACGATGTTAATTCAGCCCTTCATCATGGCCAGATGAAGTGTAGTCCTCCCATCTTTGTCATGGACAAGGCATGCAAGGGGATTTGATTGTAACGATTCCCTCACTATTTCTACGTATCCGTTCGTAGACACCAAGTGAAGAGATGTACGTCCCTGCGAAAGAAAGGTACTTAGCTAGGAGCATTCTTATTGAGGGAGACATTCACATTATATATTATATATTGTATTATATATTTTATATATATGTCAGACTGAGCTACTCAAATTCACCGTTGTCTGTAAGATCTTTCAAGTTGAATTAACCTGGAAATCTATGACTTGATATCTATTTGAATTTTGTTAATTTCCGTCATATATGATGGGTTTGATTTCTCACATATCACGGAAACAGGAAAACAAAATGCGATAGTACATGTAATCTTATTTGACAAGCAAGATTGTCTGATCTATGTAGAGATATTCCATCGAACTATAGTCAATAAATTATGTTGCACATGGCTAAAAGCCTGGAGCTTGCAAAAACCGAATCAAAACTGTTGCCGTTCCATCAATTATTTGGTTCGCGAGGATTACTGGGTGCAGTTTGATCTGACAAAAGGATATCAAACAAACACAACCAAGGTTTTCGCTTTGGCATACCTGCGAGTCCAACTCCATGGCCAAATCCTTTTTATGAGCCAAAAGAGCCTTGGCAAAGTGTACATGACCGAGCATGCAGGCCCCATGCAATGGTGTCTCGTCAAAGCAAGTGACCCAAGCCCGAGCCAGGATGAGTCGGTCTTCTTGCAGCAACTAAGCTAACAACTCGGCGCACCCGCCAAGCGACGCTTCATAGAGCCTCCTCTCTTGGTGTCTTCTTTCAAATGCTAAGGAAGCTTGTTGAAGTGATGGCAGAGACAGCGACCTTCTTCTCGGGCTTGCAATCGATGGCATTGTTCCCAGCTTGTGGGTGAACTCAAAATCGCTCGGGTTAATCACTTGAAGTGATTCTGCTCCTCTCGTGAGGTACACGATCTCTCTTTTTCTTTCACTAGACTTCTCTTGGAGTTGGAATGTCAAAGGTTGAGTTTGTTAACTATATATAAGATGCTAAAACATGAGTCTTATGTAAGCATTTACATATTGGCAAGAGCAGAGTGGTGATACAAACATGGGGATAAGTACACTAAAAATCTCAAAAGTTATGTACGATGCCTATTTTAGTACCAATTTTTTTTTTTTTTTGGATTACTTAAGTGTCACTTTCTAAAAAAGACGATCATTTAAGTGCTAACTCCAGTTTAGATTGTTGGAAATTTGATGTGGTCATATTTTATTAATTTCTCAGTCTTATGTGGTTCGCTAGTGTGCCTAATCAGTAAACCCCCAAATGACATCTTCAAAAGGTTGTAAATAGTGATAATTTAAGTGCCAAATTTTGTTTAAATGATTATTTGAGTGTCAAAATTTATTAAACTATCATTTAACTGACTCCTGCCTTTAAGAGCTCTCTTAACTTCCCAATTGTTATGGACTGATTATCACCAGTCTAAGGTACCAAAGATCTGTTGGAGCTTTCTTTGATAGGGGTTTCCTTAAAGTACTCCGTTTCTTTGGCGGGGCTTTCTTGGTGGAGAGTGATGGGGAGATTTTAGGTCATCTTGAGGTGGTGGTGTGGGAGGTCATTCTTGGTGGTGGGTCAAGAACTGGATCATAGGGACTGATTGGATGTCTATGGAGAGTGAAGCTCCTGAGCTTTGAAGGGATGTCTCAATTTCAAGAACTCTCGAGCCTCTGGGAACCTGCTCGAGAATGTCTAGTGCAGTGAGGCCACTTGAGTTTGATGTGTTCACCTTGAGTCCTGGGATTGTAAGCAAGAATTTTTATCATCTGCACACAAATTTTTGGGGATAAATTCCCCAGTGCAAGATTACTGAAGTCCATGTTGCTGGTCTCAAGACTGATCCTGGGAAGAGAAAGGTCCGGGGAAGTTCAAACCAGCAACCATCTGGTTCCCGTTGGTTGCTCGCTAATGGAATGGGAAAGAGCAATAAGCATCCGTTTCTGAAGTCGAAGACTGCTTCTTCTAAATCTACTGCCCCAGCAACAACCAAGGCACAGCCTGGTGACACATTGTGGAGCATCTCATCCCGTGTTCATCGAACTGGTGCTAAATGGAAGGAATTGGCGGTTCTTAACCCACACATACGCGTTAAGTTGGGGGTGCGAAACAGAACTTGAAAGAGGCTCGTTTTGCCAAGCTGGGTTAAGTGAAGTTTATAAGCTGCGTTAGTTGTGGGCTTGCTGATTGAAACCACACATTGAAGTCATCTAAGACAGATGGAAGTACTGGCTCCTGCCTTTGAGAGCTCTCTTTCCTTCCCAATTGTTATGGACTGATTATCACCATTTTAAGGTACCAAAGATCTGTCTAAGCAATTGTTTTCATCTCTCTGTTCTTCCATCCCCTGTAATCAGTTTGCATATGAACAGTAATTTTTGTGTTTTGTTTGGGATGATACGCTACCAATCCTTTGTCTTGTGATTAGGAACAACAGATCGGTCCATGAGATTTTGGGTTCCATTTCTACCTTGTCCCTACTCTACTTGTCTATATAAAGAAGAAAAGATCCTTTGGCAAGCAGTTATAATATCAGAGCTTGAATGTTGTTTTAAAAGAAGCACACGTTTTGGTATGTGAACATTACATATGAAACTAGCGCTGCTTCGATTCCGACCTTTGAGGGAGGATCAGCTTGCACGGCCTGTGAATAATAATGGAGTGTTTTCTGTGAAATCTGTTCATCGCTTCCTTAAAATTAGGCAGGCAAAAATAGTGTAAGAAGTTCATGTAAATGGTGTGACTGCATTGTGGTTTGGTGCCATGGGGTTGAAATTGATCAGACAGAGAGGCTCACTAGCTTTGATCAGATGGCTTTTGGACATCTGTCAGCAATGGAGAAGAATAAGAAGGAAGCATAAAAGAAGTGCGGATGCTTTTGAGGGAGGTGGGTTGGGTTGTTTGGTGTGATTGGAAAGAGAGTGTTGAAGCTGTGTGAGACAAATCATAGAATGGCTCAATGTTGCTTTTACCTACTAATTTGCGGCATACATAAGAGTAGATCAGATTACTTTGTGGCCAGGCCTTCCCATTCTCTTTAGAAAGATTCGGCTACGTGGGCAAGACATCTCTGATGAGGAGAGCTCGAGAATAATGCAAGATGGACTCTGTGTTTGGTTTAGTAGTCTCCTTAAATCGTTTGCACAAGTAGCGGTACTCAGAATGATCTTATGACATAGGGATTAAGTTAGAAAGAACATAGGCATCAAGACTATGCAGTAATCCTCTGTCCCACCAGATGAATACAATAGATCTTGATATTGCCCCTAGATCTGTACCAACTCACACATCCTGATATCCACTTCTTGAGCTTTTGTGGATCTTTCGGAGGACAATCACGAGGTATCGAACGATGTGAACTAGAAAAAGAACGGCTACAGCGCAGAGCCAAACATACATGAAGACCTCAGCCCCTGGGATCGGTGATTGGGTGGTTGCTTGGGTGGGTGGGCTAACCGCTTGGGTCGACGTCCTGTCTTCAAATTCCCTCCGCACGTTCAAGAAGGCCAGCATGGACTGGAGGTAAGTCAGCGCCGTGAAAATGATGGTCACCCACATTGTGGCCATCAGAATCCACATCAGAACCTTCTTCCCCAAGGGGAAGCCACTTATGAGCAAGAAGATCGTGCTAAGGGATGCAAGAAAAGAGATGGTGTTGTATGTCCAGAACATTGGGTAACCCTTCGGATCGTTTGCAGCCATTATCGGTGTTCCTGCGTAGTATAAGACGGTGCTGTTGTCTTTCTGATCGTTGTCCCACACGCCGCCAGAAGGGCTAATACCGGCTTGGTAAGCCATGGCTGCGATCACAGTGGCAGTTATCTGTGGTGACATGAAAGAAAGTTTTAAATTGTGAATGAATAAATAGCGTTTCGACTATATTTATACATACGAAGATCGTCAAGTCAAAGTTAGTCATTCCAACAAATGCACAAATTCAATTGATGGCTTTTCCTATACTTATGTAAATACTAGAAAATTGTAGCGAGCTCTCTACAGAAATAGAGCTCATGGATTTAAATTATGAAAAAACTAAGTGTATGAATATATACATATATGAGAAAAAAAAAATGAAGATATTTCAAAATTTGAATGCCTTTTTATAAAGGTTGCTATGGTTGTAAGAAAGAAAATCAAGATATAATAACTAAATGTGTGGAAAGTAAAACACACTTATATTCCAACCGCCGATGAGGCTCGCCCTCACTAGGCCACCGTGAGGGTGGCAAAGGTCTAAGTGAGGCCGAGCTCCCCTAGCCGCCAATGAGGCTCGGCTGGCAATGGTTGGCCTCGCTAGGGGTTGGTGACGCTCCAACGAGGTTGCTAGCCCTCGTCTAGTCGGTCGGTGGCAACCGGCCAAAGAGGAAGAAGAAGAAGAAGAAAAAGGAAAAAAGAAAAGAAAATGAAAGAAAAATATAATAAAATTATTAAAATATTAAAAGAAATTCTAGATCACAAAAGAATTTAAACTCTTATCAAATGCATTTCTATATCATAAATAGAAATTTTGGATAGTTACTAGGTATCTTCAAATACTAAGGAACTCATTTGGGGAACCAAAAAAAAAAAAAAAAAAAAATCATTCCTAAATAAAAATTGTTCTTGAAAACAAAATGTTGCTTCGGCCCTTCATCATGGCTAGATGAAGTGGGGTCCACCCAACTTTGTCATGGACAAGGCATGCAAGGGGGTATGATTGTAATAATTCCCTTGCTAATTCGACGTATCCGTTCGCAGATGCCCAATGAAGAGGCGTATGTCCCTGCAAAAGTGAAGTGCTTAGCTATGGAGCATTCTTATTGAGGGACAAGTTCATATAATTTATATATATTGCATTTTCAAATCAAATAGACCAAACTACTCAAATTCACTAGTGTTTGGAAGATCTTTCAAGCTGAATTAATCTGGAAATCTATGACTTGATTTCTGTCTGAAATTTGTTAATTTCCTTGAGATATATGATGGGTTTGATTTCTCAAAAAGATCATGAAAATTGGAAATGAAAATGCTATATTATATGTGCAAAATCTAATTTGACAAGCAAGATAGTTTGATCTATATAGAGATATTCCATGGAAATATAGTTTATAAATTACTTTACACATGGCTAAAAGCCTAAAACTTGCAAAAACCTAATCAAAAGAGTTGCGATTCCACCGATTATCTGGTTTGTGAGGATGACTGGATTTAGTTTGATCTGACAAAAGGATATCAAACAACCACAATCAAGGTTTTCGCTTCGACATACCTGCGAGTCCAACTCCATAGCCAAATCCCTTTTATGAGCCAAAAGAACCTTGGCAAAATGTACATGACCTTGCATACAGGCCACATGCAATGGAGTCTCGTCGAAGCAAGTGACAGGAGCCCGAGCCAGGATGAGTCCGTCTTCTTGCAGCAACTGAGCTAACGACTCGACGCACCCGCCAAGCGACGCTTCATAGAGCCTCCTCTCTTGGTGGCTTCTTTCAAGTGCTGAGGAAGCCTGTTGATGCGATGGCACGGACGGCGACCTCCTTCTCGGGCTTGTGATCGATGGCATTGTTCCCAGCTTGTGCGTGAACTCGAAATCGCTCGGGTTGATCATTTGGAGTGATTTTCCTCCTCTAATAAGTGGTGTTACTGTAATATGCATTTTTTTTTCTTTTTTTGAGCTACTACTGTAATATGCAGTTGAAAAGTGAAAAAGTCGGATGATGATCCCGAAGCTTCATGCGGAGTTGACTTGTTATTGATAATCTTAGCCGTTGGTTTGTGCTACGCGCATCATCGTACTCATTATTTAACGGCTGCGATGCAAGAAATGCCGTCAAGCTACCAGTTCATTAAAGAGAGAATATTGCTTACCTTTGAAGGATCAAGTCATTTATGCTCTGATCCATTCACAGATCGACACCTGTCCAGCGGTCTCTCTCTTCTGTCCATCTTCTTATTCTCCCTCTTCCTCGTACTTTCCTGCAGTGCTACACGCATTAATGGCACTTTCTCTCTCCTCCTTTCGAAGAATGAACGACACCCCCGCGCTGCAGCTTCCCTTCCCTCCTTTCTTTCCTTCTCAATTCAAAATTTTGGGTAAGAGTTCGCAACTCTCTAGGTTGCGACGTTGCGTTACTTCTCCGACCGGCTACGGGGCTGGGTCATCTCTGCTCTCTGGCCCAAAGCACGTTGCTCCTCCGCCTTGCCCCAAAGCTCGTTGCTTCTTCGGCTTGCGTCGTTGTGTTCCTTCTCCGCTCTGCTTCCCTGCGTTAGACGGCGAGGAATGTTCTTGCTGTAAGTCGCAGACCCCAAGTGATAAAAGAAGTTCCAGGTCTCGCCGATTCAACTTCAGATCTGCTACGTTTCGCGGCTCATAACAATGAGTTGATTTGGCGAGTGCTTGCTGCGACCGGCTGCAGGAGCTACTGGTGAAGGAGATAGAGGGGAGAGCCGGCATATGCAGCGACAGAGATGGGGAGAGCGAGTGGAGGAAGGTGATGGAGGCGTCGTTCAGAAAGATGAACGAGGAGGTTGGAGGGAAGGGGGTGGACGCGTCGACGAGTACGGCGGGGTCGACGGCTGAAGCCCATCTTGCCCTGTTGGTTTAATCGCAAACTAGAATTCGTCCCTGTGATCTTTTGTGGTCAGCCACGCTTTGTTCATTCTGCAATTCTTTGATAGAACGCTGCTGAAATTGTTGATAAAATAGTTATTTTATTTTTCACATGTTGCTGATTTGGTTTTTCAGTTATTAGAGTTAGTGGAGTCATGTGTGTTGGTTATCCTAGTTTTTAGGTGTTAGTGGGGCAAGTGCTTTATGGAGAACATGGGTAGTTATGGGGTGTTTTACATGATGTATTTTGTCTTTTGTAAAAGACTTGGTTGCTTTGTACGTAAGATGAAGTTTCAACCTCATGTCTTCTCCCTTTAGCAATTTAACAGTGGTATCAGAGCCTGAGAGAAACGTGAGAGAGTTTTAAAAAAAAAAAAAAAACTTTCGTGAGAAAATTGCAGCAGCAATATTTCCAATGGCCACTGATAATTTTGTTCAACCAGCAATTCCACGCTTTGATGGTCACTATGACCATTGGAGTATGTTGATGGTGAATTTTTTACGATCAAAAGAGTATTGGTCGGTTGTCGAATCTGGAATTCAAGAGCCACCAGTAGGCATGACTTTGACAGATCCCCAGAAAGCAGAATTGGAAGCTCGAAAGTTGAAAGACCTGAAGGCAAAAAATTATTTTTTTCAGGCTATCGATCGTTCCATCTTGGAGACTATTCTTTGCAAAGAAACCTCCAAAGATATTTGGGATTCTATGAAGAAGAAATATCAAGGTTCTGTTAGGATGAAGCATGCACAGCTTCAAGCCTTGAGAAAAGATTTTGAAACACTAGCGATGAAGGATGGAGAATCTGTCACTAGTTATTGTGCCAGAACAATGGAGATCAGCAACAAGATGCGATTCCATGGCGAGAAGATGGACGATGTCACAATTGTGGAGAAGATTTTGCGTTCCTTGACACCAAAGTTTAATTATGTTATTTACTCAATTGAAGAGTCGAAAGACATAGATGCGCTTTCTCTTGATGAATTGCAAAGCTCCTTATTGGTCCATGAATAGAAGATGAACAGAAGTTCAACAGTAGAGGAGCAAGCGTTGAAGGCTTCTACCAATACTCATTCCAACAATTTCAGAGGAAGGGGTAGAGGTAGAGGTAGAGGAAGGGGAGATCGAGGAAATAGAGATGTTGGCAGGAATTTCAAAGCCAATAATGACCAATTTCAAGGCAAAGGCAGAGGACGAGATCCTAACAAATTCAAGGTAGAGTGTTTTAGATGTCATAAATTTGGTCATTATGCATCTGAATGTTATACTAGGCTGCCTAATAATAAAGAAAAGGCAGAGAGTTCAAATTTTGTTGAAGAAAAGGAAGCAAAAACGTTGTTGATGGTTGTTCAAGATAAAAAGGAGCGCGAGTTAGATATTTGGTATGTGGATACAGGCTGCAGTAACCACATGAGTGGAAGTAAGTTTTCTTTTTGTCATTTAAATGAAGATTTTCATTCCACTTTGTGAGTTTTGGGATCATTTTACTTTGAAAGTGATGGGAAAAGGTGATATTAAGATAAGAACCAAAAATGGTTTTGTGGAAACGATCTCTAATGTGTTGTATGTTCCTGACTTGAAAAGTAACCTATTAAGTGCTGGCCAATTACAAGAAAATGGTTATGTAATTACCATTCAGAGGGGTGTCTGTGAAATTTATGATTCCGTTAGAGGTGCTATTGCAGTTGTTCCTATGAATTCAAATAGATTGTTTCCATTAAAGATTAAAAATATTCAGTCTTGCTTGATGGCTGAAAAGAAAGATCCCTCATGGCTTTGGCACTTTCGCTATGGTCACTTGAGTTTTAGTGGATTGAAGACCCTCCAACAGAAAAACATGGTGACGGGTCTTCCTCAAATTACTGTTCCTTCTCAAGTTTGTGAAGAATGCGTTGTTAGCAAACAGCATCGTTCTTAATTTTCAAAAGAAAATTCATGGAGAGCAAAGGATGTTTTGCAATTGGTGCATTCATACATTTGCGGTCCCATAAATCCATCTTCTAATAGAGGTAAAAGATACTTAATTACCTTCATTGATGATTTTTCCAGAAAAACTTGGGTTTATTTTTTACAGGAAAAATCAGAAGCTTTCTCCACGTTTAAAAGCTTTAAAACTCATGTTGAAAATGAAGCAGGAAAGACCATTAAGACCCTTCGAACAGATCGTGGCGGTGAATATTGCTCAAAAGAATTTGAAGTTTTTTGTGCAGAGTATGGCATTCGAAAAGAGCTTACTGCTGCATATACACCATAGCAGAATGGTGTATCTGAGAGGAAAAATATAACAATTCTCAACATGGTGAGAAGTTTATTGGCAAGAGGAAGAGTTCCAAAGACTTTTTGGCCAGAAGCAGTAAATTGGAGTATTCATGTTTTGAACAGAAGTCCAACTTTTGCTGTTCAAAATATGACACCTGAAGAGGCTTGGAGTGGGAGAAGACCGGCTGTAGATCACTTCAGAATTTTTGGATGCATCGCATATGCCCATGTCCCGGATGTGAAAAGGAAGAAACTTGATGACAAGGCTGAAAAATGTGTCTTTCTTGGTGTAAGTGAAGCATCCAAAGCATATAAATTATTCAATCCACTAATAAAGAAGATTGTGACTAGCAGGGATGTTGTTTTTGATGAAGAGAACACTTGGGATTGGAATATGCAGCAGCCTACCCAAGTTATTTATGACAATGATGCTGAACAGGAGCAAATTTCAGCACCTTGTATTCCCCAAAATTCATCAAATACGACTTCTATAGTTGCTGAAATTTCACCAACAGGCTCTGAAGTCAATGAAGAAGAAGCCCAATCTCTTCGCCGCGTTAGAAGAAAGCCTGCTTGGATGGAAGATTATGAGGTAACTGGAATTGGAGATTCAATTACTCATTTTGCCTTATTTTCAGACTATGACCCTACAACTTTTGAGAATGCTGTCAAAGAAGAAAAATGGCGAAAAGCGATGGATGATGAAATTAATTCTATTGAAAGAAATGATACTTGGGAGTTATCCGATCTTTCGGATAGACAAAAAACCATTGGTGTAAAGTGGGTCTTTAAAACAAAACTGAAAGAAAATGGTGAAGTTGACAAATACAAAGCACGTTTGGTAGCCAAGGGATACAAGCAGCAATATGGGATCGACTATACAGAGGTTTTTTCTCCAGTTGCGAGACATGACACGATCAGATTGGCGGTTGCATTGGCGGCACATAATTCTTGGCCTATTTTCCAACTAGATGTCAAATCGGCATTCTTGCATGGATACTTGGAGGAACAGGTATTTGTCGAGCAACCCCCTGGTTATGTCAAGATTGGAAATGAGCATAAAGTTTATAGATTGAAGAAAGCTCTTTATGGCTAAAACAAGCCCCTCGGGCTTGGTATAGTTGTATTGAAACTTATTTTCTTAAAGTTGGTTTTTCAAAATGTCCTTATGAGCATATGCTTTTGTCAAGATTGAGATAAAGGGAAAATGCTTATTGGCTGCTTGTATGTTGACGATCTTATATTTACTGGAAGTTGTGATGGCATGTTTGAAGAATTCAAGAAATCTATGATGGATGAGTTTGAAATGTCTCGATCTTGGTATGATGCATTACTTCCTTGGCATAGAAGTGGTACAATCAGATGATGGGATTTTTATTTCTCAAAAGAAATATGTGGGAGAAATTTTGGACAGGTTTCAGATGAAGGATTGTAATCCCGTAAACACCCAGCTTGAGTTTGGCTTAAAGTTATACAAAGATCATGAAGGGAGGAAGGTTGACAGCACACTTTATAAACAAATTGTGGGCAGTTTGATGTATTTAACTGCAACAAGACCAGACATAATGTATTCTGTGAGTTTAATCAGTAGATATATGGAGAATCCTACACAAATACATTTGTTAGCTGCCAAGAGAATCCTTCGTTACTTGCAAAGAACTAGAGACTTTGGCTATTTTACAAGAAGGGTAAAAAGTCTGATTTGTTGGGATTTACTGATAGTGACTATGTAGGAGATCAAGATGATAGGAGGAGCACTTCGGGTTATGCTTTTATGTTTGGAACAGGTGCTATTTCGTGGTCATCCAAGAAGTAACCAATTGTCACATTGTCAAGTACAGAAGCTGAATTTGTTGCTGCAACAGCTACTGCTTGTCAAGCTAATTGGCTAAGGAGAATTCTTGAGGAGTTACAATTCAAGCAACCAGGACCTACTAAAATTTTTTGTGACAATAACTCAACAATAAAACTCTCTAAGAATCTGGTGTTACATGGAAGAAGCAAGCACATTGATGTGAAGTTTTATTTCAATTGATCTAATCTACTGCAGGAGTGAAGATCAAGTTGCTGATATATTCACCAAGGCCCTCAAGATGGAGTCATTTGTGAAGCTCAGAAAGTTACTAGGTGTTTGCACGGTGAAAGAAGTCAAAGCTTTAAACTGAATGTTAGCAAACATCAGTTTAGGGGAGGGATTGTTGATAAAATAGTTATTTTATTTTTCACATGTTGCTGATTTGGTTTTTCAGTTATCAGAGTTAGTGGAGTCATGTGTGTTGGTTATCCTAGTTTTTAGGTGTTAGTGGGGCAAGTGCTTTATGGAGAACATGGGTAGTTGTGGGGTGTTTTACGTGATGTATTTTGTCTTTTGTAAAAGACTTGGTTGCTTTGTACGTAAGATGAAGTTTCAGCCTCATCTCTTCTCCCTTTAGCAATTTAACATAAATCACTTCAGGTCGCCACAAACGGGTGATAGCGAGCGGCACCCCGTCGCAATATGGCATGTTACCAGGTTGATAAATGAACGCAAAAAGCTCTTGCCAATACTTTTATACCATCTCTTCTTCAATGACATGTCTATTTTCTGATATTGAAATAGTAATAAGGTCTTCAGCCAGTGAAAGCGAGTAAAGTCATCTTCATATTGAAATGGTACAGTTTCAAAGGTGGCAAGATTTTCCCGAGCAACATCTTTATAGCATTTATCACAAGTAGATACTCGATTAGTTGCCAATGCTAGATCAAGAGACTAAGTTACTTGAGCTAAAGTGAAAATAGTTATGTCCTGTCATGCATCATATCTTGAGTTAAATCTCTTGGATTTTGATTAAAATGGCTTATTGACTCCCGAATAACCTAATAGGCTTGCTGAGAAGGAGAGTGGAAGCAACTGGAGGAAGGGTCATAGATTGGAATGGATCCCGTGTCCTAGGCGTGCTTGCTACATTGAGGTCAATGGGTATGTGGGACTGAACTTGATGATGAAGATCAAATTAGCGAGCGAACTATAAAAATTCTTGCCGCGCATCATGCCAACTCCTTGGACTGGATACGTGGAGGGTCAAAGGGGGATAGAAGGCGTGGCAAAGGCTCTGGTAGGAAGTGTGGTCTTTTGGGAAATAACTTCACAGTTGCATTGATGGTGCAACTACAGTGTTGACACCTAATTTTAGCAAATCTAAAAAAAATAAAGAAAATAAAAATTACATTGGAACAAATAAAAGAAAATAAATAAAAAAATGGAGGAAATTGATTTGATTGATTATGCATGAAAAATTGAAATTCTTATGGATATTCAGATTTTGTTAAATGCATAAGCAAATTAAAAATTAAGTAAATAAAGGGAAAAAATTTTCATAAAATGGAATAAATCAAAATAAAATCGAGCTGATTACGAAATCACGCTCTAATTTGCAGCTTTGATTTAGTGCGATAGAAGATGGAAACTCGAAAAATGTCATAAAGCGGCCGTTCAAAATTAGTATAAAAAGAGTTTCATTTTTCGTAACTCAGGGGGAATTTTCGAAAAAATTAGAAAGAATTCGAGGAAAAGTTGTCTTCGTTTTTTCTGGATTTCTTTGTTTTAGGTCAAAGTCAGAAAAGTGGGGTTTTGGTTTAGAACAGAGAAAATACAGTAGAGAGTGCAAATAGAGAGGACGTGACGTGAGAGAAAAAAAAAAAAGAAGAAAGAGGAAAAAGTGCTACAGTGTCGTCTTCTTCGGAGGGCCCCCCTCGATCGCGCCAGTCCGTGCCGCGTTGGCCACTGTGCCGGCACCGCGACGCCGGATACCACCGCGCCTCGCCACCTCGCTAGTCCGCTCGCCTCCGCCACGCTGCGCCACCGGTCTCGCCGCTCCGTCCGCATCTCAGCCCCCACCGACGCCCGTGCCCGAGATTTACTTGCAGCCCAGCGCTCGACGTTCCCTGCTTCAGCCGCGACCGGCGCCACTAGAGCCCGACGCCGCTGTTGCTGCTTCCCTCCTGCTGCCACTCGCTCGCATTAGCTGCAGTAACCCCGCGCCGGTGACCTCTGCCTACGACGATCGGCGCCTCTGCAACCGCGCGACACCAGCACAGCCCCGACACTCGCAGCAGCCCGAGCACAGCAGCCGTGACCAGAACGCCTTTGCTCCGCCTCTGCCGTCGCCAATCTGCATCACCAGGAGTCTTGGCGCCCCTGCTCGTCTCCACCCGACGCTCAGCCACTGCCATGCCGTTGTCCCTGCCACAACCCGATGCCGCCGGAGCCCACACCATCGCTGTTCGCCTCTCCCCGGTGCCTGACAGCCAGCCTCACGCCCACGCTACCGCTGCTCGCCTTACCCGCGTCTGCACCAGCACCCGACTTCCCGCGCCAAAGCTCCGAACCGGTTGCCAAGCTCTGTTTTGGAAGAAAAAAGAAAAAAATCAAATTAGGTAGATTTACTTTATTTTATTATGCAGATTTATTTTATCTATATTTTACTTATTGTATCCTGTTTTCTTTATTTGAAATGTTCCCCTATGCATAACTAGAAATTATGACATACTATTTGATTTGCAGCCGCACCTGAATTTTTTATTTCATCTATAAGGTTTTAGATGAAATAATTAATTACAGGAATAAAATTGATACTTTGATCTTTAAGGCTTAAGATCAATTTATCGATTTTATTAAAGAAATATTATCCCTTGATTTGAACAATGTGTGATATCCTTAGTTTGGCTTGTCATGATTGTTTTGTTTATTTTGAAATATGTTTGAATTAGAATATTACATGGTTTAGGGTTATCTTGCATGTTTAGGATATGAGTTTTATTATTTCGAATTTTTAAAAATTAAAAAAAAATCAAAAAAAGGAAGTCAAATCAATTTATTTAGGTTGCTATATATATATATATATTAACTTGGAATGCATGTTTAATTATTCAACAATTATTAATTTCGAAATAAAAAAAAGGAAAAAAAGGAAAAACAACAAAAAAATCATCATGCAAATGTCATGTAGAATTAGGGTATATTTTGTATATCATTGCATATTAGGGTAAAATTGCACTTAGTCTAATTCTAGATAATAGTTTTTTTAATTTATTATAAGTTTAGATATTAGATAAATTACATTTAGGATCATTTGGGTTAAGATAATATTTTAGTTTAAATTAGGATTTGGCTTAACCTAATTCCTAATGCAAATTAAATAGAATCTTAATCTAGTTAAATAATTTTCACATTTTTCCTAATTCCGAATTTTCATAAAAAAAAATACAAAAATAACTTAGGATAAATTAGTTTTAATCCCTAGGATAGATTGCATTTTTTAAAAAATAAAAAAATAAAAATGTCATGTAAATGTCATATATGATTAGATTCATGAAATGCACGTCATTTAGAGATTGTTATTAAGTCCATTTAATTAGAAATTGCATGTCATTTGAATTAGGTCATTTAGTCAATATTGCATTGCATATTACATGATTTTTATTAATTAAGTGAAAAAAAGAAAAAGAAAATTGTGTGTTAATTAGAAATCATATCTAAGGTTATTGATGTGAATTCTAATTTAACATTGCAGATGCTTCCGTTGCTTTGAGGTAAGTTTTGCAATTTATTTATTACTTTTTTGGTGTTAAATTGGTGGTTTGCGCATCCGCATGATCGCCTTATATGTTAAATGAATTAGGTTTAAAATCAATTTAAGTTGCCTTAAAAACATTTTTGAAAATAAAAGAATGGTACCAAAAAGGCATTAGAAAAATCTAGTGTAATCAAGTTCATGTACCAAAGTCTCTGGTTCGTAGAAGTGAAGTAGATCTCCCGTTACTTTACTTGGGTTTCTAATCGATCCATCGAAAATAAATTAGTGGCGACTCCTAATTTAAAATTTGCATGTTAAGAATTTGAACTTAAGTTGCGAATTGATATGGGCTTGGGAGCTCGAGTTAAGTCTAGGCTTAATAATCCATTAGCCAAATTTTAGGTGGTTCACCCGAAAAATTTGGTCGCGACATATGGGATCCTGTGTGGAATTATGAACCAGTCGGTGCACCAATGCTTGCGCTAATTCAGGTCGAGAGAGTGTTTGTTCCACCAAAGCCAAGGATTTACCTCAAGGTTTCTGAAGTGAAATATGAGGATGAAGAGGATGAGTCAGCCGAGTCCAAAAAGAAGGAAGAAATTAAGGAGTGGACAGAAGAAAAGAAATCTGAGGTGGAAGAAATTCCCAGTATAAGATTACTGAAGTCCATGTTGCTGGTCTCAAGACTGATCCTGGGAAGAGAAAGGTCTGGGGAAGTTCAAACCAGCAACAATCTGGTTCCCGTTGGTTGCTGGCTAATGGAATGGGGAAGAGCAATAAGCATCCGTTCCTGAAGTCGAAGACTGCTTCTTCTAAATCTACTGCCCCAGCAACAACTAAGGCACAGCCTGGTGACACACTGTGGAGCATCTCATCCCGTGTTCGTGGGACTGGTGCTAAATGGAAGGAATTGGCAGCTCTTAACCCACACATACGCAATCCCAAAATTATTCTCCCAAATGAAACCGTCAGGTTGTGTTAAGTGGGGGTTGTGAAACGGATCTTCTTGAAAGAGGCTAGGTTTGCCAAGCTGGGTTGAGTGAAGTTTATGAGCTACATTAGTTGTGGGCTTGCTGATCGAAACCACACATTGTGATTGTCTAAGAAAGATGAAAGTGCTGGCTCCTGCCTTTGAGAACTCTCTTACCTTCCCAATTGTTAGGGACTGATTATCACCAGTCTAAGGTACAAAAGATCTGTCTATGCAATTGTTTTCATCTCTCTCTTCTTCCATCCCCTGTAATCAGTTTGCATATGAACAGTAATTTTTTGTGTTTTGTTTGGGATGATACACTACCAATCCTTTGTCTTGTGATTAGGAACAACAGATCGGTCCATGAGATTTTAGGTTCCATTTCTACCTTGTCCCTCCTCTACTTGTCTATATCAAGAAGAAAAGATCCTTTGGCAAGCAGTTATAATATCGGAGCTTGAATGTTGTTTTAGAAGAAGCACGCATTCTGGTATGTGAACATTACACATGAAACTAGCACTGCTTTGATTCCGACCTTTGAGGGAGGATCAGCTTGTACGGCCTGCGAATAATAATGGAGTGTTTTCTGTGAAATTTGTGTATCTCTTCCTTAAAATTAGGCAGGAAAGATTGTGTGAGAAGTTCGTGTAAGTGGTGTGACTGCATCATGGTTTGGTGCCATGGGGTTGAAATTGATCAGCTAGAGAGGCTCACTAGCTTTGATCAGATGGCTTTTGGACATCTACCAGCAAGGGAGAAGAATATGAAGTATAAAAGAAGTGTCGATGCTTTTGAGGTAGATGGGTTCGGTTGTTTGGTGTAATTGGAAAGAAAGAGGTGAAGCTGTGTGGGATAAATCATAGAATGGCTCAACCTATGCTAGTAAGTATCAGGTCAGACTGAGATTAGATCCTTGAAGGAAGATTTGTCTGACCATTCGGAGGATAAAAAACAAGAAAACTCCCAATGTTGCTTTTGCCTACTAATTCCCGGCATACATAGCCTTCCCAGTCTCTTTGGAAAGATTTGGCTATTCCGGCGAGACATCTGTGATGAGGAGAACTCGAGAATAATGCGAGATGGACTCTGCGATTGGTTTAGTAGTCTCATTAAATCGTTTGCACAACTAGCAGTACTCAGAATGATCTTATGACATAGGGATTGAGTTAGAAAGAACACAGGCATCAAGACTATGCAGTAATCCTTTGTCCCACCAGATGAATACACTAGATCTTGATATTGCCACTAGA
Organism: Eucalyptus caleyi; assembly: GCA_014182885.2. NCBI lineage: Eukaryota > Viridiplantae > Streptophyta > Magnoliopsida > Myrtales > Myrtaceae > Eucalyptus > Eucalyptus caleyi. The sequence continues at coordinate 53,127,932 of CM024468.2, read as the reverse complement.
TCTGTACCAGCTCACACACCCTGATATCCACTTCTTGAGCTTTTGCGGATCTTTCACATTCCGGAGGACGATTGCGAGGAATCAAACGGTGTGAACTAGAAAAACAATGTTTACAATGGCAGACCAAACAGTCAAGTAGCGCCTAATCACCATGATCGTCCCCCAATCCGCGGAGTACCAAACCTCTGTGGTCGGGCTCCCATCTTTAGGTTCCCTCTGTACGAACGAGATGCCTGTCATGGAATAGACGTAAGTCAGCCCCATGAAAGTGATGGTCATCCACATTGTGGCCGTCAGAATCCACATCAGAACCTTCTTCCCCAAGGGCTAGCCACTCATGAGCAAGAAGATCGTGCTAAGGGATGGAAGAAAAGAGACGGTGTTGCATGTCCAAAAAAATGGGGAAGCCTCTGGATTGTTTGCAGCCATTATCGATGTTCCCGCGTAGTAATAGATGGTGCCGTTTTGGTATTTCTGATCGTCGTTCCAAGGCTGGCTTGGTAAGCCATGGCTGCGATCACAGTGGCAATTATCTGTCGTGACGTGAAAGGAAGTTTTAAAATTGCGAATGAAGAAATAATGTTTCACCTATATTTGAAAATACGAAGATCGTCGAGTCAAAGTTAGTCATTTTGACAAATACACAAATTCAATTGATGGCTTTTCCTATACTTATTGAAAAAAAACAAGAAAATTGTGGCAAGCTCTCTACAGAAATAGAGGTCATGGATTAAATTATGAAAAAACTAAGTGTGTGAATATACACATAAATGAGAAAAAAAATGAAGATATTTCAAAATTTGAACTTCTTTTTATAAAGGTTGCTATTGTTGTTAGAAAGAAAATCAAAATCTAATAACTAAATGTGTGGAAAATAAAACACTCTTACTTGTATATGTATTTGTCCATGATACAATATATATCTAACGAGTAGTTGAGACTATTTGGAGAAGAGAAAAGATTGAGTCGCTTAAAAATCCTCTTTACTTTATGTATTAACACACATATTTAAAGAAAATCGCCCAACTACTTCACATTTAAATTTCTAAATTACCATTAATTTCTTAAATAATCATCCACTCGTTTCATCTCTTCTCAATATTAGATTTCTTATATTACCCTCAGTTTTTTTTTTTTATTTAATAATAAGCCATCTATTAATATAACTGCTCACCTTCTTTCTATACATAACTATTTAATTATGAGCACACGTACTACATGTGTAGAGAACATTTTTGAGAAAGCATAATTATTTATTTTAAGCGATATAAGTGATTAGTTTTAGGAAAACAACATTTTCTGAATCATCCATGTTTTACGAAACAAATAGAGAGTTTAAATTAACCAGCTGTGAGCTATGATGTTAATTGCAATAGCATGACTAATCTGATCTAACTTATCAGCAAATGCTACTCCAAGACATCTAGTTAAAGCATTACCATAAGAGAATTACGCTTCTCCATGATCCATTTCTCATGTTTATCTTCCTTTTGCTTCCTAATTTCACCCGAGAAAGATGGTGGTGGAACCGCCTCATCTGGAGGAGGTGCTATAGATATGATGTCAACTTCAACAGTTGAATTCTTCTCATTTGTGTTATCAACAACCACTTGGTGAGTTGTTGATGCAGAAAATCTTACGGCTCGCAAAGCTCCAGCGTGTGCTAACAGTTCTCTCAATTCAATGACTTTGAAATCCTTTGGAAAATGTTCTACTATATCCAAAGCAGAGAATCCATTTATGTTCACTGTGTTCACATCCACTTCACTTCTTTGAAGCAAATATTTCACTGTTTGTACAAAAAGATGGGCTTCTTATAAATTATAAAAGAAACAAGAAACAAAGATATTTCCTATAAGTTTCTTCAATCGATATATCCACTGGAGTTTGAATGTAGAAACTTGAGCCTACAGAAAAATGAGAATGAGCCAAATTTTATCTTCACAAAATGTTCAAATGGAATGCGATGTTTGATGTCATTGCAATTTCGAAGCAATTCAAAGCAAAAAGGATTACCTCAATTTGCTTGTTTGCAGTGGCCAAATGCAAAATGGTATTACCCTCATCATCTTAAGCATTCACCAAATCCCCATCTGTCACCATCTCCACTAGAACTTTCAGAGTCTCCAAACGATTATGCTTCACTCCCAGATGGAGAGCCATTTCGCCGTGGCTCAGCCTGTGCTCAGCCGCCTCTGGTCTCACCTTGACCAGCTCTATCACGATGTTAATTCGGCCCTTCATGATGGCCAGATGAAGTGCAGTCCTCCCATCTTTGTCATGGACAAGGCATGCAAGGGGGTTCGATTGTAACAATTCCCTCACTATTTCTACGTATCCATTCGTAGACACCAAGTGAAGAGAAGTACGTCCCTGCGAAAGAAAGGTACTTAGCTAGGAGCATTCTTATTGAGGGAGACATTCACATTATATATTATATATTGTATTATATATTTTATATATATGTCAGACTGAGCTACTCAAATTCACCGTTGTCTATAAGATCTTTCAAGCTGAATTAACCTGGAAATCTATGACTTGATATCTATCTGAATTTTGTTAATTTCCGTCATATATGATGGGTTTGATTTCTCACATATCATGGAAACAGGAAAACAAAATGCGATAGTACATGTACAAAATCTCATTTGACAAGCAAGATTGTCTAATCTATGTAGAGATATTCCATTGAACTATAGTCAATAAATTATGTTGCATATGGCTAAAAGCCTAGAGCTTGCAAAAACCGAATCAAAACAGTTGCCGTTCCATCAATTATCTGGTTTGCGAGGATGATTGGGTGCAGTTTGATTTGACAAAAGGATATCAAACAAACACAACCAAGGTTTTCGCTTTGGCATACCTGCGAGTCCAACTCCATGGCCAAATCCTTTTTATGAGCCAAAAGAGCCTTGGCAAAGTGTACATGACCGAGCATGCAGGCCCCATGCAATGGTGTCTCGTCAAAGCAAGTGACCCAAGCCCGAGCCAGGATGAGTCGGTCTTCTTGCAGCAACTAAGCTAACAACTCGGCGCACCCGCCAAGCGACGCTTCATAGAGCCTCCTCTCTTGGTGTCTTCTTTCAAATGCTAAGGAAGCTTGTTGATGTGATGGCAGAGACAGCGACCTTCTTCTCGGGCTTGCAATCGATGGCATTGTTCCCAGCTTGTGGGTGAACTCAAAATCGCTCGGGTTAATCACTTGAAGTGATTCTGCTCCTCTCGTGAGGTACACGATCTCTCTTTTTCTTTCACTAGACTTCTCTTGGAGTTGGAATGTCAAAGGTTGAGTTTGTTAACTATATATAAGATGCTAAAACATGAGTCTTATGTAAGCATTTACATATTGGCAAGAGCAGAGCGGTGATACAAACATGGGGATAATTACACTAAAAATCTCAAAAGTTATGTAGGATGCTTATTTTAGTACCATTTTTTTTTTTTTTTGGGATTACTTAAGTGTCACTTTCTAAAAAAGACGATCATTTAAGTGCTAACTCCAGTTTGGATTGTTGGAAATCCGACATGGTCATATTTTATTAATTTCTCAGTCTTACGTGGTTCGCTAGTGTGCCTAGTCAATAAATAACCCTCAAATGACATCTTCAAAAGGTTGCAAATAGTGATAATTTAAGTGCCAAATTTTGTTTAAAATGATTATTTGAGTGTCAAAATCATTAAAAATAATCATTTCAGTGTCAAACATGTCACATAGAAATGCCATGTGGACCGGGGTTTCTTTTTACCACTAAAATTGAATGTGATGTACTTGCTTTAAGAATGATGAGAACAACGAAATTGTTAATGTGATATATTGTTTTTTGATGCTGTCCATACATTGCTTATCAAAGATATACCCTTCTAATTGTTGGAAGGCACAATGAAAGTATGATATTTTTACTAATGGAGATCACCAAGGGAAAGCTTGTGATTAAGCGTGGGAGTGTGCTAATGTTTCATCCAGGGGTGGGCGCAATGCTCCAACTTTTCTATTGTAATTTAGTTAAAGCATTGAACTTTAAATAAAATGAAGTTGAAAGAACTGGGCAACCACCAAGCCAATGATGTCAAAACCAATGTACATATCTGTTAAGCATGACTATTAGTGTAAACGGGAGAAATGTTAAAAAGTCATAAATCTTTTGTATTTGTATCAATTTAGTCTTAAACCATTTTACTTGGTGCAAATTCAGTCATTTCTAGTCAATTTTGGCCAGATTTTGCTGCCTAGACATCGGTCGGCCTGACATGGCCCAATCGGTGCTAATGTAAATAACTTTAATAATATTTTAATAATATTTTATTCTTTTTCTTTTTTTCTTCTTCTCCTCCTTCCTCCAGCCGGTCACCAGCCACCTCTCTAGTGGCTTTTGAAAAAGAAGAAAAATCTTTGGATTTATACTTGGCCAAACCTATTGATGGTTGAGGTGAATCAACCTCGTTCTTCTTGAATACGCCTGATTCAACCTTGACCTTGCCGGCTGTCGCCTCTATCCGGTCATCGGCGGCGACTAGTTGGAGGAAGGAAGATGAAAAGGAAAAAAAGAAAAAGAAAATAAAGAAAATAATAAAAATTAAAAATATTATTCAAAGTTATCAACATCGGCTTCGATCAGGCCATATCAGCGAATCGGCATTTAGTTAGCAAAATCCAACCAAAATTGATTGAAAATGATTGAATTGGCACAAAGTAAAAATGTTTATGATTAAATTGACAGTAGAAAAGAGTTTAGGACTAAATTTGTACAAATATAAAAATTTATGACTTTTTAACACTTCTCCCTAGTGTAAACCTTTAGGAAATTGCTGCTGCATCTTCAATGGAATGCGAGTACTGCACAATGCCACCTAACCTCAAATGAGGTTTCACACGTTATGTAGAGCTTGCCTTTTGTGGTGGTGCGAGATTGATTTATTGACTGCTTTTTTCTTTCTTGTCTTCCGCACTCCCGCCCATCTTCAATAAACTTGCCAAAGCGATGCCTGCACCGATGGGAATATGACATCAAATGGAAACACTAATAAGATGATAGGGGATCTCATCCTTACACCGATGTTGATATTATGGGTACCGTTTGGACACTAATCCTTTACATATTCAAATTTCAGGTTGATGGCATGTCAGGTTATTGTCCGACACATTTAGCTAAAGATTAGAAGGCACTAAGGGAATGTAGAATCCATCTACATACTTTCATAGACACAAAGAATTTTCATCCCCTGATACGGACTCTTATGGCTAAAATGCCATTGTGGAAATTTGGGTTCGCGTCTTACTCAATCCTTAGTATCGATGGGGTATTTTGGAGGTTCGAGGTTTACTTATTTAAGATGAGCTTTTCTCATAGAAATCGAGTGTTAGAATAACTAATAAAAAGGAAAATGTTGAAGAATGTAGTTAGGGTACTTGTTGGGCCTCATTAATTTTGCTTTGGAAAAATAAATTTGTATATTTGAAGTAAGTGGCTTTTTCGAAATTTGGGGTTGCTCAATTTTCAGCATATGCTGATATGCTTTATTTTATTTTATTTTTTTATTGTTAGTGGTTTTAACTAGTGCCTTTGAGGTATTTTATTAACAAGATCCTTATAACGTGGAGATTACCCGAATTACTTGATCAAAATTAAAGAAGTATCGTACTAACTCAGAAAAAAAGATGTCAAATAATGAAATTTAACAAATATCCTTACTCTTTAACATTTGCTTTTCTATTAATTCTTCCGACACTGGCTTTTTCTATGACAAGAAGGCTCATCTTTGGAAGGTAAACCTTAAACACCCAAAATGCCTTATTGATATGATCAATCAGGCAAGACACTAGTGCAATCGAATGAATGACTTAAATTTTGCAATCTCCTTTATTCCCATGTTGAATCAACCCTCATAAGTACACACTTGTATTTTCGTGGGGCAAATTCACAAAATGATTACAACATATGGTAGTTTCCATTTCAATTTATAGGAAGCTTCAAGGGGGAAGGTGCCTCTATTGCCCCAATGGTGACAAGACAAATTCAAGGCGATTTCAATTGGTGTATTTTCTCTGTTGATTATATGGTGTTGTTAGGTGAAACCCATGCTGTAGCTAACCAGAAACCTGAACTTCGAAGGGAAACTTCGTAAACATTGGGGTGTAAGTCTAGGAACTATAGGAACTCAACGAAACCTCGAGAAAATTTGACATCATGGAGTACTGAGGAATGAATCCTTCCATTAACTTCGATCTAATTTGACAAAACTGGAGATCATGCCGATGACACCTTGAGAATGCTTCGTAGGACATGACATTAGAGAGAAAAGGCAAGATTTGAAATCAATTAATGCAGGTAAAATTAGGGACTGCCAACCAATCGAGGATAATATGAGAGGAGGTCATTTGAGATGTTTCGATCACGTCGAACAGAAGTCCTTTGTGTGGATGCCTCGGCGAGGAGATATGAGCAAGGAACGAAAACTATAGAGAGGAGGGGTATTGGCAAGAACTATTTAGAGCTTTTAGAAGATCTAATAAAAGATCAAAGGTAGCGACTCGATAGGATTTCTATAACCGACAACAATGCAGGACAGAAAGCCTGAAGCTTTGAAGATGTCCGGTGGATTTGGGTCAGTTGAGCAACTAATCCATCAGACAACTAGGTCGCAGCTACTCAGGCTAGAGACCGAATTTGTAGTGAGAGTTACAGTTCTAATGTTCCCTTATATCTGCAGTTTTTATTTGATGCTGATGTTGGAGGTAGACCGCCTTGATGTAATAATGCTGTATTTTCTATATGGATGAGAATTGAGCAGTTTTTATGGCGAAAGACAGAACAAATTGTTTTTTTCCTAGTGGAATAAGTTCATGCTTTCATCAAGTGTCATCCTCTATGACAATCATTTGAGTTGGCTCTCTCTTGAGTTGGCTCTCTCTTTCATTTCATGCTAGTCCGATTGCTCAAAATATTGTTTTGAATAGTCTAATGAATCGAGTCTAGCAGAGATTTCAGCGAAAATTATTATGTCTGGCGGTAAGAAGTTACAGGGTACCATGCTTAAACAGAGTCGTGCTTCTAATCATCAAATGTGCATGAATTTGTACAGTTTAATTGACATGGAATTCTCAAGTCATAGACAGTAGATACACTCTAACCTGGTTGAGGTTCGGTCTCGTGCAACAGAGGCTTGAGATGGCAGCTTAATTTATCCCTCCATAGCAGAAACTTCTGGCAAGATAGATGTTTAATAGCAGCTAGGAAGGGAAGGAAATAGAAAACCTAGACAAACATTTCTAATCTCAGCATCAAATAATATTCAAACAAAGGAAACGATTATATAATGATTGCAGGAAATCCCATCCTGCACTACTAATTTATTTCCAGCCACCCTGAATCTCAACTGAGGACCAAAGTCCAGAATACTTCAATGCCGAGTGAAGATGGCCGAGTTGAGAGGACTGAGCCGTTCCTGAGCAGACCTGGCCGAACTGGCTGAAGCTCTCTTCGTCCAACAGTCATGTTCAACATTGTATAGAGAAGAAATTGCGGCAACTATAACCACGTATTGTCCTGATTTTGTACAAATTACAGTGGGAGATCACGCACGATTGCTCCAAGCGCCATATTAGTCTCTTCAATCGATGGTACCATCCAAAGATTTCTCTAGCAGAATCCGTCTTACCCTCTCTTTAGGACAAATACTCTGTTATCAAACAGAAGTAGAAGAAAACAGAGCACCTCAAAACCCATCATCAACCCGCTCATCAGAATCACAAATTTTACACATACTGACCATGCCGCCGCTATCATAGAACAAAGACCATTCAATTTACTCGATTGCCACACTTGCTCATGCTTGTCTTCATCGTCTTCATCTGACTTCTTCTTCTCTTCCTTCTTCAAGTAAACCCCACTTCCTCAGCACCCACACACATAACCTCACTACATTCCCCATGAACACCACCCCCATCAGGCACAGCCAGCACACCACCGACACGTCCGTCACGTCCTTCAGCATCCCCTGCGTGTCAGCCAGCGATATGTTGCGCAGCGCTATGAAGTACCTGATCGCCTGCCCCGTGATCGCTAGCCACATGATCACCATCTGGGTCCACATCCAGCATTGCCGCTTTATTGGAAGCCCGCTCAACAGGAGCAGGATGATGCTGAGGGAGGACAGGAAGGCCAGTGGGTTGAAGATCATGAACTGTCTGTAGGCGATCCGCTGGATGTGAGCCATGATAGAGGTGCCCGCCATGTGCGGCTCCTTCACTGGGTTGCCGTTGGCATCGACCTTGTAGTCATCCTGCCAGACGCCTCCCGGCAGTGTGATCGCAGCTTGGAATGCCACCATCACTAGCAGCGAAGCGACCACAATTAGTGAATCTCCTGGCTCAGCCAATTGGCTTCCGCCGGGGGTCTTCTTAGAGCACTCAGTTTCTTCGATAGGGGTTTCCTTAAAGTACTCCGTTTCTTTGACGGGGCTTTCTTGGTGGCAAGTGATGGGGAGTTTTTAGGTGATCTTGAGCTGGTGGTGTGGGAGGTCAATCTTGGTGGTGGGTCAAGAACTGGATCATAGTGAAATGGGACTGATTGGATGTCTCTGGAGAGTGAGGCTCCTGAGCTTTGAAGGGATGTCTCAATTTTCAAGAACTCGAGCCTCTGGGACCCTGCTCAAGAATGTCTAGTGTTGTGAGGCCACTTGAGTTTGGTGTGTTCACCTCGAGTCCTGGGATTGTAAGCAAGAACTTTTATCATCTGCACACAAATTTTTGGGGATAAATTCCCAGTGCAAGATTACTGAAGTCCATGTTGCTGGTCTCAAGACTGATCCTGGGAAGAGAAAGGTCCGGGGAAGTTCAAACTAGCAACAATCTGGTTCCCGTTGGTTGCTCGCTAATGGAATGGGAAAGAGCAATAAGCATCCGTTTCTGAAGTCGAAGACTGCTTCTTCTATATCTACTGCCCCAGCAACAACTAAGGCACAGCCTGGTGACACATTGTGGAGCATCTCATCCCGTGTTCATGGAACTGGTGCTATATGGAAGGAATGGGCGGCTCTTAACCCACACATACGCAACCCCAATATTATTCTCCCAAACAAAACCGTCAGGTTGCATTAAGTTGGGGTGCGAAACAGAACTTCTTGAAAGAGGCTTGGTTTGCCAAGCTGGGTTGAGTGAAGTTTATGAGCTGCGTTAGTTGTGGGCTTGCTGATTGAAACCACACATTGAAGTCGTCTAAGACAGATGGAAGTACTGGCTCCTGCCTTTGAGAGCTCTCTTACCTTCCCAATTGTTATGGACTGATTATCACCAGTCTAAGGTACCAAAGATCTGTCTATGCAATTGTTTTCATCTCTCTGTTCTTCCATCCCCTGTAATCAGTTTGCATATGAACAGTAATTTTCTGTGTTTTTGTGTGGGATGATACGCTACCAACTTTGTCTTCTGATTAGGAACAACAGATCAGTCCATGAGATTTTAGGTTGCATTTCTGCCTTGTCCCTCCTCTACTTGTCTATATAAAGAAGAAAAGATCGTTTGGCAAGTAGTCATAATATCAGAGCTTGAATGTTGTTTTGGAAGAAGCACACGTTCTGGTATGTGAACATTACATATGAAACTAGCGCTGCGTTGATTCCGACCTTTGAGGGAGGATCAGCTTGCACGGCCTGCGAATAATAATGGACTGTTTTCTGTGAAGTCTGTGTATCACTTCCTTAAAATTAGGCAGGGAAGATAGTGTAGGAAGTTCATGTAAATGGTGTGACTACATTATGGTTTGGTGCCATGGGGTTGAATTAATCAGACAGAGAGGCTCACTAGCTTTGATCAGATGGCTTTTGGACATCTATCAGCATTGGAGAAGAAATCATAGAATGGCCCAATGTTGCTTTTACCTACTAATTTGCGGCATACATAGGAGTAGATCAGATTACTTTGTGGCCAGGCCTTCCCATTCTCTTTAGAAAGATTCGGCTACATGGGCGAGACATCTCTGATGAGGAGAGCTCGAGAATAATGCGAGATGGACTCTGCGTTTGGTTTGTTAGTCACATTAAATCGTTTGCACAAGTAGCAGTACTCAGAATGATCTTA